>CM055116.1:604004149-605386649 GCA_029206835.1 Rana muscosa | reverse complement strand
CGATGAACTGACACGCCACTTCCGCAAACACACTGGCCACCGACCTTTTCAGTGTCACCTGTGTGACCGTGCCTTCTCCCGGTCAGACCACTTGGCGCTGCACATGAAGAGGCATATGTAAAATCTTGGCAGCTGTGAAGCAGTATGGGGTGACGCAACCACATAAACTTTCCATTGTGAACCTGTCGGGGTCCCACTATAGCTGGTACTGCAGGATAGGGGCAACATGCCTTCTGTAACTCTAGTGGACCTTGAAAAGAATGACTTGATTCAAAGAAGAAAAACACAGGCTGGACCTAATAACTTGAACTTGTGCATTAACTGGAATGCCTCTTGGATGGGGTTGCCTAAATATGTTTGGTAGCTATATATTAGTCCTTAATGATTGTTAAAACACTTTGCTTGCTTAAGAGCAGAAAAAAGTATTTTAAAGGGCATTGAAAGTATACAGTGGGAATAAAAACCCTAGCTATGTTTCATTTTGTGATGCAAACTATCTCAGTGTTTTTTTTTTTTTCTCTCAGATTTTCTCCAGTTAAGTGCCCTTCCCAGGTCCTATTACTCTAGTGTGCAACTCTATCACACCATCTGATGGTTGTTTGGTGATGCCACTTGGTTACTCTAGGGCAGGGGTATGCAATTAGCGGACCTCCAGCTGTTGCAAAACTACAAGTCCCATCATGCCTCTGCCTCTGGGTGTCATGCTTGTGGCTGTCAGTTCTGCTATGCCTCATGGGAGTTGTAGTTCTGCAACAGCTGGAGGTCTGCTAATTGCATATCCCTGCTCTAGGGTATAAGATCTGGGTTCAGTCTTCCAGGAGAATTAAAACTATATCAAGATATTCTGTACTGTATAATGCAAAGGAACGTGCCTTTTGTTCTTGTACATTCCATTTTTGAGGATGTGGATTGTAACTGCCTAATATGAGACAATGTTTATAAGAAACTGCCATATTCTTGACTCTCCTTTGACAGGATAAACATTTGAGTATCCAAAAAACTTTGTTAAATATATAAACTGCATTAAGAACTTTCTTTTCAGTTGGAATATATTTTTATATAAACAGTGTGTTTTGGTCACTTTACACTATAAAACTGCAGGGCTAGAGGTCTTGCTAAAATAACCTTTTTATATAATATATATTTATGTGTAATTATACAGTTCTGTAAATAGGTTTGTACAATGACCATGTACAGTGTAAATATATTGACAAATGGCATATTGCTGTGTTTTTTGTTTTTTTTAAAGCAGGGAAAAGTCTTTAAATGATTTGTCGTTTTTTAATAAAAGAAATTATTGAAATATGGTGTTTTTGCTTTTACTATTGATAGTGTGTTTTTTTGTTTTTTTTTGTTTTTTGCTTTGTAACAATGTGCAGTAACTTATGGTGACTAATCGGTAAACCTCTTTAGCTGTACATTTTTAATACTTATTATGAAGTCTAGTATGCTTCTTTGTGGGTTACTGTATTGTGTTTTTGCCTGATCACAAAAGCCTATGACAGATGCCCTCTAAACTAAATCTGATACTAATGAACGGGCTAGACCTATATTAAAACTTGGCCTGATGTATATTTTGTTTTTACTGTGACAGTCTAATGAGTTCTTTTTGCACCATGCAGTATTTCACCTATTGCCCTTTAATGTGGTTTTATGATTCCGGCTTACAGTATGGTGAAAAATGATGTACTGCGTTTGACAGGATCACATAGAATCATGCTTGATGCTTACTAGAAAGCTGTACAGACCAGATGGCTTCTGCCATGTTTAGAAATATGCATTAATTTATTTGGGGAGGGGGACCTAAATTGGAATATGCGATTATTACAATAAGTGTCTGTTACATAATGGCAATTTGTGCCCTGACTTATGTTTTGTTCTGTTATGTACAGTAATGATCCTGGTAAATGTCTGAGGACACATCCAGACAGGTGCTTTTAGCAATGTCTGTGTTAGAAATTACATTGTAACAAATCATACTGGCATGCAATCAGATGAGCCTGCCAGCAGACTACCTGCTAAAAAGCATGTCCTATGAGAAGTGTTGTGCTTTGGCAAGCTATGAAACACAAACCACAAAAGTGCCCTTTTATTTATTGTACCAGGACCAAGAATCTCAAGGTCACAACATGCTTTTGAAAGCTATGAACTCTTAGACACTGCGGACATTGCCCCTAAAGTGGAAATGAACCCCCTGATTTAACGGCTTCCCAAAACGTTACAATAGGTGATTATTACTTAGTTGCTTTTGCTATTAACTGAACTGTCAAGCCATTAAATGGGTGGTATAACTGATCTCCTGTGCTGCACAATTGCAGAGCAAACAGAGGCCAAGATGGCAGCTTCCTTGGCTGTAAAGGATGGGAGGGTTTAGTATATGCTTGCTATCTAAAAGCAGAATTACCATGTAGTGGAGATGGGTATACATGCCACACAAATGCTTCAACCAGGGATCTCCCAACTATGGTTCTCCTCCAGTAGTTCAGGAACTAGTCATGTCTGTGAATGTCAGTTTTGCAATGCCTCATGGGACGTGTAGTTCCGCAGCAGCTGGAGGGTCATCGTTCTGAGATTTTGCTTTAGACCATTAGTTGCCAAGCCATGGTTATCAGAGTTACACCTGCTAAATGTCACAAGCTATAGCATGGGTACTTAAACTGTTGCAGAACTACTAGTCCCATGAGGCATTGCAAGCCACTGACGGTTACAAGCATGACTCCCAAAGGCAGATGCCTGATGGGACTTGTAGTAATGCAACAGCTGGAGAGCCGCAGGTTGAGCACCCATGAGCTATAGAACCTATCCCAGCTACATTTCACAATCTTATCGTTTTTTTTGTCCCCGCCACCCCCCCTCCTGCTTTTCACCCATCAAATTCCCCAAGTCTGAGCAAGTTTTATTCAATGAGTCATGTAATATTCTAATTACTGAAGACTGAATCAATTGTTACACACCAGTTTTCATTGTCAAATATCTTTACGCTTCTAGGTAACACTGTAGAAAAAAATCCTTTTTAGATTATAATATAAAAAAAAAGAAAAAATCATTCTCCCTGTTCAGATTTGTGAAAATTGCCTAAAAAGTCACAAATATGTCTGACGACAGCACCGACCTTATTTTTTCATCCTTTGAAATTTATAGGTCAATAAATCGAAAGCACCAGCTGCGTCTTGTTACTTTTAAAATGTAACCTATTATAGGCCATGAGTCCCCTTTTTAAAGGTAGCAGAGGGCCATTGGTTGTATCGTACTGTGCAGGAGTACAAACCAGATTTCAAAAGGGTGTCTTCATCAACGTGTGTTTAAGAACTGTAACTGCATAATTTGACTGTTTGTAAAAATAGCTCCTTTCGAGAGATGCACAGAAGCAGCACCTGCTCACTGAAATGGAAGAAAGGACCTCTCATTTCACTTTTAGCGAGTTGCACGTGCTCATCGGTGACAAGAAAAAAAAAAGCATTGCTAGATCAGTAGCACCAAAGTCATTTAAGTAGTTTTATAAAATTCTCATTAGTTATGAATATTTTTGCTTGCCAGGTATATCCACAACCAGGTTAGGACTAAATGAGGGTAACACATAATATGGACACCACTTGCATGTTCTCTCTTTCTTATTTTATATTCTAAGGATGATGTCCTGTTGCTTTATGATGTGGTTATATGCTAGCTGACTGGTTCAATCATCAGCAAGGTAAAGCATGTCTAGCCCCCAAAACAATTATGTAATATATTGCAGCTTAAAGATGGTTGCTATAAAAGTTTTTTTATTCTTTCAGGCTTTTGTTCCCTTTATTGTCACCTGGTAATCCACAGAAAAACACAAACCGTGTCTCTCATACCGCCCAACTTTTTGAGATGGGAATGAGGAACACCTATCAGCAAAAGTATGCAGCCATAGGACACGCCCCCTTAAAGGAGAATTGTACAAAAAAAACAAAACAAGAGTGGTTAAACCCACAAGTGCTTTTTTACCGCTACTATTCCTTTATATTGGCTTTTGGAATTTACAAATGCAGCAATTTAGAAATAGAATGAAAGGTTTAGCACTGGAAAACACTTTTTGATAGCTAAAAAGTGCATTTTATATACGTCAGACCAAAATGAGGGACAAATGAGGAGGAATAAGTGACATTGCTCCAAATCAGGAACAGTCCCTTGAAATCAGGGACAGTTGGGAGCTATGGTCTCTGGGTGGCTACACTCACTTCTACACTGCATTTTTGGAGGGAGCCATGGTTGCCACACAGGCTGGAATTCAGACATGGCTGCCTTAGTTTATCTCATTACATGAGGGATGATGGGATTAGTAGTTTATACAAAGAGTATAACACAATTTTTGCTTCTGGGAAGTGACAAGAGTAGAGCATTTCTGGCAAGAGCAACAAGTATGTTCTGTACTTGCTACGAATGTTCGTTGCCTGAAAAATGAAAACAAATTCAGCAACCACATCTAAGGACTGATGAGCTGCAATATACTACATTTTTGTGTATGGGTTTAGATTTAGCTTTTAAGCTAGTGTATAAATAAATTACATGTCAATCAACAGTGGCCAGTTACTAAAAGCAAAAGTCCCCTCTGTTGATTGAAGGCAGAGATTAACATAAAGGAAAATCTTTGAAAAATGCCCTTTTGACTGCTGCCTTTTCCACATAGGACGGGGTAATGAAAGTTTATTAAGCTACTGTATGACATTCAGCAGGTGGATTTCTAGTTTATTGCTTCCATCTGCATCTTCACAATCATAGCGCGCTCTTGTGGTGTATTTGTAATGCTAACACTTTTGAAACTGTCACTTCTTATAGCAAAGTCAACAGTAGTTTTTAATTGTAGCACTTTCAGATGTGCGTGGACACCCTCGGCTGATCAACCTGAATGAGGGTCAGTCGTACAGGTTGTATTTTCCTGGCTGATCCCCATTATTCCTCTAAGATTAGTCATCTTAGTGGCTATGCACATATTGGTCATGAGAAAGCTCATTTAGCAGTCATATAATGCATAACCTCCATTTGATATTGATGGCCAGTTTAATAACCAAGTAACCATACAAAAAAAAAAAATGACAGATATTCCCACGCCTGTATTAAAATGCTGGTATTTTCAATAAAAAGTATTTTAAAAAAAAAATGCTGGTATTTAACATTTATCTTACTAGCTGTTTTAAATACACTCCTTTTTAAAAATAAAATCCAACCATATCAAACTAAATATAACTTTTGCTGATATGCAAATGTAGCCTTTAAAAAACAAACAAAAAACAAGTTCTTATCTCCATATCTAACCACTACTCCAGGCTGTTGACGTATGCAGAGAATACTGCAATGGGTGTCTTTGTGATTGACAGGCTGGCTTCATTTTATACTTAACTTTCTGGTAGGTGGTGTGTTCAATCTTTTACTCACTTGAAGCTACTGCTATACAAAAATTCCAGATGTGTAGGTTACAGTAGACAATTATACCATTACGATTTTTTCATGATGTCCAAGTATATGGTAATAATACACAGATGATGTAATAATTTTTTGAATGCTATCCAACCTAGCATCTCTTTATCCCTGATAATTGTGCAATTGAATGATCCCTAATACTGCCAGATCTACCTACACCTCCCTCTTGTTGAGATAACTGACCCCAGTGGATCACCCGCTAGGCATCGGCTCTGACAGCCCCTGGTGATGCACAGAAGACACTATGCAGCTTGTTAGGTATTAACTTTAGGTATTATTTCTAGATGCACCTACTACTCTAAAAGAAGGCAATATGCTCTCTTTATTGTTCTTGCACCCCTGAAGAAGATAAATACATTTTTGAAACGCGTTGGGTGTTTTCCATCAGCATTTTATGTTAGATGGTTCCCCTTTCAAGTATATTGTATCTGGATAGATCCTCCAACCCAATTTTAACCTTGTACAGTGGAACCTCGGATTGCGAGTAACGCGGTTAACGAGCGTTTCACAATACGAGCACTGTATTTTAAAAAATTCGGACTCCGTTTGCGAGTGTTGTCTTAACAAGCAGGATTCAAGCCACAGCGGTGTGCATTACGGCGTTTGGCCTGAGGTGGAGGTGCGCCGGAGCCGAATGGCGCTGTTCGAAAATGCTCGGAAAGACTCGGAAATACTCAGTTCTCGAGCATTTCCGAAGTTTTCCGGGGTCAAGGGGAAACTCGCTTTGATATGCGAGTACTTTGGATTACGAGCATTCTCCTGGAACGGATTATGCTCGTAATCCAAGGTTCCACTGTATTGTCTAAAAAATCTTGTGTACAGTTTGTAATAATAATTAGTACTTTTTTTTAATAAAAAACCTTTTCAACTTTTTTTCACTTATCTAACACACTAACAAAGTGCTGCTAAAGTCCCAGGGATGTTGGCACATTTCTCTATTTTCTTTGCCTACACTGGCCACACGTCTGCAGTACATTGCGGGTGGACGGGAAGTGGTTAAAGCGGTTCTTCGCCCAGTTTGAAAAATAAATAAAAGTCATCAGCTGCAAATACTGTAGCTGCTGACTTTTAATAAAAGGGCACTTGCGCTTTGTGAATGGTCCCGCAACCTGTGATGTGTCTCAGAATTCTGCGTGGGGGGGGGGGTGGCGGACTTCTGGTGGATCACTGCAGCAATCTGATTGGAAGAGGCAGCAGTACCTGTCAAAAATAGCTGCCCACCCCCCCCCCCCTCAAAACAAAGTGCCAAAAACCGAAAGGAGGGGGGGGGAGTAGGAGGGCATAAAGCGAAACTTCCCCTTTAGAGTGAAGTTCTGCTTTAAGATAGCAAAAATGTAACACACCAGCTGCCTAGAAACATAAGTATAAAAATTCTTCTTTTGCAGGATACCTCAGTTTTATTTTTTTCATGGTGACAGGTTCTCATTAAAATATAACGTAAACCTCCTCAATATAAAACAGATGGCAAGAAAAAAAAAATACACACAGTGGTTATTATAACCCTCTCCTACTCTATATTTAAAATATAAAAAAAAAAGTTTTGTCTTTAAATCTACTTTAAGCAGAGTTTTGTTCCCTAAATATGCACTGCTAGGGTATTTATAAGCTAAGTAGTTCATATTTGGCAGCAGTTTAATATTGGCAAAAGAAAGGGTTCTTTAAATTTTCCTGAATGTGTAGGTAGGAAATAATGTACTTATCTTTAGTTGATGGTAAGATTGCTCATGCATGAGGATGATTCACTACAGGGCATGCTGAGATCATGAAATACTTGGAGAATGAATGGGAGTCTGCTATACATGATAAGAATTTTTTTTTAGATGCATAAATGTATATAATGAGCAAATAGTTACTGGATCCTCCTAAACATGCTTGGATTTATTTTGTACATTACTGTTGTTTTTCTGCCATAGTGTAGATAAAGAATATGGTTGACCACATTTCCAAGCAGTGAAGACTGTTATGTGATTTCACGTACAGAACATCAGCCCAATTACAGTCTAAATTTTGACCAAGGTTTTTTTTTTTTACAAGTATACAAGAGGATCTGGGATATATTTAGTGATTTTCCTGGAATACTGGAATTGGATTTGTGTTCAGGATTTTCCTGGAACATTGTTTATGCAGTTTATGCTTTTCCCACTTACAGACCAATGCTAAGTTGGGCTGAGAATATCAAGAATTAGATCAGTTTATGGATTTATTATATTTACGAAGATTCATATATATGTATTTGCAGTATCCTGCTGTGTGTATAGTTTTTAACTGAACTTTTGAACTGTGTTGTACTTTAGATATACTTTAAAGTGGTTGTAAAGGCAGAAGATTTTTTTTATCTTAATGCATTCTATGCTTTAAGACAGGGGTCCTCAATTTACGGCCTGCGGGCCGCATCCGGCCCGCCAGTGTGATTTACCCAGCCCGCAGACTGCCCCTTTAACATTCCAGCAATCCCCCTCAACCCTGACCTTTTTATTCACTATTTTTCGCCGCCCGCCGCCGCTAGAGGTCCGGCCGGCGGAGGTAATGGATTTGCCGGCGGCCATTTTCCAGAAGACCACAGACGAGTTATAAACGGGAAGGGAGCCTGCCGAGTGGCTACTATAAAAATGGAGCTGCGGCACCGCCCACCCCCCCCGCCCCGGCCTGTCTGTCATCTGTGACCTGTTGTGGAAAGGGGTGGCGAGTGGGCGGTGCCACAGCTCCATTTCTATTGTAGCCACTCGGCAGGCTCCCTTCTTGTTAATAACTCGTCTGGGGACAGTGACGCCTGAGATGTAAGGAAGCACTCCGCTGGCTGGGGACACCTGAGATGTAAGGAAGCACTCCGCTGGCTGGGGACACCTGAGATGTAAGGAAGCACTCCGCTGGGGACACCTGAGATGTAAGGAGGCACTCCGCTGGGGACACCTGAGATGTAAGGAGGCACTCCGCTGGGGACACCTGAGATGTAAGGAGGCACTCCGCTGGGGACACCTGAGATGTAAGGAAGCACTCCGCTGGCTGAGGACACCTGAGATGTAAGGAAGCACTCCGCTGGGGACACCTGAGATGTGAGGAAACACTCCGCTGGGGACACCTGAGATGTAAGGAAGCACTCCGCTGGCTGGGGACACCTGAGATGTAAGGAAGCACTCCGCTGGGGACACCTGAGATGTAAGGAAGCACTCCACTGGCTGGGGACAGTGACACCTGAGATGTAAGGAAGCCCTCCGCTGGGGACACCTGAGATGTAAGGAAGCACTCCACTGGGGAGACCTGAGATGTAAGGAAGCACTCGGGTGGGGACACCTGAGATGTAAGGAGGCACTCCGTTGGGGACACCTGAGATGTATGGAGGCACTCCGCTGGGGACACCTGAGATGTAAGGAAGCACTCCGCTGGCTGGGGACACCTGAGATGTAAGGAAGCACTCCGCTGGGGACACCTGAGATGTAAGGAAGCACTCCGCTGGCTGGGGACCCCTGAGATGTAAGGAAGCACTCCGTTGGGGACACCTGAGATGTAAGGAAGCACTCCGCTGGCTGGGGACAGTGACACCTGAGATGTAAGGAAGCACGCCGCTGGGGAGACCTGAGATGTAAGGAAGCACGCCGCTGGGGAGACCTGAGATGTAAGGAAGCACTCCGTTGGGGACACCTGAGATGTAAGGAGGCACTCCGTTGGGGACACCTGAGATGTATGGAGGCACTCCGCTGCGGACACCTGAGATGTAAGGAAGCACTCCGCTGGCTGGGGACACCTGAGATGTAAGGAAGCACTCCGCTGGGGACCCCTGAGATGTAAGGAAGCACTCTGTTGGGGACACCTGAGATGTAAGGAAGCACTCCGCTGGCTGGGGACAGTGACACCTGAGATGTAAGGAAGCCCTCCGCTGGGGACACCTGAGATGTAAGGAAGCCCTCCGCTGGGGACACCTGAGACGTAAGGAAGCACTCCGCTGGGGACACCTGAGATGTAAGGAAGCACTCCGCTGGAGACACCTGAGATGTAAGGAAGCACTCCGCTGGAGACAGTGACACCTGAGATGTAAGGAAGCACTCCGCTGGGGACACCTGAGATGTAAGGAAGCACTCCGCTGGAGACACCTGAGATGTAAGGAAGCACTCCGCTGGCTGGGGACAGTGACACCTGAGATGTAAGGAAACACTCCACTGGCTGGGGACAGTGACACCTGAGATGTAAGGAAACACTCCGCTGGCTGGGGACAGTGACACCTGAGATGTAAGGAAACACTCCGCTGGCTGGGGACACCTGAGATGTAAGGAAGCACTCCGCTGGCTGGGGACAGTGAAACCTGAGATGTAAGGAAGCACTCCGCTGGCTGGGGACATTGACATCAGAGCTCCGACTGATTCTGATTCTGCATTATGGTGAGTTGAACTATTTAATTTTATATTACAATATAATAATAGAAATAATGCGCTTCAATCACCCTGACACCATAACAACCCTGGTGCCGGGATGATTGAAGCGCCAACACCAGATGTTTGGAGTATCTTTATCTGCTGATTGTTAAACTTTCTGGAATACACATATTTCTATTGTGATTAGGGGGGGGGGATCTGTGATGGGGGAGTCTGTTATGGGGAGAATCTTATAGGGGGATCTGTGAGGGGAGAGTCTGCTATGGAGGGCTCTGTGATGGGGGTGTCTGTTACGGGGGGCTTAGTGATGGAGAGGAGTTTGTGATGGGGGGGTCTGTGATGGGAGGGCTTTGTGATGACCTTATATGGGGGTTTTTTGATGGGGGGAATCTGTGATGGGGGATCTGTGATGGAGAGGTTCTGTGATGGGGGAGGGGGATCTGTGATGAGGGGATTCTGTGAAATACTAATAAGTTTATGTTGATTAAAATAGTTTTTTATTTTAAAATATTAAATAGTTTTTTCCTGTTTTTTTGCACTACAAATAAGATGTGTGCATAGGAATTTGTTCATATTTTTTTAAACTATAGTCCGGCCCCCCAACAGTCTGAGGGAACATGAACTGGCCCCCTGTTTAAAAAGTTTGAGGACCCTTGCTTTAAGATATAAAGCCTTCTGTGTGCAGCAGCCCCCCTAATACTTACCTGAGGTCCTTCTCTGTCCAGCGATGTCCACAAGTGTCCCAGCCATCCGATATTCTCCCTTCTGATTGGCTGAGACACAGCAGCGGCGCCACTGGCTGCTGTCAAAGTCAGCTAGCCAATCAGGGGCCAGGTCGGGGCTCCGTGTCTGAATGGACACAGGGAGCTGTGACTCGGCTTGGGTGCCACCATAGCAAGCTGCTTGCTGTGGGGGCACTAAACAGAAGGGAGGGGCCAGGAGCACAAAAGAGGGACCCGAGAAGAGGAGGATCTGGGCTGCTCTGTGTAAATCCACTGCAACAGAGTAGGTAAGTATAACATGTTTGTTATTTTTATAGGAAAAAACCTAGACTTTACAATCACTTTACTACACATCCATAACCCATTTCAAACATTCACTGGGTCATGTGCTTGCATTCCTAACTCAAGCCAGTGATACCATTTAGGCAAGCTCCCCCCCATTTTTGCCACAGCACACGTGCAAACTGTATATTTTCTAGTGCCCAACAGTGTTTCACTTTAATGGACTTAAGCAAAACCACTGGGTGACAAGAGACTGGGTAGTACCATCTTGAGTGTGGAAATCATACCAGGTATTAGTTATTTGGAAGTCTTCGATTTTTTTTTTCTAGATCACCAATGAAGCGGGGATGAATCTTCAGAGCTACTTCCTGGTTCAGAATCAGCTATTTTTTGGAAGTTGAAAGAGAAGATTATCCAGAAAGTGATGAATTTCAATATCTAGTACGCACAAATATCAATCAGTGACAATAATGTCACCGCCAAGGTTCTGGTTGTTGTAGAGATGCCAAAGTGCAGGCAGGTAAAATACACCCTGTTCCAAATTATTATGCAAATTCTATTTCAGTGTCACAAAGATTAAATACTGTATTTATTGGCGTATAACACTCACTTTTTTATCCTAAAAATAGAGGGTAAACTGTGCCTGCGTGTTATACGCAGGGGGCTGTGGAAAGTTTTTTCCCTGAAACTTCCCTTTTAAAGTTAGGGTGCGTGTTATACGCCGATAAATACGGTATTCTGTTTTTCAGTTTAACTCATGGATGGCATTGTGTCTCGGGGCTCTTTTGATCACTGAAAACAATCTCGGACACCTGTGATAATTAGATTGCCAGGTGAGCCCAATTAAAGGAAAAACTACTAAAGGAGGGTGTTCCACATTATTAAGCAGAGCATCATTTTCAAGCAATATGGGGAAGAAAAATGATCTCTCTGCTGCCGAAAAGAGTGAAATAGTTCAATGCCTTGGACGAGGTATGAAAACATTAGATATCTCACGAAAACTTAAGCGTGATCCTCACAATATTAAGAGATTTGTGGCTGATTCAGAGCACAGACGGGTTTCGTGCAGATAAAGGCATATTGAGGAAGATTTCTGCCAGATCCATGCATCGGATCAAGAGAGCAGCTGCTAAAACACCATTACATAGCAGCAAACAGATATTTGAAGCTGCTGGTGCCTCTGGAGTCCCATGGACATCAAGGTGTAGAGTCCTCCAGAGTCTTGCAACTGTGCATAAACCTTCTATTCGGCTACCACTAACCAATGCTCACAAGCAGAAGCGGCTGCATTGGGCAGAAAAATACATGAAGACTAATTTTCAAACAGCCCTGTTCACTGATGAGTGCCGTGCAACCCTGGATGGTCCAGATGGATGGAGTAGAGGATGGTTGGTGGACAGCCACCTTGTTCCAACAAGACTGCGACGTCAGCAAGGCGGTGGTGGAGTCATGTTGTGGGCCGGAATCATGGAAAGAGAGCTGGTCGGCCCCTTTAGTGTCCCCGATGGTGTAAAGATGACCTCTGCAAAGTATGTGGAGTTCCTGACTGTCCACTTCCTTCCCTGTTACAGAAAGAAGAACTATGCTTTCCGTAATAAAATCATCTTCATGCATGATAATGCACCATCTCCTGCTGCAAAGAATACCTCTGCATCAATGGCTGCTATGGGGATAAAAGGAGAGAGTCATGGTGTGGCCTCCATTCTCCCCTGACCTCAATCCTATTGAGCACCTTTGGAGCATCCTCAAGCAAAAGATCTATGAGGGTGGGAGGCAGTTTACATGCAAACAGCAGCTCTGGGAGGCTATTCTGACATCTTGCAAACAAATTCAAGCAGAAACTGTCCAAAAACGCACAAGTTCAACGGATGCAAGACTTGTGAAGCTGCTTTCAAAAAAGGGGTCCTAGGTTAAAATGTAATGTGACCTTTTAAAATGTTTAAAAAGTTAAAATGTTGTTTAAAGTTTTATTGAAATAGCTTTTGATTTCAGTAAATATGCTGCAAACACAACAAATTACAATTTTCAGTTCTTTACAACCTATAAAGTGTTTTGAAACTTACTGTGCGTAATAATTTGGAACAGTGCATTGTAAGTTTTTTATTTTGAAAAAACAAACTGTTATCAGGAGGTTTGTTCAATAAAATTTGAATTGTACTCTTAATAGTTGATAACATGAGAATTATGCTGACTGTTGTTTACATAAATTATTTAGGTAAATGAGAAAAATATCATTGGCATAATAACTTGGAACAGGGTGTAGAAGTGGAGACCTCTGATAAATAGCCCCAAACATTGTTGATTCAAGACACAACTCGGTATTTAGAGTCAGGCATCTTTGAGATCAATGGAGAGTTGGGCAGTTTCCTTAATGAATAAACTGGGCAGTAGCATCTTTGAGCATCTTTTTGGATTTCCATGCCAAAAACGATGGGAGAATAGATGTTTTGTCTCGTATCCAGAGGAAGACCTAATGGCCTTGCAAAAAAGCAGATCGTTGACAAGCTCTAGAAACATTGGGGTTTATTTTCTAAAGGCAACCAAGATGGTCAACTTTTCATATGCAAATCAGTGTAACCAATTGGATATGAGGTCGCGCTGTGTGAATATTTAAAGTGCTACTGCTTAAAGTGGTAGTAAACCCACTTTTTTATCTTTTACCTACAGGAAAGTCTGTAATAAGGCTTACCTGTAGGTACTTTGAATATCTCCTAAACTTGCACTGTTTAGGAGATATTCAGAGTGCATGCAGCCAGTGACATCACCGACACATGCGCTCTGAAGGTCCGGCATACCATGCTGGACCTTCAGAGCCCTTGCCGTAAACAGCGGCTCCTGCACTCATGCACGGGAGTGACGTCATTGAGCCCCCGGCCACTCATGTAGCTGGCTGGAAGACCAGGTGAATATGGAAGTCCTCTCAGCGGTGACAGCGCAAAGCTGGAGGGCTTCATTTTAAGGTACTGGTAAGTCTCTTCATAATATGCTAGTATGTGATGCACATTATGACATTACCTTGCAGGGGATTTTTTTTTTTTTTTCATGAAACTGCGGTTTACTACAGTTTTAACATATAACACACATATTCTTAGCCAATGTAAACAAATATATGTGTATAGAATAATTTTTAACAACAAAATCAATGTGTTCACCAAAATGTTATCCAATAGTGCACTTTTGTGTTAAATGTCCATTCCAACAGTGCTCTTTTATTAATAAAGTCCAATTTTGCAACATCAAAAATCCATTCAATGTGGTTTAGCTAATAAACTGCATACCGAATCACCTTGTGACAAGTGAAACCACTTCCCAGCCCTCTTTTGCACTCACAACTCATAATGCTTATCTAATTAGTGATAAGCAAATGTGCACTTAGATTGTGAACAGAGTTTCTCATAGGCTTCCACTTCTCATAACAGCTTCCCCCTTAAGAAGTTTCCCAGGCTCAGAAAAAAAAAAGAAAAACTAAGACCCCTTTCACACTGGGGTGGTTTTCAGGCGCTTTAGAGCTGGAAATCGACTCTGCCAAGCGCCTGAAAACTGCATCTCATTAATTCATTCAGTATGACTTTTCACACTGGGGCGGTGTGCTTGCGGGATGTTATGAAAAGTCCTGCAAGCAGCAACTTTGGGGTGGGTTGGGAGAGCTGTATACAGCGCTCCAAAAATGCCCTGCCCATTGAAAGAGCCGCAAAAGGGGAGTTTTTAACCCCTTTTCTGGGGTTAAAAGCGCCCCGCTAGCGGCCTTAAAGAGCGGTTAAGCGCAGCTAAAACAAGCGGCGCTTTAGCACTAACGTGAGAAAGGGGTCTAATAGTATAATTCCGCTAACACAAAATTGTTACAGTTGTGCTCATAAGTTTACCTACCCTGGCAGAATTTATTTCTTGGCCATTTTTCAGAGAATATGAATGATAACACAAAAACATTGTTCACTCATGATTAGTGTTTGGCTGAAGCCATTTATTATCAATCAACTGTGTTTACTTTTTTTAAATCGTAATGGCAACAGAAACTACCCAAATGACCGTGATCAAAAGTTTACATACCCCAGTTCAACATCAATGACAGCTTGATGTCTTTTGTGGTATTTGTGGATGAGGCTCTTTTTCGTCTCAGATAGTAGAGCTGCCCATTCCTCTTGGCAAAAAGCCTCCATTTCCTGTAAATTCTTGGGCTGTCTTGCATGAACTGCACGTTTGAGATCTCCCCAGAGTGGCTCAATGATATTGAGATCAGGAGACTGAGATGGCCACTCCAGAACCTTCAATTTATTCTGCTGTATCCAATGACAGGTCGACTTGGCCTTGTGTTTTGGATCAGGGTTGCCAACTTTCAGTAAATTTATGAACAGTTTGTAAAATCTGTACTTTTTGCATCTGTCCATGAATGTCCATTACGGACATGTAGGCTGCATGTTCATAACTGACATTCATGGACAGACAATTATGGATTTTACAAACTGTTTGTAAATATACTGAAAGTTGGCAACCCTGTTTTGGATCATTGTCATGTTGGAATGTCCAAGTACGTCCCATGCGCATCTTTCTGGCTGATGAATGCAAATGTTCCTCCAGTATTTTTTGATAACATACTGCATTATTCTTGCCAACAATTTTGACCAAATTTTCTGTGCATTTGTAGCTCACATATCCCCAAAACATCAGCGATCCACCTCCGTGTTTCACAGTAGGAATGGTGTAACTTTCATCGTAGGCCTTGTTGACTCCTCTCCATAGTTACATAGTTACATAGTTACATAGTTAGTCAGGTTGAAAAAAGACAAGTCCATCCAGTTCAACCATAAAAAAAAATAAAAAAAATATATATCGTACAATCCCATATACCCAATTCTATACCCACAGTTGATCCAGAGGAAGGCAAAAAACCCCAGAAGAGCATGATCCAATTTGCTACAGCAGTGGAAAAAATTCCTTCCTGATCCCCCGAGAGGCAATCGGATATTCCCCGGATCAACTTTACCTATAAATGTCAGTACCCAGTTATATTATGTACATTTAAGAAAGAATCCAGGCCCTTCTTAAAGCAATCTACTGAGCTGGCCAGAACCACCTCTGCAGGGAGTCTATTCCACATTTTCACAGCTCTCCAAATGTAGCGTTTATGGTTGTGGCCAACAAGCTATATTTTGGTCTCATCGTTCCAAATGACTTTGTGCCAGAAGGTTGGAGGCTTGTCTCTGTGCTGTTTGGCATAGTGTAAGTGGGATACTTTGTGGCATTTGCGTAGTAATGGCTTTCTTCTGGCGACTCGACCATGCAGCCCCTCTTTCTTCAAGTGCCTCCTTATTGTGCATCTTGAAACAGTCCCACCACATGTTTTCAGAGAGTCCTGTGGAGCGGGATGTGCGTCGTGAAGTCACGCCGACAAGGAGTCTCCCATTAGCTCGGGTGGTGCTTTCCGAGGCAGCCTGATCGCATTGTACAGAGAGTCATCTGCCAATGAATGGGACACACTAGTGCCATCCTGTCAGCCTGATTGGGAGTCGCATTGATCTGTCAATGGGGGAATGTGCAACCCCCATTATAGTGGGCTTATGGTCCACCCCATGTTAGAGACGGACTAGCTTCCCTTGACTACTCCTGTGGGGACACTACCATGTATTATAATATGGTTATAGGAAGTAACCGCCCACACCATGTGTCATGAGGTGGATTTACTTTCTATTGGCCTCAGGTGGGATTCAGCTAGTTCTGCTCAGACCCTTAATTGGTTCATTGTGTTTGAAGAGACTTGCACAGTGGGTCATTCCATTTATTTTTGCTTTTATCATTTGATGGCAAGTTTCTTAGACAGTGTATGTTAGTAGGCATTTATAAGTAAACATGTATATTTGTACTGTGACATTCATTTGAGTTGAGGGCGGGGATTCTGATGTCATTTCCTGTTTTGACCACGCCTTTGAGGGGTGGATCAACCTTTCTCATAGTCTATAAATGTTGGCAATTTGGAGGGTGCAGCAATATACCCCTGTTGAAGACTTTGAAGTCGAAATGCGTCAGCTTGGTCTTGCTGTACCCCACATTGCTTTTTAGATCGTGATCACTTTTTATATTTGTCAACCACCTGTATGACATATTTACTAAATAAACCTGATACGGTTTTATTGACCTGCACCATTGGGAGTCTTCCCTTTTGTCTCTATTTGTCCCATCTTTTATCCTTGGAGCTCGTTTCGCTGGAGGAGTTTCTACCAGTCATTCAGCGCATTGGACTACCCTCTCTTGGACAGTTCGAGACATCCATGGCATCCTGTTCCATTACCCATGGTCTGTGAGACCTCAAGTCTATCTGACTTACTACCGTATGGTAGATGAGTCCATCATTTGTGGTAAGAGTACCCCACTTATCCATTATCTCAAGTGTTTTATGATTTGAATTCATCAGACAACATTTTGGTTCTTCACATGTGGTCAATCCGTGGGAAGCTGCCCTTGAAATGGGTCTGAGGGTTTTGGACTTGTCATACATACCAGTTCCATTTTAAATTTACCCTCAGTGGTGCTGTGTTCACTTCCAGTTGAGTGCACCAGTAACACACTCAGAGACTCCATTTCTTTTTTCACTGTATGGACTGTTGTCTTTTTATATTTCATTTTTTGGACTGTTTATAGGCACTGTGTTGTTTCACTTAGCACGTGTAGTGTGCAGATTCCTTAAGTGGAAGCACCCACACCATACCTTTTTGGTTATTTGATTTATGCACTGATACTGTGTGGATTCTTTCTGTGGAAGCTTCCACACCATATATAGTTGTGGTTTACTTCTGATCTATGCACGGACTCATATATTTTTCATTTTATGTTAGAATATCACTTTATCCTTAGTGATATCTTCTATTAGTAAAGCGCCGCACTACCCTGTTCTTCATTTTCATTTACTTTGTTCGTTTGAGTGCTGGCAGCTTTAACACTTGCTGATTGTGGGTTCTAGCGCAGTTTAATTTAATTTACTTTAGTCCTGTATTTCACCTGAAGTTATTTGTGGGTTTTTCTTTGCATCCCGAACAATGTTCCTGGGAGTTGTGGCTGAAATTTTAGTTGGCCTACCTGACCGTGCTTTGGTTTCAACAGAACCCCTAATTTTTCACTTATTTATGAAAGTTTGAACACTGCTGATTGGCATTCTCAATTCCTTGGATATCTTTTTATATCCCTTTCCTGTTTTATACAGTTCAACTACCCTTTCCCACAGATCCTTTTGACAATTCTTTTGCTTTCCCTATGACTCAGAATCCAGAAACATCAGTGCAGCACTGAGCGAAAGATGCAAAGGGTCTGTCAGAAGTCCAGAAACTCATTGACCTTTTACACACACACACACACACTAATTACAAGCAAACAGATCACAGGTGAGGATGGTTACCTTTAAAGAGGAAGTAAACCCTCTCTAAAAGAAAAAAAAAAACACCCTGCAGGACAAAGGCACAATGAGCTAGTATGCATAGCATTCTAGCTCGTTATGAATTACCTGAGATCGAACCTTAGCAGGGACCCTCATTCACCTCCTCTGTCGCTGCCATATCTTCCGGAGTGACTTCCGGGTATCGCTGCTCCGGTGCTGTGACTGGCCGAAGCAGCGATGACGTCACTCCCGTACATGCCTTGGAGCCGGCAGTTACGGCATGATCGCCTTCACTAACAGCATGCTCAGTGCGCCTGCGCCATTGTCTATGGCGCGCATGCACCGTAGACATCGGTGCCCGTTTTTTGGAAAATATCTCCTTAACCGTGTAGGTTAAGGAGATATTTCTTGCCCCTACAGGTAAGCCTTAATCTAGGCTTACTGTAGGTTAAAGTGGTCTGTAAGGGTTTACAACCACTTTAATAGCCATTCAAACCCTTTTGTGTCAACTTGTGTGCATGTTATCAGGCCAAAATCACTAGGGTATGTAAACTTTTGATCAGGGTCATTTGGGTAGTTTCTGTTGCCATTATGATTTAAAAAGAGTAAACACAGTTGATTGATAATAAATGGCTTCAGCCAAACACTAACCACGAGTGAAAGAAATGTTTTTGTGTTATCATTCATATTCTCTGAAAAATGGCCAAGAAATAAATTCTGCCAGGGTATGTAAACTTATTGGCATCCCAGTTAAAATGGCACTCACATAAAAGACAACCCTTCTAAGTTTACATAAAAGTGCTAAGAAAGCCTGGTTAGAGTCCGTCAGTGTGCCGCAAGAATGGCGTCTCACCTGGTCCCCTTGTCTGCAGATAGTGATGCATCACTTCTAGTGTGGGTCTAACGTCACTTCCGGTTGCCGTGCGGTCCAACCCCAATGTGTTTCATCTACCAACTTTTTCGAAGGGCATTCGGCTACGTTGTGAATTCCAGGGAAAGAGTCTATTGATTCCTACGGCTGGGATTGACAGCCTTCTGCATATAGCTGCACCGTACAATGCAATAACAGCTGTTAGCGTCCATAGCTATTTGTGATGCTGCCAGCCATTACCTGCGGTGATTGTGACTGGATGCACTTTTGCTTGTCAGTAGATTCCTGCCACAGCTAGCTAAACAAATACATAATTTTATTAATGAACAATACCTTCTTGGCTGTGTTTCTGTCCTTATTTGGCTACACATCTTCCAGTGCCAAGTGGGTTTCTTATTAAAGCTGCAGAAGATTTTTTTTTTTAACTACACCTATATGGTCACACCAACTTTTCACTGTGGCACATGATGCACACTGCATTAAATCCCTTTAACAATTGGAAGATGGTTAACAGGAGTTATTACTTTGCAGTAAGTCACATATAGACAATGAGGAGGACTATTTGTTATATCTGAGAAAGGGCATACACAGTGGTGGTCCGTCCATAAGGGGGGAAGGGCCTTATGTGAAGCACATGGTTAGAGCCAGGGGCCGCCACTGGACATACAGGTCTACTATGATGCACCTTGTTTGCTACATTAAGAAGATATCTACCCTGAATTCTCCAGAGAAGATATTACTCTGCATATGACTTTGTGTATAAGGATTCGTTTTTGGCTACGACAAATATAATGACCTTCATTTATATTAAAGAGCCTCAGCCTTGATCAGACTTGTTTACCATACAATAGGAAGATGAGAAAAGTAAAAATACACTTTGGTAAACAAAAGTTACATGGAAAGATCTGTGTGGATCAATGGATCAGTGTGTCCTGATTTATTTATAAAGGCTTTTGGACAAACCTAAATGTACTAATGATTTTACAGGAATAACTCCAAGCAGACGTTTATTCAGATGATTCAATGTCTATGCCGTGTAAAGCAATAAATTTGTTAGTCAGTGGTGCACTGACTATATGTAGCGGTGGAGGTCTCCACCCAAAATCATGAGCACTTGAAAGTCAGTTCATTCAATAAATATTTTTACATTTAGCCCACATATATGTGGGCTAGTCTCTTCTAGGTAAAAATGTTGAACAAAGCACAATAATAAATTTCAGTTGAACTTTTAACTACAAGATAACCTTTTAAATATCATAACCCTTAAGGCTACTTTGCACACTGAGCCACCCGGCCGTTAGCGCTAAAGCGCCGCTCGTTTTGCAGCGCTTTAGTGCTGTTTTAGCTGCACTTTTGCACTGCTTTTTGGCAGCTAGTGGGGCATTTTACCCCCCAAAGAAAGGGTAAAAACTCCCATTTTACGGCACTTTTCAGGCACTTTGGAAGCGCTGCCTATTCATTGCAATGGGCTGGGCGTTTTGGGAGAGCGAAATACAGTTATACAGCTCCCAACCCGCCCTAAAGATGCTGCTTGCAGGACTTTTCATAACGTCCTGCGAGCGCACCGTCCGAGTGTGAAAAGAGATACTGCAATGATTAGAAGGCAGTTTTCAGGCATTTTGCTGAGGCTATTTCTAGCGCTAAAGTGCCTGAAAACTGCCCCAGTGTGAAAGGGGTCTAACTGTATGCAGGACAATCCCCAAGTTAACGTGTTGTGGTAAAGCAGCCGTTTCATTTTGATTAGGCTTCTAAAAACTGGTCTTTTCGTTACATAGTTACAGTACATAGTAGGTGAGCTTGAAAAAAGACACAAGTCCAACCTGTGTGTGATTATATGTCAGTATTACATTGTATGTCCCTGTATGTTGCGGTCGTTCAGGTGCTTATCTAATAGTTTTTTCAAACTATTGGTGCCCCCCACTGAGACCACCGCCTGTGGAAGGAAATTCCACATCCTTGCCACTCTTACAGTAAAGAACTCTCTACGTAGTTTAAGGTCAAACCTCTTTTCTTCTAATTTTAATGAGTGGCCACGTGCCAGTATGGTATTTGTAAATTTAAATCATATCCCCTCTCAAGCATCTCTTCTCCAGAGAGAATAAGTTCAGTGCTCGTAACCTTTCTTCATAACTAATATCCTGATCCTCCAGTCCCTTTATTAACTTTGTACTCGCTCCATTTCCAGTACATCCTTCCTGAAGACTGGTGCCCAGAACTGGACAGCATACTCCAGGTGAGGCCGGACCAGAGTCTTGTAGAGGGGGAAAATTATCGTTTTATCTCTGGAATTAATCCCCTTTTTAATATATGCTAATATTCTGTTTGCTTTGTTTGCAGCAGCTTGGCATTGCATGCCATTGCTGAGCCTATCATCTACTAGGACCCCCAGGTCCTTTTCCATCCTAGATTCCACCAGAGGTCCTCCCCCTAGTGTAAAGATTGCATTCATATTTCTGCCACAAAATTGTATTATTTTACATTTTTCTACATTAAAGTTCATTTGCCATGTAGTTGCCCACCCCATTAATTTGTTCAGATCTACTTGCAAGGTAGGTTTCCACATCCTGCGGAGAAGTTATTGCCCTGCTTAACATCGTCTGCAAATACAGAGATTGAACTGTTTACCCCATCCTCCAAGTCATTTATGAACAAATTAAATAGTATTGGTCCCAGGACATAACCCTGGGGGACCCCACTTTCAACCACCCCTGACCATTCCGAGTACTCCCCATTTATCCCCACCCTCTAACTCGCCCTTGTAGCCAGTTTTCAATCCATGTACTCACCCTATGGTGAATGCCCACGGACCTTACTTTGTACAGTAAACGTTTATGGGGAACAGTGTCAAATGCTTTTGCAAAATCCAGATACACCATGTCTACAGGCCTCCCTTTATCTAGATGGCAAGTTACCTCCTCATAGAAGGTTAATAGATTGGTTTGGCAAGAACGATTCTTCATGAATCCATACGGATTACTGCTAAAGATACTGTTTTCATTACTAAAATCTTGCATATAGTCCCTTATCATCCCCCCCAAGAGCTTGCATAATATTTATGTTAGGCTAATTGATTTGTAATTCCTAAGTATGCATTTTGGCAATTTTTTAAATATTGGTGCTACATTGGCTTTTCTCCAATCAGCTGGTACCATTCCAGTCAGTAGACTGTCAGTAAAAATTAGGAACAATGGTCTGGCAAATACTTGACTGAGTTCCCTATGGACCCTCGGGTGCAAGCCATCTGGTCCCGGTGACTTATTAATGTTAAGTTTTACAAGTCCATTTCTAATTCTGTCCTCCGTTTGCCATCAGGGTGCTTACTGTGATGTGTCATGAGGATAAACACTGCAGTTGTGGTTACGGAAGCCCCCCGATTCTCTTGTCAAGACTGAGGAGAATAATAAATACAATACCTTCACCATCTCACCATCCTTTGTAACCAGATTTTCCTTCCTCATTCTTTATGGGGCCAATATTGTCTGTACTCCCTTTTTTACGGTTTACATACTTAAAGAAATTCTTGGGATTTTTTTTGTCTCTCCTCTGCTATGTGTCTTTCGTGTTCTATCTTAACCGCCCTAATTGCACCCTTACATTTCTTGTTGCATTCTTTGTAAAATCTGAATGCGGATGATATTCCCTTAGGCTTGTATTTTTTGAAGGCCTTCTCCTTTGCTTTTATATGCATTTTTACATTGGAGTTAATCCATCCAGGACTTTTGTTTGCTCTTTTAAATTTATTTCCCAATGGGATGCACTGGCTAATGCCTTTATTTAATATGCTCTTAAAGTAAACCCATCTCTCCTCTGTGTTCTTTGTTCCTAAGATTTTATCCCAATTTATATCTTATAACAAGGTTCGTAGTTTAGGGAAGTTGGCTCTTTTGAAATTTAGTGTCTCTGTATTCCCCTTATTTCCTATTCGTGTGATTTATACTGAAGCCAATTGACCTGTGATCGCGGTTTTCTAAATTGCCCCTTATTTCCACATCCGTGATCAGGTCTGTATTGTTGGTAATCAGTAGGTCTAGTAACGTTTTGTTTCTAGTTGGTGTGTCTACCATCTGACCCATGAAATTGTCCTGCAAGACATTTAGGAACTGGCGAGCCTTAGACGAATGCACAGTTCCTTCTGCCCAGTCTATGTCTGGATAATTAAAATCCCCCATTATGATGACACTTCCCATCCTTGCTGCGAAACCAAATTGTGAGAGGAGGTTCGTCTCCCCCTCCTCCCTCAGGTTAGGGGGCCTATAGCATACTCCCAGTATTACTTCCCTCTTAGTTTCATCCCTTTGGAGCTCTACCCATAAGGATTCCCCCTCCTCCCTTGCTCCCTTAGTGATGTCATCTCTCACATTCACTTGTACATTATTCTTGATATACAGGCATGCCCCTCCCCCTTTTTTACCCTCTCTATCCCTGCGATAAAGGGAATACCCTTGAATGGTTGCCAGCCAATCATGAGAGATGTTGAACCAAGTCTCTGAAATTCCCACAAAATATAAATCCTCCTCGTACAACAGTAACTCTAGTTCTCCCATCTTGTCCGCCAGGCTCCTGGCATTGGTGAACATGCCACATAGTTTAGACCAGTCGCATACTGTCCTCTTATTGAGTGTTTTGAGGTTGCAAATAGGACTTGTTACTATACTTACCTTGGGTTTATGTGCTTTAGTCAACCTACCACTAATGCCCCCAATACTACCCTCTGGAATATGTTCCGCGCTGACTATCTCTACCTCTGGACCCTTCCCCCGTTACCTAGTTTAAAAGCCCCTCTATCTTTTGGGCCATCTTCACTCCCATCAGATCTGCATCCTCCTCATTTAGGTGCAGTCCGTTCCTTCTATAGAACTGGTGACCGACTGAGAAGTCAGCCCAGTTCTCCAGGAACACAAACCCCTCCTTTCTACACCAGCTCCTCAGCCACTTGTTTACTTTCCTAATCTCCCTCTGCCTTTCCAGTGTGGCTCGAGGTACCGCTAGTATTTCTGAGAATACGACCTTGGAGGTCCTTTTACACATGTTAATGTTTTCATTATCCTTCCTCTTATTTTTTTCAGGTGTTCCTGGAATAGAGTTTTCACTTGCAATGTTTGGACTAAGATTTACAATTTTTTAATATTTGAAATCATAGATTTGCAACAGGGAGTATCATGTTACAATTGCATTGTCTGTCTGTCTGTTTGTTTTGTTTGCCTTTAAATCTTTTAGTCTGTTACTCAATCTGTAGCTAGGGGATGTTGTTAGTCCCAACCTTTTTCTTCATGCTTTAGCCTCCATTCACCACATGTACTGTATTCTGCTGGAGACACACAATGATTTTTTTACCTGTCTGATTTTTATTTGTTATGATCTACACAAGTTTTGGATTAATGCTTTCTATGATCTGCGGACTGCAAGACGTCATTTGGATGGAGTCACTATCTCCCAAGCTACTGACACTGTAAGCTAAGCTATCTCTTAACTGGATCAGTTATAGAGATCACACTTTCAGTGCTTAGATTGCAGAAGCATAACCAGTGTCATTCAAAATTAACACACCGCAGTTCTTGCAGTGTCTAAAGTTGCTGATAGACATTGGAAAACCATCTTCTGATCCTGGCTCAATCAAATATTTATAGAGCATCACAAGATAGCCGTGAACAAGCATTCTCGAGGAAGAAAACAATGGGGATGTTCTGAAAACCCTTCCCAACTGATGATACTGTTTCCCCCAAACTCAATACTATCTGAGCATGGCTCTCTCTCCCTCCCTCCAAGATGATTTTAATGTTCTTCCACATATTTCACATAGTGCAGCCTATTCAATTGAATGGGCTAACCTATGCACAGAAAGGCCCTATGTACAAGAATGAATGACACCCTAAGTGAATTTTGCGTTTTCCTGCGATTTTAGTGTGATCCCAAATCACGGGCAGAATCATCTGATTCTGCATCACTCAGATGTGAATGGGGTCCAATTCCTAAATGGGATTTCTCAATCAACTCGAATGCTTTACTTGTAAGTGAAAGTTGCCCAAGAGGCAAACCAACTTTCTGGCCAATCACTGATCTCAAAGGCCAGCTTGGCTAGCCATTGATATTAGACAGTGCTTGCCAGATTGGGTAAGATTCTATCTTAACTTTAACAGTAACCTTTCCTAAAGAAAGGTTATTCATTCACAAAATACACAAAGGAATGTTATTGAACACACTGGAAACACAGTTATGCTGATTCATTAAAAATAATGCAAAGGTGGAATTGATCCTGATAGTTACCAAATAGAATTGTTTAAAGCAGGAGTCTATTTAAAAAAAAAAGCTTGGCTTGAAATTGTTGGGCGCTTATATATGTTTGAATTAAAGTACATTTGTTGGATTCCCTATTACCATTATTGGACCATGTTTGGATCTCACTGGTCTAGTGGTCTTATGGGTCGTCCCCCCACCATATTTTATTTCTCTTCTCTATTCTGTTATCCTTATTGCAGACAATATCTATACCTTATTAGTCACAGTGGCATCTTCCAGGCCTCCTCCGGTTTTATGAGGCCTGTTATTAGAGGATTTAGACTTGATCGTTTTTGGATCCCCAATCCTTTCTGATAGATATATTATTTTCATTTTTTCTCACTTCACCCTCTTGCTTTTTTGTTTGGCAATATGATCTGTGCATCTGTAATCTGTTTCTTAAACTTGTTTAAAAGGTTTCAATAAAAAGCTATTTGAAGAAAAAAAAAGTTTGCTTCCTTACGTCAGAGTCACCGGGAAAGAGAATAGCGAGCAGTACAGCAGTGAAATCACCAAATCTCACTCCAGTCTCTGGAGGTAGCAGTACCTTAGATCTCACACTACAGAATAAAGAATTTATGTACAAGAGTGCCTGGGCACCCTCACATACCAGGAAGTATCAGAGATTTCATTAAGCTCTATACTTGTGAACAATGGCTATTAAGGCCTAATGAGGTGATTAGGTCATGCCCCTTCAACAGAAGCCATCCAAACAGCCAGATTCTGTTAGACCAGCAGTCGTACACACCGGCTGAATGATGGCCAGTTTCTATTGAACCGGCTGATGCCGCCTGATATTCGCCCCGTGTGTACGGCCCTTTAAGCATAGGGTATATGTTGCCACCTTCAGGTGATTGGACGCTGGCAGAGAAAACCCAGCAGGGACACCCCAATGTAATCTTTCCCACACCAGCAAGAAACAGTTTTTGTAGCTAGCAATAGGCACAGAGGGGAGGGACCTGTGTCCTTTACTATCTGAAAAAAAAGAAGGATTTTACAGGCAAGTTAAAATTTATATCACAAAAAGTTGAAAACCTAGTTTGGGATTTTTAAAGCAATGAAATAATAAATTCGAAAGAAATGCTATATATAAGAAAATGTATTTTGACATATATATAAATAAAGGAATAAGTAGAAAAATTCAACATGTTGCATAGTTGTACAAAAATTTAAAACATTGCATGATGTATTAGATTGAGTTGGAAGTGGTATTTCCCAACTGCTTGCTGGACTACCACCAGTAAAGACTGGATGGTGAAGAGTAGAGGGATATCCAATGCGTTTCGAATAATAAATGCATAAGCAGAATCTTTATCAGGGATTTATACCACTTCTGAAAATACAAAATATTCTGTTTTAGAATTCATATAGGTACCGCGTGTAGTACATATTTTCAATAACAATCATGTTCCATGGACACTTACATTCTAGATACATGTTAAAATAACATTTGGCAAAAGCATTCCCTATATCCTGGTGGGGAGAGTCCAAGATTTGCACCGATTGCCCTTCACCCTGTACAGGACTGCTAGATGTGATCCAAAAAAATGGCACTCAAAGCAGAGGGGGACACGAGGCTATTTAAAAAAAGAGAAAAGATAATTATAGAATAAATCCAGTGGGTGATATGCATACACATACATCACCCATACTGAAGCTACTTCTATAAGGGTTTACACATCCCTCTAAGGAGCAGGATTGTAAACCCTAAGCATAAGGGAAGGGGCTACTTACTGCCAGGGGCAGTTTAAATCAAACGTTCCAAAGCAGTAGAACTTCCGCCACCTGTATTAGCGCAGCTCCACCATTTTTTGCTCCTCCTGGTATCATATGGAGGAGAGGAATGGTGCCAGCTGCAGTCCCCGGCGCCTCCATATACTGTGCAGGCGCACCGCGATGACATCAGACGTATCGCCGGCGCCCTGCGTTGCCGCGTCATATCCGGTCTATCGGATGTCAACATCCAGAGATCGGATTAGCGGCCATATTGAAGACAAACGCCGCCGAAACAAAACATCCTCTAGTGATTGGATTACCCATACAACCAGAGGAGGACAAACGGCCCGAATATAAAATATAAGGGGCCTTTGTGTGCCGGGTACAGAAGTGAGAACTTGCAAAAATAAGACAACATAATTCCCACAGAATAAAAAATGCTTTTGCCATTACAAACCAAAAATAGGATTTTTATACTCACTGTAAAATCCTTTTCTCTGAGTTCATGGACGGACACAGCCTTAATCTTGACAAAGTGGGTATTAGCCTTCCTTCAGGAGTGACTAGGCAGAAAGTGTTAACTTTAAAGCTGAACAGCCCCGCCCAGGGGGCGGTCCTACTGGCTATATCCCCTCAGCCTGCACTAAGCAGATCAGTTCGTCAAAAGCAGTACAAACTTAAAAAGGAGGGGTGGGTGCTGTGTATGTCCATGAACTCAGAGAAAAGGATTTTACGGTGAGTATAAAAATCCTATTTTCTCTTTCGTTCATGGACAGACACAGCCTTAATCTTGACAAAGTGGGACGTCCCAAAGCAGTGTCAAAAACGAGGGATGGGAACAGCATTAAAACAACTTCACCCCAAAACAAAGCTGCTCAACGGAGGAGTTGACACTCTAAACAGCTGCCTGCAATACCTTGCGGCCTAAAGAAGCATCCGAAGATGCACACACATCAACTTGTAAAATTTAGTGACAGTGTGAACGGACGACTAGGTCGCCGCCTTACACACCTGGGAAACCGACGCTTGATGTCGGAAGCCCAAAGGGCACCTATTGCCCTGGTCGAATGCACCGTGACAGGAAAGGGGGGGCGCTCAACCCTTTATGGCGTAAGCCTGAATCACGGTCTGTCGGATCCACCTCGGAATGGTGGCCGACGAGACCGCTGGGCCCTTCTTGGGGCCAGCCACTAAAACATACAGTGAGGTTGAACTCCGGAATGGAGCAGTAACAGACAAGTAACTCTCAAAGCTCGGACAACGTCCAAGGAATGCAATGTCTTCTCCTTAGGATTCGACGGATGAGGACACAAGGATGGCAGTACAATGTCTTTCTTGAGATGGAAAGTTGAAACGACCTTAGGAAGAAGAGAAGGCTGCGGACGCAGCACCACCTTATCCTTGTGGAAGATCAGATAGGGAGCCTTGTATGATAAGGCTGCCAGCTCAGAAACCCATCTTAACTGAAATAACAGCCACCAAAAGGACCACTTTCTGAGAAAGTGTCAACAAGGGAATCCTCCCTGATGTTCTTAAATGGTGGTTTCTGAAGCACCGAGAGGCCATGCCGCTAAAGCCAGTGACTGCAAGCAGGATGGCGTATGGGACCTTGCGAAAGCAGGTCCTCTCGTAGCGGTAGGCGCCAAGGGACGTCTGCTATACAAGCCCCACGGAGGTAGTGGAGGGCGGACCGGAGGGGCCGTATGCCGAACCCCCTGTACAAACGTTCTCACTAGAGAGTGCGCCACCAGGGGTCATTGAAAAAAGACAGCCAGGGCAGATATCTGCACCTCAATTGTACTTAAAGCAACATTTTTGGTCCGCCCTACGCTGTAAGAACAGCAGGACTCTGGAACCAAATAAGTACGCGGATGCCACCTCATTTCCTCACAAATGGATATGTAGGTCTTCCAAGTGCGATGGTAAATCTTCCTAGAGGACGATTTCCGAGCACTCCTCATGGTAGAGATCACTGAGTCTGACAGGCCCCGGTCTCTTAGCACCTGGCTCTCAACAGCCACGCCGTTAAAGCCAGTGACTGTAAAACAGGATGGCGTATGGGACCTTGCGACAGCAGGTCCTCTCGTAGCGGTAGACGCCAAGGGACGTCTGCTATACAAGCCCCACAGAGGTAGTGGAGGGCGGACTGGAGGGGCCACATACCGAACCCCCTGTACAAACATTCTCACTAGAGAGTGAGCCACCCGGGGTTGTTGAAAAAGGACAGCCATGGCAGATATCTGCCCCTTAATTGTACCCTCATTTCTCACAAATGGATATGTAGGTCCTCCAAGTGTGATGATAAATCTTCCTAGAGGACGATTTCCGAGTACTCCTCATGGTAGAGATCACTGAGTCTGAAGCCTCGTACACACGACCGAGTTTCTCGTCGTAAAAAACACGTCGTTTTTTTCGACGAGATTCTTGTTAACCTTGTCGATTTTCTCGTCAAGCTTTCCATGCGTACACACTGACATTTCCCAATTTCCTCGTTGTTCTCCGCGGTCACGTCCAGCACGTACGACGGCACTATAAAGGGGAAGATCTTTTTTCTTGGCGCCACCCCTTGGGCTGCTTTTGCTGATCTCGTGTTACCGCGTGTGAAGTAAAAGTTTGGGAAGAGACGATTCGCGCTTTTCAGTCTTCATACTTTTCAGTTCGTTTTCTGCGGTTCAGTTTGTGCTTGTGGGTTCGTATCTTGACTTTCAGGGCGTTTAGGCAGGTCGTATGTTTTACAGTGCGTTCTTGCCTGTTCGTTTCTGTTTTTCAGTTCGTTATTCATAGGCCTTGCTGTTCTAAAGTGCGTTCTGTTCTGTACGTTCTGATAAGACGACCGTTTCCTAGCCATGTCGCCTGGACGTTCTCGTCGTCGAGTTTGTGCTGTGCGTGCGCTTGGTGTTGGTCTGCTTGTTTTGGACCAAGACCAGTCCATGAATGGTGTGAGGAGGAGTTCATGGACCAAGAATTGGTTGCTCCAGCGGGACCAATTCTGCCACATGCCTCTGCTGCGGGAGATAGTCGAGAATAATCCTGAGGACTACAGGAATTTTCTGCGGATGTCTGACCCCGTTTTTCAGGAACTGTTGGCTTTGGTGTCCCCCTATATTACCAGGCAGGACACCGTTATGCGGGAAGCCATCAGTGCTGAGCAGAGGCTCATCGCCACCTTACGTTGCCTGGCGACAGGGAGAAGTCTGCAGGACTTGAAGTTCACGACAGGCATCTCCCCCCAGGCTCTAGGCCTCATAATCCCAGACACCTGTTCTGCCATTATACAAGTCCTGCAGGAGGACTATATTAGGGTAAGTTTTCTCCATTAACATCACATTTTATGTATTACATGTATGCTAATGTATTGTATTTCTTTCATCCTTCCCTAATTACCATGATTGTAATATGCTGAGAATGTCCCCTTTGTCCTCATGCATGCTGGAAGCTTTAGATTGCCCCTTTTTTCTCCTCCATGCATATTTCCCTTCACTAACCTTTCCAGCAGGGGCGCCTGTTGCTCCATGTTTGGGGATTCAAACCCCAATTTAGGAAATAAACTTCCTCCTTTTTTTGCTCTGGTGCCTATTAAACGCCCCCATTTGTTCCCTCCAATGCAGCCATTTTGTCCCCTCCAATGCAGCCATTTTGTCCCCTCCAATGCAGCCATTTTGTCCCCTCCAATGCAGCCATTTTGTCCCCTCCAATGCAGCCATTTTGTTCCCTCTAATGCAGCCATTTTGTCCCCTCCAATGCAGCCAGTTCCCCCCCAGCCCTGCACTTAACTTCTTGTGGTCAGCGTCATCCTTCTTCTGTCCTTGATGTCTTCTCCTTCCCTTGATGTTGCATCAGCCAATCATGTTACCATTAAACAGACTTGGTAAACATGATTGGCAGAGCAGCCTGTCAGTGTTTACCCAAGGAATGCCCCCCCCCCCTGCGTCCCCTATTTAACTTTTCTGAAGCCAATTACATCCCTCAGGCTGTAATGTGCAAGACAATTTTCCTTCCTGTTTCTGATATGCAATTTTAAGCCCATAAATGCCGCAGTTCTTCATATGTCGGTCGCTTAACAGGGGGCCATCCACCTGAATAGTGGGCGGCATAGACAATACATAGGTTCATGCAAGGCATGAACCTATGTATTGTTCTGAGTGACGGGCACAGGAGAGAGGGGGCAGTGCTCCAGCGCCCACTCTGGACGCACCGCCACTGCAATGCTATCCTGTGGCCAAACACATCTACCCCCCCTCCCCATTATAATTTATTAATGGACCATCATAGGGGGTGATGAATATGATACATGAGCCTTCCATTATACTTATTTAAAACACCTTAATAAACGTAGACTTTGCTTGATGTTGGCCTCTAATGTATTTTCTTAGAATCTCCTTGTTTGATTTGTGTATTCTAATATTTTTTCATCTTGTTTGACTCCACAGCTTCCTTCCACGCCACAGGAATGGCAGACTGTGGCATCGGAGTTTGCCACGCGGTGGGACTTCCCCAACTGCGGTGGTGATATAGACGAGAAGCACGTCCGCATCGTGCCGCCACCCCGTTCTGGGTCCTACTACTACAACTACAAGGGGTTTCATAGCATTGTGCTGATGGCGGTGGTGTCAGCACGGTATGAATTCCTCTATGTTGATGTAGGGAAGAATGGCCGGATGTCCGATGGGGGATCCTTCATCCAGACGGAGTTTGCCCTCCGTCTCCAGAGTGACAACCTTGCATTGCCACCGGATGCAGGGAATGTTGAAGGACTCCCCTTTGTTTTTTTGGCTGATGAAGCCTTCGGGCTCGGACCGCATCTTATGAGGCCATTTCCTCAGAGGACCCTGACCCCAGAGAAGAGGGTGTTCAATTACCGGCTGGGCAGGGGCCGAAGAGTCGCTGAAAATGCCTTTGGCATAATGGCCAGCCGGTTCCGCCTTTTTATGACTTCAATACACTTGGCGGACTACAAAATAAACTATGTAGTATTATGCTGCTGTGTGCTACACAATTTTCTCTGCGGCAAATCAAATTCCTATATGGCCTCAGTTTTGCCTGAGGCTGGACTTTCCCCTGATAATCCCCTGCCGGGCCTGGAATCTGCCCGTGCTGGCTTGCCCCCCCAAAATGCCCGTGAGGTTCGGGACAAATACATGGACTATTTCACGGGTAGGGGGGCAATTCCTATGCCAGGCTATGGCTAAAGATTCCTGTCTAACGATCAAAATAAAAATCTGGTTTAAACTTCTAACTTTTGTTGGTTTCCTGTCGCCTAGTTTGTCTTAGTGCATTTGTAGTGCCCAGTGTATTTTCCTTTAGTAAATACCAACCATTTCACTATGTAACCTTTAAAAAATAACCAAATAAGGTTAGAGCGTATTAGAAAAAGAAGCTACACGTTGTTTGTGTTCAAATATTTTACTATGTGCAAATTCACACACCTTTTTTTTTTATTTTACATTTTTTGTTTGCCTGGCCACAAACCGGCAATTGTTTTCTTAGGAAAATACAAAAACAACAGTTGCATTCCAAAAATTACAAAATTGGATACCTCGGAGCAATCTGAGACATTCACTTACACAAACTATATGTCTCTATGTGCCCGTCCTAATATGGGGTCCTGCCACCCCTTGCCCAGCCAAAAATTGAATATGCACACAATTGGGATTATTTTCCTATAGGGATTTTAGACTCCTGATCCCTATTGTCAACATGTGCTATCTGCCATCAGGGGTGATCAATGGACGTGTTTTGGGGGTGCAACCCCTTCCTCAGTTCACCTACTTTAGATACGAGGAAGGGGTTGCACCCCCAAAAGACGTACATGGATATCTCCTGATGGCAGATAGCACATGTTGACACACTGTGTGCAGATTAAATTTTTGGCTGGTTTGATTGTCAAAAAGTTTTTAAAAAGTGGAAGAACAAACATGAAAAAAAAGGGGGTTTGGATGCCTTATTGAATTCTCCCCAAAACATCGAGAATGTCTTTAAATGTTTGATCCATCACATGAATTCTTTCTTTAATTTTGTCCAGTTCCGTGCTACATTCCATCACTTGCTGGATGAGGCGGAGGGCACTGTCAGCAGAGAAACCTGTACTATCCTTCACCCCAACATTCACATCCCCTAAAAACAAAATAAAAAGGTATTATAACTCTGCAGGCCTACCTCTCTTACCTGAAGCTGTGGTGTCAGATACTGACCTGTTGTGCTGACCAGTTCCACAACGTCATCCACCTCTCCTTCCTGCACTTCTCCTTCCTCCACCTCAACTTCCTCCACATCTTTAGGTTGTTGGTCTTTTGGAGTTTGGGGTTGTTGTGAAGCTGTGGGGTTCCTGTGCTCCCTGGAGTGTCCTCCTCCCAGTCTTCTCTCCCGTATGAGAATCAAACAAAAGGTGGAGTTATCACACAGAAATTCTCTATGTAAAATAAAAAACAGGCTAAATTGCTTGGAAGTGGGGTACAAGTGTGTGTTTGGCCGGAAGTTAAAGATGAATGCATTATTTCTGACCAAGAATATGTTTAGTATTCACCTTTGTCTGTCATTTTTTAGACATGTAGGCAACACAAAAATTCTCTGATGCACCTGTGTGGGACACCCAAAAAAGGCGGGTCTGGTGGCCCACACTATAGTGCTCCAAAGTACAGATGTGGAAGCAGCTGCTGAGTGTCCTCTCCTTTACACAGTTTACAGTTTGCATTTAATTCTCTTTACAAATACATCATCTAGCCTAAAACTTTGTGCCCCAAATTTCCCAAAAAATGGCAGATGTCTAATTACTTTTGTGGCTGTAAAATAAGCCAAAACAGCGGATAGTGGCCGAACGAAGTGTCTGTAACGTAACGAACGATTACTGTGCCCAACCAAGTTCAAAATATTACATTTTGGAAGGGAGTCCAATAAGGAAAAAAACCTAAACCAGCAACATGTCAGTTTAGAAAAGGATTAATAGCAGAAAAGTGTACATTTTACTTACTTTTTGCGAGCATTCTCTTAATGCTCCTTAACTGCTCTGGCTCCCTCAGTTTGAGGTCTGACCACCTCTTTCTGAGCTGCTCATTTGAGCGTTTCACCCCGAAATTCGTCTTCAGACTCTTCACGACTTTAGTGAGGATTTTGGCCTTCCTTCTATTTGGTTTGCTATACGGCCCATGCTTTGCGTCATAATCAGACTTGAGCAAGATGTCCACCATCTCCGCCATCTCCGCAAAAGACATATTAGATGCCTTGAATCTCCTCCTTGATCGTAACGTTTCCTCGGTCTCCGGGCTTGTCTCCTCCTCGTTAGTTGCGGAATTATCAGACACCTGCTGTAACTCCGCCATATCTGTCTGCGCGCCGAAAGAGAAGGGGCGGGGAAATGATGCTAGTTAGAACGTCATGGGCGGGCGACGTGTGCGGAGCGACGTGTTCGTATTTTGACGCATGCGTGGTGTGTATATAGCAAACACACATGTGACTATCGTACGTTCGGTGTGCGGAGAGAGGAGTTCAAGTGACGGACGTGCGAACGAAGGTATGTGATTTTGAGACTGTGCCAAATTGTTGGCCTATACTGTCTTGAGAATGTTGTAGGATATATATGGTGACTACGATGTTAAGGAGGTTAGACTGTTTGCCTCACATTAGTTATATATTATTTATTTAAATTGCAGATACAATATGAATGTCTTTATTAGCGACAAAGAGTTCCTGGCGAAATTTATTGACCGGGTAAGGGAGCTGCCGGCTCTGTGGGAGACGAAAAACCCCATCCACAAAAAAAGAGGGGTGAGAAAAGCAGCGCTGGAGAAGCTGCTCCCATTTGTGCAGACCAAGGTGCCCACAGCCACAGCAAAACAAGTGGACACTAAAATTGGGAGCTTGAGAGGCACCTACAGGACTGAACGCTCTAAGGTCCTGGCTTCTCAGAGGTCAGGAGCAGCAGCAGGTGATGTGTATGTCCCGATTTTGTGGTACTACAGCAGGATGTCCTTCCTGGATGACCACATTGAGGCAAGGCCATCACTCTCCACTCTTCCCCCCAGACTTCCCTGCAGCCAACCTGAGCCTTCTCTGGAGCAAGAGGAGGCAGCCATCCTGGATGATCCTGATTTGGCCATCTGGAGCCAGGTATAGTATTAAATGAAATTGCATTGTGATAAAATTAATGTTTGACAAATATGTCAAGATGAGAAACATACAATATTTGGGGTTCCACAAGTGAAATCAAGATCTCTAGACATTAGTCTGCACTTAATTGGGTGCTAAATAGTCAATCTGATGTAGGTGTAAATTAGAAAAAATTATTTCTGGATTTACATTCTAATTGCTTCAATCATGTTTATAAAGTTTGATGCAAAGATTAAACCAACATATTAAACTATGTCCCTTTTTCATACACAGGATGAAATCAGCCAGGAGGAGGGTCTGGAAACTGTCAGGCAGGAGGAGGCAGGGCCCAGTGGCAGCCAGAAGGTGGCAGGGCCCAGTGGCAGCCAGGAGGTGGCAGGGCCCAGTGGCAGCCAGGAGGTGGCAGGGCCCAGTGGCAGCCAGGAGGTGGCAGGGCAAAGGAGAAGCACCAAATCCCAGGTGCCTCCCATCCGGCTTCCCAAAAGAGGCAGGAGGGACAGGACCACCAGTGAGACAGCAATGGCCCTTATTAAAGAGGCCCATGCCACCCTCAAAGAGCCCACATCCCCTGAAGAGGCCATTGCCGGCCTAGTGGAGGCAAAGTTCAAGGTGATGAGCATGGAGCAACGCCTCCTATGCGAGCCCCTGCTCATCACCTTGCTCAACAAGGGGGTGATGGAAAAAATTACCCCCAATACAGCTATTTGTGAGGTGGCACAACTGTCCCAACCTCAACCACCTCCTCCACCTCCACATTCTTCTTTTGCCCCACCCCCTTCTCCTTCACCTCCACCTTGTTCTTCCGCCCCACCCCCTTCTTCTCCTGACAGGAGTACCCCTCCAGTGGCCCAGCCTCCAGCCAAACGAAGAAGCAAGGTTGCAGGGAAGGTTGCCAGGAAGACGAGGAAGTGATGGCCTTGCTTCATTGTGGTTGGACAGAAGGCAGTCTGTTGTAGTACCACACACTTGGGACATATATCTCACCTGCTGCTGTTCCTGACCTCTGGGAGGCCAGCATCAGATTGTGTTCAGAAATGTTGGCCTTCTCAAGCTCTCAATTTTAGTGTCCACACAGGGTTGCTGTGTGCTCTGGGGTCCCTGGGATGCACAAATGGCAGCAGCTTCTCCAGCGCTGCCTTCTCTTTATTTTAGTTCAAACATGAATAAATGTTATTTTTCTTTAAGTTCATACTTGACTATGTGTATTTGTAAAAATGTAAAATCTAGCTTTGGAGTAAGCAGATACATTTGACTGACAAAAAAAGGGGACAGATAACAACCCCCCAAAAAAATAACTAAATCGTATTTCCCAAAAAAGGGTGTAAAATGTAAATAATATATATTAAAAGATTCAATGGGAGATCACCATCAAAACATTGCGAAATTACAATTAACATCAGTTAGAAAAATATCTAATTTTTTAATATTCCTAAAAACTTGCACGATATAATACACATAAATCTTCTTAAAAGCAGCATGAAAAAGGTTAAAAAAAGATAGTCATAACTCTGTGTGAATATCAGCAGCAAAAGAAGTTCATTCGTTTTGATTAATGTAACATTCTAACGAAGATTTCAATGCACAACATTTAAACGATGCAAAAATTTGGAGCGTGACGAATGTGCTATCTCCATTACGAAGGCTTGTTTTACCAGAAGATGCGCTCCCGTCTCATAGTTGCTTCTGAGCATGCGCGCTTTTGGAAGAGTCGTAAAAGCATACACACGAACCATTTTCTCGTCACAAAACAGGCCGACGAGAAACACGACGAGGAAATCTGGAATCCTGACGAGAAAATAGAGAGCAGGTTCTCTATTTTCTCGTCGAGATTCACGGCACTTTTCTTGCCGGTTTTGGACGAGAAACTCGGTCGTGTGTACGAGGCTTGATAGGCCCCGGTCTCTTAGCACCTGGCTCTCAATAGCCATGCCTTTAAAGCCAGTAACTGTAAAACAGGATGGCGTATGGGACCTTGCGACAGCAGGTCCTTTCTTAGCAGTAGACGCCAAGAGGCGTCTGCTCTCAGACGCACTAGATCGGCATACCAAGGACGCCGAGGCCAATCCAGAGAAATAGGGATCATTGGAATCCTCTCTGCCTCCAGTCTGTGAAGCAGATAAGGGAGGAGCTTCAGAGGAGGGAAGGCATATATTAGCCGGTACTGACTCCACGGTGCCACCAACGCACCTGCCCATGGGTCTCTTGACCTGGCCACAAACCTCAATACCTTCCGATTGAGTCGAGAAGCCAGGAGATCTACGTCTGGCGTGCCCTCTTGGCAAAGGAGCTGAAACACCTCTGGGTGTAGAGACAATTCTCATTGGTCCAGCATCTGGCGGCTCCGCCTGCCAGTTTTCCACGCCCGGAATGTATATGGCCGGCAGGGCCAGTACGCTCCTTTCTGACCACCTTAGGATGTGAGCGACCTTCGATGCTGCAACTGAGCTACCATGTTTAGAGGCACAGCCTGATCGCCCGGAGTTCCAGGACATTGATCGGCAAGTAAAAAGGAAGGAACGACTTCCCGGACAGAAGTGCCGGTGATGTCAACCACCAACTAGGGAGGTCCTAACTAGGTGGCTCCCCCGGATTTGACAATCCAGGGAAGAAGGGCACTTGTCCCTTCTGGACAGAATACCTTCTGTAGCGTGTGAAATTGCGCATACGGTACTGCCTCGAAGGAGGCTACCGTGAGGCCCAGGACTCGCCTGCAAAAGCGTCCGCGACGTCCATCCTGGGGATGTCAACTGCCGCACCGCAGCCCAAAGGGTTCTGCAACTTTCCCATAGGGAGAAAAACTTTGCCTCTGAGGAGTTCAAAATCGAGTTGAGTCGGTACCAATACTGACTTCTGAGTGTTCAGCACCCAACCAAAGTATCGGAGGGTCTGACAGGTTATAGACACGCTCACCTCTAATTTTGAGCTTGAGGTGGCCCTCAGAATAATATCGTCCAAGTAGCCCATTATATCGATGCTACGCTGTCTTGGTAGGGCCAGAATCAGGGCGAGCACCTTGGTGAACACCCTCGGTGCTGATGCCAGGCCAAGGGGGGCGCCACCAATTGGTAGTGGTCTTCCCCGGCCGCAAAGCGCAGACAACTCTGATGCCTGGTGCATGTGGGGACCTGCAAGTATGCATCCTTATCAAGGATGCCAGAAAATCCCCCAGATGGAGGGCAGCAACAACAGAGCGAACCAACTCCCTCCGGAATCTTTGTACCTTCACAAAGAAATTGAGGGCCCTGTGTTCCAAGATTGGACGAACCCCCTCCTTCTTGGTACTACGCACAGATCTGAGTAAAAACTCCTGAAACAGTTCCTGTACTGAAACAGGAATTATCACCCCGCGTATCAGCAGGTATTGAACCGCCCCATATAGGGCTTCCCGACGAGTCGGCTGAAGCTGGCGGTTGGAGGGAAAAAAATAATGAATCTGTTCGGAGGGCAAGAGAGAAACTGTATCTTGTACCCTGAGGAAACTACTTCGCAAACCCACTGTCAGGGATCTGAGATGTCCACCAGGTCGCAAATTTGCGAACACATCCTCCTACCCGAGAGATAGGTGGGGAAAGAGCTTTATGCGGACGTAGATTTGTTCGCAGGCTTGTTGGGCTTGCGAAACCAGGGACGCTTCTGGAAGGAAACACCTTAGCAGTGCGGGTCGGCTTTACGGAACCCGAAAGGGACCGACGCCTCTGGCGTTTTTGCAGGCTCCTCTATTTCTGCAGGCTCCTCTATCTTTAGAGTATCCCGCACTGTGGTGATAAGGTCACCTATCAGAGCCTTATCGCGTGGTGACCCGGACCCGGACTGTCCGACTGGCCACGGTCCGCATCCTCTGATATGTCAGAACCAGGGCCATGAGCCGTAGCTGGGCCCAGCTCTGCATCAGAGTTGTCCCCAGAAGATGTAGGGGGAGGGGGCACTTTTTACACCCCGTGTTCCCACGTGCCGCTTCCACCTTGGCAACAACCAGGACGCCGACCTAGCGTCTACTGACAGACGCTAGATGCAGAAGCACCAGATGCCAATTCAGGTGTATCAGGGGGAGAAGCATCTGCTTCTGATGCCATGCTGACCCACGCACCTGACACAAGGACTCCAGTTCAAGGTACAAACAGCCCATCCTCCTAGCTGCGACAGGGACGAGGGGTTCCCGCCTCAGAGGACTCACCACCCTTGAACAGTAGTACGGCTGCTGTCCGCTTCCTAGTAAAGCCGCTTCCTTGTCAGCTATCAGTCTGACCACTCTGCAGCGTGTGTCTGTAGGCTTGCACCATTTAAATGCTATTTGATCAGCATGGACCATGAGAAAATGGCCGCCGAGCGGCAGCTAGAGACCAAACACAGCGCGGACCACAAAAACATGGCCGCCAGCGCAGAAGAGGCCAAGAACAGCATGGATCACAAGAAAAATGGCCGCCAAGCGGCCAATAGGGGACAAACACAGCGTGGACCACTAGAACATGGCTGCCACACAGACTTACAGGCCAAACACAGCATGGATCACAAGCAAAATGGTCGCCGACAGCATGGAGCAGAACACACAGGTAAGCAAAGTTTTTTCATGGCAGCTCATAACATTTATCTAGCGGACGTACATGCACAGTTCCCACACAGGTGGAGCCCCCCCAGGTGAACCCCCGCCCCAGCAGCCAGCCTAGCTCAGAGAGCCTAGGGAGGAGGGAAGGAAGGGAGGGAGGAAGGGAAGGAAAGAACCTCTTACTCACCTCTCCAGGAATGCCCAGCTATGTCCTCCTGCCGAAGCAGGGGCTTACTACTTACCCTTCCTGCGTGGATTGTGCTGGAAGCATCCCAGACAGACCCTCTTCCGCATGGTGACAGAGGTGACTGTCGGCCCGGCTGCTGCGACTCAGCCCTATAGACCGGTCCTATGCATGCCCTGGAGCATATAGCTCACGGCCACCCGTAGAGCGACGGGCATGTCGTGGACGACCCAGCGAGTAGCTATGGTCGGCACGCACTAGATGGCCGAAACTGGGGAGACTACAAGGATCTGGGATCCAGCCTGTCACCCAGTCGGCAGTTGATCGAAGATCACAGGGACAAAAATAAAATAAAATAATAAAATTTCAATCTGGAATAAAAAACCTCCACTCCTATGGGCCCGAAGGGAGCCATGTCTTTTCCTTAGCTAGGCAGAAAAAAACTGATCTGCTTAGTGCAGGCTGAGGGGATATAGCCAGTAGGACCGCCCCCTGAGCGGGGCTGTTCAGCTTTGAAGTTGTTAACACTTTCTGCCTAGTCACTCCTGAAGGAAGGCTAATACCCACTTTGTCAAGATTAAGGCTGTGTCCGTCCATGAACGAAAGAGAAAAATTTATTAATCAATTGTAGTATATACCATTCCCTCAATAGACTGTCACATAAATTCCAATCCGAAGGGGGTGAAAGAATGCAGACAGTAAACAGAGAGGAAAGGGACACAAACATTACATCATTATAAGAAAAGGAAAGAAAGGAAACCCAAAAGGTGCAGCATCAATATTTCAACTCCCAAGTATGGGGACGACAAAATCCCACCAGAGGACTAGGAAGAGGAGGAGCTACTTCCAAACATTATCTACAGAAATCTCACCCATGGGGAAGGAATTAATTTGGATTAAAATCGAAAAGAAGAACCACCTACATAGGGACTCAAGTATAGAAGGGGAAAATATGATCTTTGTATGTTCATTAAATCATATCACCAAGGGATCCCCTCAGTTAGTCTGTTTTTCCTGAACTAAAACCATCTAGAAAGGGCCTGAAACACATTGACACTGCAGGAGGTAAACCACATCCTGCGTTTTGCAGTTTGCAAAATGTCTAAGGCAGAAATGTTCCCCATTAGGTAGTGTAAACTAGGTCCTCTTGCCAACAACTGCACATTGCGAACAGGATCCGCAAGGATAAGTATCCCAAGTCTTACAGGGGTCCATCCTTGAGTCACCTTTATGTTCGCTCTGTGTTAGCATTCCACCAATAGATCCAGCTTTTTTGTATTTTTTTTTGGTGGATTTTTTGTCAATAAATTCCCAAGAATTGTATCTTAAGCCAAAATGGACCAATATTTTGTAAGGATTTTCCTTGATTATATTAATTGGAATATCTAAGGATAATTCGAGTGGTGGTGTCCTCCCTTTTCCTGCCTTTGGACTAAAAATAAGATCCTGTCTTTTAGTTTCCTTGACACGATTAAATGCTTTTTTTAGAGCGGACTTAGTGTATCCCCTTTGCTAATAATCTCATGGTGAGCTCGTCAGATTCCCTCTGAAAGTCTTCAGCTGTAATACAATTTCGTTTTAAGCGTAGAAATTGACTGAATGGTATAGATTTTTTTAAAGGTTCAGGATGAAAACTATCTGCATGCAATAATGTATTGTCGGCAGTTTCCTTTCTAAAAAGTTTACTGGTGAGCCGTGGCACTTTGATTCTTAAGGATACTGATATCAAAAAAGTCAACTCTGCATTGATCATAGATCATTGTGAAGACCAAATTGAAATTGTTCTGGTTCATCAAAATAAGGCAATCTCTCAGCCTATTTTCTGGACAGTCCCAAATAATCAATATATCGTCTATGTATCTCTGCGACATAAGGATGTGGCGAGTATACATAGACGATTGTTCTCCCAATAAGAAGTCTTTCTCCTACTCCCCCAGGTACAGGTTGGCATATATGGGGGCACAACAGATCCTCATAGCCACACCCTGTACCTGGAGGTAGGGGTAGCCCTTAAAGAGAAAGACATTAATGTCTCAAGATGAAGTCCAACATTTGCAAAAAAAATTGATTGAACTTCCATTCTTGTGTTGCCCTCTGAGGGAGTATTCGTCCCACAGCTGCAACACCTGAATCATGTGGAATGCTGTTGTATAATGATTCAACATCAATTGTTACTAGTATGGCCGAAATGGGGAGCAGAAGACATAATTCTAGGATCTGCAATAAGTGAATGGCATCTCTAGTGTAAGATGGCAATTCCATCACATGTGGCTTAAGATGTTGGTCTATGATCTGACTAATTCCCTCTGAGATACATCCATTAACGGAAATAATTGGTCTTCTGGGTGGATTGTGTATATCCTTGTGCACTTTGGGTAGTGCATATAGTGTGGGTTAACAGGGATGTTTCATTCGCATAAACTCCCACATATCTCTCGTGATCAATCCCTTGTTTAGAGCTTCGTCCACGAGGGAATAGAATTCCTGATTGAATCTATCGACCAAACATGAGGACATTTTACGATAGCATTTGGTATTATTTAGAATTTTGAAACGCATATTTTAATTTTTTTCATTGTCCATTAGGACAATGTTGCCCCCTTTATTTGATGTCTTAATTTTGGTGTAATTTTCCTTTTTTTTTTTTTTAATTGTACATATCAAATTTTCAAAGCAAAATAGGATTTTTTACTCACCGTAAAATCCTTTTCTCTGAGTCCATGGACCGACACAGCTTCTCTATTGACAAAGTGGGTATTATCCGTTAATTAGGAGTGACTAGGCAGAAAAACTTGTAAAAAGTGTTGCATCACACCTTCTACAGTACCGCCCAGGGGGCGGACCCTCTGGGTATACCCTCTCAGGCTGCATCTTCGCAGATCAGTTCGTTAAAAAGCAGTACAAACTTAAAAGGAGGGGTGGGTGCTGTGTCGGTCCATGGACTCAGAGAAAAGGATTTTACGGTGAGTAAAAAATCCTATTTACTCTTTCGTCCATGGACCGACACAGCTTCTCTATTGACAAAGTGGGACGTCCCAAAGCAGTGTCAGAGAAAAAACGAGGGGTGGTAACAGCATAAAAATAAACTTCACCCCAAACACAAAACAGCACTCCTCCAACGGAGGAGTTGCAACTCTAAACAGCCGCTTGCAAAACCTTGCGGCCAAAAGAGGCATCCGAAGATGCACCTACATCAATTTTGTAGAATTTTGTGAAAGTGTGAGCGGACGACCAAGTCGCCGCTTTACATAATTGGGAAACAGACGCACCTATTGCCCTGGTCGAATGCGCCGTGACAGGAAAGGGGGGCGCCTGACCCTTTAAGGCGTAAGCCTGGATTACTATCTGTCGGATCCACCTAGAGATGGTGGCCGATGAGACTGCTTGGCCCTTCTTGGGACCAGCCACCGAAACAAACAGTGAGTCTGACTTCCGGAACAGGGAAGTAGCAGATAGGTATACTCTCAAAGCTCGGACAACGTCCAAGGAATGCAACGCCGACTCCTTAGGATTCGACGGCTGAGGACACAAGGATGGAAGTACAATGTCTTCGTTGAGATGAAAAGCCGAAACGACTTTCGGAAGAAAGGAAGGCTGCGGCCGCAGCACCACCTTATCCTTGTGGAAAATCAAATAGGGAGCCTTGCAGGACAAGGCTGCCAGCTCAGAGACTCGTCTAACTGACGTAACAGCCACCAAAAAGACCACTTTCTGAGAAAGTGTCAACAGGGGAATATCTCTAATATTCTCAAACGGTGCCTTCTGAAGCACCGAGAGGACCAGGTTCAAGTCCCACGGAGGTAACGGGGGACAGACCGGAGGGGCCACCTGTCGGACCCCCTGCACAAATGTACTCACGAGAGAGTGAGTCGCCAGGGGTCGCTGAAAAAAGACAGCCAGGGCAGATATCTGTCCCTTAAATCGTACTTAGGGCAAGCCCTTGGTCCACCCCATGCTGTAAAAACAGCAGGATTCTGGAAACCAAATAGGTACGCGGATGCCATTTCATTTCCTCACACATGGAGATGTAGGCCCTCCAAGAGCGGTGATAGACCTTCCTAGAGGACGGTTTTCGAGCACTTCTCATAGTAGAGATTACTGAGTCTGACAGGCCCCGGTCTCTCAGTACCTGGTTCTCAACAGCCATGCCGTTAAAGCCAATGACTGTAAAGCAGGATGGAATATGGGACCTTGCGATAGCAGGTCCTTCCGTAGTGGTAGGCGCCAGGGGACGTCTGCTACCAGACGTACTAGATCGGCGTACCAAGGACGCTGAGGCCAATCTGGAGCGATTAGGATCATTGGAATTCCCTCTGCCTCCACTCTGCGGAGCAGAAGAGGAAGAAGCCTTAAGGGAGGGAAGGCATAGATTAGCCGATACTGACCCCACGATGCTACCAACGCGTCCGTTGCGTCTGCCCATGGGTCTCTTGACCGGGCCACAAATCTCAATACCTTCCGATTGAGTCGGGAAGCCAGAAGATCTACGTCTGGTGTGCCCCATCTTTGGCAGAGGAGTTGGAACACCTCCGGGTGTAAGGACCCTTCTCCCTGGTCCAGTATCTGGCGGCTCAGGTAGTCCGCCTGCCAGTTTTCCACACCCGGAATGTACACGGCCGACAGTGCCGGTACGCTCCTCTCTGCCCACTTCAGGATGCGAGCGATCTCCGATGCTGCAGCTGAGCTTCTTGTTCCTCCTTGATGATTGACATATGCCACTGCTGTGGCGTTGTCTGACTGGATCCTGACTGGACGCCCCTGCAGCCTCTGAGACCATTTGAAGAGGCACAGCCTGATCGCCCGGATTACCAGGACATTGATCGGCAGGAGGGCTTCCTCTGGGGTCCAGCGACCTTGCGCCGACTGAACACCCCAGACTCCCCCCCAACCTGTAAGGCTGGCGTCCGTCGTGATCACTATCCAGTAAACCGGAAGAAATGACTTCCCGGCCATTAGAGCCGGTGCTGTCAGCCACCATACCAGGGATCTCCTGACTATGTGGCTCACTCGGATTTGATAATCCAGAGATGATGGACATCTGTTCCATCTGGACAGAACTTCCTTCTGTAACACTCGAGTGTGGTATTGAGCATATGGGACCGCCTCGAAGGAGGCTACCATGAGGCCCAACACTCGCATGCAAAAACGGAGTGACGACCAATTCCTGGAAGTCAGCTGCCGTACTGCAGCCCGGAGGGTCTGCAACTTCTCCACAGGGAGGAATACCTTTGCCTCTGAAGAATCCAGAATCAACCCCAGGTACCCTAGGCGTTGAGTGGGCACCAATACTGACTTTTGCGTGTTTAGTATCCAACCACAGTCTCGAAGAGTCTGACAGGTAATGGACACGCTTACCTCTAATTCTGAGCTTGAAGGGGCCTTCAGCAGAAGGTCGTATAAGTAGCCTGTGATAGGGATACCCCGCTGTCTTAGAAGTGCCAGAATCGGAGCGAGCACCTTGGTGAACGTCCTGGGTGCTGAGGCAAGGCCCAACGGGAGGGCCACAAACTGGTAGTGGTCCTTCCCGATAGCAAATCGCAGAAACCTCTGGTGTCTGGAGTATATGGGGACATGCAGGTATGCGTCCTTGATGTCCAAGGAGGCCAGAAAGTCCCCCGGATGGAGAGCCGTGACTACAGATCGAACCGACTCCATCCGAAAACTTTGTACCTTCACAAAGCAATTGAGGGCTCTGAGATCCAAGCTTGGACGAACCCCCTCCTTCTTCGGCACAATGAACAGATTTGAGTAAAAACCCCGTTCCAGTTCTGGAACTGGAATAACTACCCCGCGTTCCAGTAGACCCTGGACCGCCCCATACAGGGCCTCCCGACGGGTCGGTAGTAGCTGGAGATTGGAGGTGTTGAATCTGTCCGGTGGACAAGAGAGAAACTCTATCTTGTAGCCTGAGGAGATTACTTTGCAAACCCACCTGTCGGAGATTAGTGCTGTCCACTGAGTCGCGAATACGTCTCCCCACCCGAGAGCTGGGTGGGGGTGGACCTTCATGCGGACGCAAATTTGTCCGCAGGCTTATTGGGTATGCGGGACCAGGGACGCTTTTGTCCTTGGGCAGGCGCTTTATCGGCCTGGGGTCTTTTCCCTGTCGCCCTAGGGGGACGAAAAAACCACTTGCGTGCAGTAAAGGAGGGCCCTTGCCCTTGGCGTGGCCCCTTACCCTTGCTAATTTGGGGAAGCAAAGTGCTTTTACTTCCTGTGGCATCCTTGATGATGTCATCCAGAGAAGCCCCAAAAAGTCTGTCGCCCTTAAAAGGCAGATCCAACAGGGCTTTCTTGGAAGTCTGGTCCGCAGACCAGCCTTTTAGGCCAGATCAGGCGGCGTATTGCTACTGCATAAACCGAAGTTTTAGACAGCAGGGGAATAGTATTCATGTCTGACTCGCAGACAAACCTAAGGCCCTGGACCAACAGGTCGGCCAATGTCATCTCATCAGGAGCATCTCGCTCCTTAACCCCTGGAGTAGCAATCTTGCCCATTCAGTAAGTGTGTGAGACACTAGGGCCCCCGCCAATGCCGGGCGTACTGCCGAGCCTACCACTGAGTATAGGTAGCAAGCGAGTGCTTCAGCCTTCTTATCCACAGGGTCCTTGAAAACAGGAGCCCCTTCTACAGGAATTGTGGTGGCTCTATTAAGTCTGGACACCGGAGGGTCCACTATAGGGGGAGAGGTCTATTTCTTCAGAAAACTCTCCTCAAAAGGGGTACCGTACCGCAAACCTCTTTGGGGCTGTAAAGACCCTCAGTGGGTTCTCCCATTCCTTGTATAAGAGTTTATCAAAAGACACACAAGGGAACACCTTAGCAGTGCGGGCAGGTCTATGAAACCCAAGTGGACCGGAGTCTCTGCTGCTTCTGCAGTATTTTCCAATTTTAGCATATCCCGCACTGCAGTAATAAGGTCAGATACCAAAGCCGTCTCGCGTACTGACCTGGACTTTGAGTCATTCTCACTGTCCGGTCACGGTCTGCAGTCTCTGATGCGTCAGAATCTGGGCCCTGAGCCGTAGCTGGACCTGGTTCTGCACCAGAATTATCCCCAGAAGCTTGCAGGGGATGGGGCGTTTACTACCCCCTGTATTCCCGTGTGCTGCTTCCACCCTGGCAGCAAACGCCTCTAGGATTGCAGTCATAGCGTTCATAGACACCTCAGGGGCACCAGCTGCTAAATCTGGTGTTTCAGGGGAGAAGACATCTGGCTCAGATGCCATGCTGACCACACGCTGACACTCACAGGGCTCCAGGCAAGATATCAGTAGGCCACCCTCCTGTGCTGCAGAGAGGCCGGGTCACCCAGAGGACTCACCACCCTGGATAGGTACTGCTATGCTGCGCCTGTGATGCGGTCCCACTTCTGCTGTGTCAGTCTGCTTCTTTTATCAGCACTTCCTGTGTGAATTTTCGCGCCAGTGTAATGCACCCTAGAGGCCGGAGGCTCTCGAAAAATGGTTGCCAAAAACGTCTGTATGGAAGATAATGTGGGCTCTAAGAAAATGGCCGCCGACAGAAGATAGAGGTCAAGCAGCCATAGCCCACAAAAAGATGGCCGCCGAACGGCAATATCTGCATACAGGGTGGACAAACATGGCCGCCGATCAGCTGATAGGGGCCAGTGGGTGTGGCCGAACCACAGGAAGATGGCCGCCGGGCAGTCACAAGAGGCCAAACTTGGCATGGACCACCTCAAAATGGCCGCCGACAGCATGGAGGAGGAAGGACACAAACACAGGTAAGAAAAAATGACATTTCTTTTAAATGTTAGTTACAGCCAGCCCCGCTCCAGTGGGACCCCCTAGGTGACCCCCAGCACCCAGCAACCTTTAGCTAGAAGCCCAGGGAGGAGGGAAAGGCAGGGAGAGAGGGAAGAAAGGGGCCACAACCACTTACTTGATCTCTCCAGGAATGTCCAGCTAAATCACCCAGCCGAGGCAGGGGAGTTTTTCTTACCTATCCTGCATGTATTCTGCTGGAAGACATTCCAAACAGATCATCGTCCGCGCACGGAAGGTGACTGTTGGCCAGGCATGCTGTGATTGGACCCAGAAGGGACGATCATATGTATGCCCTGGAGCATGACGCTCACCGGACAGGCTGCTGCGACTCGGCCGAAAGGTCAGCCAAAGCTGAGCGGTCCGATGCAAGCCTTGGAGCGTAAGCTCACCGGCCAGGCTGCTGCGACACGGCCGTAAGGTCAGCCGAAGCTGAGCGGTCCGATGCAGTTCCTGGAGCGTAAGCTCACCGGCCACCCGTGGAGCGACGGGCATGTCGTGGAAAACCCAGCGCGTAGCTAGGGTCGGCACACGCTCGATGGCCGAAACTGGGGAGACTACAAGGATCGAGGATCCAGCCTGTCACCCAGTCGGCAGTTGATGGAAGATCGCAGGAAACAAATGTAGCAAAAAAAATAAAAAATAAAAATATATATATATATATCTTTTTTCCCCGGACCAATGGGCCCGAAGGGAGCCATGTCCTACTCCTTGCTAGACAGAAAAAAACTGATCTGCGAAGATGCAGCCTGAGAGGGTATACCCAGAGGGTCCGCCCCCTGGGCGGTACTGTAGAAGGTGTGATGCAACACTTTTTACAAGTTTTTCTGCCTAGTCACTCCTAATTAACGGATAATACCCACTTTGTCAATAGAGAAGCTGTGTCGGTCCATGGGCGAAAGAGTAAATATTGTTTACATGAGATAACCATTTCCGTATACAAAATGTCTCAAGATACTAGAGGTGTGAGCAATATGGTATACCCGAACAAGGGTGCTTGTTGTATCTCTCATCTCTTTATACTTCAACTTAATAAACTACATGAGAAACCTGTAACCTGTTACAAGTAAGAAACAAAACAGACAAAAAAAACCTACAGAAAGGATAAAAAAAAGGGAGGACGGAATTAGCGATTTCTTGGATCCCTGTAATCACTTCAGGCTTCACGAAGATGAAGAGGAGGAATCCATACCATGTGACCCAAGTCCTCTCACTGGTCACTCAAACAGGATGTATGTAGGGGAAGAAAAGAAAAACCTGTAGAGGAAGGAAGAAAGGGGAGAGGAGGGTAAGGGGGGGAGAGGAGGGTAAGGGGGGGAGGGGGGAATGTGCACCCCTTTTGTTCTCCTTTAAACTGTGCTGGTGTTTCATAATCCTTCGGACAGGTATTTTATCCATGGTTCCCAGACCCTATCAAAGACTGGATGTTTATCGCTGAGAGGCGTTCATTGATCATGATCCACAACAACTTAGTTTTCATCAAGTCGAGAGGGGATCATGGGCGCCCTCCAGGATCTAGCTACTGCTATCCTGGATTCAGTAAAGATGAATGATATAAGTTTTTTTATGTGTCCTGGTACTCCCTTCACTGGGCTTCCTAGCAGCGCCTGCTGCGGTGATTTGATCAGGTTCACCCGGATTAGTGAATAGATGAAATTATAGATGCAAATCCAAAAATCGCCTGACTTTGGGACATGCCCATTAGTGTAATTTTTTAAATCTCTAAATGTCTGTTGATGTTCAGGACTCAGATTTGGATTGGTGGTATTTTTCAATGCTTCTATCTCCTTAGTAGTTTGTCTTACGAAGAGCGCTATTTGCTGGATTTTGATTTAAAGGAGGGAATCTATGTGATTTCCTTTTGAATTTCTTAGTTGGATTGTCATTTATCTCCTCCTCATTTTCCTATCTAGATCATCCTCCCACATGCCATCTAGAGATTCATTTTCCTGCAGCAGCAGATTCAGATCTTGAAAGATGCTCTGAAATCTGCTGCTTTCGGGTTGGGAGCCACTTCTACTTTTGTGGTTTGTTTGACATACATAGTTTTAAATAATAGTTTTCTGGCAAATAGATTGTCTTTAATTGTTTCAACATTGTCCATGCTGCTATTTGGACAAAAAGATAAACCCAATTATGGCACATACTGCTCTGCCTGTGTTAGTGTATGGGAGGACAAATTATTAACATTTAGTCTTCCTTCTGTACAGTTTTGACCACAAAGGACTCCATCCCCATCTGTGTCAGTGGTGATTGAGGTTACATAATTACATAGTCAGTTTGAAAAAAGACACACAAGTCCATCTAGTTCAACCATAAAAAATAAATAAAATAAAAAATATCGTACAATCCCATATACCCAATTCTATACCCACAGTTGATCCAGAGGAAGGCAAAAAACTCCAGCAGAGCATGCTCCAATTTGCTACAGCAAGGGAAAAAATTCCTTCCTGATCCGATTTTCCCTGGATCAAGAGGTGCATTGGCTTGGTCTAAAAAATCATCTAATTTCCTTTTTTTGTGTCCTTGGATTAGTTCCAGGATCTTTTTGGCTTTACCTCGCGTTGGAAGTGGGGTTTTTATATTACTGTTTGGTGCACCATTATTCCTCATAGTGTTGTACCCACCACCTTTACCACCACGTGATGATTCCATCTGTTGAGTTTCCGCTGGCGCTTTTTGTTAATCTGTTGGATTTGTCCTTCCATTTCGTGCTGTTTGAGGAAATTACCCTTTCTTTTCCCAAAAAGATGACCTGTATGGGAAGAAGCTGAAGAGGAAGAATTAGAGAGTGTATCTGACAAATAGTCTTTATTTTTTGTACTCTGTTGATTTTTACGGCTCTTTTTTTTGGAATTTTTTATCTTGGTTCCATTTTCCCCTTCTATACTTGAGTCCCTATGTGAGAGGTGCTGTTTCTGTAGATGTTTGGAGGTGGCTCCTCCTCTTACTAGAGGACTTACTAGTCCTCTGGTGGGATTTTGTCGTCCCCTTACTTTGGGAGTTGAAATATTGATGCTACACCTTTTGGGTTTCCTTTTCTTATAATTATGTAATGTTTGTGTCCCTTTCCTTTCCTCTGTTTACTGTCTATCCATATGATACCAGGAGGAGCAAAAACCGGTGGAGCCGGGCTAATACAGGCGGCGGAAGTTCTACTGCTTTGGAACGTTTGGTTTACAATCCTGCTCCTTAGAGGGATGTGTATACCCTTATAGAAGTAGCTTCAGTATGGGTGATGTATGTGTATGCATATCATCTACTGGATTTATTCTACAATTATTTTTTCTCTTTTTTTAAATAGCCTCTGGTGTCCACCTCTGCTTTAAATGCCATATTTTTGGATCACATCTAGCAGTCCTGTACAGGGTGAAGGGCAATCTGTGCAAATCTTGGACTCACCCCACCAGGATATAGGGAATGCTTTTGCCAAATGCTATTTAAACATGTATCTAGAACGTAAGTGTCAATGAAACATGATTGTTATTGAAAATATGTACTACACGCGGTACCTATATGAATTTTCAAAACAGAATATTTTGTATTTTCAGAGAACGTATAAATCCCTGATGAAGTTTCTGCTTATGCATTTATTATTCGAAACACATTGGATATCCCCCTACTCTTCATCTGGTCTTTACTGGTGGTAGTCCAGCAAGTAGTTGGGAAATACCACTTTCAACTCAATCTAATACATCATGCAATGTTTTTAATTTTTGTACAACTATGCAACATGTTGAATTATTCTACTTATTCCTTTATTTATCTATATGTCAAAATACATTTTCGTATACATAGAATTTTGTTCTAATTTATTATTTCATTGCCTTAAAAATCCCAAACTAGAGGGTTTCAACTTTTTCTGTTATCATAGGGATGATGGCAATTACACACCTGGTCACGTGAGCCATCTAATTTTTCCAGTCAAAATGTATATTCTCTTTATAGCACAGGAATTTTAGTCTTAACCATGGGATGTCCAAAGGCAGTCCAACTGAGATGTGGGCAACACAACAAATTCCAACAGTCCCACATAACAATTGGACAAACAGTACTTGAAATACTCAGAGCAAGTTGAACAACCTATGCCCGTAAGTAGTATCAGAGAGATGGCCTAACGAGAAGGAATAGCAACTGAGTGATAAACTCAAACAGTGCATAGCACATACAGACAACAGAGAAATCCTGAGATGAGGTACAGGAGCAGGACAGAGAAAGGCAGAGCAATGTCCTGGTTAAGTTAAAGGAAGGATAAAACACCAAAGATAATCCAGGTATGTACCTAGGTTACCTCCAATAGTAGCCCCCATGGGGCATCCCAGACAGATTTCACCCTGCAGGTGGGCATACCCGGAAGAGCTCTTCAGGGATAGGGCTCCACTGTTGGCTGACCATGGCCCTGGACCTGTATAGCACCCTGCGCCAAGGTGAGCATCCACACAGAATCAAGGGCCCAAATCAACATTACAGGCAGGACCACATCTTTCTGCAGGTGGGGTCCAGGTATGGTCTCCCAAGGCTCAGCCAAGGAGTCAACTAATTCAAAAAGTTGCTAAAGGAGAACTGCAATGGCTTTGGAGCAGCTAGGGATCTTGATACAAAACTCTTTAGGCAAAAAACCTCCACATGTAAGAGGTAAGCTTCTCTCAGTGAAGAGAAGCTGTCCATCACCTAAGTACACTAGCAAGAAACGGAGGTTTGCTGGTGGCAGGAGGGGTCATATGGGGGATGACTCTGCTGCTTTGTTTTTGCCAGCGTCCAATCACACGAAGGTGGCTGCATAAAAATCACGTTTAAGACTGTCCTGTACTGTACAATTAAGAAAATACATTTTAGTTTTGATGAAGTGCTTATTTGATCCAAAAATATGAAAAGCAGCAAGTCTACATGGAGAAAGTAGTATAGTAGGCAGAACATATGCAAATGGTAATTCCCCATATTGTACACCCATGTCAGGAGAAATATATGGGGGCTGCCAGCACTGGCTTCCTTCTGCCAATTGCCTGAATGACGGCTTTAATGAGTGTCAGAGTAGTGTTAGGATTTCTTTTTCTCTATACTTGTTCCAGATCAGTGATGACAACCATAAAAAGAAAGTTCTCAAAAGCAATAACCAGCAATGGCAGTCTAGATAATTTGATCATAACGGGTGTATTTACTTTGAACTAAACCTGTGCTAGGTTGTAAAGCGACTTGTAAACCCTTCAGAAGTTAATATATCTATACAAGGGATGAAAATATTGAAAGAAAACAAAAAACACCACAACAGTGACAGATTCCAAAAAAGTATTTTTTTCATTTATTATATTAAAACAATAACATTTCTCTTATATTAAACAATAGACACACAATGGATTAGTATTTCATATATTATCCCTTCTGCTGTCCTAACAGCTATTGTTTAGTATTCTGATATTGAAGGGTACCTGTGGTTGAGAGAAATTCTTGGCAAATAATTCTGAGGGTCAAACTACGTGCAAAAACACCCCTTATCCTTGAGGTGGTAGTAAAAGGGCACTAATTAGTTATAGACCTTTCTTATTCCAGCAGAGACAGACAACCCGCATTCCATTTTTTTTTTATTTTTTTTTTACACGTAGCTTACAAGTGACAAATATAAAAACCTTTTTTTTTTTATTTATTTTTTTAGAAGAGCCCATCTGAAATATTTTCAGGAAATTGTTGAGCCCTAAGAACGATGACCAATGGGCTTTAAAGTAAACCTGTAGAGTTACATAGACATAGAAGAAGGAAGTAAGTCGGTAAAGATGGCATTTACTTTTTTGTTTACGGTTCCTGAGTAGCCCACATTGCAAAACAGCATGGCAGAACTTTGACATTTGCACACTGAGTGCCCCATGCTCAGGAGCTCCTGAGAAAGTCCGGGACAGTAACAATGGTGCACACAAGCACCTCTCAGTAGCTACTTTACACTACAGATACACTGTGACTTGTGTTTAAAGCCCAGTTGACACTTCCCATTACTATAGATCAGTGATGGCGAACCTTGGCACCCCAGATGTTTTGGAACTACATTTCCCATGATGCTCATACACTTTGCAGTGTAGTTGAGCATTATGGGCAATGTAGTTCCAAAACATCTGGGTTGCCAAGGTTCGCCATCACTGCTATAGATAGATCTACCGATTGTGCATCAAAAAGGTGCACATTCGGTCGATCAGTGGTCCGAAAAAACAAACTGCTAGTGTGTACCAGGCTTAAAAACAAGAACCACTGCTCTCTGTGTGTTCACACTCTGTTGATATGGCCATATGGCCAATGTCTTACGGTTCTAATTCTTCTAATTACTCCTCAGCACCAGCTCAATATTCATGGTACTGGCAGCAGGCTTATGCCTCGTACACATGGGCAGAATATCGGGCCCTATTGGCTGGTTCAATAGAAACGGGCCGACATTCAGCCTGTGTGTATGGCAGCTGGTCCGGCTGTTGAAGGGGCATGACTGAAAAAGGTCTGCCGATCAGCGATCTCAGCCAATGGTAGAGAGCGCTGACCGATGTGTTCTGGCGGCAGGGGCCTTCTCCCTGTCAGAACACAATAGCACAGCAGGGGAGATCGCTGTATTAACATCGGATAGTTAGTACAGCAGCTCCTCCTGAGCTCTTCAGTTTTCTTTTCTGTTCAGCATGCTGGGTTGAACGAAAAAACAAACTGCTAGTGTGTACCAGGCTTAAAAACAAGGACCACTGCTCTCTGTGTCTTCACACTCTGTTGATTAGAGCACTCTAGCTCTGACTCAACATGAGAGATGTGGTGTTGGGGGGTAGGGTGTGATGGCCCACTGCTTCCACATACATAACAGTGGTTCTTCTTTGCAGTCTAACTGGATTTTTGGCTGGTGCAAAGGCAGTTGGAAGCATAACATTAATAAGACATTTGATGTGTACCTTTTTGCTGCACATTCAATACATTTAGCTAAAGTAATCAGAACATTTAATAGGGCTTTAAATGTTGAGGCTTTAGGGCTGTTACCCAGTGCAGGGTCTGAATGTTTGTAGCTTGCTAGGTATCGAAGCCAAGATCAGAATGACAGTCTTAAAGTGGTTGAAAACATTAAGGTTTTCTTTACCTTCATGCATGAAAGTAAAAAACCTTCAGAAAACAGCCCCCCCCCCCTCTAATACTTACCCAAGCCTGATCCAGCAATGTCTCTCTGTTCCTCATTGGCTGACACACAGTGAGGAGGGATCGGGGTCGATCGCCGTTCCATGTATCTTATGGACACAGAGCAGGACTCAGGAGCAAGCATGCACGAGAGCCCCCATAGTAAGCGGCTTGCTATAGGGGCACTTGGCAGGGGGAGGAGTCCAGAGCACCAGCGGGGGACCCGAGAAGAGGATAATCCGAGCTGCTCTGTGCAAAAGCACTGCACAGTGCAGGTAAGTATAACATGTTATTTTGAAGGAAAAAAAAATTCAGCCTTTAATAACCCTTTACAGCTTGCACCTTAAATCTATTAAATTGCCAGTATCACTGTGTTGCAGCGCCTACAGGTGCCTGAATCTAGCATTGCAGTGTGGGAGGGGGTGAAGTCAGGCACAAACTCAAGAATTTGAGTTGACAAGTTTACTTTATCCACCACCTTTCCCAGCACTGTATACTCACTCACCTTTCCTTTCCTTTGCTCTCACTTGTCACTTAACATGGCCATACATGGATTAAAATTTGGCCGGTTCAGCTGGGATCGGTTGAATTTCAATCCATGTATGGATACTGTGGTTGAATAGAAGCCGATTTACTGACTTCTAATATATGGGCAGCTTTAGTTTGGTTGCCTGGAAGCAGGGGAAGCTACAAATCAATTAAAGTTGTATCTTACACAGGGCTGTAGACTCCCCCAATATCATGGTGTTGGTGCTGACACATGGGGTGTCTCATGCTCCTCTCTACCCCAGAAGTACCACACAATTTCTTAATTCCTGAACAGAGAAGTAGAGCAGAGAAAGAAAGGTATGTGCTGCTGACAAGTGGGAAAAACACAGGATTGCTTTAAAGTAAACATAAATCCAAGAATACAAATGTAATACATTGCAGCGTACCAGTCCGTAGATGTGCTGGCTCCATTCGTTTTCTATTTTCACATTTTCCCTTTATTTTCACCAGGTGCCAGTTAAAGGAGAAGTACAGCCAAAGCTCGGTGTTGGCTGATGTCACAGAGCCAGACAGTGAAAAGATCATGACTATTGATCGTGATCCACCCAGATCTCTGGACCGGCACCCGGCTCAGCCCCTCAGCAAGCTGCTGAGAGCCTAGCCAGCTGCTCTCATCCTCCGCTCTGCTGCCCAGCGCTCCAGTGAGCATGCGGGGGGGGGGGGGGGGGGCAGAGCAAAGAGCCGGTAATTGACAGTCACCAGCTCTTTTCTCAAGGAGCACTGAGAACTGAGACACGCTCAGTCCTCGGTCTTAGACCCCATACACTCGATTCGATTTTCTGCAGATTTTTGTCTTCAGATTTACCAAAACCATATAATATGAGGTCAAACCTTAAGAGTTTCAATTTGTATGCAATCAGGCAGACCCTTACCCTTTTGGTAAATCTGAAGACAAAAATCTGCAGAAAATCGAATAGTGTGTATGGGGCTTAAGAGCTGGCGGGGGACAGATGCAGCATTGGATCAATGCTGCATCCACCTATGTAAGTATGATTAAAAAAAAACCGTCTCTTTTAAACATTTCAAGTCCTAGAGTGACAAGCTCACTCGCTGTACAGTATCTATAGAGGAACAGTGTTGACACCCTAGGACAGAAGGTGTGTCAGCATTACAGAAAAACTTCCCCACATCCTAATCAACACAGGTTAAGGAGGAGGTCTTCTTTTGGTTCACAGGGGTAAATTGAGAGCGTGAAAAAAAACTTCAAAGTGCAATAGAAAATTAGGAACGTGTTGGATTACTGGCAGGGTCAAAATATATTTTTGTTTCGGGCTTACCAAACAGATGTATAAAAACGCAGAAATAGTGGTGAGGGTAAATCTTCCTGTTCTGGTGACAAATGCCTCAGAGCAGCTTTAGATGTCTACTTCACAGTAAAATTGGCAGTTTAATTTTTTTTTTTTTAAAGTTGAACACACTTTTAGGCACATTTGTAGTGCTGTGTCCACACCTCGACTGTATCTACAAATGTCCTGTCCTCACATGGACTAATATAAGGCTGATACATTCAGCCAGTCATCAGTGCAGACAGCACCAAATGAAGAAATCTCCGTAGAAAACAAATTGGGACACGCCTGTATTCGTGGTCACGTTGTGGTGACTGCATGACAAATTTTGCAGAGTAAATGCACCACAGCAAAAATAAGTATGTACCCTTCAGGTGAACTTCAACAATAAATTACAGGCAAAGCAACTGTCACCAGTATATTTTCTAACTTCACATATTTGCATTCTGGCAGCATAGTGATTAAATAATACATACAGGTTCAAAAAACACTTTTTCTAACATTTTTATTACAAAAAATGGCAAGCTGTTCAATAAACCTATAACAAGCTATAACATTTTTATTGAATGCATCAATGATTTTCAGATGTAAAAGTAGCTATGCACAGATACGGGGTTGGTTAGAATTTTCATAATTTTATCAACATGGAAAGCTTCCCTGTTTTTTTTCTACGTATGGACTGTATCCAGCAAGGGAATAGCTTCAAACGAACGATATGTTTCTGTTTCTGCACGCAGTAAAGTGCATTAGTCTCATCTTTTCACAAATATTTAAAGTTACAGGTAAATACAATGTGCATATCACAATAGAGTTGTGTGTTAAGAGGTCAGTCCACCTAAAACAGATATCGTGAAGGCTGATGGGCTGAGTCTCTCCCTGGATTCTTAAGGGCAGATTCACATTATTGTGGTGCATCAATGGGCATTTTCTTGTGCAATGGCTGTGTTGTGTTAAGGCATCCCATTCATTTGAATTGGGCTATCGATGCACCTTGAAACATGTAAAAAATGGGACTGAGCTATTTTTTTTTATTAGCAATTATTCACGTGTGCAGAATGCTGCACTACAGCACAGGGGCATTTCACTTACTGTATGTATGTGGTGGGGTGCCATTTAAAAAGGATTTACCCATTTATTAGCACTTGTTTCAGCAAGACAATTGTGTGAATGGGCTCTGAAGGGCTCGGGGGGCCCCAGCAGTGAGATCTTCCCGCCATAGTCCCACGTCTGTTCCTACCCACCCTAAAGTTTCAGTTCTACTACAAAGTGCACTATTCTCAATGATATACTGTAATTGGCACAGTACTCAAACAGGCCTGGGAACTCAACGCCAAAGTCAAAAAGAGACATGTCATTAGGTGGTTTAGCTCTCTAGTATCTACCAAAAACTAAAATATAACTTTAGGGTGGATTGACCCTTTCACGTACTAATAGGAACAAAAAAAAAAAAAAAACCTCTAATACAAAATATATATGTCGTGTTACAGCATTTGATTCAAATGCAAAATTAAGATCATCTTTATGAGGGGTCTGCATATCATGTTTTTATTAAGGCGGTTTTGCTATTCACCAGAAGATAATGAATAAACAAAAACAAATCCCACAAAGAAAATAATAATGTAGGTGTGAGGTTTGCATACCGTGTGACTTCTAGGTAATATCTCCTCACCACAGCATTAAAACCACAATGGTACTCGTTAACCCTTTGTCTCATATTAACGCTTCAAACTGTGCATTATTTTAAAGCTTTGCAGCAATGCAATGCCTACACAAAGGAAAGGATGCTAAACAGACTTCATTAGATTTGGGTTTGAGTGTTGTCTAACCTTGCACCATTTGTTTTATAATCTGCTGAAGTTGGTTGCTATTGAACTATTAATGTGTATGGTGATTAGGCACAGTTTATACAATATCCCAGAGTCCTGTGTATAAATAAAAGACATATTATAAACCTAACTTAACGGCTCTCCTAATAAAAGCCTTCACTTTCACAATGACGAGAACATTCAGCTCTCTTACTAATCTTCAAGGGCCAGTAAATGTTTATGATTTTCAGAGGAATCTTTCTCCAAGGCTTTTTTCACACGAGCATACTTAAAGCACACTCCTCCATCCACGATTCTATGCTTTATTTTGTTGAGAAATCACTTTAAAAAACAACCCACTAGCATTTCTGGCTGTGGCCATCTTGAGTAAATGCAAAGAAACCAAAAAGCGACTGAAGAAATGTAAAAAAACAAAACAAAAAAAAAACACTTAAAACAAGTGAATAAAATATACTTTCCTATCTACTTACTAATGCTAGCAGCATAAAAATAATGCTGATTGGGAGAGTGTACCCATGCAAAGGGCCGTGTTTGCCCGCCCCAGGACATACAGGTGTTCTGTACCAAAAAAACATGGCCCTTTGGTGTACGTTTAGGTTTGCCCGTGTGTACAAGAATTAACAATGTTACTAGTGCATCCAACTAAGCTTCTAAAAATCCATGGTCCTTCGATGAAGCAAATTACATTTGTGATGAGCATTTAGGTGGAAGCTGTGGTTCTCTGAACTGCTTGTTGAACGAAAAAAAATGAATGATGTATGGCCTGAATCCAGCTTGCCGCATATCTAAAAACAGCACATTAGACAGAGACTCAAATATTAATGGTACCGCATTTAAGATGTGTCATACATGCAGTTTAGTGGGTAACTGCCCAAGAATATAGGAATTATGTGTAAATACCATCAAGATCGGCGCCATAAAAACACATTTATAAATGCGGATGTGTGAATGGGCCTTGACACTACTATAATCCTTTTTTTTTTTTGGTCCCATATAAAATATTTTATTATTTATTCTTTGATCAGGCTACTATGAAAGACACTTTATATAATGATTACATAGGTATCAAATATATATAATCTGTAAATATTGATAGGTTAAAGAAAAATGGGCACATTGTCCATTTATTTTTAGAGGATATATGCTCATTTGCATGATTTCATGCAATGTGCACCAAAAGCCAACTCCACTCAAAATATGTATTTCAGTTTGGGGTGAACAGAAATACCAATCACATTTCTATTTTACAAAGAGTAATATTTCCTTGCAGTATTTTGTGTCTCAGTTCCCTCCCCCCCAAAAGTGTCGCGCTACTAATGCTGGACTCACACATTACTGATCTTTTCTAAATTAGGGAAAATCTATGTAGGAGTGTATCAGCATAATTTGCCACTGGGTTCCATCATGCTCATCACTGAGGGCCCATGTCGTTGGCACCTGTGTGAGATGCTCCCGAGGTCATTCATCATTCATTTACCATTGCATTTGACCTGCTTCAAGCGGGTTTTGTGTTTGTTTGCCCATACATTTGTGTAGGGCTGCAAAACACACCTGATGCAAACAAACACCCATCAATACAGGCTTCTAAGGTGTAACTACACTTTTGGCACAGTTATGTTTACATTAGTGGCCAAAATTGTGGACACCTGTGATAAATTAAGGCTTTTTTCAGTTTGATTTGAAATTTTGCCCCTAAAAATGTGCTTAAACCCATCACGTCATAGATTATTTTATTCTAAATGTAACTCTAAATCAATTAATATAAAGTACGATTATATATTCATAACTGTTCAACATAAAATGGTTTTACCAAACAAAACAGAGAATTCTTGATTCTTAGTAAAAGTTTGCTAGAATGTCATGCTGACCAATGGGAGATGTTATATACCTAGCCAACAAGGTTTAGTATTAACCGATTATTGATTGGTTACGTGTAGACAAGTTAAATCTTTCTTGAGACTATAAATATAGCATCATAAGGCTGAACACTGTGCTGTTCCACTGCTATTCGAAAAAACTGTTTTGAAAATTATAATTATTTCAATAATTTTTCATTAAATCGTTCAACAAAAAAAGGCTATTAGAACAGACAGAAATCCAAACAAACAAAAGCTATGACTTTTAGGCAGCATGGCCGAACTTATTAAACAAAATAAAAAAATTGCAAAACGTCTTGGGGGTTTAGCAAAATCTGGAGTAATGAAGCTCATATTGAGGTATACGATTTGTAGAAGTGTCTAAACCTAACCAAGAGGCATAAATAAGGTGGATATCCCAAATGGTTACAGGAGAGTCAAAAGATTGGCTCTGCAGGAAAGGAGAACAGCAGATAACATTAAATTACATCTCCAAATTGTGGTGTATAAATGAAACAAAAAACAAAACAATTTAAAGGTAACTTTTTCTTGATGGAATAAACGCAAGAATATCGAGAAGCCATATTTCGGTGTTAGGAAGAGAAGATGTGTTTTTCAGGCCAAAGAGCATCTAATCTGGACATTTGGTAATCTGGAGTGATAAAACGAAAAAAAAAAAAAAATCTTTGGATGGTGTGAAATATGTCCGAAGGCTCAGCAAAGCCTGCTTCCAGAGTGTTCAACAGCAACAATGAAGCATCCTATATGTGTTGTGATTCGGGATTATATGTCTAAACACCCTGTTGACTGTATTCATCCTATAGAAAGGATGTGGACATCTGATAAAATACTATAAGGGTTGATTTACTAAAGGATAATAGACATTGCAAGTGTAGTTGCACTCTTTTTTAATTAGTAAATATCCATGTGGTAAAGCTTCACTTTGTAAAGAATACCCAATCAGGTGCAAAGAAAATTAAAAGAGGAAAAAAAAAAGATAAAAGACGAGGATGGTTACGGATGACACAAAGAAGGCAACTGTATTAAATGCCTTCTTCTCCTCAGTTTTTAAGCAGGAAAAGGAGGGGTTTACCAACCGCGACTGTACTGTTAGTTGCCCAACACAGGACATACCTTCGTAGCTAACAGAGGCCGAAGTCAAGAAAAGACTTAAAACAAATAAATCACCAGGACCTGATGGCTTACACCCGAAAGTCCTCAGAGAACTCAGTCAGGTTATAGCCAGATCATTGTTCCTAATCTTTGCGGACAGCGTACTGACAGGATTGGTACCAGCTGATTGGAGAAAAGCCAATGTGCTAAAAATATTCAAAAAATAGGATTTTTATAACAGCTTACCTGTAAAATCCTTTTCTTGGAGTACATCACGGGACACAGAGCGACATAGTCATTACTAATGGGTTATATAGATACCGTCAGGTGCTGGCACTGGCAACTTCCAAAACCGGAAGTACCCTCCCCTATATAAGCCCCTCCCATCCGGGAGCACCTCAGTTTTGTAGCAAAGCAATAAGTGTCCCCAAAGAGGGGCGGGAGCTCTGTGTCCCGTGATGTACTCCAAGAAAAGGATTTTACAGGTAAGCTGTTATAAAAATCCTATTTTCTTTCTCGTACATCACGGGACACAGAGCGACATAGTCATTACTAATGGGATGTCCTAAAGCAATGCCCAATGAGGGGGGGGGGATACACCATATATAAGCTGAGCGCTATCAGACATGAGGATCTTTTGCGGCCTGCAACACACTGCGCCCAAAGGCGACATCCTCCTGACTTCTAACGTCCACCTGGTAGAACCTAGTAAACGTGTGAACTGAAGACCACGTTGCGGCCTTACAGATTTGAGCCAGGGAGGCCTGGTGATGCACTGCCCATGAAGTTCCAACTGCTCTCGTGGAGTGCGCTCTAACTTTGAACGGAGGCGGTCTCCTTCTCAAGCCATAAGCTTGCATAATGACCTGTCGAATCCACTTGGCTAAAGTAGATTTTGACGCTGCCTGACCCTTTCTGGGGCCTTCCGGCAGAATAAACAAAGTATCCGTTCTGCGAATCTGAGCAGTGGCTTTTAGATAAGCTTTAACTGCTCTTACTACATCCAAAGAATGCAATAACTTTTCCTCTACCGAAGTAGGTTTGGGGAAAAAAGAAGGAAGAACCACATCTTGGTTCAAATGAAACCTCGATGCCACCTTAGGAAGAAAGGCTGGATGAGGACGTAACACTACTCTGTCCTTATGGATAACCAGATATGGCTCCTTACAGGACATAGCTGCTAATTCCGATACTCTTTTAGCCGAACAAATGGCTACTAGAAAAATCAATTTCCTGGTGAGAAGCACCAAGGAAATATGCTGTAATGGTTCAAATGGTTGTTTCTGTAGAACCGACAGAACCAAGTTTAGATCCCATGGACATATGGGAATATTAACCGGAGGACTAATACGCATCACTCCTTGTATAAAGGCTTTGACTAGTGAATGCGAAGCCAAGGGCCTTTGAAAAAATATTGACAAGGCCGAAATCTGACCCTTGATAGTACTCAAGGCAAGCTTCCTATCTACAGCCCACTGTAGGAAGTCCAGAATCCTACCTATTACGTACTTATGTGGATGCCATTTCTTGGCCTCACACCACGCGATGTACGCCTTCCAGATTCTATAGTAGATCTGCCTGGATACCGGCTTCCTGGCATTGATCATGGTAGATACCACAGCATTAGAGAGCCCTCTCTTTTTTAGAATGTGGGCTTCAATAGCCAGGCCATCAAACCTAGGGCTGGTAAGGAAGGGTGGTATATCGGTCCTTGCGAAAGCAGGTCCGGACGACGTGGGAGAGTCCAAGGACTCCCCACTGAAATTTTACAATCTCCGCGTACCACGCTCTTCGGGGCCACGCTGGAGCCACCGGAATCACTGGTTTCTTTTCTACCCTGATTCTGCGGAGTAATCGAGGTAACCATTGTGGCGGTGTGAATGCATATATCAGCTTGAACTGATCCCAAGGGAACACTAGGGCATCCGAGCCGCAAGCTAGGGGATCCCTTGTCCGAGAGACAAACCTGTCCCCCTTTGCGTTGAATCTGGATGCTAGAAGATCTACATCCGATGTTCCCCACCGCTGACATATTGTCCAGAAAACCTCGGGGTGAAGGGACCCTTCCTCTGGGCCTAATTGCTGGCGACTTATAAAGTCCGCCTTCCAATTCTCCACTCCTGGAATGAATACCGCAGATATGGCTGGGACATATTTTTCTGCCCATTTCAGGATGTAATTTACTTCCCTCTGGGCTGCACGACTCCTGGTGCCCCCCTGATGATTGATATATGCCACTGCTGTGGCATTGTCTGATTGAATTCTGACAGGGGACCCTTGGAGTTTGGATGTCCATGCTACTAGGGCATACCGGGCTGCTCGTATCTCTAAGAGATTGATGGGCAGGGCCTTTTCTGCATCCGACCATCTGCCCTGGAGAGACTATTGCTCCAGTACTGCTCCCCAGCCTATAAGGCTGGCATCTGTAGTGACCACCTTCCAAGAAATCGGACTGAAGGATTTCCTTTTTTCCAGATTCTGGGGAACCAACCACCAACGGAGGCTCTTGCGAACGGAAGGGGACAAGGACATTGTAAGTCTAGGGCCTGAACTTTTTTGTTCCAGGCTGACAGTATGGCCCCTTGCAAATTCCTTGAATGGAATTGACCGTAGGGTACTGCTTCGAATGATGCCACCATTTTTCCCAGCAGCCTCATATACAGGCGTATGGACGGCTGGCTTTTTTGTACCCACTAAGTGGATCAAATCTTTCAAAGACAACACCTTTCCTCGAGGCAAGAATATTTTTCTCTGGCCTGAATCCAACCTTAGCCCCAAGTATTCCAGACTTTTGACTGGTTTTTAGGGCTGACTTGTCTCGGTTGATAATCCAACCGTGAGATTCCAGATACTTGATTGTCTTGTGAACGACCACGTCTAGTTTTTTCACTGAGTGGTCTATCAGCAACAAGTCATCCAGATATGCCATTATCATTACACCTTGTGTTCTTAGATTGGCCAATAAAGGGCCAGAATTTTTGTAAACACTCGTGGTGCTGTGGCCAAACCGAAGGGTAAGGCTCTGAACTGAAAATGGCGCCCTTCTACTGCAAAGCGTAGAAATTTTTGGTGGACTGGCAAGATGGGAATGTGCAAATAAGCATCTTTGATGTCGATCGCGGCTAACCAATCCTCCCCTTGTAGGGCAGTGGCCACCGATCGGATCGACTCCATCGGAAAGTCCTGATATACAGGAATTTGTATAGCCCTTTTAGAATTAATATGGGCCTCCCGTCCGCGTTTGCTTCGGGACTGTAAAGAGGTTTGAGTAAAACCCGAACCCTCATTCTTCCAGGGGAACCTCCATAATTACTCCTTGGAGCAATAGTTGTTCTAGTGCCAACAGGAGGGACTCTCTCTTCCGGGGATCCCTTGGCACGTTTGACCTTAAAAATGGGAAGGAGGAGAGTCTTTTAACTCCAAACTGTATCCCAAACCTACTGCGGAGAGCACCTATCTGTCTTGATCGTGTCCCGCCAGGTCTCTTGCGAACAACTGGAGTCCTCCCCCCACCCGACTGAGTGGGGGCTTCAATGAATTTAACTTTGGGGGAGGTTTTGTACCTCCCCTGACCCAGGGTTTCTCATTACCCTGCTACTGTCCCTGTTTTTTACCCCCGGGATTTGACCGAGGAGGCCGTCGGAACTGTTACACAGCCGATGCCCCAGGGACTGGAGAAGCAGGCCTCTTAAAGAGGGACCTCTAACTCTGTTTTTAACCGGCAAGAGCGTATTTTTACCGCTGGAAATTTTCTGGATATATTTGTCCAGGTTTTCCCTGAATAAGCGTTCACCATGAAATGGGACGCTAACCAGCCATTCTTTACAGGGAGCTTCAGCAGACCAGTTTTTTAGCCATAGGAGCCTACGCATATGTACTATAGACAGCGTAAGGCGGGAGGCCTGATGGACTGAATCCTTTATGGCGTCAACCGCAAAGCCTAAGGCTCTAGGTAGATCAGCTAGGGCAAAGCCTGCTGATCTGTCAAGTCCCTCAAGACCTGTTTCAACTGATCCTTCACTGCTTAGCAGACCCCAATAGCTGCTACTGCTGGTTGTATCACCAAGCAGATTTTAATAAGGACTCCAATCTTTTATCTATTGGGTTCTTGAACATTTGGACATTATCCACTGGACATGTCAGTGATTTATACATACAAGAGATGGCTGCGTCCACTGTAGGGACCTTCCATTTTTTTTTTTTTTTTTGATGAACTTATCCTCCATGGGATAGACCACCGGAAATCTCTTGGGGGAATAAATATTTTCTCAGGACGTTCCCAATCCTGGTAAATGAGCCCTTTCAGTAAAGGGTGAAGTGGAAAAGAACAAACAGTCTGGGGGCTTCTAGCGACCCCAACGAGGATACAGTAGTGGTTGATGGTTCCGCAAGGTGCATTTTTAAATGCTGATCGGACCATGTTAGTCAGAGACTGAACCCATAATCTTTCAGCCTGAGATGCTGAGAAAAGGTTCCCCCACTGTTGATTCCTCTATAACAGAATCAACCTCATCCTGATCCCCTTCAGGCAGGTCGATCCCTGTATGGGACTGTTGCTCTGCTAACAGGCACTCTGAAGGAGGAGACGGAGATCGGGCGTGCTTTCCCTGACAGGGAGGCAGCGATAAATGTTGACAATCTCTCTCTAATCCTCCCAGAGCTGAGGAAAAAACCTCCTCTGTTACATACACAGGAGCAGGTGAACTGAGGACAGCCACAGTACCAAGTACCCCTGCGGGGTCTCTACGGTCACTTACCTCTGAACTTCAGGGGAGACTGGTGCAGCAGAAGTATGCCCAAGATCCTCCGAGCCCGATGAGACCCCCTTCGCTTCCTAGAAGATTCAGTTCCGGAGCTTCTGGACGGCATATTCCTAAGCCTAAAGCTGAGGTATTCCAGCCGTAATACACCACTTTTACTGAGAATAGTCTAGCACAATTGCTGCTATATCACAGTTGGTGTCTACTAATGTGCCTTTCTAGGGGATGCCTGTATCAACCGCTTGCTGTATGCCCTTTTTTTTTTTAAATGTTGCCAGCTCTGTCTCTGTACTTCATAGCCAGCTCACCACACAAAACTGTGGTTTTTACATGCTGGGACGCCCGCACATGCGCAGAAGCGCTGCGGCGCACACAGAGCGTCATCCCACAGGCTCCGCCCCTTTTCCTGGCTCACCTCTATATATAGAGGCGCGTGCACGCGCACGCGCGCGGCCACGTGCGCCTTCGGCGCTAATTTTGAAAAATGGAGACTAGGGACAAGAGCCAGGGCCCCTCTTTGCCGCAGGCCGGGGGATGGACGAGCATTGCAACATGGCAGAGGAAGCAGTTTCCCATAAGAGAACTCACCATCTGCCTGGACTTGCTCTGCTGAGAAGAAACTAGTCCACATGACAAGAAAACATTCCACAGCGGCCTCTAGTGGACAAACACAGGTACCGCAGTCTAATATCTTAAATATATATAAAAATAAAAAAAAATATATATATATATTTTTTTTTCTTGACCACCATTAAAAATTATTACATTTTTTTAGTAGTTACAGGCATGCACAGAATTTTGCGGGAATACCATTAGGTAACAGACAGAAAGACAAATTAGGCTTGGGGGTCCCCCAATAGAACCAAGTTCCTGGGGGCCCCCACTTACCTGTTCCCCGCCGCAGGACTTTGTTTGGTCCACAAAAGCCCAAACTTCACCTATCACGGCAGGCATTGTAATCAAACCTTCAGGGACCGGGTTCCCAAGGATTCCACTCCCCTGGACCTGTATAGCACCCTGCACAGAAAACATCTTGGTCGTGGGTATGACCAGAGCTCTGGATCCCAGGGTCCAGCTCTCCTAAGAGAAGCATTACAGGCAAAACCTTGCTCTTCTCTGCAAGGCCCGGGTACCGACCGTTTAGCTATGAAGCTTTTTTGGTCGGATCCGGAATAGCTTACTGAGGCCCAAAAGAACCTGTACGCAAGCTCAGTGAAAAACACATGTTTCTTCTTGGCCAACACCTTAGACACTGGCAAAAAACTGAGGTGCTCCCGGATGGGAGGGGCTTATATAGGGGAGGGTACTTCCGGTTTTGGAAGTTGCCAGTGCCAGCACCTGACGGTATCTATATAACCCATTAGTAATGACTATGTCGCTCTGTGTCCCGTGATGTACGAGAAAGAAAAGGGCAGAGACAAATCCCTGGAAACTACAGGCCAGTCCGCCTAACATCATTAGTGGGTAAATTATTGGAGGGGATGATAAGGGACTATATCCAAAAATTTAGTGAGGTAAAAAAAAATCATTAGTAGTAATCAGCATGGGTTTACGAGAGTTCCGTCCTGCCAGACCAATCTAACATTCTACGAGCAAGTGAGCTGCCATCTAAATAGGGGAAGACCTATGGACTGCCTTGGAGTGCATTTGGATTTTGCAAAAGCATTAGATATAGTTCCCCATAAACGCTTAATTTACAAGCTTAGATCTGCAGGCATGGACCATAAGGTTTGTGCTTGGGTAAAAAACTGGTCACAGGGACGTGTCCAAAGGGTGGGGATAAATTAAATGTACTCAGACTGGTCGGAAGTGGCGAGTGGGGTACCCCAAGGTTCTGTCTTGAGACCAATTCTATTCAATTTATTCATAAATGATATAGAAAATGGGAAAACTAGCTCAATCTCAGTTTTTACAGACACAAAGATAAGCAGGGCAATAACTTCACATCAGGATATAGAAATTTTACAGAATGACCTGAACAAAATAATGGCCAGGGCAGACAAATGGGGTTTAATGTGGATAAATGTAAAGTAATGCACTTGGGGGCAAAAAACATGAATGCAAACTACCTCTGGGGGAATCAAGGATGGAGAAGGATCTGGGGGTCCTAGTAGATGACAGATTGAGCAAAAGCATGCAATGTCAAGCTGCAGCTATCAAAACCGTCAGAATATTAGCATGCATTAAAAAAAAAAAAAAAGGGATAAAACTATAATCCTGATACTTTATAAAACTCTGATTAGGCCACATCTCGACTATTCTGTCCAGTTCTGGTCACCAGTCCTCAGAAGGGATGTGCTGGAGAGAGTCCAAAGAAGGGCAAATAAGGGGACTGGAGGACCTCAATCATGAGGAACGACTGCAAACACTCAATTTATTCTCGCTGGAGAAGCGGCACTTGAAAGGGGACATGATATCGATCTACAAATACTTCAATGGGGATCCCAACATAGGAAATAATCTATTCAGTCTCAGGGAATGTAATAGGAAACGGGGCCACACAAGCAGACTGGAGAAGCAGTTTAACTTTAAACTGCGCAGGGGGTTTTTCAATGTCAGGGCAATAAGAATGTGGAACCCTCTTCCACAATTGGTGGTGGCTGCGGGGAGTATGGATATTTTTAAAAGACTCTTGGGTGTATATCTTAAAGAACACAACATACAGGGATATTTGAAATAATTATAGACATTGACACACCATTGTACACCAACACAGGTTGAACTGGATGGACTATTGTGTTTTTTTTAGCCTTACCTACTATGTAAAAGAAAAACATTTTTTTCCATGCACATGATTGCAAGCTCTGGAGAAAATTAGTGCAACTGCAGAAAGCACAGTCTACGGTATCTGCTTTAAGTAAATAACATAATTGACATAATACAACCAAAGTTATTCCCTCACACTTCACAGGAATTTTATTTTTAACAAGATAATGCTCCTTGCCATACGGTTAAAACTGTAAAAGAAATAGGATTTAAAAAAAAACTGTAAAGGAATGTTTTTTCTCATCATACAAACGATCTTGATTAGCCAGAAAAAGATCCTGACTTAGACGCCACTGAAAACCTCTGGGCAAGACTAAAGCATGTTGAAAAAGAATAAACCAGGACAGAAACAAATAAGAACCTATGGAATCTAAAAGTGATGGTATCATATTATTTGCCAGAAAGGTGCAAAAGCCTGTTTTGCTTCTAAAGGCAATCTAGATTACATCTTTGTACGTATAAGCATGTTATAAGCATGTTATTCCTGTTTGAATACATACAATGCTAAATCGTACCAGTGTAAATATATATATCTCTTACCTGGCCAATCCCTGTAGAAGCAGAGAATCACCGTGGCTGACCTGTAACCACAGGGGGTCATCTGCTTGGCACTGGTGCCATTCACAGAACACCTTGCATTTTTCCTAATGAATGCAAAGTATTTTCTGATTGGATGAAATGGAGAGGCGTAGTGGTGATGTCACAATCTACACCTCATCCAATCAGAAAACACTTTGCTTTCATTAAGAAAAATGCAAGGCGTTCTGTTAATGGTGTCTATGCCGAGTGAGGTGAGCGGACCCCCTTTGGTTACTATGCAGCAACTCAACACAGGACCCAGAAGACGAGAATAACTGTAGTAATAGTTCTTTCCTTCCATAGGGATCGGCCAGGTATGGAATATGTATAATTACAGTTAAAAGAACTATAAAAAAAAAATTGGGGAATAAAATGATATATAACAAGATGAGTTTCAGCATTTTTAGAGAAAATATATCAAAGTTAGACAAATCCAACATTTTTCAGAAGTGTCCACAATTTTAGGGACGCTTTCAGCCACCGCTTCGCATTCGTATGCTCACCTGTCCCCAATCCAAAGATATATTGCTCACCTGATGGATCAGGGTTAAGTATGCGGGAAAGCATGCCAGATAAGTGTAGAAACTACCATGTAAACCTAAACTAGCAGGTATGGGTGGGGATTACCTATAATGTGTAATGCATAGCTTTAAAATAATGCACAAATCGCATTTATTACGAGATCTATAACCTAGATCATCAGCTGGTACTTATCTAGCGTTTAAAAACACAGACACGCGCAAAAGGTAAGCCATTCTCTTCCGTGTACAGAAACGGTGCACACCACTCCTATGATCCAAACGGATGCCAGTTTCCTACAGTGTAACAATATATTACAATTCCCTCCAGCAAAGAAGAATTATTTTAAACATTAGTCAATCTTTAACCAATTATATTTTCTGGTAGTGATATGTAACACTGGAAATTCTGCAGTTCTGTACTGCTGAGCTAGCTGCCTTTTTATAGTTAGAGATCAGTATCTGTAAAAGCAAATAAAAATACAGGAAACATGAGGATGGGAAAATATATTTTGATTCCCCTTTCTTATGCTATGTAGAGCTTCTATGTTCAACCTGCCATCGATAAAAATATGAGAATGTGCAGAATTCAGTTCAAACTTTTTGTTTGTGGGTGCAAAAATCTTAAAATAAAATTTTCCTCGATGCCATTCAAGAGAAAACCAAATAACACGATGGCTCCAACAGTGTCACTGTATGAGATTTGTTTTCAGCTGAATATGACGAAACCTTCCATTGAATGTCATTACTGGATGGCAGCCAGGCGAAACCAACATTCTCCCATGATTGGCTAGTTGTTAAAAAACAAAAAAGACATCAAAAGTGATGGCGTATTCAACTTTCATCTCCCTCTCTCTTTTTTTTTTGTCATCATACAGTTGGCATATTGTCACATGGTCACAGGGTGTACGGGTACAGGAGATGATGCAGTTCTCAAGAGCTGGGCATTTCTGCTTTGCTGAGAGCAATAGCTAGCTCCAGATCTTCTTGTTCCTGTCGTTTTAAACGATCTAGTCTTTCTTTTTCTGCCCTCTGGCTCTCTCGTTTGGCCCATGCTAGCTCTTGTTCCTCGTTCCCAAACTGTGAGATATGAAAATAAATAGGTTGGTTACTCTGCAGTTCTGAGCTGATGACCAATACATCATTTTTTTTTCTTTTTTACAAGATGTCTGGCTAGAAAGAAAATCAACATAAAATTACTTTTGCTATTTTAACACAGCTGAAAAAAAACAAACTAGAAAAAAATAGACTACAGGCAGGTACTGGCCATCGGGACTACCGCGAGTTTCCCAGTGGGTCGATGGCTCAGTGGGCCAGTCAGGTGCAGTCCTGCAGCCTCTCCTCACTGACAGTGAGTGATCACAATTTCACTCCTGTCACAAGGAGCAGCTGCCGACACTTGCTGGAGAGAGGATTAGGTTTTCTGCTCCCTCCAGCCTGCAGGGGGAGATAGACAGCCGGTAGACTTTCCTTCCTCTCTCCCCTTATCACTGCTGATGGGGACACTGATGTAAGGGGGCTGCTGATGGGGACACACTGATGTAAGGGGGCTGCTGATGGAGACACACTGATGTAAGGGGGCTGCTGATGGAGACACACTGATGTAAGGGGACTGCTGATGGAGACACACTGATGTAAGGGGACTGCTGATGGAGGGACACTGACGTAAGGGGACTGCTGATGGAGGGACACTGACGTAAGGGGACTGCTGATGGAGGGACACTGACGTAAGGGGACTGCTGATGGAGGGACACTGACGTAAGGGGGCTGCTGATGGGGACACTGACGTAAGGGGGCTGCTGATGGGGACACTGATGTAAGGGGGCTGCTGATGGGGACACACTGATGTAAGGGGACTGCTGATGGAGACACACTGATGTAAGGGGACTGCTGATGGAGGGACACTGACGTAAGGGGACTGCTGATGGAGGGACACTGACGTAAGGGGACTGCTGATGGAGGGACACTGACGTAAGGGGACTGCTGATGGAGGGACACTGACGTAAGGGGACTGCTGATGGAGGGACACTGACGTAAGGGGACTGCTGATGGAGGGACACTGACGTAAGGGGACTGCTGATGGAGGGACACTGACGTAAGGGGACTGCTGATGGGGACACTGACGTAAGGGGACTGCTGATGGGGACACTGACGTAAGGGGACTGCTGATGGGGACACTGACGTAAGGGGACTGCTGATGGGGACACTGACGTAAGGGGACTGCTGATGGGGACACTGACGCAAGGGGACTGCTGATGGGGACACTGACGTAAGGGGACTGCTGATGGGGACACTGACGTAAGGGGACTGCTGATGGGGACACTGACGTAAGGGGACTGCTGATGGGGACACTGACGTAAGGGGACTGCTGATGGGGACACTGACGTAAGGGGACTGCTGATGGGGACACTGACGTAAGGGGACTGCTGATGGGGACACTGACGTAAGGGGACTGTTGATGGGGACACTGATGTAAGGGGACTGCTGATGGGGACACTGATGTAAGGGGACTGCTGTAGGGGACACTGATGTAAGGGGACTGCTGATGTAAGGGGACTGCTGATGTAAGGGGACTGCTGATGTAAGGGGACTGCTGATGGGGACACTCTGATGTAAGGGGGTGCTGATGGGGACACTCAAAATGAAAGTGGCCCGGTCTGGATGAAGTCCAGGGCCAAATTTTTGTCCCAGTCCTGCCCTGCTGGACTACGGTTATTTTTGCAACCTTGTCCAAGCTCAACTCCAACCAATTTTGGAGTGGAGGAAGGATGGAACTTCTGCAAATTTGTATTGCTGTCTGTGATCCGGCTTGCGAGATGTAACCTCACTACCTCTCCCTCAGACAAGAAAAAAAAGAACAGGCATTATGAGACAGAAAAAGACAAATAGCAATAAAAAAAAAATAATAAATAACCGACACAAAATAAAACCTTTTCCCTGTGTACTCTTCCCAAAAATGGGGCCTTTAGGTATTAACAAATCTTTTCAATACATGCACATAGTAGGGCTGATTTTAAAATAAACTGTTTAAGCTACTAGTATGTTTTCTTGAGCGTGGAAAGAAACCAAAGCACCTAGAAGAAACCCAAATGAATACAGAACATACAGACAGTGTGCTTGGCTAGAACTCAACCTGGGTCTGCTGTGCTGCAAGAGCAAAAATCATCATACTGACCATAACCACTAATCAGGATCATCTCTAAAGACTTCTGGAATTTGATTTTGGTTATCTAGCAAGAGTATGGAAGGGTTGCCAATATCTACTTTATATGACCATTTCAGCCATTATTATATTTTATCATAAAATATCAATACATTAGGAGAACAAATGAGAGATTTTTAGAGGTTCAGGCAGGCCTGGGATGTTCACCCAGAACCAACCTTTACTTCTTAGTGAGTCACTGACCTGGAACAAACCTGCAGCCATTAAATTCTAAAACATATTCAGGGGTATTCAAAACAGTCCGAAAGACACTTTTTCTGGTGGCAGCTCCCATTAGAACCATCTGCTTCTAATTCATGCAAGAATTGGCGCCAGTGTTGTTATTACTGACCCATGCATAAAATTTAGGTTGTTATTACTACTGGCACTTTAAGAAGCTGTCACTCTGGCAGTGACACATTCCTAAAGAATTACCGCCAGTACTCAGTTTAGGAAACTGGCGATAGTGAAGACCCACTCTGAGCTGGTGTACATGGGTACCCCAGCTTCCTGCAGAGTTGTATACCCTGCCTTATTTAGCTGTCGGCTGGGAGATTCCCTAGCCGAAAGCTAAATAAAAACAAATATGTTCTGGGGTTAAAGCTGATGTCATTAGTAATATATGGGCAATGACTTGTCACTGAACATCGGGGAAATGGGGGTGTGAGAATTGGGAAATGTATGGGGTACTGCCAACATCCTTGTTATAATAGAAAAACATTTGCAACTAGTAACACAGGGAGTTGCCCCTTAGGACTTTTTAGGCAGAAGAAATGAGGAGAGTAGACATATGTAGAAAAACGCACATAAGTGCTAGTTTTATTAATAGTAGAAAAAATATATTCATAGAAATATACAAGAATCATTTAAAATGGGATAAATGAATCAATCATGTACATTCATTTTGGTAGATCATAAGTTCAATAATAGCATGCAATGCCAAGGAAAGAGAGGAGAGAGAGAGAGAATCATTTTGCCCCTGTACAAATCATTAGTAAGACCATCTGGAATATGCAGTTCAGTTTTGGGCACCAGTTCACAAAAAGGATATCGGGGAACTGGAGAAAGTGCAGAGAAGGGCAACCAAACTAATAAGAGGCATGGAGGAGCTCAGCTATGAGGAAAGATTAGATGAACTGAATTTATTCCCTCTTGAGAAGAGCAGATTAGGGGGGGGGGGTATCAACATGTACATATACATATAGTGAACTTTGTGTTGAGTTATTCACTTTAAGGTCATCACAGAGGACAAGGGGGCACTAGAGGAAAAAAAATGTAATCTCCAAATACGGAAAGGTTTCTTCACAGTAAGAGCTGTGAAAATGTGGAATAGACTCCCTCCAGAGGTGGTTCTGGCCAGCTCAGTAGATTGCTTTAAAAAAAAGGCCTGGATTCTTTCCTAAATGTACAGAATATAACTGGATACTAACATTTATAGTTAAAGTTAATCCAGGGAAAATCCGATTGCTTCTCAGGGGATCAGGAAGGAATTTTTTTCCCCTGCTATAGCAAATTGGATCATGCTTTGCTGGGGTTTTTTCACCTTCCTCTGGATCAACTGTTGGTATAGGATTGTATTTATTTTTTTGGTTAAACTTTATTTTTTTTATGAAGAAATTCGATTTTTTTTTTTCAAAAATATTATATTGGATATGTTTTATAGCAGAAAGTAAAAAATATATATATATATATATTTTTTTTAATTGTCTGTCTTTTTTTGTTTATAGTGCGAAAAAAAAGAAAAAAACCCAGAGGTAATCAAACACCACCAAAAGAAAGCTCTCTGTGGGGATAAAAAAAAAATCACAAATTTCATTTGGGTACAGTGTTACACGACCTTGCAATTGTCAGTTAAACTAACGCAGTGCCATATCGCAAAAAATGCCCTGGTCATGGGGAAGGGGGGGGGGGTGGGCGGTAAATCTTTCAGAGGTCAAGTGGTTAGATGACCATACAATAACCTTTTTGTATGGTCTATAGACACAATCTAATAGGAAGTAAAAGTAGGCCATTACTAAAACAGCTCACTCTTTCCAAATATCTGTAAAAAGTGTGAATATACATAGCCAAAATTCATAGGCATTACCACAGATTTAAGCATCAAAGAGAGGCTAAAATACCCCTTTAGGCTAGATTCACACTGATGCAGCCCTGCAAGGCTGTGTTTTGCATGGGCACAGCAGCACATTCATTTGAATGGTGCAGTTGTTTGCACCAGGAGATGTGAGTGCATTTGATAATGGCTTTTGGGTTTATTGAATAGGAATTAAACACCATGTGGGGCTTTATATATTTTACATTACTCAGTTATGATATGTCTGAAAAAGTGGAAATGATGGAAGAAAAGATTGTTCCAAAAGGCACATTTGACCTGAATTTGAAGTAAGTAATACACACAGAGGTGATGGAAGATAAAAAGAAACATTGAAGACACTTGGATACAATTGTTTATTATAGAGATTGTTATTTTTGTGATACAGGGGGGGGGTTATTTACTAAAGGCAAATCCACTTCGCACTACAAGTGCAGTCGCTGTAGATCCGAGGGGGACATGCAAGGAAAATAAAAAACAGCATTTTTGCTTGTACATGATTGGATGATAAAATCAGCAGAGCTTCCCCTCATTTCAGATTTACAGCGACTGCACTTCCAAGTGCACTTGTAGTGCAGCGTGAATTTGCCTTTAGTAAATCAACCCCCAATGTGTGTAATTGTGTAAGATGGCATATTAGGCCTGTTTCACGTCAGCTTCAGCTTGTCTAAGAGCAAGCTTTGTTGATGCTTTTAATATACCATTCAGCTCCAGTTTGTAAATGCTGAGTACGGATCCTAATGTGAGTGCTGATTCTCGCTTTAAACAAGCTGCTAACAGGCTTCAGCACTCCTTGAAGCTTGTTGAAAGCCTGCTAGCAGTTTGTTTAAAGTGATAGTCAGAACTCCCATTAGGATCTGTGTATTAGGTTTCCAAACAGGAGCTGAAGAGTGCTTTAATGGCTTAGAAAAAGCTGCTTAAAACTAGCCAAATGCTTTCCAAAAGATTGCTGAAAGTTTCATAAAAGCTTGCTGTTCATACTGCTTTCATACAAGCTGAAGCCCGTGTAAAACACACCTTAATTTTACATGTGTGAAGGTTCGCTTAAACCTACCTGCATGAATATTATTGTGATCACATTTAAAGCTGAACTCCAGGAAAAAAGTGTGCAGGCATACCATGAGTTAAGTCCAACAAGGTGCATGCCACCTCCTGAACTCTCTTTAATTTACAGCTAACATGTTTATGTGCTGCAGGAGTTCCTGCAAGGCTGGACTCAGCTGGTCTCAAGTGTAAAGGTGATGCAGCTGCTGTGCCTGCCCCTCCCCTTCTTATGCCCAATCACAGAAGCCTTTGTATCATGTGATCTCTTTTACAAAATATTAAGGCTTCTGTGAATCGGCAGCAGATGAGAGGCATAGCTGCTGTGTGTGCATATCTCTTCTCACAGCCAGAGTATCTCCTCCAGGAGTGCTATAAACCTGGCAGATGTAAATAGAAATAAATCCATGAGAATTGCATGTACCTCGGACTTAACTCGTATGCCTGCACTTTATACAAAGTTGCTGAATTCGTGGAATTCAGCTTTAAGTATATGATGTAGATGTAAATAAAATACAATAATACCAGAAAACGTAAAAAAACAAAACAAAAAAACATTAAATACCAGATGAAAAGACCAAGGTTCATCTGAATTTTGTTTGTTTTTCTGTAAATTTAAAGTGGTTCTAAAGGCAAAACAATTTTTTACCCTATTCTCTGCATTAAGGTAAAAACAATTCTCTTAGCTCTTTCTCAGCTCCTAAACACTTGCCTGACACCTTTCACGATCCAGCGCTGTCCCCACCGACACCCCTGCACTCTCTCTTCTTGTTCTCACAGGCTTCACTGTGGGAGTCATTGGCTCCTACTGCTGTTATCCAAACCCTGTAAGGTGGGAGCGGGGGGGCATAACCGAGACACGCTTTGGACGCGCACAGCCTGGCTCGGGAGCGTGTCATGGTTTTCCACGGGGGCATTCGCAAGGAGAAGGGGAGACTGCTAAAGAAGAGGCAAAGGACTGGCTCTGTGCAATGTCATTGCACAAAACAGGGATTATATGTTTTTTATTTTAATTAAAAAAAGCCTTTAGAAACACTTTAAGGACACTAGACTAAACTGAAGCATGGCTGGTGAAGGAGGGATTATATAGACCTAGAGGCTTGGCTTACAATTATTTGTCCTAGAGTTCAAGCTACCTGAAGGTGGCGCTATAAATTAATATACTGTTAATATACAATATAATTATACAATATAATGTTAATATACCTTCCTGTTTCTGCGTCTCTCAATGAACAACAGAGTAAACTCAGTTGATGCATTAAGACAAGCTGGCAAAAATTTTAGTGGTTCCTGTTTTAGTTACAATCCCTTTCCATAGCTAAATATAATACAATTTCTATGCCGCCATGTCTTTTATATCCTTTCAGTTATTCAGTTTGAAGCTGGAAATTGGAGTCATCGCTCCTACCTTTGATTTATCATTTACAAAAAAAGGAAAATAAGCCTATGACCAGGGCTCAAAATTTCAAGTCCTGAGCTACTAGCCAGGTCTTAAGGGTTACTCGCCACCAGTTGCCCTACCCAACCTTTACCCTGCCCTGCCCCTAATCACGCCATCATAAATGATCTCATGAAATGACACTTAAATGTTTTATGCAGAATTAAGTTACAAAAATAATTATTAACAACAACTTTATCAGTTCCCCTCAGCACAGCCTCACCAGTACCCATTAATGCAGCCTCACCGTGCCCCACATTGCAGCCTCACCGTGCCCCCATTGCAGCCTTGCCAGGGCTGAGGAAGTGAGAGGGTGGCCGGATCGTGACCTGATTTAGAGGAGAGCCGTGGGATTACCGAGCAGTAAAACACGCTGTAACAGCTTATATTGAAACTGTCTCCACTTTGCTTACTCTCACACAGCCCCGCCTCCTCCTAACCCCGCACCTGTAATAGACAGAATGCATCCCAGCATTGGACCCGCGTTCTATCACAGGCGCAGGGTTAGGATGAGGCGGGGCTGTGTGAGACTGAGCAGAGCGGAGACAGTTTCAATGTAAGCTGTTACAGCATGTTTTACTGCTCGGTGATGCCGCGGCTCTCCTCTAACTCCATGCACTCTTCCACCGGGAGAATGGCTCCCGATCAACCCTGCCCGCCGGCGGTGCTCACCCCCACTGCTCCCAGGCAGCCCAGCTCCTCGCCAGCCCTCATTTTCCACTCGCAAAATGCGAGTAGGCGAATGGAAAATTTGAGGGCTGCTATGATTATCTACTTTTATTGGATTTAAGTACGTCCTGGTACAAGAATCAACTTGTAATGCCTTAAGCTAGTCTGTCACAAGAAAAATAGGATTTTTATAACAGCTTACCTGTAAAATCCTTTTCTTGGAGTACATCACGGGACACAGAGCGACATAGTCATTACTATGTGGGTTATATAGATACCTTCAGGTGCTGGCACTGGCAACTTCCAAAACCGGAAGTACCCTCCCCTATATAAGCCCCTCCCATCCGGGAGCACCTCCGTTTTGTAGCAAAGCAATAAGTGTCCCCAAAGAGGGGTGGGAGCTCTGTGTCCCGTGATGTACTCCAAGAAAAGGATTTTACAGGTAAGCTGTTATAAAAATCCTATTTTCTTTCTCGTACATCACCGGACACAGAGCGACATAGTCATTACTATGTGGGATGTCCTAAAGCAATGCCCAATGAGGGGGGGGATACACCATACATAAGCTGAGCGCCATCAGACATGAGGATCTTTTGCGGCCTGCAACACACTGCGCCCAAAGGCGACATCCTCCTGACTTCTAACGTCCACCTGGTAGAACCTAGCAAACGTGTGTACTGAAGACCATGTTGCGGCCTTACAGATTTGAGCCAGGGAGGCCTGGTGATGCACTGCCCATGAAGTTCCAACTGCTCTCGTGGAGTGCGCCCTAACTTTGAACGGAGGCGGTCTCCTTCTCAAGCCATAGGCTTGCATTATGACCTGTCGAATCCACTTGGCTGAAGTAGATTTTGACACTGCCTGACCCTTTCTGGGGCCTTCCGGCAGAATAAACAAAGTATCCGTTCTGCGAATCTGAGCAATGGCTTTTAAATAAGCTTTAACTGCTCTTACTACATCCAAAGAATGCAATAACTTTTCCTCTACCGAACTAGGTTTGGGGAAAAAAAGAAGGAAGAACCACATCTTGGTTCAAATGAAACCTCGATACCACCTTAGGAAGAAAGGCTGGATGAGGACGTAACACTACTCTGTCCTTATAGATAACCAGATATGGCTCCTTACAGGACATAGCTGCTAATTCCGACACTCTTTTAGCCGAACGAATGGCTACTAGAAATTAGGGCTGGGCGATTTTCCCCCCCAAAAAAATCTGCGATTTTTTTATAAAAAACTCGATTTACGATTCGATTTTTTTTTTTTATTATATTAAAGTGCATCAACAAACAAAATTGCAAAGGCAAACCCTTTCTCTAACTGCAAAGTCAGTGTGCAACAAACACACAATATATTCCAGCGCTCATGGAACATACATTATTAACTATTGAAAACTCTTGAAACTCTGTGTGTGATTCCTTCTGTCCCAGCCTTGCTGCGATCCTGGCTCTGCATCCTTTTGGGTTGGAGGGCCCTCCACACGCTGGTCTGCCTGTTGTCCATCATTCAAGGTACTGTGCTCACACGGAGATCATGCCACAGGCTTTGTTTTGACTTTTTTAACTCCTCCTTGCTCCACGGATGTCACTGCAAGTTTAACAAGTTTGTCACCACTGGCAACTGGAGAGTTGAGATTCATTTGCCCTCTGCACATTTGGAATTTGATCCCTCTCTTTATTGTGATTAATAAATGGACTAAGCTTTTTTATCAATTCTTCAAGAGTTTTCAATAGTTAATAATGTATGTTCCATGAGCGCTGGATTATATTGTGTGCATGTTGTGTATTTTGTACTTCTGGGTACGGATTTTTTCTTGCTGCGCTGGATCCTGTTTTTTCCCCCTTTTGGATACTTTGTACTTCCCAAAATATTTGGGATTTTTTTCTTCTTATTATTATCATCCATTATATTTTTTTCTTTATCCACCAATTTAGCGCTTGTGACCTTTTGTTGTTTTTTGCAGTGTGCAACAAAGATTGTTAAACATCCAAATTATTAATACTGTATTTGGATTTAGCTAATAAAACAACAAAAAATCCTGAGGTTACTCTTAGTTGAATTGAACTGTGTCCATGCCTCACTGTACCCTTGTCTCAGTGTGCCCGTGTCTCACTGTGCCCATGCTTCAATCACTGTGCCCGTGCCCGTGTCTCACTGTGCCCGTGTCTCACTGTGCCCATGCTTCAATCACTGTGCCCGTACCTGATGCAGATTTTCATGGGATACAGATTTTACTGCTACACCGGTGGCCATTCCAGTATTCAAAAGCCGCGCCTCCTCCTCGTCTGTGATAGGCGGAACACTCAATTTCCCAGCATTCAGTGTTCCGCCTATCATGGTCATCCTCATAACAGACGAGGATGAGAGGATGTCCGAGATAGGCTGAATACTGCCTGCTGTGAAATTGAGTGTTCCGCCTATCACAGACGACGAGGACTCGGGAGGCGCGGCTTTTGAACACTGCAATGGCCGCCGTCCGTCTGCATGACACGCTGATCAGGTAGGCAGACGGCGGCTGCAGCGAGTAGATGTAATTGGGGTAACGCTGCCCAGTGCCATTCCGGATACGCCCCCTGCAGTCCTGCTACGGAAACTTTGAAGGGAAGGAAAAAAAAAAAATCTAAAAAAATCGATTTTCTTCAAAACTGAATCGATTTGAGCTCAAAACTCGATTCAAGATTAAAATCGATTTTTTTTCCCAGCCCTACTAGAAATATCAATTTCCTGGTGAGAAGTACCAAGGAAATATCTGTAATGGTTCAAATGGTTGTTTCTGTAGAACCGACAGAACCAGGTTTAGATCCCATGGACATATGGGAATATTAACCGGAGGACTAATACGCACCACTCCTTGTATAAAGGCTTTGCTAGTGAATGCGAAGCCAAGGGCCTTTGAAAAAATATTGACAAGGCCGAAATCTGACCCTTGATAGTACTCAAGGCAAGCTTCCTATCTACAGCCCACTGTAGGAAGTCCAGAATCCTACCTATTACGTACTTACGTGGATGCCATTTCTTGGCCTCACACCACGCGATGTACGCCTTCCAGATTCTATAGTAGATCTGCCTGGATACCGGCTTCCTGGCATTGATCATGGTAGATACCACAGGATTAGAGAGCCCTCTCTTTTTTAGAATGTGGGCTTCAATAGCCAGGCCGTCAAACCTAGGGCTGGTAAGGAAGGGTGGTATATCGGTCCTTGCGAAAGCAGGTCCGGACGACGTGGGAGAGTCCAAGGACTCCCCACTGACATTTTACAATCTCCGCGTACCACGCTCTTCGGGGCCACGCTGGAGCCACCAGAATCACTGGTTTCTTTTCTACCCTGATTCTGCGGAGTAATCGAGGTAACAATTGTGGCGGTGGGAATGCATATATCAGCTTGAACTGATCCCAAGGGAACACTAGGGCATCCGAGCCGCAAGCTAGGGGATCCCTTGTCCGAGAGACAAACCTGTCCACCTTTGCGTTGAATCTGGATGCTAGAAGATCTACATCCGGTGTTCCCCACCGCTGACATATTGTCCAGAAAACCTCGGGGTGAAGGGACCATTCCCCTGGGCATAATTGCTGGCGACTTAGAAAGTCCGCCTTCCAATTCTCCACTCCTGGAATGAATACCGCAGATATGGCTGGGACATATCTTTCTGCCCATTTCAGGATGTAATTTACTTCCCTCTGGGCTGCACGACTCCTGGTGCCACCCTGATGATTGATATATGCCACTGCTGTGGCATTGTCTGATTGAATTCTGACAGGGGACCCTTGGAGTTTGGATGTCCATGCTACTAGGGCATACCGGGCTGCTCGTATCTCTAAGAGATTGATGGGCAGGGCCTTTTCTGCATCCGACCATCTGCCCTGGAGAGACCATTGCTCCAGTACTGCTCCCCAGCCTATAAGGCTGGCATCTGTAGTGACCACCTTCCAAGAAATCGGACTGAAGGATTTCCCTTTTTACAGATTCTGGAGAACCAACCACCAACGGAGGCTCTTGCGAACGGAAGGGGACAAGGACATTGTAAGTCTAGGGCCTGAACTTTTTTGTTCCAGGCTGACAGTATGGCCCTTTGCAAATTCCTTGAATGGAATTGACCGTAGGGTACTGCTTCGAATGATGCCACCATTTTTCCCAGCAGCCTCATGCACAGGCGTATGGACGGCTGTCTTTTTGTACCCACTAAGTGGATCAAATCTTTCAAAGACAACACCTTTCCTCGAGGCAAGAATATTTTTCTCTGGCCTGAATCCAACCTTAGCCCCAAGTATTCCAGACTTTTGACTGGTTTTTAGGGCTGACTTGTCTCGGTTGATAATCCAACCGTGAGATTCCAGATACTTGATTGTCTTGTGAACGACCACGTCTAGTTTTTTCACTGAGTGGTCTATCAGCAACAAGTCATCTAGATATGCCATTATCATTACACCTTGTGTTCTTAGAATGGCCAATAAAGGGCCAGAATTTTTGTAAACACTCGTGGTGCTGTGGCCAGACTGAAGGGTAAGGCTCTGAACTGAAAATGGCGCCCTTCTACTGCAAAGCGTAGAAATTTTTGGTGGACTGGAAAGATGGGAATGTGCAAATAAGCATCTTTGATGTCGATCGTGGCTAACCATTCCTCCCCTTGTAGGGCAGTGGCCACCGATCGGATCGACTCCATCGGAAAGTCCTGATATACAGGAATTTGTTTAGCCCTTTTAGAATTAATATGGGCCTCACGTCCCCGTTTGCTTCGGGACTGTAAAGAGGTTTGAGTAAAACCCGAACCCCCATTCTTCCAGGGAAACCTCCATAATTACTCCTTGGAGCAATAGTTGTTCTAGTGCCAACAGGAGGGACTCTCTCTTCCGGGGATCCCTTGGCACGTTTGACCTCAAAAAATGGGAAGGAGGAGAGTCTTTTAACTCCAATCTGTATCCCAAACATACTGCGGAGAGCACCTATCTGTTCTGATCGTGTCCCGCCAGGTCTCTGCGAACAACTGGAGTCTTCCCCCCACCCGACTGAGTGGGGGCAACCCTTCAATGAATTTAACTTTGGGGAAGGTTTTGTACCTCTCCTGACCCAGGGTTTCTCATTACCCTGCGATTGTCCCTGATTTTTACCCCCGGGAATTGACCGAGGAGGCCGTCGGAACTGTTTCACAGCCGATGCCCCAGGGACTGGAGAAGCCGGCCTCTTAAAAGAGGGACCTCTAACTCTGTTTTTAACCGGCAAGAGTGTATTTTTACCACTGGAAATTTTCTGGATATATTTGTCCAGGTCTTCCCTGAATACGCGTTCACCATGAAAATGGGACGCTAACCAGCCATTTTTTACAGGGAGCTTCAGCAGACCAGTTTTTGAGCCATAGAAGCCTACGCATATGTACTACAGACAGCGAAAGGCGGGAGGCCTGATGGATTGAATCCTTTATGGCGTCAACTGCAAAGCCTAAGGCTCTAGGTAGATCAGCTAGGGCAAGGGCCTGCTGATCTGGCAAGTCCCTCAAGACCTGTTTCAACTGATCCTTCACTGCTTAGCAGACCCCACTGCTGGTTGTGTCACCAAGCTTGCTGTAGAAAGAAGCAGATTTTCATAAGGACTCCAATTTTTTATCTATTGGGTTCTTGAACATTTGGACATTATCCACTGGACATGTCAGTGATTTATACACACAAGAGATGGCTGCGTCCACTGTAGGGACCTTCCATTTTTTGATGAACTTATCCTCCATGGGATAGACCACCGGAAATCTCTTGGGGGGAATAAATATTTTCTCAGGATGTTCCCAATCCTGGTAAATGAGCCCTTCCAGTAAAGGGTGAAGTGGAAAAGAACAGACAGACTGGTGGCTTCTAGCGACCCCAACGAGGAGACAGTAGTGGTTGATGGTTCCGCAAGGTGCATTTTAAATGCTGATCGGACCATGTTAGTCAGAGACTGAACCCATAATCTTTCAGCTTGAGATGCTGAGAAAGGTTCCTCCACTGTTGATTCCTCTATAACAGAATCAACCTCATCCTGATCCCCTTCAGGCAGGTCGATCCCTGTATGGGACTGTTGCTCTGCTAACAGGCACTCTGAAGGAGGAGACGGAGATCGGGCGTGCTTTCCCTGACAGGGAGGCAGCGATCAATGTTGACAATCTCTCTTCCAGTCCTCCCAGAGCTGAGGAAAAAACCTCCTCTGTTACATACACAGGAGCAGGTGAACTGAGGACAGCCACAGTACCAAGTACCCCTGCGGGGTCTCTACGGTCACTTACCTCTGAATTTTCAGGGGAGACTGGTGCAGCAGAAGCATGCCCAAGATCCTCAGAGCCCGATGAGACCCCCTTCGCTTCCTGGAAGATTCAGTTCCGGAGCTTCTGGACGGCATATTCCTAAGCCTAAAGCTGAGGTATTCCAGCCGTAAAAACACCACTTTTACTGAAAATAGTCTAGCACAATTGCTGCTATATAACAGTTGGTGTCTACTAAAGTGCCTTTCTAGGGGATGCCTGCATCAACCGCCTCTGTGTGCCTTTTTACTGTTGCTAGCTCTGTCTGTGCACTTCAATAGCCAGCTGTGATTGTGCTTTAAAACACGCTGGACGCCCGCACATGCGCAGTAGCGCCGCGGCGCACACCGAGCGTCATCCACCCGCTCCGCCCCTTTTTCCAGATCGCCTATATATAGAGGCGCGTGCACGCGGGCGGGCACGTGCGCCTTCGGCGCCTTTTTTGAAAAAAATAAGGAGCTAGATGGGAGCCAGGGTCCCTGCCGCAGGGCCCGGGGATGGATGAGCGCAGCAACAGGGCAGAGGAGACAGCTTCCCAGCAGAGAACTTACCAACTGCCTGGATTTGATTTTGGAAGAAAAAAATCCACATTACAAGAAAAAGAACCATAGCGGCCTCTAGTGTTTAACACAGGTACCGCGGTCTTACACATTTTTTTTTTTTTTCTTGCCTACTATTAAAATTTTTACATTTTCTCAGTAGTAACAGGCATACACAGAATATTAGCGGGAATACCTTAGGTAACAGGCAGAAAGACAAAATAGGCTTGGGGTCCCCCAATAGAACCAAGTTCCTGAGGGCCCCCACTTACCTTTTCCTCGCCGCAGGACTCTGTTTGGTCCACAGAAGCCCAAACTTCACCTATCACGGCAGGCATTGTAATTAAACCTTCAGGGACCGGGTTCCCAAGGATTCCACTCCCCTGGACCTGTATAGCACCCTGCACAGAAAACATCTTGGTCGTGGGTATGACCAGAGCTCTGGATCCCAGGGTCCAGCCCTCCTAAGAGAGGCATTACAGGCAAAACCTTGCTCTTCTCTTTGCAAGGCCCGGGTACCGACCGTTTAGCTATGAAGCTTTTTTGGTCGGATCCGGAATAGCTTACTGAGGCCCAAAAGAACCTGTACGCAAGCTCAGTGAAAAACACATGTTACTTCTTGGCCAACACCTTAGACACTGGCAAAAAACTGAGGTGCTCCCGGATGGGAGGGGCTTATATAGGGGAGGGTACTTCCGGTTTTGGAAGTTGCCAGTGCCAGCACCTGAAGGTATCTATATAACCCACATAGTAATGACTATGTCGCTCTGTGTCCCGTGATGTACGAGAAAGAAATTTATTTTTAAAGCTTTATTACAGACAGCTATAAGAACACCAACATTCCTAGCTGAATTGGGGACATGGACAGAAGGTGGAGATAGAGATATAGACAGAAGGTGGAGATAGAGAACAGTAGGATCACCCAGATATTTTGCAGAATACAGAAAATGAATCTCATAGTGACTGAGTATGAACAGCATGTAATGCACCATTTGAGTTTTTTTTTTTTTTTTAATAATGTGGGTTTAGTGACACTCAAATTTTCTGTTGTTTCTTACTCAAGGATAAGCAAATATTTTGTAAAGCGTTGTGTATTTCCTGCAGATCTGTGAAGCAATGCGGTGTGAAAATTTTCCTCTGTGCAGGAGCTTTCTGTAATCAAGACCAATCACTGCTGCTCTCCCTTCTTGTGCAGGATAATTGGTCCTGTACCTGCCCCCTCCTGTACTTTTCTGCAGGCAGCCTGTAGTAGGTAGACCTGCTGGGCCCCTCCCTCACAACTTAGCTTAGGCTTTATTCAGTGCAGTGATGATGCTACTGCTCCTTTTTAAGGTAATAAATGTGTTCGCAAAGCCAAAGCTCATTATAAGCAAGAACTCAAGCAAAGTGTTCTTAGCAGGTTGTGTTGTAAAAAAAAATAAGAGGGGACATGCATCTGCTTCTGCTGTTCAGCAGTACCCTGAACGAAGGAAAATTGTATTATATATGTATGTATATATATATATATATATAAATAACTATTCGTTATAGTATTTTATTTACCTATGGGAAGGTATAGCTGCAGACAACAATATCTGATTAATATGATATTTAGAGTGAGAAAACCAGGAAGACATGCTCTCTGATGTTATCCTGTAGAGATCTGTACAACTTATTACAGAAAGAGAGCCAAAAGAAAGAAGTAATTTAAGATCTATCAGAAATGAAACCCCCTGTACTAATAATCCAACCATTCTTTATCCTTTTGTCCAACATAACACTGTATGCATAGAGCTGCATGTGACAAGCATTACCAATCAAAGGTTTGTCAAAAAAAAAGAAGAAGAAATTGGGTAAAGCAGTTCTGAGATTTTTGTGGGTTGTGTATCTTGTCACCTGTCTTTCTCGTCTTCAGTTCTGAGGATCATAAGAAGAGGAAAGGAAGGCTTTGCTTCAATTGTGTTCTGAGCAGGAAAAGGAAACTGGGTTCAGGGTAGGAAATTACAGTCAAGAAGGAAGCAGCTGCAAGCACTAGAGAGATGGATAAGGAGCACTTTGAGGTGCCTGAGATTTAGTGTGTAACCACTTCCCCCTGCGCAAAGGGACTACATTACACTGCCATTATTTTTCAACATTTTTCAGCTTATGACATATGGATTATGGTTAAATCAGTTATATTAATGTGAATGTTTACTTTCTTCATAGAACTTAATAGTTAAACCTTCAGGTAAAGCTATATCTACTCCTCTCACAGCTTAAAACCAATAGTACAGTGCTGAGATTTATCAACAAATCAATGGAAATTCTAAGAAGCTGAAACAAACTGCTTACCTTCCTGAATTCTTAAGCGAACACTCCTTCTGACCTTTATGGTATCTGGGGCCATCTGTAGCTTACGTTTCTCCCAAGTGACAAACTTTTTTAATGTAGGAAACACAATGTGGATTTTTGAGATTACCCAAAAAGATGTTAGTTTGTTTTAGAGTGGCAGAAGTGCCTTGAAGTGACATTGCCGGGACAACAAGGAGGAAATATCAGATAAGCTAGTGGTGTCACCTCTGGGGCAAGAGTCCTGAACTCACATGGAAGCTTTTGCTACCCTACAGCAAAGTAATGTGACGCAGCACTGAAAACTTTAGACACTGTACAACAATCCCCAGAAACATTTAAATTAAACATGAACTACAGAGAGGTTATTCAAGAAATCATTAAAAGCAAGGTAAAGCCAATATGACAGCTGCATTAACCTAAGTGACTGCCAATGCTTCTGGTTTGTAAGGCACCTGTTAACCATTGCTTGCCCTGCAATTACAGCATTTTGACACCGCTATTCTTCTTATTTAGGATGATGAACTTCAATATTGAGTAATATAGCACATCATTGCTACTGCACAATCCGAATGTTTCCATTATTGTCTGAAACTTAACTGATAATAGTCAATGTGTCCTTAATATGAACCATTCCTCTTTCTGAAACTAAAGCTGCTGTCTATGGGCAGGAACCACGGGGCGTCTGCTGAATTTCACACTTATAAGTGCCAACATCTTTAGGTAGCATCATCATCATCTACTCATTAAGACTGCCCGATTATGCCGCCCTTTCTTTTCAGCTCTGCCATCCAAAGAAGCTGTACTACAGCTTCTATGAATAGAAAGCGATCTTAGATTAAGCGGATGATTAAAAAGGGGTGCTCCCTCCATTCACAGATTATGTTTAATTCATAGAAGCTGTAGTACGGCTTCTATGAATGCCAGAGCTGGGTTGCGAGGGAGGGCATAGGCTTTCTTGATGAGAGCCTGTGACAGGTCTTTAATTGTATTACCCCTGCAGCACAGAGAAACTACAGTGGCAGGGGAAGCATGGACAGAGGAGGATTTCCACTCACAGCAGAGAAATAAGCACAACTGACACATCCTACTGTAAGTTATGTTCCTTAGCTTATCACATCCAACTACTCCACAACCTCAACTGTGCTGCCTTGGTAAATGACAAATAGGGTGCAAGCATAGATGAACACTTTAGGCTTTAAAGCCTGTCTCCAGACAAAATCTTGTTTCTTATTTCTGTATGCAGTGGAGAGGAGTTATGACCTCAGTCAAGTTTTCATTGCATTCTGTGACACTGTTAGAGAGATTTCATAATATATATATAAAAAAAAAAAAAAAAAAAAAAAACCTTTGGCAAAAAATTGTTCCTGGTCCCCCACTGCACTTATTGGTTTTATCCATCAGTGCTTATTTCAGGGCTGTGACACAGGGATCAGGAGGAGGAACAGCAGCATAATGGGGAACCAGGTCATTTACATTCCTGGAAGCATCAGATTCTGCACAAACTTCAGCTGGAGGAGTTTCGTAAAACTGCAGATATCAATGGCGTATCCAACAGAAAAGGTGAGTATTCTGTTTACTTTGCAGGGGCATTTATTTCAAGGGTTCATTCAAACCAGATGCAGTGGGAGAGCTATTCCAGTGCAGTCCCACCACATGACAAGGCAAAATGCCTTGCCTCCTGAGTGTCTGGTTCATACCACTGCATTGTAGTGAGGTGCAGGTGGTGTGCGCTGAAAAAAAGTACTGCGCAAAGGCTATTCACTGACTCGCACTGCGCGGCAGCCAACTGAACTTAAATGTCGCTGACTTTCCAAAAAATTTATAAAAAAATGAAAATTGAAAAGTGTGATGCGCCAATTTTGGCACATAAGCACTGCAGCGATCCTGCTGGACTGCACTACACACCAGCCACTGCGTTGTAATGCAGTGGTTAATGTGAATTAGCCCTTAAACTTTGCTTTAGCAACAGAGGGGTTTTAGGTGGTTTCCCACTGAAGTAGAAGAACAAGCCACAAAACTACTTTTCAGGGTCTCCAGCTTTTGGAAGCATGTTTGCATAATTTACACAGGCAAAACTTCAACCCTAAATATTTTGTACATACATTTGTCATAACCGCTACATTATTGAATTATTATATTCTGTTTGAAATATCCTTCCACTGAAAGTTCCAAGTTCCAAATTACAGAACTTTTTATTTGATGGGTGCTCCAAATTGGTTATATTTTTTAGTACCTTTTCTCTTTTTGGAACTCAAAAGCCGCTTACATGTTTGGAGAGTTAGTTACTTGATGCATCAGTATTCTCACTGAAAAGTTTAAAATGTGACAGTAGAGACATAAAAGGAACTGACCCACAGAGGAATACACAGAGGGAGGGGAATGCTGAAGACTTATTTATTGAAAAAACACACAAGTTCTTACTGTTTACATAAATATAGCAAAGCAGACATGCAAGAAACATTAAAAGTTGGAGCAGCAAAAGATGGACATTTCAAAACAGTTGCTCAAAATTTGGAAACAAAAGGAGTAAAAACAAGCAGCAGTAAATTGCGCTTCAAGAAAAAGGATATATATATATATCTATATATATATATATATGTATATATATTTCCTAAACATTAAAATGTGAAATGAAAATTCAGTCTGAAGAAGACACTAATACAAAAGCTTCTACTATTATCAGAAAGCCAGGCTTTGAGAATATTCGTCTTTGAGCAGAAGGTAAATGATTACATCTGTGCACAGACAGTGAAACCTAAAATACAAGCACGTTAGTGTATCTTGCATTGAATCCCAGCTTCCCTCTCTTTGGTAACTAGAACTCCATGACTACTAATGAAAATAACGGGACACACAAGAGAGAAGCCATAGGAAGCCAAAGAATGTTACATATGATACATTTTGTATCCATTGTTATCCTTTTCAAACATAATGGATTAAAAAACAAATGTCCTGCTCAGTAGAAATAATGTTTCGGTATCAGAAACAAGTTCATAGTGCACGTTTGGACGTGGCAGAGTTGCACAAAACAAGCCAAGTAAGGTTCAGTATTTTACATTTTTACACTAACATCTTCCCCAGTGTAGAAGGGGGATCAGCAGCATTATATTGGGCTACAGATTAACTCAGTGGCAGCAGAGGCTTCTCTACATGAGGGAAGAGAAATTCAACTTACAGAGCCAAAGTTTGCAAACCCGGCAGATGTTCCTTTAGAGTGTTTTCCTGGTTGTGTAGTGGCAAAAGGGTCTTTTCCACTGAAGGGGTCTGTGAATGCCTTCCGACTATGAAAAGGGTCCCCGGGTTCTGTCCCAAATGGCTGGAATGGGTCACTGGACTTCTGGAAATGTGTTGTACTCAGCTGACTCACTGGGGTATTTTTACCTAGAAAAAGAAAAAACATTGTAATGTGATTCACTGTCTACATATAAAAAAAACATTTTATATTTATTAAGGGTATTTGAACCACATAAATATATTTCTCACATGCTGAAAACAATCCAAATATATACACACCAGGGCTAATGAATGTTATTCTGAGACAGCAAATGACTGACATTTTGCCATTTGGTTTGGGAAAAATTATTCTCCACAAAATATAGCAGAATTTATGGGATATCTGAGAACCTAAAATCAACCATGGGAAGAACCCCTGCAATGTCACTCCTGTGACATTATCTATATAAGATATGGAAGGGGGAAGAGGGGTCTCTACTAATTCCATTGTAGGGCTCAATCTAGAAGGCAAATAAAATAAAACACAAAAGAAAAGCCCTGGAACCATCAAACACCTGACTAATGTTGATCTAGCGGATAGCCCCGTGGCATGCTTGCTGCACCTCACGCAATGACCCATTAAAAACTACAAGACCTCTCTTACCATTCAGCTACTAAATGTGGCCAAGGCATGCATGCCCTTGTGTTAGAGGTCTGTGCACCCACCCTCAAAGTCTCTCTGGTTCTCTCAAATCAATGAACTCAGGGACATTAAAGACCTTACTGCTACCCTCTATAACTGAAAGGAGTGCTTTTGTGACATTTAGAGACCATGGAAATATTTTGTTTTGATGGATGCTTATCTACAGGAGGTCACGCAACCTGTTTGATATTCCGGGGACTTTTTATGAGGCTCTGGGTGAGGGAATTCGCTTTTCTGGTCCTCAATGTCTCTCTTCTCGTTCCCTTCACTTTTCCTTATGTCTATGGCCCTGTGCCCTTGTCTCCCCCTTCTGTGCTTGCTTCCCTTCTTTCTCTGTCCCTCCCTTCTCCTGTTGGTTCACCCTTTATGCATTTTCCCATTAAGTTTGGAAACTTCTCATTTTCAGTTTGCCGTTATTACATACCTGAACCTGTCTTTTTGTCCTTGCTCCCTTATTGTGTTATACTGGCCACCAGGGGGGTCTGTCCTGACCCCGGTATTTCTCACTTTATATTCAACAAGGTTGCATTACTAAGTTAGGGCTCTTCTGTATAGGTTGGAAACTTAGGCGCTGTCTACCACTGTGCCCTCAGTTTTTTTTGTTAGCCTATGACCTCATGCCCACCAAGGTGTTAAGGAGCTGTAAGTGGAATAGGCGTTTTTGAGCTCCAAAAAAAAAACCCAGGACCAGTGCGTTCTGCGGCTCAAGCGCTAGAGCTGTAAAATTGTCAGACGCCAGCAAAAGGTGTTAAACGTGATTTAACGAGGCTTAACACTGTGTTAAGCCTAATCCAGCATTTCTGTCTCTATTCAAAATCAATGTTACCCTATGGGAGCCCATTGATTTGAATAGAAGTCGCACCAGAAGTCGGATCAAGATGATCCGACTTGCGGTGCGACTTTTGTGCTGAGAATCCTGAAGGAGGAACCCCGCGAAAATGAAACACTTTTTTTGCGCAAGGTTCTCCCCCAAGACGATACCAGACCCTTCGGTCTAGTATGGATCCTAAAGGAAACCCCCACACCAAAAAAAAAATGGCGTGGGGGTCCCCCCAAGATCCATAATACCAGACCCTTATCCGAGCACACAGCCCGGCAGGTCAGGAAAGGGGGGGCGAGCGAGTGCCCCCCCTCCTGGACCATACCAAGCCAACAGCCCTCAACATGGGGGGGGTTGGTGCTTTGGGGCAAGGGGGGCCCTGCGCCCCCCCACCCCAAAGCACCTTGTCCCCATGTTGATGAGGACAAGGGCCTCTTCCCGACAACCCTTGCCCGGTGGTTGTCGGGATCTGCGGGCGGGAACTTATCGGAATCTGGAAGCCCCCCGTCTGGTGCGACTTCTATTCAAATCAATGGGCTCCCATATGGAACCATTGATTTTGAATAGAGACAGAGAAACGAGTCTGAAAGCCAGCGTGGCTAAACGTGCATTGCATTTTTAACGCCGCTTTTTTCCTGGTGTCTGTACTAGCTTTACAGCCCGTCTAATTGTTGAGCTGTCTTCGTAGTTCTGATGATGTCTATGCTATCAGCCTACTTACGTAATTGTATCATGCAATACCTCTGTTTTGGTTTCTATAATGCAATTTCCGGTTAAAAAAATGAATTACAAAAAATAAATCCCTGGAAAATATAAGGGTTATATATTAAAATATGTAATACAAAAGGAGATATTTAAAAATTTCCATAAATGAGGGGTTTCTAATCAGCAGAAATGATCAGATCCTGGACGATCTTTGTGTTTTTTCCAACAAATTCTACACGTAATAAAGTACTGGTGAAGGTATACCTGCAGGTATACCCCAAAACAATACTTAACATACTGCAGCATACTAATTATTAGACGTGTTTTTTTCCTTCAGTTTTTTTTTCACCTAGGGATCCTAGCCAGTACCACACTTCCTGTCCTAGGATGATGCTTTCTTTTGTACTACTGTATATAAAGAGGAACATTGTCACCCTAGGACAGGACAACAAAACATCTCCCTTCTCCTCTTTTAGAGTAGAGGGGAGGTTTTTTTATCGTCCAAAGAGAGCTGGGAACAGTGCTCATTGATGAACATTACCATAGGTAGAGAGTAAAGGAAGTTATCACCTGGCAAAATTTAGATTTTTTAGTTTTGGATAGAGTGACAGGGGATAATAACATCTCTCGAGTATTTTACTGGGAAATCTCCCCAATGGCAAAAAGAAAAAACCTGAAAAGTTAACAGTAATAAGTCACCGGGACCAGATGGCTTGCACCCGAGGGTCCTTAAAGCAGAGTTCCACCCATAAAATGAACTTTACAGAAATCAACAGTAATATCCATCAGCAACATCATTTGGAAAACATTTTTTTTTTACTCACACGTTCAGGGCTGTTGCTGAGGTGTCCCTTGTAATCGGCCACTTCCTCTCCGCTGCGCCAAACGTAATTTCCCTCGGCACCAGTGCGATGCTAGCCCTCAGCGCTGCCCACTGACTCCTGGGAAAGGATGACACACATCTCCCAGGAGTCAGTGGGCAGCGCTAAGAGCTAGCATCGGGTTCTTTCAAAACCGGAAATTACGGAAGCAAAGGTTGGTTGCCATCGCAACGGGGCGGGCACTTCGGACACCGCTGCCCATTGTGATGGCAACCTGAGAAGTTTCCAGCGCTGCGAGGTGTGCATACTGGTTATTCAGCAGCACCATATCCAGGAAGAATATCCTTGTGGGCTTCGCCTGCCCGCAAGCAAGATGGGAACCCACAAGAAGAGCAAAAATTAGGTTAGTTTTTATATAAACAATAGTGCCGAAAATTAGAAGACTAATGAGTGCCACATTAGGAAAGTATGCTGCTAAAATAATGTTTTTTAAAAAAAGTGCTATATGTCAATGGAACTCTGCTTTAAGGAACTCAGTCAAGTAATTGCCAGACCATTGTTCCTAATTTTTACGAACAGTCTACTGACTGGAATGGTACCAGCCGATTGGAGAAAAGCCAATGTAGCACCAATATTTAAAAAAGGGCCAAGGGCCAGATCCCTGGGAATTACAGACCAGTTAGCCCAACATCAATTGTATGCAAGCTCTTGGAGGGGATGATAAGGGACTATATACAAGATTTTAGTAATGACAACGGTATCATTAGCAGTAATCAGCATGGATTCATGAAGAATCATTCTTGCCAAACCAATCTATTACACTTCTATGAGGAGGAGAGCTGCCATCTAAATAAAGGAAGGCCCGTAGACGTGGTGTATCTGGATTTTGCAAAAGCATTTGATACAGTTCCCCATAAACGTTTACTGTACAAAGTAAGGTCAGTTGGCATGGACCATAGGGTAAGTACATGGATTGAAAACTGGCTACAGGGGCGAGTTCAGAGAGTAGTGATAAATGGGGAATACTCGGAATGGTCAGGGGTGGAAAGTGGGGTTCTGTCCTGGGAGAAATCCTATTTAATTTATTCATCAGACCTGGAGGATGGGATAAAAAGCTCAATCTCTGTATTTGCGGACCATACTAAGCTAGGATGTGGAAACTTGCAAGAAGATCTGAACAAATTAATGGGGAGGACAACTACATGGTAAATTAGGTTTAATGTAGAAAAATGTAAAATAATGCATTTGGGTGGCAAAAATATGAATGCAATCTACTCACTGGGGGGAGAACCTCTGGGGGAATCTAGGATGAAAAAGGGACTGGGGGTCCTAGTAGAGGACAGGCTCAGCAAAGGCATGCAATGCCAAGCTGCTGCAAGCAAAGCAAACAGAATATTGGCATGTATTCAAAAGGGGATTAACTCCAGAGATAGAACGATAATTCTCCCACTCTACAAGACTCTGGTCCGGCTGCACCTCCATCCAGTATGCCATCCAGTTCTGGGCACCAGTCCTCAGGAAAGATGTGCTGGAACTGGAGCGAGAGTCCAGAGAAGGGCAACAAAACTAATAAAGGGACAGGAGGATCTTAGTTATGAGGAAAGACTACAAACACTGAACTTCTCCTCTCTGGAGAAGAGATGCTTGAGAGGGATATGATTTCAATATACAAATACCATACTGGTGAACCCACAATAGGGATAAAACGTTTCCACGAAAGGGAATTTAATAATTAACGAAAGGCCATTCACTAAAATTAGAAAAAGAAGCGGTTTAACCTTAAACTGTGTAGAGGGTTCTTTACTGTAAGAGCGGTAATGATGTGGAATTCCATAAACAAAACTGCATACTGAAAACTACATAATCGCATAGAATTCAACGTGCACTAAAAATAAAATGGCATAAAAAATAAGATCAAAGTGCTAATGCTGACACAATATATAAAAAGAGTCCAACAACAAGGATGTCCTTTATCTCCTCTCCTTTTTGCTATCTCTCTGGAACCCTTTCTGGCCACAATTAGACATAATAGGAATATACATGGCATTCAAGTTGGTTGTAGATCCCATAAATACGCAGCCTATGCTGACGACATCCTATTTTTTATTCAACAACCACGCATTTCATTACCTAACTTGATGTCGGAATTCTCTACCTTCCAAATGCTATCCAATTTTAAAATTAATCTGTCAAAATCTGAAATTCTGAATATTTCGGTACCTCAACCAGTAGTTGATCAGCTGAAGCCCCTATTTCCCTTTCGCTGGGAAACCTCACGCATGAAATACCTTGGCATATACTTAACTCCTCACCTCCACTCCCTTTTTAGATATAACTATATTCCTCTTCTTAACATAAGAGCTGACCTCAGAAAATGGTCCTCCCTCTCACATTCATGGCTAGGTAAGGTGAACATAGTTAAGATGAACATACTTCCCCGCGTTCTCTTTATCCTTCAAATGATTCCCTTAAAGATTCCTGTAGGCTTCTTTACTTTATTGCAGACCATGGTTACCCGCTTTATTTGGAGGGATGGTCACCCCAGAGTCTCTAGGAAGGTCCTATTTCGGACCAAGCGCTCTGGGGGACTATCCCTGCCCGATTTTAGGACTTATTATCATGCTGTCATTCTGTCACGTATAGCAGATTGGAAATATGCCTTTGCTTCTAAACTCTGGGTACAGCTGGAATATGCCCTATGTGACTCTGACCTTTCCTCTGCTCCGTGGATACCACGATCTTTTAGAACCCTCGGCTACAATACCTCACCTATTACCGTATCCTCTCTAGACGTCTGGGATGGCCTTCATAGGAAATTCTTATGGCCTTATAACTCCCCGCTAACTCCTCTCCTGAATCATAACTACTTTGTACCAGGATCCTTAGACCCGGGTTTCCAATCCTGGTCGCCTGGAGGCCCCCTCCTCTTGCACCATGTTTTAAACTCCAATACACTTAAACCTTTGTCTGAACTACTAGGCCATGGACCATCAAAGTTTATGGATAAGTGGAGATATAATCAACTGAGCTGCTTTCTTCAAACACTCCCCCAACCACTACGGGGAATCCAAGATCTGAATGGCATTGAACATGTGTTCCTACATAAGGATCCCCCTCTCCACGGTATTGCCCTATTTTACAAAGCGCTTATCAACTTACAAAATCCTACCCACCCGCAGTATCTGACCAGTTGGGAGCGTGACCTGGGTGTTGTTCTCACAGATAAGACAAAGGATAAAGTTTTACTTCTTACGCATACCTCCTCTCTAGCTTCTTCCATGGCTGACTCTAACTTCAAACTCATCACTAGATGGCATCATACACCTGTTAAATTAAACATCATGTTCCCTTCCAACTCCCCGCTATGCTGGAGAAATTGCGGACAGGAGGCCACCCATGCTCACATCTGGTGGTTCTGCCCGATCATTCGCCCTTACTGGTCCGCGGTAATAGACCTTATTCACCAGATCACTGAGATCAAGTTACCTTTGGATCCTTGGACAGTGCTCTTCCATGCTACCTCAATGTCAATAGGTAGATATAAACGCTCGCTGATTCCACATCTTCTTAACACGGCTAAGGCTCTCATTCCTGTGCTTTGGGGTCAATCTACATCTCCGTCCACTAAGTGTTGGCTGCAAAGAGTCTCTAACGTTTACCTCATGGAAGACCTCACCCACATTGCGAGAGACACTACCAAACAATTTACTCTAACCTGGGCCCCGTGGTCCTCCTTCCTATCTACCCAATGTTATAAGGACATAATTTCTTCTTCCCCCTGAACAACCCAGGTCCTTGATGTCTCACTCGTATTTATGTAAATACTGTGGATTTTATTTCTATATAAGGATTAAATTCAATGTTAGCACATGCCAAATATTAATTTTTTGCTGCCATGTGTGCCAACCCCCTTCCTTCTTCTCCCTTCCCCCCATCCCACCTTCCTCTCTTGCACTTCTCTCTTCCTCCCCCCTTTTGTTTCTCTTTTTATGCTTTTTATATTGTTATTTTAATTTGGTATGCTGGGTCACTCTTAATGTCTCTACTATACTCATGAGTGATTATTTTCACACGTTCGCCCAGTGTACCCCTCTCTGTTCCAATGTACTTCATTTGAATGAGATGCTTATATATCTTTCTCAATAAAAATATATTGAACAAAAAAAAATAGAGTCCAACAGTGCACATAGGTATCCAGAAAAATGTGATTGCATATTTTATGAAATTTTGCACATGATGTACACTTTATTTAGGGCAATGAGCCATCATTCACTAGAGCGCAACACCACATATTGATTTTTATATATATTTATTGTTGGTACGAATTGACCAATCTGGTGTCTGCTGCAACTAGTGTTCCATTATTATAATCCAGGTAGTGCGGGAATATTCTCTTTAAGGATGTGGAATTCTCTTCCACAGGCAGTGGTTTCAGCAGGGAGCATCGATCATTTTAAAAAAACTATTAGATAAGCACCTGAACGACTACAACATACAGGGATATACAATGTAATACTGACATAAAATCACACACATAGGTTGGACTTGATGGACTTGTGTCTTTTTTCAACCTCACCTACTGTGTAATTATTTGTTCTGTGAACCATTATCATTGAAACTGAAAGTAAAAGTAAATCCCAAATTTTTGGTTATCAGAACCACTAATAAAGGATGAGAACTCTTTTTTAACGAGAGAGGATGAGAATGCTAGTTTTGTGACACACAAGGATTCCCTAACTTTGGATAGATTTCCTCTCACTTCCTGTTTTGCCTATAGGACAAGAAGGGAAGGGAAATATCCCCAATGGGCTATAGATGGCAAAAAAAAAAAAAAAAAAAAGAAGGACGGGGGTTATAACCTTATCCAAAATGAAAAAAAAAACACCTTTAACAAAATGGTTCAAACTGTTTTACGTTAGGCCTCTACTAGGGTTGCACCGATACCACTTTTTTAAGACCAAGTACTGATACAAATTTTTTTACAATTTTTTTTACAATGCCTTCTTTTTTTCTGTTGGGGGGGGGGGGGGAGTGGACAGAGTCAGTGTTTTTTATTTTATTTTTAGAATTGTATTTTAATTTTTGTATTCTTTATTTCTTAGCAGTCCTGTTGGGGGGCTTTGGTGAGACACCAGGGGTCTAAACAGACCCCCAACATCTCCCCATTGAGACAGGGAAAGGGACTAAGGACACAGATACCCCAGTCCCTTTCTCTGCAGCCTCAGCTGCACTGAAAATGAATTGACAGGAGACATAAACTGAATGTTTAGTGTCAGTTGAAGGAATAGTGCCCCATTGTTGGTGTCCGTAGCATGAATTATGCCCCACTGTTGGTGTCAGTAGCAAGAATAATGCCTCAAAGGCTGAATAAAGGCAAGCAAGCGCCCACATCCGGTCCCAGGGTCGCAGTTTGGAGAACCACAGGAGTAGATAAGAGTTTTTCTGGATTTTGTGATGTGAAGATGATCACAGCCTTTCTAACAAATATCAGTGAAATTAACTTGCTGCATAGATCAAGAGAACCGACTGTGTAACACATCTTTGGTCGTTATGAATGTTAAAGAACATTTTCCTTGAGATTGAGACAGCTGTTTAATTTTGACAGTCTCTTGTTTTAGCCTATTTGAAGCCATGCTAGTGGCATATGGCTCTCTGGTATTTGGTTGAACGGTTTACTACCGCAGCTTTCAGATATGAAAATCACACCTTCTGCAAAAAAGCATCTGAATTCCTGGCATTGCACAATGAACAAGATCAGTGAACTTAGAAACAGCAAGCATCTGCAGAAAACCACAGGTAGGCACTAACTCTGTACTAAAAAGACAAGAGGATGTTTTTCATGACAAGTCCCAAGAGAAAACCCTAGAATCCCCAAACAAAATGTAGTAATTGTTTGAAACGTGCATAAAAGTAGAGAAAAAAGTAAGTATACGTTGCTACAAATATTGACAATGGAGTTCACATTCCTCCACTGGACAACAGTTTGTCGAAATACACAATAAAAGCCATCACTTGGGCATAAATATGGGGCAGAATTAGTAAATTAGCAAATATTTGCAAGTGTGGAACATACTCTGTGTTCTGACTTCTAACAGTATACAGCAGTGTTTCCCAACAGACAGGTGCCTGAGATATTCTTCCAAAATCTTCCATGCTCCCAACATGGGTGTGACCCATGAGTAGATCGTAATTGGCCTGTTGCTGACTGCCATTCTACACTATCCCTAACAAAAAATAGGATTTTTATAACAGCTTACCTGTAAAATCCTTTTCTTGGAGTACATCACGGGACACAGAGCGACATAGTCATTACTAATGGGTTATATAGATACCGTCAGGTGCTGGCACTGGCAACTTCCAAAACCGGAAGTACCCTCCCCTATATAAGCCCCTCCCATCCGGGAGCACCTCAGTTTTGTAGCAAAGCAATAAGTGTCCCCAAAGAGGGGCGGGAGCTCTGTGTCCCGTGATGTACTCCAAGAAAAGGATTTTACAGGTAAGCTGTTATAAAAATCCTATTTTCTTTCTCGTACATCACGGGACACAGAGCGACATAGTCATTACTAATGGGATGTCCTAAAGCAATGCCAAATGAGGGGGGGGATACACCATATATAAGCTGAGCGCTATCAGACATGAGGATCTTTTGCGGCCTGCAACACACTGCGCCCAAAGGCGACATCCTCCTGACTTCTAACGTCCACCTGGTAGAACCTAGTAAACGTGTGTACTGAAGACCATGTTGCGGCCTTACAGATTTGAGCCAGGGAGGCCTGGTGATGCACTGCCCATGAAGTTCCAACTGCTCTCGTGGAGTGCGCTCTAACTTTGAACGGAGGCGGTCTCCTTCTCAAGCCATAAGCTTGCATAATGACCTGTCGAATCCACTTGGCTAAAGTAGATTTTGACGCTGCCTGACCCTTTCTGGGGCCTTCCGGCAGTATAAACAAAGTATCCGTTCTGCGAATCTGAGCAGTGGCTTTTAGATAAGCTTTAACTGCTCTTACTACATCCAAAGAATGAAATAACTTTTCCTCTACCGAAGTAGGTTTGGGGAAAAAAGAAGGAAGAACCACATCTTGGTTCAAATGAAACCTCGATACCACCTTAGGAAGAAAGGCTGGATGAGGACGTAACACTACTCTGTCCTTATGGATAACCAGATATGGCTCCTTACAGGACATAGCTGCTAATTCCGACACTCTTTTAGCCGAACAAATGGCTACTAGAAAAATCAATTTCCTGGTGAGAAGCACCAAGGAAATATGCTGTAATGGTTCAAATGGTTGTTTCTGTAGAACTGACAGAACCAAGTTTAGATCCCATGGACATATGGGAATATTAACCGGAGGGCTAATACGCATCACTCCTTGTATAAAGGCTTTGACTAGTGAATGCGAAGCCAAGGGCCTTTGAAAAAATATTGACAAGGCCGAAATCTGACCCTTGATAGTACTCAAGGCAAGCTTCCTATCTACAGCCCATTGTAGGAAGTCCAGAATCCTACCTATTACGTATTTACGTGGATGCCATTTTCTGGCCTCACACCAGGCGATGTACGCCTTCCAGATTCTATAGTAGATCTGCCTGGATACCGGTTTCCTGGCATTGATCATGGTAGACACCACAGCATTAGAGAGCCCTCTCTTTTTTAGAATGTGGGCTTCAATAGCCAGGCCGTCAAACCTAGGGCTGGTAAGGAAGGGTGGTATATCGGTCCCTGCGAAAGCAGGTCCGGACGATGTGGGAGGGTCCAAGGACTCCCCACAGACATTTTTACAATCTCCGCGTACCATGCTCTTCGGGGCCACGCTGGAGCCACCAGAATCACTGGTTTCTTTTCTACCCTGATTCTGCGGAGTAATCGAGGTAACAATTGTGGCGGTGGGAATGCATATATCAGCTTGAACTGATCCCAAGGGAACACTAGGGCATCCGAGCTGCAAGCTAGGGGATCCCTTGTCCAAGAGACAAACCTGTCCACTTTTGTGTTGAATCTGGATGCTAGCAGATCTACATCCGGTGTTCCCCACCGCTGACATATTGTCCGGAAAACCTCGGGATGAAGGGACCATTCCCCTGGGCATAATTGTTGGCGACTTAGAAAGTCCGCCTTCCAATTCTCCACTCCTGGAATGAATACCGCAGATATGGCTGGGACATATTTTTCTGCCCATCTCAGGATGTAATTTACTTCCCTTTGGGCTGCACGACTCCTGGTGCCCCCCTGATGATTGATATATGCCACTGCTGTGGCATTGTCTGATTGAATTCTGACAGGGGACCCTTGGAGTTTGGATGTCCATGCTACTAGGGCATACCGGGCTGCTCGTATCTCTAAGAGATTGATGGGCAGGGCCTTTTCTGCATCCGACCATCTGCCCTGGAGAGACTATTGCTCCAGTACTGCTCCCCAGCCTATAAGGCTGGCATCTGTAGTGACCACCTTCCAAGAAATCGGACTGAAGGATTTCCTTTTTTCCAGATTCTGGGGAACCAACCACCAACGGAGGCTCTTGCGAACGGAAGGGGACAAGGACATTGTAAGTCTAGGGCCTGAACTTTTTTGTTCCAGGCTGACAGTATGGCCCCTTGCAAATTCCTTGAATGGAATTGACCGTAGGGTACTGCTTCGAATGATGCCACCATTTTTCCCAGCAGCCTCATATACAGGCGTATGGACGGCTGGCTTTTTTGTACCCACTAAGTGGATCAAATCTTTCAAAGACAACACCTTTCCTCGAGGCAAGAATATTTTTCTCTGGCCTGAATCCAACCTTAGCCCCAAGTATTCCAGACTTTTGACTGGTTTTTAGGGCTGACTTGTCTCGGTTGATAATCCAACCGTGAGATTCCAGATACTTGATTGTCTTGTGAACGACCACGTCTAGTTTTTTCACTGAGTGGTCTATCAGCAACAAGTCATCCAGATATGCCATTATCATTACACCTTGTGTTCTTAGATTGGCCAATAAAGGGCCAGAATTTTTGTAAACACTCGTGGTGCTGTGGCCAAACCGAAGGGTAAGGCTCTGAACTGAAAATGGCGCCCTTCTACTGCAAAGCGTAGAAATTTTTGGTGGACTGGAAAGATGGGAATGTGCAAATAAGCATCTTTGATGTCGATCGCGGCTAACCAATCCTCCCCTTGTAGGGCAGTGGCCACCGATCGGATCGACTCCATCGGAAAGTCCTGATATACAGGAATTTGTATAGCCCTTTTAGAATTAATATGGGCCTCCCGTCCGCGTTTGCTTCGGGACTGTAAAGAGGTTTGAGTAAAACCCGAACCCTCATTCTTCCAGGGGAACCTCCATAATTACTCCTTGGAGCAATAGTTGTTCTAGTGCCAACAGGAGGGACTCTCTCTTCCGGGGATCCCTTGGCACGTTTGACCTCAAAAATGGGAAGGAGGAGAGTCTTTTAACTCCAAACTGTATCCCAAACCTACTGCGGAGAGCACCTATCTGTCTTGATCGTGTCCCGCCAGGTCTCTTGCGAACAACTGGAGTCCTCCCCCCACCCGACTGAGTGGGGGCTTCAATGAATTTAACTTTGGGGGAGGTTTTGTACCTCCCCTGACCCAGGGTTTCTCATTACCCTGCTACTGTCCCTGTTTTTTACCCCCGGGATTTGACCGAGGAGGCCGTCGGAACTGTTACACAGCCGATGAATAAGCGTTCACCATGAAACGGGACGCTAACCAGCCATTTTTTACAGGGAGCTTCAGCAGACCAGTTTTTGAGCCATAGGAGCCTACGCATATGTACTATAGACAGCGTAAGGCGGGAGGCCTGATGGACTGAATCCTCTATGGCGTCAACCGCAAAGCCTAAGGCTCTAGGTAGATCAGCTAGGGCAAAGCCTGCTGATCTGTCAAGTCCCTCAAGACCTGTTTCAACTGATCCTTCACTGCTTAGCAGACCCCAATAGCTGCTACTGCTGGTTGTATCACCAAGCAAATTTTCATAAGGACTCCAATCTTTTATCTATTGGGTTCTTGAACATTTGGACATTATCCACTGGACATGTCAGTGATTTATACATACAAGAGATGGCTGCGTCCACTGTAGGGACCTTCCATTTTTTTTTTTTTTTTTTTTTGATGAACTTATCCTCCATGGGATAGACCACCGGAAATCTCTTGGGGGAATAAATATTTTCTCAGGACGTTCCCAATCCTGGTAAATGAGCCCTTTCAGTAAAGGGTGAAGTGGAAAAGAACAAACAGTCTGGGGGCTTCCAGCGACCCCAACGAGGATACAGTAGTGGTTGATGGTTCCGCAAGGTGCATTTTTAAATGCTGATCGGACCATGTTAGTCAGAGACTGAACCCATAATCTTTCAGCTTGAGATGCTGAGAAAAGGTTCCCCCACTGTTGATTCCTCTATAACAGAATCAACCTCATCCTGATCCTCTTCAGGCAGGTCGATCCCTGTATGGGACTGTTGCTCTGCTAACAGGCACTCTGAAGGAGGAGACGGAGATCGGGCGTGCTTTCCCTGACAGGGAGGCAGCCTCTCTAATCCTCCCAGAGCTGAGGAAAAAACCTCCTCTGTTACATACACAGGAGCAGGTGAACTGAGGACAGCCACAGTACCAAGTACCCCTGCGGGGTCTCTACGGTCACTTACCTCTGAACTTCAGGGGAGACTGGTGCAGCAGAAGTATGCCCAAGATCCTCCGAGCCCGATGAGACCCCCTTCGCTTCCTGGAAGATTCAGTTCCGGAGCTTCTGGACGGCATATTCCTAAGCCTAAAGCTGAGGTATTCCAGCCGTAATACACCACTTTTACTGAGAATAGTCTAGCACAATTGCTGCTATATCACAGTTGGTGTCTACTAATGTGCCTTTCTAGGGGATGCCTGTATCAACCGCTTGCTGTATGCCTTTAAATGTTGCCAGCTCTGTCTCTGTACTTCATAGCCAGCTCACTACAATATTGTGGTTTTTTTAAACTGCTGGGACGCCCGCACATGCGCAGAAGCGCTGCGGCGCGCACAGAGCGTCATCCCCAGGCTCCGCCCCCTTTCCCGGCTCACCTCTATATATAGAGGCGCGTGCACGCGCGCGGCCACGTGCGCCTTCGCCGCTAATTTCAAAATATGGTAACAAGGGACAGGAGCCAGGGCCCCTCTTTGCCGCAGGCCGGGGGATGGACGAGCACTGCAACATGGCAGAGGAAGCAGTTTCCTATAAGAGAACTCACCATCTGCCTGGACTTTGCTCTGCTGAGAAGAAGCTAGTCCACATGACAAGAAAACATTCCACAGCGGCCTCTAGTGGACAAACACAGGTACCGCAGTCTAATATATTAAATATATATAAAAAAAAAATTTTTTTTTTTTTTTTTTCTTGACCACCATTAAAAATTATTACATTTTTTTAGTAGTTACAGGCATGCACAGAATTTTGCGGGAATACCATTAGGTAACAGACAGAAAGACAAATTAGGCTTGGGGGTCCCCCAATAGAACTAAGTTCCTGGGGGCCCCCACTTACCTGTTCCCCGCCGCAGGACTTTGTTTGGTCCACAAAAGCCCAAACTTCACCTATCACGGCAGGCATTGTAATCAAACCTTCAGGGACCGGGTTCCCAAGGATTCCACTCCCCTGGACCTGTATAGCACCCTGCACAGAAAACATCTTGGTCGTGGGTATGACCAGAGCTCTGGATCCCAGGGTCCAGCTCTCCTAAGAGAAGCATTACAGGCAAAACCTTGCTCTTCTCTGCAAGGCCCGGGTACCGACCGTTTAGCTATGAAGCTTTTTTGGTCGGATCCGGAATAGCTTACTGAGGCCCAAAAGAACCTGTACGCAAGCTCAGTGAAAAACACATGTTTCTTCTTGGCCAACACCTTAGACACTGGCAAAAAAACTGAGGTGCTCCCGGATGGGAGGGGCTTATATAGGGGAGGGTACTTCCGGTTTTGGAAGTTGCCAGTGCCAGCACCTGACGGTATCTATATAACCCATTAGTAATGACTATGTCGCTCTGTGTCCCGTGATGTACGAGAAAGAAAAAAGGCTAGCCTATAGATACACTTTAAATCCATAACCTATCATTATAAGAAGCTACAGGGCTGATCCATTTAACCTTTTGCTTCCAGAACCGTTGTGTTTTTTTGCAGGCATGTTTAAAAAAATTATTTTAGGCGTGAAGATTACATAAAACTCTGAAAATATTTTATATTTTTTGAAAGCAGACACCCTAGAGAATAAATGTGTGGTGGCAGCGTAATGGTTTAGGAAATGCAAAATTTCAGTAAAAAAATACACCAAAGTTAACTTTAGAGCACAAAATCCCCCCCCACAATATATTACCCAATTTTCTGGTAAAATAAAAAGATGAGGCTGCGCTGAGCAAAAAGACACCCAACACGTCAAACCTTAAAATTGTATGCTTCTGTAAAAGGGAGATACATTTTAGTACCTTATATTTTCCATAAGAGATACATTAAAAGTTCCTACAGGTCATCAGTTTAGAGTTGAGCATGAATACTGGGCCTAGAATAATTATTTCATCAAATGCATGCCTTTAAGTTTGTACGTTAATGTATTGGGGGGGTACGTAGAAGTGATCCGTAAGCTGCACATCCACCAGATTGCTTCCGACGGTCGATAGTTGGTGTGTAAAATCAGTACAACCACTGCCGTAGGTTCTACAACGGTGGCAGTAAAAGGGCTAAAACTGAAATGAAGAAAAATATCACACAATTGCAGTTGCATTCTACAGCAACCAATCACATTCTTGTTTATTGTTTAATTTGATTGGTTTCCACCAACTCCAGTTATTTTTAGATCTCATTTTTAATCTATAGATGCATTCCTGGAGCAGACATTTCTTCTCAGTGACGTATGACATTTGAATGCACACACTGATCAGAATGGATACAAACTTGCAACAAACACTTTCAAACTGGGTATTAATAAAATAAGAGCGATCATTGGTTGGAATCAAATTTCACAGACAGCATAAAAAAAGTTTAGGATGAAGGGCAGTTCACTGCTCCAGAAATTGGTCATAAGAGCCCAGAAGAAAAATGTAAAAGTGAGTGCATGTCCCAAGCTCGCCACCCTCCAGAGCCACACACAAAAATATCCCAGCAGTAGATTGCACCCTTCCCTGCCACCCTACCATGTGGACTTCAATTCAACTGAACCTGATGGCCACAATATTCTTCTATGTATTTTTAGCACAGCTCTGTACTGATCAACAAGCTTCTCTCACACCTCTAACTTCACACGGGACTCCTGCCTGCAACTGGAGCAATACTGCAGTGTAGCAGGCTTGGGCTTACATACAGGCCGAGATCCACACATACGCCGAGATTCTCCATGACACCAAGATCCACACTGTTGTGCACTCCTGCTGGTCCCCGGAATGAGGATAATGCCACAAGGCTTCCTCAAGCCAACTCTGGCTGCTGTCTGTACTGGTAGGGGATCTGGAGACTGGTATGCATTACTTTTCTGGGATGGTCAGGTGCCCAGGGCAGCCAGAGTTGGCTAGAAGGGCCCCCGCATCTCCTTCCATAATCTAGTAGCCGCATGAGTGCAAGAAAGCACTGTTGAGCCCCAATTTCCATCTGCCCCAACAGCTAAAGTCTAGGAAGCCATCAGGAGAAAGGTCACAGCCCAGTGGTTGAAAACTAGTGGTATACAGAACTCACCCTGATATAAAGAAATAAACAATATGTACGGTTACTTTATGGCAGCCCCCATAGTAATCACCAGGCGATCAGAATCTTCCGTCATCCCTGCAAGTCCCAAAAAGATAATCACAATGGCTTAATTTAATGGAAACATCTACTAAGTGAATGTCAAGGCATCTTGTACTGCTGTTTCCTCTACAAAAATACTAGTTGCCTGGCTGTCATGCTGATCCAATGGCTTTAACATTCTGAGACACTGAACTGAAACAAATATACAGTTCAGGAGTTTGGACTGTACTCTGACTTTGATCTGCATCTGTGTTCTAGGTTTATGGCTGAAAAAAAACTGTGGCCAGAGACAGCCAGGCAACCAGGAAGGTAGTTAAACAGCAGCCCTATATTTTCCTTGAAAGAGGTTTCCTTTAATGACACCACATAAAGAGCAATAGTTGCTAAAAGCCAAAGCAACAAAATTATAAAGTATCCTTTAACAATTTTTTCATGCCAATAAAGAAATTAAATCTGAACATGTGAACTATTTCACAGCTTTTGAATTGTGCGTTTGAATAAGTCGTAATTTGCACATTTGCACTTGTTGTGGCATATTAAGCATTAGGGCATGTATTACTTTAAGGTTTCACTTCATTTAAACACTTAGATGGCACATTGTCTACAAACCCAACTACTTTTCCTTTCTTCATATTGGCATTACCTATATATACCAGGTCAATCTGACAACCCTGATATTCTGAGACTTCTTGTTACAGAATTGGTCCGTTTCAAATATAGCTGTCAATCACATTAAAAACTGTGGTGCAGAATATATTTTAATATGACCTCTTATTAAACCTATCTCTCCGAGAGTACCTTATTATAACTACCCATTTAGTCCCAATTAACAGTAAACATTTTATTGCCAAGAGCTCTCTTCTGAAGTTTTAAGCCTCGTACACACGATCGGATTTTCCGCAGACAAAGCTTTCGTCCGAAGGGCATTGGCCATGAACTTGTCTTGCATACAAACGGCACACAATTGTTGGCCAACAAACACAAAACGATGTGGTTTTTCAGATCTTTAGCGCCACCCTTTGGGCACCTTCTGCTAAGGTGTTTGGTGAGCATTGCTTCCGAGCATTCGTGTTTGTACTTTGGACTTTTGTACACACGATCGGAAAATCCAACAGACAATTGTTCGTGGAAAATTTTAAAGCATGCTATCCAACATTTGTCCGCGGAAAATCCGACAATTGTCCGATGGAGCATACAAACGTTCAGATTTTCCGCCAACAGTCTGTCATCCCGTCACTTTTTTAATTATAATTGTGCAGTCTTGCAATTATGTACCCAGATTAAATTTGTATCATTTTTTCCCACAAATAGAGCTTTCTTTTGGTGGTATTTAATCACTGCTGAGTTTTTTATTTTTTGCTAAAAAAATAAAAAATTACCAAAACCTATGAAAAACCCCCCAAAAAAACAAAACAGTTTCATAGTTTGTTATACAATTTTGAAAACAGGTAATTTTTCTCCATTGATGTGCACTGATCAGGCGGCACTGGTGGGTGACACTAATGGGTAGCACTGATGGGCACTAACTGGCAGCACAGGTGGGCATTGATGGGTGGCACTGGTGGGAAAAGGTAGGTGGCCATGTGGGCACTGGCAGGTGGCATTGGTGGGCACTGGCAGGTGGCACAGATGAGGCAGCCGCAGCTCTCTGTGTGTGAGGGACAGATATCCCTCTGACCGAAGTCGGTGATCGTCATTTTTTTCCCCTCACGCTGACCTATAGCATTACCCTGCAACACACCAAATTATAGACAGTGCGGCTCTAAGCCAGTGAAAAGAGAAGACTTCTGAAATCTCAATGACAACTTGCCATAATTCTAGACTGCAGACTAATGTTACTCCACCATGGTAGCCTCATCATGTCTATTGTACCAAAATGACCAAATAGACCAAAGAAAAGATAAATTATTACTGCGGATGTGCAGACAAATACAGGCTTTACAATATAAATCATCATTAATCATTACCCACAAAACAAACTCAGAATGTTCTTATTTATATCTGACTGGAAATGTATCTATTTTTTGGCCAGAGATAAACAGAGTTCAGAGGGTGGGTGACTGTGGCACATCGATAACACACATCAGATATGCTTGAGTGAGAAGAAAAAAAAAAGACTGAAAAAAACTGTGAGAACGGAACTTTAAGGCTTCGTTTCAAAGGAGAGGTGTTAACCACTGAACCAGCATGATGGCACACTGTCACCATACTCGATCTAAAAAGGTCACTTACAGGATAATCAATTGTTCACACAAACCAAACTCATATTTACAGCTGTTAAGATGCCACAATTCTACATGTAATGCAGCTCTGAAGCTTTGCATAAATGTTACAGAAGTTATGTTTTTTCTATGTACTGTTTGTTGAATAGTTGTGCAAGCACAACATTATATTAAATATCTGACCCAGATAGTACTACAGGACAATTGTTTATCCAGACCAGGCTGGAGAAAAAAGACCGAATTCTTCCCACAGAGAACTTCCTTGCATTGAATTTCCTTGTCTTGTCTTGGCATGGGATTTTCCTTGTCTTCCTTGTTTTGCCTCTCTTGTCAAAAGAAATATATGCCTTCGGGGGGGCAATGGTAGACTGTGTTAAGTCGATTTCCTAGGTTTTTAAAGCATAGGGATACCTGAATTAAAGGCATGAAAGCGACTGAGAAGCAGGGTGGTAAATGGGCCCTTGCAACAGAAGATCTGGAAGATCTCGGAGAGCCCACAGAGAGACTGCCATTAGCCGAAAAAGATCAGAGTACCACATTCTGTGGGTCCAGTTCGATGTAATGAGAATCAGAGGAATGCCTTCCATCTTAATCCTATGGAGCAGTCAACAAAGGAATTTCAGAGAAGCAAAGACATAGATCAGGCTAAACAGATTCCAATGATTCATCAGAGCATTGACTGCAAAGGCTAGAGGATCCCTTGACCTGGAGACAGCCAACAGGTCTACATTTGCCCCCCCCCCACCCTCCCACCTGTGACATAAGTCTTGAAACATCTCGGGGTGAAGAGAACATTCCCCGGAGTCTAGTCATTGGCAAATGAGAAAGTCCATCTGCCAATAAACTACACCTGGGATATGCATGGCGGACAGGGCTGAAAGGCACTGTATAAGATCTGATTCTCTTTTAAGCAACATCTGGTTCTTCCCTGAGTTTTCATATAAACCACTCCTGTGGCTTTGATGGACTTACAGTATCTCACAAAAGTGAGTACACCCCCCACATTTTTGTAAATATTTTATTATATATCTTTTCATGTGACATCACTGAAGAAATTACACTTTGCTGCAATATAAAGTAGTGAGTGTACAGCTTGTATAACAGTGTAAATTTGCTGTCCCCTCAAAATAACACAAAGCCATTAATGTCTAAACTGCTGGCAACAAAAGTGAGTACACTCCTAAGTAAAAATATCCAAATTGGGCCCAAAGTGTCAATATTTTGTGTGGCCACCATTATTTTCCAGCACTGCCTTAACCCTCTTGGGCATGGAGTTCACCAGAGCTTCACAGGTTGTCCCTGGAGTCCTCTTCCACTCCTCCACGACTACATCATCAGGGAGCTGGTGGATGTTAGAGACCTTAAGCTCCTCCACCTTTCATTTGAGGATGCCCCACAGATGCTCAATAGGGTTTAGGTCTGGAGACATGCTTGGCCAGTCCATCAACTTTACCCTCAGCTTCTTTAGCAAGGCAGTGGTCGTCTTGGAGGTATGTTTGAGGTCGTTATGTTGGAATACTGCCCTGCGACCCAGTCTCCGAAGGGAGGGGATCATGCTCTGCTTCAGTATGTCACAGTATGTTGGCATTCATGGCTTCATCAAGGAACTGTAGCTCCCCGGTGCTGGCAGCACTCATGCAGCCCCAGACGATGACACTCACACCACCATGCTTGACTGTAGGCAAGACACGCTTGTTTTTGTACTCCTCACCTGGTTTACGCCACACACACTTGACACCATCTGAACCAAATTAGTTTATCTTGGTCTCATCAGACCAAAGGACATGGTTCCAGTAATCCATGCCCTTAGTCTGCTTGTCTTCAACAAACTGTTTGCAGGCTTTCTTGTACATCTTTAGAAGAGGCTTCCTTCTGGGATGACAGCCATGCAGACCAATATGATGCAGTGTGCGGCGTATGGTCTGAGCACTGACAGGCTGACTCCCACCCCCTTCAACCTCTGCAGCAATGCTGGCAGCACTTATACATCCATTTCCCAAAGACAGCCTCTGGATATGACGACGAGCACGTGCACTCATGGTCGACCATGGCGAGGCCTGTTCTGAGTGGAACCTGTCCTGTTAAACCGCTGTACGGTCTTGGCAATCTTCTTATAGCCTAGGCCAGTGATGGCAAACCTTGGCACCCCAGATGTTTTGGAACTATATTTCCCATGTTACTCATGCAGTGTAGTTGAGGATCATGGGAAATGTAGTTTCAAATTATCTGGGATGCCAATATTCGCCATCACTGGCCTAGGCCATCTTTATGTAAAGCAACAATTCTTTTTTGCAGATCCTCAGGGAGTTCTTTGCCATGAGGTGCCATGTTGAACTTCCAGTGACCAGTATGAGAGAGTGAGAACGATAACACCAAATTTAACACACCTGCTCCCTATTCACACCTGAGACCTTTGTAACACTAACACAAGAAAGGAATTCCCCTGAACGAACTTTGAAGGCAATTATCTATAAAAGATGTATTGCACAGTATTGTAGTAAAGAATATTTATTTAAACAATGAAGTTAAAAACAGTCATTGATCAATGATTGGAATGTATACAAATCTGTATGGAGACACCAAAGTTCAAGCACATGATCAAATGTAGTCTTTCATCCGACGCGTTTCAAATAAACGTTTTCTTCAGGGGTGTTCTTTAGAAGACATAGTGTTACAAAATGTTGTAGATGTACACCTAACAAGTCACATGACACCGGGGAGGGAAAATGGCTAACTCGGCCCAATTTGGACATTTTGACTTAGGGGTGTACTCACTTTTGTTGCCAGCAGTTTAGACATTAATGGCTGTGTGTCGAGTTATTTTGAGGGGGCAGCAAATTTACACTGTTATGCAAGCTGTACACTCACTGCTTTACATTGTAGCAAAGTGTAATTTCTTCAGTGGTGTCAGTGTCGCATGAAAAGATTTAATAAAATATTTACAAAAATGTGAGGGGTGTACTCACTTTTGTGAAATACTGTAACTGTAGCTGGATGACCTCACTGAGGAGAGATTCATAGTTGAAGGGATAACCAAATCACCCTGAGTTCAAGAATATTAATCAAGAGCTTCCTCCAACAACCAAGTCCTTTGTATCAAAGGGGTAGCTAGGACTTCACCCCAGACTGATGGCATCCACCCGCGATTCTTGGAAATTTAGGAGCCACCTGAATCTTTATAGGGTCAGAACAGTCTGTTGATCCAGATCGCTCCCTATGGTAATGCCCTGAGAACGAAGTAGAGCAAGAATGACAGCTAGTTCCTTGGTAAAGACCCAGAGTGCAGTGAACTGGCTAAAGACGAGGGCAACAAATTGGTAATGTTGCTTGCCTACAGCCAAATGAGGGCAACATTGATGAAGTAGGAAGATGGGGACATGCGAGCAAGTAGGCATCCTTGATGTCCACAGAGGTCAAAAGGTCACCCAGATAGAGGGAATGAACGACTGATCTGGCAGATTCCATGCAGAAATTCTGCACCCAGAAGAAGGTGTTGAGACCTTTTAAATCCAGTATGGGACATAGGCCCCATTTTGAATTGGGGTTGGTGAACATGTTTGAATAAAAATCTTGGAACTTCTCATTTTCTGGGACAATGTTTATGACTCCTTGAGAGAGTGGATTGTGCCAGAGCAGACTGAAGGTCTACCAACCTTTGCAGGCATGCTGGCAGGTTTGACAGTATGAAGCTTAGTGGAGGCAGAGACCTCAATTCTAGTCTGTAGCCTCTAGATACAATATTCTGGAACCAAATGTTTGAAATTATCTGGGACTAGATGGTGCAAAAACCAACTTAACCCCCCCCCCCTAATCTAAAGGCCATAATTGTGAGCAGGACCTGCTCATGAATTATTTGGAGTTCAAGGAATTGCTGTTGACTTGGGAGGCCCTCAGGAGTAGTGGATATCCCATTTGGATATTTCCCTTTTTTTCTGGGGCAAAAGGGTACTCTTCTCCTTGGTAACCACCTCAATAAAGTTAACCAGGGATTTGCCAAGGAGGTAATCCCTGTCAATGGCATTAGCAAAAGGCATTACATGCAATTATGCTCAGCAGGCCAACATTTGAGCCAAAAGTCTTTTGCATGTGTACTAAAAGGATGCCCATCATGGATACTTGACATATGAGATCTGCTGGCCCATATTAAAAAAGGACTACAGGCATTAGCTCCAGTTGATGGAAAATAGTAGGATCTACAAGGATAGAAGATCCAGGATTCCTAGACAAATCCTTGGACCAGACAGGTAGGGTCTGGTAGATAGTCACAAAGGCAGTTCTTGCTTTTTGTCCACCGGGTTTTTAAACAGGACAGGAACTAGCCAGGTCAAAAGGCCAGGTCACAATACGGATGTTCCACTTTTGAAGGCACTCCTCTCCTCTATAGGGTAGTGCTGTGCAAAACATTTAGGCCAACCAGACTACAAGACCATAAGTCTTGACAAAGTCTGGTTCCCCTAGCCAGTAAATTAAGTCTCTTAACCCAGAAGTGCTATGGGGTAAGCATTTCCAGGTTCATAATTCACTGGAGAAACAGACGTTCCTCTGTCTCTCCCCACTCCCCATCCTCAGGTGTTTTCTTTGGTGCTCAGCTACCAGGAGTACATATTAAAGCACCGTAGAAGTGATCAAACAGCTGTATCGCTTCAACTTGGCAGTCTTGTCTTGAAAAATAAACTCACAGCTGCTATTGCAGCCATGAGTTTGTTTACATGCCACTACTGACACTGCCATAGTAGTTACAGCAATGGCAGTAAAAGGGTTAAACAAAACTTACCTTTTCTCCGAAAATAAAAAGCAGAAAGACTTCTGCCCATCTTCTCCTTGACTGCAAAAGAACAATACGATGCAGCCAGAGCATCACTATCTTAGCAGAGGATTTAAAACATACTAATTTGTTGGACAGTAATGATATGAACAACAGTGTTCTAGTTACCGAGATATACCAAAAAGCTAATCACGCATATAGCAGTTTGGTTACAACAAAAAAGCAATAGTGGTGGCTTACTCAGGTTTCTTATACACAGGTGTTCACCTCTTGTCTATACCTTACAAATCTCTGAATTGCAAATTCCTGCCTAGTCCAAACTGGACATGGTAACAGTTTTCCAAAACAAGGTTAAAAGTATACTAGTTCTGCAAGCAGAAAGCAGCTCATAAAAAGGTCACAAGCTTGCCAACAAAGCTACAGATCGTTGCTTATTAATTTAGGTGTATATGTGAAATACTATTATAGAAAAAAAAAAAAAAAACCAAAACAAAATGGGAAGTGGTCACGGGTGTGTGCTGCAAACTTCATCTGCAACCAAAGTAGGGAGACCACGAACAACTCACGAAGCTCTGACACCCACATGCATACTTCCGGATAGTACAAAAAAATCTGTTCCTCTCTAATCAACAACTCTTACCTAAAAACGAGGCAGCAGATTAACTTGTAGTTTACAGTAATTAAGCAAGCATGACCTATGGGATGAAGGTCTGCATTTTTGGACAGATCAGAATGCAGCTGACAAAAAATCAAAGTTAGATATGGAGTTAAAAAAAAAAAGGATGTGGCACATCTACTCCAGTATAATCTCTAGATACAACTCCTTCAACAATAGGAATAAGCAAGATTTATTCAATGACGACTTCAAAAGTGTATAACCAATGCTACTATGGCTTTTCCAAAAACAGGGTTAAATATGATGTGAATAGATGGAACATCAAAGCAAATTGGATAAAGGTTCTAATTTCTACTCAGGATCATACTTGTGATTGTGTATTTTTAACCACTTGCCGACCGCTGCACGCCAATACACGTCCGCAGAATGGCAGCGGTGGGCAAATGGGTGTACCTGTACATCCCCTTTAATTTGCCGTCTAGCGGGCGTGCGCCCGCTTGCATACTGCCTGACCACGGGTCCCGCGGACTCGATGTCCGCCGGTGTCCCGCGATCGTGTCACGGAGCGGCAGAACGGGTAGATGTAAACAAGGCATTTCCCTGTTCTGCCTAGCAACATGACAGGGATCTACTGCTCCCTGTCATCGGGAGCAGAGATCTCGGTCATGTAGTTGTGAGACCATCCCCCCTACAGTTAGAATTACTCCCTAGGACACACATAACCCCTTGATCGCCCCCTAGTGTTTAACCCCTTCCCTGCCAGTGTATAAATGACAATGGTCCCAAAATAGTGTCAAAAGTGTCCAATGTGTATGCCATAATGTCGCAGTCCCGATAAAAATCGCAGATCGGCGCCATTATTAATAAAAAAATAATAATAAAAATGCCATAAATATATCCCCCATTTTGTAGACGCTATAACTTTTACGCAAACCAATCAATATACGCTTATTGCGATTTTTTTTCCAAAAATATGTAGAAGAATACATATCGGCCTAAACTGAGGAAAAAAAAAATAGGATTTTTATAACAGCTTACCTGTAAAATCTTTTTCTTGGAGTACATCACGGGACACAGAGCGGCATAGTAATTACTATGTGGGTTATAGAGCTTACCTTCAGGTGATGGACACTGGCACACCCAAGACAGGAAGTCCCCTCCCTATATAACCCCTCCCATATCGGGAGTACCTCATTTTTGTAGCAAAGCAATAAGTGTCCCCAAAAGAGGGGTGGGAGCTCTGTGTCCCATGATGTACTCCAAGAAAAGGATTTTACAGGTAAGCTGTTATAAAAATCCTATTTTCTTTATCGTACATCACGGGACACAGAGCGGCATAGTAATTACTATGTGGGATGTCCCAAAGCAATGCCAAAATGAGGGGAGGGAGACACCATAACAAGCTGGGCGCCATCAGGCATGAGGATCTATACTGCAGCCTGCAGCATACTACGCCCAAAGGCGATATCCTCATGACCTCTTACATCCACCTTATAAAATTTAGTGAATGTGTGGACTGAAGACCAAGTTGCGGCCTTACAGATTTGAGCCAAGGAGGCCTGGTGATGCACTGCCCAAGAAGCACCAACCGCTCTAGTAGAGTGTGCTGTAATTTTAAATGGAGGCACCTTCTTTCTCAGACCATAGGCTTGAATAATAACCTGCCGAATCTACTTAGAAATAGTAGATTTCGACGCTGCCTGGCCCCTTCTGGCAGAATAAAACATCAGTTTTCCGAATCATAGCAGTAGCTTCAAGATAGGCTTTAACTGCTCTTACTACATCCAAAGAATGTAATAATTTCTCTTCCACCGAACTAGGTTTGGGGAAATAAGGAAGGGAGAACTACATCTTGGTTCAAATGAAAACTTGACACGACCTTCGGAAGAAAGGCTGGATGTGTACGTAAAACCACTCTATCCTTATGGATAATCAAATATGGCTCCTTGCAAGACAAAGCTGCTAATTCTGATACCCTCCTGGCTGAGGATATAGCTACCAAGAACACTAATTTCCTGGTGAGGAGCACTAAAGGAATGTGTAGTAATGGTTCAAAAGGTTGTCTTTGAAGAACTGATAGAACCAAGTTTAAGTCCCATGGACATATGGGAGACCTCACTGGTGGGGTTGATACGAGACACACCCTGCAAGAAGGTCTTTACTAGCGAATGCGTAGCTAGTGGCCTTTGAAAAAATATCGATAAGGCCGAAACCTGTCCCTTAATAGTACTTAAGGCTAGATTTTTGACAACAGCCCACTGCAGGAAGTCAAGTATTCTGCCTATGACGTACTTCCGAGGATGCCATTTCTTGGCTTCACACCATGCCACATACGCCTTCCAAACTCTATAATATATATGTCTAGATACTGGCTTTCTAGCATTGATTATCGTAGACACCACTGTGTTAGAGAGACCTCTCTCTCTTAGAATGTGGGATTCAATAGCCAGACCGTTAAATTTAGAGTTTGTAAAGAAGGGTGGTATATCGGACCCTGCGTGAGCAGGTCTGGCCGAAGCGGAAGGGTCCAAGGCTTGCCTACAGACATTCTTACAATTTCCGCGTACCAGGATCTCCGAGGCCATGCTGGGGCTACCAGAATCACCAGCCTCCTTTCCATCCTGACTCTGCGGAGGGGTCGAGGTAGTAGCTGCAGCGGAGGGAACGCATATATTAGTGCAAACTGATCCCACGGGAACACCAGTGCATCCGATCCGCAAGCGAGCGGGTCCCTTGTTCTGGACACAAAGCTGCTCAATTTCGTGTTGAACCTGGATGCCAATAGATCTACATCTGGTGTCCCCCATCTCTGACATATTGTCTGAAAGATGTCGGGGTGAAGAGACCATTCCCCTGGGGATAACTGCTGCCGACTCAGGAAGTCTGCTTTCCAATTCTCTATTCCTGGAATTAAGATAGCGGATATGCATGGGACATGTCTTTCTGCCCATATCAGGATATGATTCACCTCCTTCTGGGCCGCACCGCTCTTGGTGCCCCCTTGGTGATTGATGCATGCCACACCTGTGGCATTGTCTGATTGGATCCTAACAGGAGACCCATGTAGCTTGGAAGTCCATGCTTCCAGGGCCAACCGTGCCACCCGAATTTCCAGCAGATTGATGGGCAAGGTCTTCTCGATATTCGACCACTTTCCCTGGAGTGAACATTGCTCCAGTACTGCCCCCCAGCCTAGAAGGCTGGCATCCGTAGTTACTACCCTCCAAGAGATTGGAATGAACGACTTTCCCTTTTGTAAATTTTGGGGTACCAACCACCAACATAGACTCCTGCATACTGACAACGCCAGGGACATTGGGAAGTCTAGGGCTTGAACCTTTTTGTTCCAGGCGGATAGGATGGCGTTCTGCAATTTCCTTGAATGGAATTGAGCATACGGAACTGCTTCGAATGAGGCTACCATCTTTCCCAGCAACCGCATGCAAAGACGAATGGATGGCTGTCTCTTTGCACAGATCACTTGAATTAGTTCTCTTAAGGAAGAGATTTTTGCCTGAGGCAGAAAAAGCTCTCTTTGGTTTGTGTCTATGAGTAAGCCTAAATATTCAAGTCTTCTTGCTGGCTGCAAGGCCGATTTGTCCAGATTTAGGACCCAGCCCTGGGATTCCAGGTATTGTACCGTGTTGTGTACAGCAACCCTTAGGTTGGAAGCCGACTGATCTATTATCAATAGGTCGTCCAGGTAGGCCCTTATAGATATTCCCTGAGTTCTTAAGTCGGCCAACAGAGGGGCCAAGATCTTTGTGAACACTCGCGGAGCCGTGGCCAACCCGAAGGGTAGCGCCACAAACTGATAATGGCGCTGTTCCCCTGCAAAGCGTAGAAGCTTTTGATGACTGGGGAATATAGGAACATGTAAATAAGCGTCCCTGATATCGATGGACGCCAACCATTCTCCCCCATGTAGGGAGGCGGCTATTGACCGAATTGATTCCATACGGAACGATTTGACGATTAGGAATTTGTTTAGACCTTTGAGATCTAGTATGGGTCTTACATCTCCGTTGGGCTTTGGAACGGTAAAGAGGTTTGAGTAAAATCCAACCTCTGTTCCTTTACCGGAACCTCCACAATTACCCCTTGGGATAATAGTCGGTCTAACGCCGAAAGGAGAGATCTTCTCTTTATTGGATCTTTTGAGACGTTTGATGTTATAAACAGAGGAGGAGGAAATTCCTGTAACTCCAACTTGTATCCCAAGGATACCGTGGAGAGAGCCCATCTGTCCCGGATCGTCTCTCGCCAAGCCCCTGAAAACAACAGAAGTCTTCCCCCCCACTCGACTGAGTGGGGGCGACCCTTCATAAGGCCGACTTGGGGGCTGATTTAGTATTCCTTCGGTTCCAGGGCTTTTTATTACCCTGTGGCTGTCCCTGAGCTCTCCCTCCAGGATTGGATCGGGGAGGCCGTCGGAACTGCTTAGAGGCTGAAGTTCCTGGGACTGGCGATGTGGGCCGCTTGAAGGCAGGACCTCTGAATTTCCTTTTAACAGGTAAAAGGGTACTCTTCCCACTGGAGATTTTCTGGATGTATTTATCCAAGTCCTCGCCAAATAACCGCTCCCCATGGAATGGAAATCCAGCCAGGAGCTTTTTACAGGGCGTCTCGGCTGACCAGTTTTTCAGCCATAGGAGTCTACGCATGTGTACCAACACCAGCGTAAGGCTTGATGAATTGAATCTTTAATGGCGTCAACTGCAAAACATAAAGCCCTAGGTAGATCTGCTAAATCATGCGCCTGCTGGGCTGGCATGTCTTTTAAGGCCAGCTCCATCTGGTCTTTCAAGGCCTGACAGATGCCAATGGCTGCCACTGCAGGCTGAGTTACAGTACCAGCTGTAGAAAAAGCAGTCTTTAATAGGGTTTCCAACTTTTTATCTGTTGGATCTTTAAACATCTGTACATTGTCCACTGGACATGTCAGGGATTTATTCACAGAAGAGATAGCAGCGTCCACAGAAGGAAGGCTCCATTTTTTGGTGAACTTTTCCTCCATAGGATATACCACAGAAAACTTTTTGGGAGGAAGGAACAATTTATCAGGATGTTCCCAATCTTTATAAACAAGATTTTCTAACAATGGATGCACTGGAAAGGAACCATTAGCTTGTAGGGCTTTCAAAGAGCCCAATGAAGAAACCGATGTAGTTGCTGGTTCTGAAAGGGGCAGCTTGAAAGCTGACCGAACCATGTCTGTTAAAGACTGAACTAACAATTTTTCAGCCTGAAGCCTCGTACACACGGCCGAAAATCTCGTCAAGAAAAAACACGTCGTTTTTCTTGACGAGATTCTTGGACAAGAAACTTGTCCCGGCCGAGTGTACACACGCTCGATTCAAAGAACCCGCGGTTCTTTGAATGGAGCGAACGCGGTGACGTCATCGACGACGAGCGTGCGTTTGTCACATTCGATGCCGTCGCCGCCATCTTGCTACACCCTATCTATGCCTAGGAAGCTACCGCGCATTTCGAGCATGCGCGGGCTTCCCGGACGACAGGTAAGTGTACACACACACACAATTTTCTCGTAGAGAAACAGGCTGACGAGAATCTCGACGAGAAAATAGAGAGCAGGTTCTCTATATTTCTCGTCGAGATTCTTGTCGGTTTTCTTGACGAGAAACCATACACACGAACGATTTTCTCGGCAAGAAAGCTATATCGGCAGTTTTCTTGTCGTTTCTTGCCGAGAAACTTGTTCGTGTGTACGAGGCTTGAGAGGCTGAAAATGGTTCCTCTAAAGTAGATTCCTCCGAGGCTGCATCATCCTCCTGATCCCCTGCAGGAAAATCAATTTCATCCTGAGACAATTGCTCTGCTGATGTGTCCGTCCTCTTACAACATGTCTCGCAGAGGCTGTCTTTTTAAAGCAGAGGACGCCCGCACATGCGCAGAAGCACGCCAGGCGCGCGCGCGTGCATGCGCCAATGCGTGCGCGCGCGCCAGAACGCTCCCTGGAAGGAATGGGGAGAGGAGCAGGAGGGAGCTGCAGTTTTACATTGGAGTCAAGCTGACACATTGGAGCCAAGCTGACACTATAGAGGGAGACCACAGCGCCATGTCTAAGAACGCTGTTTCCAGGTCCCCCTAGCAGGTATGGTAACATTTTTACAGATGGGTACTGCAGAGCTTGTACATAGAAGAATGCTCCTCCATCTGTCTAGGCATTACACTTAGAAGGTATGCCCAGCTATATAGACATTCTCAAGTATCTCCCTCCTGTGGCCACACAGGGGTAGTACATAATGTCCAATAGAACCATGAGAAAATACATTTCAGGTTCATCAAAGATATTTTAGGCATCAGGTACAGTGGGAAATATACCATGTAGGTAAAATACAGGCAAACACATTAGTTTTGAAGGGTCCCTGCTGGACCAAGTTCATCAGGGACCCTCACTTACCTGTCCCCGCCGCAGGACCCTGTTCGGAACAGACAGCCCAAACTTCGCCCCTTTGGCTTGGCAACGTCATTTGACCTTCAGGGACCGGGGTCCTACTGAAAGGAACACCACTCCCCTGGACCTGTATAGCACCCTGCCAGAAAACCTCTTGGTATTGGGTCTGACCAGAGTACTGGATCCCAGGGTCCAGCCCTCCTAAGAGAGGCATTACAGGCCAAACCTCGTAGATGGTCCACATCTTCTTCCCCGAGGCCCGGGTACCGTCCATTTTGGCATTGAAGCACTTTGGACGGATCCGGAATAGCTCGCCTTTAGGCCTCAAAGACCATACGCAGAGCTAACTTTAATACATGCTTAACCGTGACCAACACCTTTAGACACTGGCAACAAAACTGAGGTACTCCCGATATGGGAGGGGTTATATAGGGAGGGGACTTCCTGTCTTGGGTGTGCCAGTGTCCATCACCTGAAGGTAAGCTCTATAACCCACATAGTAAATTACTATGCCGCTCTGTGTCCCGTGATGTACGATAAAGAAAATAGGATTTTTGTACTCACCGTAAAATCCTTTTCTCTGAAGTCCATGGACGGACACAGCTCCTTTATTCTTGACCTTCGGGTTTATATGCCGTCTACCAGGAGAGGACTAGGCAGACATGTAAAACATGTAACACAGCAAAGCTGAACAGTACCGCCCAGGGGGCGGTCCCTCTGGCTATAACCCCTCACCCTTCATCTAGCAGCTCAGTTCGTCAAAAAGCAGTACAAACATAAAAAGGAGGGGTGGGTGCTGTGTCCGTCCATGAACTTCAGAGAAAAGGATTTTACGGTGAGTACAAAAATCCTATTTTCTCTTTCGTCCATGGACGGACACAGCTCCTTTATTCTTGACCTTAGGGACGTCCCCAAGCAGTGTCAAAAAAAGAGGGGTTTGAACAGCAAGAAAACAAACTTCCACCCAAAACAACCAGAGCTCCTCAACGAAGGAGTTGCAACCTTAAACGGTTGCCTGCAAAACTTTGCGGCCGAAGCAAGCATCAGCAGATGCATGCACATCAACCTTGTAAAACTTAGTGAAAGTGTGAATGGACGACCGCCTTACACACCTGGGAGACAGACGCTTGATGTCGGAAAGCCCAAGAGGCACCTGTTGCCCTGGTTGAATGCGCCGTGACAAGAAAGGGAGGCGTCCGCCCAATTAGGGCATAAGCCTGAATCACGATCTGTATGATCCACCGAGAAATGGTGGCGACGAGACCGCCAGGCCCTTCTTTGGACCAGTTACGGACACAAACAGTGAGTCTGACCTCCGAAACAGAGCCGTAGCAGACAGATACACCCGCAGAGCTCGGACCACGTCCAAGGAATGCAAAGCAACCTCTTTGGGGTGCGACGGTCGAGGACACAAGGATGGAAGCACAATGTCCTCATTTCGATGAAAAGCCGAAACAACCTTCGGAAGAAACCAAAACTGCGGGCGTAGCACCGCTTTATCCTTGTGGAGGATCAAGTAGGGAGACTTGCAAGACAAGGCCGCCAACTCAGAAACCCTCCTGACTGATGTTATAGCCACCAGAAAGGCAACTTTCTGAGAGAGTGTCAAAAGGGGAATCTCTCTGATGTTCTCAAACTGAGGTTTCTGAAGTACCGAGAGCACCAGATTTAAATCCCACGGAGGCAGGGGTTTGGTTAAACCGGAGGGGCCACATGTCGAAACCCCTTGCACAAACGTACTCACCAGTGAATGAGCCACCAAGGGTCATTGAAAGAAGACAGCCAAGGCTTATATCTGCCCTTTAATGGTGCTTAAGGCAAGCTTTTGATCCACTCCACGCTGTAAAAACAGCAGGATCCTGGAAACCAAATACGTCCGTGGACGACAATCCATCTCCTCACACATAGAGATGTAGGCCTTCCACGTGCGATGATAAATCTTCAGAGAAGATGACTTCCGTGCCCTCAGCATGGTGGAAATTACTGAATCCGACCGGCCTTGGTCGCTTAGTATCTGACTTTCAACAGCCATGCCATTAAAGCCAGCGATGAAGTATAGGACCTTGCGACAGAAGGTCCTCTTGCATCGGCAGACGCCAAGGAACATCCGCCACCAGGCGTACTAGGTCGGCGTACCAGCGGCGCCGAGGCCAATCTGGGGCAATCAGAATCACCGGAATACCCTCGGTCTCCACTCTGTGAAGCAGACGAGGAAGACGTTTTAGCAGGGGGAAGGCATAAATTAGCCGATACTGTCCCCGCGGAGCCACCAACGCGTCTGTCGCGTCCGCCCAGGGATCTTTTGACCTGGCCACAAACCTCAATACCTTCCGATTGAGTCGAGAAGCCAGGAGATCCACGTCTGGCGTGCCCCATCTCAGGCAAAGGAGTCGAAACACATCCGGGTGTAGCGACCATTCTCCTTGGTCCAGCACCTAGCGACTTAGGTAGCTCCTTAAATCTTGACAAAGTGGGTTATGTTCCTGTTCATAGGAGAGAACTAGGCAGAACATGTTAGTTATCTTAAAACATGTAACTTTAACAGAGTTGAACAGCCCCGCCCAGGGGTGGTTCCTCCGTACATAACCCTCCTACCTGCAGTCAGCAGCCTCAGTTCGTAGTAAAGCAGTACAAACTAAAAAAAAGGAGGGGTGGGTGCTGTGTCCGTCCATGGACGAACGAGAAAAGGATTTTACGGTGAGTACAAAAAATCCTATTTTCTCTTATCGTCCATGGACGGACACAGCTCCTTAAATCTTGACAAAGTGGGACGTCCCCAAGCAGTGTCAGAAAAAACTAGGGGTGGGAACAGCAATCAAAAGAAGACTTAACTTCACCCCAAACAGAGATCCTCACGGAGGAGTTGTAACCTCAAACAGCCGCATGCAAAAACTTGCGGCCAAGGAAGCAGCCGAAGATGCACACACATCAACCTTGTAAAACGTTGGGAAAGTTTGAACAGACGTCCAGGTCGCCGTCTCACACACCTTGAAGACAGATGCTAGATGTCGGAATGCCCAGGAAGCACCAATTGCCCTGGTTGAATGCGCCGTGACAGGAAAGTGAGGCGCCCGCCCCTAAAAGGACATAGGCCTGGATTACGATCAGCCTGATCCACCTAGAAAGATGGCAGAGACCGTCAGGCCCTTCTGTGGACCAGATACCGGCACGAACAGTGAGTTAGAACTCCGAAACGGAGGAGTAGCAGACAGATACAACCGTAGAGCACGTACCATGTCCAAGGTATGTAGCGCAGCCTCCTAGGATGTGATGGCCGAGGACACAAGGATGGAAGCACAATGTCCTTGTTTAGGTGATAGCCGAAACCACCTTAGGAAGGAAGGAAGGTTGCGGGCGAAGCACCGCTTATCCTTATGGAGGACCAAGTAAGGCGACTTGCAAGACAAGGCCGCCAATTCAGAAGCCCTTCTGACCAAAGTAATGGCAACTAGAAAGGCAACTTTTTGAAAGAGTGAAATCTCCCTGATGTTCTCAAAGGGAGGTTCCTGAAGTACCGAGAGCACTAGAGTCAAGTCCACGAAGGAAGCGGTGGTCCAAACGGGGGAACCACGTGTCGGACCCCCTGCACACACGTACTTACCAGTGAGTGAGCCACCAGAGGCTGTTGGAAGAAGACAGCCATGGCTGAAATCTTCCCCCTTAACGGTGCTCAAGGCAAGGTTCAGATCCACTCCGCACTGCAAAAACAGCAGGATCCGAGAAACCGGCTGCGGGCGCCCGGCCATTTCATCACACATAGAGATGTAGGCCTTCCAAGTGCAATGGTAGATCGTCCGAGAAGAAGTTTCCCGGGCCCCCAACATAAAGGGGATTATCGAATCTGCCAGACCACGGTCCCTCAGTACCTGGCTTTCAATAGTCAAGGCGTTAAAGCCAGCGTCTGTAAAACAGGATGAAGCATGGGACCTTGAGACAGAGGGTCCTCCCGCATTGGCAGCCGCTGGAGAGCGTCAGCTACCAGTCTCCTGAGGTCGGCGTACTAGGGACGCCGGGACCAATCTGGGGCGATTAGAATCACCATAATCCCCTCGGCCTTCATTCTGCGGAGCAGACGAGGAAGCATTTCCAGTAGGGGAAAGTTATAAATTCCCTATGGAACCACCAATGCGTCAGACGCGTCTGCCCAGGGAGCCCTGGACCTGGCCACAAACCTCAACACCTGCGATTGAGTCGAGAAACCATGAGATCCACAACATGTGTGCCCCAATTCCGACAAAGTAATTGAAAACACCTCCGGGTGAAAAGACCATATCCCCTTGGTCCAGCATCTGGTGACTCAGATAGTTCGCCTGCCAGGTCTCTACGTCCGGATGTAAGCAGCCGATAGAGCCGGCACGCTCCTTTCGGCCCAACATAGGATGCGAGCGACTACCGACGCTGCGGCCGTCCAACTGAAACCTGATCAGACGCCCCTGAAGTCTCTGCGACCCTTTGGAGAGGCACAGTCTGATCGCTCGAATGTCAAGGACATCGATCGGCAGGCGAGATTCTTCCAGACCGTGAGGCTGGCGTCCGTCGTGATCACAGTCCTATGGAAAGGAAGGGACGACCTCCCGGACTGAAGAGTCGGGAAATCTGTTCCAAGTGGACAGGATCTCTTCTTGTAATACTCGAGTGTGGAATAGGGCAGACGGAACTGCCTCGAAGGAGGTCACCATGAGGCCCATAACTCTTGCAAAAAAAGGGGAAAGACGACCATTTGCGGGATGCCAACAATTTCACCGTCGACTGGAGCGTCTGTAACTGCTCCAAAGGAAGGAAGACCTTCGCCTCCAAAGAATTCAGGATCAAGCCTAGGGACTTCAGACACTGAGTCGGTACCAACACCGACTTTCGTATGTTCAGTACCCAACCAAAGTCCCGGAGGGTCTGACTAGCTATAGACATGTCCTCCTCTAATTCTGAGCCAGAAGCAGCTCTCAGAAGAAGAACGTCCAAGTAGCCCACGATATCAATGTCTCGCTGTCTCAGCAAAGCCCAGATTGGGGCGAGCACCTTGTGAACAACTCTTGGTGCCGACGCGAAGTCAAATCGCAAAGCGCAGAAAACTCAGATGTCTGTTGGAGATAGGGACATGCAAGTATGGGACCCTGGTGTCCAGAGACGCCAGAAGTCCCCAAAAACAATACATACACTCACTGTGTATGTATTGATGCATATGTTCATACTGTGGCGTCGAAGACGTGCATGTCTTTGGAGTGTTGGAGGAAACCGTAATACCCGGAGGAAACCCTCGCAGACACAGGGAGAACATGCAAATTCCAGGCAGATGGTGTCGGGGTTTAAACCAGTGACCCTCTTGCTGCCAAGTGAGGGAGTTAATCACTGCCTTACAAGGTATTGAGGGCCCTGAGGTCCAAGATTGGACGGAGACCATCCTTCCGTGGGACTACCAACGGATTCGAATAGAATCCCTGAAACCCTTCCACCAGGGGCACAGGTAAAATTATTCTGCACCAGAGCAAGTCTTGTACTGCTCCCATCAAAGCAGACCGACGAGCCGGAAGGAGAGGAAAAATTTGAGGAAAAGATCTGTTTGGTGGACAAGAAGAAACTATCTTATGCCCCTAAGTGACCACCTCGCAGACCCACTGGTCAAAGAGAAGAGAGGTCCACGAGCTGCAAACTCGCAAAATCACCCCCCCCACCCTTGAGCCAGGCGGGGACAAAATACCATGTGTAGCATGGTATGTTAGCGGGCACATTCGTGCACGCACCCAGGGACGCTTCTGTCCCCCAGCTAGAGCCTTGTCAGCCCGACATCTTAACAATGTCGTCCAGCGAGGTACCAAAAAGCCTCAGAAAGGCAATCTGCCAGAGCTCACTTGGGAGTTTAGCCAGCGGACCAGCATTCCAGCCAATCAGGCGGCGCAGCACCACCGCAGACACAGAGGTTCTGGAAATCATTTACATACACACACAGAGTATGTATTAGTGTATACGACTTTCTCGTTTCGCAGAAGGCACGCGTATCCTTGGAGTGTGGGAGGAAACCGGATCACCCGGAGGAAACCCACGCAGACACAGGGAAAACATGCAAACCCCAAGCAAACTGCGACGGGGCCATTTAAAATACACACACTGTGTATGTATTAATGCATATGTTTTTACTTTGGCGCCGAAGGCATGTCTTTGGGGTGTGGTAGGAAACCGGAGTACCCGGAGGAAACTCACACAGACACAGGGAGAACATGCAAACTCCAGGCAGATGGTGTCTGGGTCCAGGTTCGAACCAGTGACCCTCTTGCTGCCAGGTGAGGGAGCCAACCACTACACCACTGTGCTGCCCTACATGGAAAGTCGCAGCCATATATAGGTCGCAACACTCACTCCAGCATCACCGCCTTGGACCTCTTATCAGAAGGGTCCTGTATGATAACGGACCGCCATGCGCTGGGGGACCACAAGGACCTCTGCGGCCGTTCCCATTCCTTATGTATGAACTATCAAAGAAAGTAACATAAGGAAAAAACTTCACAAAGCGGGCAGATTTGTGTGACCTAAAGGAGACAGACTCCTCTACGGAAGTCCCAGCTGCATTCCCAGCTGGAAAGCGTCCCTCACAGAATCAGAAGAGCACTCAGAAGTGCCCTGACGAACATTTCCCACAAGATGGCGGGGGGGGAGGGGGCGCTTTCTTACCCCCTTAATCCATTTCTACCTTGGCAACAAAAGGTTCTAGGACTATCTATAACGTATCCAAGTAAAGCGCAGGTGCAGGGGCACCATTTGCTGCCTCTGGTAATGTATGGGGAAAAAAGGTCACATACTGACTCCATAAACCCCCACTGACAGGGATCTATATATCCAGCCTGTCGCCCAGCCGGCAGTTGATAGACGATATCACAAAAGAAAAAGAAAATAAAAAAATCCTTCAGGACTCTGGGCTCAAAGGGAGCCACATCCTTCTCCTCTGCTAGGCAGAAAAAAACTGAGGCTGCTGACTGCAGGTAGGAGGGTTATGTATGGCGGGACCGGGGCTGTTCAACTCTGTTAAAGTTACATGTCTTATGATAACTAACATGTTCTGCCTAGTCCTCTCCTATGAACAGAAACATAACCCACTTTGTCAAGAATTAAGGAGCTGTGTCCGTCCATGGACGATAAGAGAAAAATCTGTTTGGTGGACAAGAAAGAAACTATCTTGTACCCCGATGAAACCACGTTGCAAACCCACTGGTTGGAAAGCAGGAAGGCCCACCGAGTTGCAAACTCGCGAAGGCGACACCCCACCAGAGAATCAGGCGGGGGCAAACCTTCATGCTGTCGCAGATTTGTTCGCAGGCTTGTTTGGCTTGCGAAACCAGAGACGCTTTTTTCCCTCAGCTGGCACCTTGTCGGCCTGGGAACGCTTACCTGCAGGCCCGGGCTGACAAAAAAAAAACTGCTGAGTGGAAAAGGAGGGCCCTGGCCTACGGCGTGGCTCCTTACCTTTTCTGGATTGTGGGAGCAGCGTGCTCTTACCCCAGTGACATTCTTAATAATGTCATCCAGCGAGGCTCCAAATAGCCTCTCTCCCTGGAAGGGCAAATCCACCAAAGCCTTCTTGGAAGTCTGGTCTGCGGACCAGCATTTTAGCCAAATCAGGCAACGTAGCACCACAGCAGATACTGAGGCTCTGGAAAGCAAGGGAGCTGTATCTAAGGCCGCATCGCAGACATATTTAAGGCCATGCACCAACTGGTCGGCCAGTTCCACTCAGACCGGGGAAGCCTGTTGCTCTACCAACTCGTGGTGCAACAATTTTGCCCATTCTGTAAGTGTTTGTGACACCAGGGCTGTGGCCAACACTGGCCGCAATGCTGACCCCACCACCATGAACATGGACCGGGCCACCGCCTCGTCCCCCCTGTCTGCAGGGTACTTAAAGGCAGGGGTCCTCTCTACCGGAATCGTGGTTACCTTGTTTAACCTGGATACCGGGGGGTCCACAATAGGGGGAGATGTCCATTTTTTCAGGAGACTCTCCTCAAAGGGGTAACGGACGGCCATGCGTTTTGGGACCGAAAAGGCCCGCTGCAGTCGTTCCCATTCTTTGTATATAAACTTATCAAAATAAGTTAGGTAGGGAAACACCTTAGCAGTGCAGGCCGGCTTGTGGGACCCAAAAGGGATTGACACCTCAGTAGATGCCCCCGCCGTGTCCTCTAATTTTAGGGTCTCCTGCACGGCGGTGAGAAGTGCTCCAACAAGCGCCTTTTCCTGCGCTGACCCGGACATAGGGTCTTTATCACGGTCTGAATGGTCCTGGTCCGCATCCTCTGACATGTCAGAACAGGGGCCGTGTGCCACAGCCAGGCCCGAGTCTGAATCAGAGCTTTCCCCAGAAGATGGTGGGGGAGGGGGCGTTTTTTACCCCCCTTGCGCCCGCACACCACTTCCACCCTGGCAACAAAGGACTCCAGGACCGCCGACAAAGCATCCATAGACATCGCTTGCCAGGGATGTCTGGGGAAGAAAAGCCAGCTTCTGACGCCATGCTGACCCACACTCGCCTGACAGCCACTTAGGGAATAAAGGCAAGGTACACAAAAGGTCCACCCTCCTAGCTGCTACAGACCGAAGGGGCCTCACTACCCTGACCCAGGTACTGCACAGCGCTGCGGTCCTCTCTCTCCTGCACTGCCTGTGCCCGAGGTGTTCTCCTGCGTCAGTGTTCTGTGCTGTTCGCGCCGTTCAGAAAGACATTCCCAGTGCTAGAGGCCAAAACTAAGCTGGGGCTACAAGAAAATGGCCGTCGGCCGCCTCAGGAAAAAGAGCGCGAGCTACAAGAAAATGCCCGCTGGCTGCTTCAGCATTAAAACTAGCGCGGCTACAAGAAAATGGCGCCAGGCGTCAGACGTTTCTGAGGTAAGAAAAAAAGGCCACGAACACGCTGGGCCTCCGAGCGGAGGCCCCCCACATGGCAGACCAAACGACACCCCACAATGGAGAGCGGACCCTGGACACCCAGCGCAGCCCCCAGCCAGGACCCGGAGCCCCCCCGGTCAGGTACACAGCAGGCCCAGCCACCACAGATGCATGGGGAGGAGGGAAGGGACAGGGAGAGAAGAAAGGGAGAGAGACCCCCTAGTCGACCTCCCCAGGAATGCCCAGCTGTTCCATCCTGCCGAAACAGGTGGAACCCTACTTACCCGTCCTGCGGGGACTGCTGGACGCATTCCGGACAGACCCATCACCCGAGCAGTACGGAGTGGCTGTCGGCCATGGCCCACTGTGACTCAGACACTGTGACGCTGTTCATATGTGTGCCCTGGAGCATATAGCTCACCGGCCACCCCTGGAGCAAATGGGGCATGTCGTGGCCGACCCAGCGCGTAGCTAAGGGTCTGCTCAAGCTCGATGGCCGGACTGGGGAGACTACAAGGATCTATATTATCCAGCCTGTCACCCAGCCGGCAGTTGATAGTAGATCTCAGGAAAAAAATAAAAATAAAAAAATAAATAGAAAAAAGCAAAAAATCTCCAGGACCAATGGTCCCAACCGGGAGCCAGGTCCTTCTCCTATGCTAGGCAGAAAAAAACGGAGCTGCTAGATGCAGGGTGAGGGGTTATAGCCAGAGGGACCGCCCCCTGGGTGGTACTGTTTAGCTTTGCTGTGTTACATGTTTTACATGTCTGCCTAGTCCTCTCCTGATAGACGGCATATAAACCCTAAGGTCAAGAATAAAGGAGCTGTGTCCGTCCATGGACGAAAGAGAAACGTTTTTTTAGATATTTTTGGGGATATTTATTATAGCAAAATGGTAAAAAATTTGGCTTTTTTTTTTTCAAAAGTGCCGCTCTTTTTTTTGTTTATAGCACAAAAAATAAAAACTGCAGAGGTGATCAAATACCACCAAAAGAAAGCTCTATTTGTGGGGAAAAAAGGACATCAATTTTGTTTGGGTGCAACGTTGCACGACCGCGCAATTGTCAGTTAAAGCGGCGCATCGCCGTATCGCAAAAAGTGCATTGGTCAGGAAGGGGGTAAATCCTTGCGGGGCTGTAGTGGTTAAACAAACCCTCAAATATCTGCACTACACATAGAGGTTAATTTACTAAAGGCAATGCATTGCAAGTGCACTTTAAGTGCATTTGCTCTAGAACTGAGGGTAAGCTCTGAAATGAGAAGCTCAGCTGGTTTCCATCATCCAATCATGTACAAACAAAAATGCTGTTTTTTATTTTCCTTGCATGTGATTGAGTATTCTTTGCAAAGTGAAGTTTTACCTCATTTACCAAGCCCTGGAGCAAGTGCACTTGCAGTGCACAGTAGATTTGCCTTTAGTAAATCAACCCCATAGTTTTATTATAAACACTATTCAACATATGTATAGACAAAATGTATTTACAAAGCTTTGGAAGTTATTCATAAAAATAATTCCACCAAATATTCACACATTTCCCAAAGATGCACATCTGTTATTTGATTAAGGCTGGTTTCACACTGCGGCGGTGGGTGCGGTGGCGGTATAGTGCCGCTATTTTTAGTGGCGCTATACCGTCGGAATTGCGGAGGTATTCGGCCGCAAGCGCTGCGGTTTTAACCCCCGCTAGCGGCCGAAAAAGGGTTAATACCGCTGGCAATGCGCCTCTGCAGAGGCGCACTGCCGGCGGTATTACCGCGGTTTCCCATTGCTTTCAATGGGAAGGAGCAGTGGAGGAGTGGTAAATGCCTTCTAAAGCTTGTACAGTAGCAGCTCCTAAACTTGAATTTAGGAGCATTTGGTGTCTTTTTTGCCAAAGCTCCTAAACTCGACTCCATAAAAAGCCTGTGTGTCCATGTACAGTTTAGGAGATGCCAGGTTTACATGAGCTTCAAACTCCCTCCCCTGAATGTGGAAGAATTGCGTTCAGGATAGGAACGTGGAAGAATTGCGTTCAGGACAGGAACGTGGAAGAATTTCATTCAGGATAGGAACGTGAAAGAATTGCATTCAGGATAGGAACGTGAAAGAATTGCATTCAGGATAGGAACGTGGAAGAATTGCATTCAGGATAGGAACGTGGAAGAATTGCATTCAGGATAGGAACGTGGAAGAATTGCATTCAGGATAGGAACGTGGAAGAATTGCATTCAGGATAGGAACGTGGAAGAATTGCATTCAGGATAGTTAAATTTTGACCACCAGCCGTGGGAAACTGCATAACACGGCAAAATCGCGCTGCATTTCACCATGGTAAATGTAGGCCAATGTACATGAAGCCTAAGAAAGCTATGTACTACACAATGTTACTTTTTAGCATAAGGTTTAGGGCTTAGACAAGCACTGGCACCCGTCCTGCGTGCATTAGTATTTTATTTTTTTGTGCACGGGCACAGCCACGGGTTAGGTGCATGGACCAGAACGCAGACCGTGTGCATTTGGGTCAGTGTACCTGCGCCTGCATTGCTGTCAAATTGTTAAATGTGGCTGTGCCATGGGAAAAGCCCAGGCCCTGATGGATACACAAAGGCATACTACAGTGCCTTTCTCCCCCTTCTGGTCGGCCCCATGTGTCGATATTTTAATTTGATCGCCAAGGGAAATCCGATCCCACCTGAAGCCCTTCTAGCCCACATTACGGTGCTCCATAAGGAGGGCAAGGATCCCACCCTAGCTCAGAGTTACCGTCCAATATCGCTGTTGAACGTGGACGTAAAATTTTTAGCAAAAATACTGGCCAACCGCTTGAAACATCTCATTCCAAATATAGTCCACCCCGATCAAATGGGTTTTGTAGCGGGGCGCGAGGCACGGGATAATTCGCTAAGAGCTATCCACCGGATTCATTGGGCACACACTAATCCAAAGCAGACCCCATACCTGGTCCTCTCGACGGACGCAGAGAAGGCCTTTGATCGGGTGGACTGGTCCTTCCTTAGAGCTGTCCTGGAGACTGTGGGACTCGGCCCATATATGCTGACTTGGATCATGGCCTTCTATTCTACCCCAAGTGCCCAGGTGAGGGTGAACGGCCTTCTCCCTCCTAGATTCCCAATTAAAAATGGCACAAGGCAGGGATGCCCTCTCTCGCCTCTCCTGTTAGCCCTTACCCTGGAACCTCTGTTGCGCAGGGTGAGGGCTAACTAGGACATCAAAGGGCTGACGGTCGGCAACATGGAACAAAAGCTCTCGGCTTATGCGGATGATGTTTTGTTCCACCTTACGGAGCCTCTCATCTCGTTGCCGAACCTCATGAAAGAACTGCACAAGTTTGGAGCCCTGTCCAATTTTAAAATCATTTATTCAAAGTCTGAAATTCTCCCGTATATGGAAAGGAGATTACCGCTCTAAAGCTTCTGAGTCCATGAGACACTCCCGCCCAACCTTGAACGCACACAGGTGCTGGCTCTGCACAACGTAGGCAAGTGAAAGGAAAAACCTGGACTGCCGCACTCTGTAGAAGATGCTCTTTATTGTATAAAATCCATCACAGCACATAAACCAAAAAATGAAAACAGGGACAGGCTAACGCGTTTCACATCATAAGATACTTACTCAGTGAGTAAGCATGATGTGAAACGCGTTCACCCTGACCTGGGCACTTGGGGTAGAATAGAAGGCCATGATCCAAGTCAGCATGTGCCTGTGATGAAATATAAAAAAAATAAAAAGTGCTCATGCAGGCAGGAATCCGTGCAGCCACTGCATTTGCATTTGTGTAGGCTGTTGTCAAAAAAGAAGTAGGTGGGTATCTGCGCTAACTATAACAGCATTAATACATAAAAGCAGCCGGCACAGTTTGTTGATCATCAAACAATAAAAAGTCCAAAATGCAGTGCTTAAATTTACATGAAACTTCTTTAAATGAAGAGATAGAAGATATGAAGGACCCTTTCACCAGCTTCAGTGTATATGGAAAGGCACACCAAAGTGAATCCAATCTGCTTACCAGAAGGTAATAATAAATGAGCATGTAATCATTAATCACAGGAAATCGGGGTGTCACTCTCCAAATACTGCAGATAAACCGCAAGAGATCCAATTATCGAATAACATATAGCCACCAATTCATCGAACTCTAAAACCAGAGTGGATATGATATCTTAGAATGAAGCCCTCCAGTGGCACACTGTCACTGCTGCAGACGCTTCCATCTTCACTTGGTCTTCCTTCCCGGTTTGGGGACTCCGGCTGTCTGACTGGATGAGCCGCGATGACATGCACGGGAGTCTCTGCAGTGGCACACAGCTCACAGTGACGTCACCCGCTGCTGTCCTGGGCTCCACTCAGTCCTCCACTCCATTCAGCACACATTCCTGACAAGTGCAGAATGCTCTACAGCACTCCCTGCAAGATTGTGCATTGAGCTCCAATGGGAGGTTCAGAATTGTATTGCATTGTTTATACTGTCTCAAAATAAATGCAGTGTCAGTTCATGTTGATGTTGCCACTCTTGTTCCTATAAAAAGGGGAGGGAAAGACCACCAGACATAGCTATAGTGCAGGCTGCTGCTAGATGGCTGCCAGCGTGAGCCTGGTGGTCATGAGGGCTCCTACTCAGCATGTTACATAGAATAGAACAAATACTCTATCACAATAACATATGTCTTTATATATGTATATACTCTCACTAGAAAATGCTAACCTTGAGCAGCTGGCATACAGATATACTATGCCAGCTCGCAAAGAGCTTCAGAATTTCTCATCCCCCATAGGAATCCCAAGCTCTTATTTCCACCATTCAATCTCACTCCTAGTTCCCATCTTACTGTTTTTGTTTTTCCAACATCCTACCTGCTGAGAGTTTCTTCAAAAACTGATGCTGGTTTGAAGCCAAAGGGTAGTCACATCAAATACTGATTTGATTTACATTTTTCTTCTATTTATTTACTTTATTTTTATCAATATACAACATGCAAACTTTTAAAATATATATTTTTGAACACATTCATACTTTACAGCATTTCTTCACACCTGCCTAAATATTTTGTACAGTACTATAGATGTAACATGTACAACCCCAATCCCCAAAAAAGATGGGACGCTGTGTAAAATTCACATTAAAAACAGAATGTATTGCTTTGCAAGTCATTTTCTTAAAATTGTTATAGTCTCAGTTTAAACATTTGATATATTTTCTACTGTGAATTTATGGGTTTATGAGATTTGCAACTCATTGCATTCTGTTATTATGTAGATTTTACACAGCGTCCAAATTTTTTTGGAATTGGGGTTGTAGCCCGACTTGGCAACTAAACATGTAGATAAACCCCCATCAGAAACATTAGCTTTGAGAGGACTGAGCTATAAGGTAAACCTAAAAAGTAACAATGCTAAATTTCAGACACCTTGCAGTGCCTGCACTAGTCTTGAAATGAGTCCTTGTATTCACCCCGAGTCTGTTGGATTGAAGTGATTAAGCCACACGCCTTCCTGATTCTAAGCCCTAGATTTATGCATTTGATCACTGAACAACAGGTAGTGCTTAGAATTAAAATGGATATTGTTAAATTTCAACTTGGGTAGGAGCGTACGTGCAGTCTGGGAACCTTAAAAATTATAATATGCAAAAAAAAAGGAACATTTATTGGTCCATGTTGTGGGAGTATGCATGGGTCAAATGCAATATGTGAACTAAAAGTTTTAACCATTTCCAAATTGATGAGCTCTAACAGCATATGTCCGTTATTTTTACAGTAAAGAGCTCACTGCTCAAACCCACTGTGAAAGGTGATTGAGCACCTGGAGGTTTTGTGATCACTCTCTTAGCCGCAGAAAAACAAGAAATGTAATAGTAATTATTTCAACTGCTCTTACACACCCATTCCACTTTGCAACTGAACTTTCAGTTCTACTCATCCCTCGGCTTTTTGAGGGAAACCACAGATTACCTTCAAGATTGTGTGTGTGTGTGTGTTTTTTTTCCTCTGCACCAACAAATACATAAGATATCTGTTATTTCAGTAAGCTATGAGAACCATGTAATACTTTTTGCAGTTTACAATGCCCTTCACCACCATATGCAAGAGGGCTGCTTCAAGTTTTGTGCACATAAAGATATTTGCAAGGCAAAAACACCACATCACCAATCTGAAAAATAATTTTTTACCCAAAAATTTTCAGAATAAAAAATTCAGTGGTTGGGGCATACCACTGGCCAAAGTGTGGGCCACAGCTTGTAAAAATGTTTTAGAGAATGTGTATATATGTAATATTTCAGGTGAACTTTACATTAAAGGAATGCAAGGAAAATGAAAAAAAAATACATAGAAAAGAAAAAGGGGAAAAAAATATGGAAAAAAACATGGAAAACATACACACCCCTGCAGTGGTGCCCCTTGCACTGTAGAGATAATTGCCAATTTATTCTGAGGGCAAAGGATTTAAGTGGTTGTAAACTCTTAGGCTGGGTTCACACTAGTGAAACACGACATCTGTCCTACTTTGGATCCGACTTTGCCCTGCGACATGAAGCCGACATATGTCTGACTTTCAATGAACGGGGATCCGACTTGGATCCCTGCCAATAGCAGGCACTGTGTTTGGTATGAATCTTGAGGGGGAACTCCAGGCCAAATTTTAAATAAAAAACCGGCATGGGTTCCCCCTCCAGAGGCATACCAGGCCCTTGGGTCTGGTCTGGATTTGAAGGGGAACCCCTGCGCCGAAAAAAACAGCGTGGGGGTCCCCCCCCAAAATCCAAACCAGACCCTTATCCGAGCATGCAACCTGGCAGGCCGCAGGGGAAGAGGGGGGGCGAGAGAGCGCCCCCCCTCCCTCCTGAACCGTACCAGGCCACATGCCCTCAACATGGGGGGTTTGGTGCTCTGGGGCAGGGGGGCGACCTGCGGCCCCCCCACCCCAGAGCACCCTGCCCCCATGTTGATGAGGACAGGGCCTCTTCCCGACAACCCTGGCCGTTGGTTGTCGGGGTCTGCGGGCGGGGGACTTATCGGGATCTGGGGGGCCCCCAGATCCCGGCCCCCCGCCCTATGTGAATGAGTATGGGGTACATCGTACCCCTACCCATTCACCTGGTGGGAAAAAAATGTCAAGAAAAAACACAACACAGCTTTTTTAATTAATTTATTGCACAGCTCCGGGGGTCTCCGCGCTCTCCGGTTCTTTCTTCTGCCGGGCCTCCGCTATCTTCTTCCAGATCTTTTGCTAGCGGGGCCCGGTCTTCTCCATCGCCTTCTTCTTCTCCCGATCTCCGGTTCTTTCTTCCGCCGGGCCTCCGCTAACTTTTTAGCTCTTTTGCTAGCGGAGGCCCGGTCTTCCCGTCGTCTCGTCCGGCTCTCCGTTGTCCTTCTGCTGGCCCCTCCACTAACTTCTTGTAGCTCTTTTGCTAGTGGAGGGGCCGGTCTTCCCGTCGTTGCCGTCGCCGTCTTCTTCTCTCTTCTCCTCCTCGATGTTGACGCGTCGCTTCCTTCCGCTGTAATACTGGCTGTTCGCTCCGCTCCGCATTAATATAGGCTTCTCATGACGTCACAGTCACATGCTCCGGTGGCCCCGGAGCATGTGACTGTGACGTCATGGGAGCATGTGACGGACGTCATGAGAAGCCTATATTAATGCGGAGCGAACAGCCAGCATTACAGCGGAAGGAAGCGACGCGTCAACATTGAGGAGGAGAAGAGAGAAGAAGACGGCGACGACGGGAAGACTGGCCCCTCCACTAGCAAAAGAGCTACAAGAAGTTAGTGGAGGGGCCGGCAGAAGGACAACGGAGAGCCGGACGAGACGACGGGAAGACCGGGCCTCCGCTAGCAAAAGAGCTAAAAGAAGTTAGCGGAGGCCCGGCGGAAGAAAGAACCGGAGAGCGGGAGAAGAACCGGAGATCGGGAGAAGAAGAAGGCGACGGAGAAGACCGGGCCCCGCTAGCAAAAGAGCTGGAAGAAGATAGCGGAAGCCCGGCAGAAGAAAGAACCGGAGAGCGCGGAGACCCCCGGAGCTGTGCAATAAATTTATTTAAAAAGCTGTGTTGTGTTTTTTCTTGACATTTTTTTCCCACCAGGTGAATGGGTAGGGGTACGATGTACCCCATACTCATTCACATAGGGTGGGGGGCAGGGATCTGGGGGCCCCCTTATAAAGGGGGGGCCCCTAGATCCCGATAGGCCCCCCGCCTGCAGACCCCGACAACCAACGGCCAGGGTTGTCGGGAAGAGGCCCTGTCCTCATCAACATGGGGGCAGGGTGCTCTGGGGTGGGGGGGCCGCAGGTCGCCCCCCTGCCCCAGAGCACCAAACCCCCCATGTTGAGGGCATGCGGCCTGGTATGGTTCAGGAGGGAGGGGGGCCGCTCTCTCGTCCCCCCCTCTTCCCCTGCGGCCTGCCAGGTTGCGTGCTCGGATAAGGGTCTGGTTTGGATTTTGGGGGGACCCCCACACCGTTTTTTCGGCGTAGGGGTTCCCCTTCAAATCCAGACCAGACCCAAGGGCCTGGTATGCTCCTGGAGGGGGAACCCATGCCGGTTTTTTATTTAAAATTTGGCCTGGAGTTTTGGCCTGGAGTTCCCCCTCAAGAGCAGCAGAGCACAAGTCGCATGCCAAAGTCGGATCATGCAAGACTGCGGTCCGACTTTGATCCGACTTCAATGATAGTCAATGGGCTGAAGTCGGACCAAAGTAGTACAGGGAGCATCTTCAAAGTCGGACCGACATGTGTCGGACCAGTTAAGACGGCTCTCATAGGGAAACATTGATTTTCACACGTCATGCGAAATGAGCTCCCAATGTCGGAGCGTTTGTCGCCCCAGTGTGAACCAGGCCTTACTTATACACATTGACTGCCCTCAGGTGATACAGAGATTAAACAAATCCTACTAGATAAGCTGTGCCTGTCTACCTGCAGTCCTTTCTTCTATACAGCTGAATTTTAAATCTTGTCTGAGAGTTCAGAAAAAAAGGAGGCAGAGAGCTGAAGTTACACTCTGCAGAGCTCAGTGAGGAGAGCTCTGGGAGCCGATTGGTGGGAAGGGACACACCCCCTTCACACAGGAAGAGAGCTGAGGCTGTCACTTGCATGTGATTGGGTATTCTTTGTAAAGTGAAATGTTCTCATTTACTAAGCTCTGGAGCAACTGTTTCCCTTTAGTAAATCAACCCCTTAGACAAGTACACACTATAGAGGTATATGCTTTGTTCATATTTCATGACTGAGGTTTACAACCACTTTGAGAAAATACTTAACCTTACCCCCTGCGTTCAGGTGTAAGGATTTGTTTTACCCTCCTTCTAGAAAGTGTATTCTAGTAGAACAAAAGCAATGCAACTCAACCCAAACCAAAACACATAAAATGTGCAGCTGACTGTTTCATTGACAGAATTGTGTGCTAAAATGAGAAATGGGGGATGACAGAGAAAACTCCACATTGTGCTTAAAGCAGTATTAAACCCAAAATAAGAATATGTTAACCAATCCTTAGTTGTGGTTGCATTTGTTTTCTTTTTAGGCTTTCTTCCTTTATTTTCATGTGGTGATCTGGCCAGTAAGCCTGTTACTTTTCAACTTCCTCCTGCTCTATTCACATACAGGTGATTCTCGAAAAATTCGAATAATGTGCAAAAGTTCATTTATTTTCACTAATGCAACTTAAAAGGTGAAAGTAATATATGAGATAGACTCGTTACATGCAAAGCAAGACAGTTCAAGCCGTGATTTGTCATAATTGTGATGATTATGGCTTACAGCTCATGAAAACCCCAAATCTACAATCTCAGAAAATTAGAATATTACATGCAATCGATCACAAGGGGGCGTGACCGGATGGAGGAGTGGAGAGAGTGTGTGTGAGTGAGAAGCGAGTGTGCGTGTCTCCCCCCGCCCGCTCCATGATTGCCACGGACCGCGCTGAGATGATCCCCGGCTGGGGAAACTAGATGGCGGCACCGCAGCGTGTCTGAACCCGTCTCTCGCCTCTGAGCATAACTGTCCGTGGCAGCGGGGAAGCCGCGGAGCTCCGTGATGCTAGTGTGATACTAGCGGCAGTGCGGGGGTGACAGCAGGAGTCGGCGCAGTTGGCGCAGTACACGAGTGCTCTATGGAGTGCAAGTTACCCGGGACCACCTGTGAACACTAAACTGCGCTTCATGGCTGCGTATGCAGCAGCCCTCAACCTGAACTCTGTGCCCTGAACAAGCGACACCCTTGCTCCTTGGACCAGAGGAGTCTTCCCCTTTTGGATCTCTAGCCAGAAAGGACACGTGAGTAAAGGACTGAACTTGGAGCCCTGACTTGCTAGAAGGCTACGTGAGTAAAAGGGGAGCAATAACATGTAACATGCTGAATAGAGACTGTGCATACTGGGAAGATACAGCTGTAACAGACCAAGACTAGATTGGATTCTTATAAGCACAGTTGGAATAGCCTGTAAATATGTTGCATGTGCAATACCACTGTGGTTGAGGTTTGCTGTAAGTCGCGTGAGTATAGATGTGTAGGGATGTGTAACAACCTACTCAGAGACTCTGCATAAGCTGCATAGACAAGTGTGGAAGCAAACAGGCCAGACTGTACATTTATGACATTGCCACTGTAGCATCTGAAAATAGCCATTGCAGCATTTGAACATTGCCATTGCAGCATTTGAACATTGCCATTGCAGCACTCGAGGATGGCCATTTTACCACTTGAACATTGCCATAGCAGCACTTGAACATTGCCATTGCAGCACTTGAACATTGCCATTGCAGCACTTGAACATTGCCATTGTAGCATTGCTATTGTAGCACTTGAACATTGCCATTGCAGCACTTGAGCATGGCCATTCTAGCACGGTCAGTATAGCACTTGATCTTCGCCATTATATCACTTCAACATTGCTATCGCTATTGCAGCACTTGAACATTTGCCATTGTAGCACTTGAATATTGCCATAGTAGCCATCGTAGCATTTCAACAGTAAAATCTATAGGCTGCGTAGAAAATCAAGCCGGAACCGGTCTGCTGGTAAACACTCTTAAAAACACAGCTAACACCACTACTAGGAGATAGTTGAACAACTGAGGGTGGGAGTGGGGAGTGAGAGTGGGGGAAGACCCTGTAGAATTAATTCATTACCATCTACTGGCCAAAAACGTATTTGCGTGGGGCCCAGCCCCATAGCCCTCTGGCTTTTCTTTTTTTTTTTTTCTCCTTCCCCTCCTCTCTTAGGCCATGACCTAATGAAGGGCAAGGGAGGACCCTAAAAGGTCACGCAGACATCATCCACAGCAAATCCGCTATCAATAATCAACACAGCAACATAGCCTTACCTTATCGTTAACGGAAAATATGGCTAAGGGGAAAAAAGGTGAGGAACAGCTACCCCAGGAGGGGTTACAGATAACACGATCTGCCAAGAAGGGGGCTCAAGCCGCAGCAGTAGCAGCTGCTGCAGCAATGACAGCATCCAAGCTGGAGCGTTTTGCTCACACTCCCTCTATCTCACCCGCCAAAGGCATACACCAACAGAACCCAACACAGGCTAAAGTACAAACGGGGACAACATCAGACAGAAAAGGCCAGGGCCTCGGTCAAGGAGGAACCACCTCAAGCAGTGTCAAATCAGCTAGCACCAAAGGGACTGGCAGTGAAAAGCACGGAACAACGTCTACAAAGTCTGTTATAGCTACGGGGGTAGCCAACGTAGCGGGATCCATACCCGAGAAAGAGGAACCAACGTTAAGGGAGGTACTACATGCTGTGAATGCCTGCCGGGAGTCAATCTCCAATTTGAATTTACAGCTGTAGAGTATCAAGGAGGAACTGCTCCAGACAGGCCACAATCTCAGAAAAACAGTAGAAAGGACTAGTGCTCTGGAGGAGCGAGTAAGTACTGTCGAGGATGATTTATACCAACTAAAGCATGAAATTGATTGGACAAATGGACAGACAAGCAGCTAAACTAGACGAGATGGAGAACAGAAGTCGAAGGAACAACGTGCGACTGATAGGCCTGCCAGAGCGGAGCGAGGGCTCCAACCCCATTTTATTTTTAGAAGGATGGTTTAGGGATATCTTTGGCCCAAATTCCTTCTCACCAATTTTTTTGATAGAAAGGGCCCATCGTGTCCCTTTTAAAGCTTGGCAAGAAGGTGCTCAACCTAGGCCTCTCCTTCTTAAACTCCTAAATTACAACAAGGTAACCCTCCTCCAGAGGGCTAGAGAGATGGGGACTATCCTGTATAATGGGGTCAGGGTATCTTTGTACCCGGATTTCTCTCCAGATCTCCAAAGGCGTAGGAATGAATTCATGCCAGCTAAGCGAGCTCTACAGAAATACAAAGTTCAATACGCCCTGCTGTACCCGACATGTTTGAGGGTTTCAGCAGGGGGGGCCACTTTCTTTTTTAGCTCACCGGGGGAGGTGGATCAGTGGTTGGAGAAATACAGGAAGGATCTACAGGACCTACAGCACATACAGGATCCTCCAGCCTGAGGACTTGGAGTCTCTTCTTTCTCTTTCTCTACAGCTTGTATAATAGATTAGATCATAAGAGGTATAGAGCGGGTATGGATATATATATATTTTTTTTGTTTTGGGGATTTCACTCCCTTTTTTCTTTTTTCCAGGGGTCCTGTCTTCCAAAAGAAAGAAGAATAAAGAAAGGAAAAAAAAAATGTTTTTTCACCCTCCTTGAAGGGGATGGATTTTAGGGTGATACACTACTTTCTCAATAGCATTTAGACACTATAAAAGGATTGTAAAGGAACTGTAATCCCATTCCAGCAATCCCTGCCTTTTTTTTTTTCCTTCTCGATTGTCGGATTGATTTAAAGTGATTAAACTAACTAAGGGAAGGGGAGGAGGGTGATACATTATATTGGTAACTGCTGTGTACTCGCACTAAAATTGCATTATAAACTGCACCACAGTGACACTAGATTTACACTTAAATGGCACTTCGAGAGGGGGGGGTGGAGGGGAGAAGGAGTGGGAAAAGATCCTCTTATTTCTGGAATTCCCTTTTTCTCCCCTTTCCTTCCCTCTCTGGTGGTCCGGGGGGGGGGGGGGGGGGGGAGGTCGCGGCACGTAAGAGTGTGAATCAGTGAGCCTATGCGGCTCTTTTACAGTGTAAAATGCCCACTAAAATGTCCACTATCAAGGTTTTTGTATGAATGGGATGCAGGTTATGGAGAGAGAGAAGAGGTAGAGGTCACAGGCACAGCCCCAGAGGGATGCCTGGATGGGCAAGTGAGGGGATGGGGGGGCGGGAGGGGGGGGAAGGGGGGGTGATAGGGAGCACACACCACAAAAAATAGTACTAAGCTTGACGCTGGGGGTGAGGGTGGAAGGGACCATAGGGGGAGGCGGGAGAGAGGGAGGGGCAGGAAGGTGGGAGGAATCAGATCCAGGCTGGTGGGCTTGTAGCCCTAATAACTTCTTCTTTATTGTTCTTCCTTTTGCCTTATCTGCTATTATCACTCCAAAAATTACAGATGCAGGATAAGACGTTTAGTGTAATATCATGGAACATCCGTGGCCTAGGGGATCCTGCCAAAAGAGCTCTGGTTATGTCAGCTTTGGAGGGGAGGGGGCCTGGCTTGCTCTGTATACAGGAGACGCACCTGACCAGAGATAGTGTGAAACAAATGCGCAACCAGAGGTTTCCATTTCAATACCACTCTGTCCACTCCTCCTATTCGAGAGGAGTGAGCATAATGGTGGGGAGGGGACTGGCGTTTTCTTGTCGAGAGAGCTGTATAGATGAACATGGCCGGTACATCTTCTTGTCATGTTCCATCAAGAATAAACCATATGTCCTGGTTAACATCTACATTCCACCTCCATTTAATCTTGAGGTTCTAGGTAGATTGGTAGAATTTACATTGGACAATGAAGGAACCCCACTATTTGCGGTAGGAGACTTCAACGAAGTTCTTGATAGGAGCTTGGACAGATTCCCTTCGGGGAACAGCGCTAACAAGATAAATGAAAGTCGATTGGCTCGCTACCTGGGGGAAATGGGAATGGGGGACATATGGCGCATGCACCATCCACAAGAGCACCAATACTCTTGCTTTTCCAGCTCCCACCTCACGCTTTCCAGAATTGATATGGCCCTGGGAAACGATGAGGCGGCAGTACTGGTTAGCAGGATAGAGTATGACCCTAGAACCGTCTCTGACCACTCCCCGCTAGTGCTCAAGATAAAAACAGGGGACACAACACACCGGGGAGATTGGAAAATTAGCCCATGCTGGCTTGAATTGATCGGGAACTCTGCAGAGCTGGTCAATAGTTTAACCACTTCCCGCCCAGTCAATAGGAGACTGACGTCCGGGAAGTGGTTCTGTTATCCACACTGGACGTCATATGACGTCCTGCAGGATAACAGCCGCCGCGCGCCCGGGGGGGCGCGCATCGCGGCGATCGGTGTGTCAGTCTGACACACCGCTACACTGATCTAGGTAAAGAGCCTCCGGCGGAGGCTTTTTACCACGTGATCAGCCGTGTCCAATCACGGCTGATCACAATGTAAACAGGAAGAGCCGTTGATCGGCTCTTCCTCACTCGCATCTGACAGACGCGAGTAGAGGAGAGCCGATCGGCGGCTCTCCTGACAGGGGGGGTTCGTGCTGATTGTTTATCAGCACAGCCCCCCCTCGGATAACCACACTGGACCACCAGGATGCCGCCCAGGACCACCAGGGAAGCACCAAGCATGTGGATGGCCAGGTAAGTCCCCCATGGCCATCCACATGCACAAAAACAGACACAACATATGCCAATCAGTGCCCACAAATGGGCACTGACTGGCACCATCATGGCCCGACCACACTGTGTGATGGCCAGCAATGCCAGCCACCAGTGTCATCAGTGCCACCTACCAGTGTCCATCAGTGCCACCTATTAGTGCCCATAAGTGCCCATAAGTGCCCACCTATCAGTGCCCGTCTGTGCCACCTATCAGTGCCACCCATAAGTGCCCATCAGTGCCACCTATGAGTGCCCATCAGTGCCACCTATGAGTGCCCATCAGTGCCACCTATGAGTGCCCAATATCAGTGCCCATCAGTGCCGCCTATCAGTGCCCATCATCAGTGCCACCTCATCAGTGCCACCTCATCGGTGCCCATCAGTGTCGCCTTATCAGTGCCCTTCAGTGCCCGTCATTGAAGTAGAAAAGGTACTTATTTACAAAAAAAATTAACAGAAACAAAGAAAACCGTATTTTTTTTCAACATTTTCGCTCTTTTTTTATTTGTTGTGCAAAAAATAAAAATCGCAGAGGCGATCAAATACCCCCGAAAGAGAGCTCTATTTGTGGGAACAAAATGATAAAAAATTTGTTTGGGTACAGTGTAGCATGACCGCGCAATTGTCATTCAAATTGCAACAGCGCTGAAAGCTCAAAATTGGCTTGGGCAGGAAGGTGTATAAGTGCATGGTATTGAAGTGGTTAAAGGACTTTATACGAATAAACGAGGGCACAGCGTCAGTTGGAGTGGTGTGGGACGCTTTGAAAGCCTATTTAAGGGGACTCCTGATCCAGCAGGTAGCCAGGGTGAAGGGGGAGGTCAGCAGATGGGAAAGGGAAATTAGAGTAGAGGTAGTACAGGCAGAGAAACGGTACATCGAGGACCCCACCGGGACTAGACAGAGGGAATGGCTGGACAAGCAACAAATTTATAGAATGGCCACTATAAGAAAGATCGAAGATAGACGGATATTTCAAAGACAAAATAAATTTAGTGAAGGTGAGAGTGGGCAATATGCTGTCCCGCCTGATTAGATCTAATACCCCCGCTGCCAACGTAACATCGATCAGGACACCAAAGGGGGAGATCTCCACTGAAGTACCAGTGATATTGAAAACATTCAGTGGCTTCTATAAATCTCTGTATAAATCTAGGAGAGAGGCTGAGAACGGGGGATTTGAGGCTTTCCTCCGGGGAACGGTGGTCCCGGTCTTGTCAGAGCGGGACAGGGCAGGCTTGGAGTCACCAATCACCCTGAAGGAACTCCAGATAGCGGTGGTAAGGAATGCCCAGTCAAAAAGCACCAGGCCCAGATGGGCTCCCAGCCGAACTCTACAAGCGATATGGCGAGATACTGCTCCCAGAGATGCTGAAGACATTGGGGTGGGCGTTAGCCTCTGGGAGGCTCCCCACCTCAATGTCGGAAGCCACGATTATTGCAATCCATAAGGAGGGGAAAGACCATTTGGACGTCTTTCCTACCGCCCAATCTCACTATTATGTACCGACGTAAAAATTCTGGCCAAAGTTCTTGCAACGCGCCTCAATGGATGTATCCAGAGCCTTATCCATCCGGATCAATCAGGCTTAATTCCAAATAGGTCAACGAGTATAAACATCAGAAGGGTCTTTTTAAATATACAAACCCCCTACAGACAAAGACGGTTCTAGAGCACTGCTAGCCCTGGATCCCGCAAAGGCATTCGATACCCTCGAGTGGGAATATCTGTGGAGGGCATTGGAGAGGTTTGGTTTTGGTCCGATTTTTATTAACTGGGTCAAAATATTGTACTGCGAACCCCGCGCGAAAATAAAAATAAATAACGTATCATCAGAACAGTTCCAACTGGAGAGAGGGACACGGCAGGGCTGCCCCCTCTCCCCTTTATTGTTCGCTCTGGCAATGGAGCCATTGGCCATCAAGTCCAGACAAATGCCAGGCATAAGGGGATTTAGTAGACCGGAGGGGGAGGAACGGATAGCACTATTTGCGGACGACGTACTTTTTTTTTGGGGGGGGGTGTCGAATCCTCACTAAATACAGTGATACACATGGTCGAGGAATTTGGACGATTGTCGGGTGTGGTCATCAACTGGGAAAAATCGGCCTTGCTGCCGGTAGACCCACTTGATGACCAGGCCCTGCTTGGTGTAGCCCGGTTAAAAGTTGTTACCACATTGAAATATTTGGGGGTTTGGATTAGCAGGGATACAAACCAGTATATAAATTTAAATATCGCCCCATTATTACTTAAATTAAAACCGAAAGCAGACATATGGAAACGACTCCCCCTATCAGTAGCAGGTCGCTGCAATCTGATAAAAATAATATGGCTGCCACAACTATTATATTTGTTCCATAACTCTCCGGTTTGGCTCAACCAAAGCTGGGTTAAGAAAATATTATCGCTCTTTAGGGAGCTGATATGGAAGGGACGGCAGTCGAGGATTAGCTTGCAAACTTTGCAACTCTCGGACAAAGAGGGGGGATTTGCGGTTCCCCATCCTAGATCATACTTCCTGGCTTCCCAACTCCAACACTTAGCAGGTTGCGGCGTCCAGATGGAGGGCAATTCTAGTGTTAATATGATGCTAACGGGGGCTCCACACCACATACTGGCGGAGGCACTGGAGGCAGACTCTTTTACCCATAAATGCCCGACGGTAGAACTAGTCAAGAAGGTCTGGCAGGGAACAAAGGTACTCATGGTATATAGTGCAGTGACAGAGTTCACCCCCATATGGAGCAATAAAAATTTTCCAGAGATTAGCGCCATAGGACAACTTAGGGAATGGGATAGACATTAAACGATTAACCCAGCTATACAGGGGTAACCAAATAAAAACCTTTTCAGACTTAACTAGCGAATTCAACATATCAAATAAGACCTTCTACAAATATCTTCAGATTAGGCAAGCTGTACAGGCCCAATTTGGGTAATTAACTTTAGTATCGATTCAGTCCCCCGTCTCTCAAAAATTGCGATGACACACACATCTAAAGGCTTAATTTCAGAGCTCTATACTAGAATAGGGGCTAGGGCAATAAGTAGAGCGGGACCCTCCAAGACTAAAACAGGATGGGAAAGTGATGTGGGGACAATCAGCACTGCTCAATGGGACAGGGTATTGGAGCAGGGTACCTTGGTTTCGATTTCCCCTGCGCAGAGAATATCTCATTTACACTTCCTCCACAGAGCTTATTACACCCCCAAAAAGATGTACAGACTTGGGTGGAGGGAAAACGACGAATGCCCCAGATGTAAAGCGACAGGGGATTTTATCCATATGATGTGGAGATGCCCTAAACTTTTTAGGTATTGGGAGGCGATAATAGCAAGATTAAATAAGTCATTTGGGACCCTGCTAGAACCGGTGGCTAAGACCTGCCTTATTGGGAATAGAGGAGAGGAGAGTCCGCCCAGACACTATGGAGGCGGTCTTGAGGTGCCTATTTCAAGCACGCAAGTTAATTGCACAGAGGTGGCAGTCCAGGACCCCTCCATCAGTGGGAAGCTGGGTAGAGATGATAAACGCAATGGTATGGAGCGAAAGGGTGCTATACATTAAGCAGAATAGGATTGGAAAGTTTGAGAGAATGTGGAGGCGATGGCTGGATGAGGTGGGGTGCCCTCCTTAGGAGGATGGATAGGGTGTTTGGGAGCCCTTTCGTATGTCTGGTCTGGAGTATGGAGCTAGAGGGCCGTGTTCATTGTAATAAACCTGTCCTTCTCCGGCTCCCATATGGATGCTGCTATACCGGGGGGGGGGGGATTTCCCCATACCCGTTCCTGTTCCCCTCTTTTGCTGACTTCCTTCACTTTTTCCATCAGATTTTTCCCCTTTATACTGCGCTCCATACCCTTTAACTTGATTTCTCCATTCTCCCTTAACCGACCTGGGTTTCTTCTCTCTGTCGTTCTTCCCGGCCCCTTTCATCCCCGCCTTTGTAATTATAGGCAATTTATGAACACACAAACCCTTAAGAGTGGTGTGGTGTGGGGGAGGGGGGGAGGGGGGAGGGAGGGTAGGGAGGGTGTAAATACGCCAAGGCGTGATTGCTAATTGCACAATGTTATAATTTTTTGGTTTCTTTTTTTTGTATATTTGTGTCATCATATTTGCTCACCGTATTTCGAATTGTATGTATGCATATCTGTGATGGAAAGAAAAAACAACAATAAAAAGTAGTGAATCTAAAAAAAAGAATATTACATGCAATCAATAAAACAAGGATTGCACATAGAATAATATCGGACCTCTGAAAAGTATAAGCATGCATATATGTACTCAGTACTTGGTTTGGGCCCCTTTTGCAGCAATTACTGCCTCAATGCGGTGTGGCATGGAAGCTATCAGCTTCAGCTCTTCTGCATTGTTCGGTCTCATGTCTCGCATCTTTCTCTTGGCAATGCCCCATAGATTCTCTATGGAGTTCAGGTCAGGCGAGTTTGCTGGCCAATCAAGCACAGTAAACCCAGTCATTGAACCAGGTTTTGGTGCTTTTGGCAGTGTGGGCAGGTGTCAAGTCCTGATGGAAAATGAAGTCAGCATCCCCATAGAGCTCATCTGTGGAAGGAAGCATGAAGTGCTCCAAAATCTCCTGGTAGAGGGCTGCATTGACCCTGGACTTAATGAAGCACAGTGGACCAACACCAGCAGATGACATGGCTCCCCAAATCAACACAGACTGTGGAAACTTCACACTGGACTTTAAGCATCTTGCAGTGTGTGCCTCTCCATTCTTCCTCCATACTCTGGGTCCTTGGTTTCCAAATGAGATGAAAAATTAGCTCTCATCAGAAAAGAGGACTTTGGGCCACTGAGCAACAGACCAGGTCTGTTTTTCTTTAGCCCAGGTAAGACGCTTCTGACGTTGTTTGTTGTTCAGGAGTGGCTTGACAAGAGAAATACGACATTTGAAGCCCATGTCCAGGATCCGTCTGTGTGGTGGCTCTTGGTGCACTGACTCCAGCCTCAGTCCACTCCTTGTGAAAGTCCCCAACACTTTTGAATGGCCTTTTCCTGACCATCCTCTCCAGGCTGCAGTTATCCCTGCTGCTGGTGCACCTTTTTCTTCCACACTTTTCCCTTCCACATAACTTTCTATTAATGTGCTTTGATACAGCACTTTGGGAACATCCAACTTCTTTTGCAATTACCTTGAGGCTTTCCCTCCTTTTGGAGGGCGTCAATGATGGTTTTCTGCACAACTGTCAGGTCAGCAGTCTTTCCCATGATTGTGATTCCTACTGAACCAGACTGAGAGACCATTTAAAGCAGGGGTCTCAAACTGGCGGCCCTCTAGCTGTTGCGAAACTACAAGTCCCATCATGCCTCTGCCTGTGGGAGTCATGCTTGTAACTGTCAGTCTTGCAATGCCCCATGGGACTTGTAGTTTCGCAACAGCTGGAGGGCCACCAGTTTGAGACCCCCGATTTAAAGGCTCAGGAACCCTTTGCAGGTGTTATGGCTTAATTAGCTGATTAGAGTGGGACACTTTGAGCCTAGAATATTGCACCTTTTCACAATATTCAAATTTTCTGAGATTGTGGATTTGGGGTTTTCATAAGTTGTAAGCCATAATCATCACAATTATGACAAATCACGACTTGAACTATCTTGCTTTGCATGTAATGAGTATCTCATATATTAGTTTCACCTTTTAAGTTGCATTAGTGAAATAAAACTATTTTTTTTCTCAGTTTAGGCCGATACGTATTCTTCTATATATTTTTGGTAAAAAAAATTGCAATAAGCGTATAGTGATTGGTTTGCGCAAAAGTTATAGTGCCTACAAAATAGGGGATAGAATTATGACATTTTTATTATATATTTTTTTTACTAGTAATGGCGGCGATCTGCGATTTTTGTCAGGCCTGCGATATTGTGGCAGACATATTGGACACTTTTGACACTATCTTGGGACCATTCACATTTATACAGCGAACAGTGCTATAAATATGCATTGATTACTGTATAAATGTGGCTGGCAGGGAAGGGGTTAACACTAGGGGACGATCAAGGGGTTAAATATGTTCCCTATTAGTGATTCTTACTGTGTGGTGGAGGGGACTGACTGGGAGAGGTGACCGATCTGTGTCCCTATGTACAAGGGACACAGCATCGGTCTCCTCTCTCTCTGACAGGACGTGGATCTCTGTGTTTACACACAGAGATCCACATCCTGCCTCTAACAGCCGATCGCGTGTACCTGGCGGACATCACGTGATGCGGCCAGGTACAGCTGTTCCCTGACGCGCACCCTCTGCGGCGCGCGGCCAGATGTAAACACAGCGGGACGTCCAGGGGACATCCACCCGGCACTTGAGACCCACGCTGCAGACGTCTTTCGTCTATAGCGCGGGTCTCAAGTGGTTAAAAAAAAGGCATTATTAAAAACGGATTTGTTTTTATTTATTTTTGACACATCTTTTGGCGAATGAGTAGGGGTACAATGCACCCATGTTAAAAGGGGGTTTAAAGGGGTTTGCGTTTAATTTAGGCGTGGGGTCCCCCCCAAATACTTTCCAGACCCTTAGATCTGGAATGGATTGGGGGGGGGGACCCCACGCCATAATAAAAAAAAAATGCTGTGGGTTACCTCCCAAAATCTATAGCACCCATGTTGAAGGGGGGTTTAAAGGGGTTTGCATTTTTTAATTTGGATGTGGGGTCTCGCCCAAATCCATACCAGACCTTTAGATCTGGAATGGATTTGGGGGGGGGAACCCCAAGCCGTAATTAAAAAAAACAAATGTTGTGGGTTACCTCCCAAAATCCATAGCACCCATGTTAAAGGGGGGGTTTAAAGGCGTTTGCATTTTTTAATTTAGATGTGGGGTCCCCCCCAAATCCATACCAGACCCTTAGATCTGGAATGGATTTGGGGGGGGGAACCCCACGCGGTAATCAAAAACAAAAATTTGTGGGTTCCCTCCCAAAATCCATACCAGACCCTATCCGAGAGTGCAGCCTGGCAAACCAAGAAAGTGAGGGACGAGCGAAGGCCCTCCCCTCCTCCTGAAACATACCAGGCTACATGCCCTCAACCAGAGCCCCAAAGCAGTGGTCTGTTATAGATTTTGGGGAGGGGGGTGGGGACTCACGCCATTTTTTTTGCAATTTTTTTATTGCCGGCAATGTTTTTGCTTTTACATTCAGCTGTCAGCGGAGGTATCATCCGTAGTCAAGGACGCGGCAGCTGGCTTCCCAGCCTGCTTCTTAACAACCAGCTATTGAGAAAGACGCTGGTGGCCGCCTGCTCCAAAAATTCACATCTGAGCCATATAAAAATTGCAGGTGAACAGCTGCTTTGGAAATTCGTAGTGAAAATGGTGGGGAAATTCGCACCGTATATCTGTGAACCTAGCCTTCGGCACCACCTACACATCTGTGCAGGTGGCGCCGCTGCGGGACCCACACAAATACTGGCAGCCACAACCACACACACACACACACACACACACACACAGGAATGCGGGACCTTCAGATGGGTGCCATTAATCCTAATGGCATGCCAACCGCACTGGAAATCATACGCGTACTGGGAACCTCAGTTACCGCGTCGGCTGCGATTTCAAAAATAGTGTAGGGACTTCTATCCTGCGTGTCACAGGGCATGGAAGCCCATGCAAATGAATGGGCTCTCGTGCCCACGCAAACTGTGGCCCACACAGGTGTGAACCTAGCCTCAACAGACCAAGCTGTCCAGCAAATGTGGCAGTTAGGGGGTTTAGAGAAAGTCATTATACACTGATAGCGATGCTTACACTGGTCAGCTGTTATTAATTTATGTACAACATTTATCCCAAAAGGAAAAAAATAGGATTTTTATAACAGCTTACCTGTAAAATCCTTTTCTTGGAGTACATCACGGGACACAGAGCGGCATAGTCATTACTATGTGGGTTATATAGATACCTTCAGGTGCTGGCACTGGCAACTTCCAAAACCGGAAGTACCCTCCCCTATATAAGCCCCTCCCATCCGGGAGCACCTCAGTTTTGTAGCAAAGCAATAAGTGTCCCCAAAGAGGGGTGGGAGCTCTGTGTCCCGTGATGTACTCCAAGAAAAGGATTTTACAGGTAAGCTGTTATAAAAATCCTATTTTCTTTCTCGTACATCACGGGACACAGAGCGGCATAGTCATTACTATGTGGGATGTCCTAAAGCAATGCCCAATGAGGGGGGGGTACACCATACATAAGCTGAGCGCTATCAGACATGAGGATCTTTTGCGGCCTGCAACACACTGCGCCCAAAGGCGACATCCTCCTGACTTCTAACGTCCACCTGGTAGAACCTAGTAAACGTGTGTACTGAAGACCATGTTGCGGCCTTACAGATTTGAGCCAGGGAGGCCTGGTGATGCACTGCCCATGAAGTTCCAACTGTTCTCGTGGAGTGCGCCCTAACTTTGAACGGAGGCGGTCTCCTTCTCAAGCCATAGGCTTGCATTATGACCTGTCGAATCCACTTGGCTAAAGTAGATTTTGACGCTGCCTGACCCCTTCTGGGGCCTTCCGGCAGAATAAACAAAGTATCCGTTCTGCGAATCTGAGCAGTGGCTTTTAGATAAGCTTTAACTGCTCTTACTACATCCAAAGAATGAAATAACTTTTCCTCTACCGAACTAGGTTTGGGGAAAAAAGAAGGAAGAACCACATCTTGGTTCAAATGAAACCTCGATACCACCTTAGGAAGAAAGGCTGGATGAGGACGTAACACTACTCTGTCCTTATGGATAACCAGATATGGCTCCCTACAGGACATAGCGGCTAATTCCGACACTCTTTTAGCCGAACAAATGGCTACTAGAAAAATCAATTTCCTGGTGAGAAGAACCAGGGAAATATGCTGTAATGGTTCAAATGGTTGTTTCTGTAGAACCGACAGAACCAGGTTTAAGTCCCATGGACATATGGGAATATTAACCGGAGGGCTAATACGCATCACTCCTTGTATAAAGGCTTTGACTAGTGAATGCGAAGCCAAGGGCCTTTGAAAAAATATTGACAAGGCCGAAATCTGACCCTTGATAGTACTCAAGGCAAGCTTCCTATCTACAGCCCATTGTAGGAAGTCCAGAATCCTACCTATTACGTATTTACGTGGATGCCATTTCTTGGCCTCACACCAGGCGATGTACGCCTTCCAGATTCTATAGTAGATCTGCCTGGATACCGGCTTCCTGGCATTGATCATGGTAGATACCACAGAATTAGAGAGCCCTCTCTTTTTTAGAATGTGGGCTTCAATAGCCAGGCCGTCAAACCTAGGGCTGGTAAGGAAGGGTGGTATATCGGTCCTTGCGAAAGCAGGTCCGGACGATGTGGGAGGGTCCAAGGACTCCCCACAGACATCTTTACAATCTCCGCGTACCATGCTCTTCGGGGCCACCAGAATCACTGGTTTCTTTTCTACCCTGATTCTGCGGAGTAATCGAGGTAACAATTGTGGCGGTGGGAATGCATATATCAGCTTGAACTGATCCCAAGGGAACACTAGGGCATCCGAGCCGCAAGCTAGGGGATCCCTTGTCCAAGAGACAAACCTGTCCACTTTTGCGTTGAATCTGGATGCTAGCAGATCTACATCCGGTGTTCCCCACCGCTGACATATTGTCCGGAAAACCTCGGGATGAAGGGACCATTCCCCTGGGCATAATTGTTGGCGACTTAGAAAGTCCGCCTTCCAATTCTCCACTCCTGGAATGAATACCGCAGATATGGCTGGGACATATCTTTCTGCCCATTTCAGGATGCAATTTACTTCCCTCTGGGCTGCACGACTCCTGGTGCCACCCTGATGATTGATATATGCCACTGCCGTGGCATTGTCCGATTGAATTCTGACAGGGGACCCTTGGAGTTTGGATGTCCATGCTACTAGGGCATATCGGGCTGCTCGTATCTCTAAGAGATTGATGGGCAGGGCCTTTTCTGCATCCGACCATCTGCCCTGGAGAGACCATTGCCCCAGTACTGCTCCCCAGCCTATAAGGCTGGCATCTGTAGTGACCACCTTCCAAGAAATCGGACTGAAGGATTTCCCTCTTTCCAGATTCTGGGGAACCAACCACCAACGGAGGCTCTTGCGAACGGAAGGGGACAAGGACATTGGTAAGTCTAGGGCCTGAACTTTTTTGTTCCAGGCTGACAGTATGGCCCTTTGCAAATTCCTTGAATGGAATTGACCGTAGGGTACTGCTTCGAATGATGCCACCATTTTTCCCAGCAGCCTCATGCACAGGCGTATGGATGGCTGTCTTTTTGTACCCACTAGGTGGATCAAATCTCTCAAAGACGACCCCTTTTCTTGAGGCAAGAAAATTTTTCTCTGGTCTGAATCCAGCCTTAGCCCCAAGTATTCCAGACTTTTGACTGGTTTTAGGGCTGACTTGTCTCGGTTGATAATCCAACCGTGATATTCCAGATACTCGATTGTCTCGTGAACAACCACTTCTAGTTTTTCCACTGAGTGGTCTATCAGCAACAAGTCGTCTGAACACTCGTGGTGCTGTGGCCAGACCGAAGGGTAAGGCTCTGAACTGAAAATGGCGCCCTTCTACCGCAAAGCGTAGAAATTTTTGGTGGGCTGGAAAGATGGGAATGTGCAAATAAGCATCTTTGATGTCGATCGAGGCTAACCATTCCTCCCCTTGTAGGGCAGTGGCCACCGATCGGATCGACTCCATCCGGAAAGTCCTGATATGTAGGAATTTGTTTAGCCCTTTTAGATTTAATATGGGCCTCACGTCCCCGTTTGCTTCGGGACTGTAAAGAGGTTTGAGTAAAACCCGAACCCCCATTCTTCCAGGGGAACCTCTATAATTACTGCTTGGAGCAATAATTGTTCTAGTGCCAACAGGAGGGATCCTCTCTTCTGGGGATCCCTTGGCACGTTTGACCTTATAAAGTGGGAAGGAGGGGAGTCTTTTAACTCCAATTTGTATCCCAGACTTACTGCGGAGAGCACCCATCTGTCTCTGATCGTGTCCCGCCAGGTCTCTGTGAACAACTGAAGTCTTCCCCCCACCCGATTGAGTGGGGGCAACCCTTCATGCATTTGACTTTGGGGGAGGTTTTGTACCTCTCCTGCTCCAGGGCTTCTTGTTACCCTGCAATTGTCCCTGATTTTTACCTCCGGGATTTGACCGAGGAGGCCGTCGGAACTGTTTCACAGCCGATGTCCTAGGGACTGGAGAAGCAGGCCTCTTAAAAGAGGGACCTCTAACTCTGTTTTTAACCGGCAAAAGTGTACTTTTACCGCTGGAAATTTTCTAGATATATTTGTCCAGGTCTTCCCCGAATAAGCGTTCACCATGAAATGGGAAGCTGACCAGCAATTTTTTACAGGGAGCTTCAGCAGACCAGTTTTTGAGCCATAGAAGCCTGTGCATATGTACTACAGACAGCGTAAGGCGGGAGGCCTGATGGATTGAATCCTTTATAGCGTCCACCGCAAAGCACAAGGCTCTAGGTAGATCAGCTAGGGCAAGAGCCTGCTGATCTGGCAAGTCCCTTAAGACCTGTTTCAACTGATCCTTCACTGCTTGGCAGACCCCAATAGCTGCCACTGCTGGTTGTGTCACCAAGCCTGCTGTAGCAAAAGCAGATTTTAATAAGGACTCCAATTTTTTATCTATTGGGTCCTTGAACATTTGGACATTATCCACTGGACATGTCAGTGATTTATTCACACAAGAGATGGCTGCGTCCACTGTAGGGACCCTCCATTTTTTGATGAACTTATCCTCCATGGGATAGACCACCTGAAATCTCTTGGGAGGAGTAAATATTTTATCAGGATGCTCCCAATTCTGGTAAATGAGCCCTTCCAGTAAAGGATGGATCGGAAAGGAACAAACAGTCTGGGGAGCTTTTAGCGACCCCAACGAGGAGACAGAAGTGGATGATGGCTCCGCAAGGGGCATTTTAAATGCTGATCGGACCATGTTAGTCAGGGACTGAACCCATAATCTTTCAGCATGTGATGCTGAGAATCGCTCTTCCACTGTTGATTCCTCTACAACAGAATCGACCTCATCCTGATCCCCCTCAGGTAGGTCGATCCCTGTATGGGACTGTTGCTCCGCTAACAGGCACTCTGAGGGACGAGACGGAGATCGAGTGCTTTTTTCCTGTGACAGGGAAGCAGCGATCAATGCTGACAATCTCTCTTCCAGCCCTCCCAGAGCTGAGGAAAAAACCTCCAGTGTTACATACACAGGAGCAGGTGAACTGAGGACAGCCACAGTACCAGGTACTCCTGAGGGTGCTCTACGGTCACTAACCTCTGATTCTTCAGGGGAGATTGGTGCAGCCGAAGCATGCCCAAGATCCTCAGAGCCCGATGGAGACCCCCTATGCTTCCTGGGATTTTTAGTCCCGGAGTTTTTAGACGGCATATTCCTAAGCCCAAAGCTGAGGTATTCCAGCCGAAATACACCACTTACTGACAATAGTCTAGCACAAATGCTGCTATAAAAACAGTTGGTGTCTACTAATGTGCCTTTCTATGGGGATGCCTGCATCAACCGCTTGCTGTATGCCTTTTTTAAATGTTGCCAGCTCTGTCTCTGCACTCCATAGCCAGCTCACAACACATAATTGTGTTTTTTAACATGCTGGGACGCCCGCACATGCGCAGAAGCGCTGCGGCGCGCACAGAGCGTCATCCCCCAAGCTCCGCCCCCTTTCCCAGCTCACCTCTATATATAGAGGCGCGTGCACGCGTGCGCCTTCGGCGCTCTTTTTTGAAAAGGGAAACTAGGGACAAGAGCCAGGGCCCCTTTTGCCGCAGGCCGGGGGATGGACGAGCATTGCAACATGGCAGAGGAAGCAGTTTCCCACAAGAGAACTCACCATCTGCCTGGACTTGCTCTGATGAAAAGAAACTAGTCCACATGACAAGAAACGTTCCACAGCGGCCTCTAGTGGATTAACACAGGTACCGCAGTCTATATATATATTTTTTTTTTCTTGACCACTATTAAAATTATTACATTTTTTAGTAGTTACAGGCATGCATAATATTTAGCGGGAATACCGTTAGGTAACAGGCAGAAAGACATATTAGGCTTGGGGGTCCCCTCAATAGAACCAAGTTCCTGAGGGGCCCCCACTTACCTTTTCCCCGCCGCAGGACTCTGTTTGGTCCACAGAAGCCCAAACTTCACCTATCACGGCAGGCATTGTAATTAAACCTTCAGGGACCGGGTTCCCAAGGATTCCACTCCCTTGGACCTGTATAGCACCCTGCGCAGAAAACATCTTGGTCGTGGGTATGACCAGAGCTCTGGATCCCAGGGTCCAGCTCTCCTAAGAGAAGCATTACAGGCAAAACCTTGCTCTTCTCTGCAAGGCCTGGGTACCGACCGTTTAGCTATGAAGCTTTTTTGGTCGGATCCGGAATAGCTTACTGAGGCCCAAAAGAACCTGTACGCAAGCTCAGTGAAAAACACATGTTACTTCTTGGCCAACACCTTAGACACTGGCAAAAAACTGAGGTGCTCCCGGATGGGAGGGGCTTATATAGGGGAGGGTACTTCCGGTTTTGGAAGTTGCCAGTGCCAGCACCTGAAGGTATCTATATAACCCACATAGTAATGACTATGCCGCTCTGTGTCCCGTGATGTACGAGAAAGAAATAAATAAAACTGGTTTGTGTAACTGCCTTAAAAGTGTAAGGAGTTCAGATTTAATTGGTCAGTCAAATCCATCCAAGTCTGCTAGTGCAGCTAACACTACCCCCTCCATAGATTGACAGTGCTGCTGTCCAAGGGTGGCTCCACTCCCCCCACCCAGAGTGGAGAAACCCCAAGACAAGAAGTGTGTTACTGGCTGAATCGCCAGATAAAAATACATGGAAACAAGCCTACAAAAGGAAAACAAATGGAGCCACCATATTTAAAAGGTATATGTGAACCTTACCTTGTAAAACAAACCATTCTGTTTAAAATGGAAATGCAAGGCAAGTAGGGATGGCAGAATCACCAGGTATTTCACACAAAGGAAGCAGTACAAAAAGAACAGGATACGTTTTTTTTTACAAATACATGGTAACTCAGACACATCAGAAATATGAAATGCTGGGGTAACATACACTTTAGGGATTGGTAAGCTGCAATATTTTAAATTTTTGTTTTTAGGTTTACTACTGTTTTAATGAAGCATGAGGGAGAACTGAACTGTTAAAACAGAACTACACCACAAACCAAAAATGCTATTTAAAAAGTGTTTGTAAAGCTTCATTTTTTTAAACAACAAAGAGGTTAATACTTACCTGCTCTGTGCAGTGGATTTGCACAGAGCGGACCCAAACCTCCTCTTCTCAGGTCCCCCACTGGCACTCCTGGCTTCTTTCCCTCCAACAATTGCCCCCATAAAAAGCCGCTCTGTTTTGGAGTCAGCACACTCGATAGATTAGAGTTAGATTAGGGTACAAGCCCTGATCAACCTACTACGCCAGATGTCTTCCACTCTGGGCAGGATGAAAATGACCAGCCATATTCTGCGTTGTCCTCCAAAAATAGGAATACCCCTGAAGGGATATTCAGGGATAGGGGACCACTGAAGGCAGTTCATGGCCCTAGACCTCTTTGTGGTTAACACAGCACCCCAAACCAAGGTGAGCACCCATGGAGGAGCCAGTGTTGAAGTGACTTTACAGGTCAGCCCTGCTTCCTTTTCCAGGTGGGGTACAGGTACGGTTTCCCCCAAGGCTGAGCTGAGGAGTCAACCAATCAAGAAAACAGTTGAAGGAAAGCCACAGTGGCTACGGTGCAGCTAGGAACATGACAAAAAATAAAAAATCTTGAGAAAACAAACAAAAAAATCAACATAAACAGGTAAACTTTAAGTAGAAGACGTTCTTCACCTAAAGGGCCGAATATTAAGCGGTATCGGCCGGTTCAATTAAAACCAGGCATCATTCGGCCCGTGTGCAAGGCAGCTGCACAACCAAAAAAAAGTCTGCCAATCGGCATCCAATCAGCACTCTCAGAAAAATGGCTGAGAGCTCTGACTGATGTGTGGGTGGGGGCCATGCCCCTGTCAGAACACAATAGCTCAGCGGGGAAGATTGCTGTAATAATATCGTATTGTCAGTACAGGATCTCCTCCTGAACTCTTCAGATTTTTTTTTTACGTTCAGCCTGCTGATTTGAACGAAAAAATAAATGATCGTGTGTACTGGGCTTAAAGTAGTTTTAAAACCCTGATAACAAAAAGTAAACTAAACATTTATGCTAAGTCAGCAAAGCAGCACAACTCATTTGTGCGCAGTCTGGCAGGGATATGAGCAGCCTGTCATCTGTAATCCTCACCGCTTTGCTACCGCAAAAAAATCTGACACGTGCAAAAAATGTGTCGCCACTCTCTTTTGATTGACAGACATGTAAAGGAGACTCCTGCACGAGCATGAGTGAAAGGAAGTCTGTTTAGATTCAAGTCGTTGTAACCCTCATATACATTAGTTCTCAAAGACATGCACCATTTCACCTTTGTATTTTCATCTCTAAGCCTATCACAGTTCTCTGGAAATCTCCGATCCATGGGTGGCGAAGTCCAGACATCACTGGCCCCACCTGCCAGCTGTACATACCACCTCCCAGCAGGGAGTGACATGTGCGTGCACGCCTCCAGCAGCGTGCACACTGCTAAGCCATCACTAGTGTGTGAGTGTAGAGCTGGGAGGTGGGGCCAGTGATGTCACGACACCACCTCCTGAGCTGCGGTGCGTAGACAAGCCCATGGACCATGGATTTTTATTGAACAAGCTATGAAATGGTGCATGTCTTCAAGAAATTATGCATATGAGATTTACAACCACTTTAACCACTTCCCGCCCAGTCAATAGCATATTGACGTCCGGGAAGTGGTTCTGTTATCCACACTGGACGTCATATGACGTCCTGCAGGATAACAGCCGCCGCACGCCCGGGGGGGCGCGCATCGCGGCGATCGGTGGAGCGGTGTGTCAGTCTGACACACCGCTACACTGATCTCGGTAAAAAGCCTCCGGCGGAGGCTTTTTACCACGTGATCAGCCGTGTCGAATCACGGCTGATCAGGATGTAAACAGGAAGAGCCGTTGATCGGCTCTTCCTCACTCGCGTCTGACAGACGCGAGTAGAGGAGAGCCGATCGGCGGCTCTCCTGACAGGGGGGGTTCGCGCTGATTGTTTATCAGCGCAGCCCCCCCTCGGATACCCACACTGGACCACCAGGGAAGCCCCCCAGGACCACCAGGGAAGCCACAAGCATGTGGATGGCCCCCATGGCCACCCACATGTAGTAAAACACAAAAAAAAACATAAAAAAATATGCCAATCAGTGCCCACAAATGGGCACTGACTGTGGTTGTGCCATGATAGTGCCAATGTGTGGTGGCTGGCATTGCTGGGCATCAGTGTCACCAGTGCCACCTACTAGTGTCCATCAGTGCCCATCTGTGCCCATCTATCAGTGCCCGTCCGTGCCACCTATCAGTGCCACCCATAAGTGCCCATCAGTGTCGCCTATAAGTGCCAATCAGTGCCGCCTATGAGTGCCAATCAGTGCCACCTATGAGTGCCAATCAGTGCCACCTATGAGTGCCAATCAGTGCCACCTATGAGTGCCAATCAGTGCCCATCAGTGCCGCATACCAGTGCCACATATCAGTGCCCATCAGTGCCGCCTATCAGTGCCCATCATCAGTGCCACCTCATCGGTGCCCATCAGTGCCGCCTTATCAGTGCCCGTCATTGAAGTAGAAAAGGTACTTATTTACAATTTTTTTTTACAGAAACAAAGAAAAACGTAGAGAGAGGGGCAGGAAGGTGGGAGGAATCAGATCCAGGCTGGTGGGCTTGTAGCTCTAATAACTTCTTCTTTATTGTTCTTCCTTTTGCCTTATCTGCTATTATCACTCCAAAAATTACAGATGCAGGATAAGACGTTTAGTGTAGTATCATGCAACATCCGTGGCCTAGGGGATCCTGCCAAAAGAGCTCTGGTTATGTCAGCTTTGGAGGGGAGGGGGCATGGCTTGCTCTGTATACAGGAGACGCACCTGACCAGAGATAGTGTGAAACAAATGCGCAACCAGAGGTTTCCGTTTCAATACCACTCTGTCCACTCCTCCTATTCGAGAGGAGTGAGCATAATGATGGGGAGGGGACTGGCGTTTTCTTGTCGAGAGAGCTGTATAGACGAACATGGTCGGTACATCTTCTTGTCATGTTCTATCAAGAATAAACCATATGTCCTGGCTAACATCTACATTCCACCTCCATTTAATCTTGAGGTTCTATGTAGATTGGTAGAATTTACATTGGACAATGAAGGAACCCCACTATTTGCGGTAGGAGACTTCAACGAAGTTCTTGATAGGAGCCTGGACAGATTCCCTTCGGGGAACAGCGCTAACAAGATAAATGAAAGTCGATTGGCTCGCTACCTGGGGGAAATGGGAATGGGGGACATATGGCGCATGCACCATCCACAAGAGCACCAGTACTCTTGCTTTTCCAGCTCCCACCTCACGCTTTCCAGAATTGATATGGCCCTGGGAAACGATGAGGCGGCAGTACTGGTTAGCAGGATAGAGTATGACCCTAGAACCGTCTCTGACCACTCCCCGCTAGTGCTCAAGATAAAAACAGGGGACACGACACACCGGGGAGATTGGAAAATCTTGAATTGGCTTGAATTGATCGGGAACTCTGCAGAGCTGGTCAATAGTTTAACCACTTCCCGCCCAGTCAATAGGAGATTGACGTCTGGGAAGTGGTTCTGTTATCCACACTGGACGTCATATGACGTCCTGCAGGATAACAGCCGCCGCGCGCCGGGGGGGGGGGGGGCGCGCATCGCTGCGATCGGTGGAGCGGTGTGTCAGTCTGACACACCGCTACACTGATCTAGGTAAAGAGCCTCCGGCGGAGGCTTTTTACCACGTGATCAGCCGTGTCCAATCACGGCTGATCACAATGTAAACAGGAAGAGCCGTTGATCGGCTCTTCCTCACTCGCGTCTGACAGACGCGAGTAGAGGAGAGCTGATCGGCGGCTCTCCTGACAGGGGGGGTTCGTGCTGATTGTTTATCAGCACAGCCCCCCCTCGGATAACCACACTGGACCACCAGGATGCCGCCCAGGACCACCAGGGAAGCACCAAGCATGTGGATGGCCAGGTAAGTCCCCCATGGCCATCCACATGCACAAAAACAGACACAACATGTGCCAATCAGTGCCCACAAATGGGCACTGACTGGCACCATCATGGCCCGACCACACTGTGTGATGGCCAGCAATGCCAACCACCAGTGTCATCAGTGCCACCTACCAGTGTCTAGTGCCACGTGTCCAGTGCCCACCTATCAGTGCCCGTCTGTGCCACCTATCAGTGCCGCCTATGAGTGCCCATCAGTGCCGCCTATGAGTGCCCATCAGTGCCGCCTATGAGTGCCCATCAGTGCCGCCTATCAGTGCCCATCAGTGCCCATTAGTGCCACCTCATCGGTGCCACCTCATCGGTGTCGCCTCATCGGTGTCGCCTCATCGGTGTCGCCTCATCGGTGTCGCCTTATCAGTGCCCTTCAGTGCCGCCTTATCAGTGCCCGTCATTGAAGTAGAAAAGGTACTTATTTACAAAAAAAATTAACAGAAACAAAGAAAAACATAGTTTTTTTCAAAATTTTCGCTCTTTTTTTATTTGTTGTGCAAAAAATTAAAATCGCAGAGGCGATCAAATACCACCGAAAGAGAGCTCTATTTGTGGGAACAAAATGATAAAAAATTTGTTTGGGTACAGTGTAGCATGACCGCGCAATTGCCATTCAAATTGCGACAGCGCTGAAAGCTCAAAATTGGCTTGGGCAGGAAGCTGTATAAGTGCATGGTATTGAAGTGGTTAAGGGACTTGTTGGGAGTGAAGGAGGTTATTTAAACCTGAAGGTAGCTGCACATAACAAGTGGTAAAAAGTAAGAGCCTGTGTACTGCACTGTATAATTAAAGGCTAAGTTCACCTTTCTGAACATGTTACACATGTATTTAGGGTGCAACATGGACCCCCGATCCCTTCCTCTTCCCTGTGACAGTGGGTGAGGGATCCTCTCTCCCCCACTCGCTGTCAAAATTTTAAAAAAGTGCGGCCATGCGGGACTTCACCCACACGGCCATGTATTCCATTTACAGTTCCATGTGAATGAATAGACTACATGAATAGACTACATGAATAGACTACAAGTACCGTCAGCCACTGCTTGTAGTTCTCAATGAACTGTGAGGGCGCAGGTGAGAGCTCTGTAAGTTTATTGATCTTGCTGCTCTCATCTAACTGCCTACCCATATCCGAGGTACAGGCAGACAGCTATCCTGACAGCCTACAGGAACCTGACATTTGCACCCACGATTTGCGGATCGCGGGTGCAATGCTCTGAAGGCTCCATAGAAAAAAATAATAATAATAAATCCATATTCTTTTACGTGCAAAACAAAATGTGCAAAACAAATTTCTCCCCAAAAGGTGAACTTATCCTTTAAGAAATTGTGGTTACTTGTATATTGATGCAGGGTCCTCTTTACGGAAAGCCATATTTTGATGAATATTTATTCACACTTTACAAGCCATTCATGCAAAAAACATGATTATTTTTAGGGGTTCATATATTTATATGTAGATTATATGCAGATTTGACTAGTTTTAGCAAGCTGCTTAAAGTGAAGCATGATGAATTTACACAGAGATATAAATAATAGTATGATAAGAAAATCAAAAATAGAACATTAGATATAACTAATGATATAACTACAAACATTATACTAAATCAATCTTCATGGCCTAAAGAAATGTGCATGTGTGGTACCCTCCAAATAAAGATCTATTTACATGTGTATTACGGTCACAGCTTTGTATTCTCAGTTCTGCTTTGCACCTTTATTTCCACTTTAGGCTTAGCAAGTTTAAGTGAAAACAGATGATGTGCTGTATTTAAACATTAAAGCGGAACTTCAGTAATTTTTTCATCTATCTATTAAATCCTCTGCCCTTTTTGTTTTAACTTTGGATAGTAAAAAAAAAAATTCTGTCAGTAAATACCTTATACAGCCCACTTCATGTTTCTTGTCTGGTAAAAAGCCTAGGCTTATGACATAATGCACAGCTCTCTCACTCTCGTGAGAGTTTGCCAGGAAGAGAGGGGGTGAGTGAAAAGAGGACCAATGAGAGCTGCAGAGCTGGAGGTGTGCCTCTGTTTCTGTGTAAATCCAGGAAGTGCCCACAGTTAAAATGGTTGCAGCCAGACTCAGTGGAGGGAGATTTCTGCAGCATATTTGGCAAGTACAGAATCACAGTATATAAAATATTATGCAAAGTGGTTGGAGGGAAGCTTCAGAATGGCAAAGATGTTTTTATTACAAAATTATGTGAGCAGACTGCAGTTCCTCTTTAAAGGAGTTTTAAAGGCAGAAGTTTTTTTACCTTAATGCATTCTATGCATTAAGATAAAAAAACCTGTGTGTAACAGCCCCCCCCCCCAAGCACCCCCCTAATTACCTACCTGAGCCCCTTCTCTCGCCAGTGATGTCCACGATCCCCTCAGCCATCCAGGACACTCCTCCTGATTGGCTGAGACAGAGCAGCGGCACCCATTGGCCTCTGCGGCTGTCAAGCAAAGTCTGTCAGCCAATCAAGGGAGAGGGGGGGTGGGACGAGGTCGGGGCTCCGTGTCTGAATGGATACACGAAGCTCTGACTGCTTGGGCGCCCCCCTATAGCAAGCTGCTGGTTGAGGGGCACTCAAAGGAGGGGGGGGGGGGGCTAAGAGCAGCAAGCATTTTTGTTATTCAAAAAAAAAAGAAAAAAAAAAAGCTCAAGTTCATTTTTATTTATTTTTTGGGAAATAGCACCAAATACATTAGTTATGTGCAATGGCGTGCATCCCATTACCTGCAGGCAGCCGTTTCTGATAAAAATTATTTCTCTAGTGTCTGTTTTTTCATAGCCACCAGATACTGCCTTGAACAGCTGTCTCCCAGCGCTGTGGGAGTTAACAGCAGCTGCTCCTAATGAGAAAAGTTGAGCCGCTCACCTGCCCCTTCTGCCTCTGAGCCAATTTTACTGCTCATATTACCATTATAAGCCTATTAAAAAATATACTGTATTTATTGGCGTATAACACTCACTTTTTTTCCCTGAAAATAGAGGGTAGACTGTGCCTGCGTGTTATACGCAGGGGGCTGTGGAAAATAGGATTTTTATAACAGCTTACCTGTAAAATCCTTTTCTTGGAGTACATCACGGGACACAGAGCGGCATAGTCATTACTATGTGTGTTATATAGATACCTTCAGGTGCTGGCACTGGCAACTTCCAAAACCGGAAGTACCCTCCCCTATATAAGCCCCTCCCATCCAGGAGCACCTCAGTTTTGTAGCAAAGCAATAAGTGTCCCCAAAGAGGGGTGGGAGCTCTGTGTCCCGTGATGTACTCCAAGAAAAGGATTTTACAGGTAAGCTGTTATAAAAATCATATTTTCTTTCTCGTACATCACGGGACACAGAGCGACATAGTCATTACTATGTGGGATGTCCTAAAGCAATGCCCAATGAGGGGGGGGATACACCATACATAAGCTGAGCGCTATCAGACATGAGGATCTTTTGCGGCCTGCAACACACTGCGCCCAAAGGCGACATCCTCCTGACTTCTAACGTCCACCTGGTAGAACCTAGCAAACGTGTGTACTGAAGACCATGTTGCGGCCTTACAGATTTGAGCCAGGGAGGCCTGGTGATGCACTGCCCATGAAGTTCCAACTGCTCTCGTGGAGTGCGCCCTAACTTTGAACGGAGGCGGTCTCCTTCTCAAGCCATAGGCTTGCATTATGACCTGTCGAATCCACTTGGCTAAAGTAGATTTTGACGCTGCCTGACCCCTTCTGGGGCCTTCCGGCAGAATAAACAAAGTATCCGTTCTGCGAATCTGAGCAGTGGCTTTTAGATAAGCTTTAACTGCTCTTACTACATCCAAAGAATGCAATAACTTTTCCTCTACCGAACTAGGTTTGGGGGAAAAAAGAAGGAAGAACCACATCTTGGTTCAACTGAAACCTCGATACCACCTTAGGAAGAAAGGCTGGATGAGGACGTAACACTACTCTGTCCTTATAGATAACCAGATATGGCTCCTTACAGGACATAGCTGCTAATTCCGACACTCTTTTAGCCGAACGAATGGCTAGAAATTTCAATTTCCTGGTGAGAAGAACCAAGGAAATATCTGTAATGGTTCAAATGGTTGTTTCTGTAGAACCGACAGAACCAGGTTTAGATCCCATGGACATATGGGAATATTAACCGGAGGACTAATACGCACCACTCCTTGTATAAAGGCTTTGCTAGTGAATGCGAAGCCAAGGGCCTTTGAAAAAATATTGACAAGGCCGAAATCTGACCCTTGATAGTACTCAAGGCAAGCTTCCTATCTACAGCCCACTGTAGGAAGTCCAGAATCCTACCTATTACGTACTTACGTGGATGCCATTTCTTGGCCTCACACCACGCGATGTACGCCTTCCAGATTCTATAGTAGATCTGCCTGGATACCGGCTTCCTGGCATTGATCATGGTAGATACCACAGGATTAGAGAGCCCTCTCTTTTTTAGAATGTGGACTTCAATAGCCAGGCCGTCAAACCTAGGGCTGGTAAGGAAGGGTGGTATATCGGTCCTTGCGAAAGCAGGTCCGGACGACGTGGGAGAGTCCAAGGACTCCCCACTGACATTTTACAATCTCCGCGTACCACGCTCTTCGGGGCCACGCTGGAGCCACCAGAATCACTGGTTTCTTTTCTACCCTGATTCTGCGGAGTAATCGAGGTAACAATTGTGGCGGTGGGAATGCATATATCAGCTTGAACTAATCCCAAGGGAACACTAGGGCATCCGAGCCGCAAGCTAGGGGATCCCTTGTCCGAGAGACAAACCTGTCCACCTTTGCGTTGAATCTGGATGCTAGAAGATCTACATCCGGTGTTCCCCACCGCTGACATATTGTCCAGAAAACCTCGGGGTGAAGGGACCATTCCCCTGGGCATAATTGCTGGCGACTTAGAAAGTCCGCCTTCCAATTCTCCACTCCTGGAATGAATACCGCAGATATGGCTGGGACATATCTTTCTGCCCATTTCAGGATGTAATTTACTTCCCTCTGGGCTGCACGACTCCTGGTGCCACCCTGATGATTGATATATGCCACTGCTGTGGCATTGTCTGATTGAATTCTGACAGGGGACCCTTGGAGTTTGGATGTCCATGCTACTAGGGCATACCGGGCTGCTCGTATCTCTAAGAGATTGATGGGCAGGGCCTTTTCTGCATCCGACCATCTGCCCTGGAGAGACCATTGCTCCAGTACTGCTCCCCAGCCTATAAGGCTGGCATCTGTAGTGACCACCTTCCAAGAAATCGGACTGAAGGATTTCCCTTTTTCCAGATTCTGGAGAACCAACCACCAACGGAGGCTCTTGCGAACGGAAGGGGACAAGGACATTGTAAGTCTAGGGCCTGAACTTTTTTGTTCCAGGCTGACAGTATGGCCCTTTGCAAATTCCTTGAATGGAATTGACCGTAGGGTACTGCTTCGAATGATGCCACCATTTTTCCCAGCAGCCTTATGCACAGGCGTATGGACGGCTGTCTTTTTGTACCCACTAAGTGGATCAAATCTTTCAAAGACAACACCTTTCCTCGAGGCAAGAATATTTTTCTCTGGCCTGAATCCAACCTTAGCCCCAAGTATTCCAGACTTTTGACTGGTTTTTAGGGCTGACTTGTCTCGGTTGATAATCCAACCGTGAGATTCCAGATACTTGATTGTCTTGTGAACGACCACGTCTAGTTTTTTCACTGAGTGGTCTATCAGCAATAAGTCATCTAGATATGCCATTATCATTACACCTTGTGTTCTTAGATTGGCCAATAAAGGGCCAGAATTTTTGTAAACACTCGTGGTGCTGTGGCCAGACCGAAGGGTAAGGCTCTGAACTGAAAATGGCGCCCTTCTACTGCAAAGCGTAGAAATTTTTGGTGGACTGGAAAGATGGGAATGTGCAAATAAGCATCTTTGATGTCGATCGCGGCTAACCATTCCTTCCCTTGTAGGGCAGTGGCCACCGATCGGATCGACTCCATCGGAAAGTCCTGATATACAGGAATTTGTTTAGCCCTTTTAGAATTAATATGGGCCTCACGTCCCCGTTTGCTTCGGGACTGTAAAGAGGTTTGAGTAAAACCCGAACCCCCATTCTTCCAGGGGAACCTCCATAATTACTCCTTGGAGCAATAGTTGTTCTAGTGCCAACAGGAGGGACTCTCTCTTCCGGGGATCCCTTGGCACGTTTGACCTCAAAAAATGGGAAGGAGGAGAGTCTTTTTTATATAATCTTTATTTTATAAAAGAAAAATATACAACAGTTTGCTTAAAAAAAAAAAAAAAAAAAAGGAAAGGAAAATTTAAAATAATAAGTAAAATAAAATAGGAAAAGCACAGACCCGTCTGGTGTGCATAACCAGCATATAAACAAGTTGAACAAAGAAATAGAGTACGTCAATAATAGCAGTATCTTGTATGCCTTATGTGGGGCGGCCGATGGGCCACACTAGTTAGTAGAGTAAGGGTGCCACCATAGGAACAGTGGGTGCACAACTGTGGTAGGCGCGGAGGGCACATGGAATGTGGGGGCCTCACATATTACCGTCCCACCACTGATAACAAGCCAGGGGTGTTGTCCATGTGACTATAATTAAGACATGGTCCCCCGACCCGCGGCCGGGGCGGGGGGCTCAATAGCCTCCATCTGACCTCTCCCCGCACGCAGCGGGGGGCACCGATATGCTACGGTGCACGCTCTGGCGGGACACCCTGTGCCCCCTGTAAAGGGGGGCCCATCCCGCGAGCGCGGAGGCTCATGGTAATTACAACACCCGCCAGCATAACAGACATTTCTTTAACTGGCATAAATGCATACCATTGCAAAACATATACAAGAAGAAAAAAAAAAAAAAAAAAAAAAAAAAAAAGGGGGGGGGGGGAAAGAGGGGAAGGAAAAGGACAAGGAAAGGAAAGGAGGAAAGGAAGGAGTGATCCGAGCGTACCTGTCTTTCTGTAGGAGGCCTCATTCCAGGCCGCACCGAGCACACCCTCAAGCGTAGCCATCAAACCAGGTAAACTCCATTAGTCTCACTATGTCAGAGGGTAGCTCTCAGTCTTCTAAGCTCTCGACAGCCTGCGGTTTTTAAGAGAAGGTTCTGCCAGTTCCAATAAAGCTATGTCTAGGCTAGATGGCACGTATCCAGGATCTGTGACGTAATCGGTCCAGGGTGTCCAGATACCGGCAAACCGGTCTCGGGAGTCCCTACAGGTCGCTATCCAGTCTTCAGCCTCTCGGACTGCATTTACCCCACCGATCCACTCCTCCCGGGTAGGGACTCTGGGCTGCTTCCAAAAAGTTGGGAGCAGGCGTCTAGCCGCATTTAATAAGTGGGGCAGTACGCTCTTCCTATATTGACTGAGTGGAATCGGAGGGACATGCAAGAGGAAGTGCGTCGGAGAGAGGGGAACATCAATCCCCGTTATGCTCATTATTTGGTCCTTGATGTCTTCCCAAAAGGGCCTGATTAGGGGACATTCCCACCATATGTGGATAAGCGTACCCCTGTGCCCGCAGCCACGCCAGCAAAGCTCCGATCCAGAAGGATATATGCGTGCCATATCCGCTGGTACCCGATACCAGCGGGACAATATCTTATAGTTTGTTTCTTGAGCTTTTGAGTCTATGGAGGACGAGTGAGTAAGGTCGTACAGGTGAGTCAACTGTGAGTCAGTGAATTCCTGTCCTAAGTCTCTTTCCCAGCTTCGAATAAAAGCAGGTTTAGGTTGATTGGCAGCAGAGCCAAGAAGTCGGTATAGTTCCGACACCATGTGGGGGATAGGTTCCTCATTAACGAAGAGGTGCTCGAACGGGGTGAGGGAGGTTGGGTCCCTAATTGAGTGGCCATGTTTCTCAAAGAAGTGGTGTAACTGCCTGTACCTCCAAAAGTTCATACGGGAGCCCTGGTGTCTGGCCTGCAGGGCGCTAAAGCTCAGGAGCTTACCATCTTTCATGAGCTTGCCGCAGCTGGCATTTCCATCATCCACCCAGGGCCCAAAAAAGGCCATCTGTTCACCTGGGGGGAACCACAGGAACCCACCCAGTGGGGCCAGCGGGGACATAGGGGGGGCAATTTTCAAAACCGAATTGGTCCGGTCCCAGACTGAGAGCACCTGGGCTGTCAGTGGGGAGGTCGTTACCGATAGCCCCCTATATTCCCGGGGTAGCCATGGTGCATAGGATAAATTCCTGCCCGCCAAGCATTTCTCCAGGGAAACCCATAGTTTTGAGTGGGTATGGAAACGCCAGTTTAGTATTCTCTGGAGGGCTATGGCCCTGTAGTAGCGTCTGACATCGGGGATCCCCAGGCCGCCCTCCCGTTTTTGGCGCCTCAGCACCCTTAGGGCTATTCTAGGTTTCCGTGCGTTCCATACGAACGCGGACAGCATGCTGGACAATCGGTCAAAGAAGAGCCTAGGTAGGGGTATCGGTAGCATTTGTAAGTAGAAGAGTACACGTGGCAGTATATTCATTTTTATGATGTTTACTCGTCCCAACCATGTGAAGGCAGTCTGCGTCCATTGTGAGAGGTCTCTCTGGACCGCAGTAAGCAGCGGGGGATAGTTGGCCATATACAAGGTGTTGAAGCGGTCCGTGAGTTGCACTCCCAAATATCGTAGAGATGATTCAGCCCAGGTAAAGGGAAAGGCAGACCGGAGGCTCTTAGTTAAGAGGGGGGGCAAATGGATGGGCAGGAGTTCAGACTTTGTATAGTTTATTTTAAAGTTTGAGAGTGAGCCAAATTGCTTAAGTTCCTTCATCAGGTTAGGCAAAGAGATCAGGGGGTCCGAGAGGTGGAATAAGACATCATCGGCGTATGCCGAAAGCTTATGTTCCGTGTTGCCCACTTTTAGACCCTTGATGTCCTTACTGGCCCGCACGGCGCGAAGCAGAGGCTCCAGCGCTAGGGCGAATAAAAGGGGTGAGAGGGGGCACCCCTGCCTCGTGCCGTTCCTGATGGGGAAGCTGGATGAGAGGGTCCCGTTCACTTTAACCTGCGCGCAAGGTGTAGAGTATAGAGCCATGATTGATGTCAGTATTCGCGGCCCCAGTCCTATGGACTCAAGTACCGCTTTCAAATAGGACCAATCGACCCGGTCGAAAGCCTTTTCCGCGTCAGTTGATAGTATTATGTATGGCTGGGGATCCGGGCGGGTACGGGCCCAGTGAATAAGTTGGATCGCTCTAAGGGAGTTGTCCCTAGCCTCCCTGCCTACAATGAAACCTGTTTGGTCGGGATGGACTAGCTCAGGCATAAGGTGTTTAAGTCTATTGGCCAAAATTTTTGCCAGGAGTTTTATGTCCACATTAAGAAGTGAAATGGGGCGATAGCTTTGGGGGATAGTGGGGTCCTTGCCCTCCTTTGGGATCACTGTAATGTGGGCTAGTAGAGCCCCCGGGGGGATGGCAGTACCCCCCGCCACGGAGTTGAAATATTTGCACATAGGTGCCGCTAGGTGAGAAAAGAAGGCCTTGTAGTACCTTTTAGTGAGCCCATCCGGGCCGGGGCTCTTCCCATTGGGCAAGGACTCCACCGTCGCACCCAGTTCAGTTGGGGTGATCGGGAGCTCTAAAGCAGCGCGTTGGTCTTCCGTGAGGGGGGGGGGGTACCAGCCGCCGCCAAGTAGGCCTGGACCGCCGTTTGTCTGGTATCTCGTGCTTCAGGTGGGAGCTCGGATTCCAAATTGTATAGTTTGGCGTAGTATTCTCGGAACCCTGCGGCGATTTTAGAGGACTGTACCGTCAAATCCCCGGGAGAGGAGCGTAGTTTGTGTATGTATGCCTGCGCATGTTTTTTCCTGAGTGCCCGTGCGAGCATACGACCACATTTATTTCCGTGCTCGTAAAATTTATGTGACATAAATCTAAGCTGTTTACGAGTTTGGCGGTCTAAAAGACGTAGGAACAGTTCCCGTAGCTCAGTGAGAGCCTGTAGTGCTTTGGGGTCTCCATTTGCCTTGTGTTGGAGTTCAGCTTTCTGAAGGGCTGTGTGCACCCTCTGGAAGTCTGCCTGGCGGTCTCGCTTTAGTCTGGAGCCCTGGGAGATCAATATTTCCCTGACCACAGCTTTATGAGCCTCCCATACTACACCCTCGCTGACATCAACAGTGGAGTTTTCTTTAAAGTAGTGGGTTAAGGTGTCATTTACCTCCTCCACCACCACTACATCATCTAGCAAATTTTCATTCAGCCTCCACGTCCAGGTTCTATAAGCACCTGATGGCATGGTGAAGGCAATTGTGACTGGGGCATGGTCAGAGATAGTGATGTTGCCAATGGACGCAGACTGCAAGAGCTCCAAGGTGGTACGGTCTACATATATATGGTCTATGCGCGTGTAAACATTGTGTACCTTGGAGTAGTAGCTGAAGTCTCGATCTGAGGGATGCAATACCCGCCAACTATCCACCAAGAGGTGGGATTGGAGGGTCTTGCGAAAATGTTTGAGGAACGCATAGGGGTGTGAGGGTTTTGCGTGAGACGTGTCAAGCAGGGGGTCTGGGCTGACGTTAAAGTCTCCCCCGAGGATCAAGAGGCCTTCTCGGAAGTCGGCCAGTTGCTCCAAGGTCGAGTCAATGAAGGAAAGTTGGGCGGTGTTAGGGGCATAGATGGTTGCAAACGTGTAGGTTTGTCCTGCTATACTACCCTTCAGGAAGACATACCTACCCAAAGGGTCGATTTTATTACCCGTGGGCTGGAAAGGGCAGGACTTGTGGATTGCTATGGCCGTCCCTCTAGATTTGGAGACAGGGGAGTTACTGAGAAACCACTGATTAAAGAGGTGAGTGGGCAGCTTAGGAAGTGATTGGGGCGTGAAGTGGGTCTCTTGAAGGAAAACTACCTGTGCCTTGAGCCGTTTTAGTTCCCACCATAATTTGCTGCGTTTGTGAGGGGAGCAGAGGCCTCTAACATTATATGAGCTTACCTTTAAAGTAGCCATGGGGAGGTCTGGGAATGGTCGAGGTGCCAAAGTCGGTGGTGTGCTTGGCGCGGGTGGCAATGCAGTGGAACACTCCTGAGAGAGGGAAAAGAGAGAGGAAGGAAAGGGAGGGAGAAAGTGATAGGACAAAACAACAAAAAAGAAAAAAAGAAAAAACATATGAGAGCAGTATCAAGAACATATTGAGCAAGACAAACTGGCCGAAGCCATTTTAACATGTAAAACATCTGAGGGTCGTGTTCGAGACCCCGCCCCCTATAGGGGGGGGGGGGAGTCTCCGACCACGAACCCGTGATCCCAATGGGGATCTGTACCCAGAATGAGGGCGGCCTACTCGGGGTACGTGAACCAACATAGGGGGGAAGGTGAGGGGTCACTGTCTCCGTCCACCGCATCTAACTATGTGCGGTATAGGGGGAGTAAGAAAGGGGTCACCCATACTCGGTCCCCATGGGGTGCGGGCTCTACTAAGTCTGTCGTGAGTGGTCGGGGTGCAACTTAAGCTTATGAGATCCCAACCAGCTCAATCAGGCGGCTGGGCAAAAAGAGAGATTGAGTTAGTTGCCAAAATAAGTGCGAGCAAACAAGGTCCATCTTCAGCAGCATAGGGGAGTCCAAGGCACAGCCTTCGAGGGGGAATCTTTCAAAGGGGGGGCCCGTGCACCGGCATGGGCTAATTTTGCCATCAGTCTCTCGGGGCCGGGCCTGGTGAAGAATCGGAGGGATGTCGTCTGCGGTCTCGTCTGCGGTTCTTGCGCCCAGCTGGCAGCCACGGTTGAGTTGATTGTGGCTTAGGGTCTAGGTGGTTGGATGTTCCCCGCCAGTCTGGGAAGTCCACAGGGTCTAATTCAAGAGAGGCCAGGAAGTTTGGCAGGTCATCTTTGGTGCGGAGGGTCACCGTCTTGCCAGCTTTGGTGACTTGGAGGTAGAAGGGAAAGCCCCAGCGGTACTGCAAGCCCGCTTCGTGTATAGCTACTAGGAGGGGGCGAAGTGATCGTCGTTGCATGAGAGTGCGCCTGGAAATATCTTGATAGAAGGTTAAATGTGCGCCATCAAAGTCAAAGTAGGGCTTGCCGCGCATTTTTTGCATAATGCGGTCTTTAAGCGTGTATTTATGTAGCTTACATATGATGTCCCGTGGGTTATTCACGTCTTGGGATGGGGGCTTAAGGGCCCTGTGCGCACGATCTATTTCCACAGAGTCAGTAGCAGGCAGTCCCAATATTTCCTTAAATATGCCCTCCAAGCTAGGGATAATGTCTCTAGTTGTTGTTGCTTCAGGCATTCCTCTTATTCTGATGTTGGCCCTGCGACTGCGGTTCTCCATATCATCTAACTGACAGAGCAGGGCCTCAATCTGGTGATCTTGCGTAGTGCACTTATCCTGGAGCATGGAAATCACTGGGATGGTGTCCTCCAATCTTTGCTCTAGGGCCTCCACTCTACCCCCCAGGTGCAAGGTATCAGCTTTAAGTTGAGCAATGTCCTCCTTGAGGGCCTTCTCTACCCTGTCTGCGAAGCGCTCCAGGTCATCTCTGGTGGGGAGAGACCAAATATGGCGCCTGAGGTCTGCATCAGCCAGCGGGTCTGGGGCTCCAGAGTCTCTGGCCAGGGTTGATGGAGAGCCAGGAGAGATGGAGGGGGGCGAGTTACTCACCGACCCTGGGGATGGTATGGGGGAGCCTGAAGGCTGATGCGATCGTGCGTCGGAGCTCTGCGAGGCCTTGGGTGCTTTCTGGGCCTTCGCGACCGGCGCCATCTTTGAAGCCTCGCGGCTCTGCCCACGGGTCCCGGGGAAGAAAGACTCCAGCTGCCCCTGTCTGGTCCGATCGTAGCGTGGTGGCTGTGAGGACGCCCGGTTCCGCTGGGACATGTTAGGTGTCAGCTGGGGTGAGTGTCTCCCTCGTAGCTTATGGCAAGTGCGGCGGCGGGACGGAGCTGCAGAGACACGCGTCCTCACTCCTCCATGGTCAGGACACGCCCCAGGAGGAGAGTCTTTTAACTCCAATCTGTATCCCAAACATACTGCGGAGAGCACCTATCTGTTCTGATCGTGTCCCGCCAGGTCTCTGCGAACAACTGGAGTTTTCCCCCCACCCGACTGAGTGGGGGCAACCCTTCAATGAATTTAACTTTGGGGAAGGTTTTGTACCTCTCCTGACCCAGGGTTTCTCATTACCCTGCGATTGTCCCTGATTTTTACCCCCGGGAATTGACCGAGGAGGCCGTCGGAACTGTTTCACAGCCGATGCCCCAGGGACTGGAGAAGCCGGCCTCTTAAAAGAGGGACCTCTAACTCTGTTTTTAACCGGCAAGAGTGTATTTTTACCGCTGGAAATTTTCTGGATATATTTGTCCAGGTCTTCCCTGAATACGCGTTCACCATGAAAATGGGACGCTAACAAGCCATTTTTTACAGGGAGCTTCAGCAGACCAGTTTTTGAGCCATAGAAGCCTACGCATATGTACTACAGACAGCGTAAGGCGCGAGGCCTGATGGATTGAATCCTTTATGGCGTCAACCGCAAAGCTTAAGGCTCTAGGTAGATCAGTTAGGGCAAGGGCCTGCTGATCTGGCAAGTCCCTCAAGACCTGTTTCAACTGATCCTTCACTGCTTAGCAGACCCCACAGCTGGTTGTGTCACCAAGCTTGCTGTAGAAAGAAGCAGATTTTCATAAGGACTCCAATTTTTTATCTATTGGGTTCTTGAACATTTGGACATTATCCACTGGACATGTCAGTGATTTATACACACAAGAGATGGCTGCGTTCACTGTAGGGACCTTCCATTTTTTGATGAACTTATCCTCCATGGGATAGACCACCGGAAATCTCTTGGGGGGAATAAATATTTTCTCAGGATGTTCCCAATCCTGGTAAATGAGCCCTTCCAGTAAAGGGTGAAGTGGAAAAGAACAGACAGTCTGGTGGCTTCTAGCGACCCCAACGAGGAGACAGTAGTGGTTGATGGTTCCGCAAGGTGCATTTTAAATGCTGATCGGACCATGTTAGTCAGAGACTGAACCCATAATCTTTCAGCTTGAGATGCTGAGAAAGGTTCCTCCACTGTTGATTCCTCTATAACAGAATCAACCTCATCCTGATCCCCTTCAGGCAGGTCGATCCCTGTATGGGACTGTTGCTCTGCTAACAGGCACTCTGAAGGAGGAGACGGAGATCGGGCGTGCTTTCCCTGACAGGGAGGCAGCGATCAATGTTGACAATCTCTCTCTAATCCTCCTAGAGCTGAGGAAAAAACCTCCTCTGTTACATACACAGGAGCAGGTGAACTGAGGACAGCCACAGTACCAAGTACCCCTGCGCGGTCTCTACGGTCACTTACCTCTGAATTTTCAGGGGAGACTGGTGCAGCAGAAGCATGCCAAAGATCCTCAGAGCCCGATGAGACCCCCTTCGCTTCCTGGAAGATTCAGTTCCGGAGCTTCTGGACGGCATATTCCTAAGCCTAAAGCTGAGGTATTCCAGCCGTAAAAACACCACTTTTACTGAAAATAGTCTAGCACAATTGCTGCTATATAACAGTTGGTGTCTACTAAAGTGCCTTTCTAGGGGATGCCTGCATCAACCGCCTCTGTGTGCCTTTTTACTGTTGCTAGCTCTGTCTGTGCACTTCAATAGCCAGCTGTGATTGTGCTTTAAAACACGCTGGACGCCCGCACATGCGCAGTAGCGCCGCGGCGCACACCGAGCGTCATCCACCCGCTCCTTTTTCCAGATCGCCTCTATATATAGAGGTACGTGCGCCTTTTTTGAAAAAAAAATAAGGAGCTAGATGGGAGCCAGGGTCCCTGCCGCAGGGCCCGGGGATGGATGAGCGCAGCAACAGGGCAGAGGAGACAGCTTCCCAGCAGAGAACTTACCAACTGCCTGGATTTGATTTTGGAAGAAAAAATTCCACATTACAAGAAAAAGAACCATAGCGGCCTCTAGTGTCTAACACAGGTACCGCGGTCTTACACATTTTTTTTTTTTTTCTTGCCTACTATTACAATTTTTACATTTTCTCAGTAGTAACAGGCATACACAGAATATTAGCGGGAATACCTTAGGTAACAGGCAGAAAGACAAAATAGGCTTGGGGGTCCCCCAATAGAACCAAGTTCCTGAGGGCCCCCACTTACCTTTTCCTCGCCGCAGGACTCTGTTTGGTCCACAGAAGCCCAAACTTCACCTATCATGGCAGGCATTGTAATTAAACCTTCAGGGACCGGGTTCCCAAGGATTCCACTCCCCTGGACCTGTATAGCACCCTGCACAGTTAACATCTTGGTCGTGGGTATGACCAGAGCTCTGGATCCCAGGGTCCAGCCCTCCTAAGAGAGGCATTACAGGCAAAACCTTGCTCTTCTCTTTGCAAGGCCTGGGTACCGACCGTTTAGCTATGAAGCTTTTTTGGTCGGATCCGGAATAGCTTACCGAGGCCCAAAAGAACCTGTACGCAAGCTCAGTGAAAAACACATGTTACTTCTTGGCCAACACCTTAGACACTGGCAAAAAACTGAGGTGCTCCCGGATGGGAGGGGCTTATATAGGGGAGGGTACTTCCGGTTTTGGAAGTTGCCAGTGCCAGCACCTGAAGGTATCTATATAACCCACATAGTAATGACTATGTCGCTCTGTGTCCCGTGATGTACGAGAAAGAACGTTTTTTTCCTGAAACTTCCCTCTTAAATTTAGGGTGTAGTTTATACGCCGATAAATACCGTATATATATATATTTTTTTAATAAAAAAAAAAAAAAACTTACCCTGCCTCCTTCATAGTCACTGGATACTGCTACTTCCTGCTCTGTTATGCCCTGTACACACGACCAGTTTTTCCGACAGGAAAACTGTTTTTTTTCAGCAATAAAACGGCTCAAAATTGTCTTGCATACACACGGTCACTCAAATCTTGGCTGAAATTCCGAACGTCAAGAACACGGTGACGTACAACACGTACGACGAGCCGAGATCAATGAAGTTCAATAGGCTGTTTGGCTCTTCTGCTTGATTCTGAGTAAGCGTGGGGTTTTTTTTGCGTCGTAATTGCATACAGACGACCATGATTCCCGATAGGAATTTTTCCTGTCCTGGAAATTTAGATCCTGCTCTCAATCTTTTCTTGGCAGGAATTCTCACAGAAAAAGAGTGATGGAGCATACACACAGTCAGAATTCCTGCCAAAAAGCTTACATCACACTTTCTTGTCGGGAAAACTGATTGTGTGTACGAGGCATAAGGGTTAACAGCAGCTGCTACTGAGAAAAGTTATGCCACGCACCTCCCTCTTCTGCCTACTTAAATTGCTTGTACAGCAAATCTAATTTGAAAAAGATCCTCTGGGGCAGTGCATGCGAAGGCAGGAACCATGGTTTTAGGCCAATAACATCTGAAAGAATATTGGTCTGGGTTTTTTGGTAACGCCCATCTCCATCAGTTATCTTATATTTGATACGTTTTATAAAATCTAATGTTATTTTCAACTACCCGAATCTATAAAAGCTGTTGGAAGCTCTTGTTATATACACACTCGGGAGATTTTTGAACCACTATCAGTGGGCTAGATTATATTCAAATTTTCTGCAGAAAAGGGAAGGATGAAAGTTTAGCTCTCCACCCTCCCAGTTTTCTTACCATCTAAAATTATCATCAATATACTGTCGTTGAAAAATCTTTAATAAAAATCATTGAAAAGGAAAACACTTTCAGGAGCAATGTGAGTCAGAGGCATTGTTGAACAGCTCAGGCAAAGACAGCAAATCAGTGCATCTCCCTCACACAAATACAATCTCACATGGGCAGTGATTAGTAAAAGAAAAGAAAGGAACTAGAAAGCATTTGCTGGTCAATGATGCCGCCTGATCCTGTTTAAATGTAAGTATTTCAGCATATTAGTGTTAGTTATAAGCGTAACTAAAGGGAGGACACTCACCTTCCCAATGCTCCCTTGCCAGGTATCTTCTCCTGTGTGCCGGGTTTCGGGCATCTTCATAGGCCATTGCAGGGTGACATCACTCATGCGAATGCGCTGGAGCTAGTCATCTTGGCACACAGGATTGGTCTGACCACTGTAAGCTGAGACTATATACAGTACACGCGTTTATGTGTATATATATATATATATATATATATATATATATACATACATACATATATATATATATATGTGATGAGTGTATATATGTACGTACATACATATGTATGTGAAGTAATGATACACTCACCGGCCACTTTATTAACCTCTTGCTTACTGGGCACTTAAACCCCCCTCCTGCCCAGACCAATTTTCAGCTTTCAGTGCTGTCGCATTTTGAATGACAATTGCGTGGTCATACAACACTGTACCCAAATTAAATTCTCATATTTTTTCCCACAAATAGAGCTATATTTTGGTGGTATTTGATCACCTCTGTGGTTTTTAATTAAAAAGACCATTTAAAAAAAAAAAAAATTATATATTTTTATATTTTGTTATAGAATTTTGCAAACAGGTAATTTTTCTCCTTCATTGATGTACGCTGATGAGGCTGCACTGATGGGCACCGATAAGGCGGCACTGGTGGTCACTGGTAGGTGGCATTGGTGGGTACTGAAGGGCATTGATAGGTGGCACTGGTGGGCACTGAAAAGTGGCACTAATAGGTGGCACTGATGGGCACTGATGAGTGCCAATAATGGGCACTGATCGGTTACACTGATAGGCAGCATTACTAGGCGGCACTGATTGGCATCACAGGTGGGCATTGATAAATGGCACTTGTGGGCATTGATAGGTGGCACTGTGGGCACTGGCAGGCGGTATTTGTGCGCACTGATGAGGCAGTTGTGCCTCCTTCCTCTTCGGGACCAATGTCCCATGTAAACAAGCCAGCGATCGGCTTTTTTTTTCCTTACGCTGTCAGAAAAAAAACGATTACCGATCCTTTGTTTACATCATGTGATCAGCTGTCATTGGCTGACAGCTGATCACATGGTAAGGGGCCAGTGACTCGGTGATCACAGCGCGCACGCTGCAGGGGGCGCACAATGCGCGTGCAAAGGGGAGGACGTCTATTGACGGCCTCCCGGATTTTCAGGTCCACGCTGTAACCGTCATTTGACTAAAGCGTGGGCCTCTAGTGGTTAAATACACTTGTTCAATTGCTTGGCAACACAAATTGCTAATCAGCCAATCAGATCAAAGCAACTTAGTGCATTTAGACATTTAAAACGTGATGAAGACAACTTGCGGAAGTTCAAACCGAGCATCAGAATGGGGAAGAAAGGGGATTTAAGTGACTTTGAACATGGCATGGTTGTTGACACCAGACGGGCTGGTCTGAGTATTTAAAAAACTGCTTATCTACTGGAATTTTCACGCACAACCATCTCTAGGGTTTACAGATAATGGTGTGAGAAAGGGAAAATATCCAGTGAGCAACAGTTGTGTGAACGAAAATGCCTTGTTGGTGTCAGGGGTCAGAGGAGAATGGGCAGACTGAATGGTAAATGAACAAAAACTAAAACTCGCGCTTATGGAGACATACAAAAATAAATGACAAGTGAAAATAAATTATTATATGCGCAGCTGCTACAGCATAAGGCACTAACACCTTGAGAGATAAAAAATTATAAAATGCAGCGCTAGCGAATATAAATGTGCTCAATACAAACGTATGTGTGAATGTCAACCATCTAAACCTTTCGGGATGATGGTACACACTATTAGTGAAAAGATTATGCACCAATGATTGGTGTCACCAGAAATGCAGTGGGTGTAATACTAAATGTTACCACTAAAAAGTGATCAACTAAGTAAAACCAGAAAATATACTGTGCAAAACATTAAATTAACTGAACAACCAGGCAAATAGCTCTAGGAGTAATTCACAGTACTATAGATGGTTTTCAACATCAAAGAAATAATGTCCCATATGCAACAGTGGTTGTAATATAGAAGGAAGGAAAAAAAATGCTTTAAAATAAAATAAAATAAAAGTCACCCAACATCCAACATCTAGGACCGATAATGTTCGGTGAAATTCAACAGTTGGCTCAATAGCAGCAGAGATCAGAGGACCATGTGGGGAATAAAAAGAAAAAGCAACTTGTGAAGTACCGCTTAGGAACAGATTAACAATACGCTGTTATTGGGAAAACTCACAAGCCTTCAATGATAACCGAGCATCAGTGTGTTCCGGGTTCACAACAGCGTGCGTTCATCATCAAGTCCTTGATGATGCCCTGGAGGAGGGGCGAAATGCATTGACAAATTTCCGGTCAACATTAAGAACCAGTGACTCTGCTTCCGGTTCTTGTGGAACGCACGCCGTTATGAACCCGGAACACACCGACGCTCGGTTATCATTGAAGGCTTGTGAGTTTTCCCAATAACAGCGTATTGTTAATCTGTTCCTAAGCGGTACTTCACAAGTTGCTTTTTCTTTTTATTCCCCACATGGTCCTCTGATCTCTGCTGCTATTGAGCCAACTGTTGAATTTCACCGAACATTATCGGTCCTAGATGTTGGATGTTGGGTGACTTTTATTTTATTTTAAAGCATTTTTTTCCTTCCTTCTATATAATAACCACTGTTGCATATGGGACATTATTTCTTTGATGTTGAAAACCATCTATAGTACTGTGAATTACTCCTAGAGCTATTTGCCTGGTTGTACAGTTCATTTAATGTTTTGCACAGTATATTTTCTGGTTTTACTTAGTTGTTCACTTTTTAGTGATAACATTTAGTATTACACCCACTGCATTTCTGGTGACACCAATCATTGGTGCATAATCTTTTCACTAATAGTGTGTACCATCATCCCGAAAGGTTTAGATGGTTGACATTCACACATACGTTTGTATTGAGCACATTTATATTCGCTAGCGCTGCATTTTATAATTTTTGAATGGTAAATGAATGTGTATGTATGTAGCCATGTAGTACAGTGGGGAAAATAATGATTTGATCCCCTGTAGATTTTGTAAGTTTGCCCACAAGGAAATTAAGGGTCTATATTTTTTTGCCAAAAGTGTATTTTAAATGATAAAGATAGAATATCAACCAAAAATCCAGAAAAAACGCTTATATATTAGAAACAATTGATAAATAATAATCTTCAATAGTATAGAGACACCTATAGGAATAGGGGTCGCCCTAGTAAGCATGATAAAGTTTGGGCAAAGTGGTTGGAAAAATCGTACACGGCATCTAATATAGATGGAGGTAATGATTCATGGAAGGGATGTTCCCTATATGAGATACGTGGGCTAAGTAATGATGGTAATAATAGTGATAATTATTATAATTATTTTTTATTTCTTCTTTGCTATGCAAGGTGATTGGATCGTGTTATTTTACGAATATATTTCAGATTTAATGTGTATGATGTGTTGTCATGTCTTGTTTTGTTTAAGAAACAAAAAAAAAAAGATTAAGGGCCAGTTCACACTAGATGCAGTTGCGTATAGTTTTGTGCGCATTTTTTCTGCACTAAAAATGCATGCACAGTGTTTTCCATGTATTCCAATGGCTCTTGTTCACACCATGCATTCAGTTTCCGGTGCAGAAACTGACCGGAAAACTGACTGCATGGTGTGAACTAGAGCCATTGGAATACATGGAAAACACTGTGCATGCATTTTGTGCAGAAAAAAAGCACACGGAACGGAACGGAACTGCGTCTGGTGTGAACTGGCCCTTATAAAAATAATAAATCCAGAAAAAACACAATACAAATGTTAAAAATTGAATTGCAGTTCAGTGAGTAAAATAATAGGATTTTTTGTACTCGCCATAAAATCCTTTTCTCTTTCCGTCCATGGACTGACACAGCATCTTCAATCTTGACAAAGTGGGTTATGTTCCTGCTCATAGGAGAAGACTAGGCAGAATGTTAGATGTTTTAACATACATTCCCTTACCAGAGCTGAACAGCCCTGCCTAGGGGGCGGTCCCTCTGGACATAACCCTCCTACCTGCAGCCTCAGTTCGTATTAAAGCAGTACAAACTCAAAAAGGAGGGGTGGGTGCTGTGTCAGTCCATGGACGTCAGAGAAAAGGATTTTACGGTGAGTACAAAAAAAAACTATTTTCTCTTACCGTCCATTAACTGACACAGCATTTTCAATCTTGACAAAGTGGGACGTCCCAAAGCAGTGTCAAAGAACGAGGGGTGGGAACAGTATCAAGGAAAAAAACAAACTTCACCCCAAACAAGCAGAGCTCCTCAACGGAGGAGTTGCAACTTTAAAAAGCCGCCTGCAAAACCTTCCGGCCGAAGGAAGCATCAGAAGATGGATCCACATCAACCTTATAAAACATTGAAAAGGTATGTGCGGACGACCAGGTCGCCGCCTTGCACACTTGTGCAACAGACGCTTGATGTCGGAAAGCCCAGGAAGCACCAATTGCCCTGGTTGAATGCGCCGTAACCGGAAAAGGAGGCGCCCGCCCCTTAAAAGCATAGGCCTGTATGACAGTCTGCCGGATCCACCGAGAAATGGTGGCAGACGAAACCGCTTGGCCCCGTTTTGGACCAGACACAGACACAAACAGCGAGTCATACTTCCGAATCTAAGCCGTAGCAGCCAGGTACACCCGCAGGGCACGTACCACGTCTAACGTGTGGAGCGCAAACTCTCTGGGATGCGACGGACGAGGACATAAGGACGGAAGCACGATGTCCTCGATAAGATGGAAGGACAAGACCAGCTTCGGGAGAAAAGAAGCCTGCGGGCATAGCACCACCTTATTCTTATGGAGTACCAAGTATGGCGGTTTGCAAGACAAGACCGCCAACTCAGAAACCCTTCTGACAGAAGTAATGGCTACCAGAAAAGCCACCTTCTGAGATAAAGTTAAGAGCGGAATCTCTCTGATGTTTTCAAAATGAGGTTCCTGAAGAACCGAGAGCACCAAATTCAAATCCCAAGGAGGAAGAGGTGGTTTAACAGGGGGGAACACATGTCGGACCCCTGTATGAAGGTACTAACCAAAGAATGGCCCGCTAGCGGCCTCTGAAAGAAAATAGCCAAAGCTGAAATCTGACCCTTAAATGGTGCTTAAGGCAATCTTTTGGGTCACAGCACGCTGTAAAAACAGCAAGATCCTGGGAACGGAATACGTCCGTGGACGCCAATCCAGCTCCTTGCACATAGCGATGTAGGCCCTCCAGGTACGGTGGTATATCTTCCTGGAGGAAGATTTCCGTGCCCTCAGCATGGTCGAGATGACCGAATCCGAGAGACCCCGGTCTCTCAGCACCTGGCTTTCAAATAGCCATGCCATTAAAGCCAGCGACTGTAAAGCAGGATGAAGTATGGGACCTTGAGACAGACGGTCCTCCCGCATCGGCAGTCGCCATGGAACGTCCGCCACTAGATGCACAAGATCGGCGTATCAAGGACGTCAAGGCCAATCTGGAGCGATGAGGATTACCGGAATCCCCTCGACCTCTACCCTGCGATGCAATCAAGGAAGCAGCTTCAGTGGAGAATAGGCATAAATCAGCCGATACCGACCCCACGGGGCCACCTACGCGTCTGCCCAGGGATCCCTAGACCTGGCCACGAATCTTGACACCTTGCGATTGAGTCGAGAGGCCAGGAGGTCCAAAGGAGTTGAAACACCTCCGGATGCAAGGACCATTCCCCCTGGTCCAACATCTGGCGGCTCAGATAGTTCGCCTGCCAGTGGTCTACTCCTGGAATGTAAACGGCCGACAGAGCCGGCACGCTTCTTTCCGCCCACCTTAGGATATGAGCGGCCTCGGACGCCGCAGCTGAGCTCCGATTTCCCCCCTGATGGTTGACATAAGCCGCCGCCGCCGCAACGTTGTCCGATTGGATCCTGACCGAGCGTCCCTGCAGTCTCCTCGATCACGAGGAGAGGCACAGTCTGATTGCCCAGAGTGCCAGGACATTGATCGGCAGACGGGACTCGTCCGGAGACCAGAGCCCTTGGGCTGACAGAACTCCCCAGACGCCGCCCCAGCCCGAATTACTGGCGTCCGTTGTGATCACAGTCCGACTTCCCCGACCGAAGGGCCGGGGATCTCAGCCACCACCTCAGGGATGCCCTGACCAGGTGACTCACCTGGATCTGACGATCCAGTGATAATGGAGACTTGTTTCAGCAAGATAGGATCTCCTTTTGCAAGACTCGAGTGTGGAATACGGTACCGCCTCAAAGGAAGCCACTATGAGTCCCAGGACCCTCATGCAAAAACGGAGTGATGACCATTTGCGGGACGTCAGCACCCATACCGCAGATTGAAGAGTCTGAAACTTGTTTAAGGGTAGAAATACTCTCGCCTCCGAGGAGTCCAGGATCAATCCTAGGTACTCCAGACACGGAGTCGGAACCAGGACCGACTTCTGAATGTTCATCAGCCAGCTGAATTCTGAGGGCCTGACTGGCTATAACCACATTTTTCTCTAATTCTGAGCCAGAGCCTGCTCTCAGAAGATCGTCTAGATAGCCCACAATAGCAATGCCTCGCTGTCTCAGCAAAGCTAGAATCGGGGCAAACACCTTGCCAAACCGAATGGAAGAGCCACAAACTGATAGTGGTCTTCGCCTATCGCGAAGCGCAGAAACTTCTGGTGACCCGCGCAGATTGGGACATGCAAGTAGGCGTCCTTGATGTCCAAGGATGCCAGAAAATCCCCCAGGTGCAGCGCAGCAATCACAGAGCGAATGGATTCCATGTGGAATTTCCGAACCTTCACAAAGGCATTTAGGGCCATGAGATCCAGAATTGGACGGACTCCGTCCTTCTTTGGGACCACAAACAGATTCAAATAAAATCCCTGAAACCTCTCCTTTGACGGCACCGGCACAATTACTCCGCACCTCAGCAAGACCTGCACAGCCCGACGCGCTGGAAGGAGAGAGAGATTTGAGGGAAAGAATATGTCTGGTGGCCAGGAAAGGAACTCTATCCTGTACCCCGAGGTAACCACCTTGCACACCCACCGGTCGGAGATCCGGGAGGTCCACCGATCCGCGAACCTGCGAAGTCGACCCCCCCCAGAGTCGGGCGGGGGCAAGACTTCATGCGGTGGCGGGCTTGTTTGCCGGCTTGGTTGGCTTACGCACCCAGGGACGCTTCTGTCCCCCAGCCGCACCCTTGTCAGTCCGGGAGAATTTTTCCCCGGGATTTGATCGCCGAAAAAACCTCTTCTGAGTGGGAAAGGAAGGACCCGGCTTACGGCGCGGCTCCATCGCCTTAGGAGGCTGAGGAAGAAGGGTGCTCCTACCCCCTATGACATTTTTAATAATGTCATCCAGGGAAGCACCAAATAGCCTTCCGCCCTTGAAAGGCAAATCCGTTAGGAGCTTTTTAGAGGCCAGGTCAGCTGACCAGCATTTCAACCAGATTAGGTGACGCAAAACCACCGCAGACACTGAGGCCCTAGATATTAGGGGGGCAACATCCATAGTGGCATCGCACACATACACCAGGCCCTGTACCATTTGGTCTGCCAGTGTAATGCATTCCGGAGGAAGATTATGCTCGTGCACATACTGGTGCATAAGCTTCGTCCCATTCCGTGAGCGTCTGAGTCACCAGGGTCGCCGCTACAAGAAGATGCAGCGTGGATCCCAGCACGGTGAACATGGCTCTGCTCACCATTTCCGACTTCCTATCCATAGGATCCCTAAAAGCAAGGGTCCCCTCAACCGAGTTGTGGCTTTATTCAACCGGGGGGGTTGACCACCGGAGGAGAGGCCCATTGTTTAATCGGGTTGTCCTCAAAGGGGTACCTAACCGCCAGACGCTGCGAGACCGCAAAGGTCTTCTGTGGTTTGTCCCAAACCTGGTCTATGAATCTGTCAAAAAAAGGTGTATAGGGAAAAACCTTTTTAAAAGGCTTAGCTTGAAAAGAACCAAAGGAGACTGACTCCACCACAGGTTCCTCAGCCGCAGCATCCAGCTTGAGAGTGTCCCTCAGAGCATCAATGAGTTCACTAACAAGTGTCCTGTCATGTACTGACCCAGATAAGGAGTCTTCCTCACAAGGAATGTCCTGGTCAAAAATAATAGGATTTTTATAACAGCTTACCTGTAAAATCCTTTTCTTGGAGTACACCACGGGACACAGAGCTAGTCATTACATAATGGGTTAAGGGTCACCAGCGGTGATTGGACACTGGCACAACCAATGGAAGACAGTTCCCCTCCATATAACCCCTCCCATCAGGGAAGTACCTCAGTTTTGTAGCAAAGCAGTAAGGTTCCCATAAGAAGGGTGGGACCTCTGTGTCCCGTGGTGTAGTCCAAGAAAAGGATTTTACAGGTAAGCTGTTATAAAAATCCTATTTTCTTTATCGTACACCACGGGACACAGAGCTAGTCATTACATAATGGGACGTCCCAGAGCAATGCTCATATGAAGGGGGGGAGACACAGATCAACACAGGCCGCTTGCGGACCAGAAGCCCTATACTGCTGCCTGCAGCACACTTCGCCCAAAGGCGGAATCCTCATGTCCTTTCACATCTATTTGATAGAATTTGGAAAATGTATGGACTGAGGACCAAGTTGCAGCCTTACAGATCTGAGCCATCGAAGCCTGGTGGTGCACTGCCCATGAAGCACTTATCGCCCTGGTAGAGTGCGCCTTAACAGGAAAAGGAGGAGTCCTGTTCTTTAAACCATAAGCTTGAACAATTACTTGTCTAATCCACCTGGAAATGGTGGATTTTGATACCGCTTGGCCCTTCTTGGGCCCATCTGGTAAAATAAACAAAACATCTGTTTTACGTATCTGAGCGGTTGCTTGCAGATACACCCTTACCGCTCTCACTAGATCTAGAGAGTGTAATAATTTTTCCCCCGCCGTCCGCGGGTTTGGAAAAAAGGAAGGCAGAACAATGTCTTGATTCAAGTGAAAAGCCGACACCACCTTAGGTAGAAAAGCCGGATGGGGTCGTAGTACGATCTTGTCCTTGTGACAAATTAGATAAGGCTCTTTACAAGAAAGAGCTGCTAGCTCTGATACTCTCCTAGCAGAAGCTATAGCAATCAGAAAGGCCAATTTCCTACTTAATATAATTAAAGGAATATGGTGAATAGGTTCAAAAGGTTGCTTTGCAACACTGACAATACCAAATTCAAATCCCATGGACACAAGGGAGACCTGACTGGAGGATTTATCCTCAGTACCCCCTGAATGAATGTCCGAACTAGGGAGTGAGATGCCAATGGTCTCTGAAAGAAGACTGATAGAGCCGATATTTGCCCTTTGATGGTGCTAAGGGCTAATTTCATATCCACTCCTAACTGGCAAAAAGCAAGAATCCTACTTATTTCATATTTCAGAGGATTCCAACTTCTGGATTCACACCAGGAAACGTATGCTTTCCAGACTCTATGATAGATGAGTCTGGAGGCTGGCTTTCTAGCATTAATGAGCGTAGAAAGAACCAGGCCAGAGACCCCTCTCTTTTTCAAAATGTGGGTCTCAGCAGCCAGGCCGTCAAATTTAGCCTTTGTAAGGAAGGGTGGAATACTGGACCCTGTGACAACAGGTCGTGTCGAAGTGGAAGCTTCCAGGGCCTTCCTATCGCCATTTTTACGATCTCGGCATACCAAGGCCTCCTGGGCCAGTTTGGGGCCACTAGGATTACTGGTATTCCCTCCTCCTTGATCCTGCGAAGCAGTCTTTGTAGAAGAGGGATCGGAGGGAATGCATAGATCAGTGAGAACTGATTCCATGGAGTTATTAGAGCGTCTGTATTATTAGAGCGTCTGTCCCGTAGGCTAGAGGATCTCTCGTTCTGGACACAAAGTTGTCCAATTTCTTGTTGAACCTGGCAGCTAGCAGGTCTACATCTGGGTTTCCCCATCTCAGACATATGGCCTGAAAGATCTCGGGGTGAAGAGACCACTCTCCTGGTAGCAGCTGCTGACGACTCAGGTAGTCTGCTTGCCAATTTTCTATCCCTGGAATGAAGATTGCAGAAAGGCAAGGTACATGCTCTTCTGCCCATGCCAGGATCCGGTTCACCTCTCTTTGGGCTGCCCGACTGCGGGTGCCTCCTTGGTGATTGATGTAAGCTACTGCAGTAGCATTGTCGGATTGAACCCGACCTGGGTAGCCCTGTAACCTGTATGTCCAGGTTTTGAGGGCTAGATATACCGCCCGGATCTCTAGCACATTGATGGGCAGGATCCCCTGAGTCTTGGCCCAGGTTCCCTGGGTAGAAGCCTCCTCGAATACTGCACCCCAGCCCGATAGGCTGGCATCCCTAGATACCACCTTCCAGGCCACTGGGAGGAAGGACTTTCCCTTCCGTAAATTCCTGGCTTCTAGCCACCAATCGAAGCTGTGGCGTACTTGTGAGGACAGGCGCATGGGTATATCCAGAGCTTGGCTCTTCCTGTTCCAGGAAGCTAAAATATTGCCTTGAAGTAGTCTCGAATGAAACTGGGCGTAAGGTACCGCCTCGAAGGAGGCTACCATCTTTCCCAATAGTCTCATGCAAAGGCGAATAGACGGCCTCTTGTTTGCTTTGACCTTGTGGATCAGGTCTTTCAGAGACTGTATCTTCGGTTCTGGCAGGTATACCCCGTTTTGGGCTGTATCTATGATCATGCCCAGGTACACTATCCTTCTTTGGGCCTGGAGAGAGGATTTTTGTAAATTTATAATCCATCCTAAATGCTCCAGGTATCCTACTGTAGTGTGTACAGCGTGACCCAATCCCTCCTTTGACTGATCTATTACTAGTAGATCGTCCAGATAGGCTGTTACCGCAATGCCCCGTGTTCTTAGGTTTGCTAACAGAGGAGCTAGCACCTTTGTGAATACTATGGGCGCGGTGGCTACACCAAACGGCAGAGCCACAAATTGAAAGTGGCGATCTTCTACCGCAAACCTTAGGAATCTTTGGTGAGCGGGGAGGATGGGTATGTGTAAATGTGCGTCCTTGATATCTATGGGCGCCATGAATTTTCCGCCCTTTAAAGTGGCGGCCACGGATCGGATCGTTTCCATTCGAAAATGGCGATCGTTCAGGAACCGATTTAGGGATTTTAGATCCAGGATGGGTCTGACATCTCCATTTGGCTTTGGAATCACAAAGAGGTTTGAGTAAAAACCTGAACCTCGCTCTTTTTGGGGTACGTCTGTAACTACCCCTTGAGCCATTAAGTGATTCAAACCTTTGAAGAAGGATTCTCTTTTTTGTGGATCCTTGGAGAGTCTTGAACTTCGGAATTGAGAAGGTGGGATCTCTCGAAATTCCAGTTTGTACCCTGAGGATATTGTGGATACTACCCAATTGTCCTGGATTTCTGACCACCAAGTCGCTCAGAACTGACAAAGCCTTCCTCCCACTCGGCCGAGCGGGGGCGCCCCTTCACTGAGAGGCTTTGGGGGCTTGCTTATTAGCTCTTGCACCCCACGGCTTCTTGTTCTTCTGAGCTTGCCCCTTGGCTTTTGTGGGTGGCTAAAACAGGCCGCCGCCACTGGTTGGAGTCAGATTTCCCGGGAGCTGGGGAGAGAGAGCGTTTAAAACAAGATCTCTTGTTTTTCTTTCTCTCAGGTAAAAAGTCGTTTTACCACTTGATATCTTCTGTATATATTTTTCTAAATCTTCCCCAAATAGGCGTTCGCCATGGAACGGGAACTTGCCAACAGCTTTTTGCATGGGGTTTCCGCTGACCAATGCTTAAGCCAAAGTACTCTGCGCATCTGTACCAGCTGGAGTGTAAGGCGTGATGCCTGTATGATAGAATCTCTAATGGCATCCACTGTGAAGCATAAGGCTTTAGGCAAATCTTCCCAATTTCTAGCCTGCTCTGAAGGCAGTTCCTTCAGCCCCTGCTTTACCTGTTGGCTGATGACCTGACACATACCGACTGCTGCTACTGCAGGTTGGGTAATTGAGCCGGCCAAAAGGAAGGAGGATTTCAACTTCCTCTCAGAAGGATCTTTTAAACCCTTGTACATTATCCACCGGACATGTCAGGTTTTTATTTACACAAGAAATAGCCGCAACTACCGCAGGCAGGCTCCATTTCTTTAAAAAAATTTCCCCCATAGGATAAAAAATGTTAAACCTTTTTGGAGGTGAGAAACGCTTATCTGGATGTCGCCAGTTTGCGTATATTAGATCCCTAGTAACGGATGAACCGGGAAGGAGCATGCACCTTGCAGGGATCTTAATGACCCTAGGGAGGAGACAGGTAATTCCGTTACCTCCGCAGAGGTTAACTTAAATGCACTGCTATAGCATTGTACCTGTGACCTTAAAATCTGGCTCCTCATCCTCTGCTGATGTAGCCTCCTCCTCCTCATCCTCCTCCCTCAGGTACTTCTGAAGGGAGGTCCAATACTGGAAGAGACCTGCTTCGCTTATTGTCCCTTTTTAGAGGACTTAGCGATTAAGGTAGCTTTTTTTTTTTTTTTTTCCAGATTATTTAGGGCAGCTGATAAAGTGTCCTCAGTGACATATACAGGCCCAGGCTTCACTGAGGAAGCCGCCATACCTGACCGAGGTAATGGCTCATCCTGAACAGGTGCATTTAGCAACACAGGAGAGAAAGGTACCGAGTCAGCACAGTTAAAGCCTCCTCTCAGGCGGTGGTGCTTTCTTATCTGTTTTTGTCCGTATTACTTCCCCTGGAAGGCTTACTGTTTAGACAAAATACAAGGTACCTAAATGCATATACTACCGTGTTCAGTTTAGCAAATACATTAAGTATGCAACTTTTAACACATAACTATGCATAACATGGATGTCTTCTAGGAAGTACCCAATCCAACCACATGGAGTCTTACGTCCCTGTATAGCTGCTGTGTTTCTCTGCCAGGAACAAGAGAACTAACGAGCTTGCTTGCTGCTGCAGTGCTTTTTACACTGACAGTCTTTTAAATTTGGCGCCGTTTCTGTGCCTGCGCGCGCCACGTGCCCGCGCACGCCTCGGCCCCCCCCCCCCTCCGATAAAGCGCGCTCCCGCGCGCGGCCTTTAGCGCTATGGTGGTGGCCATAGTGAGAGAGGACTCTCATCAGCCCCTGTCCCCACTTACCTGCATCTGCAGGTGTCTGTATCGGCCACCGGAAGGAGGAGCGGGGTGCTCAAGCAAGCTCAGCAGCGGAGGTGACGAGCAGTGTACTTCGCCGAAGCCGACACTGAACAGAGTGAGGTGAGTATATTCAGCTCTTTACTCCCCCCAGTGGTGGAAAAAAAGAAGACATCCACTTTTTGAAAAAGGTCCCAACCTAGTTATGGACCTTCTAATCTCACCTTATCCACGCCGCAGGTTTTTCTGCTGAAAGTTTTCAGACAGATACCAAACTTCACCCTTCACGGTGGGCTATGTGTGCCAACCTTCAGGGATATGGGTTCCTATTTAAAGGATACCTCTCCCCTGGGCCTTGTACAAGACTCTTACCAGGACTTTATAGCGAAATAGCGAAAGTGCTGGATCTTAGAGCCCAGTCCTCCGAAGAGAGACATTACAGGCGACGCCTCATGGATGAGGCCCGGATCCCATCCAGATTCAGCTCATTTGTAGGCGTCTTGGATGGATCCGAAAGCATAGCTCTTTTACCCCCAGAGGGTCTCTTTGGTAGAGCTTTCCTTTAGCACCTCCTAACGCGTCCAACACCTTTCGACACTGGCGAAAAAACTGAGGTACTTCCCTGATGGGAGGGGTTATATGGAGGGGAACTGTCTTCCATTGGTTGTGCCAGTGTCCAATCACCGCTGGTGACCCTTAACCCATTATGTAATGACTAGCTCTGTGTCCCGTGGTGTACGATAAAGAAATCAAAATATTCAGAGCTAAGGTGCTGTGCCGCAGCAATGCCCATATCTGAATCAGAGCACTCCCCTGGAGATGGCGGGGGGAGAGGGCGCTTAACAGCCCCCTTGCACGCCGCTTCCATCCTGGCAAAAAATTATTCCAGGACTGCCGACAACTGGTCCATAGGGACCGCAGGTGCAGCAGCACTGCCAGTTGCTTCTGACATGAAGGGGGAAGCAGGTGACACTGACTCCATGATACCACCACCCTCTGAGACTTTGTCCATATGAGAGAGAAAGTCCACCCTCCGGCTGCACTGACTGTGGGGAGTTACCCAGCGGACTCACCAACCCGGCCAGGACCGCTCGGTTCCGCTGCCTGTGTCTGCCCTCAGCGAGTGAACAGTGAGGAAACTGAGGAGCGTCAGCGATAGAGGCCAAACCAGCACAAAAGAGCTTGCGGCTACAAGAAAATGGCAATTACAAATGCGTCATAGGGCCAATGCGATTTTCAATGTAAAGTAAAACACAGGAAAAACATGGCGCCAAACAGCGCGCAAGGCCCAAATCGACACAGCTAAACGCCCACACCTCAATGCAGACCCCTGTGGTCCCCCACTGGGACAGAGACACCCCCAGTCAGCACACAGCCATAGTGTAGGTGACAGAGTAGCAAAAAAAACAAGGGGGAGACGGGGAAAACCCCTTACCAGAGAAACACACAGCATGTACTCACCTGCGGAGGCAGGAAACAGTACTTACCCGTCCAGCTAGGACCCACAAAAGTATTTGATCCCCAAGCAAAACATGACTTAGTACTTGGTGGAGAAACCTTTGTTGGCAAGCAGAGATAAGATGTTTCTTGTAGTTGGTTACCAGGTTTGCATACATCTTAGGAGGGATTTTGGTCCACTCCTCTTCTCTAAATCCTTTAAGTGTTTTGGCTGTTGCTTGGCAACTCAAAGTTTCAGCTCAGCTCACTCCAACTACATTTTCTATAGGATTAAGGAGGGGGGGGGGGGTGGCTAGGCCACTCAACTACCTTAATGTGCTTCTTTTTGAGCCATTCTTTCGTTGTCTTGGTCGTATGTTTTGGGCCATTGTCATTGTGGGAAGACCCATCTTCAGTGTTCTGGCTCAGGGAAGAAGGTTCTTATCCAAGATTTTCCAATACATGGCCCTATCCATTGGCCCCTCAATGCGGCAAAGTTGGCCTGTACCTTTAGCAGAGAAACAGCCCCAAAGCATGATGTTTCCACCTCCGTTCTTGACTGTATGGATGGTGTTCTTGGTGTCATTGTCACAAATTTTCTTCTTCCAAACACGCCGAGTCAAGTTAATGCCAAATAGCTCAATTTAGGTCTCATCTGACCACAGCACTTTCTCCCAATCCTTGTACGGGCCTGTACATGTGCCTTCTTGAGGAGCGGACGCTGCAGGATTTCAATCCATGGCGGCGTATTGGGTTACCAATGGTTTGTTTGGTGACTGTGGTCCCAACTGATTTGAGATCATTCACAAGCTCCTCCCATGTAGTTCTGGGCTGATCTCTCACTTTTCTCATGATCATCCTTGCCCCATGAGGTAAAATCTTGCATGGAACTCCAGACCGAGGGGGATTGATGGTTTTGTATGTGCTTTCCTTTGACAGCTCTTTGGTCTTGCCCATGATTATGAGCTTTGAATGGAAGAAAGTTTCTGTGGACAGTTGTCTTTTATACCCATAACGAGTTGTCGTTAGGCGCACCTCCTTAAATTGACAGGACTAATCTGTGTACCACATAAGCACATACTGTAGCCAGCCTGTGGGAGCCAGAATTTTTGTTGGTTGGTAGGGGATCAAATTTCCTTATTTTACTCACCGAACTGCAACTGAATTTATAACATTTGTATCATGTATTTTTTCTGGACTTGTGGTTGATATTCTGTCTATATCATTTAAAATACACCTAAGATAAAAAATTATAGACCCTTAATTTCTTTGTATCCACTGTATGTATGTATGCAAGTTTATATGCTTGTGTGTGCATATATGTCTTTACATTGTATTCTGTGCATCCCTGTGCCGGAAGTTGCATTAATGTCAAGTGGGACACAGCAGCTGCATGGATATAGCTGCTGCCGTAAATTTGATATTCAAGTGGATGTGCTTTCGGGCACCCGCACCCACATGGATGTCAAACTGGGGAGCAACGGGCTCGTCTGTGCAGCCACTGTGTCCCAATTAACATGTATGGGACTGCCTGCATGTAGATTTACAGAACACCTGTGCATTCCAGTGTGGACAAAAACACAACCCTCACATGGGCATACACCTAAGCATGCCCATGTGAATGAGGTCCTATTTCTGACCCCTCCAATCTGTACGAACAGATTCACTTTTCTAAGCTAGCGGGACTGCTTTTTTTTTTTTAGACTGGGGTGCTCCAAGACTTAAAATACTTTTAGGCTAGGTTCATATCTGCGCTGGTGGTTCCGGCACCTCACCCTGCAGCCACATACACCAGGACAGTAAATTGTGCTGGATGTGCGTGGGTGCCATTAATCCTAATGGCATGCCAGACGCACTGGAAATCGGAACCAAACTGCACTTGTGGTTCCTGTGAGAGCTGCGATGTCTAAAATGCTGCCAGGACCTTTTCCCAGCGTTTCTGGAGGCATGGCAGCCCATTCACATGAATGGGCTGCTGTGCCCACACAAAACAGGGCTCGTACAACTGTGATAGTGTGAACCTTGCTTTAGAGAACACTGCTGCTGAAAAAAGGTGGAGAAACTTTGCTATAAAGAAATAAAACACTGGGAAATGTGTATGTAATGCAGAGATGCACTACATTGCGGTTCCTGTGCGGGCTGCAATTACTAAAATGCTGCAAGGACTTTTTCCCTGCTTTCCTGGAGGCACAGCAGCCCATTCAAATGCATGGGCTGCCATGCCCACACAAAACACGGCTTGCAGAATCAGGATAGTGTGAACCTAGCCTTAAAGAATGCTGTGACTGAAAAAAGGTTGAGAAACTTTCCTATAAAGGAATAAAACAGAGGGAAATTTGTATGCATTGCAGGGATGCACTGCATTTTTTTTTTTTAATTCCCTAACATACAATTTAAGGCTGTCCATAATCAGTACATACAATAACCCAAGACTACAGTTCAACCTGTACCATGTGTGTGCAAGATCTGGTAAGTGTGCAAATTAGCTTTTAAGTAACTGCTTAATAAATATTTAGAATAAAATTAATAGAATTACTATACATGGATAACATCAATCCATAAGTCTCATTTTGTCTCATTGTGGAACTGGATATTTGCAAAAAGGACATACTGTTAAGATCTCTTGAGATATCAGACGTACAGTGGTTTTCCTCTGCAAGATAAATTTTTAGTTAGCAGAAATACATAACTGTGAAAGCACTTGTGAAAAGAAGGTGGGGTAGTTTCACATTACTACAGGTGAAAAGGAATGTGTGGGAAGCTAAAAACCGTTAAAATGTATGTTAAAGGTATCAATTGAAGAGTCTCTGCAAAGTAAGTGACAAAGGAGTAAATATGTTGTGAAATTACTCATGTCTCAGTGGCAACGGTTACCTCACAAGGAAAAACTAACAGCTACACAAAGTGGGTACTTCAAGAGGGTATAAACGTAAAAAACATGATGGGTAATGAATACTGTTTACAAGTGTGGTTATTTTGTTTGCTTCCTTGAAGCCAAACTCAATGCAAACAACAAAATACAGAGATGAAATGCATATATGGAAGTGATTTTACAAAACCAAGGATTTGTACTTCTGTCCATTCAGTCCTGAGATTTAAACAGCTGTGATGCACAGCACTGCCACCCTTACGGGGCGGGATAGGGAGGAGAGGGGGACTGGGACACCAGATCTTTCTCTGTTGCTTTTTCACTTTCACTTACAGATCTCCTTCACCACACCCACCCTGTGACTGGATGTTGAAAGGAGATGCAGCTCCTCTAGCACTTAGCTCTCTCTTCCTATTAGCATGACCCTTGCATTGCAGCAGAAGGACTGGCTACTTGTGCTGCTTCTCCATCCCCCTTCTCTGAGCTCTGCTGTATAGTAGTCTGCAAGAGGTTGATACTAGGCCAAATTCAGGTACCTAAAATACATTTAAAGGCGTTCTAAGGCCATAGCACACACTTTTATTTTAGAACATAAGCATTGTTATGGTAATACAAACAGCAGTTATTTTTTAAAACCCAATATACAGTAATCTTAATCACTTGCCAACTGCTGGCCGTCATATGACATCCTGGTCTTTCAGTGGTGATATCTGAATGATGCCTGCAGCTGCAGGCATCAGATATCGTTTTTTCCGCTGGCGATTCCCTTCACGGTAAGAACAATCATAGCGGCTGTTAAAGCCACTCGATTGCTCTTACAGGCGGCGGGAGGGGACGTCCCCCCCCCTTCCGCCGCCCTCCGGTGCTTCTCCCGGGTCGGCGACCCGGAGAACCATCTGCCGCCGGCGGAAGTTAGCCATAGAGATTTCCGAGGGACAGATGGTCCCCGTCAATCTCTGACTCTTGGAGGCCCAGGCGCGACGTTGTCACGTCCGGGCCGGCGTAAGTAAACAATGCCGGGGACATGGCAGGAAAGCATCAGATCGTTCTTTTTTTTTGCCGTTGATCTGATGCTTTCCAGCCTGGAGGAGAGATGTGGGGTCTTATAGACCCCACATCTCTCCAGAAAGAGGACCGATCATGCACCATTCCTATTACAAGGAATGTTTACATTCCTTGTAATAGGAATAAAAGTGATCCAAATCTTTTTTTTAAAGGGTAAATGTAAAACTAAAAAAAATAGAAATAAAACAAACAATAAAAAAAAAAAGCACCCCCGTCCCCGCAAACTTGCACGCAGAAGCAAATGCATACGTAGGTCGCGCCCGCATATGTAAACAACGTTCAAACCACACATGTGAGGTATCACTGCGAACATTAGATCGAGAGCAATAATTCTAGCACTAGACCTCCTCTGTAACTCTGAAAATGTAACTTGTAAAAAAATTTCAAGCGTCGCCTATGGAGATTTTGAAGTACTGAAGTTTGACACCATACCACAAATATGCACAATTTTAAAGCGTGACATGTGAGGTATCCATTTACTCAGCATAACATCATCTTTCACATTATACAAACTTTACAGTTTTGTTTCTTTTAATTTATGAAAGTTTTTTTCCCCCCCCAAAAAAATTGTGTTTGAAAAATTCCTGCGCAAATACCGTGTGACAAAAAAAGTTGCAATGACCGCCATTTTATTCCCTAGAGTCTCTGCTAAAAAAAATTGGCCTGGGTGGCAAGTGGTTAATCACCATAAGTAATATACAAATAATTTGAAATCCTGGCTGGCTTCGGCCTTGGGAATGCTTTTATCAACTGGGTGAAAGTACTTTACTCTGAACCTCGGGCCAGGGTCCGAGTTAATACCTCCCTATCCCTGCCCTTCCAGTTACACGAGGTACTCGTCAGGGCTGCCCGTTATCTCTCCTTTTATTCGCACTAGCAGTAGAGCCACTTTAAATGTTAATTCGCAATAGTGGGGACATAGTGGGATTCCGCAGGGGCCAGCTGGAGGATAAGTTGTCTCTTTATGCTGACGATGCCTTACTATATTTGGCGGACTCCGGTGGCACCCTGCAGACCCTGATGGCAACCTTCACTAAACTCGGTGATTTCTCCAGATTTACTATTAATTGGTCCAAATCCGTCCTTATGCCCCTAGATCCACTCGTATCCCCTCGGAGGTGTCCCAAATTGTCATTGTTAACACTTTCAAATATCTGGGAGTAATGATATCACCGGAACCTACTGAATACTTAAACTTAATCTAGCCCCCCTAATGGAAAGACAACATGTTAAATGTCAGGGATGGTGCAAGCTTCCACTTTCAGTGGTAGGGCGGGTAAACCTAATCAAGATGTGGGCACCGCAGCTCCTATACATCTTCCACAACTCCCCTATGTGGATTCCCAACAAATGGTTTAAAAAGATTGACTCCCAATTTCGCAATCTTATCTGGGAAAAAAGGTAGAGCCCGCTTCGCACTAACAACACTACAATTTGGCAAGGACGGGACGGGGGACGGGACGCGGGGGGGCCTGGCGGTACCACACTCCAAGATGTACTTTTTAGCATCACAGCTGCAACAGCTTGCAGGATGGGATCTACATGATTCAGATGAACCTATTATGCAGCTGGTGTCTCGCACCAATCCCATATTAACAGCTGGCTCTCACTTGGAAATGGGTTTGCCGGGTATCCCTTTGTCCTCCTCAAAAGCAATATTACTCCAGAAGGTTTGGAAGGCAGTTAAAAGTGCACTAACCATAGATGGTCCAATGGAGTTTACTCCCATTTGGAACAATCCCAACTACCCTGAACTAACCAAACTACAGGGATTCTCCCTTTGGTAAAGAATAGGGATATGGTTCATCACACAATTATATGATGGTAATGTACTCAAATCATCATCGTGAAAATTTATGCAGGGAATTCTCTCTAACACGGAAACAATTTCACCAATACCTCCAACTCAGGCATGCGTTACAAACCCAGACATGGACTGTCAATCGAAATATTACTAAATCTTTACTGATACAGGAGATTCTACAAGCTGATAACCACAAGGGTGTGATATCACAAGCCTATTCTACTTTAGTAGCCACGATTCAAAATCCTGCCCTACTTAAATGTAGAACGCACTGGTCCACGGATGTGGGTGACATAGACGATGACCAGTGGGACATGGCCCTGGAATCTGTTCCGGTGGTGTCGGTCTCTGCATCTCAAACTCTCACAATTGTTTATACTTCATAGGTCATATCGTACACCTATACAACTATATGAATGGGGCAGAAGAGATTCCCCCCCTATGCCCTCATTCACAGGGGAGACTTTATACACATGATATGGCGCTGCCCGAAGCTCACTAGATATTGGACAAAGGTCACACAGACAGTATCCGCTGTAGCACAAACACCCATACCATGCACACCACTGGTGTGCCTCTTGGGATCTGTTGATGCTGAAATGTATCCAAAAGGCATCTATATAATGGTAACTAGACTACTATACCTGGCAGGGAAGCTCATAGCACGTTACTGGCTTGCGACTAATGTGCCTACAAAGGCCCAGTGGATCATGTATGTTAATTATCTCCTCCTTAGGGAACAGTTGGCATACCGACACCGAAAGGCTCCAAAAAGATTTGACCTTATATGGAAAAACTGGTTGGCCACCCCCAACCTTGCTCCCCCCCAGCTCATAACGGATAGACTGCTGCAGTTATAGACTCTATTGTTGTTGTTAGGGCCTCCTCCTGAGCTTGGGGCCTCTCCTATAATGCATACGCTGTGTAGATGGTAACGCATGTGGTATAAGGGCCTATAGCCAAGCCTGGAGGAAAGAGCCTATTCCTTATAAGGGTCTATTTTACTTTATTTTACCTTATTTCCTCTTTTTGGGTGTTTTTTTTTACTTTTTTTTTTTAGTTTTGTTTGTTCTAAGTTTTACGGAAAACAAGATTATATATGCCTAACACTAGGTAACTGCATCATATGTACGTACATGTGTGATTTTGTGTACAACTCAACTGTGGAGAATTCTGTTTATCCCCTTATTGTAACTCAGTTACTCATTATTCTCGTCAATAAAAAAAGTTTTGATTAAAAAAAATATACAAATAATTATTATATTGTTTTTAAGGTAATTTACTATATTTTCAAAAACTACTGAAGCAGGTGGCTTAACAGGCAAATTACAGAAGTTTGAAGTTATAACTTCCAACCAGTAATTTCACAGTAAATAGATAAATATTCAATTATCTTATAACATATAGCATAATAATATACAGGTGAAACTCGAAAAATTTGAATATCGTGCAAAAGTTCATTTATTTCACTAATGCAACTTAAAAGGTGAAACTAATATATGAGATAGACTCATTACATGCAAAGCAAGATAGTTCAAGCCGTGATTTGTCATAATTGTGATGATTAAGGCTTACAGCTCATGAAAACCCCAAATCCACAATCTCAGAAAATTAGAATATTACATGCAATCAACAAAACAAGAATTGTACATAGAACAATATCGGACCTCTGAAAAGTATAAGCATGCATATGTACGCAGTACTTGGTTTGGGCCCCTTTTGCAGCAATTACTGCCTCAATGCGGCGTGGCATGGAAGCTATCAGCCTGTGGCACTGCTGAGGTGTTATGGAAGACCAGGATGCTTCAATAGTGGCCTTCAGCTCTTCTGCATTGTTCGGTCTTATGTCTCTCATCTTTCCCCTGGCAATGCCCCATAGATTCTCTATGGGGTTCAGGTCAGGCGAGTTTTCAGGCCAATCAAGCACAGTAATCCCACGGTCATTGAACCAGGTTTTGATGCTTTTGGCAGTGTGGGCAGGTGCCAAGTCCTGCTGGAAAATGAAGTCAGCATCCCTATAGAGCTTTGTCTGTGGAAGGAAGCATGAAGTGCTCCAAATTCTCCTGGTAGACGGCTGCGTTCACCCTGGACCAGACTGAGAGACCATTTAAAGGCTCAGGACCCCTTTGCATGTGTTATGGCTTAATTAGCTGATTAGAGTGGGACACTTTGAACCTAGAATATTGCACCTTTTCACAATATTCAAATTTTCGGAGATTGTGGATTTGGGGTTTTCATGAGCTGAAAGACATAATCATCACAATTATGACAAATCACGGATTGAACTATCTTGCTTCGCATGTAATGAGTCTATCTCATATATTAGTTTCACCTTTTAAGTTGCATTAGTGAAATAAATGAACTTTTGCATGATATTAAAAAAAAATTGAGTTTCACCTGTACTATTTAGGTTGATTAAAAAAGTACCTTTTCAGCAGCAGCAGATTCCCATTCCCATTTCTCTGTGAGAAAACATGGGATTATGGGTAAATCTTATACCCATAAACCCATGTTTTTTCTTTGTAGTTAAGAGGGTTGGTTGGAAGAGAGCATTTGTCTTTTAGACACATGCCCTCTTAAATGACACTGCAGTAAGAGGACAGCCTCCACACTGCAGCATTTTTATTGGACAGCTTGTTCTAATGGGTCTTTACCATTGGTCCAAGGCTCAAAACTGTCCATTGAGCTCAGTGCCTCTGACAAGAAGTCAGAGGCACTGTGAGCTCATCCTCTCAGTCTGCTGCAGAGTGTGCCAGCTTGTATTCAAACTGGCGGCTCTGTATGTAGCTTCAGACAGGCTGTGCATGGAGCCCGGTATCTCTGGAATCATAGGCGGCAGGAGCACCAGAGCACCAGTGGTGGGGGTAGGACTTAAGCTATCTACCCCCCCCCCCCTAATTTTCGAGGAGCTACCACCCTCGAAGCTCGATCATTTTTTTTTCACTATATTCATGCTTGGCCTCATCTGCCTCCCCTGACTGCAGATCCCTGGTGTACATGTCACAGCTGCAGCAGGAGATATATGCCTCGTCATTGATGGGTGTAGCACTTGCTAAGCATAACCCTTTCAAGTGAATGAGGACGCCCTTAAACCTTGTGCAGTATAGCAACTAAGGGGTTAAAGCAAGCAGCATTGTGTTGCTTTCTTACCACCTGCTTTAACCCCTTGGACCCCGAAGAAACATGCAGTTGCGGGGCGCTTGCAGAGTGGCCCCATTTACTTAAATGGGTCGCAATTGGCAGGCAATAGCACCCACCAAAAGCAACAGGGGGTTTAAATTCCTGCTGCAGCATGTGCAGACCTTTTGGCTGCTGCCTCAAAAGCTAAAAGGGGTAGGAGTTGGGGGTGGTAAACTGCGACTCAACCACAGTGGTTTTAAATTAGGTGTGAGGAGGCGACTGTTCCCGGTGTTGTTTGCCTTCTCCCATGTTGTTCAGGTAGATCTCCACCTCTTTAAGGTTGCCTACCCCTGCGTTACACTGACTAAACATTTTCTGCTCTACCATCTACCCTCTCCTCCACCAGGTAAAGGCATGAAAACATGACTGATTCAGGAGTACATGTTTATGGAAAGAGGTTTCACCAGAAAGCTTTCAGGGACCTGTCGTTTGGGCATCTGAAGTCTACAGCTTAATTTGCAATTACTAGTGTATTTTCTCATAGTTGTGTTTGTAACAACCAAGCTGAACACTCAACACACACAATGATTCTAAAAACAAACGCTAGACACAACTGTGACAAATAAAACTAAAGTGCATCTTACCACTTGGAGGCTTTGGCCGTGGTGGGACACTTCTCTTGGGAGGCAGTGCTGGCATGTCATGTTTACTTTTAAAGGGGTCCTCTGAGAAACCAGAGCCTGGAAAAGTAGCTGCAAAAGGATCGGGAGTTTGGTGCTAAAAGACAAGGAAAAGAAGAAACCAAATGCAATGATTGCTATTTAAACACAACTTACACAAAAACAGGAGTTTTTTTTAAGTGATACTAAAGCAATATTAAAGCCTTGTTTTAAAAAAAAATAACAAACATGTCATACTTGCCTGCTCTGTGCAGTGGTTTTGCACAGAGCAGCCCGGATCCTCCTCTGGCACCTCCCTCCTGCAAGCAGCTTGATGTGGGGGCACCCAAGCAGGTGTGCTTCTGACCCATGGCTCTGTGTCCACTCACACAGGGAATCATGGCTTAGCCCAGTCCCCTTTGTCTCCTGATGGGCTCACTGGCTGTGATTGACAAAAAAAAGCCAATCATGAGTGCGAGTCCCGGAGAGGCAAGAATGCATATAAATGCATGAAGGTAAAAAACCTTTAGCCTTTACAGCCACTTTAAAAAAGGTTGTTTTATTTTTTAATTAAAATAAAAAACATGTTATACTTGCCTGCTCTGTGCAATGGTTTTCCACAGAGCAGCCTTGATCCTTCTCTTTTCAGGTGCCCCACTGGAGCTGGCCCCACCCCCCCTTCTCTGCTCAAAGGTTTTGACTGACAGCAGCAGGAGCCAATAGCTCCCACTGCTCTCAGCCAAGCCCATGAGAGGGGAGAAGAGCTGCTGCAGAGTGCACAGGGCTGGGCCGAGATTGGGGTCAGGTAAGTATTTAGGGAGAGCTGCACTTAGAATGCAATAAAGTAATAACAAATATGCATTTTTATAGTAGCACGCATGTTCACAGCTTACCTACTGAAAAACCAATATCACAGCTGTCTTTCATTCAGGATGATCCCTATATATAAACCAATGGGTGGTATCCTATACAAGCTTTTAATTCAACCTAATCAATTTAAATTAAAGTGAACAAAACAAACACATTTTTCTCAATTTTTAGTTTACAACAGTGGTCTCCAAACTGTTGCCCTTTGCTTCTTGCTTTAATCCAGCTCTTGGGGCATAATCCCCCCCCCCCACACTTATAGCAACAGTGGAGCATAGTTCCTGCCACTGCCACCAACAATGATGCGCTAGTCCTCTCACTGACACCAACTATGGAACACTATTCCTTCCGTTGATACCAATGATGTGGCACTATTTCCCCCATTAATACCAAAAATGGGGCACTATTACTTCCACTGACACCAAGGATGGGGCACTATTCCTTCCACTGATACCAATGATGGGGCACTACTCCTCCCACTGACAAACGATGGGGTTCTATTCCTCCCACCAACATCAACAATGGGGCTCTATTCCTCCCACTGACTCCAATGATGGGGCACTATTCCTCCCACTGACACCAACTATGGGGATCTATTCCTCCCACTGACTCCAATGACGTGGCAATATTCCTCCCACTGACAGCAACGATGGGACACTATACCTCCCACTGACACCAACAATGGGGCAATATTCCTCCCACTACAAATTCTGAAAAATGTAAAACACGACTTTTAGTTCACATATATTGCAATACATGTTTAAGCTGACTAACTGTGCCAAAGTACTCCCTCTTATGGCCAGTCCTACATTGCCACTGCAAATCCTGGTTTTACATTTGCATAGTTTGCTAGAAAGGGTGTATAGTAGTGTGCAGAGGGTCCATCCAGAATTTGTAGTGTTAACATGTGGTCACACCCCTTTAGCACCTGGTATTTTAAATACATGTACAAGCTTTTAGGATTTGAGCGCAGATATATCTTTTCTCTACTCCTCCCACTGACTCCAATGATGGGGCACTATTCCTCCCACGGACACCAACAATGGCACACTTTTCCTCCCCTTGATACCAATGATGGGGCACAATTACTCCCTCTAATACTAATCATAGGGCATTGTTTAATCCCACTGACACCAGGACATTTTCTTCTCCTATTGGCCACAGAGTGGCCTCCCTTAAGTTTGAAGGAGAGTAAACTGGCCCTTTGTTTAGAAAGTTTGGAGACCCCTGGTTTAGAAGATGATGTAAAAATTTAAATGTGCTTATACATTTTCTTCTCAAGAAACTATAAATCTGTAAACAACAAACTGTTTTGAGGACAAAATGCAATATATAAAACACATTATTAGCGCCACTATTATTGCTATAAACAAAATAAAAAAACAGCTTTGGTTTCTAAATGGTATCCGGCAGCCGTTAATATTTGTTCAAAGATCAAAGAGGTTTTTGAAAACAAAGTGGTTTCCTCTGTAATGTTTTTAATCACCTAGTGTTGGAAAGCACAGAATTGAAGGTAGGAATGAGTGGGTGGCCACACCAAGTTGTCTTCCTTTATCAATTGTACACTTTTAAGCTGTAATCCTGCAAGTACATTATAGGCACTGCAAACCTCATTAATACCAGATACAACAGCTGACAACAGAGAGCATCTGCGGTACTTTTTTTTAACATGTATTGTTGCAAGTATCAGGCATTTGCATGGAATGATTATTTTTAGTACTTCTGATAAAAGATTTAATAGAAATATTATAAAAATAATGTATGGTCTGCCTTTTAGTAATTACCGGACCTTTAGTAGGGGTTAAAAAAAAAAATGGATGTTCAAGAACCTATACTTGGGCCCACTAAAGAAAATGGGTATTAGTTGTGGCATTAGTCAAAATTCTAGTGTTAAAGCATAAGTTAACCTTTGTAAAAAATAAATGCACATCTTTTTGCAGGTAAAAAAATGTGCAATTATTATAATTTTTTTACTATGAGCCTGCAAAGCATTGCACCAGCGATCAACAGATCTTGGGTGCAATGCAGGGCTCTTACAGACTGTTAGTGTAAGCTTTTTTTTTTGAAAAGCCCATGGCGTGTGAAACACACCCAAAAACTCCACCCGGTGCCAAAAAAAGTGCACACACATAAAGAGTGAAACACAAAACGTGCAACGGGTGTAACACTAGTCCTCCACTAGGAAGGACCTTACCCTGATCCCCCGGGGCGTTAGGCTCCTGACGGGGACTGAGGTACATCACGTGGTCCGACTGGCCGAAACCAGACGGACCCCTTTCTCTGGAGGGTCTGCCGAAACAGACCCACCCAAGTACTTGGTAGGGCTCCCCCGAAGGGAGACCCCATGAGAGCAGGCGTACCAGGCCAGAAGACCATGTCCACCTACTCCCAAGTCGTTCAGGGCAGGCCCGAGGACCTACACCCTACTAAACACACTGTGACAAACGTGGGACACCATAACAAAAAAATACAAAAAAGTGACACACACGGGGATAAATAAAAAGAAAGTGGGGAGAAGGAAGGTGGGAGAGTAAAAAGTGGCCATTGTGCTATACAATGGCCAGGCCCTCCGGCCAGGAATAAAAAATTCCTCCGGTCCTAGCCAAAAGGCCCGGCCCAGGAGGCAGGTGCTAAAAAGGTGTGACATAATGCAGTGACCGCGGTGCCATATATCAATGTGACCCTCACTCACATGTGATCGTCTGGCACCCTTGGACTGCCACTCCAAGGGCACATGCACCATGGGCTTTTCGGCTCCTATCCGATCCCCGACTGGTCAGTGCAGCCCTCTGTCCCGCTGATAGAGAGCCCTTCAAGGTTTTCTCAGGGAGAGCTGCCCCTGCATACAGCCTCCACCGATACTAGCCCTTCCAGACTCCCATCAACCCAGCGGATTTGCATGGCCGCACCCCGCTCAGAAACAGGGATTAGCCAGCTCCTCCAACCGGATCGCCAACAAGGACAGCACTTACACCATCCAGCCAGAAGGCCAGAATAAGACTCGGCAAAAAGACCAGACCAAATGCAGCACTCCATCCTCACCAGGAGCACCCTTCCAGACGGCTCAGACTCAACCACTACCGGCCCCCAGTTTACTGTCGGCCAGCACGGCGTGGCCCCTACCGAAACCATCCTTCCAGGTGCAATAACGCCATTGGATTTGCATCCACCCTCCCCATGTAGGAGGTGCTTCAGCGCATCCTCTAGCAACTGATAAGAACAGATACTACACTTGATCTTAGCCAAAAGGCTGCATTTGGTCTGGTCTTTTTGCCGAGTCTTATTCTGGCAAAGTTCCCCTCGGCCGTGAGGTGTAGGAGATATCGATTTTCGTTTGCACAGGCTTCTCTGCGGTGTCACATGACAGGAAGCTCCATGCTAACCAGTCTGGAACGTGGAAGTGATCCCTTCCACGTTCCAGACTGGTTAGCATGGAGCTTCCTGTCACAATGCTCTCTGCATTTAATCTCAGTACCATTTGTTGCCTTAAGTGGTAGAACTGAAATCAAGTTTGCAGCATGGTCAACAGACACAGTCAATAACATGCTTAAACTTGTACAATTGGTGGCAAAACTAGGCAGGATCAGCTGCCACATGCGGAAGAGAAGTGGGACATAGCTCAACTGGCACAGGTGGTAGTAAGTCAGGTGGTGAATCAGTTAACTCAAAAAAGAACAGATCCGGATCAGCTTGTATAGGTTGAGGTGGGTCTAGAACCAGATCAGCTGGCATTGGTAAGAAAGGTCTAATACCAACTGGCAAAGCTATAAACCTGAAGATAGGTAAATTGGCATGGGGGGGAAGCAGCCCTTTATACAGCTAGCATAAATGGGAGTAAGCCAGGTGCTAAATAAGGCAGGTGAAAACAGGCAGAGCTTACTTTTGGGCGAGATGATGCTTGGAATCAGATTATAAACAGAATACTAAAGCTTTGACATAGGTCAAATTCCGAACAAATTTTCTTTATAAAAATCAGCAATATTAATTTTCGTTCTAATTTCACACCATTAGTGGGCTGCAGCAACAGCCGAATTTGAGTGATCGGGCATGTTGGAAATTTTTAGAAAAATAATGAATTTCTAATCAATGATGGGAGAATTGTGCGAGAAATATAATTGAAAAAAAAGAAATACGCATGATCTGTGACCTGGAAAGAAAAGAAAATGTCTGGCCACAAAATTACTTTTCTGCAGCAACATGAGGTGAAACTGAACTGAAACTGAAGGAATGGTGGGTAGAATTTCAAAATCAATAGTGGCACCATTGGATTACAAAAAAGCATGATGATATTTCAGATTTTCGAAATAATATTTGTTCAGAATTTGACCTATGTATGGCCTGCAGAAGGTAGAAGCGGAGCTGCTCAGAGCCCAGCTTGAGCAGCAGACAGGTACTTAACAGAGGCCATCTGGGCAGCAGAGAAGTGACCAGCAGAACTCAATAGGGCAGCAGGAAGGATTTTAGCAATGGCAAGCTGGACCGTGAATAGGCCATCAGTAAAGGCAACAGGTCCGAACAACATGTTTAGTTCAGGTAGTATTGAACATTTTGGTAGTGGCAGAAGAAACAACTGTAATAATTTTGAGGTTATTAGATGTAAGCTGCATAGCAAATGTGGCATTTGCAAGATCAATAGATTCAGACTTTAAATAATGAGCAATGGAGGCTAAGGCCAGGGCACAATAAGTTGGCAAGCCTGATCTCGGCAGAGCAGTCTGATGTATAGGATTATCTAAAGGCAAGGAAAATTATCACGGTCCCCATTTGGCAGACTGTGAAGAAGTTTGAAGTTAGGTGGAACTAAAGGCTGAAAAGAGGTGGGAGGCAGAGGCTGGGCCTCGGCAAGAGCTGGAGGCTGAGCAGTGTAAAAGGGAGTATGTGTGGAAAAAAAGAGAAAAAAATGTTTACTTTGGTTAGGATTTACAAACAGGAATCTTGCTGACTAATAGCAGCTGCTGGAAAAAATAAAAAAATCTCAAAGATTCTGTTCAGAACAATTTACATAAATCAATCTAGTCACTCAGAAATAAACTACAGAGGGTCCACTAGAAAGTATGTCTCGTCAGTCACAGTATCTTTAGTCTAGGACTTATTTTACCACCTAGTAAAAATAAAACTACTACACCTATATTTGTCATGTGCTATAGCAAATTTAAAATCTGATAGAGGCTATTTCTAGCCCCAAAACACCTGAAAACCACCTCAGTGTGAAAGGAGCCCTAAAGTGATTGCAAAGGTTTAAATTATTTATTTTTTTTAAATAAAAAAACGTCATACTTAACCTGCGCTGTGCAACAGTTTACCACTGTGCAGCCCCAATCCTGCTCTTCTTGGCTAACATGCCGGCGCTCCTTGTCCCCCCCACCGAGCCGCCTGCTATGGGGGCACTTGTGCATTCTTGCCCGCTCATGAGCCCCACTGTGTGTGTCCATAAAACATACAGTACTGGACTCGGTCCCACCCCAGCTTCCTATTCACACCTGCGGGAGTATCTGAGCCAATGAGGGGGGCCTCTGCTCTTGTGCTCGCTAGATCGAGAATAGGCTCAGGTAAGTGTAAGGGGGAGCTGAGCTGCATGCAGAATGTTTTTACCTTAATGGGGGGGGGCTGAGCTGCATGTAGAAAGTATTTTTTCCTTAATGAAAAGAATGCATTAGGGTAAAAAACCTTCTGCCTTTGAAAGCACTTTAAAACTGTATTCCAGGCACATAGAGAAAGTAATAATTATTGTAATAGTTACTGCATTATTAATTGCATTTTTAAATGCAAGCAGTGTAAGCACCTGAATTTGACTTTATATCAGTCTTTTGCTGTCTATCATGCAGTCTGTACAGCAGAGGGCAACAGCACAAGGAGCCAGTCAGCTTTTCTGAAGTATAAGGAGTCATACCAAGAGGAGGAATTAGCAGAATAGCAGAGAGATGAGCTTGTCATACAGTTGCTGCTCCTTTTACAGCCCAATTACAGGTTAGTGGGGGGACCTGTAAGTGAAACTGTAGCAGGGAAAGGTCAAGCTTCCACCCTGCTAGATTGGGCCGTGCTGTGGGGAAGAGCTAAACCTCAGGATTTGATGGGGGAAGTGGGACTTCCCCCATCACTGGGGCAGTGCTTCACTATAGATCAGGCAATGGTTTCTATCAAAAATATAATATTTTATTAGAATAAAGTTAAAAAAACAATTTGAATGTACATTGTCCATTCTTTGTACATTTAAAACATTTTTAAACTTTAATCTAATAAAATAAAATATTATAAAATGTGATGTAGGATTGTAAAAAAAAAGTCACCAGTACAATAGCTGAGCAACCTATTTCTCTATGGACCCCTTCACGAAGGCTAAAAAAAAACGTTTACAAGAATATTCCATGAAAATGCACAATTCAATGTAGTCAGATGACATTCCCTGGCAACGGCATAAGTTCAGGGGAGACAAAAGCTATCAACTGGGAAAAAAAAAAATCTAAATTGTTAATGGTATTTTTCTCTATCATCAATCAGCTGTGACTTCAGATATGACAGTCTACAAACATTGGCTGTCAATCATATAAATGGGTTTCTAATGACAGAAAAATCCAGCCAAGTTTGTGACGGGCCCGGCCGGCAGCTTCAAGCTGCGAGTAGTACATGTTCTGTCATATTCCCTGGGCTGGGGGGCACTCAGTTCATCCAGAGGGGCCGGGGAGAGACTGCAGATAGAGAGTACCGTATATACTCGAGTATAAGCCGAGTCTTTCAGCACATTTTTTTGTGCTGAATATGCCCCCTACGGCTTATACTTGAGTCACCTTTTTGCGCCTGATCTCCCAGACTTTGGGGACCCGGTACCGGCCGGCCGTAGGTCCCCTGGACCCCAAACTTGGCACACATGTAGCCTTACTCTCTCTCTACAAGTGTGCAAAGTTTGTTGTCCGGGGGACCTACGGCCGGGGAGCACCGATTTTTCAAACCCGGGCACCCCTTCCATAGACTCCAATGTTAAACTGTAATTTCTCTGGTAACTTTGGGGACCCAATACCGGCCGGTAGTAGGTCCCCTGGACCCGAAACTTGGCTCACATGAAGCCCCATTTCTGCTCTATAAGTGTGCAAAGTCTTTTGTCTGGGGGATCTACGGCCGGGGAGCATCGATTTTTCAAAGCTGGGCACCCCTTCCATAGACTCCCATGTTAAACGTGAGTCTAGTCATGGACACAGTGAGGCATGGACACAGTGAGGCATGGACACAGTGAGGCATGGACACAGTGAGGCATGGACACAGTGAGGCATGCAGATGGACACCCTAGGCTTATACTCGAGTCAATACGTTTTCCCAGTTTTTTGTGGTAAAATTAGATGGCTCAGCTTATATTCGGGTCGGCTTATACTCAAGTATATATAGTATTTTTTTAATTTTTTTGGGGCGCACAGTGAATTTATCCAACAACCAGTGCCGCATTAAAGTCATGGCTCCCAGTCTCTGCTGCCGGCAGAGTGCTTTTGGCTTCCACAGTGGCAGAAGAACAGTCAGCACATGGAGGGATACTGCAGAGAAGTCCCAGAAAAGGTACAAGTACATGCACACACATTTCCCCCATGCCCTGGATGTTGAGTATGATGCAGGGAAATCGGATTATCATCATGATAGGCACACAGTACATGTGCTTTGAGCCACAGCACCTTTACAGTGTGATTATCATTATGATAATCATTGAAAGACAGTGAAAGGCATCATTAAGCCTGGTACACACAGGTAGTTTTTTTTTGTTCAACTCTGTGGGCTGAGCAAAAAAAAAAACTGGAGGAGCTTGCTGTACTAACTATGCAAAGGTTAGTACAACGATCTCCCCGCTGAGCTATTGTGTTTTGACAGGGGAACTTCTCCCTGTGCCAGAACACAGTGATCAGCGCTCACAGCCATTGGCTGCAAGTAGAGGCGCTGTAAGGTGGGAGCGGGGGGTGCGGGCCGCACCCGGGTGACACCCACCAGAGGGGTGACACCCGGCACAGCATTGCATTGAGAGGCGCCGTGCTGGCTGCGGCTCTCTCCTCTTCCTCCTTCCCCTGCACCCGCATGTCCTCCGGGAACCGGCACTGCGATCTACAACGGCACTTGTGACAGGCAGGTGGGGAGAGGTCACGTTGCCAATGTCCTATCACAATTGCACTGCTCAGACCGACGTTGATGCCTAGGCTCCTCCTCCACTCCACACTGACAGTATATCCACAATAGGAGAAGAAGCCCAGGAAGAGGGACATTCATGTGCACAGGGCCGCGCTGATCTGAGGTCTGTAAATGTAGGGAGTGAAAAGAAACGGGGGACGCCCAATGGCGTTTTGGGACTTTGAATGAGATAACATATGAAATCTCCATCCCATATTAAATGGAAAAAGGGGGGGAAGGTGGGACTTTAAATGAAACAGTGGGCTGATGGGGATAAAAAATTAGGTAAATCAAAAGATGTTGAATGCATGTATTGAATAAATACAGAGGATATACAATGAAAAAAGGGGAGAGCAGCGTGTACATAAGCACATAGCATGACCAAATTTCCATTCATAAACAGATATAAACATAAAAATACATGGCAATGAATACTGACAATCAATCAAATGAGGGCGTGTGTGAACATATATGAGCTGAGCAGCACACAACATTGGTGGTAAGTAGTGAAGTAAAAACAAGTCTAAAACGAATTGATCAAAATAAAAATCCCATTAGTGCATAAAGCTGCATCATTGTAAGCCCGACGCGGCGTTTCGTGTATGTAAAAACACTCCTCAGGGGCAGATGCAAGGGGTTTTAGGGTGTGCCACATTATGATGCATGTGAAAGATGGGGCCAAGAGGCTGCCCGTCCCGGGACCTGAGGTGCCAGAAAATCAAACACATAGCGGGGCGCAAAGGCATCATCCCTAGGCAGCAGATAGCCATAATTGTTCATGAAGTAAGGTATTCCCTCAAGGTGCAGTGGAAGTATCTTGTAAGTGTGCTGAATGGCAATGACTAGTAAAAGCTCTGGCGTCTGCATGCAGATGGCAAAAGATCTGCATGCAGACGCCAGAGCTTTTTTGTTTTTACTTCACTACTTACCACCAATGTTGTGTGCTGCTCAGCTCATATATGTTCACACACACGCCCTCATTTGATTGATTGTCAGTATTCATTGCCATGTATTTTTATGTTTATATCTGTTTATGAATGGAAATGTGGTCATGCTATGTGCTTATGTACACGCTGCTCTCCCCTTTTTTTCATTGTATATCCTCTGTATTTATTCAATACATGCATTCAACATCTTTTGATTTACCTCATTTTTTATCCCCATCAGCCCACTGTTTCATTTAAAGTCCCACCTTCCCTTGTAAATGTAGTGAGGGGAAGTATACAGGGGGGGGGGGGGCATTACATTAGGGGGATTGAAGGGGGATTAACATTAGGGGGATTACACAGGGGGGTGTTACATTGGGGGGATTGCAGGGGGGGTAACATTAGGGGGATTACAAAGGGGGGGCCTTACTTTAGGGGGATTACACAGGGGGGGTTACATTAGGGGGATTGCACAGGGAGCGTGTTACTTTAGGGGGATTGAAGGGGGGGTAGCATTAGGGGGATTACACAGGGTGGGTTACATTAGGGGGATTGCAGGGGGGTTACATTAGGGGGATTGCACTGGGGGGTTACATTGGGGGGATTGCAGGGGGTGTAACATTAGGGGGATTACACAGGGGGCACGTTACTTTAGGGGGATTACACAGGGGGGTAGCATTAGGGGGATTACACAGGGTGGGTTACATTAGGGGGATTGCAGGGGGGGTTAAATTAGGGGGATTGCACAGGGGGGTTACATTGGGGGGATTGCAAGGGGGGTAACATTAGGGGGATTACAAAGGGGGTGCGTTACTTTAGGGGGATTGCAGGGGGGTAGCATTAGGGGGATTGCAGGGGGGGTAACATTAGGGGGATTGCACAGGGGGGGTTACATTAGGGGATTACACAGGGGGCAGAGCTGTGCTGATGCGCTAGCCTGCTCAGTGCCCTGGATTGCTCATGCTCAGTGACCGGGGGGGGGGGGCTTTGACGCCATATTTTAAACGCACCAGGTGACACCAACCCTAGTGACGCCACTGGCTGCAAGTACTGATCGGATGCCAATCAGCTGCTGGTTTTCTAACATGCCCTTTCAACAGAAGCTGGACATTAGGCCGGCTTCTGTTGTCCAGGCTGTTGTACACACTGGCCGAATGGCTGAAAGTTTCTGTTTAACCGGCCGATATTCGGCCCATGTGTACCAACCTTTATGCCTCCATCACACAGGGCAAACTCAATTTTGCTCAACGGGGGATCTGTCCACTGATCCCCTTCTGAGCAGAGCGGGGAAATGACAAGTCCGTGTCCGCTCTGCACAAACTGATTAAGCCCATCCTGCTCTATGGGTGGTCAGGTGTAAATAGACTCCTATGTCCGTTTACATCTGATTGCCCTCCGATCCTCCTAAATGGAAGGGATAAATATCCCTTGAAGACAAAGACGCATTTAAAAAATATATATATATATTTTTTAAGACGGGTGGGCGGGCGTGGGGGCACCATCAGGTAGGCTGTACAGGGATTTCTAACAGCAGCCCTGACTGCAGAACACAATACCAAAGCTTAATACTTCTGGTCTCCAAATCTTCCTACAATAGCTGAAGAAATTGGTTTGTTTAAATCTGTCATATTCTATAGATGACACCTAAAATATAAAACCAGAATGCCATACCAATCAGATAGTTAGCATCAAAGATATTATATGCAATTCCACCACTACTTTTAACCTTTTTACAATAGTCAGATCATGTGTGCAGCCTAAAGAGAAATTCTCATGCAAAACTATAGAGTGTTTAAAATAAGAACAAGCTTTGCTAAGCTCATCTCTACAATCAGCGGAGCAGTTTATCTGTGGTTATATGCTGGCAATGATGAGAAAGTTCTCATAAAGCAGAATTACTGATCTTTGCATCTCTATTTGATACAACAAATTCTGGACATAAATAAAAGGAGCCACTAAAATTTGCAGTCTAATATTGCAACTAATAGTACAAAATAATACAAAAATAGCAAGTGTATGAAAAAAAATTAACTAATGAACAAACAAAAGCAGAAGACACATTAAGGTGTTAAATTCTCACACAGAACTTAGTTTCGTTTCACAGTGCTATTGGAATTAGGCTGGGTTCACATCTCCCTGCTTCTGCTGGCATGCATTTTTCCTTGTGTTTTGTTTGTTCTTACCCACAGCAAACGCTAGCCATTTATTCTCTAGTGATGCTAATGATAGATTTCTTAGAAGATATAACAGAGCTGCGATGAAAAATCTTTTTATAGGACCATATCTGTGTGCGAAACATATGAGGTCACATAAAGTCAAGTCCCACCACAAAATCCTTCATAAACAATGGATTTGACGCTTTTACTTTGTCAGGGACATTTTTTTTTATTTTGGTAGTCAATTGAGAAAACATCATTATGCACTTAAGTCTGCATAAAAAAACAAAGGTGTCTACACTATGCTTTTTCCCTCCTATACATCAGTGTAGTAGAGTGGGCAGACATTTGTGTTGCCTTTCTTTGCAATGCACATCTTCTGGGTTTTATTGGCCAGGCCAGTGTACAGTCATAGTAATACTTTAGTTTTACATTTGGTGGCAAGCAAAGTTTAACCTAATGTGTATCTAAACCCAGAAACAAATGATTGCATGGCACATGGACGGCTGGGTCCTACCTCCGATATTCCTCCAATTTTCTAATTTAGTTCTACACCACTGTGAAGACCTTATCAACTATGATGACCTCCCATGGGTGTCTTGCCCCTCCATATCCCCCCTCCTTTTTTTTCTCACCCTCTTCCTTCCCTCTACTTGATTTGTTATCGCTTCTTTTTTCTCTTCTTTCTTATGCAATATAACTATCAGTACATGCCGGATGGAAGGTCATCTCTGAATGGCCTGGGTGACACCTGAATTTACACTTATGTTCTTATACGAATGCCATACCTTTGGTTAGTTACTTTCTGAGCCTTTGGCTGGCTCCAGTATAGAACTAGATGGCTTTGCATATGCTGATAATTATGCCTTTGTTATGTTAAAATGAAGGAAAACAATGCCATGTTTAATTTTGTGCTTTATATTTTACACTTATATGCTGTATACACTATGATATGCTTGCTTGGATACAATTCACAATGGCCTCTGATGTCTGTAATACTTGAAGACTTTCAATAAAAGGAATTTAAATGTAAAGCTAAAAACAAAAATTATTATATTGCAGCTTGTCAATTCTTAGATGTGATGGCTGCATTCTATTTTTATTTTGGCGATTTAGCCAGTAAGTCTGTTATGTTATTACTTCCTTTACCAGACCAGCAAAAGTGTTGGTTGGAGGATTGAGACAAACCATTTACCACTGACAGGGGTGCTTATTTATGTAAAACCTTTAACCCAAAATGTAAAAAAGGCCAAAACTGTTTCTTAACTGCCTGTTAGTTGGAGTTTGGCTTTTGGCTCAGTCCATCTACCACCACTCTCTCCAGATAATGCTGCTGTCTAGGTGTGTCCCTATTGCCCTTCCATAGAAAGTGTTACTCGTAGTCCATAGTTACTCGTCTGGTGAAAATGAGGGAAAAAAGCCTAAAACAGAAAACTAAAGAAGCAACAACTAAGGATTGGTAAAATGCAATAAGAGTTTTTGGGTTTAGATATGCCCTAATAAATATATTTAACAGTCATTCGCTTTAAATTCACAGCGGTAGATGTGAGAGAGATCACTTTTGGTGATGTGCACAGAAAAATCTGTAGCTTGTATTTACCAGTGAGTATTCAATCTCTGCATAAAAGGAGTAATAAAAGATTTAAGATCATTTTAATTTTTACTGTTCAAAAAAAAGTGAGTGAAACACTCATGAAGACATCACATGTTTAGCAACAAGGGGATTTAACTCTGGGTTGCAAGCATTAAAAGGTGTTCCTATTGTGCAGCAAAGATGGTACAATTTCCACAACAACTTTGTAGTTTAAGAGCTAGACCAGACACACCTTTGATGTGCATGAGATAGGTTTCCTTTGCACAGAACTGTCTAAGTTCAGAGTATTCACCTCAAAGAAAAATCAAAGATGTTTTGCACTCCGATACTTTTTTCACTTTCAAATAGTATTGTAACTAAATGTAAAACTCCACTTAACAGATTGAGGTAAACACCTGCAACTCTTACCAAACTAAGTAGAGTCTGCCATAAGCCTAGAATTACAATGTGTGTGTTAAAACACATTTTTTTTTTGTCCTTGAAAGGCAAAGAACGAGACTACCCCCCCTTATGTGAGACAACTGAGTCAAGGTCCGCCCTACAGCAGTTTAGGTGTATATTATATATTACACACACACACACACACACACACACACACACACACACACAATCCGGCTCTTACGGGTAGCAGGTGCGAACGCGCGACGCCAACGGCTCGCTTCGGCTGTAAATATACACAGTGGGAGCGGATTGGCAGGTATCGTGGACTTGATGTCTACCGGCACCTGCCAATTCTTCGGTACAGAGGCAGAACGATCAGTAGGGAAGGCATGGATCCATGTCTTCCCCTAGTGAAAGCACCTACCTCCCACAGTACGCAATAAAAACACTAGCTAGGCACACAGTTAAACCTTTGATCGCCCGTTAACCCCTCCCCAGCCAGTGTCATTAGTACAGTGAATTGTTTTTTTTAGCACTGATCACTGTATTAGTGTCACTGGTCCCCACAAAGTATCCCATAGTTTACTTTTGCGCAAACCAATGAATATACGCTTATTGGGATTTTTTTTATCCAAAATATGTAGCAGAATACATATTGGCCTACACTGATGAAGAAAATAGATTTTTTTATTGGCTATGTTTTATAGCAGAAAGTAAAAAATAGGATTTTTTACTCACCGTAAAATCCTTTTCTCTGAGTACATGGACTGACACAGCTTCCTATTGACAAGTGGGTATTATCCTATCTTTAGGAGTGACTAGGCAGAAAAAAACTTGTAAAAAGTGTTACATCACACCTTCTACAGCACCGCCCAGGGGGCAGACCCTCTGGGTATAATCCCTCTCTCTCTCTGCACCTCGCAGATCGGTTCGTCAAAAAGCAGTACAAACTTAAAAGGAGGGGTGGGTGCTGTGTCAGTCCATGAACTCCGAGAAAAGGATTTTACGGTGAGTAAAAAATCCTATTTACTCTTTCGTTAATGGACTGACACAGCTTCCTATTGACAAGTGGGACGTCCCAAAGCAGTGTCAAAAACGAGGAGTGGGAACAGCATTAAAACAACTTCACCCCAAAACCAAACCGAGCTTCTCAACAGAGTTGGTGCAACTCTAAACAGTCGCAAAACCTTGCGGCCGAAAGCAGCATCCAAAGATGCACACACATCAACTTGTAAAGTTTAGTGAAAGTGTGAACGGACGAGCAGGTCGCCGCCTTACACACCTGGTGAAATAGATGCTAGATGCTCTCAGAGCTCGGGCAGCGTCCAAAAAATACGTAGTCGTCTCCTAGGATTCGACAGATGACACAAGGATGGCAGTACATGTCTTCCTTGAGCTGGAAGGTCGAAACACGACCTTAGGAAGAAAAGAAGGCTGCAGACGCAGCACCACCTTATCCTTGTGGAAGATCAGATAGGGAGGCTTGCATGACAAGGCTGCCCGCTCAGAAACCCGTCTTACTGGCATAACAGCCACCAAAAGGACCACTTTCTGAGAGTGTCAACAAGGGAATCTCCCTGATGTTCTCAAACGGTGGTTTCTGAGGCACTTAGAGGCCATGCCGTTAAAGCCATTGACTGCAAGCAGGATGGCATATGGGACCCTGCGCCAGCAGGTCCTCTCGTAGTGGTAGATGCCAAAAGGACGTCTGCTACACAAGCCCCACGGCGGTAGTGGAGGGTGGCCCGTAGGTGTACAAATGTTCTCACTAGAGAGTGAGCCACCAGGGGTCTTGAAAAAGACAGCCAGGGCAAATACCTGCCCCCTAATTGTACTTAAAGTAAAATTTTTGGCCCGTTCCCTGCTGAAGAACCGCAGGACTCTGGGACCAAATAAGTACGCGGATGCCACCTCATTTCCTCTCAATTGGATATGCAGGTCTTCCAAGTGCGATGGTAATCTTCCTAGGGGATGATTTCCGAGCACTCCTCATGGTAGAGATCACGGAGTCTGACAGGCCCCGGTCTCTTAGCACCTGGCTCTCGAGCCACGCCGTTAAGCCAGTGACTGTAAAATAGGATGGCGTATGGGAGCTTGCGACAGCAGGTCCTTCCTTAGTGGTAGATGCCAAAAGGCGTCTGCTACCAGACGCACTAGATCGGCGTACCAAGGACGCCAAGGCCAATTCAGAGCAATTGGGACCATTGTAATCCTCTCTGCCTCCAGTCTGCGGAGACAAGACATAGATTAGTCGGTACTGACTCCCCAGTGCCATCAACGCATCGGTCGTGTTTACCCATGGGTCTCTTGACCTGGCCACAAACCTCACTACCTTCTGATTGAGTCGAGAAGCCAGGAGATATACGACTGGCGTGCTTCCCCTCTGGTAAGGGAGCCCCCTTAGGAGGTGAGCGACCTCCGATGCTGCAGCAGAGCTGCTTGTTCCTCCCTGATGATTAACATACGCCACAACTGTGGTGTTTGTCCGACTGGATTCTGACTGGACACCCTTGTAGCCTCCGAGACCATGTGGAGAGGCAAAGCCAGATCGCCCGGATTTCAGGCCAATGATCTGCAATGGAATTCCTCCGGAGTCCAGCGACCCAGGTTGACTGAGCTCCTCAGACTCCTCTGCAACCGGGAAGACAGGCGTCCGCCGTGACCACCATCTACTAAAAAGGAAGGAACAACTTCCCAGACAGAATGCCAGTGATGTCAGCCACTAACCAGGGAGGTCCTGATTAGGTGGCTCACCCGGATTTCGATAATCCAGGGATGAAGGCACTTGACCCTGCAGGACAGTTACCTTCTGTAAAGCCCCATACACACGGTCAGACTTTTTGCCAACAAACTTCAAAATGAGCAAGTTGTTCAAAAAATCCGACCGTGTGTACGCTACATCGGACAAACTTTTTCGGTTTTCATCGGACAAAAGTTTGCTCTGCAAACGGACAAACTTTTCGGCAACAAAAGTCTGATGGTGCAAAGTCCTATCGTGTGTACAGAAATCCATCAGACTTTTGTCCGAGGTACAAATATGCATGCCCGGAACCAGGTTAAAATCAAGCAACAATAGCAGAAGTTGACCAAAGGGTGGCGATAAAGAGCAGAAAAACCACGTGATGTTGGGAAAGTTTTGGGAAAGTTTGCAGAAAAGTCCGAGCGTGTGTATGCTATGGGTGTGCCCGGCCAACTCCCTTCGGACAAAAATCCACGGAGAAGTTTGTTTGAAGTCCGACCGTGTGTACGAGGCTAAAACACTCGCGTGTGAAATAGTGCCTATGGTACCGCCTCGAAGGCGGCTACCATGAGGCCCAGGACTCGCCTGCAAAAGTGGCGTGACAACCCATCTTTGGGCTGTCAACTGCCGCACCGCAGCTCGAAGGGTCTGCAACTCCCCACCCCCCAACAAGTCGGCTGAAGCTGGCAGTTAAGAGGGAAAAAAATCTGTTCGGTAGGCAAGAAAGGTTGGGCTTGCAAACCCAGGCACGCTTCTGTCCCTCAGCAGGCACTTTATCGGCCTGGGGTCGTTTAACTTGCCGCACTAGGCGGTCAAAAGAACCGCTTGTGCGCAGTGAAGGAGGGCCCTAGCCTATGGCGTGGCTCCTTACCTTTTTTGTATTGAGGAAGCAATGTGCTCTTACCTCCTGTGGCATCTTAAAAGATGTCATCCAGAGAGGCCCTAAAAGTCTGTCGCCTTAAAAGGGCAGATCCAACAGGGCCTTCTAGGAAGATTGGTCCGCAGACCAGCACCGTAGCCAGGTCAGGCGGCGCAACGCCACCGCATAAACGGAGGCTCAAGACAGCAAGGGAATAGTATACATGTCTGACTCGCAGACCGACTCAAGGCCCTGTACCAACTGGTCGGCCAGAGCTACCTCGTTAAGAGGAGTCTTCCGTGTCTTTAACCCCTGGAGTAGCCTTTTTGCGTACTCATTGTCTGAGCCATCAGAAAATCCCAGCCAATGCTGGACGTACCGCTGAGCCCCCCACTTTGTATAGGTAGCGAGTGTCCCTGAAGACAGGAGGCCCCTTCCACTGGAATCGTGGTAACTTGTTAAGTCTGGACAGAGGGGGTCCACTATCGGGGGAGAGTCCATTTTTTCAAGGTAACTCTACTCAAGGTGTACCGAACCGCCCCAAAATTTTTGGGGCTGCAAAAAACCCTCAGTGGGTCTTCCCACTCCTTGTACAAGAGCTTATCAAAATAAGACACACAAGGAAACACCTTAGCAGTGCGGGCCGGTTTACGGAACCCAAAGGGGACCGTTGTCTCTGCTGCTTAAGCAGCATTCTCCCATTTTAGCGTATCCCGCATTGCCGTGATAAGGTCAGATACCAAAGCCTTTTTGCGTGCTGACCTGGACTTGGAGTCATTCTCACTGTCTGACTGGTTACGGTCTGCAGTCTCTGATGCATCAGAATCCGGGCCATGAGCCACAGCCGGGCCTAGATCTGCATCAGAATTATCCCCAGAAGATGGCGGGGGACGGGGCCGATTTCCACCCCCCGTGTTCCCGCTTCTACCTTGGCAACAAAGCCTCCAGGGGCACCATCTGCCAACTCAGGTGTTTCAGGGGAAAAAACGTCTGCTTCAGGCGCCATACTGACCCACGAGCTGTCACCCACAGGGACTCCAGGCAAGGTATCAATAGGCCACCCTCCTAGATGCTACAGAGATGCTGATCTCCCAGAGGACTCACCACCCTTGGAACGGTACCGCTATCGCTGCCGTGTGCTCCGCCTGTGATGCTATCTCACCACTGCCTGTGCCAGTCTGATTCTCATCAGCGTTCCCTGTGTGAGTTTGCGCCAGTGAAATGCACCCTAGAGGCCGAAGACTTCCGCAAAAGGGCCACCAAGCGGCTGTATTGAAAACAATATGGGCCCTAAGAAAATGGCCGCCGAGCCGACAGTAGAGGCAAAAAACGGCCGTGGGCCACAAAAAGATGGGCGGCGGTAATTACATACAGGCGTAAACCACAAGAAACATGGCCACGAACAGTCGATAGAGGCCAAAGCGGGCGCGAACCACAAGAAAATGGCCGCCGGACAGTCACTAGAGGCCAACATGCATGGATCACCCCAAAATGGCCGCCGACAGCATGGAGGGAGGAAGGCACACACAGGTAAGCAAAATTCAATTTTTTAAACGACAGCTACAGCGCAGCCCCACTCCAGATGGAGCCCCCCAGGTGACCCCCAGCAACCTTAGCTCAGAGCCCAGGGAGGAGGGAAGGCAGGGAGAGAGGAAAGAAAAGGGGCCACAACCACTTACTTGATCTCTCCAGGAATGTCCAGCCATGTCACCCTGCCGAAGCAGGGGAGCTACTTACCTTTCTCCTGCGTGGATCATGCTGGAAGACATTCCGGACCGATCATCATCCGCGCACGGAGGTGACTGCCGGCCAGGCATTCTGTGATTGAACCCTAGAGAACTATCGTATGCATGCCCTGGAGCACAAGCTCACCGAACAGGCTACTGCGACTCGGCTGTAAGGTCAGCCGAAGCTGAGCGGTCCGATGCAAGCCCTGGAGCGTAGGCTCACCGGCCACCCATAGAGCGACGGGCATGTCGTGGAAAACCCAGCGCGTAGCTAGGGTCGGCACACGCTCGATGGCCGAAACTGGGGGGACTACAAGGATCGAGGATTCAGCCTGTCACCCAGTCAGCAGTTGATCGAAGATCGCAGGAAACAAAAAAATAAACGTAGAATTTTTTCCCCCCGGACCAGTGGGCCCGAAGGGAGCCATGTCCTTCTCCTTGCTAGACATAAAAAACTGATCTGCGAGGTGCAGAGAGAGAGAGAGATTATACGCAGAGGGTCCGCCCCCTGGGCGGTGCTGTAGAAGGTGTGATATAACACTTTTTACACATTTTTTTCTGCCTAGTCACTCCCAAAGATAGGATAATACCCACTTGCCAATAGGAAGCTGTGTCAGTCCATGAACGAAAGAGTAAAACGTTTTTTTTTTTTTAAATCGTTGGGTTTATTTTGTGTATAGTGCAAAAAATAAAAACCGCAGAGGTGATCAAATACCATCAAAATAAAGCTCTATTTGTGGGAAAAAAGGGACAACATTTTTATTTGGGTACAGTGTTGCAGGACCACGCAATTGTAAGGCAAAATAACACAGTGCCGTATCACAAAAATTGCCTGGTCATGAAAGAGGGTAAATCTTCCGGAGGCGAGAATTTTTTTTGTCCTTGAAAAGCAAAGAATGCGACTACCCCTCACCCCCCTCTTATGTGATGCAGAAATACGTAGCATCTTTAGATTGCACAAACAAACACATCCATGTGCATAAAGCCTTATTTAAAAAAAAAAAAAAAAAAGGGACCATGGTAGTGCTTTGCCACCTCGCCTATACTCCACTTTTCATTGCGTTTAACCCATCTATATTCATCTTTTAGCGCTGAACATTAAAGAGGAGGTCTGCTCACCCCTGCAAAAATTAAAAGCAAGCAACTACACACACTGCAGCAGCAGACTTTTAATAATAGGGCACGTAACTGTACTGAAGTCCAGCACCGAAGCTGATGTTTACATCAGCGGTCGGGTTCTGCCGCCGCCATTGAGGGTAAAGGGAACCCTGTAGCGAAGCATTACAGCTTCACGCCAGGTCCCCACTGAGCATGCGTGAGGCACCGCTGTGCTCTCCTACTGGCCGGGCGGCAGGGGAAGGAGCCAAATCGCTGACATGAAGCCAAGAAGGTGTGCATCCAAAACATGGCCAGGTTATCTGGTAGGGCACTACTGCAATATTCTAAAAACAGTAGACTGAGCCAATCTGCATATCCTGTAGATTAGTACACCTGCACAACTGGTGCAATATATTTGCACCTACAGAAATGAATAATGTCATGTATTAAATGAGGAATGTAATTGGATAGAATGTAGAAGGATTACAACCCCTGTCAGGCTTTATTGCTGCCTGTGCCCCATTAGGAAGATTCACCCTCTCTATTTGTACTTTTTACTGTTATCACCTAAAGTGAAAGTAACAGAAAATCACAAATTCTGGGGTTCACATTAGAACAGAAATAGGAGGGAATATCTTCTAATAGGGAAACTAGTTCAGGCGACTCAGGTGACACCCCAGGATTCCCTCTCACTTCCTGTTTGAACAGGACAGGAAGTGAAGGGAAATCTCTGGAGACACAGAAGGCAATTAAAAAAAAAAACTACAGTGGCTATAACCTTCCCTTCGAGTGTAATGTCTAGATTTTTATTTTTTTTTGTATTTAAAATAACAAACATATACACTGGGTACGGAAAGTATTCAGACCCCCTTAAAATTTTCACTCTTTGTTATATTGCAGCCATTTGCTAAAATCATTTAAGTTCATATTTTTTCCTCAATGTACACACATCACCCCATATTTACAGAAAAACACAGAATTGACCACATTTTTGCAGATTTATTAAAAAAGAAAAACTGAAATATCACATGGTCCTAAGTATTCAGACCCTTTGCTGTGACACTCATATATTTAATGTAGGTGCTGTCCATTTCTTCTGATCATCCTTAAGATGGTTCTACACCTTCATTTGAGTCCAGCTGTGTTTGATTATACTGTTTGGACTTGATTAGGAAAGCCACACACCTGTCTATATAAGATCTTACAGCTCACAGTGCATGTCAGAGCAAATGAGAATCATGAGGTCAAAGGAACTGCCTGAAGAGCTCAGAGACAGAATTGTGGCAAGGCACAGATCTGGCCATAGTTACAAAAAAAGTTCTGCTGCACCTAGGGTTCCTAAGAGCACAGTGGCCTCCATAATCCTTAAATGGAAGACGTTTGAGATGACCAGAACCCTTCCTAGAGCTGGCCGTCCGGCCAAACAGCTATCGGAGGAGAAGAGCCTTGGCGAGAGAGGTAAAGAAGAACCCAAAGATCACTGTGGCTAAGCTCCAGAGATGCAGTCGGGAGATGGGAGAAAGTTGTAGAAAGTCAACCATCACTGCAGCCCTCCACCAGTCAGGGCTTTATGGCAGAGTGGCCCGACGGAAGCCTCTCCTCAGTGCAAGACACATGAAAGCCTGCATGGAGTTTGCTAAAAAAACACCTGAAGGACTCCAAGATGGTGAGAAATAAGATTATCTGGTCTGATGAGACCAAGATAGAACTTTTTGGCCTTAATTATAAGCTGTATGTGTGGAGAAAACCAGGCACTGCTCATCACCTGTCCAATAACAGGATTTTTTATAACAGCTTACCTGTAAAATCCTTTTCTTGGAGTACACCACGGGACACAGAGCCAGTCATTACATAATGGGTTAAGGGTCACCAGCGGTGATTGGACACTGGCACAAGCAATAGAAGACAGTTCCCCTCCACATAACCCCTCCCATCAGGGGAGCACCTCAGTTTTTGTAGCAAAGCAGTAAGGTTCCCATAAGAAGGGGGGGACCTCTGTGTCCCGTGGTGTACTCCAAGAAAAGGATTTTACAGGTAAGCTGTTATAAAAATCCTGTTTTCTTTATCGTACACCACGGGACACAGAGCCAGTCATTACATAATGGGACGTCCCAGAGCAATGCTCAATATGAAGGGTGGGAGACCCAGATCAAATAGGCCGCTTGCGGACAAGAAGCCCTATACTGCTGCCTGCAGCACACTTCGCCCGAAGGTGGAATCCTCATGTCCTTTCACATCTATTTGATAGAATTTGGAAAATGTGTGGACTGAAGACCAAGTTGCAGCTTTACAGATCTGAGCCATCGAAGCCTGGTGGTGCACTGCCCATGAAGCACTTATCGCCCTGGTAGAGTGCGCCTTAACAGAAAAAAGAGGAGTCCTGTTCTTTAAACCATAAGCTTGAACAATTACCTGTCTAATCCACCTGGAAATGGTGGATTTTGATGCCGCTTGGCCCTTCTTGGGACCATCTGGCAAAATAAACAAAACATCTGTTTTACGTATCTGAGCGGTTGCTTGCAGATAGACCTTTACCGCTCTCACTAGATCTAGAGAGTGCAACAACTTTTCCCCCGCCGTCCGCGGGTTTGGAAAAAAAGAAGGCCAAACAATGTCTTGATTCAAGTGAAAAGCCGACACTACCTTAGGTAGAAAGGCAGGATGGGGTCGTAGTACAATTTTGTCCTTGTGACAATTTAGATAAGGCTCTTTACAAGAAAGAGCTGCTAGTTCTGATACTCTCCTGGCAGAAGCAATAGCAATCAAAAAGGCCAATTTCCTACTTAATATAATTAAAGGAATATGGCGAATAGGTTCAAAAGGTTGCTTTTGCAACACTGACAGTACCAAATTCAAATCCCATGGACACAAGGGAGACCTGACTGGAGGATTTATCCTCAGTACCCCCTGAATGAAGGCCCGAACTAGGGAATGAGATGCTAATGGTCTCTGGAAAAATACTGATAGAGCCGATATTTAACCCTTGATGGTACTAAGGGCTAATTTCATATCCACTCCTAACTGGCAAAAGGCAAGAATCCTGCTTATTTCATATTTCTGAGGGTTCCAACTTCTAGATTCACACCAGGAAACGTATGCTTTCCAGACTCTATGATAGATGAGTCTGGAGGCTGGCTTTCTAGCATTAATGAGCGTAGAAAGAGCTGGACCAGAGACTCCTCTCTTTTTCAAAATGTGGGTCTCAGCAGCCAGGCCGTCAAATTTAGCCCTTGTAAGGAAGGGTGGAATACTGGACCCTGTGACAGCAGGTCGTGTCGAAGTGGGAGCTTCCAGGGCCTTCCTATCGCCATCTTTACGATCTCGGCGTACCAAGGCCTCCTGGGCCAGTTTGGAGCCACTAGGATTACTGGTATCCCCTCCTCTTTGATCCTGCGAAGAAGTCTTTGTAGAAGAGGGATCGGGGGGAATGCATAGATTAGTGAGAACTGATTCCACGGAGCTATTAGAGCATCTACTCCGTAGGCCAGAGGATCTCTCGTCCTGGACACAAAGTTGTCCAATTTCTTGTTGAACCTGGAGGCTAGCAGGTCTACATCTGGGTTTCCCCATCTCAGACATATGGCCTGAAAGACCTCGGGGTGGAGAGACCACTCTCCTGGTAATAGCTGCTGACGACTCAGATAGTCCGCCTGCCAGTTTTCTATCCCCGGGATGAAGATTGCAGAAAGGCAAGGTACATGCTCTTCTGCCCATGTCAAAATCCGGTTCACCTCCTTTTGAGCAGCCCGACTGCGGGTGCCTCCTTGGTGATTGATGTAAGCTACTGCCGTAGCATTGACGGATTGAACCCGAACTGGGTGGCCCTGTAACCTGTATGTCCAGGTTTTGAGGGCTAGATATACTGCCCTGATCTCTAGTACATTGATGGGCAGGATCCCTTGGGTCTTGGCCCAGGTTCCCTGGGCAGAAGCCTCTTCGAATACTGCACCCCAGCCCGATAGGCTGGCATCCGTAGACACCACCTTCCAGGAGACCGGGAGAAAGCATTTTCCCTTCCGTAAGTTCTTGGCTTCTAGCCACCAATTGAAGCTTTGGCGTACTTGCGAGGACAGGCGCATGGGTATATCCAGAGCTTGGCTCTTCCTGTTCCAGGCGGCTAAAATATTGCCTTGAAGCAGTCTCGAATGAAACTGGGCGTAAGGGACAGCCTCGAAGGAGGCTACCATCTTCCCCAATAGCCTCATGCAAAGGCGAATAGACGGCCTCTTGTTTGCTTTGACCTTGTGGATCAGATCTTTCAGAGACTGTATCTTTGGCTCTGGCAGGTATACCTTGTTTTGGGCTGTATCTATGATCATGCCCAAGTACACTATCCTTCTTTGGGCCTGAAGAGAGGATTTTTGTAAGTTTATAATCCATCCTAAATGCTCCAGGTATCTTACTGTAGTGAGCACAGCGTGATCTAATCCCTCTTTTGACTGATCTATCACCAGTAGATCGTCTAGATAGGCTGTTACCGCTATGCCCTGTGTCCTCAGATTTGCCAACAGGGGAGCTAGTACCTTTGTGAATACTCTGGGCGCGGTGGCTACACCAAAGGGCAGGGCCACAAATTGAAAATGGCGATGTTCCACCGCAAACCTTAAGAATTTTTGGTGAGCGGGGAGGATGGGTATGTGTAAATATGCGTCCTTGATATCTATGGACGCCATGAATTCTCCGCCTTGCAAGGTGGCGACCACGGATCGGATCGTTTCCATTCGAAAATGGCGCGCGTTCAGAAACCGATTTAGAGATTTTAGATCCAGGATGGGTCTGACGTCTCCATTTGGCTTTGGAATCACAAAGAGGTTTGAGTAAAAACCTGAACCCTGCTCTTTTTGGGGTACCTCTGTAACCACCCCTTGAGCCAGTAAGTGATTCAAACCTTTGAAGAAGGATCCTCTCTTTTGTGGATCCTTGGAGAGTCTTGAACCTCGGAATTGCGAAGATGGGATCTCTCGAAATTCCAGTCTGTACCCTGAGGATATTGTGGATACAACCCACTTGTCCTGGGTTTCGGTCCGCCAAGTTGCTGAGAACTGACGGAGCCTTCCCCCCACTCAGCCGAGCGGGGGCGCCCCTTCACTGAGAGGTCTTGGGGTCCTGCTTATTAGCTCTTGCACCCCACGGCTTTTTGTTCCTCTGAGCCTGATTTCCTTTGGCTTTTGTGGGTTGTTGAAAATGCCGTCGCCACTGGCTAGAGGCAGGTTTCCCGGGAGCTGGGGAAAGAGATCGTTTAAAACAAGGCCTCTTGTCTTTCTTTCTCTCAGGTAAAAGAGTCGTTTTACCACTTGATATCCTTTGGATATATTTTTCTAAATCTTCCCCAAAAAGGCGTTCGCCATGGAAGGGGAAACTTGCCAACAGCTTTTTGCATGGGGCTTCCGCTGACCAATGCTTAAGCCACAGCACCCTACGCATATGTACCAGTTGGAGTGTAAGGCGTGATGCTTGCATAATAGAATCTCTCATGGCATCCACTGTGAAGCATAAGGCTTTTGGCAAATTCTCCCAATTTTTAGCCTGCTCTGGAGGCAGCTCCTTCAGCCCCTGCTTTACCTGTTGGCTGATGACCTGACACATACCGACTGCTGCTACCGCAGGTTGGGTAACTGAGCCGGCCAAAAGAAAGGAAGACTTAAGTAGGGATTCCAATTTCTTCTCAGAAGGATCTTTAAATACTTGCACATTGTCCACCGGACACGTCAGGTTCTTATTTACACAAGAAATAGCTGCATCTACAGAAGGCAGGCTCCATTTCTTTAAAAAAAAAATCCTCCATAGGATAAAGAATGTCAAACTTTTTTGGAGGTGAGAAACGCTTGTCTGGGTGTTGCCAGTCTGCGTACATTAGATCCTCTAGCAATGGATGAACCGGAAAAGAGCATGCACCCTGCAGGGATCTTAATGAACCTAGGGAGGAGACAGGTGATTCAGTTACCTCCGAAGAGGGTAACTTAAATGCAGATCGCACTGTTCCTGCATAACATTGCACCTGCGACTTCAGAATCTGGGATGCAGAGAAAGGCTCATCTGATATCCCTGATCCGTCCGACTCCTCATCCTCTGCTTGTGTAGCATCATCCTCATCCTCCTCCTACTCAGATACTTCTGCAGGGAGGTCAACAACTGGAGGAGATCTGCTTCGCTTATTGTCCTTTTTAGAGGATTTAGCGATCAAAGTAGCAATTCTCTCCTCCAGATTATTTAGGGCTGCTGACAAAGTGTCTTCAGTGACATACGCAGGCCCAGGCTTCACTGGGGAAGCCGCCATACCTGACAGAGGTAATGGCTTATCCTGTACAGCTGCGTCCGGCAACACAGGAGAGGAAGGTACCGAGTTAGCACGGCTAGGGCCTCCTGTCTCAGGCAGCGGTGCTTTTTTATCTTTTTTGTCAGCATTCTTTCCCCTGGAAGGCATACTGCTCAGAAAAAAACACAAGGTACTCTAATGCATATATTACTGTGCTCAGTTCAGCAATTTACATAAAGTATGCAACCTTAAAAAAAACACACAGCTATGCATAAAGTGGATGTCTTCTAGGAAGTACCCAGCCCAACCACATGGAGTCATACGTCCCTGTATCGCTGCTGTGTATCCCTGCCAAGAGAGAGAGAAAAACTAACTTGCTTGTTCTGCAGCGCTTTTGCACACTGACATTTTTAAAAATTTTGCGCTGTTTTCGTGCATGTGCGCGCCCTACGTGCCCGCGCACGTGTCATTTGCGGCCCCCCCTCCGATAAAGCGTGCGCGCGTGCGGCTCTAATGGCGGCGGTAACAGAGAGAGTGGAGCTCCCTCTCACCAGCCCTTGTTCCAACTTTACCTGCTTCCGCAGGTGTCTGGTCAGCCATCCGAGAGGAGGAGGGAGGCGCCCAAGCCAGCTCAGCAGCAGAGGGATAGACAGTGTACTTTGCCGAAGCAGACACTGAAGCAGAGCGAGGTGAGCTTTACACTCAGCTCTTTACTCCCCCCAGTGGCGGAATAAGAGAAGACATCCACTGTTTTTCTTTTGGAAAGGTCCTTAAACCTAGTTTTAGGACCTAACCTCTTACCTTATCCACGCCGCAGGTTTTTTTCTGCTGAAATTTTCAGACAGATACCAAACTTCACCCCTCACGGCGGGCTATGTGTGCCAACCTCAGGGATATGGGTTCCTATTTAAAGGATACCTCTCCCCTGGGCCTTGTACAAGACTCTTACCAGGACTTTAGCGAAGTAGCGAAAGTGCTGGATCTTAGAGCCCAGTCCTCCGGAGAGAGACATTACAGGCTAAGCCTCATGTATGAGGCCCGGATCCCATCCAGTTTTGGCTCAACTCGTAGGCGTCTTGGATGGGTCCGAAAGCATAGCTCTTTCTACCCCCAGAGGGTCTCTTTGGCAGAGCTTTCCTTTAGCACCTCCTATCGCGTCCAAAACCTTTAGACACTGGCGAAAAAACTGAGGTGCTCCCCTGATGGGAGGGGTTATGTGGAGGGGAACTGTCTTCTATTGGTTGTGCCAGTGTCCAATCACCGCTGGTGACCCTTAACCCATTATGTAATGACTGGCTCTGTGTCCCGTGGTGTACGATAAAGAAACAGTCCCAGCAGTGAAGCATAATGGTGGCAGCATCATGCTGTGGGGGTGTTTTTCAGCTGCAGGGACAGGACGACTGGTTGCAATGGAGGCAATGGACGAAAACCTTCTCCAGAGTGCTCAGGACCTCAGACTGGGCCGAAGGTTTACCTTCCAACAAGACACTGACCCTAAGCACACAGCTAAAATAACGACAACTATGTGACTGTTCTTGAATGGCCCAGCCAGAGCCCTGACTTAAACCCAATTGAGCATCTCTGGAGAGACCTAAAAATGGCTATCCACCAACGTTTACCATCCAACCTGACAGAACTGGCGAGGATCTGCAAGGAGGAATGGCAGAGGATCCCCAAATCCAGGTGTGAAAAACTTGCTGCATCTTTCCGAAAAAGACTCATGGCTGTATTAGATCAAATGGGTGCTTCTACTAAATGCCGAGCAAAGGGTCTGAATACTTAGGACCATGTGATATTTCAGTTTTTCTTTTTTAATAAATCTGCAAAAATGTGGTCAATTCTGTGTTTTTCTGTCAATATGGGGTGCTGTGTGTACATTAATAATGAAAAAAATGAACTTAAATGATTTTAGCAAATGGCTGCAATATAAAAGAGTGAAAAATTTAAGGGGGTCTGAATACTTTCCGTACCCACTGTACTTGCCTGCTCTGTGCAATGGTTTGCACAGAGCAGCCCCAAACCTCTGCTTCTGCGGTCCCCCGCCGGTGCTCCATGATCCTCCTCCTTTCGGTGTTCCCCCATAGCAAGCCGCTTGCTATGGGGGCACACCTGCAGGCTTGGTCCCATGCCACACTGCCTGTGTCCATAGATAAACACAGCACAGCTCAGCCATGTCCCTGGTCCATCCTCACATCATTTGATGGACTGCCCAAGCCCCTGTGAGCAGAGGAAGAGAGGGGGAGAGAAGACTGCGGACGGGCACAGCACTGGATCCCTGACAGGCCTGAAGGCTCCCTGCTGGCAGAACACAATAGCATTGACTGTGTTGAGGGGGGAATCAAGGACTTTTCTTTCCTTTACCCTGTGGTTGAAGGAAAGAAAACTGTATAATGTGTGGCCTGCTTTACTCCAAAATTAAAATTAAAAAAATTACCTTTAGAGACACTTTAAAACCATAAGCTTTAAAAATTATCTGAAAAATGAAACCACGGAGAAATAGTGGGGAAAAAAAAGTTGGTTCCCTTTTACAGAGATGACTAGGAATGACAAAGAGAGAGTTAGTCTAACAGAATCGGTGTGAAAAATTATTGTGAAAACATGGTTACCCCCAAACTACTACTCAATAGAATCAGCATACATCATGTAACCTAAAAAGCGGTAAGCTGGTAGAAATCAAATTTCAATGCAATGAATAAAGCATATCAACACGGCAACCAAATGTTGCACATATAAATACAATCTATGTAAGCACATACCATAGAAGGCACAAAAGCATAAGAAGTTCTCTGCAGTGGATGTGAACTTCCTTTATATGATGAATAGGTGCAAATTGTAGAGCACATGTGCTGTGGCATTGGTAAGAAGTAAATAATTCTGAAAGGCATCTAAATAGTTATCAAAAGGCAATGGAAATAGTCTGCAGAGTTTGCCGATCTTAAGCAGCCCAATACAAGCACCTTACGAGCAATGCAGGGGGAGGGAGCTTGTCGGCTAAAATATTCCAGGAAAGTGTTTAAAAATTGGGGGGGAAAAAATAGGATTTTTATAACGGCTTACCTGTAAAATCCTTTTCTTGGAGTACATCACGGGACACAGAGCGACATAGTCATTACTAATGGGTTATATAGATACCGTCAGGTGCTGGCACTGGCAACTTCCAAAACCGGAAGTACCCTCCCCTATATAAGCCCCTCCCATCCGGGAGCACCTCAGTTTTGTAGCAAAGCAATAAGTGTCCCTAAAGAGGGGTGGGAGCTCTGTGTCCCGTGATGTACTCCAAGAAAAGGATTTTACAGGTAAGCTGTTATAAAAATCCTATTTTCTTTCTCGTACATCACGGGACACAGAGCGACATAGTCATTACTAATGGGATGTCCTAAAGCAATGCCAAATGAGGGGGGGGGGGGATACACCATATATAAGCTGAGCGCTATCAGACATGAGGATCTTTTGCGGCCTGCAACACACTGCGCCCAAAGGCGACATCCTCCTGACTTCTAACGTCCACCTGGTAGGACCTAGTAAACGTGTGTACCGAAGACCATGTTGCGGCCTTACAGATTTGAGCCAGGGAGGCCTGGTGATGCACTGCCCATGAAGTTCCAACTGCTCTCGTGGAGTGCGCTCTAACTTTGAACGGAGGCGGTCTCCTTCTCAAGCCATAAGCTTGCATAATGACCTGTCGAATCCACTTGGCTAAAGTAGATTTTGACGCTGCCTGACCCTTTCTGGGGCCTTCCGGCAGAATAAACAAAGTATCCGTTCTGCGAATCTGAGCAGTGGCTTTTAGATAAGCTTTAACTGCTCTTACTACATCCAAAGAATGCAATAACTTTTCCTCTACCGAAGTAGGTTTGGGGAAAAAAGAAGGAAGAACCACATCTTGGTTCAAATGAAACCTCGATACCACCTTAGGAAGAAAGGCTGGATGAGGACGTAACACTACTCTGTCCTTATGGATAACCAGATATGGCTCCTTACAGGACATAGCTGCTAATTCCGATACTCTTTTAGCCGAACAAATGGCTACTAGAAAAATCAATTTCCTGGTGAGAAGCACCAAGGAAATATGCTGTAATGGTTCAAATGGTTGTTTCTGTAGAACCGACAGAACCAAGTTTAGATCCCATGGACATATGGGAATATTAACCGGAGGACTAATACGCATCACTCCTTGTATAAAGGCTTTGACTAGTGAATGCGAAGCCAAGGGCCTTTGAAAAAATATTGACAAGGCCGAAATCTGACCCTTGATAGTACTCAAGGCAAGCTTCCTATCTACAGCCCACTGTAGGAAGTCCAGAATCCTACCTATTACGTACTTATGTGGATGCCATTTCTTGGCCTCACACCACGCGATGTACGCCTTCCAGATTCTATAGTAGATCTGCCTGGATACCGGCTTCCTGGCATTGATCATGGTAGATACCACCGCATTAGAGAGCCCTCTCTTTTTTAGAATGTGGGCTTCAATAGCCAGGCCGTCAAACCTAGGGCTGGTAAGGAAGGGTGGTATATCGGTCCTTGCGAAAGCCGGACGACGTGGGAGAGTCCAAGGACTCCCCACTGAAATTTTACAATCTCCGCGTACCACGCTCTTCGGGGCCACGCTGGAGCCACCGGAATCACTGGTTTCTTTTCTACCTTGATTCTGCGGAGTAATCGAGGTAACCATTGTGGCGGTGTGAATGCATATATCAGCTTGAACTGATCCCAAGGGAACACTAGGGCATCCGAGCCGCAAGCTAGGGGATCCCTTGTCCGAGAGACAAACCTGTCCCCCTTTGCGTTGAATCTGGATGCTAGAAGATCTACATCCGATGTTCCCCACCGCTGACATATTGTCCAGAAAACCTCGGGGTGAAGGGACCCTTCCTCTGGGCCTAATTGCTGGCGACTTAGAAAGTCCGCCTTCCAATTCTCCACTCCTGGAATGAATACCGCAGATATGGCTGGGACATATTTTTCTGCCCATTTCAGGATGTAATTTACTTCCCTCTGGGCTGCACGACTCCTGGTGCCCCCCTGATGATTGATATATGCCACTGCTGTGGCATTGTCTGATTGCATTCTGACAGGGGACCCTTGGAGTTTGGATGTCCATGCTACTAGGGCATACCGGGCTGCTCGTATCTCTAAGAGATTGATGGGCAGGGCCTTTTCTGCATCCGACCATCTGCCCTGGAGAGACTATTGCTCCAGTACTGCTCCCCAGCCTATAAGGCTGGCATCTGTAGTGACCACCTTCCAAGAAATCGGACTGAAGGATTTCCTTTTTTCCAGATTCTGGGGAACCAACCACCAACGGAGGCTCTTGCGAACGGAAGGGGACAAGGACATTGTAAGTCTAGGGCCTGAACTTTTTTGTTCCAGGCTGACAGTATGGCCCCTTGCAAATTCCTTGAATGGAATTGACCGTAGGGTACTGCTTCGAATGATGCCACCATTTTTCCCAGCAGCCTCATATACAGGCGTATGGACGGCTGTCTTTTTTGTACCCACTAAGTGGATCAAATCTTTCAAAGACAACACCTTTCCTCGAGGCAAGAATATTTTTCTCTGGCCTGAATCCAACCTTAGCCCCAAGTATTCCAGACTTTTGACTGGTTTTTAGGGCTGACTTGTCTCGGTTGATAATCCAACCGTGAGATTCCAGATACTTGATCGTCTTGTGAACGACCACGTCTAGTTTTTTCACTGAATGGTCTATCAGCAACAAGTCATCCAGATATGCCATTATCATTACACCTTGTGTTCTTAGATTGGCCAATAAAGGGCCAGAATTTTTGTAAACACTCGTGGTGCTGTGGCCAAACCGAAGGGTAAGGCTCTGAACTGAAAATGGCGCCCTTCTACTGCAAAGCGTAGAAATTTTTGGTGGACTGGAAAGATGGGAATGTGCAAATAAGCATCTTTGATGTCGATCGTGGCTAACCAATCCTCCCCTTGTAGGGCAGTGGCCACCGATCGGATCGACTCCATCGGAAAGTCCTGATATACAGGAATTTGTATAGCCCTTTTAGAATTAATATGGGCCTCCCGTCCGCGTTTGCTTCGGGACTGTAAAGAGGTTTGAGTAAAACCCGAACCCTCATTCTTCCAGGGGAACCTCCATAATTACTCCTTGGAGCAATAGTTGTTCTAGTGCCAACAGGAGGGACTCTCTCTTCCGGGGATCCCTTGGCACATTTGACCTCAAAAATGGGAAGGAGGAGAGTCTTTTAACTCCAAACTGTATCCCAAACCTACTGCGGAGAGCACCTATCTGTCTTGATCGTGTCCCGCCAGGTCTCTTGCGAACAACTGGAGTCCTCCCCCCACCCGACTGAGTGGGGGCTTCATGAATTTAACTTTGGGGGAGGTTTTGTACCTCCCCTGACCCAGGGTTTCTCATTACCCTGCTACTGTCCCTGTTTTTTACCCCCGGGATTTGACCGAGGAGGCCGTCGGAACTGTTACACAGCCGATGCCCCAGGGACTGGAGAAGCAGGCCTCTTAAAGAGGGACCTCTAACTCTGCTTTTAACCGGCAAGAGCGTATTTTTACCGCTGGAAATTTTCTGGATATATTTGTCCAGGTTTTCCCTGAATAAGCGTTCACCATGAAATGGGACGCTAACCAGCCATTCTTTACAGGGAGCTTCAGCAGACCAGTTTTTGAGCCATAGGAGCCTACGCATATGTACTATAGACAGCGTAAGGCGGGAGGCCTGATGGACTGAATCCTCTATGGCGTCAACCGCAAAGCCTAAGGCTCTAGGTAGATCAGCTAGGGCAAAGCCTGCTGATCTGTCAAGTCCCTCAAGACCTGTTTCAACTGATCCTTCACTGCTTAGCAGACCCCAATAGCTGCTACTGCTGGTTGTATCACCAAGCAGATTTTCATAAGGACTCCAATCTTTTATCTATTGGGTTCTTGAACATTTGGACATTATCCACTGAACATGTCAGTGATTTATACATACAAGAGATGGCTGCGTCCATTGTAGGGACCTTCCATTTTTTTTTTTTTTGATGAACTTATCCTCCATGGGATAGACCACCGGAAATCTCTTGGGGGAATAAATATTTTCTCAGGACGTTCCCAATCCTGGTAAATGAGCCCTTTCAGTAAAGGGTGAAGTGGAAAAGAACAAACAGTCTGGGGGCTTCTAGCGACCCCAACGAGGATACAGTAGTGGTTGATGGTTCCGCAAGGTGCATTTTTAAATGCTGATCGGATCATGTTAGTCAGAGACTGAACCCATAATCTTTCAGCTTGAGATGCTGAGAAAAGGTTCCCCCACTGTTGATTCCTCTATAACAGAATCAACCTTATCCTGATCCCCTTCAGGCAGGTCGATCCCTGTATGGGACTGTTGCTCTGCTAACAGGCACTCTGAAGGAGGAGACGGAGATCGGGCGTGCTTTCCCTGACAGGGATGCAGCGATAAATGTTGACAATCTCTCTCTAATCCTCCCAGAGCTGAGGAAAAAACCTCCTCTGTTACATACACAGGAGCAGGTGACTGAGGACAGCCACAGTACCAAGTACCCCTGCGGGGTCTCTACGGCACTTACCTCTGAACTTCAGGGGAGACTGGTGCAGCAGGAGTATGCCCAAGATCCTCAGAGCCCGATGAGACCCCCTTCGCTTCCTGGAAGATTCAGTTCCGGAGCTTCTGGACGGCATATTCCTAAGCCTAAAGCTGAGGTATTCCAGCCGTAATACACCACTTTTACTGAGAATAGTCTAGCACAATTGCTGCTATATCACAGTTGGTGTCTACTAATGTGCCTTTCTAGGGGATGCCTGTATCAACCGCTTGCTGTATGCCTTTAAATGTTGCCAGCTCTGTCTCTGTACTTCATAGCCAGCTCACTACAATATTGTGGTTTTTTTAAACTGCTGGGACGCCCGCACATGCGCAGAAGCGCTGCGGCGCGCACAGAGCGTCATCCCCCAGGCTCCGCCCCCTTTCCCGGCTCACCTCTATATATAGAGGCGCGCGCACGTGCGCCTTCGGCGCTAATTTTAAATATGGTAACAAGGGACAGGAGCCAGGGCCCCTCTTTGCCGCAGGCCGGGGGATGGACGAGCACTGCAACATGGCAGAGGAAGCAGTTTCCTATAAGAGAACTCACCATCTGCCTGGACTTTGCTCTGCTGAGAAGAAGCTAGTCCACATGACAAGAAAACATTCCACAGCGGCCTCTAGTGGACAAACACAGGTACCGCAGTCTAATATATTAAATATATATAAAAAAAAATTTTTTTTTTTTTTTTCTTGACCACCATTAAAAATTATTACATTTTTTTAGTAGTTACAGGCATGCACAGAATTTTGCGGGAATACCATTAGGTAACAGACAGAAAGACAAATTAGGCTTGGGGGTCCCCCAATAGAACCAAGTTCCTGGGGGCCCCCACTTACCTGTTCCCCGCCGCAGGACTTTGTTTGGTCCACAAAAGCCCAAACTTCACCTATCACGGCAGGCATTGTAATCAAACCTTCAGGGACCGGGTTCCCAAGGATTCCACTCCCCTGGACCTGTATAGCACCCTGCACAGAAAACATCTTGGTCGTGGGTATGACCAGAGCTCTGGATCCCAGGGTCCAGCTCTCCTAAGAGAAGCATTACAGGCAAAACCTTGCTCTTCTCTGCAAGGCCCGGGTACCGACCGTTTAGCTATGAAGCTTTTTTGGTCGGATCCGGAATAGCTTACTGAGGCCCAAAAGAACCTGTACGCAAGCTCAGTGAAAAACACATGTTTCTTCTTGGCCAACACCTTAGACACTGGCAAAAAACTGGGGTGCTCCCGGATGGGAGGGGCTTATATAGGGGAGGGTACTTCCGGTTTTGGAAGTTGCCAGTGCCAGCACCTGACGGTATCTATATAACCCATTAGTAATGACTATGTCGCTCTGTGTCCCGTGATGTACGAGAAAGAAAGGTACAATTTGTCACAGCAGAAATCTCCTTGATAGCTACCAGGAGAGGAGCAACCAAGAAAGAATGAGGGCATACCCCCTAGAGGTTCACAAGAGTTCTCCACATACGATGGTACATTCACTACGTACAGTGGTAAGTTTTATGAGACTTTGCCTTAAGCATGGAACAGATGACTGCATTTTATAACCCTCTGCCTCTAGCCAAGACATTAATGCCAATGGCTGGTAAACGGGCACTTGAAACAGCGAGTCCTCTCACAGTGGTAGATTCCAATAAGCTTTTAAAACCAGGTAAACTAGATCCACATACAATGACCTGCAGGGAAAATCTGGAGCCAACAGGATCACCAGAATCCCCTTGAATTCTATCCAGCATAGTAGTCACTACAACAATCTTACTGGTGGGTAAGCATAAACCAGAGTGTAGTGACCTGAAGGAGCTACCGCAATGAGTCTATCCATGCCTGTTCAAGGGTCCTTTGCCCTTTGTGCAAACCTGACCACTTCTGAACTGAGATGTAACACCAGAAGATGCAATATCTGATGTTCCCCCATCACTGGCAGATTTGTTGGACCTCTGGTACAGGGCCCATTTTTTTTTATTTTTTTTTAGCATTCAGAGTTTTTTGGCTGAGATGGTCCACCGGCCAGTTTTCTACCTCTGGTATGTACAGTATCTAGTTTTATCTCCAAGTGAGAGCAGGCACATAGCTGAGACACCCTGGATTCCATAGGTCCCAGCGGCACGAACATAATATGGCAGTGCGGCTAGGGGACAGCTTTTAAATGGAATAGCAGAGGAGGATCTTTATACAAAAAAAAATAAAAAATACATGTAAAGTTATGCTATTAGTACTGGATTCCTGAAAATAAATTCTCGATGCCAGGAAGCCACCACTGCACAAATCAACTCTATCAAAGTTTTGGATTTTGACAAATTTCACTCTCCTTGGGTGCCATTAAGAGATTTGAGTAAAGTCACTGAACCTCTGCGGTTGGAATGGAGACACCACACCTCTTCAGTTAGGAGTAAGGCTGCTAACCTCTGAGGAGACATATGCAAGCTGGATGGGTAAAAAAACTCCTGTGAAGGCCAGGCGGGGTGGGGGTGTACGTTGGCCCCCCACCTTGTACTTAACAGCTGGGGAAGAAACTTCATGTTGTGAAGGGGCCTGCCCTGCAGACTTGGGCTGCTTGCCCCATGTGGAAATAAAGGGCTTATGAAATGATTTTTTTTAATCCAAGGCTACCCATTTTCAATGTTGTCTTACATGTGGGCTAGTCCACAGCCTGCAAACAGAAGTCATCCCCACTAGCTCCAGCTGGACAGGTGGGGTAAAACAGTATAAGGGGAGAGGGGGCTTCTTCTCAGACTTTTTGCCCCCATCTAATGTTAAAGGCTTTTGGGATTTAGATTTAAAAAAAACACTAAGGGCTAGGCTCAGATTTGCCACAGGAATCACAAAGAGCGGTGAATCACAGCAGTGCTTGTGCTGTACCTACCACCTCTTTTTCTACCTCTTCCTGCTGAACTATTCAGGACAGAAACATTCAGCATCAGCTTTCAATACTCCTCCAGGAGGGACAGACCATCTGGGGGACCAGTAGGATCTATATTATGCAGCCTGTCACCCAGTTATCAACTTGTTTGAGGACACAATGAAAGGAACTAGGATTTCCAGAACATTCTAATGACCTCTTAGTCACTAGGCTGATAACGGAATTGTCCACAGCTGTGGAGGGGATTTTGGCCACCAGCAGCTACTACAGAAGGGGTGATATACCCGATTAAAGCTCAACTCCAGCTTTTGATACATTTACATTGTTCATTTGGGCAAGCTTGGCCCAAACAAAGTATGTCCCTCGCTAACATGCGAGACCGCTGGATGTGCAGTAGAAACCGATTTTAGCTGAGGTTCCGGGTTCGAGACTTCCTGTCTCATACCCGGAAGACAGTAGAGTCTATCCAATTGGCGCTCAATCATTCAGAGAAAGCAATGTATTCTAGCAATGAATACTAAGCTTCCTCTGATTGGCTGAGTCAGAGGCACAGGTTGAGGATGTCACATCCTCTCACTCAGCCAATCAGAGGAAGCTTTGTATTCATTGCTAGAATACATTGCTTTCTTTGAATAGCTGAGCGCCCATCAGATAGACTACTGTGCCTCAGCTAAATAAAGTTTATACCGCACATCCAGCTGCCTCACATATTAGTGAGTGACATACTTGGTTTAACTATGTTAAGTATATCAAAAGCTGGATTTCAGCTTTAAAGCACAGATGTGTCCTACAATGAACAAAAGAGAAATGCCTATTAAACCTGTCAGAAATCCAGAAAACGCCTAACATCCTGTAGTAAGTGGACAATGCTGTTTTTGCTGCACTGAAATCTCAAGCAGTGCTATGAGCCATGTTGAGAGTTATCCCATGCTAGACTACAGAACATCTTCCTCTTATGTTATGGGGATGAGGCATGAGGTAATATGCAGTCCAACAGGGGAGAACTTGGGTAGGGCAAAAACTGCTTGGAATTTCAGTAAAGCAGAGGAAGTGCTTTTAACTCACTACAGGAAGTTAGGAGCTTACTAGATTTATAGCAGAATCAAAAAGGCAATTCTCTTAAGTTGCAGTTTTTTTTTTAAATAGAAAGCATGGAGGAGAGTGCATGTATTGCACAGATGCACTGAAAACGTTTTTTATTTTATCCAGACATACACTTTAAAAGAATGCTCCACATCAAACATTTCAATATGATTCTAAAGCGACATAAATAAATAAAAGTGCAGACTCCTCTACATATCTAAAGAACAGTGGCTTAGTACAAATTGTGCTGCTTAGAAGACTTTAGTGGGTCCTTATTTTTTTAAAGCCTCATTTGATTTCATTAGAAGTAAAATGTAGGTTAAAGACAAACTAACAATGTATATATTTCTCTGAAAACAAGCTAGAATATCATAGATAAAACCACATTTGCCTTGTTTATTACACCTTACAACTGCAACTTTGAAGTGGTGAGAGAGATACTAGAGAGCTTAAGGTTTCAGTATGAACAGACTGTGGAAACCTAGTGTGGTAATGGTGACACCTAGTGGTGAACAAAAAGGAGTCAAAAAGGTCCTGGAAAGACTGACAGTCCACTAAACCTATTAAGCACTTCAGCCCCGGAAGGTTTTACCCCCTTAATGACCAGGCCATTTTTGCGATACGGCACTGCGTTATTTTAACTGACAATTGCACGGGCGTGCGACGCTGTACCCAAACAAAATTGATGTCCTTTCCCCCCCCCCCAAATAGATCTTTCTTTTGGTGGTATTTGATCACCTCTGCGGTTTTTATTTTTTTAAGCTATAAACAAAAAAGGAGCGACAATTTTGGGAAAAAATAAATATTCTTTACTTCCTGCTATACAGCAACCTTATAAATTAACAAAAAACTAATTTCATCATCAATTTAGACCAATGTGTATTCTGCTACATGTTTTTGTTAAAAAAAATAATCGCAATTAGCGTATATTGATTGGTTCGTGCAAAAGTTATAGCGTCTACAAACTATGGAATAGATTTAGGGCCATTTTTTTTTTTTACTAGCAATGGCGGCGATCAGCGATTTTTAGCAGGGCCGCGACATTGCGGCGGACAAATGGGACACTAAGTGACACTTTTTGGAGACCAGTAACACCAATACAGTGCTAAAAAAAAATGCACTGACACTGTATAAATTACACTGGCAGGGAAGGGGTTAACGTCAGGGGCAATCAAGAGGTTAAATGTGTTCCCTCACATGTGCTTCCTGTCTGGGGGGTGGGCTCACTGCAGGAACAGAGAGATCTGTTCCCGATTAGCAGGAAGCACAGATCTCTCTGTTCCTGTCTGACAGAAGGACGCTCTGTTTTTTTTATATAGCAGACCGCCCTTCTGTCATTCCCCGGAATGATTACGTGCAGCGTGCGCCCCAGACCAGGTACATTGTTTCGCGCAGCCAGGCCGCCCTGCTGCAGTATATGTGCAGTGGGCGGTCCGGAACTGGTTAAAGAGGAATTATGGACAAACCTGCTAAATATATAGTTTAAATGCCTATAGAGTACATTGTTTCACCTGCTGAGGAAGTCTTAAATTATGGACAGACATTTTTGCAATGCATGCACCTTTTATAGCAAGAATGATTACCCCACTCCGATATCTCATGCGTCAACTGCCTGCTCATTGGAGAGAGGTGAAGATGCAGAGTCATGGTTCAATAATAAGGCTGGAGGCAGACAGGTGATATAAGATGTCAGAAAGCAAAACCAGGAAGCTGAATCACAGAACCAGGAAGAGAGTATGTCACCTGTCTGGCTGTGAAGAGTGCATCAGGTTCTGGTGCTGGTGCTGGCTAGAATTACCAAATCCTTTGACAAGCAAACAAAAAAGAATGTGTATATCTGTACTATAAAACTATAAAACTTATAAAAACACAATCAAATCCCTGGGTAGGATAATGAAAGTTTTCTATAGCAGCGCTCAGGTGGTCAATAGACTCCCTTGTCCACTCACTCTTATTTACAGTTCATAAGAGTACATATAGAACTTATGAAAAAAGATGTTGTTGTAAATGACATATAGCTCCAGATGTCTTCTTAATATGATCCACTTTAAATCATCAGTTGTATCCCCTTTCGGGTGGGTACTCACCACACACAGGATTTAAACAGGCACCTCACAGATCCCATCCGATCATCCTAATCCTGGTTCTGATTACTCCTTCTAAAGCCTCCAGAGATCACCCGATAATCACCAGCAGATGTTCAAAGTGAAAGGAAAGAGAAGCCACCAATAGTGTAATCCCGTAGAGTATCTTTTAATCAGTCTATAAAAATTGTTTCCACAACATATCTTCCATATGGTAAAAATCAAGCAGTAAAATAGCAGCAGTGTAATTCAAAACCGCCGTGCTGTTCCCCCAGGCTCCTAACAGGTGCAGTGTATCAGCTGGTACAGCTTGTGTTTAACCAGACTTACTGCCGCTTCCTGTGTTTGGAGCGCACCTGGAACGCACCAACGTCACTTCCTTTCAGCCGCAAAGTCACACCCTGACGTTTCGTCTTCTCGACTTCCTCTGAGGGCGTGGGCACGGGGGAACAGCACGGCGGTTTTGAATTACACTGCTGCTATTTTACTGCTTGATTTTTACCATATGGAAGATATGTTGTGGAAACAATTTTTATAGACTGATTAAAAGATACTCTACGGGATTACACTATTGGTGGCTTCTCTTTCCTTTCACTTTGAACATCTGCTGGTGATTATCGGGTGATCTCTGGAGGCTTTAGAAGGAGTAATCAGAACCAGGATTAGGATGATCGGATGACCATCGGATGGGATCTGTGAGGTGCCTGTTTAAATCCTGTGTGTGGTGAGTACCCACCCGAAAGGGGATACAACTGATGATTTAAAGTGGATCATATTAAGAAGACATCTGGAGCTATATGTCATTTACAACAACATCTTTTTTCATAAGTTCTATATGCACTCTTATGAACTGTAAATAAGAGTGAGTGGACAAGGGAGTCTATTGACCACCTGAGCGCTGCTATAGAAAACTTTCATTATCCTACCCAGGGATTTGATTGTGTTTTTATAAGTTTTATAGTTTTATGTTCTGCAAAATATTTGTTGTGTTTAAGCGGCTGCTGATATAGATACATATAGTGAACATTTGGGTTAATGAATACGGTCACGTATTCATTGTAGTCTGTTATAAGTCACCTGTGAGCTTCTTTAGCGCTGGGATAGTGAAAGAAGGCCAGGGGAACTTCACTTTAATTTTTGTATATCTGTACTATAGTTCAAGTCTGCAGACTCTTTCTAATTAGTAAAAATTGAATGCATTAAAATACACATATATATAAAAAATATATTGTATATGGCAATTATATTCAAGTAGTATGCAGGGCTTGCTCATAGTTTAATAGCATTTGCTTGTGCGATTTGTTAATAATTTAGAATGCATCATTACAGATATTTGTGCTGAGTTATGTGAACCTTAGGGCAGCTCTAAAAATTATATTTACATGCAAGTATAACCTGTCATATGAGATAGAACTGATCACAGCTCAAAATGTCATTATGGTTCATATGAGTTACTTTATTTGATGTACTGCTCATTTTTTTTTTAACATAGGTGTTTTTTACCAGAAGAAAAATAACACGCATTTAGCCATGTCCCTAGAGTTTGTACTTTATATAAGAGAATGTCTTCTTACCTTGGACATGTGGCTAAAGTCTGCAAAACTTTCATTACTGTTGAATGCACTGCTTCCAAAGGGGTCCAGAGTTCCAAATGGGTCTACAATACAAGCAGCAAGTTTAAAGTGCTGATGTGAAGAGAATTCCAATAATTCCACCTTAGCGTATACGCCAATATAGATCAGGTGGAAACAAAAGTTAGATTAGAAAGGATACAACTGACAGTGAGGTGAGGCAAATACCCAACACAAAGGAATAGATTTATAAAACATCATCAAATGAAAAGTAAGCACATTTCTAAACTTTACTTAAGGTAGAACTATTGGCAAAACTTTTTTTTTTTTCCATTTTGGATAGCGTGAGGGAGGGTTATAATCCCTGTATGGGTTAATTTTGCCATCTTTGTCACATTGGGGAGATTTACCTTCATGTCCTGTCCCATAGCCAAACAGGAAGTGAGAGGCCCACCAGGTCAACAGAACTAGTGTTCCCATTGGAAAATGTCCCCTCTATTACTTTTCTGGGTACACTTTCAATGTGTTTGGGTTTACTTTCACTGTCAATGATAATGTTAAATCGGAATGGGCTCTGGTGTGATCGGGATCCTACTTGCCCGAGCACGCCAGGAAGCCGAAACCTTTTCACCGCTTATCACAGGCAGTGAGACATTTCCCCGTCCGCAGCCGCACAGATCGGCAAATGTCCCACTGCTTGTGATTAGCCGTGTGCAGTGTCAGTTTCCTCGCAGGATCGGGCAGGTGGGATCCCGAACACACCCGAGCCCATCTCTAATGGTAAACAGTACAAATAGAGAGGGTGTATCTTCCTAAGACAGCAATGAAAACTGACCGATGTTCTAATCCACCTCCCCCATCCAAAAGTAAAAACATTTTTTGACTTTAGTTGTACTTTAATATATTATGAAACTATACATTTTGTAAGATACAAATCATCCTATGACTGAGGTCAATGATCAGACTCAGTAAAGGATCCCTGTGGTATTTTTTATTTTATTTACCAGTACATCTAGCACAAGATCAATTCCAACCAATACCTGGACTGCTAACGGTATGTGGCGAATACTGTAACTATGCCAAATTCAAAAAGTCCATTCAATCTACTGTATGGTAATGTAAGAGATTCACTTTATTGCCCACTTCCCCAAAAAGTGCATACTTACCTATCCTTCACTCTCCCACCATTCAGCCACCAGAAGTAAAGAAATCGCTGGTGATTCTGGGTATGTATGACACTCGCTCACCTTTGTCTCATGCGACAGCACTGCTGTTTGGCTCAGTGTTGACAGAAATGGGCAATGAATGAGCGAGTCCTTTCATGAGGGTGAATAGATTGGAGTATGCTTTAATCCCAGTTTTGAGTAATCCAATGCGGATAAATCTTAATGGCGCTTTTTACATGTAAGTGGGCCTGCTTCCTAACTTGCCTGCATTTCACATCACTAATCAGATTCAACCATCAAAAGCAGGTCTGAATGGCAGAGAGCCAGAGCATTGTGTTTATAAGCAGTGTGATCCTGGGGGAGGGGGGCAGAGAGCATGAGCACTGTGTGTATAAGGCATGTAAAAATCATGTTAGTGGCCTGCGGGATTTAAAACTGAGTTTAGTGGTCTGTGAGATTCGAAAGGTTGGCGGCCACTGACCTAGTACACTGGGATTGTAGGACATTTGGTAGCATGCTCCTGAGTCCTGGTTGGAATGACTCCACTATTTTCATAAATAGATTGCATACAAAGAAAACTTCCAGCAAGCTGAAATACTTTGTCAATCAATATTATTTTTTAATGTTTTCAATTCACAGTGACAATTATTTTGCTGGAGATTTGGTTTGTATTAGATAGTCTGAGGTAGACCAACTTCTGTGCAACAACTATTCCTGGCGTGCTAAAGTTATCACACATATAATGGCTCACTAAGAGCAATACGCTTTTTGTTCAGACTGCTAAAGCAAGGAAAATTGACTGGCAGGATCACCAGGTATTGTTATGCAAAAGAATAAAAATAAAACAGGCAACATTAAAGAATCAGAAGATAAAATAATAAAGAAAAATAAACTAGTCAAAGTATAACTAAAGGCAAAACCTTTTTTTGTTTTGGATGGAGTGGAGAGGGATCAGAACACCTCACTGGGTTTTTATTGCTGTCTGTGCCCCCATTAAGGAGATTAACCCTCTCCATTTGTCCTGTTTACCATCATCATTGAAAGTAAAAAAACAAACAAAAAAAAAAAACAACACATTTTGGGTTGTCCCCAGAAAAGTACTAGTGGGGAAATCCTCCAATGGGGAACGTAGTTCTGGAGACCTGGAAGGTCCCCAAGGGATTCCCTTAATTTGCAAGTATTTCCTCGCCCTTTCTGTTTTGGCTATGAGACAGGAAGTGAAGGGAAATCTCCCCAATGGGACACAGATGGCAAAAAGAAAATGAACAGGAATTACAACCCTCTCTTACTCTATTGAAAAAAAAAAAAAAAGTTTTGCCTATAATTCTACTTTAAGCTAAGGGTGATTCTCTCCATGAAGGAGAAAGGGTTCATCACCTTCACACACTAGTAGAAAACAGAGGACTCTCAGAATCAGGTAGAACTATAGTGGAGGGGCCCGGGAAGGGCAGGGGGGAATTGTCCTCTAAAGCTTTGCCCATTTCCAGTCACCTAAAGGTACGAGTCTATAATCCTCATGGTGTAGGAATATTCTGCCTGTGTCCTGTACAGTACAATTAAGAAATAAAACAGGCAACAGTTTAACATCATAGGATAAAATATGCATATATTCAACAATAAGTTTAGGGATAACATACACTTTAAACATACAGAAAATACTGAGTTTCATGTAGCAGATTCTTGGATCAACAACTACTAATAAAGTGGTTGTAAACCTCAGACATGAAATATGAACAAAACATATCCCTCTATAGTGTGTACTTGTCTCAATTAAGAGCATTAAGTGTCATTTCTGTCTGCTGCCACGTTCCTCTGCTATCAGCATGAATCACTGTTGACAAGTTTTCCTGACACCAAGAGAAAAAAGGTGACAGGGAAGGGAGCTCCAGCTGATTGACAGCCTCAGCTCTGTTCATGTGTGCTTTGTGAAGGGGGTGTGTCCCTTCCCTCCAATTAAAACTCAGAGCTCTCCTCACTGAGCTCTGCAGAGTGTAACTTCAGCTCACCGCCCCCTATTTTCTGAACTCTTAAACAGCCTTGTAGAAGACAAGACTTCAGATAAACAGGTAAAACGTACATAGGAGGATTAGATTCATTGCCAAGTATCACCTGAGGCCAGTCACTTCACTGGGAATATGGAAAAGTTTACAACCACTTTAAGCTATCAAACATGTAAAAGGTGAACCAAGGATTATTTTTTTTGCAGATAGTTTGTATTCAAGAACATTATCAATTTGGCCAAAGACTTAGTTAAAGCACAACAGGTTATGACAAAGTCTAAATAATAATTAAAAAAAATAGTACAAAGTACAACAATCGTGCTAAATAGTCTCTCTCTACTAAAGTGCGTCATATGCCTAGGGAAAAAAGCATGAAGGGAAGACGAAGGGAAGGGGAGAGAAAGGTGGTAAGAGACAAAGAGGGGGAAAGTGTGAACAAGACAGGAGAGGGCAGCAGAGTACTTTATTTAATCATCACCATATAGAGAAATATAAGATACAGAATACAACACCAGGGGAGCAATGTAGTGACAGCGTTGCTCCCTGACACAAGTAAACCATAATTATGATCTAGTCAAAAGATACCCATCGAGATCAACAGGTAAGTAATGTTTCATCAAAAAAGGGGCATTAAAATAAAAATAAAAAAGTCTGTCCAATACTAGTTCCACTGGTGCTATAATTGGCGTATCCAACCAGGCCCCCCACAATTTGTGGGCAACGCCATTTGCTGATGAGTCCGTTTTTTTCCAATTGAAGTGAGGAAAAAACCTCCTTAATCCAAGACTCTACCATAGGAGAAGATGGTAAAAAACACTTCATGGCTATTAGTTTCCTGGCTATGAATAACAATCAACTTATGGCCACATACAGCAGGGTGTTCTCCTCCAGAAGCTCCAACCAAACCCAGACACATGAGTAGTAAAGGAAATTTAGGAATCAAAACACCTGACGACTATACCCACTATACCATGCCAATAACAAAATAAAATAGCTTGGAACAGCACCAAAACATGTGCAGTAGATCCCTCTCATCTCTAAGGCATCTTAAATGGAGTGTGGAATCTCTACATCTATTTATACAGCCATTCCGGCGTTCGATATGTCCTATGAAGATTGTAAAGTTGTGATAATCTTTAAGTTAGAAAAAGAGATAGCGGGAATTATTTGTAGAATAAATTACCATTGCTAGAGACCTATCCCGGGAATTCCTTTGTTTACAATGATGAGTGGTAACGATTTCTTTTAAAATGTAAGTGTTCATTTATTTACTTCTAATAAAGCAGTTTTTACAGTACTTGCTACACTATGGAAATTGCTTCTTTTAGTACGTTGTTCTCCTTTTACACGGTCCTGCATCGAGAGAAGCAAAACCCATTCCATCTACCATGGGTCATTGTGTTTCCGTAAGCGGTATGGCATTGGTTTTACCCTTATGTTTACATGTATTTATCAGCTGATTTCATGTTTAGGTTCTTGGATTCATTTTGTACTAATATTTTGTTATTTATATGAATAGCGCAGCACTTTTACATTTAGTATGTTACATTGTGTAAAGAGGAAAACCTTGTTCTCTAGATCATAATACTTGGCATTTGACAAACTGACCGTTATTGCCTAAAACCTTCTTCAACAACCTAGTTAGCTTTCATACAATATACTGATACAATATTAGTAAAACTAAAGTGCTAAATGTGTTGACATAATTCTAACTCAAAACCTACTCACCTGATTCTTTCTTTGGCAGTGTTGAAGAGGAGAAAGGATCTCTGCTCTCAAAAGGATCAGACTGTTGTGGAAGAAATAAATACCAGTTAGTGAATGATTATGTTTCAATCAATCATTTAATTCATGCTTAACTAACAGAAGGGCCTGTATTTCATCAATGGAGTCATTCTACTTACTAAAAGTGGGAATTGCCGTGAGACCTGTTGGTTACCATGGACAGAATTCTGGTTAACACGACAAATGCACTGCCTACTCAAGATATAAAAATTATTTTTAAAAAGCTATTTAGTGCTGGTTCACACTGGGGCGACAAACGCTCCGACATTAGGAGCTCATGTCGCATGACGTGTGAAAATCAATGTTTCCCTATGGGAGCCGTCTTAACTGGTCCGACACATGTCGGTCCGACATTAAAAATTCTCCCTGTACTACTTCTGTCCGACTTTGATCCTACTTCAGCCCATTGACTATCATTGAAGTCGGATCAAAGTCGGATCCTTGTCCTAACCATACGACTTTGGCATCCGACATTGTGATTACAGCAGCAGTAAAAGGAATTTATCTCACCCTGGGATTGTTTTGATTGGTCAAAGGACAAGTCAGACTAGCACAATGTCGGATCAAAGTAGTATCCTGTTCATGAATGTCGGATGGATGTTGGACCAATGTCGGACCAATGTCGGACCAATGTAGGACAGATGTCGCAGAGCAAAGTAGGATGAAAGTCGTGTCGTATAGTGTGAACCCAGCCTTCATCTGGTTGGCTTTTTCTCACCTTTAGTGGCAGAGTCATGGAGTGGACACTATTCTTTGTGAAAGGATCAGCAGAAAAAGGATCACTTTTGCTAGTTTTCTGGAAAGGGTCATCAGTAGAATGGGGAGCATGGAAAGGATCAGTTTCTTTAAAAGGATCATCGCCAAATGGATCTGAGGAAGAAAAGGTTATTCATGCATTGTGTCATTGTATTCGACCCATCAATTTTTTTTTTTTTTTTAGAATGCAAAATCCTTGGCTCTTCAGAACACTATGATGCACTTACTGCTCTTGAAAGGGTCTGCCCCTTTGAAAGGGTCTGCAGTAAAGGGATCTTCGGTCTGGAAAGGGTCAGAGTAGAGGTCTTGGTTGTTGCTGCTGTTGAAAAGGTGGGTTTTACTTTTAAATGGATCATCCTGTGGAAGAAAAAAATAAAATAACGAACAAGCTATTTTAAAAACCAACTTGAGAAGTATATGTACCAGTCAAACACAGCAATGTAAGTAACCTTGCCATGTTTGAAGTTTCCCCTTTTAAAAGGAAAATGATTAATTATACTGCTCGCCGCTTGGTGCTAAACTAAAAGTCACATAAATTAGAACTTCAATGACTGAAAATAATATACTGTATTTATTGGCATATAACACTCACTTTTTTACCCTGAAAATAGAGGGTAAACTGTGCCTGCGTGTTATACGCAGGGGGCTGTAGAAAGTTTTTTTCCTGAAACTTCCCTCTTAAAGTTAGGGTGCGCGTTATACGCCGATAAATACGGTAATTTGCTAGAAACCTTCCTTTTTTCCATAAAATAGACTGAACAAATAATCCAGTCTCAAGATTAAAAATTCTACATACATTGGGTTTAAGTAAGAATTCGTCTACCAGCTGCATTACCGATCAATGAAACCTGCATAAATTAATTTGACTTCATGCTAAATATGTATACATATAAATCCACACACAGACTGAAATACGGATTCTTTCCCAGAGATGTACTATCAATTACTCCTTCGCACAAAAACTACCAATAGTAACGTGTCTTGGTATTTTATCTTTCATATGCAAATATTGCATTTGTATCTTTTTTTTCTTACTTTTATAACGTTTGCAATACTTTGAATACATTTGTACTATTTGAACAGGCTATTGCTTACATTTTATCGGTATGTATTATACAGTTGCAAAAAAAAGTATGTGAACCCTTTTGGAATGATATGGATTTCTGCACAAATTGGTCATAAAATGTGATCTGATCTTCATCTAAGTCACAACAATAGACAACCACAGTCTGCTTAAACTAATAACACACAAATAATTAAATGTTACCATGTTTTTATTGAACACACCAGGTGTTGCAACTTGAGGCTGTATTTGGTGCCAAAGGTGCTTCAACAAAAGTATTGAGCAAATGCTGTGAATACTTATGCAAATGTGATTTTTTTTTTTTTTTTTATAAATTTGCAAAGATTTCCAACAAATGTCTTTCAAATTGTCATTATGGGGTATTGTTTGTAGAATTTTGAAAAAAATAATGAATACTACATTTTGGAATAAGGCTGTAACATAACAAAATGTGGAAAAAGTGAAGTACTTTCCAGGTGCATTGTACATATGTATACTATTGCATATATAGAATATATAGATGTGTTGATACCCAGAGCTTTTTTTCTCAGAAAATAGGTGCAGGAACTCAACCACGACCCCATTCAGATTTCACAAACAATAGAAGGGTCTTAAACGGGCATTAAATACCACAATTGCATTACATACAGAGTGCAGAATTCAGGGGGTTACACACAGAGTGCAGAGCTGTCACTTGTAAACACAGAAACCAGACTTCTGTGTTTACAAGTGATTGTGGTGAGGAGGCACCAAAGGGTCTGAGCCAGAGGTGGTGGAACTGAGTTCCCCCTGAAAAAAAGCCCTGTGGATACCTATATGCATATATTATTCTGCTGTTGTCAGAAAGCTTCTATTTCAAATGTCTTTGTATTGAAAACAATAATAAATAATCTAATCTAATTTCCTCTATAGATCTGAAAGCCTGGGTCCTATGCATGCATTCCATACAAGCAGAGGAGAATTGCTGCAGAAGTAATATGCTTAAGGACTGATTCACACTGGCGCTGTCAAACCTATATTGGACATTTTTTAAATGCATTTGAAGGCATGTAATATTTTTTCAATTATGCAATGCACACTGTGGCTTACCTGTGTTTAGAGTAAATAGAATTCTGTGCATCCTGGCTCCGATTAGACACGCATGAAAACACACGTAAACGTGGCTAAACCCGCTTTAAAGCAGGAAAGCCTAAATACAAGAAAAATAGGATTTTTGTACTCACCGTAAAAATCTGTTTCTTTGACGTCCATGGACTGACACAGCTCTCATACTGATTACGTGTGGGTATATGTCCCTGCTTGCAGGAGAAGACCTAGGCAGAATGTTAGATGTTAAAACATTCTAGAACAAACCAGAGCTGAACAGCCCCACCCAGGGGGGCGGTCCCTCCGGACATTACCCTCCCACCTGCAGCTAGTACACCTCAGTTCGTAACAAGCAGTACAAACCTTAAAAGGAAGGGTGGGTGCTGTGTCAGTCCATGGACGTCAGAGAAACGGATTTTACGGCGAGTACAAAAATCCTATTTCCTCTTATCGTCCATGGACTGACACAGCTCTCATACTGATTACGTGTGGGACGTCCCAAAGCAGTATAAGAAAAGGGTGGGAGCAAATAGTAAAGGAACAACCAAAACTTCACTCCAAACCAGCAGAGCTCCTCAACGGAGGAGTTGCAACATTAAACAGCGGCCTGCAACACTTTGCGGCCGAAGGAAGCATCCGAAGATGCAGCCACATCAACCTTATAGAATTTTGAAAAGGCATGAACGGACGACCAGGTCGCCGCCTTGCACACTTGTGCAACCGATGCTTGATGTCGGAAAGCCCAGGAAGCACCAATTGCCCTGGTGGCATGCGCCGTAACCGGAAAGGGAGGGGCCACCCCCTTAATGGCATAGGCCTGTGTAACAGTCTGACTGATCTATCTAGAAAAGGTGGCAGACGAAACCGCTCGGGCCTGTTGGGACCAGAGACAGACACAACTAGTGAGTCATATCACGTACCACATAAAATGTGTGAAGCGCAAACTCTCTGGAATGCGATGTGTGAGGACACAAGGACGAGAGGACAATGTCCACATGTTAGTGAAAAGCCGAGACCACCTTTGGCAAAAGGAAGGTCACGGACGCAACACCGCCTTATCCTCATGGATGACCAAATAGGGCGACTTGCAGGACAAGGCCGCCAACTCAGACACCAGTCTGACAGAAGTAATGGCCACTAAGGCCACCTCCTGAGACAAGGTCAAGAGGGGAATATCTCTGATATTTACAAAGTGAGGCTCCTGGAGAACCGAGAGCACCAAATTCAAATCCCGAGGAGGGAGAGGAGGTTTCAACAGGAGGGAGCACATGGCGAACCCCCTGCACAAAGGTGCTACCAAGGAATGACCCGCTAGCGGTTGCTGAAGGAAGACGGCCAAGGCCGAAAACTGACCCCTAATGGTACTCAAAGCAAGCATTTGGGTCACCCCCACGCAGCAAGGACCGCAGGATACTGGGGACGGAATACGTCCGTAGACGCTAATCCAGCTCATTGCATATAGCGATGTAAGCTTCCCAGGTAGGGTGATAAATCTTTCAAGCGGAAGACTTCCGTGCCCTGAACATGGTCAAAATTACCGAATCTGAGAGACCTCGGACTCTCAGCACCTGGCTTCCAATAGCTATGCCGTTAAGTCAGAGACTGTAAAACAGGATGAAAAATAGGACCTTGAAACAGAAGGTCCTCCCTTATTGGTAACCGCCAAGGAACGTCCGCGATGAGACGTACCAGATCGGTGTACCAAAGACGCCGAGACCCACCCTGCGCAAGAGGATCACCGGAATCCCTTCGGCCACAGCCCTGCGCAGCAGGCGAGGAAGCAGCTGCAGCAGAGGATAACAGATATCAGGTGATAATGACCCCATGGGGCCCACCAACTGACCCGAGGCATTCGCCCAAGGATCCCTGGACCTGGCCACAAACCTGGACACCTTATGATTGAGTCGAGAGGCCCTCAGGTCCACAACCGGCATGTCCAGGTGTAATGACCACTCTCCTGGTCCAGCATCTGGCGACTCCGATAATCCGCCTGTCAATTGTCTACGCTTGAACGTAGACGGCCGATAGAGACCACGTAAGGAGGCATATTCTGATTGCCCGTATTTCCAGAACATTGATCGGTAAATGTCTTCGTCCGGAGTCCAAGCCCTGGGGCTGACAGGACTCCCCAGACTCCACCCCAGCCCGTCAGGCTGGCGTCCGTCATGAACACCGTCCACTGGATGGGGAGGAACGACTTCCCGGACCGAAGAGCCGGGGACCCCAACCACCAGGCCAGGGACGCCCTGAGTGGGTGACTCATCTGGATCTGAAGATCCAAGGGGGATTTGGGATTTGTCCCAAGTGGACAGGATCTCTTACTGTAATACCCGTGTGTGATTGGGCATACGGAACAGCCTCGAACAAGGCCCTCATGAGTCCAAGGACTCTCATGCAAAAAACTGGTTGACGACCATTTCTGAGACGTCAGGACCCGCACTACAGACTGAAAAGTCAGTAACTTCTCCAGGGTTAGGAATACCTACGCCTCTATGGAGTCCAGGATCAGACCGAGATACTCCAAATGCTGAGCCGGGACCAGGACCGACTTCTGAATGTTCGGGAGCCACCCGAAGTCCCTAAGGGTCTGACTGACAATAGTCACACTTCTAATTCTGATCGTCCAGATAGCCCATAATAGCAATGCCTCGCTGTCTCAGCAAGGCTAGAACCTTGGTAAAAAACCCTTGGTGCCGAGGCTAGGCCGAAGGGAAGAGCCACAATTGATAGTGGTCTTTGCCGATCGCAAGCGCAGAAACTACTGTTGACGTGCGCAGATCGGAACATGCAAGTAGGCGGCCTTGGTGTCCAAGGATGCCAGAAAATACCCTTGATAGAGTGTAGCGAACACCGCGCGAATGGATTCCATGCGGAACCTTTGCACCATCACAAAAGCAGTCAGGCCTTGAGGCCCAGGATTGGCCGAACCCCCGTCCACCTTTTGGGACTACAGATTCAAGTAGAAACCCTGAACCACCTCACCTGTGACGGAACCGGCACAATCACTCCGGACCTGATCAATCCTGTACAGCCCTCAAGAGGGCCGCCCGACGGGCAGGAAGGAGAGGGAGAATTGAGGGAAAGAATCTGTCTGGGGGCCAGGAACGGAAATCTATCCTGTATCCTGAGGTGACCACCTCGCACACCCACCGGTAGGAGATCCGGGAGGTCCACTGAAACGTGAACCTGCAAGGACGTCCCCCCCCCCCACCCCAGAGTCGGGCAGGGGCAAGACTCCATGCTGCGTTGGGCTTGGGAGCTTGCTTGGTAGGCTAACGCACCCAGGAACGCTTATGTCCCCCAGCCGCATTTTTCCCAGTCTGGGAGGGCTCACCCGTGGATTCTGACTGACGAGAAGAAACTCATTCTTCTTTGCCGGAAAGGAAGGGCCCGGCCTACGGTGGGGCTCCTTTTTCCGTACCAGACTGGGGAAGGAAGGTGCTCCAACCCCTTGTGACATCCATAATAATGGCATCCAGGGTGGCCCCAGTTTACCGCCTTAAAGGGCAAGTCAGGCAGGAGCTATGTGGAAGCTAGGTCGGCCGACCAGCATCTCAGCCAGATAAGGCGACACAGCACCACAGCAGATAGAGGCCCCAGAAATTAAAGGGGCCGCATCCAAAGTGGCATCGCACACAGAGACTAAACCCTGCGCCAGTTGGTGAGCCAGGGTAATGGTCTCAGGAGGGAGATTATGCTCCTGAACCGTCTGGTGCAAAATCTTTGCCCATCCTGTGAGTGTCTTGAGACACAAGTGTCGCCGCCCCTATAGGGCGCAAGGCAGACCCCCAATAAGGTAAACATAGTTCTACTCACCACTCTGACCCTCCTGTCAGTGGGATCCTTAAATGCAGGAGTCCCTTCCATTGGTAGCCTTATTCAAAACGGGCGACCGGGGGGGGGTCGACCACTGGGGGGAGAGCCCCTTCTTAGCCAGGTCCTCCTTAAAGGGGTACCTCATGGCTAGGTGCAGCGGGACGACCAAAGTCCTCTGCGGCTTACCCCAGACTTAGTCAATGAATGTATCAAAAAAAGGCACATATGGAAAAAAACGTTTTGAATAAACGGCTTCAAAAGAACCAAATGAGACAGCTTTTACCTGAGGTTCCTCAGCCTCAACATTCAGCTTGAGAGTGTTCCTCACAGCATCAATGAGTTCACTTACAAGCACCCTGTCAATTTTTCAGAACTGGGGTCTTCCTCACAGGGAATATCCTGTTTAACAAACATGAAAATCCTCAGAGCTAGGGTCCTGAGCAGCAATAGCTAGGCCCATATCTGAGACAGAGCACTTCCCTACAGGAGGATGTGTGGGGAGGGGGGCTCTTTACAGCTCCCTTGCGCTCTCACACCGCTTCCATCCTGACAAGGATGATTCCAGGACTACCGACAACTAGTCACTAGGGACCGCAGGTGCAGGAGCACTGCCAGTTGCCTCAGACAAGTGTGGAGAAGCAGGTGAACTAGACTCCATACTGCCACCCTCTGACTGTTAAACACTATCATAGTGAGTAACAGTCCACCCACTGGCTGTGCTGAAGCTGAGGAGAGTACTCACCAACCCCTGTAAGGACCGCTCATTCCGCTGTATGAAACTGCGCTGCCGCGCGAGTGAAGCCTGGGGAGAATGAGGAGACTGAGGAGACCGGACTGTGAGGAGATTGGATATTCGCGCCGCAGCAGCGGCCGATAGAGGCCGAAACTGTAAGCAAAATCGCTGCGGCTTCAATAAAATGGCCGCCGGCCGCATACAATACTGCGCCATCGATCCACATCAAAATAGCCGCAGAGCGCGTTTTTTTCAAAATTACCTTGCAGCGCTAATGGCGCACATGTTTTGCGGTTGTTCACTAACCACAAGGCAGGAGCTCCTGCCCTCAATGGCTGTGGCACGGCAAGCACTGGGGGGGCTGTTTGAACACAAACAGCCCACTCAGGAACTGAACCTGTGAAGCTTAGCTTTGCTAAGCATGCATGTAACCACTATTCCACCACAGTATGTCAACACTCACACACCAGAACACTGCCCCAGTGCCATTAAAACAGACATGAGCTCCCCCAGCCAGGCCAGAGTGACCCCCAAGCACCCCCACACAGCACAGCACAAGTACAGGGTGCAGAGAGCAGCATAACAGGGGGGAGACAGGGAGAACCCCCCACATAAAGAAACACAGCCAGTATGTACTTACCTGCAGCAGGAGAGACTACTTACCCATCCCTGGAGGGACCCACTGGCTTGTTTCAGACAGACCTATCGCAGAGTAGTACTGCGTAGCTGTCGGCCCGGTCCACCGCGAAAGATACAGACAGGTACTGTTCAATCTTGAGAGGACCGCGGGAGCATGAAAGCAACCCGGCCACCCCTGGAGTCATGGGGCATGTCGTGAACTGAGTCTCACGCACACAAGGCGAGGATCAGCACGCTCGATGGTCGGACAGGGAAGACTACGAGGATACCAGTGTATCCAACCTGTTGCCCAGCCGACAGTTGATTGAAGGTCTCAAAAATAAAACAAAATTCCCAAAGGAATAAAATGTAAAAGTAAAATCTTCCAGGAGACTGGCTCCTGAGAGAGCCCCGTCTTCTCCTTCTGCTAGGCAGAAAAAAAATGAGGTCTGCTAGCTGCAGGTGGGAGAGTAATGTCCGGAGGGACCGCCCCCCTGCGTGGGGCTGTTCAGCTCTGGTTTGTTCTAGAATGTTTTAACATCTAACATTCTGCCTAGGTCTTCTCCTGCAAGCAGGGACATATACCCACACGTAATCAGTATGAGAGCTGTGTCAGTCCATGGACGATAAGAGAAAATTTGTTTATACTTCCCAGATAACCTCTCATGCATTTAAAAAGCTGAACACAGGAGTGGCAGTGTGAGTGAGGCCTACGCCATTTAAACTGAAGCTTTCAGGCAATATGGATAAGGTAAAAGTATTTGTAACATAATATGCCAAATAATTGCATATAGTTCCAAGTTATGCAAGTATATTAACCGTACACATGACCATTTTAAGTTTAAAAGATCATTTTTATCTAAATCTAAAAAGGTAGATAATTGGTAAACACCAAAAAGTATCAACTATAACTCAAGATGAAAAAACAAAAAACAAAAAACTGCTCAGTTTATTGGCAAACCATTACAAAATGTTGGTTACCAGGAAAAGCCATCTTTAGGGCCTTAACCAGTGCTGTTTCTCACCGCTGATGTGGAAAGGTCCAGCCTCTCTCGGGAAGAAAATGTCTCAGCATCTGCAAGATTATTCAGACTGCCCCCATGATCTCCATTGGGAGCGCTGTTGTATTGCTCAATGCTTCTGTTCATTTCTTCCTGACTCTCCTGAAGTTGTGATAACTTACTTCGAGCCTGAATTAAAGAGAAGCAGTTTTACAGGTTAATTTGTGTACTACTACTATTTCCAAAGAAACAAAATAAATGCTACTACAATAACCCAATCTGAGCAAAAAGCTCCAAAGCCCAAAATCCAAGGCAGTCCACCCACAACGCTGTGTGAAAGCAGTGTTTTCTCTGCAGTGATACAACAGCTCTTCGCTGAATGACAACCTCCAATCTGCAAAGAGAATGAACGATGCTGGTGGCAGAGCTCTAGCTTTGACTTTTTGGGGTGCATGCTGAACCTCTGCAGAGGGACCACTGCTCTCACACTGTGCTTAATGATCAGCATGTTTGGAATTTTTGGCTGTGCTAGGGACAACTTTGACTGCACTACTAATTACAGTTTAGGTTTTACCTTTTAACTTTTTGCACACTGTTGAATGTATCTATCCATCTATTTTAAAGTTTTACTAAACCCACAACAGTAAAATCAGTCTGTATATGCAGTAAAGCATGCTTGTTATACTCTCTGTGGAACCTAAGGGGTTAATCCTCCGCATTTTGTACAAAGGCTGTTTTATCCTGTCTTTTCTGATCCACCCCTTCTTCCACAGTCCCCAAACCATCTCCTAAGAGAACAGAGCTTTGTGGCCACTCTGCACATGCTCAGTTTGGTGTGTATCGCTAGAGAGGTTTTTTTTTTTTGGGGGAAGAGAAAGTGCATATGATCAGCACAGGGCCAATCAGCACTGTCCAGAGGGTCAGGGGTCGGGTTTTAACCAGATCCTGATAGAAGTCACAAGACTGCTCTAACTACTGATGAGAAAAGGTATTTAACAGTTTATATTTACTAAAACTATTGCTTTTCTGTGTACTGTGGGAGACCAGATATAATGAATGCAGGGTTCTGGGTTTAGCAATACTTTAAGCTTTATTCAGGCTTACATGAAAAAAGGAAACTCTGGCCTGTTGGGCATTACTCACACACCCTCTATTCTGTTAAACAGAGAATTCAAATCAAGAATACAAGAGCCACTATGCCAGGTTAGCATTAGTAGAAGAAAGGAGGGGCACTTGTACACCCAAAAGGGAGTCAACATTTTATTTTACAGCAGATATTAAACTTTTAATAAACACAGGAAATCCTGCCAACAATACACAAAATAATAACATAGGCAATCTTGATGGCTGTCCCTTCAAAAAAACATGTGTTCACTTCAACACTTTAAAGCCGATTCCTAGGTATGATCTTTATTGCATACTTACATTGAACCACCAGGACTATTCCCGGTCAAACTGAGCGATCAGGGAAGAAGGGCCTTAGTCAGGGAGGTGACTAAGAACACGATGGTCACTCTGACAGAGCTCCAGCGTTTCTCTGTGGAGAGAGGACAACCTTCCAGAATAACAACCATCTCTGCAGCACTTGAAAAAGTATTCACACCCCTTGAAATTTTCCAAATTTTTTCATGTTACCACCAAAAACTTAAATGTATTTTATTGGGATTTTATGTGATACACCAACACAAAGTGGCACATAACTGTGAAGTAGAAGGAAAATTATAAATGGTTTTCAAAATGTTTTACAAATAAAATATCTGAAAAGGGTGTTTTGCATTTATATTCAGCACTTTACTCTGATACCCCTAACTAAAATCTAGTAGGAACCAATTGCCTTCAGAAGTCACCTAATTAATAAAAAGAGTCCACCTGTGTGTAATTTAATCTCAGTATAAATACAGCTGTTCTGTGAAGCCCTCAGAGATTTGTTAGAGAACCTAAGTGAACAGCCAGCATCATGAAGGCCAAGGAACACACCAGATAGGTCAGGGATAAAGTTTTAGAGAAGTTTAAAGCAGGGTTAGGTTATAAAAAAATATCCCAAGCTTTGAACATCTCACGGAGCACTGTTCAATCAATCATCTGAAAATGGAAAGAGTATGGCACAACTGCAAACCTACCAAGACATGGCCGGGCCATCTAAACGTACAGGCCGGGCAAGGAGAGCATTAATCAGAGAAGCAACCAAGAGGCCCACCATGGTAACTCTGGAGGAGCTCAGGTGGGAGAATCTGTCCACAGGACAACTATTAGTCGTGCACACCACAAATCTGGCCTTTATAGAAGAGTGGCAAGAAGAAAGCCATTGTTGAAAGAAAGCCATAAGAAGTACCGTTTGCAGTTTGCGAGAAGCCATGTGGGAGACACAGCAAACATGTGGAAGAAGGTGCTCTGATCAGATGAGACCAAAATTGAACTTTTGGTCTAAAAGCAAAACGCTGTGTGTGGTGGAAATTTAACACTGCACATCACCCTGAACACACCATCCCCACCGTGAAACATGGTGATGCCAGGATCATGTTGTGGGAATGCTTTTCTTCAGCAGGGACAGGGAAGCTGGTCAGAGTTGATGGGAAGATGGATGGAGCCAAATACAGGGCAATCTTAGAAGAAAACCTGTTAGAGTCTGCAAAAGACTTTAGACTGGGGCGGAGGTTCACCTTCCAGCAGGACAACGACTCTAAACATACATCCAGAGCTACGATGGAATGGTTTAGATCAAAGCATATTCATGTGTTAGAATGGCCCAGTCAAAATTCAGACCTAAATGCAATTGAGAATCTGTGGCAAGACTTGAAAATTGCTGTTCACAGACGCTCTCCATCCAATCTGGCAGAGCTTGAGCTTTTTTGCAAAGAAGACTGGGCAAAAATGCCACTCTAGATGTGCAAAGCTGGTAGAGACATCCCCAAAAACACTTGCAACTGTAATTTAAGTGAATGGTGGTTCTACAAAGTATTGACTCTGGGGGGCTGAATACAAAAGCACGCCACACTTTTCACATATTTGTAAAAAAAAAAATTGAAAACCATTTATCATTTTCCTTCCACTTTGTGTTGGTCTACCACATAAAATCCTAATAAAATACATTTATGTGGAATTTCAAGGGGTATGAATACTTTTTCAAGGCACTGTAAGTATACATATCTCATACCTGAGGGTCCACTGGTGAAGCTTACAATCACTGTAGTATTCAGTGCTACTACAGTGAAAGCTGCAATCTTCTTGGTCCCGTGCAGAGCAGATTTCCCTCTGCACAATAACCACAGGGGGTCATTCACTCACCAATGCCAACTTCACAGAACGCTTTGTACTTCATCAATGAATACAAGGTGTCCTCTAATTGGATGAGGCAGAGATCATGACATCACTGCCACTTCTCTTAACCTTGTCCATACAGAGAAGTGTCTTGTTCTCAGGAAGAAAAGAGCCTTGTAGTCATTAAAACTAAATGCACAGCGTTCTATGATTGTGGGACGGGCCAGGCAAGCAGCTTCCCCTATGCACAATGACCAGAGGGGAAGCTGCTGGAACAGGAACCAGAATAGAGTGGCCATCACTGTAGTAGCGCTGACTACTACAGAGATTGTCCACTTTCCATCGATCCTTGGGTATGAAATAAGCATATTTAGGGTATATTCATACCAAATATGGAGGAGTGCATTGGGTGGCTATTCCAGCACAGTCCCACTGCATGACCAGGCAAAATGCCTTGTCTCTTTATCTGTGTGGTGTGCAAGCATTGTGTAATGAAATAAAATACTGCATGCATTAACTTTTTTTCAGCGCAGTACAGTGCGAGGCAATCCACTGCCAGTTAAAGTTTAGGAAAGGTTTCTGTGACATATCAATAATAATAAAATATAAAAAAAATTACAAATGAAAATTGGTTAAAAAAAAAAAAAAAAGAGAGAGAAGGGTACAGTGCAACGGTTTAAAAATGGTGCATCAGCACTATCCGGCTGGACGTCAGCACAGCGGCTGGTATGAACATACCTTTATATTTTGTCACGTTAGACCAATATAACTATGTAATAGAGATCACACAAGGAGTTCAGCTTTATTATTGGCATTTACATTTTTTGACAATTACAGCAAAAAAAAAGCAAAAATTCATATAATGTGCATCAAAAATATAAGATGAGGAGGATGAAACCCAGACAAACCACATCCTTAAAGACACATAGTGACTTCAAAGGTTAAAAACAACAGATATTTTCTGAATAACTCAAGCAAATATAAACGTGCAGGTGGCATTTGTGGCTGGGGAGACAGAAGTGTCTGAAGACGCTCCTGAACTTTGTACAATATATATCTGCATTGTTTTAAACCACTGTATGTGAAAGGAAACTTTATATAAGCAAAATAAATTGACAATCACCTTTTGAAAATGCTAATTGCCTGGCTGTCATGATAATAATCCAAAAATCTTAAAAAAAATTATTTAAAGAAGTCTTCCTTAACCCACTGGGATCTATTCTTCACATACAGCCAAGCTATAGTGGCAGTTCAAGCTGCACACTCATAAAGTTTATGATGAGGACTGCATTATTTTCTAGGACTGAAGGCGGAAAGGCTGCACTGGCACATAGTAGGGTTGCATCGATACTGTTTTTTTATTGGCGACTAGGAGTCCTAATACCTTTGTGTTGCAATTTGAGCCCATACAAAATAAATGGGCTTCTCCTCCAGTCCTGAGCACCTCCAGCGACTGTGGTTTTCTATCATCGGTGCGACTGGGACACTATGCAGATTTGGATTTGACGAGATATGTACTTTATTGTGAGTTGTTGGAACATTTTTAATAAACTGCCCATTGCTGCACTAGATGGTGCTTCCCTTTTAATACTGGGTTAACACACAGGAGCAGTGGGGGAAAATCGCATGCGATTCTTTGCAGTGCGATATGAGCCAATTCATTTTGCATAGGCTGGAATCGCAACGCAAAAGGTATGGGTTTCAGGTGTCCGGAGCATTTGCAAGAGTATGCAAATACTCGGTATGGGCACCGATATAGATATCAGTATTAGTGCAACCCTAGCAGATAGGTCTGATAATGCTAGCTGCTTGGCTGTTTTGACAATTGTCTGGCTTCAGTCAACTTTTAATCTGCAAATTAGTGACTAAGAAGTTATTGAAGCCAACAGCGAGGCAATCAGTATTCAGAAAAAAATCTCAACAATGGCACCTTTCTTTTATAACTGGCTCACAAAATAGCCTAACAAACCAAAAACACCATTTAATTATTTTTAAATATTCAAAGCAAACTACCTCATCCATCCCTGTCTCCGTGCTTTATTTTGCAGAGAAATCACTTTGACAAACACCTCCCAGCATTTCTGGATGTGGCCATTTTGAGTAAGGGCAGACGATCCATGTAGCATTTACTTCCTGGAATCCATCTGCCCTTAGATCAATCATGCATACAGGAGGGTTAGCTTAGCTGAGAAAACCCCTCCTTCCCTCCTGAAGACTCCTGGGATGTATGACATTTATCTAGGCAAGAAACCAGGAAGTAAGAAAAAATGTATAAATATGTATTTACTAATGCTAGCAGCATGAGGATTAAAAAACTTTACTGTTAAAAAAATAAATAAAAATAATCAATGTTGATTGGGAGAGTGAAGTTCCACTTTAACCATTGCAGTCTAAAGGGTTTTAGATCTTTAACGCAAACACCACCTTTTGCACCAGGTTTCACTTTACATCCAAATTTAGGGAGCAACATGAAACATGGTCAGAGTCATTTTACCTGGAGGAATCACTGAGAGAATAGTTATTTTCTGCTGTTTTAAAGATGGGAAAATAAGGAAGTTGCATATATTTTAAATTTTTTTGCTACTCTTGCCTTGCGACAAATTAAAGCAGAAAATTGATTTGAATAACTTTCACTATTCTGAATAAAAGTGGGGTTTAGTTTTGGAATGATCTAATAGAATTGTTTTAGTATGTTTTAAAATTATTCATTCTATTCATTGTTTTGTAGCAGATTCGTATAATAGCAAATTTATTGATATTAAGCCAGACAACGTAAAGCTTGTAGCTGGCACATACATTTTTAAAGACTACATTAAATCTGCTTATATTCTGCTTTCCCTTGTTCTTTCTTTTCACCATCTACAAGATAATGATTTTTAAATAAAACATTTAAATTTCATGCTTTATTTTAGACCCAGTGACATCATTACTGGGTCTCTATGCAGGCAGATTATTGTTGGTGGAAAACATCAGAGCCCCCCATGCCTCAGTACTCCTCTCCAGAGCTCCCAGCCCTGATGCAAGCAGTTGGCTGGCTCTTGCAAGGGACTTATGCAAATATAAATAATGCCTTGATGGGTGGATGTCAGTGGGGAGGAAACTCCTATGCACCATTTGCATGCAGATTGCCCTAGCTAATAACCACATGTGATGCTGAGCTGCCATGATTGAAAGAACTATAATTCAATGAACGAAAGAGGAGGGTAAAGCCTTGTACACACGATGGAGGGGAGAGGGGAGAGCAGAGAACCGGTGACTGCCAGTCAAGCTTTCCACTTGAAGTGGAGGGGAGAACTGAGCGATCAGCGATGTTTGATCCCTCAGTTTACACTGCAGAGTCAGCGGGGGATCGATGCTGCATTCACCTAGACGAGTAAAATTGTTTTTTTGGAAATCCATACTTCTCTTAGTTGTAAAGAAACTTGCTATGGTGGCATATGTTTGCCTTTTCCCGAGCCAGGCTGTGTGCCTCCATAGACACACACAGTATGGCTCGGCACTAACTCCCAAGCCCTGATCACAGGCTTTGACTGACAGCAGCAGAAGCCAATGGCTCCTGCTGCTGAGGAGTCCCCCTGTGAGAAGAGAGAGGGGAGAAGAGGTGCTGTAAATGGGGCACAGCATTGCATCGAGAGAGGGCTCAGATAAGTATAACTCAAGCTGAGGTATGTAACCACATGTGCACAAATGGTACCTGGTTGATTTCCTCTTGTGTAGATTTTAATGACTTAATAATGGTCTCCAGTTGAACTTTGCCAGCCTGGATACTCTGCTCCAGTTGAGTTTCTTCCTGCTGTAATCTGTTGAGTTCTGATTTGGCTCTATTAAGCTCCGCCTCTTGTGCCTGCACATCTGACTCCTGGGACTGAATCTGTACCTTTAAAGAAGAAATCTACAAGACAGAAGCACTTATTTGCTAAATAAAATCCAAATAATATACAACAAAAATTCATACCATCATTATTTTGTCATATTTTTCCAATGCATGGGTTATGATTCAACAACCCTACTGTGCTTAGCTGTATCTACCTTGACAGTATGTCGAGAAAATATATCTTTTAGATCTACAGCTGCTACTGGCACCCAACTTCCTGCACAGCTTCTCATTCTGTGCTCCTTTAGCTCACATGAACGGACAATTCTTAATCAGGATCACTTGCCCTCAAACAATAAAAAAAAAAACGCACTGCTTTATCCAAAGTTGCCACCAAAGCCCTGAGAAGTGTAAAATTCCAGCACGACTTTGGATTTGGATATGCCCCCACTACCATCTACATGCTGTCACTAGAGAGAACTTATTCTATTTACATTAGTGACAGCTTTCAACCACTACAGGGATGGTCTAATCTGGTCAAACTAGAAAAAATAAAAAAATGTACATAGTTTGTCTATAAATTTCATATAAAAAAAAAACTAACGTTAGCAAAACAATATGGCCAAAAAAAGCTCTATTTGCAGCAAAAACAAAAAAACAATGTACTTATTACTTGTGCAACAAACCCAAAATCTATTACAGTAAAACCTTGAATTACGAGCATAATTCGTTCTGAAAACATGCTTGTAATCCAAAGCACTCGTATATCAAAGTGAATTTCCCCATAAGACAAAATGGAAACGCAGATGATTATTTATTCATAAGTCCTTCAGTCTATATAAAAAGATTATAGCAATGTGATTTGGGTTGTTTAACCATAAAATGTCCATGCACAAATGGAAGCCTCCCCAAGGGAATTAGAAGCAAAATCCAGCAGGAGCTACAAAGTATAAAAAAGAAGAGAAGTGCCTCTAATGCTGGCCATACACTATACGAAAAATCGGCCGAAATTCGGTCATTTCGAGAATTTGTTCGTTTTTCGCCCAGTTAATGGGCACAAAATCGATAATCGTTGGGACGTTTTTGAGCCGAAAAAAAACAAAGGACAAGTTTGGAAATTTTATGCCAAACGATAAATTGAAAGGTTAATGCGTTTCCAGTCCAAACTGTCTGGACTAGGTATATGTAAAAAAACAAACAAAAATGCATTCGTTTATGTCCACTGAACGATTTATCAGCCATTACATGATGGCACTATCGTTTGCGCTCATGGCCGAACGTTCGTTTTTCGAAAATGGGTTCAGACGATTTTTCGTATAGTGTATGGCCAGCATTAGTGTAACAATATGGTTACATTTAATGAAGGTACAACATTTAGCAACTCACACGGTTGATGATTAAAACAGGCACATCTAAGTATGCAGACATCTGGGGGAAAGCTGTCTACATAGACCATCCTCCACACCGGTGAGCCAGCTCTCACCGCTGTCAGTCTGCAATTGTGACCGAGAAGACTACCCAGCAGTAGAGCGATCTGAAAGCCTGGCTTGAAGAGCTCGTGGAGCGCAGTGTGGAAGGGATGACGTTGATGGCGGTGAGGAGGATGGTCTTTGTGGACAGCTTTACCCCGGATGCCTGCATACTTAGATGTGCCTGTTTTAATCATAAACCATGTGAGTTGCTAAATGTTGTACCTTCATCAAATGTAACAATATTACGACACTTAGAGGCAATTCTATTCTCTTTTATACTCGGTGAGTATAGACGTGACGCTACTTTTATATTAAGACCTCGCTCGTCTATCAAGTCTAAATTTATTTTAAAAAATTGCTGGTCTTGTAAAACACTCTCAGACCACGGTTTTACTGTATCTTGTGCATTGTTACGAACAGTATAAATTCATTAAACTGATAACAGTAAAGTAAGCATCTAAAATGGTCTACCTTTAAATATCTTTTCATAATGTAGCAATAACGGTAAAAAATGGTCAGAGGAGGGTCAAACTCTGACTTCAGGAATTGGTATGGGGGTTCATGGGTTTCACCTCTAATGACTTACTTTGACATTTTAATGCCAGATTTACAGAAATAGGAATGATTTGAGTGGACTCATGTCTGTGCTATCTATAGATATCTATGCGGATATTTATGCTATAACAAGGCCAGACCTTACAATCTGAACTTTTAGTATAGAAAGTTATTCTGAAACAGAATAAAAACAAACTGTTGCATGACAGATTATATCATACTGTTGCAGCTACATAACATATCCCTTTCATGGCAGCTGTAGTGATACAATTATGTGTTCCTGAAATATCCTTTAGGCTGGTTTCACACGATTGCGGATTTCCTCACATTCAGTTCGCATAGCAGGAGATTGTGACCAGCTCTCTATATAGCCGGTTCACATATCTCTGCAGTGGCACTGGTGCGAATTGCACAGGAGCCCTGTGCGTCTTTTGATCTGCTTCAGGTCCGAATTCAAACCAAAATGCAGGCTGAAATCAGACCTGAAATGGTTAATAGAGACCGAATGGACTCCTGCTGTGAGCCGCTGCGATCCCTAGTGTGAACCCAGTCTTAAACCAGGAAAAGTTTAATATGGGTGGTGAGCGTCTGTCAAAGCATATGTTCCACCGATATTTCTGAAGCCACCACTTGCCACTTCTATCTCTTTTTCAAAAGATATCGGGGTGAATAAGAAACTAAAACTCGGAAATAAACAAGAGGGAACTGGTCACACTGATCCCATTGAGAACGTCATATGACGAAACGCGTCTGAAGGACACGCAGTGACGTCACCACGCAGCTCTAGTACGGAAGGGCACTTGTGTATGCCGGCCAGCACACGTTTTTATGCTTATTGAAGCTTCGCTTTGTAAGTACAACTAATTTTTAATAAAGTCGATATTAAGAGGATATCACTCTATGGTCTCCCCCTTCTTTTTGGTACCCCATACGGAGCATTAAGCAGCGCCTGTCTCACATTGAAGACCTTCCTGGGACTCTGTGTGTGGGTATGATTAAAGATCGTGGTTGGATACAGCTACAGGCGTACTCTCTACCTATGTCTGGTAAGGAGCCAGTTTATACATAGGTGGTGGTCACTCTACTAACTACGCGGTGGTGGTGTTTAATTGCATACCTTGTGAATATGTTATCACCCTAGGGTGTATATTTTTTGTTGTTTTCTTTGCAACTGAGCCGTCAAGAGGGCCTTTTTTTCTATTATTGGTGGATTGTCTGGGGACCCGGTTCGGATCCTTTTCCAGGGGACAAAGGCCTTGGCTGGGCTAAAGCCACCTGCATGATATCATCTGTTTGTGGCAAGGAGCCATTTCACATGGTGATGACTACATTTAGTGTATGTTAATGAACTTTCAATACACTGCAAGTTTGAAATCCCTGTGAGATTGGATCTCTCCCCTCCAATGTGTATTACAACTTTGAACTATTCACCTTGATGCTCTTTAGGAGCAATTTCACTAGCAATCACTGGTGCAGTTTTTTCTGCTTAATTTTTATATGGTCACACTTCTATTCTGTTTGATTACTACTTAGGATAGCTATTTTATGGCAATTAGAAAGAAAAATTACAGTATCACACTGCCCCGATGGATTCTTCATAACCAGGAATAAATAAATTGTCCAGCTGTAAAGAGAGCCAGAGTTTCTGTGGCCTTGTACAAGGGGATGAAATACAAATTTACTGTGAGAGAACCTTGCCAATGCAGTTCTGGAGAGACCAGAAGCCCACATGTGATTTAACAAACCCCAGTTGGACTTCAAGTAATTAGAGAGAGACTGTGAAAAGTGCATCCTTACCATTTGCCCTTCCTCCTGGCACTTCTGCCTGACATCACTCAGCATGTCTTTTAATTTTGCTTTTTGTTGGTCCATTTCATCTAGCCTGTCTTGTGCATCTTGCTTTTGTGCTTCCAGTTCCTGTAATGTTGACATTTCCCGGTCTAGATCATTCTGTAACTCCTATAAATCATACATAAGTGCAGATTCTGTATTAATTCTGCACATTAATCTGTATGACACATTTACTAACTATTTCTTTAAATCAGTATAACAAATATGGACAAACAAATAAGGTTGTAATTAGGAGCCTTCTTAAGACAAGCAACTCCAGTCATCACACCTAGCCCAGATGTACCTGCACATTCTAGATGCTTCTGGGAAGCAACTAAATGGAGTGGGATGATTCAGGTCAACAAAGCATGGATTATTCTAAAGTCAGTCAACACAACCTATCCCGCATCAATACAGCCCATAAAAAACCCATAAATAGAATATATATAAAATATACAAAATACAAGAGGAATATAAAACAGTGAGCATACTTTATAGCATCTTTAAAGAATAATCCAACAACTTGAGGCAACCCTGTTCTTTTTAACCACTTGCCTACCAAGAAAATTATTTAGAACCTCGAAACATAATTTTTTTTTTTTTTTATCTATCTATCTATCTTTATATACACACACACACACACACACACACACACACACACACGCAGATATATATATTTACACAGTATCTCACAAAAGTGAGTACAGCCCTCACATTTTTGAAAATATTTAGTTATATCTTTTCATGTGACAACACTGAAGAAATGACACTTTGCTACAATGTAAAGTAGTGAGTGTGCAGATTGTATAAGGGATCTTTCTGACGGACGTTCCGTATGTCCGTTTTTCATCCATCCGTTTTCGGATGAAAAATGGACATACATGTATCCCTATGGGATAGCGGATGTCAGCGGATGAACATCCGCTGACATCCGACGACATCAGTCTCCGCTATGGTCCGTTTAGCATGATGGAGGAAAATCCTACTTTTCCATCCGCCTGTGGATCGGATGAAAAACGGACAGACGGTCCGTTTTCATCCGATCCCCCCATAGAGGAAAGCGGCGATCCGACCGGTACGTTTCTGCACAGTGTGTAGAGACTGACAAGTCATCCGCCGGCTCAGCGGGGATCAACGGAGCGATCTCCGCTGAGCAAGCGGATATTCACGGGGCGGATCATGACGAGATCCGCCCGTGTGAAAGAGCCCTAACAGTGTAAATTTGCTGTCCCCTCAAAATAACTCAACACAATGTCTAAACCGCTGGCAACAAAGACGAGTACACATCTAAATGAAAACATCCAAATTGGGCCCAAAGTGTCAATATTTTGTGTGGCCATCATTATTTTCCAGCACTGCCTTAACCCTCTTGGGCTTGAGGAGAAGAAGTAATCTGGACTGCCGCACTCTGGTTAAACGTATTATTTAATGAAGAAAATTAAAATGCCAAAAAAAATTCCAAAAAGAAATAAATAAACAATCCATCCAAAAACAATCTCATAGTGCTATGAGTAAGCATCACACCCTGATGTGAAACGCGTTAGCTGTCACCCTGCATGTCCCTTCACTTTTGATTGTTTTTGGATGGATTGTTTATTTCTTTCTTTTTTGGAATTATTTTTTGGCATTTTAATTTTCTTCATTAAATAATACGTTTAACCAGAGTGCGGCAGTCCAGATTACTTCTTCTCCTCAAGCATCAGAGCATAGCCAGCACCTGGAAGTGGAGCAGGGCGGGAGCCAATTGAAGGAACCTGGAACCTTTGAGCAGTACACTTTTCCTCATTAACCCTCTTGGGCATGGAGTTCCCAAGAGCTTCATAGGTTGCCACTGGAGTCCTCTTCCACTCCTCCATGATGACATCACAGAGCTGGTGGATGTTAGAGACCTTTGCGTATCTCCACCTTCTGTTTGAGGATGCCCCACAGATGCTCAATAGGGTTTAGGTCTGGAGAAATGCTTGGCCAGTCCATCACCTTTACCCTCAGCTTCTTTAGCATGGCAGTGGTTGTCTTGGAGGTATGTTTGGGGTCGTTATGTTGGAATACTGCCCTGCGGCCCAGTCTCTGAAGGGAGGGGATCATGCTTTGCTTTAGTATGTCACAGTACATGTGGACATTCATGGTTCCCTCAATGAACTGTAGCTCCCCAGTGCCGGCAGCACTCATGCAGCCCCAGACCATGACACTTCCACCTCTATGCTTGACTGTAGGCAAGACACACTTGTCTTTGTACTCCTCACCTGGTTGCCGCCACACACACACTTGACACCATCTGAACCAAATAGGTTCATCTTGGTCTCATCAGATCACAGGACATGGTTCCAGTAAGCCATATCCTTAGCAAACTGTTTGCAGGCTTTCTTGTGCATCATTTTTAGAAGAAGCTTCCTTCTGGGACAACAGACATGCAGACCAATTTAATGCAGTGTGCGGCATATGGTCTGAGCACTGAAAAGCCAACCCCCCACTCCTTCAACCTCTGCAGCAATGCTGGCAACACTCATGTACATTTCCCAAAGACAACCTCTGGATACGACGCTGAGCACGTGCACTCAACTTCTGTGGTCGACCGTGGCGAGGCCTATTCTGAGTGGAACCTGTCCTGTTAAACCGCTGTATGGTCGTGGCCACTAAGCTGCAGCTCAGTTTCAGGGTCTTGGCAATCTTCTTATAGCCTAGGCCATCTTTATGTAGAGCAACAATTATTTTTTTCAGATCTTTAGAGAGTACTTTGCCATGAGGTGCCATGTTGAACTTCCAATGACCAGTATATGAGAGTGAGAGCGATAACACCAAATTTAACACACCTGCTCCCCACTCACACCTGAGACCTTGTAACACTAACAAGTCACAAGACGCCGGGGAGGGAAAATGGCTAATTTGGCTCAATTTGGACATTTTCACTTAGCAATTTAGACATTAAAGCCTCATGCCCACGGACGATTTTACAGCCATACACTTATGAGCGTTTTTTGCAGCTTAACCACTTAAGCCCCGGACCATTTGGTAGCTAAAGGACCAGAGGTGAATTCAGAATTTTGCACTGCGCTGCTTTAACTGTAAATTGTGCGGACATGCAATGTTGTACCCAAACGAAATTTGCGTCCTTTTCTTCCCACAAATAGAGCTTTCTTTTAATGGTATTTGATTGCCTCTGCGATTTTTATTTTTTGCGATATAAACGGAAAAAAAAACGAAAATTTTGAAAAAAAATGATATTTTCTACTTTTTGTTATAAGAAAAATCGAATAAACTCAATTTTAGTCATACATTTAGGCCAAAATGTATTCAGCCACGTCTTTAGTAAAAAAAAATTCAATAAGCGTATATTTATCGGTTTGCGCAAAAGTTATAGCGTTTACAAACTAGGGTACATTTTCTGGAATTTACACAGCTTTTAATTTATGACTGCCTATCTCATTTTTTGAGGTGCTAAAATGACAGGGCAGTACAAAACCCCCCCAAATGACCCCATTTTAGAAAGTAGACACCCCAAGGAAATTGCTGAGAGGCATGTTGAGCCCATTGAATATTTTTTTTTTGTCCCAAGTGATTGAATAATGACAAAAAAAAAAAAATTACAAAAAGTTGTCACTAAATGATATATTGCTCACACATGCCATGGTTATATGTGGAATTGCACCCCAAAATACATTCTGCTGCTTCTCCTGAGTACGGGGATACCACATGTGTGGGACTTTTTAGGAGCCTAGCCACGTACGGGACCCCGGAAACCAAGCACCGCCTCCAGGTTTTCTAAGGGCGCAAATTTTTGATTTCACTCCTCACTACCTATCACAGTTTTGAAGGCCATAAAATGCCAAAATAGCACAAAACCCCCCCAAATGACCCCATTTTGGAAAGTAGACACCCCAAGCTGTTTGCTGAGAGGCATGGTGAGTATTTTACAGCTCTCATTTGTTTTTGAAAATGAAGAAAGAACATTTTTTTTTTTTATTTATTTTTTTCAATTTTCAAAACTTTGTGACAAAAAGCGAGATCTGCAAAATACTCACAATACCTCTCAGCAAATAGCTTGGGGTGTCTACTTTCCAAAATGGGGTCATTTGGGGGGGGGGGGTTTGTGCCATCTGGGCATTCCATGGCCTCCGAAACTGTAATAGGCAGTGAGAAGTGAAATCAAAAATTGACACCCTTAGAAAGCCTGAAGGCGGTGATTGGTTTTTGGGGTCCCGTACGCGGCTAGGCTCCCAAAAAGTCTCACACATGTGGTATCCCCGTACTCAGGAGAAGCAACAGAATGTATTTTGGGGTGTAATTCCACATATGCCCATGGCATGTTTGAGCAATATATCATTTAGTGACAACTTTGTGCAAAAAAAAAAATTGTATTTTTTCCGCAACTTGTGTAAACATATAAAATATTCCATGGACTCGACATGCCTCTCAGTATATAGCTTGGGGTGTCTACTTTCCAAAATGGGGTCATTTGGGGGGGGTTTTGAACTGTTCTGGCATTTTATACACAACATTAGGAAGCTTACATCCACTCTTCTAACCACTTGAAGACAAAGCCCTTTTTGACACTTTTTGTTTACATGAAAACATATTTTTTTTTGCAAGAAAATTATGTTGAACCCCCAAACATTATATATATTTTTAAAGCAAAGTCCCTACAGAATAAAATGGTGGGTGTTGCATTTTTTCTTTCTACACAGTATTTGCGCAGCGATTTTTCAAACGCATTTTTTTGGGAAAAAATACACTTTTTTTAATTTTAATGCACTAAAACACACTATATTGCCCAAATGTTTGATGAAATAAAAAAGATGATCTTAGGCCGAGTACATAGATACCAAACACGACATGCTTTAAAATTTCGCACAAACGCGCATTGGCGACAAACTACATACATTTTTAAAAGCCTTTAAAAGCATTTACAGGTTACCCCGTTAGATTTACAGAGGAGGTCTACTGCTAAAATTACTGCCCTCGATCTGACCTTCGCGGTGATACCTCACATGCATGGTGCAATTGCTGTTTACATATGACGCCAGACCGACGCTTGCGTTCGCCATTGGGCAAGAGCAGGGCAGGACAGGGGTGCTTTTTTTTTTTTTTTTTTTATTATTAATTTTGCTTTTATATTTTATTTTTAAACTGTTGCTTCCATATTTATTTATTTTTATCACTTTTATTGTTATCTCAGGGAATGTAAATATCCCCTATGATAGCAATAGGTAATGACAGGTACTCTTTTTTGAAAAAACTGGGGTCTATTGGACCCTAGATCTTTCCTCTGCCCTCAAAGCATCTGACCACACCAAGATCGGTGTGATAAAATGCTTTCCCAATTTCCCAATGGCGCTTTTTATATCCGGGGGGGGGGGGGGACATTCCCTCCCACTGCTTGTAAAAGCAGTCCAGAGGCTAATTAGCCACTAGGATTGCTTTTACATGAAAGCCGGCCGCTGGCTGAAAAGAATGATACCAAGATGATACCTAAACCCGCAGGCATCATTCTGGTATAAACATTCAAAATCCAGCAACATACCAGTACGTTGCTGGTCCTTGTTGGACATGTATTGTAATCTTTTTTTTCATGCAGCCTGTTGGCTGAACGAAAAAAAAAGATTGATCGGTGGGTATGCCCACCATTAGAATACCGCCCTTCATCCACCCACTTCTAATGATGGGCATACATGCACCATTTATATATGCCGAAGCATGGGGGCATCTTCTCGCAAAAGTTATGCCGCGTACACATGGTCAGACTTTTCCACGGGCAAGCCTCCGTCGGAATTTCGATCGTATGTACGCGGCATTAGGAGCAAAATCGCTCCTCCGCTCCTGCTGCCCCAATGCTTCGGCATATATGCTTTTTTTTTTTAACTGTGGTGGTGAAATCACCTCCTACAGCACTGGAGTCGCAGGGATCAGGCCTGTCTCTGCGAACGCTGCAGTTATGTGTGTTGTGTTTTGCAAGTGACAGTGATCGATCGATACTGCACTTTGGTGGCCTGGGCTGGACGGAGGGGCAAAACGCAGGTGCTAGCAGGTATCTGGGCTGATCCCACTAACAGTGCGTTTTTGGGAACCCTAAACTGCTGGGGACGCTAGTATAGATCTGATCAGATCAGATATTGAGCTGATCAGATACTATACCACTAAGGGGGGTGTATGCTTCACGTGTGGGTGTTAGCGCTACTGGCACTAACCTGACGCTGCCTGGGGTGTGACGCAGACCCTCTCTGACGCTAAAACCTAACTGATATCACCCGCTGGGCGATCAGGGGGTTAAACCTTTATTGGGTTATATACGGCGGGTGCCCTGACACTATAAAAAGCAAACTAACTAACCAGCGTCACCCGTAACACTTATATGATGATCACTGGTGAAAGGGTTAACTAGGGGCAATTAGGGGGTTAAAACCTTTATTAGGTAATATATGGGGGTACCTGACGCTATATAAAAACCTGACGGCGAACCTAAAAAAAAATTACTGGCTACCTATCGGCATCACCGACACTAAGACAACGATCATAAAAACGATTGCTTAGCGACAGTGGTGATAGGGGGTGAAAGGGTTACCTGGGGGGCGATCAGGGGGTTAAACCTTTATTAGATAATATATGGGGGTACCTGACGCTATAAAAACCTGCGGCGAACCTAAAAAAAAATTACTGGCTACCGATCAGCATCGCCGACGCTAAGACATCGATCAGAAAAATTATCGCTTAGTGACAGTGGTGATAGGGGGTGAAAGGGTTACCTGGGGGGGGCGATCAAGGGGGTTAAACCTTTATTAGGTAATATATGGGGGTACCCGACGCTATAAAAACCTGCGGCGAACCTAAAAAAAATTACTGGCTACCGATCAGCATCACCGACGCTAAGACATCGATCAGAAAAATGATCGCATAGCGACGGCGGTGCTAGGGGGTGAAAGGGTTACCTGGGGGGTGATCAAGGGGGTTAAACCTTTATTAGGTAATATATGGGGGTACCCGACGCTATAAAAACCTGCGGCGAACCTAAAAAAAATTACTGGCTACCGATCAGCATCACCGACGCTAAGACATCGATCAGAAAAATTATAACTTAGTGACAGTGGTGATAGGGGTGAAAGGGTTACCTGGGGGGCGATCAAGGGGGTTAAACCTTCATTAGGTAATATATGGGGGTACCCGACGCTATAAAAACCTGCGGCGAACCTAAAAAAAAATACTGGCTACCGATCAGCATCACCGACGCTAAGACATCGATCAGAAAAATGATTGCTTAGTGACGGCGGTGCTAGGGGGTGAAAGGGTTATCTGGGGGGTGATCAGGGGGTTAAACCTTTATTAGGGGGGTTAGGGGGCTACACTGGACCTAAAACTAAATGTAGTGACACTTTTACAGTCACAAATGTCACTGATTGCAGTGATCACTAAATAAATGGTCACTGCAATCAGTGACACTGACTGGGGGCTGATCTGGGGGGTGATCTGGGGGTGTCTGGGGGGGCGATTTATGTGCCTATGTGTCCTGGTGTCAGTGTGCTGTTTTGTGTACTAACCTGCATCTTCTCCTGTACGGCGCTCTGTATATGTGAGCGCCGCAGGAGAGATGACATCACTTCCTCCTTCCTGGCAGGCAGGGGAAGCTCTCTCATTCGCCGGGAGCGATCGAGAGGGGGTGGCCGGAATCGAACGGCCGTCCCCTCATGCCGGATCGCTCCCGAAGGTAAAACGACCACCCACTGTAAAGAAGGGGGGTCCGATTGGACCCCCCAACTATACAAAGGCAATCACGTATATGTACGTGATTCTGCCTGTCGGTGCCATTCTGCTGACGTATATTTACAGTGGGCGGTCGTTAAGTGGTTAAATACGGCTCTCCACGTTAGCCTATGGCCTCATGCCCACCATGACGTTTTTGAGCTGTAAATGGCATAGCTGTTTTTAAGCTGCAAAAAAAAAACAGAATCAGTGAAGCTCCAGCGTTAGAGCTGTAAAGACGTCTGACGCCGGCAAAGGGTATTAAACGCGATTTAACTAGGCTTAACGCTGAGTTAAGCCTCGTCCGGCGTTTCTTTCTCTATTCAAAATGAATGGTTCCCTATGGGAGCCCATTGATTTGAATAGAGGTCGCACCAGAAGTTGGATCAAGATGATTCGACTTGCGGAGCGACTCGTGTGTGGAGAATCTTTAACCACTTGACCACTGGGCACTTAAACCCCCTTAATAACCAGACCAATTTTCAGCTTTCGATGCTCTCACATTTTGAATGACAATTACTCAGTCATACAACACTGTACCCATATGAAATTTTTGTCCTTTTTTTCACACAAATAGAGCTTTCTTTTGGTGGTATTTAATCACTGTTGGGTTTTTTATTTTTTGCGCTATAAGAGAAAAAAGACTGAAAATTTTGTAAAAAAATGATTTTTTTTTCGTTTCTGTTATAAAATTTTGCAAATTACTATTTTTTCTTCATAAATTTTGGCCAAAATTTATACTGCTACATATCTTTGGTAAAAATAAGTACAAATTGGTGGATATTATTTGGTCTTTGTGAAAGTTATAGAGTCCACAAGCTATGGTGCCAATATCTGAAAATTGATCACACCTGAAGTACTGACGGCCTATCTCAATTCTTGAGACCCTAACATGCCAGAAAAGTACAAATACCCCCCAAATGACCCCTTTTTGGAAAGAAGACATTCCAAGGTATTCAGAAAGAGGCATTGTGAGTTTTTTGAAGTTGTCATTTTTTCCCACAATTCTTTGCAAAATCAAGATTTTTTTTTTCTCTTTTTTTTTTTTCACAAAATTGTCATATTAGCAGGTTATTTCTCACACACAGCATATGCATTCCACAAATTACACCCCAAAACACATTCTGCTATTACTCCCGAGTATGGCGATACCACATGTGTGAGACTTTTACACAGCGTGGCCACATACAGAGGCCCGACATGCAGGGAGCACCTTCAGGCGTTCTGGAGCACCCAGGCCAATTCTGACATTTCTCTCCTACATGTAAAAATCATCATTTGTTTGCTAGAAAATTACATAGAACCCCAAAACATTATATATGATTTTTTAGCAAAGACCTTAAAGAATATAATGGTGGTTGTTGCAACTTTTTATCTCGCACGATATTTGCGCAGCAATTTTTTTAACGCGTTTTTTACGGAAAAAAAATGTTTTGTGCTTAAAAAAAAAAAAAAAACAGTAAAGTTAGCCCAATGTTTTTGCATAATGTGAAAGATGAAGTTACGCCGAGTAAATAGATACCTAACATGTCGCCCTTAAAAATTGCACACACTCGTGGAATGGCGCCAAACTTCGCTACTTAAAAAATCCCCATAGGCGACGCTTTAAATATTTTTACTGGTTACATGTTTTGAGTTACAGAGGAGGTCTAGGGCCAAAATGATTGCTCTCGCTCTAACGTTCGCAGAGATACCTCACATGTGTGGTTTGAAAACCGTTTTCATATGTGGGCGGGACTTACGTATGCGTTCGCTTCTGTATGCGAGCTCACGGGGACAGGGGCGCTTTAAAAAAAAAAAAATGTTATTCTTCATTTTACTTTATTTATTTTAGTTTGACATGTTTTTCCGCCCTAAACATTTTTTTGATCACTTTTATACCTATTACAAGGAACGTAAACATCCCTTGTAATAGGAATATGGCATGACAGGTCCTCTTTACAGTGAGATATGGGGGGAGGGTGTCAATAAGACCCCACATCTCACCTCTAGGCTGGGAAGCCTGAAAAAAATACAAAAAAAAAAACAACAATCCTGGCTTTGATCGTAGCGGTGAGTCGGTAGAAGCACCGGAGGGCGGCGGGGGGGGGGACATCCCCTCTCGCCTCCCGTAAGAATGATCAAGCGGCGGAACAGCCGCTATGATTGTTCTTATGGTGTAGGGAATCGCCGGCTGAAAAAGCTAATATCTGAATGATGCCTGTAGCTGCTCCCATCATTCAGATATCCCCGCACAAAGTCAAGGACGTCATATGACGGCCGGAGGGCGGGAAGAGGTTATTGCAGAGTATTGCCGGGCATTGCAGAGTATTGCCGGGCATTGCGGAGTATTGCAGGGCATTGCGGAGTATTGCGGACTATGGCAGGGTATTGCGGACTATGGCAGGGTATTGCACGGGTATTGCACAGGGTATTGTGGAGGGTATTGCACAGGGTATTGTGGAGGGTATTGCACAGGGTATTGTGGAGGGTATTGCAGAGTATTGTGGAGGGTATTGCAGAGTATTGTGGAGGGTATTGCAGAGTATTGTGCAGGGTATTGCAGAGTATTGTGCAGGGTATTGCAGAGTATTGTGCAGGGTATTGCGCAGGGTATTGCAGAGTATTGCGCAGGGTATTGCAGAGTATTGCGCAGGGTATTGCAGAGTATTGCGCAGGGTATTGCAGAGTATTGCGCAGGGTATTGCAGAGTATTGCGCAGGGTATTGCAGAGTATTGCGCAGGGTATTGCAGAGTATTGCACCAGAGTATTGCAGAGTATTGCACCAGAGTATTGCAGAGTATTGCACCAGAGTATTGCAGAGTATTGCACCAGAGTATTGCACCAGGGTATTGCAGAGTATTTTGCAGGGTATTGCAGAGTATTTTGCAGGGTATTGCGCAGGGTATTGCAGAGTATTGCGCAGGGTATTGCAGAGTATTGCGCAGGGTATTGCAGAGTATTGCGCAGGGTATTGCAGAGTATTTTGCAGGGTATTGCAGAGTATTTTGCAGGGTATTGCAGAGTATTTTGCAGGGTATTTCAGAGTATTGCACCAGGGTATTTCAGAGTATTGCACCAGGGTATTGCAGAGTATTGCACCAGGGTATTGCAGAGTATTGCACCAGGGTATTGCAGAGTATTGCACCAGGGTATTGGCAGGGTATTTTGCAGAGTATTGGCAGGGTGTATTGCAGAGTATTGGCAGGGTATAGCACAGGGATTATAATACAGATAACGGCGCAAAAAGAAGGAACAACAACCTAACTGATAAAAATAAATCAGATGAAAATCAATAGGATTTAAAGTATAAAAGTCTTTCTCTTTGGAAGTCCATGTAATATTGAAAGCAAGTCATATGAACATATGCACCGTTGGCAGCAATTGTAGAGCGAAGCAGACTCTATATATGGCAAAGAAAAGAAAAAACAAATGCGCCTACTAAGTGCAGTATGTTAGAAATTTATTCGAGAATAATTAAAATAACAGCCAAATGGCTACTCACAAGATGGAAGTGGAGTAAAAGCATAAATAGATATCCTTCTAAGTTGTCTGCGGAGGGCATGAGTCACTCCGTGTGTCTGTAGTCTCCCGGTGGTGGAATACTTCCAAGATGAAGAGGTAGTGCACTGCGGTGTTGCTGCAGGGATGGGGAGATGGCAGAAGAACGGTAGATGCGAGAAGAGCTGTCCCTCTATGCCAGTGTGGACACCGGTTCCCACACGGCGTACGGCGTGCGGTTCACGCTGGAGCGCAGTCAGCTTCGGCAACCGGACGTGACGTCAATAGCAGACGCTAACTGATGACGCGTTTCAATGCTTCCGCATTTTCCTCGGATCTGATAGGCAATAGAAGCTGTCGGTATTATATGCGTTCCACCGGACGGAACCATCAATCTAGTGTCATACTCCGGAAATGAAGTGCTGTAGGCTGGAAGGAATGGATACATAGGCCTAACAATAGCATATACATAGGAATTCGTAGATTTAAAAAACATACAATATACAATTGATTGAGTTGATAGAAACCTTTAGAAGACTTGCCCTATAATGAATGTATATATGGCAAGAAATTTTATATTTTGACAGGAGATATATATATTGACATCAATGCATGGAAGAAATGCATGAGAGGAGCTTACAAAAAAATATCTTAAAAAGTGCATAGAAAATGCACTAAAAAATATATCAAAAATAAAAATACTGGATGCAAAAAATATATATATCTCTAAAAATGCTGGATGCAAAAAATAAAAATAAAAAATAAAAATAAAAATAAAATTGGAAATAAAAATAATAAAAATGAATAAATATAAAAATAATAATAGTAGCCAATAATATCCAAGAGACAGTTATGGAGAGCTGTTATTGAGAAACTCATAATCTCAATAATACAGATATCTATTTTATAATGATGGGGATCGCAAGCATGCATATGCACACATCCGCACATGCATGCGTCCAATCCATTGTGTATGGATATTGTGCTCACAATAAAAAAAGGGGTTTAATGATAAAAATTATATAACGATCATTGATAAAGGACCAATTGATAAACAGCCAATTGATAAAAAATCAATAAATAAAAATCTTTTACCATCAAGGAAGGAATATGTAAATAGCAGGAATATATGTACAAATGAGGATGTAATAAAACACAACATAGTGGAATAAGGGTTCCTATTGGTTCTTAATGGTCAAAAAGGAAAAGAGGAAAAAGGTAGAGGAGATGGGGATGTGTGTAGATGAATACAAACATACACCCACACAAAATGTATGTGCACGTGTGTACATGAATATGTCTCTATCACATGACTGTATTAACCTCAATCTCCTCGTTAAGTCCAAAGGGTGTAAGTGTGTTCAGGATATAAATCCAGTATGTTTCTTGTTTACACAGACGTTGGAATCTCTCTGCTGATGTATATTTGTCGGGTATGGATTCCAAGATCCATACTCGAAGTGCAGAGGTGTCTTTAGAATGGTGAATGTTAAAGTGTCTGGAAACACTATATTGTGGACTGCCATCCTTAACTGCTCGGCGGTGTTCACCAAATCTAGCTCGCAATGTGCGTATAGTCCTACCCACATACAACAAACCGCATGGGCAGGTTATGCAGTAGATGACGAACATGGTGGAACAATTGTAGAAGGAAGTAAAAGTATACAGTTTACTGTTAGCGGAGTAGTTTTTTTGACCATGAGTCACATGGGAACAGGTGAGGCACAAGGCCTTATTACATCTATACATACCTACTAAGGGTATTAATGTTAGCTGTCTAGATGTGGTATTTTTAGCATTGATTTTCATTTTGCTAGGTGCAATTTTACCTTTTATGTTCGGCGCCTTGCGGTATGCAAATTTAGGGTGAAGAGAAAGTGATTTTTTCAAAAGTGGGTCCTGTTGTAAAATAGACCAGTGTTTACGGAAGATACTTTCCATTTGCTTATGACTATGGTGATATTGTGTAATAAACCTCATCACTGGCATAGATGCCTGCTTGGGTTTTGATGCTATGTGGTCTGTACAATATAAGGAGCAAGCGTCATCAATAAGATGTACTGGATACCCCTTATCTGTGAACTTGGTTTTTAGAGGTATACTCTGTGTCACATAATCATCCAATCTAGTGCAATTTCGTCTGAGACGATGAAATTGGCTCTTTGGGATATTTTGAATCCATCGTGGGTGATGACAGCTGGTATAATGTAAAAAAGAATTACCAGCTGTAGGTTTTGTATAACTTTTAGTTGTTATCTCCTTATTGGTATATGATAGTTCCAAATCTAAATAGCATATGGATAAAGTGTTGGATTCTGAAGTAAAGGTGAGTCCATAGGGGTTAGCATTACAATACGAGACAAAGCTATGAATGAGATCGGTAGGGCCGTCCCAGATGATTATGATATCATCTATGTATCGTCTGTAAAAAATGAGGTGCATAGTGAAAGGATTATTGGCCCAAATGTATTTTTCTTCCCAGAAACCCATAGTTAGGTTAGCATAGCTGGGAGCGAAATTAGCACCCATAGCGGTGCCCTGTTTTTGGCGATAGTAGGTTCCATCAAAAAGAAAATAATTATGATCTAAACAAAAGAGAGTGGCTTGAAGTATGAAATCTATTTGATGAGTGTTAAGATGAGGGTCATTTTTGAGGAAATGAGTAACGGCTTGTATGCCTATGTTATGAGGAATAGATGTATATAAGGAGCAGACATCTAGAGAGATCCATTGATAGGTGGATTCCCATGTATAGGGGCGCATTTGTTCAATTAGATCTGTTCCATCTCTAATATAGGAAGGAAGAGCCTGAGCTAGAGGTTGAAGGAAATGGTCTACATATAGCGAAAAACTGGAGGTGATACTCTCCATGGAGGCAACAATGGGGCGTCCTGGTGGGTTGATAGAGTTTTTGTGTATTTTGGGCAGATGGTAAAAGTATGGTACCTGAAAAAAGGATTTTCGAAAGAAGGCCTTCTCCTGTTTGGATAGTATTCCTTCTATATGGGCCTTCTCTACTAAAGAATTGGAGACTTCTATAAACGCAGGCAATGGATCCTTTTTCAATATTTCATAAGTAGCATTGTCTGAGAGAAGCCTGAGGGCTTCTCTCATGTAATCTGCTTTGTCTTGTATGATAATGCTCCCACCTTTATCAGCCGGTCTTATAATTATGTTGTCATTCTGGCTCAATGTTTTTAAAGCAATATTTTCTTGTGGACTCAAGTTGTTCTTAAAATAATTAGGTTTGGTGGATGTTGTCTCACAAAGTTTGGTAAGTTCTGAAAGTACTACCTGATAAAATGTTTGTAAGTATGGGCCCTTGGATTGCGTAGGATTAAATGTAGATTTGGGTCGGAAAGTAGTATGGATGACTGGTGGCGGTAGTTCTGAATGTTGGGACCAGGCAACGATATCATCTTCTTCATCGGCATTCCATAGTTCACATAAATCTAATAATGCTTGTTGTTCCATAGATGAATCTAAGGTTGGAGAGTTGTCGGTCTGGAGATCGGTCTCTATGTCCACAGTAGATGTTTTTTTGTCTTTTATATTATAATGACGCCTCAGAGTTAGGTTTCTGACAAACCTATTGAGGTCTTTAAACATGACAAAAGAATTAGGGGCTATGGCTGGGGCAAAATTAAGGCCCCGTGCCAATAGTGAGAGTTCTTGGTCACTTAGAGATTGGTTAGATAAATTGAAAATCTTTACACTTTTCGCAGTTTCTCTGGTCTGGTTAGATTTAAATTTATTTCTTCCCCCTCTCCTTCCTCTTCTGAAAGTTTTCTTTTTGTTGTGGGTGGGCTGGAGCGGGGCGTCTGCACTAAAAAAGTGTCAATATTGTCCATAGTAGTTGCCCCAAATGTTCTAGGTGAGGTGACCTGGGTGTCTATCTTAGACTGTTGGAAAACCGCAGTGGATGTGACATTGTCCTTGTTTATGGATGGAGTAGGATTCGCTTTTGCTACAGTATTTCCAGAGGAGTGTCTGATTGCAGTCTCTGTGTTATTAATAGGGGTATGTTGGGCTGAAGTAATAGCCTTAGTCGGTGTATTAATTAAAATGGCATCTATATTATCCACCAAGACTGTATTGGAAATTGATAATTGTGTATCTGTTCTTTCGGTGGTCTTGGGATGTAAAATAGACGAATCGTTAATATGTAGGGAGGATGATATTTTTAGAGATTCTTTGGGAATCTTACTCTTATAATTAGCCATAAATCTGGGTGACATAAGAGGCATTAATGGAAATGAGGGTTTTGGTCTTTTCCAATAAAATACTTTTTTATGATTATAATCATCTAAATCCCTTTTAAATTTATTGAGTTTGATACTGATCAGAGTATCTTCACTTTTTTTGGTGTTTCGTTTGAGGGTCTTCAACCATTCCATAGGTAAGTGACGGTATTTATTATGTAATTCACTGATGTTGTTCTTAATTTTATCGCAAAGGAATTGAAATCTCTTGTCTCTATGTATGGTGAGCACCTGGATCCATTTCTGGGTGCAGAACTCCGCAATACCCTCCCATTCCTGACGGAGGTCAGCATCCAGAAATGAACAGCCTTTGAGTACGCGCAGGCCACGTGGGGAAATTTTTGTGTCAAAATATTGCTGAAGGAAAAAACCATCCCACCATTGCTGATTGGCTGAATTTATCTGGTCCTCCAGGCGTCTCATTCTCGTACATGTATCTTTAAATTTAGTTTCTGGCCAATATCGTGAGTGTATAGTAGATGAAAAAAACTCATTAGGAAATAGAGTGTATAGTTTATCTAATGTGCCATATTTGGCGTCTTCCAAAAGGTGTAAGAAATCCATGTTAGGCATGGAGTAATATCAAATCAATCAATATAGGAAAAAAAAAAAAAAAAAAAGGATTTATGGATGTGTAATAACAGTATGTTAGTGTTCCTGCAATGCAGCACATACAGAAGCTCCAAATACATAAATTATAATACAGATAACGGCGCAAAAAGAAGGAACAACAACCTAACTGATAAAAATAAATCAGATGAAAATCAATAGGATTTAAAGTATAAAAGTCTTTCTCTTTGGAAGTCCATGTAATATTGAAAGCAAGTCATATGAACATATGCACCGTTGGCAGCAATTGTAGAGCGAAGCAGACTCTATATATGGCAAAGAAAAGAAAAAACAAATGCGCCTACCATACTTTTACCATCTGCCCAAAATACACAAAAACTCTATCAACCCACCAGGACGCCCCATTGTTGCCTCCATGGAGAGTATCACCTCCAGTTTTTCGCTATATGTAGACCATTTCCTTCAACCTCTAGCTCAGGCTCTTCCTTCCTATATTAGAGATGGAACAGATCTAATTGAACAAATGCGCCCCTATACATGGGAATCCACCTATCAATGGATCTCTCTAGATGTCTGCTCCTTATATACATCTATTCCTCATAACATAGGCATACAAGCCGTTACTCATTTCCTCAAAAATGACCCTCATCTTAACACTCATCAAATAGATTTCATACTTCAAGCCACTCTCTTTTGTTTAGATCATAATTATTTTCTTTTTGATGGAACCTACTATCGCCAAAAACAGGGCACCGCTATGGGTGCTAATTTCGCTCCCAGCTATGCTAACCTAACTATGGGTTTCTGGGAAGAAAAATACATTTGGGCCAATAATCCTTTCACTATGCACCTCATTTTTTACAGACGATACATAGATGATATCATAATCATCTGGGACGGCCCTACCGATCTCATTCATAGCTTTGTCTCGTATTGTAATGCTAACCCCTATGGACTCACCTTTACTTCAGAATCCAACACTTTATCCATATGCTATTTAGATTTGGAACTATCATATACCAATAAGGAGATAACAACTAAAAGTTATACAAAACCTACAGCTGGTAATTCTTTTTTACATTATACCAGCTGTCATCACCCACGATGGATTCAAAATATCCCAAAGAGCCAATTTCATCGTCTCAGACGAAATTGCACTAGATTGGATGATTATGTGACACAGAGTATACCTCTAAAAACCAAGTTCACAGATAAGGGGTATCCAGTACATCTTATTGATGACGCTTGCTCCTTATATTGTACAGACCACATAGCATCAAAACCCAAGCAGGCATCTATGCCAGTGATGAGGTTTATTACACAATATCACCATAGTCATAAGCAAATGGAAAGTATCTTCCGTAAACACTGGTCTATTTTACAACAGGACCCACTTTTGAAAAAATCACTTTCTCTTCACCCTAAATTTGCATACCGCAAGGCGCCGAACATAAAAGGTAAAATTGCACCTAGCAAAATGAAAATCAATGCTAAAAATACCACATCTAGACAGCTAACATTAATACCCTTAGTAGGTATGTATAGATGTAATAAGGCCTTGTGCCTCACCTGTTCCCATGTGACTCATGGTCAAAAAAACTACTCCGCTAACAGTAAACTGTATACTTTTACTTCCTTCTACAATTGTTCCACCATGTTCGTCATCTACTGCATAACCTGCCCATGCGGTTTGTTGTATGTGGGTAGGACTATACGCACATTGCGAGCTAGATTTGGTGAACACCGCCGAGCAGTTAAGGATGGCAGTCCACAATATAGTGTTTCCAGACACTTTAACATTCACCATTCTAAAGACACCTCTGCACTTCGAGTATGGATCTTGGAATCCATACCCGACAAATATACATCAGCAGAGAGATTCCAACGTCTGTGTAAACAAGAAACATACTGGATTTATATCCTGAACACACTTACACCCTTTGGACTTAACGAGGAGATTGAGGTTAATACAGTCATGTGATAGAGACATATTCATGTACACACGTGCACATACATTTTGTGTGGGTGTATGTTTGTATTCATCTACACACATCCCCATCTCCTCTACCTTTTTCCTCTTTTCCTTTTTGACCATTAAGAACCAATAGGAACCCTTATTCCACTATGTTGTGTTTTATTACATCCTCATTTGTACATATATTCCTGCTATTTACATATTCCTTCCTTGATGGTAAAAGATTTTTATTTATTGATTTTTTATCAATTGGCTGTTTATCAATTGGTCCTTTATCAATGATCGTTATATAATTTTTATCATTAAACCCCTTTTTTTATTGTGAGCACAATATCCATACACAATGGATTGGACGCATGCATGTGCGGATGTGTGCATATGCATGCTTGCGATCCCCATCATTATAAAATAGATATCTGTATTATTGAGATTATGAGTTTCTCAATAACAGCTCTCCATAACTGTCTCTTGGATATTATTGGCTACTATTATTATTTTTATATTTATTCATTTTTATTATTTTTATTTCCAATTTTATTTTTATTTTTATTTTTTATTTTTATTTTTTGCATCCAGCATTTTTAGAGATATATATATTTTTTGCATCCAGTATTTTTATTTTTGATATATTTTTTAGTGCATTTTCTATGCACTTTTTAAGATATTTTTTTGTAAGCTCCTCTCATGCATTTCTTCCATGCATTGATGTCAATATATATATCTCCTGTCAAAATATAAAATTTCTTGCCATATATACATTCATTATAGGGCAAGTCTTCTAAAGGTTTCTATCAACTCAATCAATTGTATATTGTATGTTTTTTAAATCTACGAATTCCTATGTATATGCTATTGTTAGGCCTATGTATCCATTCCTTCCAGCCTACAGCACTTCATTTCCGGAGTATGACACTAGATTGATGGTTCCGTCCGGTGGAACGCATATAATACCGACAGCTTCTATTGCCTATCAGATCCGAGGAAAATGCGGAAGCATTGAAACGCGTCATCAGTTAGCGTCTGCTATTGACGTCACGTCCGGTTGCCGAAGCTGACTGCGCTCCAGCGTGAACCGCACGCCGTACGCCGTGTGGGAACCGGTGTCCACACTGGCATAGAGGGACAGCTCTTCTCGCATCTACCGTTCTTCTGCCATCTCCCCATCCCTGCAGCAACACCGCAGTGCACTACCTCTTCATCTTGGAAGTATTCCACCACCGGGAGACTACAGACACACGGAGTGACTCATGCCCTCCGCAGACAACTTAGAAGGATATCTATTTATGCTTTTACTCCACTTCCATCTTGTGAGTAGCCATTTGGCTGTTATTTTAATTATTCTCGAATAAATTTCTAACATACTGCACTTAGTAGGCGCATTTGTTTTTTCTTTTCTATAGCACAGGGATGGCTGAGCAGGGATGGATGGATGGCTGGATCTGTGACTGCAATTGTCACAGATCCAGCCCACAGTGCTGCTGCTGCCATCCGCTCCCTCCCCCTCCCCTCTCACACTGTACCGATCGGTACAGAGAGGGGAGGGAGGAACCGGCGTCATCAAATGACACCGGTCTGTTTACAAGTGATTGCTCCGTCATTTGACGGAGCGATCACGTGGTAAACGGCCGCTATCAGCGGCGATTTATCGCGATTCGTGATCCGCCGGGTCCTCTGGACCCGGCGGTCACGGAGTTTCCCGTGTGCGCGCCCCAGGGGGCGCGATTCTGGGAGGACGTTATATAACGTCCTCCCAGAGTTAAGCAACCACCTTGTCGACGTTATTTGTCGGCAGGTGGTTGTTAAGTGGTTAAGGGGAAACCCAGCGAAAATGAAAAAAAAATAAAAAATTTGCGTGAGGTTCTTCCCCCTCCCCAGGACGATACCAGGCCCTTCGGCCTGGTATGGATCTTAAGGGGGAACCCCCCCCACACCAAAATCACCCGGTGACCACGCCCTATGCCTATATAAATCGTTGCGCACACGGCATTACAGCAGGAGAGAGCGTCGAGTCAACAACGGAAGAAGACAAGAGGGAAGAAGACAAGAGGGAAGAAGACAAGAGGGAAGAAGACAAGAGGGAAGAAGACGATGGAGAAGACCGGGCCAACGCTAGTAAAAGAGCTGGCAGAAGATAGCGGAGGAGCCCGGCAGAAGGCAACGGAGAGCGGGAGAAGACGCCGGAGAGAGCGGAGAAATCGGAAGAAGACCCCCGGAGTCGGAAGAAGACCACCGGAGCTGCCCAATAAATTACTTTAAAGACCTGTCTAGTGTTTTTTTATTGACACTCCCCCCCCCCCGGTGAATGGGTAGGGGTATTAAAGGGGGCTCCCAGATTACGGTAAGCCCCCCGCCCGCAGACCCCGACAACCAATGGCCAGGGTTGTCGGGAAGAGGCCCTTGTCTTCATCAACATGGGGACAAGGTGCTTTGGGGTGGGGGGCGCAGTGCCCCCCTCTGCCCCAAAGCACCAACCCCCCCATGTTGAGGGCATGTGGCTTGGTATGGTTTAGGAGGGGGGGCGCTCGCTTGCCCTCCCTTTCCTGACCTGCCAGGCTGCGTGCTCGGATAAGGGCCTGGTATGGATTCCTGGGGGAACCCCCACACCATTTTTTTTTTCATTTTCGCGGGGTTCCCCTTCAAGATTCTCCGCACACAAGTCGCCCCGCAAGTCGGATCATCTTGATCGGACTTCTGGTGCGACCTCCATTCAAATCAATGGGCTCCCATAGGGTACCATTGATTTGAATAGAGAAAGAAAAACGCGGCTAAAAGCTAGCGCGGCGAAACGTGCATTGAATTCAATGCAAGACCCGGAAAAAATCACATTAAAAACGCAGTTTTTTTCCTGGCGTCTGTACTAGCTTTACAGTCCGTTTTTTAAAACGTCCGTGGGCATGTAGCCTAATGGCTGTGTTGAGTTATTTTGAGGGGACAGCAAATTTACACGGTTATATAAGCTGTACTCACGACTTCAGTGTTGTCATTTGAAAAGATCACTCACTATATATATATATATATATATATATATATATATATATATATATATATATATATACATATATATATATATACACACACACACACACACACACACAGGTGCATCTCATAAATTTTGAATATCACCAAAAAGTTATTTCAGTACTTCAAATTGTGAAACACATTTTATATAGATGCGTTACACACAGATTGATATATTTCAAGCATTTTTTTTTTTTGATTATGGCTTAAACAGCTAGTAAAAACTCCAAACTCTATCTCAGAAAATGTGATTATTACATAAGACCAATAAAAAAAGAAAACTTTAATACAGAAATATTGGCTTACTGAAAAGTATGTCCATGTACAGTATAGTATGCACTCAATACTCGGTCGGGGCTCCTTTTGCATGAATTACTGCATGAATATGGCATGGAGGTGATAGGAAAGCCCAGGTTGCTTTGATAATGGCTTTTTAGCTCGTCGGCATTATTGGGTCTGGTGTCTCATCTTCCTCTTGACAATACCCCACAGATTTTCTATGGAGTTTAGGTCAGGCAAATTTGCTGGCCAATCAAGCACAGTTGATACCATGATCATTAAACCAAGTATTGGTACTTTTGGCAGTGTGGGTAGGTGCTGCAGGAAAATGAAATCAGCATCGCCATAAAGCTGGTCAGCAGAGGGAAACATAAAAGTGCTCTAGAATTTCCTGGAAGAGGTCTGCGCTGACTTTGGACTTCATAAAACACAGTGGACCAACACCAGCATATAACATGGTTCCCCAAATCATTACTGACTGTGGAACCTTTACACTGGACCTCATGCAACTTGGGTTCTATGCCTCTCCACCCTTCCTCCAGACTCTGGGACCTTGATTTCCAAATTAAAAATGCAAAATTTTCCACAGTCAGTGATGATGCGTCTCCCCACATGTGTGTAACGGTGTCTGCCATGGCTATCCAGGATTGTGTACATACCATATATACTCGAGTATAAGCCGACCCGAATATAAGCCAAGGCACCTAAATTTTACCACAAAAAAACTGGGAAAACTTATTGACTCAAGTATAAGCCTAGAGTGTCCATCTGCATGCCTCACTGTGCCCAATCTCCCTACCTGATCTCCGGCGCTGTGTGACTAGACTGACTTTTAACACGGGAGTCTATGGAAGGGGTGCCCAGGTTTGAAAAATCGGTACTCCCCGGCCCTAGGTTCCCTGGACAACAAACCTTGCACACTTGTAGATGAAGAGTGGGGCTACGTGTGTGCCAAGTTTGGAGTCCAGGGGACCTACGGCTGGCCGGTACCAGGTCCCCAAAATCACTGGAGAAATGACCGTTTAACATTGGAGTCTATGGAAGGGGTGCCCGGCTTTAAAAAAATCGGTGCCCCCCGGCCGTAGGTCACCAAGACACCAAACTTTGCACACGTGCAGAAGAAGAGTGGTTCTACATGTGTGCCAAGTCCAGAGGACCTACGGCTGGCCGGGATCAGGCGCATAAAGTTGAAGTCGGACACAGACTCGAGTATAAGCCGAGGGGGGCATTTTCAGCACAAAAAAATGTGCTGAAAAACTCGGCTTATACTCGAGTATATACGGTATATGTTTTTAGAGGAACTACTACACTTTGGAAAGGGGAAGTCTGTCCTATTTTAGAGTTATGCTGTAAAACAATGTGTTTCTTATGTCTATTTGGTATAGACATCATTTTAACTATTTATAACTTAAATAAAATGGAATTTTAAATGTCATGTTGTAAGATCAATCAATCCAGGAGGAGGTTTCAGCATCCAAAAAGTCCTAATATGTTGTTGTGTAATCCTACAGCAAAAGCCATGGTCCGCAGAGAGCATACAAAGCATCAGAGGGATCTCATTGTTAAAAGGTATCAGTCAGGAGAAGGTTACAAAATAATTTCCAAGGCATTAGATATACCATGGAACACAATGAAGACAGTCATCATCTAGTGGAAAAAATATGGCCACAACAGTGACATTACCAAGAACTGGATGTTTCTCCAAAATTGATGAAAAGACGAGAAGAAAACTGGTCAGGGAGGTTGCCAAGAGGCCTACAGCAACATTGAAGAGCTGCAGAAATATCTGGAAGGTATTGGCTGTGTGGTACATGCGACAACAATCTCCCGTATTCTTCATATGTCTGGGCTATGGGTAGAGTGGCAAGACGGAAGCCTTTTCTTAAGAAAAACATCCAAGCCCAGCTAAATTTTACAAACACATCTGAAGTCTTCCAAAAGCATGTGGGAAAATGTGTTGTGGTCGAATGAAACCAAGGTTGAACTTTTTGTGCCATAATTCCAAAAGATATGTTTGGCGCAAAAATAACACTGCGCATTACCAAAAGAACACCATAAACACAGTGAAGCATGGTGGTGGCAGCATCATGCTTTGGGGCTGTTTTTCTTCAGCTGGAACAGGGGCCTTAGTCAAGGTAGAGGAAAGTATTAACAATTCCAAAAAACAGTCAATATTGGCACAAAACCTTCTGGCTTCTGCTAGAAAACTGAACACGAAGAGGAACTTTATCTTTCAACATAACGACCCAAAGCATACATCCAAGTCAACAAAGGAATGGATTCCCCAGAAAAAGATTAAAATTTTGGAATGGCCCAGCCAGAGCCCAGACCTGAATCAGATTGAAAATCTGTGAGGTGATCTGAAGAGGGCTGTGCACAGGAGATGACCTTGCACAATCTTATTTGGAGTGTTTTTTCAAAGAAGAGTCAAGATGTGCCATGCTGCTAGACTCATACCCAAAAAGACAGAGTGTTGTAATAAAATCAAAAGGTGCTTCAACAAAGTATTAGTTTAAGGGTGTGCACACTTATGCAACCATATGTTAGTTTCTTACTTCCCTCCACCTAAAAGATTTCAGTTTGTTGTTCAACTGAGATGTGTGTTTTATGCAGCGCTTTTTACATATATAGTACATTCAGTCCCTGCCCTCAAGGTCCCTAACTCACATTCACATTCATACATACACATACTAGGCAGGTAGAGCGGTGGTTTGGATTAGAACTAGTGGTGCAACGGATCGGTGACGATCCGTGATCCGAACGGGTCACCCCGTTCGGATCGGCACACACCGCGATCCGCGGCCTCGGCCTTAGAAAAGGCCGCGGCTTCGGCCTAGCTCCGGAGCCGCGGCCATCTTGGTACACCCGGCGGCGGCGGCCGCCTTGTGCGTGCTGACGTCATCACCCCTCACCCTCGCTGCTCGTGGATCTGAACTGGCCGGCGGGAGAGTAAGGTAAGTGGGAGAGATGCCCATTACAGGGGGGGAAGATTGTGGATATTACAGGGGGAGAAGATTGTGGATATTACAGGGGGAGAAGATTGTGGATATTGCAGGGGGAGAAGATTGTGGATATTGCAGGGGGAGAAGATTGTGGATATTGCAGGGGGAGAAGATTGTGGATATTACAGGGGGAGAAGATTGTGGATATTACAGGGGGAGAAGATTGTGGATATTACAGGGGGAGAAGATTGTGGATATTACAGGGGGAGAAGATTGTGGATATTACAGGGGGGGAAGATTATGGATATTACAGTGAGGGGGAAATTACGTGGATATTAGTAATTTTTTTTTATTTTTTTTGCCGATCCGTGACCCCTGATCCGAGGATCGATCCGATCCGTGAGTTTTTTGATCCGTTGCACCCCTAATTAGAACCGATGACATTATATGCTTTTTGAAAGCAAAGGCCATTGAGAATAAAAATGATGGTTGCTGCAAATTTTGTGTCAACATAAGGGATTTATAACATCCTTTGTGATAGCTGGGCAGTGACCGGTACTCTTTACTGAGAGATCTGTGGTCACAGTTAGACCCCAGATCTCTCCTCTGCCCTCAAAAGCATCTGATGAAACAGAGATCGGTTTACTCAGATGCTTGCTTGGCTAGTAACCAGCACAAAACAAAATGTACCTTACCCTTCTCCATGTTCAGCTGGTCCAATGGAGAGCAGCGTTCCTGGTCTTCACGATCGCATTGGGGAGCTTGGAAATGGTGGCAAGAGGGGAAGCCCACTTGCACGCCATGTAAAAGTTATCTGGAGCTGTTCTAAAGCCACTAAATAATTTTTAAAGGGCATCCCATCGCCATCCGCAAAACATGCTCAAACATAGCTGCAGCCATGATCCTGGTATAGCCCCACGATGTAGTGGTATGTCCTAAGGTTGGGAAGTGGTTAATTACTGACCTGCACTAAGCAGTAGAAATGGGTTCCTTCACACAGGCTTGTCCGTGTATGGACTCTGCTTTGCTCAGCAGGGTTCAATCCGCTAATCCCCGCTGAGCAGGCAGATGACAGGTCAGTCTCCGCTCACTGTGCGGAGATAGACCCGTGAAAGCCCTGCTGTCCTCTATGGAGATCAGATGAAAACGGATCGCCTGTCCGTTTTCATTCAATCCTATCCGATTCTCCAGACGGATGGAAAAAATAGGATATTTTACTCACCGTAAAATCCTTTTCTCCGGGTTCATTGACCGACACAGCTTCCTATTGACATAGTGGGTATTATCCGTTATTTAGGAGTGACTAGGCAGAAAAACTTGTAAAAAGTGTTGCATCACACCCTCTACAGCAGTGTTTCTCAACTCCAGTCCTCAAGGCGCCCCAACAGGTCATGTTTTCAGGATTTCCATTATTTTGCACAGGTGAGTTGATCAGTTTCACTGCCTTAGTAATTACCACAGCTGTTTCATCTGAGAGAAATCCTGAAAACATGACCTGTTGGGGCGCCTTGAGGACTGGAGTTGAGAAACACTGCTCTACAGCACCGCCCAGGGGGAGGACCCTCTGGGTATAATCCCTCTCTCTGCACCTCGCAGATCAGTTTGTCAAAAGCAGTACAAACTTAAAACGAGGGATGGGTGCTGTGTCGGTCCATGAACTCAGAGAAAAGGATTTTACGGTGAGTAAAAAATCCTATTATTTACTCTTTCATTCATGGACCGACACAGCTTCCTATTGACATAGTGGGATGTCCCAAAGCAGTGTCAAAAACGAGGGGTGGGAACAGCATTAAAACAACTTCACCCCAAAACAAAACAGAGCTCCTCTCCATGGAGGAGTTGCAACTCTAAACAGCCGCCAGCAATAGCTTGCGGCCGAAAGAAGCATTCGAAGATGCACACACATCAACTTGTAAAGTTTAGTACAAGTGTGAATGGACAAGCATGTCGCCACCTTAAACACCTGGTGAAAACAGACGCTTGATGCTCTCAGAGCTCGGACAGCATCCAAAAATTACAACGTCGTTTCCTTAGGATTCGACGAACCCGTAGAGCGAGGGGCAGGTCGTGGAAAACCCAGCGCGTAGCTAGGGTCGGCACACGCTCTATGGCTGAAACTGGTGGGACTACAAGGATCCAGGACCCAGCCTGTCACCCAGTCGGCAGTTGATCGAAGATCGCAGGAACCAAAAATAAATAAAATTTTCCCCAGACCAATGGGCCCGAAGGGAGCCATGTCCTACTCCTTGCAAGACAGAAAAAAACTGATCTGCGAGGTGCAGAGAGAGGGATTATACCCAGAGGTTCCTCCCCCTGGGCGGTGCTGTAGAGGGTGCGATGCAATACTTTTAACAAGTTTTTCTGCCTAGTCAGTCCTAAATAACGGATAATACCCACTATGTCAATAGGAAGCTGTGTCGGTCCATGAACGAAAGAGTAATAGGATTTTTTTGTACTCACTGTAAAATCCTTTTCTGACGTCCATGGACTGACACAGCATCTTCAATCTTGACAAAGTGGGTTATGTTCCTGCTCATAGGAGAAGACTAGGCAGAATGTTAGATGTTTTAACATACATTCCCTTACCAGAGCTGAAGAGCCCCGCCCAGGGGGTGGTCCCTCCGGACATAACTAACCCTCCTACCTGCAGCCAGCAGGCTCAGTTCGTATTAAAGCAGTACAAACTCAACAAAGGAGGAGTGGGTGCTGTGTCAGTCCATGGACGTCAGAGAAAAGGATTTTACGGTGAGTACAAAAAAATCCTATTTTCTCTTACCGTCCATGGACTGACACTGCATCTTCAACCTTGACAAAGTGGGACATCCCAAAGCAGTGTCAAAGAACGAGGGGTGGGAACAGTATGAAGGAAAAAACCAAACTTCACCCCAAACAAGCAGAGCCCCTCAACAGAGGAGGTGAAATATTAAACAGCCGCCTGCAAAACCTTGGAGGACCAGATCGCCGCCTTGCACACTTGCGCAACAGACGCTTGATGTCGTAAAGCCCAGGAAGCACCAATTGCCCTGGTAGAATGCGCCGTAACCGGAAAGGAAGGCGCCCGCCCCTTAAGGGCATAGGCCTGTATGACGGTCTGCCTGATCCACCGAGAAATGGTGGCAAACGAAACCGCTTGGCCCTGTTTTGGACCAGACACAAACAGCGAGTCAGACTTCCGAAACGAAGCCGTAGCAGACAGGTACACCCGTAAAGCACGTACCACGTCTAACGTGTGAAGCGCAAACTCTCTGGGATGCGATGGACGAGGACATACAGTGGGGATCGAAAGTTTGGGCACCCCAGGTAAAAATGTGTATTAATGTGCATAACGAAGCCAAGGAAAGATGGAAAAATCTCCAAATGACATCAAATTACAGATTAGACATTCTTATATGTCAAAAAAAGTTAAGATTTTATTTCCATCATTTACACTTTCAAAATTACAGAAAACAAAAAAATGGCGTCTGCAAAAGTTTGGGCACCCTGCAGAGTTAATATCTTGTACTGCCCCCTTTGGCAAGTATCACAGCTTGTAAAAGCTTTTTGTAGCCAGGCAAGAGTCTTTCAATTCTTGTTTGAGGTATCTTTGCCCATTCTTCCTTACAAAAGTCTTCCAGTTCTTTGAGATTACTAGGCTGTCTGTCACGCACTGCTCTTTTAAGGTCTATCCATAGGTTTTCAATAATGTTGAGGTCAGGAGATTGTGAAGGCCGTGGCAAAACCTTCAGTTTACGCCTCTTGATGTAATCCCCCGTGGATTTTGAGGTGTTTTTAGGATCATTATCCATTTGTAGAAGCCATCCTCTCTTTAACATCAGCTTTTTCACAGATGGCATCAAGTTACCATCCAAAATTTGCTGAAATTTTATTGAATCCATTTTTACTTCTACTCGTGAAATGTCTCCTGTGCCACTGGCTGCAATACAACCCCAAAGCATGATTGATCCACCCCCATGCTTAACAGTTGGACAGAGGTTATTTTCATTAAATTCTGTGCCCTTTCTTCTCCAAACGTACCTTTGCTCATTCCGGCCAAAAAGTTATATTTTAACCTCATCGGTCCACAGAACTTGTTTCCAAAATGCCTCAGGCTTGTCTATATGTTCATTTGCAAAGTTAAAACGCTGATTTTTGTGGTGAGGACGTAGAAGAGGTTTTTTTCTGATGACTCTTCCATGAAGACCATATTTGTACAAGTATCTCTTTATAGTGGAATAGTGTACCACAACTTCAGTGTCTGCCAGTTCTTTCTGGAGGGATCGTGCAGTCAAACGTGGGTTTTGAATTGCTTTTCTCACAATCCTGCGAGCTGTTCTGTCGAATATTTTTCTTGGTCTTCCAGATCTTGCTTTAACTTCCACTGTTCCTGATGACTACCATTTCTTAATTACATTCCGAACAGAGGATATTGACATCTGAAAACACTTTGCTATCTTCTTATAGCCTTCTCCAGCTTTGTGAGCGTCAACTATTTTCAGTTTCAGTTTTCTAGACAACTGCTTAGAAGAACCCATGGTGCTGATTGTTGGGGCAAGGTCAGATGAGTCTGGCCTTTTAAAACCTTTGAGATTGACATCACCTGGTCTTCCCAGACGATGATTGAGAACAATCCATGACACTGGCAGGTCTCAGCTTTGCAAAGGGGGCAGTGCATGCTATAAATTCTGCAGGGTGCCCAAACTTTTGCAGACGCCATTTTTTTGTTTTCTGTAATTTATAAAGTGTAAATGATGGAAATAAAATTAACTTTTTTTGACATATTATAAGAATGTCTAATCTGTAATTTGATGCCATTTGGAGATTTTTCCATCTTTCCTTGGCTTCGTTATGCACATTAATACACATTTTTACCTGGGGTGCCCAAACTTTCGATCCCCACTGTAAAGACGGAAGTACAATGTCCTCATTAAGGTGGAAGGCCGAGACCACCTTCGGGAGAAAAGAAGGTTGCAGGAGTAGCACTAGCCTTATCCTTATTGAGAATCAAGTATGGCGGTTTGCGAGACAAGGCCGCCAATTCAGAAACCCTTCTGACAGAAGTAATGGCTACCAGGAAAGCCACCTTCTGAGATAAAGTTAAGAGCGGAATCTCTCTAATGTTTTCAAAAGGAGGTTCTTGAAGAACCGAGAGCACCAAATTCAAATCCCAAGGAGGAAGAGGTGGTTTAATAGGGGGGAGCACATGTCGGACCCCCTGTACAAAGGTACTAATCAAACAATGGCCCGCTAGCGGCCGCTGAAAGAAAATAGCCAAAGCCGAAATCTGACCCTTAATGGTGCTTAAAAGCAAGCTTTTGGGTCAGAGCACGCTGTAAAAACAGCAAGATCCTGAGAACGGAATACGTCCGTGGACGCCAATCCAGCTCCTCGCACATAGCGATGTAGGCCCTCCAAGTAAGGTGGTAGATCTTCCTAGAAGAAGATTTCCGTGCCCAGCATGGTCGAGATGACCGAATCCGAGAGACCCCGGTCTCTCAGCACCCGGCTTTCAATAGCCATGCCATTAAAGCCAGCGACTGTAAAGCAGGATGAAGTGTGGGACCTTGAGACAGAAGGTCCTCCCGCATCGGCAGTCGCCATGGAACGTCCGTCACTAGGCGCACAAGATCGGCGTACCAAGGACGCCGAGGCCAATCTGGAGCGATGAGGATTACCGGAATCCCCTCGGCCTCCACCCTGCGAAGTAGTCGAGGAAGCAACTCCAGCGGAGGATAGGCATAAATCAGCCAATACCGACCCCACGAGGCCACCAACGTGTCTGACACGTCCGCCCAGGGATCCCTGGACCTGGCCACGAATCTCGACACCTTGCGATTGAGTCAAGAGGCCAAGAGGTCCACATCCAGCGTGCCCCACCTCCGGCAAAGGAGGTGAAACACCTCCGGATGCAAGGACCCTTCCCCCCTGGTCCAACATCTGGCGGCTCAGATAGTCCGCCTGCCAGTTGTCTACTCCTGGAATGTAAACGGCCGACAGAGCCGGCACGCTTCTTTCTGCCCACCTAAGGATGTGAGCGACCTTGGACGCCACAGCTGAGCTCCGAGTTCCCCCCTGATGGTTGACATAAGCCACCGCCGTGGCGTTGTCCGATTGGATCTGACCGAGCATCCCTGCAGTATAATTGACCACGAGGAGAGGCACAGTCTGATTGCCGGAGTTCCAGGACATTGATCGGCAGACGGGATTTGTCCGGAGTCCAGAGCCCTTGAGCGGACAGAACTCCCCAGACTCCGCCCCAGCCCGAAAGACTGGCGTCCATTGTGATCACAGTCCACTGGACAGGAAGGAACGACTTCCCCAACCGAAGGGCCAGGGATCTCAGCCACCACGTCAGGGATGCCCTGACCAGGTGACTCACCTGGATCTGACGATCCAATGATAATGGAGACTTGTTCCAGCAAGATAGGATCTCCTTTTGTAAGACTCGCAAATCGCTGAAACTTCTGGTGACCCGCGCAGATTGGGACATGCAAGTAGGCGTCCTTGATGTCCAAGGATGCCAGAAAATCCCCCGGGTGGAGCGCATCAATCACAGAGCGAAAGAATTCGATGTGGCATTTCCGAACCTTCACAAAGGCATTTAGGGCCTTGAGGTCCAGAATTGGACGGACTCCGTCCTTCTTTGGGACCACAAACTTGAATAAAATCCCTGAAACCTCTCCTTTGACGGTACCGGCACAATCACTCCGCACCTCAGCAAGTCCTGCACTGCCCCCAATAGGGCAGCAGGACACGCCAGAAGGAGAGAGAGAATTAAGGGAAAGAATCTGTCTGGTGGCCAGGAAAGGAACTCTATCCTGTACCCCAAGGTGACCACCTCGCATACCCACCAGTCGGAGATCAGGGAGGTCCACCGATCCGTGAACCTGCAAAGTCGTCCCCCCACCTCATAGTCGGGCGGTGGCAAGACATCATGCGGTGGTGGGCTTGCTTGCCGGCTTGTTTGGCTTACGCACCCATGGACGCTTCTGTCCCCCATACCCTTGTCAGTCCAAGAGAATTTTCCCGTGGGATCTGACTGACTAAAAAACCTCTTCTGAGTGGGAAAACAAGGACCCGGCTTACGGCGCGGCTCCTTCGCCTTAGTAGGCTGAGGAAGAAGGGTGCTCTTACCCCCTGTGACATTTTTAATAATGTCATCCAGGGAAGCACCAAATAGCCTTGCACCATTGAAAGGCAAATCCGTCAGGAGCTTCTTAGAAGCCAGGTCAGCAGACCAGCATTTTAACCAGATTAGGCGACGCCAAACCACCGCAGACACTGAGGCCCTAGAAATTAGGGGGGCAACGTCCATAGTGGCATCGCACACATACACCAGGCCCTGTACCATTTGGTCTGCCAGTGTAATGCATTCCGGAGGAAGATTATGCTCCTGCACAGTCTGGTGCAGAATCTTCACCCATTCCGTGAGTGTCTGAGACACCAGGGTCGCCGTTACAAGAGGACGTAGCGCGGATCCCAGCATGGTGAACATGGCTCACCACTTCCGACCTTCTATCAGTGGGGTCCTTAAAAGCAGGGGTCCCCTCAACTGGGCTTTATTCAACCGGGCGGCCATGGGGTCGACCACCGGAGGAGAGGCCCATTTATTAATCAGGCTGTTCTCAAAAGGGGTACCTAACCGCCAGACCGCAAAGGTCTTCTGCGGTTTTTCCCAGACCTGGTCTATGAATCTGTCAAAAAAAGGTGTATAGGGAAAAACCTTTTTAGAAGGATTAGCTTGAAAAGAACCAAAGGAGACTGACTCCACCACGGGCTCCTCAGCCGCAGCTTCCAGCTTGAGAGTGTCCCTCACAGCATCAATGAGTTCACTAACAAGTGTCCTGTCATGTACTGACTCAGATAAGGAGTCTTCCTCACAAGGAATGTCCTGGTCAAAAATACCCAAAAATTCAGAGCTAGGGTCCTGTGCCTCAGCAAGGCCCATATCTGAATCAGAGCACTCCCCTGGAGATGGTGGGGGAAGAGGGCGCTTTATAGCCCCCTTGCGCTCGCACGCCGCTTCCATCCTGGTAACAAATGATTCCAGGACTGCCGACAACTGGTCCATAGGGACCGCAGATGCAGTAGCACTGCCAGTTGCTTCTGACATGAATGGGGAAGCAGGTGACATTGACTCCATGATACCACCACCCTCTGAGACTTTGTCAATAAATGAGAGAAAAAGCCCACCCTCCGGCTGCACTGACTGTGGGGGGTTACCCAGGGAACTCACCAACCTGCTAGGACCGCTCGGTTCTGCTGCCTGTGTCCTGCTCCTCAGCACGAGTGAACAGTGAGGAGACTGAGGAGAATCGCGCCTTTCCAGTCAGCGATAGAGGCCAACCCAGCACAAAAGAGCGTGCGGCTTCAAGAAAATGGCCGCCACATTACAAGTGCGCCACAGTGCCACAGCAAGATGGCCGCCAATGCGGTTTACAATGCAAAGTGAAATATAGTAAAAACATGGCGCCGAAAGGCTTGCAAGGCCCAGGCTGACACAGAAAGCACCCCACACCTTAATGCAGACCCCTATGGACCCCCACCGGGACAGAGCGACCCCCAGTCAGCACATCGCCAGTAGGTGACAGAGTAGCAAAAAACAAGGGGGAGACAGGGAAAACCCCCCTACCATAGGAACACACAGCATGTACTCACCTGCTGAGGCAGGGAAACCGTACTTACCCATCCAGCTAGGACCCACTGGTGTGCTTCTGACAGGTCTATCACAGTGCAGTACTGAGTAGCTGTCGGCCCGGTCCACCGTGAAAGATGCAGCAAAACTGTTCAGTCTTATGTGGACCTTGGAGCAAAAAGCTCACCGGCCACCCCTGGAGCCATGGGGTATGTCGTGGACTGATCTCACGCAGCGCGAGGATCAGCACGCTCGATGGTCGGACTGGGAAGACTATGAGAATAGCAACTACCCAACCTGTTGCCCAGCCAACTGTTGATAGAAGAATCACAAAAATAAAATAAAAGTTCAAAAAAAGAATAAAATATTTATCCGAAGAGAGCCACGTCCTCTCCTCTGCTAGGCAGAAACAAACTGAGGGTGCTGGCTGCAGGTAGGAGGGTTATGTCCAGAGGGACCACCGCCTGGGCGGTGCTGTTCAGCTGTGGTAATGGGATGTTAAAACATCTAACATTCTTCGTAGTCTTCTCCTATGAGCAGGAACATAATCCACTTTGTCAAGATTGAAGATGCTGTGTCAGTCCATGGACGGTAGGAGAAATCATTTTTTTTTTTTTAAACCAAGACTTAGTATCTCATGTGTTGTATATAAGCCATTTAGAATCTCAACACACATGACCCCATTTCCACGGCACATTGGAAATAAAAAGAGCAGGGATATAGTTGCTGGATTAAATTTTCTTGAAACAATAAATCATGCTCACGGTACTGTAAATAAATATATATATATATATATATATATATATGTGTGTGTGTGTGTGTGTGTGTGTGTATGTGTGTATGTGTGTATGTGTGTATGTGTGTATGTGTGTATGTGTTAGAAGGCTGGCCACAGTTTTCGGGACATTCATTCAGGATCAGAGCAGCATCCACAGCTTCCAAGCAGGGGGTCCCTTCTTTCATCATCAAGTATATGGGGCGCTGTAGTTCCTCTTGTTACAGCAGGTACATACCAGAACCCCATACTGAAGTTATCCGGGCATTCGCTTCTTTATTGGACTGATCATTGTTACCCGATCTTTATTAAAAACTTTCCTTTCATACCTACTCGTGGGTCTTTTGCCCTCCTTTCAGGTGTACTGACCAGCCAGGCCAAGGCACCCCTCAGGTCTTGGTAAGTTAGGGGTTATAGTTTCTCTATGCAAGACTCTGACTACAAGTTAGAAAGAAGGCTGGCCGCAAGCAAGCCTGCATTTGTAGGAGTCTGGGGGGCAATTAAACCCTCCTCCCCGGTCGGCTCGGTTCCTGGTTCCACCCACCCGGTTACCCCAGATAACTTTAATTTTCTTTCGTCATGCATTTCATACATTCAGGGTATGCTCTCTTTACAGGTGTACTGACCAGCCAGGCCAAGGCACCCCTTAGGTCTTGGTAAGTTAGGGGTTATCGTTTCTCTATGCAAGACTCTTGACAATATATATATATATATATATATATATATATATATATATTAGGGCTGTTACTGATTAAAATTTTCGTGTTCGATCAATTTTTTTGTTATCGATTAATCGACTAATTTCGATTAATTATAACGCACATACAGATCCAACTACTTTTAGCTGATCTCCTTGCAGGCTGATTCCCAGTGCAGCTACCAACCACTGGAAAAATGGATAGCAGGGTACAAAAAACACACAAAGGCAACGCTCGACGGGAATAGCATTAAAACTTTTATAGTCTTCAAGTAGGTAACAAAATAAATATTGCACTGGAGATAAAATCGATGTAGCTACATAAACTGTAAAAATGGTGCGAGTAATACCAAATGGTAGCAAAATCATAACAACATGTAGCTAAGTATGATTCTGGTATAAAAATGTGTACATTGATACCACTGCTGAATCCAGATGAGGAGGGGTTAACATCAGTCCGTCGGCATGTAGATGTCCCGTGAAGGGAACTATCACAACTCCCAGTGGATGGCTGTAGAATCCCAGTTTGATAGAGGGAAGTGTAACAGCCCTTGCGTGTGGCAGATAGTAAGGTCCCGCCGGCATGCAGATATGAAGGCACAGCAAAGGAGCCCTTCAGATGGACACGGCAAGCCCCGCCGGTGTCCGTGATGTCACCGGATCTCCGACGGAACTCCCTGAAGACCCGGAAGCCGGCGGAGAGGTGAGTACCGATCAAAAGAATTTTGATCAATTAAAAAAATAAATCGATCAAAAAAATTAATAGATTAATCGAGGAATAGTTCATTTCCACAGCCCTAATTATATATATATATATATATATATATATATATGATATACAAACATACATACATACATATATACACGCACAAAGTTTATGGGGTATGAATCTGGTCACCGGAGAACTCAAAATGATGTGTAGGTTGATACACAAGTCAGCGATGTATGGTCAATAAATATGTATATAATTTAGATTTCTAAATATAAGCCATGTTTTCAGTGTAATGGCTGTAATTTACTAACCTGTCTAGGATGAGGATAATGTACAAGAGAAATGTTACATACAGGTTAAATAAAAAGGATGAGTGTCAACATTAGGCTTAAAGCAGAACTACATTACTGTGCAAAAGTTATAGGCAGGTGTAAGAAATGCTGTAAGGTAAGAATGTTTTAAAAAAATATATATAATTTTAACTATTTTATCAATTTACAAAATGTAAGTAAAAAAGAAGAAAAATCTGAAACAAATCATGTTTGGTGCAACTACACTTTGGCTTCAAACCAGCATGAATTCTTACACTTGGACAAAGTCAGGAATTTTGTAGGATTAGAGTAATGTGTATGATAACAGTTTCATGTCAGAGCATACACCATGGTGAGACTGAGCACAGCAATATGACACAAGGCAGTTTATACTGCATTAGTAAGGTCTCTCCCAGGCAAAGATTTCAAAGCAGACTGGGGTTTCAAGATGTGCTGTTCAAGCTCTTTTGAAAAAGCACAAAGAAACAGGAAGCATTGGGGGACCATAGATGCAGTGGTCAGCCAAGGAAACCTAATGCAGCAGATGAAAAACTCATCAAGGTTACTTCCCTTCTACATCATATGATGTCCAGCAGCGCCATCAGCACAGAACGGGCAGAAACCAGTGTGACCTATCTACTGTCTGGAGAAGTCTGACCAAAAATGGTCTTCATGGAAGAATTGCGGCCAAAAAGATATACCTCCGAAGTGTAAAAAAGGCTAAGTGACTCGACTAGGCAGGAAAACATAGGAACTGGGGTGCAGAAAAATGGCAGCAGGTGCTCTGGACTGATGAGTCAAAATCTGAAATATTTGGCTGTAGCAGGAGGCAGTTTGTTCGTAGAAGGGCTGGGGAGAGGCACAATAATGAATGTCTGCAGGTAACTGTGTAAAGCATGGTGGAGGTTTCTTGCAAGTTTGGGGCTGCATTTCTGCAAATGGAGTTGGAGATTTGCTCTTTTGAAGGCAAAGGGTCGTCACATCAAATATTGATTGGATTTGGATTTCTCTTTTGTTCATTTACTTTCCAGTTTGTCAATTGATAAAAAATAGGATTTTTTTGTACTCACCGTAAAATCCTTTTCTCTGTCATCCATGGACGGACACAGCTCCTTAATTCTTGACAGTTGGTTATGTTCCTGTTCTATCGGAGAGGACTAGGCAGAACATGTTAGATATTTAATACATGTTACTTTAACAGAGTTAAAACAGCCCCGCCAAGGGGGCGGTCCCTCTGTACATAACCCTCCACCCTGCAGCAGCAGCCCCAGTTCATAACAAAGCAGTACAAACTAAAAAAGGAGGGGTGGGTGCTGTGTCCGTCCATGGACGACAGAGAAAAAATCCTATTTTCTCACAGCTCCTTAATTCTTGACAGTTGGGACGTCCCAAAGCAGTGTCAAAAAAACAAGGGGTGGGCACAGAAAACCAAAAACATTTTCACCCCAAACAAGCAGAGCTCCTCAACGGAGGAGTCGCAATCTCAAACAGTCGTTTGCAAAACTCTGCGGCCGAAGCTAGCATCCAAAGATACACACACATCAACCTTGTAAAATTTGGAAAAAGTGTGAACGGACGACCAGGTCGCCGCCTTACACACCTGTGATACAGATGCTTGATGTCGGAAAGCACAAGAGGCACCAAAAGCCCTGGTCGAATGCGCCGTAACGGGAAAGAAAGGCGCCCGCACTTTAAGGGCATAGGTCTGGACGGTCCACCTGATCCACCGAGAAATGGTGGCCGACGAGACCGCCAGGCCCTTCTGCGGACCAGACACCGACAGAAACAGTGAGTCAGACCTCCGGAACTGAGCCGAAGCAGACAGGTACACCCGCAGGGCACGTACCATGTCTAAAGAAAGTAGCACAACCTCCTTGGAATGCGATGGCCGAGGACACAATGATGGAAGTACAATGTCCTCATTCAGCTGAAAGGCCGAAACCACCTTCGGAAGAAAAGAAGGCTGCGGGCGTAGCACCGCTTTGTCTTAATGGAGGACCAAATATGGGGACTTGCAAGACAAGGCCACCTTTTCAGAAACCCTCCTGACGGATGTGATGGCTACCAGGAAGGCCACTTTCTGAGAGAGTGCCAAAAGAGGAATTTCCCTAATGTCCTCAAAAGGAGGTGTCTGAAGCGCCGAGAGCACCAGATTCAAATCCCACGTAGGTAGTGGTGGTCGCACCGGAGGAGCCACATGTCGGACCCCTTGCACAAACGTACTTACTAGTGAATGAGACGCCAGGGGACGCTGAAAGAAAACAGCCAAGGCTGAAATCTGCCCCTTAATGGTGCTTAAGGCAAGTTTCTGATCCACTCCCCACGAGCCGGAAGGAGAGGCAGCTTGTGAGGGAAAAAATCAGTTTGGTGAATAAGAAAGGAACTCTATCTTGTACCCCGAGGTGACCACTTCGCAGACCCACTGGTCGGAGAGCAGGGAAGTCCACTGAGCTGCAAACCTGCAAAGCCATCCCCCCACCCTGGAGTCGGGTGGGGGCAAAACTTCCTGCGGTAGCAGGCTTGATCGCTGGCTTGGTGGACTTGCGCACCCAAGGACGCTTCTGTTCCCCAGCAAGACCTTTTCCGCTTGGGAGGGTCTCCCCGACTGACAAAAACACTTCTTCAGTGTGGGAAAAGAGGGCTCCAGCTTACGGCGTGGCTCCTTCCCTGTAGTGGATTTGAGGGAGAAGCGCACTCCTACCCCCAGGGACATCCTACATGGTGTCGTCCAGTGAGGAACCAAAAAGCCTCCCACCTTAGAAAGTCAAAACTGCCAGAGTTGTCCTAGAAGCTTAGTCAGCAGACCAGCATTTCAACCATATTAGGTGGCGCCATATCACCGCAGATGCGGAGGTCCTGGAGATCAAGGGGACTGCACCCAGGGTTGCATCACAGATGTACATGAGTCCCTGTACCAACATGTTCGGCCAGAAACCAAAGCTCCTCCCCAGTCCGGTGCAATATTTTCAGCCCGCTCGGTGAGTGTCAGGGACACCCAGGTAGCAGCCACAATAGGCCGCAATGCTCCAGCATGGTAAACACGGAGCGGCTCACCGCTTCAGACCTCCTATCAGTAGGGTCCTTAAAAACAGGGCTCCCCTCACCCGGGATAGAGGTTACGTATTTTGACCGAGAGACCGGGGTGCGCTGAGGGACTGCAAAGGGCCTCTGCGGCCATTCCCATTCTTTAACTATGAACTAGGCAAAGAAATCAACATAAGGAAAACCTTAAACATAGCGGGTCGGTTTCCCAAAAAAGGACAGACTCTGCTGTGGAAGTCCCAGCTGTATCTTCCAGCTTGAGAGTGTCCCTCAAAGCAGTGATAAGTGCTGTCTTGAGCTGGCCCGGATGAGGGGTCCTCCACACAGGGAAGGTCCTGGTCCGCCTCTTCTGACATATCAGAACCAGGGAGCCAGGCCCTTGTCTGAGTCAGAACAATTTTCCAAGCGATGGGGGAGGGAGTGAATAGTACCCCCTTACGCTCACACGCCTCTTCCACCTTGGCAACATGACTCCAGGACTGCCTAAACAGCGCCCATGGGAACGGCACGTGCAGGGGCACCGGATGCTGCCTCTGGAATGTCTTAGGGAAAAACGCCAGCCTCTGGCTCCAGATCACCCACTGACAACCATTAGGGACCTAGTCAGTTACCTGACGCATCATTTTTGTCCACCCTCCATGCTGCACTGACAGAGGGGGGGGGGGATACCCAGGGGACTCACCGCCAGCCAGGGACTGTCCAGCGCCGCTGCCCGCTCTCCATCCTCACACCGTGTGTGACTGAGAAACCGTGTGGGGTGAATGGCGCCGTTCAGGAAGCCAGTCAGCACTAGAGGCCAAAACCCACTCCAAAATGGCCGCCGGGTGCCTCAGAGAAACCGCGCGGACAATAAGAAAGTGGCCGCCCGCCTGCATCATGGCGCGACCACGGCAAAATGGCCGCCAGTGGGAAAATCAATGCAATGCATAGGCACCAGAAAATGGGGCCAGTGCTTCAAAAAATGGCGCCCAGCAAGCGAGGTGGACGATACCAAAAAAATACCACCCCCCACACAGAGAGCGGGCCTGGACACCCCCACAGCCCCCCGCCGGGACCTGGAGCCCCCCTAAAGGTATTCCCTGATCGCAGCAGCAAGGGGAGGAGGAAAAAGGGTGACAGAGGGAGAGAGGGGAAGGCAGGAGAACCTAACAACCTCTTTAGGAATGCCCAGCTGTTCCATCCCACCGAAGCAGGAGGAACTGTACTTACCCGTCCCTGCAAGGACCTGCTGGTGCGTTCCTGACAGACCTACAACTGAGCAGTACGGAGTAGCTGTTGGCCCGGTCCACTGTGACTGAGACAGCAAGCCGCTCAGTCATATGTGAGCCCTGGAGCATAGCTCACCGGCCACCCCTGGAGCCAAGGTGTATGTCGTGGCCGACCCCGCATGTAGCTAAGGTCTGCTCACGCTCGCTGGCCGAACTGGGGGGACTACAAGGATTTATAACAGCCGGCAGTTGATAGAAGATTCTTCAAAAATAAAATGATAAAAAGTAAAAATTTTCTTCAAGACTCTGGGCCCAAAGGGAGCCAGGTCCTTCTCTACTAGGCAGAAAAAAACTGGGGCTGCTGCTGCAGGGTGGAGGGTTATATACAGAGGGACCGCCCCCTGGGTGGGGCTGTTTCAACTCTGTTAAAGTAACATGTATTAAATATCTAACATGTTCTGCCTAGTCCTCTCCTATAGAACAGGAACATAATCCAACTGTCAAGAATTAAGGAGCTGTGTCCGTCCATGGACGAAAAGAGAAATAAACTATTAACACTTCTATTTCTGAAAGCATTCCTAATTTACAGCATTTTTCCACACCTGCCTAAACTTTTGCACAGTAGTATCAATATAAAATAGTGCAAACAGGCAGGCAATGTCTCTTCTGACATATTAGGGACCTGCCAAACCTGTAAGGAACCTCCACCATGCTTCACTGTTGCCTGCAGACACTCATCCTTGTACTTTCGGTTATAGACTCATTCATGTAGAGCACCTTTTGCCATTTTTTGCACACTAGTTCATGGGAATTTCTGCTAAGACGAGTTGGTGCCTCGTTTATGTGTCAGAGATGCGGCATTTTTTAGCCTCAAGTCTTCAACAAAGAGCACTTCTGAAAAGACCTTTCCAGAGTGCAGATGAGTGTACCATTGTTCCAATGGTTTTTGCCAGGAATGAGCTGACGGTCACTTGACATTGCAAGGGAAGTCAATATATTATCTACTGCACTAATATTCCTTGGCTGACCACTGCATTATTCGTCCTCAGTGTTGACGGTTTCTTTGTGCTTCTGAAGAAGAGTGTGGACAGCACATCTAAAAAACAGGATTTTTATAACAGCTTACCTGTAAAATCCTTTTCTTGGAGTACACCACGGGACACAGAGCCAGTCATTACATATTGGGTTAAGGGTCAGCAGCGGTGATTGGACACTGGCACAACCAATTGAAGACAGTTCCCCTCCATATAACCCCTCCCATCAGGGAAGTACCTCAGTTTTGAAGCAAGCAATAAGGTTCCTATAAGAAGGGGGGGACCTCTGTGTCCCGTGGTGTACTCCAAGAAAAGGATTTTACAGGTAAGCTGTTATAAAAATAGGATTTTTATAACAGCTTACCTGTAAAATCCTTTTCTTGGAGTACATCACGGGACACAGAGCGACATAGTCATTACTAATGGGTTATAGAGATACCGTCAGGTGCTGGCACTGGCAACTTCCAAAACCGGAAGTACCCTCCCCTATATAAGCCCCTCCCATCCGGGAGCACCTCAGTTTTGTAGCAAAGCAATAAGTGTCCCCAAAGAGGGGCGGGAGCTCTGTGTCCCGTGATGTACTCCAAGAAAAGGATTTTACAGGTAAGCTGTTATAAAAATCCTATTTTCTTTCTCGTACATCACGGGACACAGAGCGACATAGTCATTACTAATGGGATGTCCTAAAGCAATGCCCAATGAGGGGGGGGGATACACCATATATAAGCTGAGCGCTATCAGACATGAGGATCTTTTGCGGCCTGCAACACACTGCGCCCAAAGGCGACATCCTCCTGACTTCTAACGTCCACCTGGTAGAACCTAGTAAACGTGTGTACTGAAGACCATGTTGTGGCCTTACAGATTTGAGCCAGGGAGGCCTGGTGATGCACTGCCCATGAAGTTCCAACTGCTCTCGTGGAGTGCGCTCTAACTTTGAACGGAGGCGGTCTCCTTCTCAAGCCATAGGCTTGTATTATGACCTGTCGAATCCACTTGGCTAAAGTAGATTTTGACGCTGCCTGACCCTTTCTGGGGCCTTCCGGCAGAATAACCAAAGTATCCGTTCTGCGAATCTGAGCAGTGGCCTTTAGATAAGCTTTAACTGCTCTTACTACATCCAAAGAATGCAATAACTTTTCCTCTACCGAAGTAGGTTTGGGGAAAAAAGAAGGAAGAACCACATCTTGGTTCAAATGAAACCTCGATACCACCCTAGGAAGAAAGGCTGGATGAGGACGTAACACTACTCTATCCTTATGGATAACCAAATATGGCTCCTTACAGGACATAGCTGCTAATTCCGACACTCTTTTAGCCGAACAAATGGCTACTAGAAAAATCAATTTCCTGGTGAGAAGCACCAAAGAAATATGCTGTAATGGTTCAAATGGTTGTTTCTGTAGAACCGACAGAACCAAGTTTAGATCCCATGGACATATGGGAATATTAACCGGAGGACTAATACGCATCACTCCTTGTATAAAGGCTTTGACTAGTGAATGCGAAGCCAAGGGCCTTTGAAAAAATATTGACAAGGCCGAAATCTGACCCTTGATAGTACTCAAGGCAAGCTTCCTATCTACAGCCCATTGTAGGAAGTCCAGAATCCTACCTATTACGTACTTATGTGGATGCCATTTCTTGGCCTCACACCACGCGATGTACGCCTTCCAGATTTTATATTAGATCTGCCTGGATATTGGCTTCCTGGCATTGATCATGGTAGATACCACAGGATTAGAGAGCCCTCTCTTTTTTAGAATGTGGGCTTCCATAGCCAGGCCGTCAAACCTAGGGCTGGTAAGGAAGGGTGGTATATCGGTCCTTGCGAAAGCAGGTCCGGACGACGTGGGAGAGTCCAAGGACTCCCCACTGAAATTTTACAATCTCCGCGTACCACGCTCTTCGGGGCCACGCTGGAGCCACCGGAATCACTGGTTTCTTTTCTACCCTGATTCTGCGGAGTAATCGAGGTAACCATTGTGGCGGTGTGAATGCATATATCAGCTTGAACTGATCCCAAGGGAACACTAGGGCATCCGAGCCGCAAGCTAGGGGATCCCTTGTCCGAGAGACAAACCTGTCCCCCTTTGCGTTGAATCTGGATGCTAGAAGATCTACATCCGATGTTCCCCACCGCTGACATATTGTCCAGAAAACCTCGGGGTGAAGGGACCCTTCCTCTGGGCCTAATTGCTGGCGACTTAGAAAGTCCGCCTTCCAATTCTCCACTCCTGGAATGAATACCGCAGATATGGCTGGGACATATTTTTCTGCCCATTTCAGGATGTAATTTACTTCCCTCTGGGCTGCACGACTCCTGGTGCCCCCCTGATGATTGATATATGCCACTGCTGTGGCATTGTCTGATTGAATTCTGACAGGGGACCCTTGGAGTTTGGATGTCCATGCTACTAGGGCATACCGGGCTGCTCGTATCTCTAAGAGATTGATGGGCAGGGCCTTTTCTGCATCCGACCATCTGCCCTGGAGAGACTATTGCTCCAGTACTGCTCCCCAGCCTATAAGGCTGGCATCTGTAGTGACCACCTTCCAAGAAATCAGACTGAAGGATTTCCCTTTTTCCAGATTCTGGGGAACCAACCACTAACGGAGGCTCTTGCGAACGGAAGGGGACAAGGACATTGTAAGTCTAGGGCCTGAACTTTTTTGTTCCAGGCTGACAGTATGGCCCCCTGCAAATTCCTTGAATGGAATTGACCGTAGGGTACTGCTTCGAATGATGCCACCCTTTTTCCCAGCAGCCTTATGCACAGGCGTATGGACGGCTGTCTTTTTTGTACCCACTAAGTGGATCAAATCTTTCAAAGACAACACCTTTCCTCGAGGCAAGAATATTTTTCTCTGGCCTGAATCCAACCTTAGCCCCAAGTATTCCAGACTTTTGACTGGTTTTTAGGGCTGACTTTTCTCGGTTGATAATCCAACCGTGAGATTCCAGATACTTGATTGTCTTGTGAACGACCACGTCTAGTTTTTTCACTGAGTGGTCTATCAGCAACAAGTCATCTAGATATGCCATTATCATTACACCTTGTGTAAGAAATGAGGATTTTAGTAAAGATTCCAGTTTCTTTTCAGAAGGATCTTTAAACACTTGTACATTGTCCACCGGACAAGTCAGGCTTTTATTTATAAAAGAAATAGCTGCGTCTACAGAAGGCAGGCTCCACTTCTTGGAAAACTTCTCCTCCATAGGATAAAAAATGTCAAACTTTTAAAGAGGAGAAAAATGCTTGTCTGGGTGTTGCCAGTCTGCGTACATTAAATTTTCTAGTAATGGATGAACCGGAAAAGAGCATGCCCCCTGCAGGGATCTTAGTGAACCTAGGGAGGAGACAGGTGATTCAGTTACCTCCGAAGAGGGTAATTTAAATGCAGAATGCACTGTTCCAGCATAACATTGCACCTGTGACTTCAGAATCTGGGACGCAGAGAAAGGCTCCTCTGATATTCCTGATCCATTCGACTCCTCATCCTGATCCTCTGCAGGTATAGCATCATCCTCATCCTCAGATTTTTCTGAAAGGAGGTCTACACCAGAAGGAGATCTGCTTTGCTTTTTGTCCTTATTTGAGGACCTTGCGATTAATTTAGCGATTCTGCCTTCTAAGTTGCCTAGGGCTACTGCCAAGTGTCTTCAGTGACATATGCAGGCCCAGGCCCCACAGGGGAAGCCGCTATCCCTGATAGCAGCAATGGCTCATCCTGCACAGGTATGTCATATAATACAGGTGAGGAAGGTACTGGGTCAGCACTGCTAGAGCCTCCTGCCTCAGGCGGCGATGCTTTTTTGACCTGGTCATGCTGCTTAAGCAAAGCCGAGGTACCCCAAAGCATATACTACTGTGCTCAGTTTAGCAATTTACATAAAGTATGCAACCTTAAACACACAGTTTCTAACTAAAAAGTGAGTGTCGCTCTTGGTAGTACCCAGCCCAACCACATGGAGTCTTAAGTGTCCCCGTATGCGGTTGTTTCCCATTCAAGGAGTGAGCTGCCAGCCTCTGAAGCCCTTTATGACTTCCTGCATCAGTGCCATCTCAGACGTGCCCGAGCACGTGCTCGCTCGCGAACACCCTCACGCCGCCGATAAAGCGCGCCCTGGGGCTATGGCGGCGGCTCAAGGGTGAGGGAAGCTCCCTCCTTATGGCCGCAATGTTTTTTGCCCTTTATATTATATATATCTGAGCACTTGCCTTATGGCCGCATCCAGTTAGAGGAGAAGGAGGGAGGCGACTGAAGCCGAGCTCTGCAGCAGAGGAGGGATAGTGTGGCTTGTCCGAAGGAGCTGACACTACACAAAGCATGGTGAGTTACAAACTCAACTCTTTACTCCCCCCAGTGGCGGCTTTAGAGAAGACACTCAACATATAGGAAAAGGTCCTTAAACACAGTTTAGGACTCTTAACCACTTACCTTATCCACGCCGCAGGTTTTTCTGCACAAACAGAACCAATTTTCACCCATCACGGCGGGCTTTGTGTGCCAACCTTCAGGGATATGGGTTCCTATTTAAAGGATACCTCTCCCCTGGGCCTTGTAAAAGACTCTTACCAGGACTTTTAGCGAAGTAGCGAAAGTGCTGGATCCTAGAGCCCAGTCCTCCGAAGAGAGACATTACAGGCGACGCCTTAGTGCATGAGGCCCGGATCCCATCCAGTTTTGGCTTAACTTTAAGCGTCTTGGATGGGTCCGAAAGCATAGCTCTTTTTACCCCCAGAGGGTCTTATTGGCAGAGCTTTCCTTTAGCATCCTATCGCGTCCAACACCTGAGGGGAACTGTCTTCAATTGGTTGTGCCAGTGTCCAATCACCGCTGGTGACCCTTAACCCATTATGTAATGACTGGCTCTGTGTCCCGTGGTGTACAAGAAAGAAATACTTGTCATCTTTCTTAAATTTTTTGGCCTATGAGAGACCTTGTTGATAAAATAAGACCATTCTGTGTCTTTCTGTTGTACCTAGGCTGGCCATATGTTATACAGTTTTCTTGTAATATTTTCTTTAAGGCTTGGTTCACACATATGCGGCTACGGTTTCAGTGCGGTTCTGTTCGCTGGTATAATTCAGGTGCAAATTTTTACCTGTATTCACACCTGAATCGAACCCAAAAAGGCACAGGACCCCTTTTAAAACCGCACTGTGGCCCCCTGCACATGTGTGAACCGGCTGCATTAAAAGCCGTTCACATTCACATGTTATGCGAATTGGATGTGGTTAAAAATGCATCCAATTCGCATATATGTGAACCCAGCCTTAGATTTACCAAAACCATATAATATGAGGTCAAATCTAAACAATTTTTCTGCAATCAGGCAGGCCCTTGCATAAGGTAAATTTAATTGAAATGTAATTAATTTTTTTTTTATAATGTATGGCCAGCCTTAGTCTTGTCACTGTGTAAGAGTAGAGCATGGCTTTTCCTTATGCATTTTCATGATGTTCCCATTGCAACACCCTCCCAGGGACTGGGAGGAGTATGCAATGTAAGCATAGTAAGACACAATACCATTGTGGGAACATCAGAGAGGCTTCTGTCAAGTTCTTACATACCTGTACCTCTGTGGTCTTGTACCTTATGGCCTCCTCTTTCTCTCTGATGTCCTGCTCGAGAGCATATTTTTCTCTGTAAGACAAAGAAATCACAAAATAAGCTGTCTATTTTCAGTTTATTGTATTCTGTAAATACTGCAATTTACCAAAACCATTGACACTCTTAATATTATTGTATATAGGAAATGGGTCAGTTCTTTTTATATATATATAAAAAAAAAAAAGACAAATTTGCACACTCCAGCAACAAGATAAAAAAAATTAAAAATGTATTCACGATATCTACCTCCTTGTGTAATCAAGCTATTGCTGTGTGACCAGTGTTTGGAAAGTATAGCTCACTGTGACACAACATTTTACTTTAGTGCACAATCTCCTATACTTTGGGCATATATCCTATAGGTCCCTCGTGTCCCTTTAATATGAATACTGCTAAAACAATTATTCCACCAATTAAAAAAATAAATAAAAAGGTATTTTCAGCAATAAACCACTAAATTTCAAAAGCAGAAAAGGATGCACTTTCTAGTAAAGACTTTTTACACCAGCACCTCAAAGGAGGATACCCTTCAGTATTTAAAGTGGTATTAAACCCAAAAACAAAAATGTGATACACGTCAGCTTACCAATCCTTTTATGTGGTGGCTGTATTTGTTTTCCTTTTGCTTTTTTTTTACTTTCACCTGACCAGCAAATCTGTTATTTTTCAACGTCCTTTAAAGCAGAACTAAACCTATCAAAAACTGTGAGCAGGCAGCTCCTTATTACAGAAAAGACATGCTATGTGCATTCCTGCCCACTTTGGCTGTGCTGGAATGATTGGCTCATGTGCGGGATCACATCATCCCACGCCAGCCAATCAATCTGACATCTGGAATGTAACTATCGCATCACTGGAAGGTTGAGGTGAGTATTTTGCAGAATTTAGCTTTGCTTTAACAGACCAAGCTATGCAGCCACAGTGGCAGTTATAGGTTTGAGGCAAACCATTTACCAGGTGTGCTTACAATGGTCAGCTTTTATTAATTAATTTAATTTATGTAAAACTTTTACCCCAAAAGGAAAAAAAAAAAATGTTGCTGTAACTGCTTGCAGAGTGTTATCTGGAATTCGGCATTAATTTGTTAGTCAAGTCCTTCCAAATCTGCTAGTGCATGGACCGAGACAGCTACCTATTGACATAGTGGGTATTATCCGTTATTTAGGAGTGACTAGGCAGAAAAACTTGTAAAAAATGTTGCATCACACACACTACAGCACTGCCCAGGGGGCGGACCCTCTGGGTATAAACCCTCTTCTCTGCACCTTGCAGATCAGTTCGTCAAAAAGAAGTACAAACTTAAAACGAGGGGTGGGTGCTGTGTCGGTCCATGAACTCAGAGAAAAGGATTTTACGGTGAGTAAAAAATCCTATTCACTCTTTCGTTCATGGACCAACACAGCTTTCTATTGACATAGCGGGACGTCCCAAAGCAGTGTCAAAAAAACGAGGGGTGGGAACAGCATTAAAAACTTCACCCCATACAAAACAGAGGAGTTGCAACTCTAAACAGCCGCAAGAGCCTGCGGCCGAAAGAAGCATCCGAAGGTGCACACACATCAACTTGTAAAGTTAGTGAAAGTGTGAACGGACGAGCATGTCGCCACCTTACACACCTGGTGAAACGGACGCTTGGTGCTCTCAGAGATCGGACAGTGTCCAAAAAATACAACGATGTTTCCTAGGATTCTACGGATGAGGACACAAGGATGGCAGTACAATGTCTTCCTTGAAATGGAAGGTCGAAAGACCCTAGGAAGAAAAGAAGGCTGCGGACGCAGCACCATCTATCCTTGTGGAAGATCAGATAAGGAGCCTAGCATGACAAGGCTGCCGGCTCGGAAAACCGTCTTAACTGACATAAACCAAGAGGCACCTCTTGCCCTGGTCAAAATGCGCCGGGAAAGGGAGGCGCCTGACCCTTCATGGCGTAAGCCTGATCACGATCTGTCGGATCCACCTAGAGATGGTGGCCGACGAGACCGCCGGGCCCTACTTGGGAACAGCTACCGAAACAAACAGTGAGTCTGGACTCTGGAACGTAGCAGTACCAGACAAGCATTCTCTCAGTTTGGACAACGTCCAAGGAATGCAACCTCGTCTCCTTAGGATTCGACGGATGAGGACACAAGGATGGCAGTACATGTCTTCCTTAAGATGGAAGGTCGAAACACGACCTTAGGAAGTAAAGAAGGCTGCGGACGCAGCACCACCTTATCCTTGTGGAAGATCAGATAGGGAGCCCCTTAGGAGGTGAGCGACCTCCGATGCTGCAGCAGAGCTGCTTGTTCCTCCTTGAAGATTGACATACGCCACCACTGTGGTGTTTGTCCGACTGGATTCTGACTGGACGCCCTTGTAGCCTCTGAGACCATGTGGAGAGGCAAAGCCAGATCGCCCGGATTTCAGGCCATGATCTGCAATGGGACTCCTCCAGAGTCCAGCGACCCAGGTTGACTGAGCTCCTCAGACTCCTCTGCAACCAGGAAGACAGGCGTCCGCCGTGACCACCATCCAGTAAACAGGAAGGAACATCTTCCCAGACAGAAATGCTGGTGATGTCGGCCCCAACTAGGGAGGTCCTGATTAGGTGGCTCACCCGGATTTTGATAATCCAGGGATGAAGGGCACTTGACCCTTCAGGACAGAGTTACCTTCTGCAACACTCGCGTGTGAAATAGTGCCTATGGTACCGCCTCGAAGGAGGCTACCATGAGGCCCAGGACTCGCCTGCAAAAGTGGCGTGACGACCCATCCTTGGGATGTCAACTGCCGCACCGCAGCCCGAAGGGTCTGCAACTTTCCCCTAGGGAGAAAAAAAACGTACACCTCTGAGGAGTCCAGAATCAACTCTAGACACACTAGGGGTTGGGACGGTACCAATACTGACTTCTGAGTGCTCAGCACCCACCCAGTATCGGAGGGTCTGACAGGTTATAGTTTGAAGTGACCCTCAGAAGATCGTCCAAGTTGCTCATGATAGCAAAGCCACACTGTCTTAGTAGGGCCAGAATCGGGGCAAGCACCTTGATGAACACCCTTGGTGCCGATGCCAGGCCAAACGGGAGAGCCACCATTTGTAGTGGTTTTCCCCAGCCGCCAGCACAGACATCTCTGATGCCTGGTGCATATGGAGACATGCAGCATGCGTCCTTTCATGATCAAGGATGCCGGAAAATCCCCCGGATGGAGGGCAGCGACAACAGAGCGAGCCAACTCCTTTCCGGAATCTTTGTACTTTCACAAAGCAGTTGAGGGTCCTGAGATCCAAGATTGGACGAACCCCCTCCAGCACTACGAACAGACTTGAGTAGAACCCCTGAGCCCGTTCCTGTACTAAGACAGGAAGGCCTACCCTGCGTATCAGCAGGTCTTGGACCGCCCCATGTAGGGCTTTCCGACAAGTCGGCTGAAGCTGGCGGTTTAAGAGGGAAAAAAAAAAATCTGTTCGGTAGGCAAGCAAGGTTGGGCTTGCAAACCCAGGGACGCTTCTGTCTCTCAGCAGGCGCTTTATGGGCCTAGGGTCGTTTACTTAACGTACTAGGCGGACGAAAGGACCGCTTGTGCGCGGTGAAGGAGGGCCCTAGCCATGGCGTGGCTCCTTACCTTTTTTTGGATTGCAGAAGCAATGTGCTCTTACCTCCTGTGGCATCTTAAATGATGTCATCCAGAGAGGCCCCAAAAAAGTCTGTCGCCCTAAAAGGGCAGATCCAACAGGGCCTTCTTGGAAGATTAGTCCGCAGACAGCAAGGGGATAGTATCCATGTCTGACTCGCAGACAGACTCAAGGCCCTGTACCAACTGGTCGGCCAGACCTACCTCGTACGGAGGAGCCTCCCGTGCTTTTAACCCCTGGAAGTAGCATTTTTGCCTACTCAGTCAGAGTCTGAGGCATCAGAAAAAAAAAACAGCAAATGCTGGACATACCGCTGAGCCCCTTCCACTGGAATCGTGGTAACTTAAATCAAGTCTGGACACAGGGGGGTCCATTATCGGGGGAGAGGTCCATCTTTTCAGGAACTCTCCTCAAGGCGTAACCGCACTGCCCAAAAAAATAAACATTTTTTGGGGCTGCAAAAAACCCTCAGTGGGTTTTCCCACTCCTTGTACAAAAGCTTATCAAAATAGGACACACAAGGAAACACCTTAGCAGTGCGGGCCGGCTTACGGAGCCCAAAAAGGGACAGGTATCTCTGCTGCTTCTGCAGAATTCTCTATTTTTTGTGTATCACGCACTGCAGTAAAAAGGTCAGATACCAAAGCCTTTTCGCGTGCTGACCTAGACTTGGAGCATTCTCACTGTCCGACCCGGTCACGGTCTGCAGTCTCTGATGCATCAGAATCCGGGCCATGAGCCATAGCTGGGCCTGGTTCTGCATCAGAATTATCCCCGGTAGATTGCAGGGGACGGGGGCATTTACTACCCCCCGTGTGCCGCTTCCACCCTGGCAACAGACATAGCGTCCACTGATACATCAGGGGCACCAGCTACCAAGTCAGGTGTTTCAGGGGAAAAAAACGTCTGCTTCAGATGCCATGCTGACCCACGCGCTGTCACCCACAGGGACTCCAAGTAAGGTATCAATAGGCCACCCTCCTAGCTGCTACAAAGATGCATATCCCCCTTGAGGACTCACCACCCTTGGAACGGTAACGCTATGCTGCCGTGTGCTCCGCATGTGATGCTATCCCACCGCTGCCTGTGTCAGTCTGATTCTCATCAGCGTTCCCTGTGTGAATTTGCGCCAGAGAAATGCACCCTAGAGGCTGGAGACTACTGCAAAATGGCCTCCAAGCGGCTGTATTGAACAATGTGGGCTCCAAGAAAATGGCCGCCGAGCCGTCAGTAGAGGCAAAAGCGGGCGCGGACCACAAAAAGATGGCGGTATATACATACAGGCGTGAATCCTAAGAAACATGGCCGCCGAGCAGTCGATAGAGGCCAAAGCGGGTGCGAACCACATGAAAATGACCGCCGATATATACATATTGGCGTGAACCACAAGAAAATGGCCGCCGGACAGTCACTAGAGGCCAACAGGCATGGACCACCCCAAAATGGGCGCCGACAGCATGGAGGGAGAAAGGCACACACAGATAAGCAAAATTACATTTTTTAAACAGCTACAGTGCAGCCCCGCTCCAGATGGAGCCCCCCAGGTGACCCCCAGCACCCTTAGCTCAGAGCCCAGGGAGGAGGGAAGGCAGGGAGAGAAAAAAGGAAGGGGCCACAACCACTTACTTGATCTCTCCAGGAATGTCCAGCCAAGTCACCCTGCCGAAGCAGGGGAGCTACTTACCTTTCCTGCGTGGATCATGCTGGAAGACATTCCGGACAGATCATCATCCGCGCACGGTAGTGACTGACGGCCACGCATGCTGTGATTGAACCCTAGGGAACGATCGTATGCATGACCTGGAGAGCGAGCTCACCGGACAGGCTACTGCAACTCGGCCGTAAGGTCAGCCGAAGTTAAGCGGTCGGATGCAAGCCCTGGAGCGTAGGCTCACCGGCCACCCGTAGAGCGACGGGCATGTCGTGGAAAACCCGGCGCGCAGCTAGGGTCGGCACATGCTCGATGGCCGAAACTGGGGGAACTACCAGGATCAAGGATCCAGCCTGTCACCCAGTCGGCAGTTGATCGAAGATCGCAGGAAACAAAAAACCAAATGTACAAAAAAAATTCCCTGGACCAATGGGCCCGAAGGGAGACAGAAAAAAACTGATCTGCGAGGTGCAGAGAGAGGGATTATACCCAGAGGGTCTGCCCCATGGGCGGTGCTGTAGAAGGTGTGATGCAACACTTTTTACAAGTTTTTCTGCCTAGTCACTCCTAAATAACGGATAATACCCACTATGTCAATAGGAAGCTTTCGGTCCATGAACGAAAATTGACAGTTACTTACCATTAACTGCTTTTCTAGGATATCTTCCAGGACGGCACACCTGAGATGACTGGTCCACCTGACAGGAAACACAATCAACATATGAGGTTAAAAGGTCCCTCCCTTCCCCTGCACCTCAGTTCTACCAAAGTAATAGGTTATCCGGGTGCCAGAGGGAAACTCTACCCGTAGTACTTACATCAAACCAGGGGTGGGAAGTAGGCCTGCCGTCCTGGAAGATATCCTAGAAAAGCAGTTAACGGTAAGTAACTGTCAATTTTCTCTAGTCATCTTCCAGGACGGCACACCTGAGAGGATGGACAAGAAGTTCAAGGCCTACCTTAGGGTGGGACCACCGCTTGTAAGACCTTCCTTCCAAACGTCAGATCCTGAGGCGATAGTAGTTCCACTCTATAGTGCTTTAAGAAGGTGTCCTGCTTCGCCCATGTGGCTGCTCGGGAGATCTGTTCAATTGAGGCCCCTGCTTTTTCTGCCCAAGAGGCCGCCAAAGATCTTGTTGAATGAGCTTTAATGTTACCTGGTACTGGGGAACCTGACTGCTCATAAGCCATACCTATGGTCTGCCTAATCCACCTAGCCACTGTAGATTTAGAAGCCTGCCCTCCCTTCCTAGGGCCGCTAAATAAAACTAAAAGGTGAGTCGACTTCCTGAAGTCCTTCACTCTGTCCAAGTATGTCAGCAAACATCTCCTGACATCTAAAAACTGAAATTTTTCCTCTCCTTTGTTCTTTGGGTTTTCACAAAAGGAAGGCAAAATGATCTCCTGCGACCTATGAAACTGTGATGAGACTTTGGGAAGAAAAAGTGGGTCTTGCTTCAGCACCACTCTATCTTCCAGAATCAACAGAAAAGGCTCTTTACTTGACAAGGCCTGCAGGTCACTTACTCTTCTGGCTGTTGTGATGGCCAGTAAAAAGGCTAACTTAAGCGTCAAAAATTTAATGGAGATCTCCTGAGCTGGTTCGAAAGGCGCTTTCGTCAACGCTTCCAAGACCAATGTTAGATTCCAAGGGGGGAATCTTTTAACCTTTATGGGGGTTAACCTCTCCCTAGCTACTAGGAACCTCCTAATCAGAGGCTCTAACGTGAGCCTCTGGTCCAAAAAATAGGACTTTTATAACAGCTTACCTGTAAAATCCTTTTCTTGGAGTACATCACGGGACACAGAGCGACATAGTCATTACTATGTGGGTTATATAGATACCTTCAGGTGCTGGCACTGGCAACTTCCAAAACCGGAAGTACCCTCCCCTATATAAGCCCCTCCCATCCGGGAGTACCTCAGTTTTGTAGCAAAGCAATAAGTGTCCCCAAAAGAGGGGTGGGAGCTCTGTGTCCCGTGATGTACTCCAAGAAAAGGATTTTACAGGTAAGCTGTTATAAAAATCATATTTTCTTTCTCGTACATCACGGGACACAGAGCGACATAGTCATTACTATGTGGGACGTCCCAAAGCAATGCCAAATGAGGGGGGGGGGATACACCATACATAAGCTGAGCGCTATCAGACATGAGGATCTTTTGCGGCCTGCAACACACTGCGCCCAAAGGCGACATCCTCCTGACTTCTAACGTCCACCTGGTAGAACCTAGCAAACGTGTGTACTGAAGACCATGTTAAGGCCTTACAGATTTGAGCCAGGGAGGCCTGGTGATGCACTGCCCATGAAGTTCCAACTGCTCTCGTGGAGTGCGCCCTAACTTTGAACGGAGGCGGTCTCCTTCTCAAGCCATAGGCTTGCATTATGACCTGACGAATCCACTTGGCTAAAGTAGATTTTGACGCTGCCTGACCCTTTCTGGGGCCTTCCGGCAGAATAAACAAAGTATCCGTTCTGCGAATCTGAGCAGTGGCTTTTAGATAAGCTTTAACTGCTCTTACTACATCCAAAGAATGTAATAACTTTTCCACTACCGAGCTTGGTTTGGGGAAAAAAGAAGGAAGAACCACATCTTGGTTCAAATGAAACCTCGATACCACCTTAGGAAGAAAGGCTGGATGAGGACGTAACACTACTCTGTCCTTATGGATAACCAGATATGGCTCTTTACAGGACATAGCAGCTAATTCCGACACTCTTTTAGCCGAACAAATGGCTACTAGAAAAATCAATTTCCTGGTGAGAAGAACCAAGGAAATGTGCTGTAATGGTTCAAATGGTTGCTTCTGTAGAACCGACAGAACCAGGTTTAAGTCCCATGGACATATGGGAATATTAACCGGAGGACTAATACGCATCACTCCTTGTATAAAAGCTTTGACTAATGAATGCAAAGCCAAGGGCCTTTGAAAAAATATTGACAAGGCCGAAATCTGACCCTTGATAGTACTCAAGGCAAGCTTCCTTTCTACAGCCCACTGTAGGAAGTCCAGAATCCTACCTATTACGTACTTACGCGGATGCCATTTCTTGGCCTCACACCACGCGATGTACGCCTTCCAGATTCTATAGTAGATCTGCCTGGATACCGGCTTCCTGGCATTTATCATGGTAGCTACCACAGGATTAGAGAGACCTCTCTTTTTTAGAATGTGGGCTTCAATAGCCAGGCCGTCAAACCTAGGGCTGGTAAGGAAGGGTGGTATATCGGTCCTTGCGAAAGCAGGTCCGGACGATGTGGGAGAGTCCAAGGACTCCCTACTAACATTTTTACAATCTCCGCGTACCATGCTCTTCGGGGCCACGCTGGAGCCACCAGAATCACTGGTTTCTTTTCTACCCTGATTCTGCGGAGTAATCGAGGTAACAATTGTGGCGGTGGAAATGCATATATCAGCTTGAACTGATCCCAAGGGAACACTAGGGCATCCGAGCCGCAAGCTAGGGGATCCCTTGTCCGAGAGACAAACCTGTCCACCTTTGCGTTGAATCTGGATGCTAGAAGATCTACATCCGGTGTTCCCCACCGCTGACATATTGTCCAGAAAACCTCGGGGTGAAGGGACCATTCCCCTGGGCATAATTGCTGGCGACTTAGAAAGTCCGCCTTCCAATTCCCCACTCCTGGAATGAATACCGCGGATATCTTTCTGCCCATTTCAGGATGTAATTTACTTCCCTCTGGGCTGCACGACTCCTGGTGCCACCCTGATGATTGATATATGCCACTGCTGTGGCATTGTCTGATTGAATTCTGACAGGGGACCCTTGGAGTTTGGATGTCCATGCTACTAGGGCATACCGGGCTGCTCGTATCTCTAAGAGATTGATGGGCAGGGCCTTTTCTGCATCCGACAATCTGCCCTGGAGAGACCATTGCTCCAGTACTGCTCCCCAGCCTATAAGGCTAGCATCTGTAGTGACCACCTTCCAAGAAATCGGACTGAAGGATTTCCCTTTTTCCAGATTCTGGAGAACCAACCACCAACGGAGGCTTTTACGAACGGAAGGGGACAAGGACATTGGTAAGTCTAGGGCCTGAACTTTCTTGTTCCAGGCTGACAGTATGGCCCTTTGCAAATTCCTTGAATGGAATTGACCGTAGGGTACTGCTTCGAATGATGCCACCATTTTTCCCAGCAGCCTCATGCACAGGCGTATGGACGGCTGTCTTTTTGTACCCACTAAGTGGATCAAATCTCTTAAAGACAACACCTTTTTTCGAGGCAAGAATATTTTTCTCTGGCCTGAATCCAGCCTTAGCCCCAAGTATTCCAGACTTTTGACTGGTTTTAGGGCTGACTTGTCTCGGTTGATAATCCAACCGTGAGATTCCAGATACTTGATTGTCTTGTGAACGACCACTTCTAGTTTTTTCACTGAGTGGTCTATCAGCAACAAGTCGTCTAGATATGCCATTATCGTTACACCTTGTGTTCTTAGATTGGCCAATAATGGGGCCAAAATTTTTGTGAACACTCGTGGTGCTGTGGCCAGACCGAAGGGTAAGGCTCTGAACTGAAAATGGCGCCCTTCTACTGCAAAGCGTAGAAATTTTTGGTGGACTGGAAAGATGGGAATGTGCAAATAAGCATCTTTGATGTCGATCGAGGCTAACCATTCCTCCCCTTGTAGGGCAGTGGCCACCGATCGGATCGACTCCATCCGGAAAGTCCTGATATGCAGGAATTTGTTTAGCCCTTTTAGATTTAATATGGGCCTCACGTCCCCGTTTGGCTTCGGGACTGTAAAGAGGTTTGAGTAAAACCCGAACCCCCATTCTTCCAGGGGAACCTCCATAATTACTCCTTGGAGCAATAGTTGTTCTAGTGCCAACAGGAGGGACTCTCTCTTCCAGGGATCCCTTGGCACGTTTGACCTCATAAAATGGGAAGGAGGAGAGTCTTTTAACTCCAATCTGTATCCCAGACTTACTGCGGAGAGCACCCATCTGTCTCTGATCGTGTCCCGCCAGGTCTCTGCGAACAACTGGAGTCTTCCCCCCACCCGATTGAGTGGGGGCAACCCTTCATGAATTTGACTTTGGGGGAGGTTTTGTACCTCTCCTGACCCAGGGTTTCTTATTACCCTGCGATTGTCCCTGATTTTTACCCCCGGGATTTGACCGAGGAGGCCGTCGGAACTGTTTCACAGCCGATGCCCCAGGGACTGGAGAAGCAGGCCTCTTAAAAGAGGGACCTCTAACTCTGTTTTTAACCGGCAAGAGTGTACTTTTACCGTTGGAAATTTTCTGGATATATTTGTCCAGGTCTTCCCCGAATAAGCGTTCACCATGAAATGGGAAGCTAACCAGCAATTTTTTACAGGGAGCTTCAGCAGACCAGTTTTTGAGCATAGAAGCCTGCGCATATGTACTACAGACAGCGTAAGGCGGGAGGCCTGATGGATTGAATCCTTTATGGCGTCAACCGCAAAGCATAAGGCTCTAGGTAGATCAGCTAGGGCAAGGGCCTGCTGATCTGGCAAGTCCCTTAAGACCTGTTTCAACTGATCCTTCACTGCTTGGCAGACCCCAATAGCTGCCACTGCTGGTTGTGTCACCAAGCCTGCTGTAGAAAAAGCAGATTTTAATAAGGACTCCAATTTTTTATCTATTGGGTCCTTGAACATTTGGACATTATCCACTGGACATGTCAGTGATTTATTCACACAAGAGATGGCTGCGTCCACTGTAGGGACCCTCCATTTTTTGATGAACTTATCCTCCATGGGATAGATCACCGGAAATCTCTTGGGGGGAGTAAATATTTTATCAGGATGTTCCCAATCCTGGTACATGAGCCCTTCCAGTAAAGGGTGAAGTGGAAAGGAACAGACAGTCTGGAGAGCTTTTAGCGACCCCAGCGAGGAGACAGTAGTGGTTGATGGTTCCGCAAGGTGCATTTTAAATGCTGATCGGACCATGTTAGTCAAAGACTGAACCCATAATCTTTCAGCTTGAGATGCTGAGAAAGGTTCCTCCACAGTTGATTCCTCTATAACAGAATCAACCTCCTCCTGATCCCCTTCAGGCAGGTCGATCCCTGTATGGGACTGTTGCTCCGCTAACAGGTACTCTGAAGGAGGAGACGGAGATCGGGCGTGCTTTCCCTGTGACAGGGAGGCAGCGATTAATGTTGACAATCTCTCTTCTAATCCTCCCAGAGCTGAGGAAAAAACCTCCTCTGTTACATACACAGGAGCAGGTGAACTGAGGACAGCCACAGTACCAGGTACTCCTGCGGGGTCTCTACGGTCACTAACTTCTGAATTTTCAGGGGAGACTGGTGCAGCAGAAGCATGCCCAAGATCCTCAGAGCCCGATGGAGACCCCCTTCGCTTCCTGGAAGATTTAGTTCCGGAGCTTCTGGACGGCATATTCCTAAGCCCAAAGCTGAGGTATTCCAGCCGTAATACACCACTTTTACTGAGAATAGTCTAGCACAATTGCTGCTATATAACAGTTGGTGTCTACTAAAGTGCCTTTCTAGGGGATGCCTGCATCAACCGCCTCTGTGTGCCTTTTTACTGTTGCTAGCTCTGTCTGTGCACTTCAGTAGCCGCGGCGCACACCGAGCGTCATCCACCCGCTCCGCCCCTTTTTCCAGATCGACTCTATATAGAGAGGCGCGTGCACGCGCGCGGGCACGTGCGCCTTCGGCGCCTTTTTTGAAAAAATAAGGAGCTAGATGGGAGCCAGGGTCCCTGCCGCAGGGCCCGGGGATGGATGAGCGCAGCAACAGGGCAGAGGAGACAGCTTCCCAGCAGAGAACTTACCAACTGCCTGGATTTGACTTCGGAAGAAAAAAATCCACATTACAAGAAAAAGAACCATAGCGGCCTCTAGTGTTTAACACAGGTACCGCGGTCTTACCATTTTTTTTTTTTTCTTGCCTACTGTTAAAATTTTTACATTTTCTTAGTAGTTACAGGCATGCACAGAATATTAGCGGGAATACCTTAGGTAACAGGCAGAAAGACAAATTAGGCTTGGGGGTCCCCCAATAAAACCAAGTTCCTGAGGGCCCCCACTTACCTTTTCCCCGCCGCAGGACTCTGTTTGGCCACAGAAGCCCAAACTTCACCTATCACGGCAGGCATTGTAATTAAACCTTCAGGGACCGGGTTCCCAAGGATTCCACTCCCCTGGACCTGTATAGCACCCTGCACAGACAACATCTTGGTCGTGGGTATGACCAGAGCTCTGGATCCCAGGGTCCAGCCCTCCTAAGAGAGGCATTACAGGCAAAACCTTGCTCTTCTCTTGCAAGGCCCGGGTACCGACCGTTTAGCTATGAAGCTTTTTTGGTCGGATCCGGAATAGCTTACTGAGGCCCAAAAGAACCTGTACGCAAGCTCAGTGAAAAACACATGTTACTTCTTGGCCAACACCTTAGACACTGGCAAAAAACTGGGGTACTCCCGGATGGGAGGGGCTTATATAGGGGAGGGTACTTCCGGTTTTGGAAGTTGCCAGTGCCAGCACCTGAAGGTATCTATATAACCCACATAGTAATGACTATGTCGCTCTGTGTCCCGTGATGTACGAGAAAGAAATACGGATAGAGCAGCTATCTGTACCTTCAGGGTATTTGTGGCAATTCCTTTGTCCACCCCTGCCTGTAAAAATTCTAGTATCACTGGTACCGAAGGACTAGACACTTCTCTATCTTGACACCAGTGAGAAAAAGTATTCCAAACCTTTGAATATATCCTCCTAGTGACTGGTTTTCGACTACCTAGGAGGGTCTCAATCACTTTATCGGAGCATCCTTTGCCTCTGAGAATCTCCCTCTCAAGAGTCATGCCGTCAACCTGAAGAATCCTGGGTTGGGGTGAACGACTGGCCCCTGCAGAAGAAGATCCTGCCTGGTTGGGAGAGGAAAAGGAGGGGCCACCGACCATTTCTTCAGAGTAGCAAACCAAGTCCTCTTGGGCCACCAAGGGGCTATCAGAATCAGCTTGCACTCCGAGTTGGCCAGCCTCTGTAGAACCCGAGGAATCAAAGCTAGTGGAGGGAAAGCATATGCTAGGTGACAGTCCCAATTCTGAGCTAGAGCATCTATTCCCTCTGAACCTCCCTCTCTGGTGAGAGAGAAAAAACGCTCCACCTTTCTGTTCCCTCTGTGGGCGAAAAGGTCTATCTCCGGAACCCCGAACTCTTGACTTATCTGGAGGAATACTCTCTGGTTTAGTTCCCATTCCCCTTGGTGAATGGGCTGTCGGCTCAGGAAATCCGCTACCACATTGGTGGTCCCTCTTATGTGGACCGCCGATATGGATTGAAGGACCCCTTCTGCCCAACTCAGAATCTCCAGGGCTAGACTTAGTAGCCTTCTAGATCTTGTACCCCCTTGTCGGTTTAGATAGGAAACTGCTGTCACATTGTCCGAGAGGACTTGGACGTCTAGTCCCTGAACTCTGCTTTCGAAGGCCTTCAGAGCCTGACCCACCGCAAGAAGCTCCCTGTAATTGGAGGAGGCCCTTGCTTGGATCTGGTTCCAGGATCCCTGCACTTGGAGGTCCCCCAAGTGAGCACCCCAACCCCAGGCGCTTGCATCTGTGGTAATTTTTATAGGGTTCCACTGGGTCCAGAGACGACCCAACGTGAGTCTGTCCTGACCCAGCCACCAATCTAGGGAGGCCCTTACCCTTGCTTGAATGGCCACCTTCCCATCCAGAGACTCTGTCTTCTTGTCCCAGGAGGATAGAAGGAAAAACTGTAGCTCCCTGGAATGGAGCTGAGCCCAGGGAACCGCCGGAATACAGGCAGTCATTAGGCCAAGGACCCTCATGACCTGTCTGCGAGAGCAGTCCCTGGGTTCCAATAGAGAGGAAACTGCTGATATTACCTTTAACCTTTTTTCCTCTGGGAGAAAAAGCTTCTGAGCCCCTGCGTCCACAGAGTATCCTAGGAAAGTTTTTATCTGGGATGGCACTAGGGACGATTTTTCCCTGTTTACTATCCAACCCAAGTTCTCCAAGGTGCAGATCACCGTCTTTACGTCTGCTGTCACTTGCTCTAAAGACTGTCCATAGATCAGGAGGTCGTCTAAATAGGGTATCAGAGATACCCCCTGTAAATGCAGGTAAGCTACAACCTCTGCCAATATCTTTGTGAACACTCTTGGGCTTGCAGCTAAGCCAAAGGGAAGTGCTCGGTATTGCCAGTGTTGTATACCCCTGCTTGTCAGGACTGCAAACCTCAGCAGGGATTGGTGTTCCGGGGCAATAGCCACGTGGAGATACGCGTCCCTCAGATCCACTGTGGCCATAAAGGCATCCTTCAATAGATGTTTTCTCACAGTATAAATGCTTTCCATCCAAAAGCTCTTGTGTATCAGAAACCTGTTCAGCTTCCTGAGATTTAATATCAGGCGAAATTTTCCTGACGGCTTCTGGACCACAAACACGTGGGAGTAAAATCCCTGGTAGAGCTCTTCGGGTGGAACGGGAACGATAACCTCCTGGTCCGCCAATCCCTGCAAATTGTCCATCAACCCTGCTGCTCTCAAAGGTTCTTTGGGGAGATGGGTCAGAGTAAAATTTTGAGGGGGAGGAGAGGAAAGTTCCAGACGATATCCTTCTGTCAGGATATGCAGGATATAGGGGCTTTCGAAGATCCTTCGCCATTGAGGGTCAAATCGAGAAAGTCTCCCCCCTACCCTGACGCTGGCGTCACTTTGGCTGCCTGCTGGCGTCCTTGGGTCCGGAGAAGAGCAGGCCACCCTTCTGTCCGCCCTTTCCCTTCCCCCATCTTCTATTGGTGTCTTTCTTGGCCCTGAACTGGCCCTGATTAGGAGGGGCACGAAAAACTTTTTGCCTTTTTCTCTCTTGGTCTTAACCGGGAACTTTTTCCCCTTCTCTGCAGATCGCGATAGAACCTGATCCAGACCAGGGCCAAAAAGCTGGGAACCTTCAAAAGGTAACCCGCAGAGCCTTGATCTGGACATAGGGTCCCCCTGCCATGACTTAACCCAGACCGCCCTTCTTGCGGAGTTCAGGAGGGCCGCTGACTTGGCTGAGGTTCTGACCACCTCCACTGTCGCATCAGCCAAATATGCTACTGCTTTGTTAATTATTTCTAGAGAGTCCATAACCTCTTCGGAATTGTCCACTCTAGAAACATGGCCAGAGAGCCTACCTAGCCAGGCATTCACATTCCTGGCTACGCAGGCAGATGCTAGCGCAGGAGCCATGGCTGCCGCATTGGCATCCCATGCTCTGCGCAGAAGCGTTTCAGCCTTCCTATCCATTTGGTCCTTAATGCTACCCGAGTCCTCAAAGGACAAATCGGATTTCTTAGAGACCTGAGAAAGGGCTGCATCTAATTTGGGGGTCTTGAAAAACTTCTCTTCTTCTTCCTCCCCAAAAGGGCACCTTCTCTTCCAGGTTTTTAGCTTAAGGACCTTCCTTTCCGGGTCCTTCCACTCCCTCAGAATTACCTCCTTAAGGGTTTGGTGTACTGGGAATACTCTGGACTGAGGTTTTCCTAAGCCCTTATACAACTTATCCCGGGCTGTTGTCTGTACTGGAGGTTCTGGGATATCTTCAGAGGCATAAATTGCCTTAAGCAACTGTCCCATGTCCTCCACGGGAAAGAGATGCCTAAGTTTAGGACTGTCACTGTCCTGGCTTTCAGGGTCTGAACCTTCCCCCTCCTTTAATGAGTCCTCTTCTGACTCCTCTGGGTCCTCAATCTCATCTACTCCTGAAGTAATGGAAGAGGGAGGCCCCTGTGGGGTTCTCTGACCTCTGTCAGATGTGTCCCCCTGAGATGAAGTACCTTCTCTAGAGGACAGAACCTCTCTGCCACTAGTGCTATGCTCTTCCTTAGATGCAATAACTGTCTTAAGGGATAGTAACGTAGTCAGCATCTCTGCCTGTACTGTAAGGAAGTCCCTCAACACCTGTGAGGTTTCCTTACCCGACAATTTATGTATGCACCTGTAACAAAAAGGCTTTGCGTGATCAAGTGGGAGCTTTTCATTGCAATTCCCACACCTTTTTGTTCTAGGGGGAGGGGTACTTTTGCTTTTAACCTTGTGGGCCCCTTGAGCAGATCCACTGGGTTCTAAGGAGACAAAAAGACAAGACAGCACTAGTTTTTTTAGCAAGCTGTACTTTCTCCTGCCCCCCCCCAAGGGGTGTGGGTAAGACCTCCCTTAACCAACCCCTTGTGAATAATAGAGGAAAGACTCACCACTCGTGGTCCCTTCCTGCGATGCAGCCACTGCTGTGTCCTCCTCTCGCTCCATTCCTGGTCTCAGCTGGTTCCTACTTCCTAGGAGCTCTGCTGTGAGACTCCAGGCGGTGAGAGGGGCCTGTGGGACCTCCGCCTGGCTCCACCGGATTTTTATGGCCAGGACGCCGATCGGCGCCATTTTGCTGGAGTCCCGCCGCCAGAGGTAGTCCCATTTTGGCCTCTAGTGTCCGGATCCGCCATTTTGGCGTGGACCGGAAACCGGAAGTGATGGCGCCCGGAACCGGAAGAGGCACCATCTTGCTCCACCCGAAGAATGCTCACTCCTGCCTAGGAGTGTTTCCAGCATTCCCTATGGAGCTGCACTGTCAGGAAAATGACAGCCTTCCTCCTCCAGCGGCCTGGACTCCTGCAGACCCTCCGGTTCCTTCATCCCCCAAGTACCCTAGACTGGGTGGAAGGTAGGTGGGGAGGCATGTACCCACAAGAGATCCGGGAAACGCCCCTGTGCCCGGGAGGCTCTTTACCGGGGAATACCACCGGTCATTGGGAAACCCCCTGAGAAGGAACTGATCCCTGGCTGGACCCGCAACCCTCCCCGGCCTTGGCGTCCAGCTCTCAGGGGGGAGACCATCCGCTACCGACTTCAGGTCTGACAAAAATAACAAACGTTTCGCTGCGGGAAACACAATCAAGAACTGAGGTGCAGGGGAAGGGAGGGACCTTTTAACCTCATGTGTTGATTGTGTTTCCTGTCAGGTGGACCAGTCATCTCAGGTGTGCCGTCCTGGAAGATGACTAGAGAAAGAGTAATATATATTTTTGCAGATAAAAAAGAATGTACTTTTTTTTTTTGTTACTTGGAGCCTAGAAAGCATTGCAAGGGTGTTATGCAGAACTCCTGCAGACTTGTCAGTGTATCTGTCTGCTTGTACACTGACCGGAAGAGACGATAAACAGCGCCATGTAGTTAATGGAGAACTACAAGCCGACAGCTGCAAAGGCTGTCAGTACTTGTAGTTTCCCATTCACAGAACTCTGAATGATGCAGCCAGGTGGGCGGAATCCGCAAAATCTCCTCATTTTCAAACTTAGACAGTGGGTGCCTGGAGAAGAAGCCCGCTTGCTGTCATTGGAGGGGGGGTGGTTTTAGGTCCTGAAGCTACACCTGCTGAAACATTTTACATGTTTCACCCTAAATACAGGTGGAACATGCAACATGTTCCTAACTTGTCCTTTAAATTCAGAATATGAATTTCACTTTAAAGTTCATTTGTGTCTGTCATGTCTGTGTCCCCTGAAAATACTAGCCAAGGAAGTGAGAATGTTAAAAATGAGTAGTGAAGGAAGTGGCAATGTGGAGAATAGGCCCTGACATAAAAATATTAATAGTTCTAAAGTCATAAAGTTTTTCACCTCAATTCACTCTCAGCATTATGGTTAAAAGGAACTCCACACTACTTGTCACACACACACACACACCTCCCCCCCCAACACACACACTTACACTTACCTGCCTCCTCTCACGATCCAGCGCTGTCCTGGCTGCAGCCCACTCTTCCCCCTTCCTGTTCCCACAAGAGACACTGGCAGCAGTGGAAGCCATAGGCTCCTGCTGCTGTCAGTCAAACTGTGAGGAGGGGGCAGGGCTTAAGGGGGCTGTGTGTGTGTCAATGGATGCACATAGTTTAGTTCAGGAGTGCGCCCGCATGCATGCCCTCTCAGCAGGCGGAGGAGCGAATAGCTAGGGTTACCATCTGTACGGGATTTACCCGGACAGTCCGGTGTTTGTATCATGTGCCCAGGTTTCCGACTGCCAGACACCCGGATACATTATTCTGACAGCATACTTCCTGGTGGGATGTCCCCAGTTCCCCTTATCTCTGTCCCCAATCCAGAGTCCAGTGACCACACACGGCCAGCACTTCTCTCTTTACTACTGCTGCCTTCTTTCCCCTAAATGATCCTCAGAGTTTACATATCATAGCTTTAAGTGGTCTAAAAACGACACAGGGACCACTCTTTTCTATTTCAAAGAAAAAAAAATAGCCTTTACAACCAATTTAGAGGCTCGTTTACACCATACGTGCATGAAAACTGATGGGAAAACTGACATTGGTTTCCATGCACGTCAGTTATGTGTCCTATTCACAACAATGTTAATTGAACCCTATGTGCCCTGTTCATACCACAACACTGGTATCACGTGCAGGTTTTTTCTGCACGAGAAAAAATTACATGACATCAACATTGGTGTGAATAAGGCACATAACTGATGTGCATGAAAAGTGATGTGAAACGGATGTCGGTTTTCCCATCAGTTTTCATGCACATATGGTGTGAACGAGCCCTTAGTGTCAGCTTTCCACAGATACATTTTTTCATGAGCACCTATTTTTGTGTGAAATGAAAAAGTACAATCTAGTAAACAATTAAGGAATAATGCATTTAAAATTTAGCAGTGGTAATCAGAACCTCTACAATATTATGCACATACCTCTGCAGCTGGGCAATCTCCTGACTTATTTCATCTAGTTCCTTTACCCCAGTAAAGTCTCCAGATCCAACAGAGCTTGAGCTGTCCTAAGAGGAGAACACATTACTTTTCATTACCAAACTGTTTATTACATTTAGTATGATCTGCCGCTAAATTCATACAGGTATCGAGGGTAAAAAGCAGCAAATATAGCATGTAAGCTATATTTGTGATCTCATAACTTTGAAGATCCTTGTGATACAATCACTACCGCCCTTCTAATGAAGTGCATTTAAAAAGTCTTGCATGGCTAAAACAAGCATGAGCTTCAGCATAATGCAGCCTTTCTAAACAGAAAAAAAATGCTCTAAAACCATGCAGGGTGTTTGTTTACATGATATTATGACACACATCTCATATAACTCACTGCCTTAGTGGTATATATCCTTATTCAAACCATTCAAGTTACTCTATGACTGCCCACCAGTTATTTTCTGGGAGTATTATAAAAAAACAGAGAGGACATAAATAATTTATAACCAAGATGAAAATTGAACACGTAAAATTGCAAACCTCATTCTGCAGAACCTTAGTATGGTGGATGACAGAAAAGAGGGGGAATCTACACACTGACCAAAATTCAGCCGTACCCTGTCGACTCAGCTACATTTTAATCAGTGTATGGCCAGCTTTAGTCCTGTAAGCCAGTTGACTTTTAAAGGAAAACCATAACAATGTTTTGAGTCAACTTTCGTTTTTAAACTATTTCTTTTTTTTTTTTTTATACTATAGGCAATCTCGGTTTTACAAATAAACTTTTAATACATGACAAAGAACGCTGCTTTCTTCTGGTCTGTGGTTTGTCTGACTAAAACGGACTGAGCGATCTGATGAATCACTGCTCCAAGTCACTATATGCTGATGTTTTCAATATAAAGCAAAACTATCATGCAATGAATTCACCAAAAGCTCTGCATGCCATTTTAATATACGGTATGTGGAAACACACTTGATTAAAAGCTTTCACAGGTCTTTCCTTTATGAGAAATTATATTCATAATTACACAGTAAGCTACTTAGCCCTCAATAATAAAATACATTTTAAGAAATTACCATATTTACAAGACCAAGTGAAAACAGTGTAAAGTAGCCTATGGGTGATGGCACTGAAGTGTGCATGCAGATATATATGGCATGCCAGGGAGGGACTACTAAACAAGGATTTACTCACACGCCGTATTTCTGGCAAGCTTGTCATCTCGTTTCCTACAGGGGTCATGTAACCAGACAGGGTCTGGAGGAAAAGGGCAAGGAAGAAGCCACAGGTGGAACATACAGAGCACATAACATATTGAAATAATATACCATAAGATAAAACCATCTATGATATTTATATCCACCAGAAAGTATATATAGCTCGAACTACACATAAAGAAAAGCATCTTTCACTGAATGCACTGGAGGGCCCAGCATCCTAAATCACAGGCCATTGCACCAGGAGAACAGAAACTCCCACCTGCTTTTAAGCCATATTCTTGTAACTTCAGCTTTTTTCAACTTTTAGTTTACTAGTACAAGATGGATATCGCCCAGAAAGCGAATGAGCCACTTGCCAAAATCATCTGAGCTGGACACACACACAGTACAAGCTCTATTCAATTCTATTGTGAGTTTGCAGTTCTTATTGCAGAAGAGTACAAATTCTCCACAGTACTGAATGCAAAGTTACTGCGCATGTGTGCGCCCAGCTAAAAAAAAAGGTCGACAGGCGGCTCAGCAGTTTTGTGGTCGAGATCTCCCTGGATCAGAGAAAAGTGAAAACTGCAGGGAGGCTGGAGTGGGGGACACTATAATAAAAGTATAACTGCACCTACACTTTAAAGGGGTTGTAAAGGTTCGTTTTTTATTTTCTAAATAGGTTCCTTTAAGCTAGTGCATTGTTGGTTCACTTACCTTTTCCTTTGATTTCCCTTGTCTGAATTTCTCACTTCCTGTTTCTCCTCACTAAACTTCACACCATCATCCGAGTGGTGTTTAGTCAGCCAGAACAGCTCACTGAACAGCTTACTGAGGAGGAACAGGAAGTGAGAAATTCAGCTTGGAACTGGAAGGGTACATGTTTGCACAAGCAGGATTAAGTAGAAAATCAGGAAAGGCAAAGCATGCCTAGAAAAATTACAGAAGGACCACAGGGATGTAATGAAGATGCCTTAAAGCTAGGTACATATGGGGAAAAAATCTTCCTAAAACGGGCAGTGTGGCAGTTACTCTGGAAACCATCAGCCGATTGGCATTCAATCGGTGTGATCTGGCGGGGGGGGGGGATTTTGTTCATTTCCCCCCGTCAGAACACAAAAACACAGCAGGGGAGATCGCTGTACTAGCGTCCCATAGTTCGTACAGCAGCAACCTCCTCAGTTTTGTTCTGTTTAGCCTGCTGGGTTGAACGAAAACAAACCTTTGCGTACCAGGCATAAGAACAGCAGCCCCCACTTCCCCACCTTTTTCTCCAGAATGGAGAGCCTCCAGGAATAAGAGTCAAGCTCCTCTTATTTGACGGGGGAAAAGTTATATCCAGACTCGAGCAAGAAGAGGCAAGTTAATATTTTACATTTATTTTACCCACATACAGTGTGTGTGTGTGTGTGTGTGTGTGTGTGTGTGTGTGTGTGTGTGTGTGTGTGTGTGTGTGTGTGTGTGTGTGTGTGTGTGTGCGCGCGCACACACATTTTTGGCTTACCTGTAAATTCCATATCTCAGAGTATCCTACAGGACACAGGCTGAGTATTCATAAACCCTAGGTTGTAGGTTTGTATCTTCAGGAGATTGGATGCTGGCAAGCTTTTCAACACATGCTCACTGGGCTTCTGGCCAACAACCCTACTTCACTCTGAGTCCTCAGCTTTTTAGCAAGCAAGGCAGAGTAACCAAGGAATGGAAGCTAGGGTGGCATGTGTCCTTTACTTTGCTCCAAGATATGGAATTTACAGGCAAGTCAAAATAAATGTCATCTTATTTGTAAATCACAGGACACAAAATATCAATAGCCCAGGGACGTCACCAAGCAAGGAATGAGAAAATGGCAAAAACCCAACTTCAGACTGTCGTTGCAAGAACCTTGCGGCGAAAATCTGCATCTGCAGAAAACTAAATATTCACACAGAACCTTTAAAAAGTATAAACAGAGGACCAGGTGAAAGTGCAAGCTCTAGCAATCATATTTCTTATTCATATCGCCATGGAAGCAGAATGTTACTTGAAAGGTCCTGAGGAAATTTGGAATTTGCCTGTCTGATCTAATCTGAAGATTTGAGATGGACTCTAAAAGCAGGGGTCTCAAACTGGCTGCCCACCAGCTGTTCGCGAAACTACAAGTCCCATCATGCCTCTGCCTTTGGGAGTCATGCTTCTAACTGTCAGCCTTGCAATGCCTCATGGGACTTGTAGTTTTGCAACAGCTGGAGGGTCGCCAGTTTGAGACCACTGCTCTAAAGGCTCTGACTTCATCCACACAATGAAGAGAGATTTCCTTTGAATGCTTTGGAGCAAAGCATAAGGATGGTAGTAATATGCATGTCCTCATTGAGCTGGAAGATCTTAGGGAGAAAGAATGGTCTAGGGTGTAAGACCACCTATTTTTGGGGCAAATATGAGGAACAGCTCATTACAAGAGGCAGAAACCTAGCTCAGTGACACATCTGAAGAATGTGATAGATGACTTTTCCTGCCTTTTTGGTTACTAACGGGAACATCCTTCATGGGTTCAAAGGGCAGAGAGAACCAAGTTTGGATCCCAAGGAAGCATAACGTGCTGCAATGGGGGCCTAATTAGAGATACTCTCATTAAAAAAAAAATAGGATTTTTTGTACTCACCATAAAATCCTTTTCTCGTTCGTCCATGGACGAACACAGCCTTCTCAATTCTTGACGTGTGGGTTATGTTCCTGTTCATAGGAGAGGACTGGGCAAAACATGTTAGATAATTAAAAACACATGTTACAATAATCAGAGATGAACAGCCCCGCCCAGGGGGCGGTGCCTCCAGACATAACCCTCCGCCCTGCAGTCAGCAGCTCAGTTCGTAGCAAGCAGTACAAACCTAAAAAGGAGGGGTGGGTGCTGTGTCCGTCCATGGACGAACGAGAAAAGGATTTTACGGCGAGTACAAAAAATCCTATTTTCTCTTTTCGTCCATGAACGGACACAGCCTTCTCAATTCTCGACGTGTGGGACGTCCCTAAGCAGTGTAAAAAAACGAGGGGTGGGAACAGCATCAAAAAACAACTAACTTCACCCCAAACAAGCAGAGCTCCTCAACGGAGGAGTTGCAACCTCAAACAGCCACCTGCAAAACCTTGCGGCCGAAGGAAGCATCAGAAGATGCACTCACATCAACCTTCTAAAATTTTGAAAACGTGTGCACAGAAGACCAAGTCGCCGCCTTGCACACCTGTGAGACAGACGCTTGATGTCGGAAAGCCCAGGAAGCACCAATTGCCCTGGTTGAATGTGCCGTGACCGGAAAGGGAGGCGCCCGCCCCTTAAGGGCATAGGCCTGGATGACGGTCTGCCTGATCCACCAAGAAATGGTGGCCGACGAGACCGCCAGGCCCTTTTGTGGACCAGACACCGACACAAACAATGACCTCTGAAAGTGAGCCGAAGCAGACAGGTACACCCGCAAGGCCCGTACAACGTCTAAGTTATGGAGCGCAGTCTCCCTGGGATGTGACGGTCGAGGACACAAGGACACAAGGACGGCAGCACAATATCCTCATTCAGGTGAAATGCCGAAACCACCTTCGGAAGGTGGGAGGCTGCGGGCGTAGCACTGCTTTATCCTTATGGAGGACCAAGTATGGTGACTTGCAAAACAAGGCCGCCAATTCAGAAACCCTTCTGACTAATGTAATGGCCACTAGAAAGGCCACCTTCTGAGATAGTGTCAAGAGAGGAATCTCTCTGATGTTCTCAAAAGGAGGTTCCTGAAGAACCGAGAGCACCAGATTTAAATCCCATGGAGGAAGAGGTGGTCTAATAGGGGGAGCCACATGTTGAACCCCTTGCACAAAAGTACCCACCAGGGAATGGGACGCCAAAGGCCGTTTAAAGAAAACAGCCAAGGCTGAAATCTGACCCTTAATGGTGCTTAAGGCAAGTTTCTGATCCACACCAAGCTGTAAAAACAGCAGGACCCCATAGAGATGTATGCCTTCCAAGTACGATGATTTTCTTGCCATCAGCATAGTTAAAATGACCGAATCCGAAAGACCTTGATCCCTTAGTACCTGGCTTTCAATAGCCATGCCGTTAAAGCCAGCGACTGTAAAGCAGGATGAAGTATGGGACCGTGAGACAGAAGGTCCTCCCGCATAGGCAGCTGCCAGGGTGCATCTGCCACCAGGCGTACGAGGTCGGCGTACCAAGGACGCTGGGGCCAATCTGGAGCAATTAGGATCACCGGGATCTCCTCGGTCTCCACTCTGCGGAGCAAATGAGAAAGCAACTTTAGTGGGGGATAGGCATAAATTAGCCGATACTGACCCCACGGGGCCACCAACTCGTCTGACGCGTCTGCTCAGGGATCTCTGGACCTGGCCACAAACTGAGACACCTTGCGATTAAGTTGAGAGGCCAGGAGGTCCACGTCCGGCGTGCCCCACCTCTGGCAAAGGAGCTGAAACACCTCTGGATGTAGTGACCATTCCCCCTGGTCTAGCATCTGGCGACTCAGATAGTCCGCCTGCCAGTTTTCTACGCCCGGAATGTAGACTGCCGACGGAGCCGGCACGCTTCTTTCCGCCCACCGTAGGATGTGAGCGACCTCGGACGCTGCAGCCAAGCTCCTTGTTCCCCCCTGATGGTTGACATAAGCCACTGCCATGGCGTTGTCTGACTGGACGCCCTTGTAGTCTCAGTGACCACTTGGAGAGACACAGCCTGATCGACCGGAGTTCCAGGACATTGATCGGCAGACGGGATTCGTCCCGAGTCCAGCGACCCTGGGCAGACTGGACACGCCCCTAACCCGAGAGGCTGGCGTCCATCGTAATCACAGTCCAATGGAAGGGAAGAATCGACTTCCCGGACTGAAGAGCCGGGGATCTCAGCCACCAACTCAGAGAAGCCCTGACCAAGTGACTTAACTGAATTTGATGATCCAAAGACAATGGAGATTTGTTCCATTTGGACAGGATCTCCTTCTGCAAAACTCGAGTGTGGAATTGGGCATACAGTACTGCCTCAAAGGAGGCTACCATTAGACCAGAACTCGCATGCAAAAACGGAGAGACGACCATTTGTGGGATGTCAACAACCTCACCGCAGACTGGAGAGTCTGCAACTTCTCCAAAGGAAGGAAGATTCTCGCCTCCTTGGAGTCCAGAATTAAACCTAGGTACTCCAGGCGCAGTCGGTGTCATGACCGACTTCTGAATGTTTAACACCCAACCGAATTCTCGGAGGGTCTGAATGGCTATAGACACACCTTCCTCTAATTCTGAGCCAGAAGCTCCTCTCAGAAGAAGATTGTCTAAGTAGCCCACGATGGCAATGCCTCACTGTCTCAGCAAAGCTAGAAATCGGGGCAAGCACCTTGGTGTAAACCCTTGGTGCTGACGCTAGGCCAAAGGGAAGAGCCACAAATTGATAATGGTCTTCGTAGATTGCAAAGTGCAGAAATCTCTGGTGTCCTGCGCAGATGGGGACATGCAAGTATGCGTCCTTGATGTCAAAGGATGCCAGAAAGTCCCCCGGATGGAGCGCAGCAACCACCGAACTTATGGATTCCATGCGGAACTTCCGAACCTTTACAAAGACATTCAAGGCTTCCATGTCTAAGATTGAATGGACTCCGTCCTTCTTCGGAACCACAAACAGATTTGAATAAAAACACTGAAACCTCTCTCCCAGTGGTACAGGTAGAATCACTCCGCACTTTAGCAAGTCCTGCACTGCCCCCGTTAGGGCAGACCGACGAGCCGGAAGGAGAGGGAGATTTGAGGGAAAGAATCTGTTTGGTGGACAAGAAAGGAACTCTATCTTGTACCCCGAGGTGACTACCTCGCAGACCCACTGGTCGGAGAGCAGGGAGTTCCACCGAGCTGCAAACCCGAGAAGCCGTCCCCCCACCCTGGAGTCGGGCAGGAGCAAACCTTCATGCGGTAGCAGGTTTGATCGCTGGCTTGTTGGGCTTGCGCACCCAGGGACGCCTCTGTCCCCCAGCTGGACCTTTGTCCGGCTTGGGAGGGTCTTCCAGCAGGTCCTGACTGACGAAAATACCGCCTCTGTGTGGGAAAGGAGGTCCCCGGCTTACGGCGCGGCTCCTTCCCTTTAGGGGCCTGAGGTAGAAACGTGCTCTTACCTCCAGTGACATCCTTAATAATGTCATCCAGCGAGGCACCAAAAAGCCTCCCACCTTTGAAGGGTAAATCTGCCAAGGCCTTCTTGGAAGCCTGGTCAGCGGACCAGCATTTTAGCCAAATTAGGCAGCGCATTACCACCGCAGATTTAGAGGCCCTGGATATTAAGGGGACCGCATCCAGAGTGGCATCACAGACATACACAAGGCCCTGCACCAACTGGTCGGCCAGTGTTACACACTCCTGAGGGAGCTGATGTTCCTCCACAGTCTGGCGCAAAATCTTTGCCCAGTCAGTGAGTGTCTGAGACACCAAGGTTGCAGCCAAAATAGGCCGCAATGCAGACCCCAGCAAGGTGAACATGGACCTGCTCAGCGCCTCGGACCTCCTATCAGTATGGTCCTTAAACGCAGGGGTCCCCTCTACAGGGAGGAGTGGTTACTTTATTTAACCGAGCGACCGGGGGGGTCAACAACCGGAGGAGAAGCCCATTTTTTGAAGAGGCTCTCCTCAAAAGGATACCTAACCGCCAGACGCTGAGGGACCGCAAAGGTCCTCTGCGGCTTTTCTCATTCCTTATCTATGAATTTATCAAAGAAAGACACACAGGGAAAAACTTTTGCAGAACGGGTCGATTTGTGCGACCCAAAAGAGACTGACCCCTCCATGGAAGCCTCATCTGCGTCCAGCTTAAGGGACTCCCTCACAGCATTGATGAGGTCACTCACAAGTGCCCCGTCTTGCGCTAACCCGGACGAGGGGTCTTCCTTACAAGGAAGGACCTGGTCCACAGCTTCTGACAACCCAGAACCGGGGTCCTGTGCCGCAGCCAGGCCCGGGTCTGAGTCAGAATCTTCCCCTGCGATGGCGGGGGAAGGGGGCGCTTTTTACCCCCCTTGCACTTACACGCCGCTTCCACCCTGGCAACAAATGATTCCAGGACAGCCAACAAAGCCTCCATGGTAACTGCAGGGGCACGGGCTGCTGCCTCTGGCAAGTTTGGGGAAGAAGGGCCAGACACTGACTCCATGACACCGCTGACGGCTCTCAGGGACTCAGTCAAAAAAAAATAAACTGAAAAGGTCCACCCTCCTTGCTGCACTGACCGGGGGAGGGTTACCCAAGGGACTCACCAACCCAGCAGGAGACCGCCCAGCGCCACTGCCTGCCTTCCGTCTCCACAGCGTGTGAGGAAAAAAGTCTGAGGAGAATATCGCTGCGCGACGTCCAGGAAGCCAGCACTAGAGGCCAAACCCACACCAAAATGTCCGCCAGACGCCTCAGAGAAAAAAAGGGTGCGACCACAAGAAAATGGCCGCCCGCAATAACAACCTGCACTATAGCGCGGCCACGGCAAAATGGCCTCCGATGGGAATTACAATAGAAACCAGCAGGCATACAAAAAATGGCGTCAGCGCCTCAAAAATGGCACCTAAGCACCGCGATGTGGACGAGAAGGCCTAGGCAGGGACTTCCCCAGAAAAGAGCACCCCCCACAGAAAAAATGGGCCCCGACACCCCACGGTCCCCCACTGAGAACCGGAGTCCCCCGCCCAGCTGTTTCCACCTGCCGAGGCAGGAGGAAAAGTACTTACCCGTCCATGCGAGGACCCGCCGGTGCGTCCTGGACAGACCTACAACCGTGTGGGAGTAGCTGTCGGCCCGGTCCACTGTGAGTGAGACCACAAGCAGCCCAGTCATATGTGGACCCCGAAGCATGTGCTCACCGGCCACCCCTGGAGCCATGGGGTATGTTATGGTCAGAACCAAGCGCGATGCAAGGGACTGGCACGCTCAATGGCCGGAACTGGGAAGACTACAAGGATCTATATATCCAGCCTGTCGTCCAGCCATCAGTTGATAGAAGATCACAAAAATAAAATAAAAAATTCTTCTGGACTCTGGGCCCAAAGGGAGCCACCTCCTTCTCCTCTGCTAGGCAGAAAAAAACTGAGCTGCTGACTGCAGGGCGAAGGGTTTTGTCTCGAGGGACTGCCCCCTGGACGGGGCTGTTCATCTCTAATTATTGTAACATGTGTTTTTAATTATCTAACCTGTTCTGCCTAGTCCTCTCCTATGAACAGGAACATAACCCACACGCATGGGCGTCCGCTCCATAGGGCAAGGGGGGTCAATTGCCCCCCCCTGGAATCGTAAAAGTGTTGAAGTCAGAGTGAAGACACTTGCCCCCTGTGTTGCAATAACCCCAGCTAGTGGTCAAAGACAGGGTTAAATGCAACTGTGTATCGCCGCTGCCGGAACGCTTTGTAGGCGCTTCGGCAGTGGTGCCCATTTATTTCAAGGGCCGGTGGAGGAGTGGTGTATACAGCGCTGCTCCACTGCCCCAAAGAAGCATGGATGACCTTAAAATGATGCCCCCCCCCCCCCTGAAAAAAGTTCAGCGGACGCCCATGCCCACACGTCAAGATGGACGAAAAGAGAAAAACGTTTTTACAAAGAAGAGTGAGGCCAGAGATCCTTGAAGAATGGAAAAGGACCAAGTTCTAATCAAACCTGAAGGAAGGAAGACCAGAATGTGAGGCACAGAGTCGTCTCTGGGACTGACGTATCTGTATTCAAACCAGGTAAAGGAGGATTTTCAAGTACAATAGTGTAACTTCTCAAAGTGGCTTTTCTTGTTTTTAGCAAGGTAGGAATAACAGACTCAGAGACCCCTCCACCTTTTAAGATCTTAAACAGCCATGTCCTTAAAGCCAGAGACTGAAGCAAGGATGGAATAGAGGGCCTTGAGATAGCTGTTGGGAAGAGGACGTCTGCTAGAAGTCCGAGTATGTCTGTGTATCAGGTTCTTTTAGACCAGTCCGGTTTAATTTGAATCACCGTTTTCTTCTCTTGCTCTATTTTTTGGAGCAGATGAAGCAGAATTGCAGTGGACTGAAGGCATAAATTGGCATGTACTAAGACCAGGGAATAATAAAGGAATCCAAAGCTAGTGCTAAAGAATCCCTGGTCTTGCCTGCAAACAGAGGAGGTGTATTGTTGAATCTGAAGACTAGGATGTCTACATCCAGAGTCCCCAATTTCTGAAACGTAAAATGAAAGTGTTTAATGAAGGGCCCATTCCCCTTGATCCAGGCAGTGGTAGCTGAGGTAGTCCACTATCCAGTTTTTCACTCCTTGGGTGTGGACTGCAGAGATCTCTAGACAGTAAATTTCTATCCATGAGATTATCTGGTTTGCCTTTTTTAAAGCCACCATACTCCTGATGCACCTTGGTGGTTGATGTGACAATTTCTGAATGCACCCTAAATGGGTGTCCATGCAGAAGAGGGTCCAGTCTTGCAAAGCCACCTGAACTGCTCTGAGATCCAAAATGTTAATAAGAGAGCTTGGCTTCAATAGGTGACCATGTTCACTGGACCATTAGGGACGAGAATGCTCCTCCCCTGCCTGAGAGACTGGCATCTGTTATCACTTGCCAGTGATAGGGAAGAAAATACTTCCCTATTGTTAAGGCTGGGCTTGAGACCCACCAAGATAAGGACTTCCTTGCTTGGTTGGAAAGGAGCATGGGTAGGTTAAAAGAATGCTTGTTCCAGATCGACAAGATGTTGTGTTGGAGAGTTCTTAAATGAAATTGGGTAAATGGCACAGACTTTTCTGGAAGCAAAGTCTTTGCTTTGGATGTGCCCAAGACCAGACTCAAGTATTCCAGGCCGGAGAGCAGATTCTTTTTTAATTGCTCACCCAATCAAAAGTCTAGAGCAGGGGTCTCAAACTGGCAGCCCTCCAGCTGTTGCAAAACTACAAGTTCCATGAAGCACTGCAAGGATGACAGTTACAAGCACGACTCCCACAGGCCGAGGCATGATGAGACTTGTCGTTTTGCAACAGCTGGAGGGCCGCCAGTTTGAGACACCTGGCCTAGAGCAGAGGTCTCCAAACTTTCTAAAGAAAGGGCCAGTTTACTATCCTTCAGACTTTAGGGGGGCCGGACTGTGGCCATCGGAAGTAAACAATACCATATCTTTGGTGTCAGTGGGAAGACTAGTGCCCCATAGTTGGTGTCAATGGAAGGAATTGTGCCCTTTTGATGGTGTCAGTTGGAGAAATAGTGCCCCACTGTTGGTGTCAGAAACAAAAATGATTCCCTATTGTTGGTGTCAGTGGATGGACTAGTGCCCCAAGGGCCAGATGAAGGCAAGCTAAGGGCCACATGCAGCCCCAGGGCCGCAGTTTGGAGACCCCTTGTCTAGAGATCTGAAGGTGAATTCATTTGAATGTTTGCTGACAGCTGGAAGGGATATTAGTCTTTCAGAAAAAAGGCATCTAGAGAGTCTGTGACCTCGATGCCCTGAGTTCTGAGAGGGGCAAGAGGTGCTAGGACCATTGTGGATACTCCAGGAGCAAAGGACAGACCATACAGTAGTGCAACAAACTAGAAATAATTGCCAATGTAAAGGGCAGAAAGAGCCGATGCGGTGGATAAATGGAAACATGCAGATAAGCATCTCGGATGTCTACAGATGCCATGTATTCCCCTTGTCTCAGAGGCAACTGCCCACCTTGGAGATTCCATGTAAAATTTTGGAATTGGAAGATATTTGTTGAGGGATTTTATGCCCAGAATTATACGAATACCCTCGGTGAGCTTTGGTACCATAAACAGGTTTGAATAAAATCCTTTAAACTCTTGTGGAGATACTGGCACAACTACAGTTGAAGACATTGGGCTGACTGTCCTTGGGCTGTTTTTGGTCAATTTGAGAGAAGAGAGCAGTGAGGGGGAAGAGTTTTGCACTCTATTTTGTATCCCTTTGAAACCACCAATTTAACACACAGGTCTGGGACAACTGTGACCCAGAGGGAGGAAAACTATAACAGACACTCAGCTCTTACATTGGGAAGAGGGCTCTGGGGAAGATTTGCTGGACTTTGTGGCCCATGTCTTGCGATGAAAGGAAGGGCTGAACATAGGTTTTGAAGTTAAGGCCTGGGTAGAGCAGTTAGGTGCTCTGCATTTTGAGGAGGTAGACGTTCTTATGGGGGGGGGGGGTTGAGACCTTGCACTGTTTGGAGTAAAGTCTTCCCTTCTGTTATATCTTTTATGCACTGGTTAGGCGCCTTACGTGTGAGGCGCATTTCAATATTCTACATGTTAATGGAGAATAAAGCCTTCTGAAAATGTGTCTCATGACGTGTTCCCCTCCTGCTTAAGATTAAAAAAAATTAAAATTAAATAACTGAGTGGCAGCGGTGGTCGGAGGATGGGATCAGTGATGAGGGTGGTGGTTGGGCAAGATAGGATGGGATCAGTGGTAGTGGAAGGGGGGGATTGGGTGGAATGAGTGGCAGTGGTGGGGGGGGTGGAATGAGTGGCAGTGGTGGGGGGGTGGGATGAGTGGCAGTGGTGGGGGGGGTGGGATGAGTGGCAGGGATGGGATGGTGGTTGCTGGATGGTGGTGTGGGGGGGCGGATCAGTGGTGGTGGTAATGTGGGGGAGTGTTATCAGTGGCACTAGTGGCGGTGTGGGGGGGGTTATCATTTGCACTAGTGGCGGTGTGGGGGTTTATCATTCGCACTAGTGGCGGTGTGGGGGGTTATCATTTGCACTAGTGGCGGTGTGGGGGATTATCATTCGCACTAGTGGCGGTGTGGGGGATTATCATTCGCACTAGTGGCGGTGTGGGGGGGTTATCATTCGCACTAGTGGCGGTGTGGGGGGGTTATCATTCGCACTAGTGGCGGTGTGGGGGGTTATCATTCGCACTGGTGGTGGTGTGGGGGGGGATCAGTGGTTGTGGGGTATAAGTGGCAGTGGTGGGGTATCAGTGGCAGTAATGGGGGTGGGGGGTATCAGTGGCAGCAGTGGTGGTGTGGGGGGGAATCAGCAGCAGTGGTGGTGTGGGGGGCATCAGCAGCAATGTTGATATTGATATCAGTGCCACTCACTTGCAGATCAATTGGTTCCCCCTACATGCAAGGTTTTGCTTGGCCGGGCAGAGAGGATGGGCGGGGCCTGTGAGTGCGGGCGGAGAGGATGGGCGGAGTGGGCAGGGACTGTGCCCGTGAGGGAGGGGAGGATGGGCCGAGCGGGCGAAGATGGGCCGAGCGGGCGAAGATGGGCCGAGCGGGCGAAGATGGGCCGAGCGGGCGAAGATGGGCCGAGCGGGCGAAGATGGGCCGAGCGGGCGAAGATGGGCCGAGCGGGCGTAGATGGGCCGAGCGGGCGTAGATGGGCCGAGCGGGCGTAGATGGGCCGAGCGGGCGTAGATGGGCCGAGCGGGCGTAGATGGGCGGAGCGGGCGAAGATGGGTGGAGAATTTGCAGTGTGCCCGTCCGTGAGGGTGGGGAGAATGAGTGGAGCGGGCGGAGAGGATAGGCGGAGTGGGGACTGTGCAGTGTGACCTTGAGCGCGGGCGGGAGGATGGGCGGAGAGGGAGGGGGAGGGGACTGTGCCCGTGAGTGAGGGCGGCGAAGCCTGTGCAGTGTGCCCATGAGTGCGGCCAGAGACTTCTTTTCCCCCTTGAATGCTCAGTGTACTATCACCGGGGTGGCGGCTGGCCCCCCTAGAGTGGCGGAACTCAAGGGCCCAGTCGCAAGTGCGACTGCTGCGACCCTGGTAATTCCGCCACTGGATACAGTATACTTAATACTTAAACACTTCAATCCCTTAGGATGTACCCGTAGGCCCTCAAGTTGAAGTGGCTGTACCGGGATCTCCCATGTGATTAGGGAGCGAGGTACTGCCGCCTCTTGCTGTAGTGGTGCACCGAGAAGGGAGGAAGGTACATCCTCTGTGATTGCAAAGAAAATAGTTCAATCAGCGCAAAAATTATACTAATCAAATAACCAATGCAGCTAGCACAAAAAGATCACATAATCCCAATAGAATATTACAAAACAAAGTGCAGCGCATAAAAATTTATAAAACAGTCGAATAAAAGTCCAGAAGAAAAAAAAAAAAAAGAAGAGGACTAAGGATCCCAGCAAACACCAAGAGACTTCCACGTGACAATTCAGGAAACAATGGTGACAGACCCTCCCACCTCCAGAGCACTTGCTTTGCTTACCTCTATTAATGGACCACTGAGCTAACAAATGGTCAAATGCACAGGTCCCAAATCAGAGTAAAGAATCCGGATAAGGCCAGGAACTCCACTCGATTTTCCCAGGGCATGAAAAAAGTAGGACAAGAAAGGATCTAAATGCCCTCTGTTATACTCATAAAAACTGCTTTATTTAAGCTTAAAATGTTACTCACAAACATCCTCATGATATGCGCAGTCAGATATCAACACAGCGGTGTATGAGAAGCAGGTCTGCAGCGGGTGACGTCAGCACGTGGCTCCTCCTCCAAACGCCTTACGTTTAAAGAACTTAGTCAGCGGGGCGGAGCTCTTGGACGAAGTTCTTTGAACGTAACGCGCACAGGGGGGAGGAGCCACGCGCTGACGTCACCCGGTGCCAACCTGCTTCTCATACACCGCTGTGTTGCTATTTGACAATGTGCATATCATGAGGATGTTTGCGAGTAACATTTTAAGCTTAACCACTTGCCGACCAGCCGCCGTCATACTGCGGCAGGTTGGCACTTTCCCACGAACCGTCGTAGCTGTACATTGGCTCTTTTAAGCGGGATAGTAGGCGTGCGCCCGCTGCACTGCGGGGGTGCCGATGCATGTGGCCTGCGGTCATCGCGCGAACGCGGGCACGAGAGCCAGAACAGGGACGTGTGTGTAAACACACAAATCCCTGTTCTGTGAGGGAAAGAGATCGATCGTGTGTTCCTACTAGCTAAGAACAATGATCTGTTATCTCCTCTAGTCACTCCCATCCCCCTACAGTTAGAAAATACACGAGGGAACACAGTTAACCCCTTGATCGCCTCCAATGTTAACCCCTACCCTCCCAGTGACATTTACACAGTAATCAGTGCATTTTTATAGCACTGATCGCTGTAGAATTGTCAATGGTCTCAAAAAAGTGTCCGATCTGTCCGCCATAATGTCGCAGTCCTGATAAAAATCGCTGATCACCGCCATTACTAGTAAAAAATAAATATTAAAAATGCCATAAATCTTTTCCTTATTTTGTAGACGCTACAAACTTTTGCGTAAACCAATGAATATACGCTTATTGCTATTTTTATTACCAAAAATATGTAGAAAAAACAACGTCAATTTTGTTTGGGTACGGTGTCGCACTACCGCGCAATTGTCAGTTAAAGCGACACAGTGCCGTATCGCAACAAATGGCCTGGTCATTGAGCAGCCAAATCTTCCAGGGCTGAAGTGGTTAAATAAAGCCGTTTTTATGAGTATGAGAGAGCACTTAGATCCTTTCTTGTCCTACTTTATTCATGCCCTAGCAAAATCGAGTGGAGTTCCTGGCCTTATCCGGATTCTTTACCCCGATTTGGGACCTGTGCATTTGACCATTTGCTAGCTCAGTGGTCCATTAATAGAGGTGAGCGAAGCGAGTGCTCTGGAGGTGGAGGGTCTGTCACCATTGTTTCCTGAATTGTCGTGGAAGTCTCTTGGTGTTTGCTGGGATCCCTAGTCCTCTATCTTTTTTTTTTTCTTCTGGACTTTTATTGGATTGTTTTATAAAATTTTTATGCACATCCTCTGTGATGTAAGAAATCAGAAGCGATAAGGATGGTCACTTCCGGTTTCCGTTTGAGGTTTACAAGCCATGACTGACTTCTAAAGCATATCATCAAACCGGGCTCGGTTTGATGAGATGCTTTTGATTGCAGAGGAGAGATATGGGATCCCTTGTGATAGCAATAAAGTTTTTTTAATCAAAGGGACAGTGCAGAAAAAAGTATTAATTAAAATAAATAATAAAATGGAAACTTTTTTCAAGTGCCTCGAGCAAATGTGAAGACATATGTAAGTCCCGCATGCATATGTAAATGTTGATCGCACCACATATGTAACGTATCACTGCAAAGTCAAAGTGAGAGCAATAATTCTAGTGCCACATCAGCGAGGTCTTTTTTCCTTTTATCACTGTTTTATTATATTAAACAAACATGTTCTGAGTCACTGGCAAAGAACAAGCATGCAGATGAGGAGTTCTCACTTAATTGGTTTCCATACTTGTGCCAGGCACGCGACTAAAGTATTAAAACCAGAGACAGACTGCAAAATAGTATATTCAAGAGAAGAAAAGTGATGTTAGCTCAAGTATTTTTTTTTTGCATAGGTTTCCTTAAAAACACAAAAATAATAATAGCTTGCACTCCCCACCATTGTACACCCCAATTATGGTACAACCTGCATGGAATTTGCATGTACTCCCTGTGCCTGCATAGGTTTCCCCTGGGTACTCCGCATTCTTCCCACACTCCAAAGACATGCTGGTAGGTTAATTGGCCCCTGTTTAAATTGGCCCTAGTATGTGTATGTATGAATGTGAGTTAGGGACCTTAGATTATAAGCTCATGGAGGGCAGGGACTGATGTGAATGTACTATATACATATTGGGACAGGATGGCACACTGTCACTGTGAAATTGGTTGGTTAAAGGACACAGGGTGTGCACATTGGTTCAGTGTACGACTACAGGGTGTAGATGTGGAGTGGAGAAAACTGCTTTTGCAGCTTTCTCCAGGTTTTGGTATACCTAGATGGGGCTCTGTAGTTTGGAGATTCCATTATGTCTTGGGTGGGATGGAATCGCCAACCCGGTGTCTGGGTTTTGTGGAGGACCAGCAGGGTGTGTGCTCAGGTGCACACAGCCCTTATAATGAAGGTATAGGAATACCTCAGGGCTCCCAGTTGGAGACTGTTCCACCCAACAGACAGTAGGTCTGTGCATGGGGAGTCAGGAGTACTCCAATCCTCTCCAGGAGTCAGAGAGGCTGCAGGGGGGCAGCCAGAGTGTGCATGTGCCTGCAAGAGGCAGTAAACAGCCTGAGGACTAATGCCGGAGCTGTGGGCGCTAGAGTAAAGCGGTCTGCACAGAAGACCAGCATAAAGAGCAGAGGAACTGCAAATAAAGTGGAGTGAGAGCTTAAGAGCCAGGTGGGCTAGCATTTTCTGTTTATTTGTATTTACCAGAGAAGAACCCCTGTGTGGGAAACACTTTATGTTATGGACTTTCCTTTTGCCCTTTAATAAAAATGGGCTGCCATGCCCTGAAACTGAAGTGCTGACTGACGTGAATCACTGGACAACGCATCTACCACTAGAGCTAAACACCCCCGATATCACAATATATATGTAAAGCGCTTTGTATATTGTCCGCGCTATTCAAGTACCTGTAATAATAATTACAATCTTCAAATCAATAAAGTTCTTCATTCAACCATGGCAATTCTATAGGCCTCTTCACTGGGTCAGTGTGCTGTAGTGTACTGAATGTGCAGGCTTACCAAGTATACAGCTTAAAGGGGTTGTAAAGGTACATTTTTTATTTTCTAAATAGGTTCCTTTAAGCTAGTGCATTGTTGGTTCACTTACCTTTTACTTCGATTTCCTTTCTAAATGTTTTTTTTCTTTGTATGAATTTCTCACTTCCCGTTTCTCCTCAGTAAACTTCACACCATCATTCGAGCGGTAGTTAGTCAGCCAGAACAGCTTACTGAGGAGGAACAGGAAGTGAGAAATTCAGACAAAGAAAACAAACATTTACAAGGGAAATCGAAGGAAAAGGTAAGTGAACTAACAATGCACTAGCTTAAAGGAACCTATTTAGAAAATAAAAAATTTACCTTTACAACCCCTTTAATTTATTGCTGAAAAGCTGAACATGTGTAGTACAGTTTAACGGTACAACTCGGATTAAAGAAAGATGCACAACTACTGGGGCAGACTACGACCAGTGAAGAAAGTTCAGTATTGTGGAGAATGTATAGTACTAGGAGGGCAAAAAAGGCAGTTGGCCCCAACCTGATTATTTTGAGGAACTTTCCCAATCAAAAAGCTCATACATATTATTAGGTACACACTGTACATTTTTAGGTGCACTGGCAGTTTTGCTCCTGGGATAAAGGTGTTACAGTGGTAGAACCCAAAGCTGTATTCTGTAAATAGCAATAAACCTCCATTAGTTGTTATTTGTAAACGATTGCTATTTAGGCTTTGACAGCCGAGCAAGTGCATTATTTTACCAATATACAGTACTAATAAATGAAAGTTAACCACTATTATTTTTATATCAGTTATACACAAAAATGATCAATACAGAAAGAAGCATATGTAATGCATTCCGCACAACAGGTGTTGTATGTTTACCTGTAAGGGAGTGCTCCTTTCCGCTGGCGGAATCATGTCAGGAGACAAGACTTGAGGTGGATCAATTCCTTTGCTGACTTTCTGTTGTATAAGGTACATTGCCAGTGCGAACTGGTCTTTGTTCAACTTCCCCATCTGCCTCGTATCAGCCAAAGCCCTGCAGCAGATGCCATATTAAGATTTTCTACTATAACTAGAATGTTTAAACACATTTCAAGCAATTCATTCAAGCTCAGTAAAATCATACAGCACAGAATCAAGTGCCAACAAAGGGATTTACTAAACTTATACGAATATTGAAAGACCAAAATACCAATCTGAGAAGCTCACTATCTTATAAAAGCTAAAAATCAAACAAGAGGGTGCCTCCATCTAGGTGTCACGATTTATTAAAAAGAATAAGACAATAAAAAATGCACTCACTAGTTAAAAGTGTCTCTCAGACGCCAATAAGAATTTAGGCAAAAGTTATGGTTTTGAATGAAAGCAGTATTCAACCCAATGACAAAAACCAAATATATTTATGTTTATCAATTCTTAAAATGTGATGGCTTTTTTCCGCTCTTACTTCTCTCTTTTTTTCTTCTCCTTTTAGACACCTAGTCTGTCCACTTTTCTGTCTGAAAACACCCAAAAATACCTTTCCGTATGCACCGACCGTATGGTACGTCTTTTTAGAGAGCTGAGCAGGGTACCCCCTTTTTATAGAGGATCATCACTTGCCCTTACATTACAAAAGATACGTGCCTGTAGGTGACCTAATCCTCGCAGTATGTACACGTGAGCCTTGTTCCTGCAAATATCTCTTTTTAAACATGGTTATGTTTTTTTTACTAAAGTTGACTATGACCCTGAGTTAGTCACAGCTGATTACAGAATTGACATATGGCATATTGTATGGTTAGTGACAATTAACCTCTGTTCTTTTAATTTTCATCATGTCACCGCTGATAATCTTCATCAGGACTGTACTGTCAATGTCATACTACCATGTTATGTAGCATACCCTCAAAGAATAAAAAAAAAAGCGATGGCTGTATTCGTTTTCTCTTTCTTGTTTTTGTATATTAACTCTTTATTTATATATTTTTTTTTAATTTACAGCATATCAAATCGGTGTCTCCACCTTACGCTTCTATTTTATATCAATCAAACATATACCTTCCCTCCCCTAACAAAAGAAAATAAGAAAAAATACGCCAAAAAAAGAAAAAACAACCAACCTCTCTCTCTCACCCCCCCCCCCCCCCCCCCCGTTTGCCTCCAATAACAATCAGTTATTGTGTTTAGTTAATGGATTTGTGTTTTTTGCCAGTTCCCGATACTGGCGTGGAATCCACACCCTCTTCCCGAAGTCTACTTTACTTTGTGCTTCTTCAATTTCCACCCAACCCTTTCCCTCCTTGTTATGTATCCAACCTGTTATCCATGAAATGACGATTGCCTGATAATACTTCCTAAAGTCTGGAGCTGCTAACCCCCCTAGCCTTTTCCCTTTTACCAATGTTGCATAAGAAATTCTAGGGTGCTTGTGTTTCCAAATGTATCTCAAAGCTAAGGTGCTTAATTTTGCAAAAAATTCCTGAGGGACTCTTATTGGGATCATTTGAAATATGTATGTTAATTTAGGCAGGATAATCATTTTTAAGGCGTTTATTCTCCCTAACCAGGACAGGGGTTTGTATCTTAAATAGTTAAGTTTGTCTTTTACCTTATTTAATATGGGAATGTAGTTTGCCGCAAACAAGGACTCCCATGATGCTGTTAGCTTTACCCCCAAATATCCTAGTTCCTCCTTACGCCAGACAAAGGGGAAAGCAGGCTGGATTGCCCTCTGCTCCTTTTTTGCCAAGGTTATGTTTAAGATCTCGGATTTTGATATATTGATCTTAAAGTTTGACATTTTCCCATATCTACTTAATTCCTTTAGTATGATAGGTATAGTTGTCCTAGGATTAGAGATAAAGAATAACACATCGTCAGCGTATGCAGCCACCTTATACTCCCTGTCCCCAGCTCTCACTCCTTTTATGTCCTTATTTTCACGGATTGCAGCCAAAAATGGTTCCAATGCTAATACAAACAACATTGGTGACAGGGGGCAACCCTGCCTTGTGCCGTTAAATAATTCCAGGGAAGGGGATAGAGTTTCGTTTATCCTAATTTTAGCTGTTGGATGAAAATAAAACGCAGATATCGATCGCAACATCCTTTCTCCAATTCCCAGAAATCTCAGTGTTCCCAACATGAAGCCCCAGTCCACTCTGTCGAAGGCCTTTTCGGCATCGACCGACAGAAATACGACTGGGGCCCTACTCTCTCTCTTGCCTCATGTATTAAAAACAGAGACTTGAGGGAGTTATCTTTCCCCTCCCTCCCTGATACAAACCTAACCTGGTCACTATGAATCCATTGAGGTAATAGTGGCTTTAGTCTTCCTGCGATTATTTTTGAGAAAATCTTTATATCAGTATTTAAAAATGATATTGGTCTATAACTTTCCGTTGGATCTTTGCCCTCCTTTAAAATTAGGGTTATGTGAACCATCAAAGCCTCTTCCGTGGATTCTCACCTTCCGCTAGTGCATTAAAGTATTCGCATAATTTGGGGACCAATCATTTTTGAAACTTTTTGTAATACATGATTGAGTACCCATCAGGGCCAGGACTCTTCCCTGTAGCCATATCTTTAATTGCTTTAGATACTTCTTCCTGTGTGATTGGAATTTCTAGGAGCTCCAAATCCTCTTTAGGCATCACTGAAAGATCCAGGCCCTGCAGGTACTCTTGAACTTCGTCCCTTCCCTCCCTTTTATCTTCTTTTTGTCTAACATTGTACAACTGGCTATAGCACCCATGGAAGACCTTTGCTATTTCGGGGGATGAGTGCATTATTTCTCCTTTGTTTTTAACTTTAGCTATAAAAGATGCGGTTTTTTTCCCCCTTACTACCCTTGCTACCCTTGCTAACCATTTCCCTGATTTATTGCCCCACTGATGATTCTCTATCGACTATATGGAAAGCTCGTTTTTTCTCCTGCTCTAAACAATGTCCCTAGTTCTTTTTTGTTTGTCAACTCTAGCTTTTCAGGAATACCCTTTGGTCTCGTCTGTTGCTCCAGCTCATTTATCTCTCTATATACACTTATTAGCACCCCCCTTATATATCCTTTACGAGCTTCCCACAGAGTACCTCTTGAGATTTCAGGTGCATCATTAATGAGAAAGAATTCCTCCAGCTCCTGTTCTATCTTATTCACCTCCAGATCTTGAATCAGGGAATCATTCAGTTTCCATCCTCCCCCCCTGGGGGGCCCTGACGTTATTTCTAATTGCACTACCACTGGAGCGTGATCAGAAAGGGAGATTGATTTGATCACTGTATCTTTGAGGGAAGGTAACCACTGATGTTCTATTAACACATAGTCTATCCTTGAGAATGACCAATGTACTGAGGAATAAAATGTATAATCTCGGACTCCTGGGTGACCAATCCTCCAGGCGTCCACTAGTTGATACTCTAATAGTAGCTTCTTTATTTTATTTTGTTTCTGAACTGATAAGTGAGAGTGACCTCCTGTAGTGTCCACCCGTGGATCGATACACATTAAAATCTCCTGCAACTAACAGTTTCCCCTCTTTAAATTCTGCTAGTTTTTTCAAAGTTTTCCTCAGAAACCTATCCCGCCCCTCCTTACTGGAGGGTGAACAAATTCCATATTTGTTCCTTGCTTAAGTCTGACGGCATCTATCTAGATGTCGTTCAAATCTCAAGCCTTATTGGGGATGTCATCTCCCAAACCAACCACCCCCCCACCAGTCCGCCCCCCACTTTCCAATCTGATTTACAGTTTCCCTTTTTGTTTGTCCTGCTCTTCTTTTAGCACTCGCTGAGTGCTGCGGTTATTTCACTGAATTGGCGTTCTTCTCCAAGGGGCTACCTTGTGCCTACTCTGCCCCCCCCCTCCCTCCCCCCTCGACGATGAGTCCACTGCGTATTGCTTCAGGGCAATGTTGTTCCATTTTTCTCCTCCCAACCCGGCAAAGCCGGGGGCTGGAGGTCCAGCTTGCTGCAGAAGTCTTGAAGATCTTCAGGGAATCTTAGTACTGCGCTGCGACCGTCTTTTTTCCCCTTCAGACATGCTGGAAATCCCCACTGATCAGACACATTCATAGTCCGCATCTGTTCTGTTAAGGGTTTGAGGAGTCTTCTTCTTGCCAAAGTCTCTGCCGATAGATCTGAAAAAACTTGCAATTCAGTTCTCTCATTTGCGATTCCTGTCAGTTTCCGAATATTTTACATAATTTTAGCTTTTTCTTCATAGTAATGAAACCTTACTATGACGTCTCTTGGGTTATCGTCTGCTTGGGCTTGGTATCTTACAATCCTATGAACTCTATCCATTTTTAACTCCTCTGCGATCTCTCTCCCCAACATGGGATTAAATAATTCCTGCATCACCTTGGGAAGACCATCATTTTTGTGTTTCTCTGGTATACCTCTTATCCTTAAGTTTTTCCTTCGGCTTCTATTCTCCTGGTCTTCCATTTTGTAAAAAAGCCATCTGTTTTTTGCAGAGATTTCATTTGTACATTTATTTCCTCGAATCTTTGATCATATTTCTCCATTCTCTCCTCTATTTCTTCTACTCGTCCCAATACCTGTCCGATGTCTGTTCTTACTGCCGCTATATCTGCTTTCAGAGATGTTTCCATTTTGGTCAGTGCCTCCATAAGCATCTCTTTAAATTTGGGCTAAGCTCGCTTGAGCTACTCCTGCTCTTAGATCCTCTTCGGGCTCTGGGGCCCCCCTCCTTTCTTTTTCTGGTCCCCATTTTGTGTCTTGCCACTTCCTTGGGGGTTATTCCCCCCATTTCTTGACCGTGCTATGGATGTATCACTGCCCTTCCTCGCTTTAGTTTCTTCCTCTGTCACTTTGGGTTTAATGGCCCCCGCCCGTGTTGTGGTTGCCTGCCTAGGGCTGCTATGACCAGTCTCCATCATGCTTGTTTCTGCTGACATATAGCGTTGCATACCCCCCCCCCCCGGGCTTTGTTTGATTCATCTTTCTCTCCCCCCTGGCTATGGTTCCCACTGGGGGATGTCAATCCTTGGTCAGTATTTAATCAAAAGGAACCAAAAAAATAATATATCACCCAAGTCCTATTAGACTTTATCCCAATGACCTTAGTCCTTGGCAGCTCCTGGGGTTTCTCAGGCTACGTGAAAGAGGGACAGAGAAAAAAAAGGAGGCACAGGTGGGCAGCGATAACGCAGCACTAGTACAGCACTGGTGGAGCAGGTATCGGGGGTTAGTATTCACAGTTTACCCGCCTCCCGTTGACCTGTTTTAAGTATAGCGGTAGCAACAAATAGCAATAATTATTAACCACAGTTTCTATTAGGAGACATCGATCGGCCAGTAGCAGTGGGTTAAATACCAGGGGCCCTCCCAAGCTTTATCAGATGGCACTAGTCCTTAGCAGTCCCTAACAGTGCCAATGATAGTACCGGGCTTCAAGACCTCATAAGTATTTAAGGGTAATTATTCGCCCAACTCCTAGCACCAATTATGTTTACAATATAGACACAGTTTTTCAGCATTAAATTGTTTAAATGTAACTCGTCCAATTGATGTGGGTAGAAAGCAAGAGTTATACTTTTAGCAACAGTCTCCTAGAAGCAACAGCAAGTTTTGTGCCAGGGAAATAATTAGAGAGAGACATGTATCAGCCAGAACCCTCCGGGAGCCAAGATCCTATTAATCCTTCAGGGACTCCAGCCCTTAGCAACCCCCGAGACTCCCCAGAGGAAAAACAGTCCCTTAACAGCAGGCAGTAGCAAGGGGAAGTTTTCTCTTTCTTGATTGTTTTCCTTTATTTTCACCTGGTAGTCAAACCAGTAAGGGCCTGCTCAGATATTGCGTTGCTGGAACACAGCAACGCAATATCTGAGATATCAACTAGCAGCTGCTCAGATATTGCGTTGCTAGTTCCAGCACCGCAATATCTGAGCAGGCCCTTACTGGTTGGACTACCAGGTGAAAATAAAAGAAAACAATCATTAAGAAAGAGAAAACTAATACAGCCATCGCTTTTTGCTTGTGATTTTAAACGCATGATTTACACGTTTCTGTGTGTAAATTTACTTCAATGGGATGCCTTATGCGTGCTTGTTGCCCAAAAGAAGCTCCTGCCTAATTTTGGGCGAAAAGCTTAGCATGATTTTTAAACGCACGGTGTGCCGTGATTGCCTAGCGATGCTGTCGCGCAGAATCGCACCACGTTTGGGGTGCCACTAAGAACAATGGCACCCAGACTCCCGTGACAAATTTAGACGTGACTGCAATTAGGACAGTTCTGCCCTCAATTCCAAATTGCGTAATGTGAAGGGGATCTAACACATTTCCTGTCTTAGGGTGGAGAAGCAATGGAGACACCTTTGGACAGCAGCGTTATCAATCTTAAGAGAGGATAGTGTTAGACTAGTAGATTTTGATGGACTTGACTAACAAATTAAAGCCAAACTCCAGCTAACAGCAGTTACAGCAACAGTTTTTGTTTTTTCCTTTTGGAATAAAAGTTTAAACCTAAAAGGATAAAAGGTTTTTACATGAATGAATAATATCTGACAATTGTAGGCCCACCTGTCAGTTGTAAATGGTAGTTGGAAGTTGAAAAATAGCAGACTTAAGGTTCGTTATACGCATTACACGAAAATCGGAAGTAAAATTTCATCCGACGAATCTGCCAATTTTCGGATTGTTCGTATGGTGTTTTCGACAGCGGATTTTCATAGCGACAAAAGCTTGATGTGCAGACTATAAAATTTTTGTCAGATGTGAACACAACGTCCAATTTTTGTTTAACTAGTACGGTTTTCGTCCGGAAAAAATCGTAAAAGCAAGACTGCGCATGCTCAGAAACTAAAGAATACATACAAAACTATTGAACACATTACGCCACTTCTGAAGTCGTATTCTGTTGTACGAGAATTTTCGTATGGCGAGTAACCTCTTCACTTTCAAGACTAGCATGCAACAATAAATGGACGACCGTTCGTCCGAAAATCTGATCGTGTGTACGAGGCTTTACTGTCCAGGTGAAAATAACAAAACAAAAAACCTCCTAATATGTATGAAATTTAATGCAGCCACCACCAAATCTAAGAATCGGTAAGCTGCAATATGTTAAATATTTTTTAAAGTGCCTGCCCTGGCCAAGTGGATACTGGAGATGGCAGCAGAGCACGATAGGTTGGAGAAGCATACCACGACCTGTGCCCCCTGGACCATATTTCGTAACTCACAGGATTTTTGAGCCATGTTTTCCTCCTATGTTGGCTTCCCAAGTTGGGAGACACGTAGGAGCGAGGTGGGGAGCATTCCCCCTATTCCTCCCCCTCATCTTTGCCCTAGGTTAGGGTTAGGGAAACCTTGTCACTCCTGAAACCCCTTTTCTATTCGTGCATAGCAAAACTATTCCTTAAAGCAGTAGTAAACAAACAAAAGGGGGGCGTGACCAGATGCTGAGCTGGTAAGACGTGTGGGGAAGGAGCTCCAGCCATCTGGGAACTTACCTACGTTCTGGCGCTCTCCAGCGACCCTGCACGACTTTCTCCACAGACCCCAGGGCACGGCTGGTTTCCAGAGGGACATTGGGGGCCGTTGCTGCAGCGCTCCTCGGGACTCCTGGAGGACAGCCCACGGCTCCGGCCTATACACGTGTAGCAGCGGCCATCTTGCTACACCCGGCGGCTGTCCCTCCGCTGCATCGCGGATCTCCTGGCTCTCCTGCGCCCATCTCCCATTGTCACTTACACCGGAGCTGACCGTCCTTGCACCAGCTGCTGAGGACCATCGCAGCGCCAGCCAAAGCCACCCGAGGACGGCGGCTCTGGCCTATACACGAGAGCGGAGGCCATCTTGCTCCACCCGGCGGCCGTGCCTTGCTCCCTCCCGGTCTTTCTGGATCTTTTGTGTCCGACTGCCTCCTCACAGGGTAAGCAGGTGCAAAGTGCGAGGCTCCAGAAGTGAATTAATCCCTCCCCTGTTGGCGGACAGATAGGAGCGCTTGGCGGTGACCCTGATCCCATAGACTCGAGTGGCGGCCATCTTGCAGCACCCGGCCATAGTGTTGCTGGGTTCCCCCTTGCCCATCTGAAACTGCTTCGCCTTCTACATCAAGATCTAAATATTCTAGTCTATAGGACTGTTGAGCTTCTACCTCATCCACCTCGCCCTCCACGCGATTCCCCAGCCACTTACTAGCATGAAGTGTAGCGGCCATCTTGCTCCACCCGGGCTCAGTGCTGACACTCACCACTAGCTACAGTCCACCCCCTCCTCAGCCACTGGAGCTGCCCAGACTGCCATATCACTGCCCTGCAGCACATACACCGGCACTCTCCTGCTTCTGCTCCACCAGGACAGTAGCATTGCAGCAAGCGTTCATTTCCACTTGCAGCACGGGTCACATTATCTGCTTTACTATTTCACCTATGGGGGTGCGTGGCTGACGATGGACGGCTGACGACATGTACCGCTGAGCTCTGTGCTCTCCCGACGACCGCAGGCTGTGTTCCCAACCAATCACGCCCAACCTGCTGATGGCGGCTTCCAGCTCTACCTCTTCTGACTCTGCTGAACTGCAACAAGGTACTATCCAACGGTACCTGCTACGTACAGCCTCACAGGACTCCCGTACAGGGAAAGACAAACTTTCGACAAGCCGAACTCCAGGCAAACCAAAGCCTCCTCCCCCGACTGCAGCAGCTTTCTCTGCCGGCGGGACCGGCTCAGGTGCACACCCGGCTCCCCCGATGGACCCTCCAGATCCACTAACCGGATTCGCACTGGCCCCTACCACTAACGTAGATACTGTCTCAGCAGAGATGTTTTCCCCAGGCTCCACATCCACTGCCATACTTTCTGCCTTCTGAGCTGACTGATTCCTGGGCTTCCAAAATGGAAACTTCTCTCCACGTTGAACTGAATGCCCTTAAACGGGTTTCGGCATCGGAGGTCGCAGTTTCTGCTATGGTACCACCCAAGACCATTCAGCCCATATAACGGCGCTTGAAAATGCATCTACGGCTCATCTCTCATGTTTACTGCAACACCAGCTCCAGATAGAAGATAGTGAAAACCGGAGCCGCAGGAACAACATCCGGCTGCAGGGTGTCCCGGAGGCAACCTCAGGTACTGATCTCAAAACCACTGTCATCGCTATCCTCAATCAGGTCCTGGGCAGGGAAGTTACATCCCCCATTGAATTGGACAGAGTGCATAGAGTGGGGGGCATGGGGGGCGACCGCAGGGACCGCCCTCGTGACGTCCTCTGCCGGGTGCACTACTATACCCTGAAGGAAGAGATCTTGCGCAAGGCCTGGTGCCTGGGGCCACTGGACTTTCATGGATCCTCCATACACCTATACCCGGATCTTTCCCGCAACACGCTGTACATGCGGCGAGTGGTCCGCCCACTCCTGGAATTGATTCGCCAAGTAGGTGCCACGTACACTTGGGGCCACCCCTTCAGCATCAAAGTGACCCAGGAGGATAACCACAAATTTGTCCTGTCAGATCCGGACCAGCTTCCTGCCTTCTTCCTCTTCCTGGACCGGGACCCTATCATCGTCCCGAACTGGTTGGACCCCCCAGATGACCGTCAGCGGCTACCGGGCCCTCCTCTACAACGTCGAGGACGCCCACAGTCTAGATCGGTACCTTCTGGTCCTAGAGAACGGTGAGCCACGTCACTGGAAGACTGATCCGGACTCTTTCAAATGAGACCTGAACTGGTTCTTTTTTCTATGTCCTTTTCTCCACCAGGAGGATACAGTTCTTATACGGGACTCCGGCCAGGTTTGCCTTAACTATGTTTTCTCTGTTTTGTTTTCAAGTTTTTACTTGTGTTCCCCTCCCATTGACTCCTGCTCACTTTGTAATTTGAATGCTACTAACGGTTTAGCTGTCTTGCTTGGCTCAGGGATTATTTCACTGCCCTCAGCTGGTACAGTTGTACTTGCTGGGGCTCTGGAAGGGCAGACAGTAATGTTGATATGTTTTCTCATGGCATTGGACCTGCGGATTGACTTGGTGTTTCCCGGACACAGCCCTCTGGCTTGTCCTGTGACTGTCGGGTCTTCCCTCAGTTCCGGACCTATATGTCCCTGTGGCTTGGGACTAGTAGACCTTATCAATGGCACCTAATGTGCGTTTACACAGATATCTGAGCTAAGCCGTGACGACAATCATAGATAATGCTGCTATAAATGTAGTAATTGGTGCTTCCAATCCCCGCATGATCACATGGGAATACTTGTGCCTTTATTTTGTCCCCAGCTTGTTTATACCCTGTTCTTCACTGATGTTATTTTTCATATACTTCTAGATTGTTTATTATACCCGAGCATAACAATGGTATTAGTTATACACTCTGCTCTTTAGTGACTAGGAAGTTGAGCATTAGATGCCATGGTCATTGGGTGTTACATTTACATTATATATGCCTGCTAGGTTGTCGGGATCACAACTCAGCTGTTCTAACCTCGTTCTCTCTCCCTAAATAGGATTGGCACAGTTCGTGCCTACCACTCGTATTTTTTTTGAGCCACCTTCCCCAGGTGCTCTCTCTATTCAATCTCTTCCCCGCCTCTTTTTTCCTCCTTTCTTCCTCCCCGACTGTTTTTCGGCCCCCCTCCCTCTACTCCAGTCCCCCTTTTTCCTCTCCCTCCTTCCCCCCCCCTTTTTTTTTTCCTCTTCTTTCTTTGTCACTCCATCATGACCCACACAGTGATGTCTCACCACAGGCTACAATTCTCTTCCTACAATGTTAATGGCCTCAATGTTGCCACCAAGAGGACAAATCCTTTATCAAATGCACAAACGCCAAGTCAATGTGCTTCTTCTCCAAGAGACACATTTTCACTCTGCCTCCACCCCTACCTGTTCTAACAGATATTTCAACAGGTGGTTCCATAGCACTAACCCAACCCAGAAAGCCAAGGGAGTGTCTATTGCCTTTCATAAGACACTCCCTATAGAAGTGCTTGATCATCTCTCGGACCCCCAGGGAAGGTATGTTTTTGTGAAATTCATGTTATGGGGTACCAAATTTACGGTAGCTAACATTTACCTTCCGAATATTAATCAAGTATCGTCCGCGTTGCAGTACTTGAGGATTCTGTCAGGATTCATGGAGGGTAAGCTTGTCTTGGGAGGGGATTTTAACACCCCTCTTGAACCACTTTTAGATTCCTCCACCTCGCGATCATGTATCTCCTTCCCCAAACTGAGGGCTCTGAAACGGGCATTCTACGATCTGCGTCTTGTGGATGTTTGGAGGGTGTTGCACCCCACGTCCCGTAATTATACCCACTTCTCTCCTGTACATCACACTTATAGTCGCATAGACTACCTAATGAGTGACCATAGCTGTCTAGATTGGTCTCCTGAATGCAACATAGACCCAATGGTCTGGTCTGACCACTCTCCTATACACTTGACGCTCTTGCTCCCCTCCACTCCGGTTAGGGAGTGGTCATGGCGCTTGAACAATTCGTTGCTTACGAATTCGGAGTGTGTGACAAGGGTTTCGGATACAATATCCAACTTTTTTGTTGACCACGCTTCGGATACGACATTGTTGGCCTTTCAATGGGAGGCACTGAAGGCAGTTCTACGTGGAATCTTTATCCAAATGGGTACGCGTCTTAAAAAGGAACGTTCAGCCGCCATAGAGGCAGCAAATCAAACGCTTAGAAACTTAGAAATTGAGCACAAACGGTCCCCGACAGTGACAACGCTGGCGGACATTTCTAGGGCGCAATCACAACTCAGAGAACTTTATGAAGCCTCTGCACGCACATATGCAGATAAGCTCGCTTTCCATCAATATAAGTTTCGAGATAAATGTGGTAGGCCATTGGCTCGCTCCCTGCATCCAAACGCAACTTCCACCTTTGTGCCCCATATTCGGGGGGCGCAGGGATAATTGGTCTCCTCACCCACTAGGATGGCTGAGGAGTCCAGGGACTTCTATCAATCCCTGTACAATAAAACCCTAAGACTCGAGGGACAGGTTCCCCTTCTTCCGGGGTGGAAGACCAGTTGTCCTATGTCTCGGAAACCGCGCTTCCTACATTAGATGGTGACACCATTGCTGATCTGGAAACCTCAATCACAGAAGATGAAGTTGCCAAAGCCATAGCGGGTATGCCGAGTGGAAAGAGCCCGGGCCCAGACGGCTTCACTCACTTTATAAACTTTTTGCCGCCCTCCTCACACCCTTTCTAACCAAGATGTTCAACTCTTTGACGGAGGGCTCAATATTTCCTCCACACACACTTGAGGCCCACATATCCCTCATCCCAAAGCCGGACAAAGACCCGACTCTTTGCGCAAACTATAGGCCGATATCTTTGATTGGTGTCGATTTGAAAGTCTTTGCTAAAATCCTAGCCAATAGATTACAACCATTGTTGCCTGGGATAATACACTTAGATCAGGTCGGCTTTGTGAGTGGCCGTGAGGCTAGGGACAATACCCTAAAGACCCTTCTTCTAACTAATTATGCCCGGTCCCATAATATCCCACTATGCCTCTTAACAGTCGATGCAGAGAAGGCATTCGACCGAGTAGACTGGCAGTTCTTTCGACTATCCCTGCAACAAATAGGCTTGGGAACTAATATGATAGCGAGGAATAATGTCCCTTTACTCCTCTCCATCTGCTAGGATTAGACTGAATGGCTCGGTATCTTCAGCCTTCTCTATATCTAACGGGACACGACAGGGATGCCCACTGTCCCCCCTCCTCTATGTTCTTACTATGGAACATCTGGCTATTGCTCTACATAACAATTCCTCTATCCAAGGCATAACAGTCGGGCCCACCCATACTAAACTCGCCCTCTTTGCAGATGATCTGCTCCTGTTCGTGACACACCCACACACATCCTTGCCCTCAGTATTACAGGAGTTTCAGAAATTTGGAGAAGTTAGCAACTTCAAGGTAAACTACAATAAAATCGGAAATCCTTAACATATCCCTGCCTACGTCGGACCTACGAAGACTATCGACTACTTTCTCCTTCAAAACTGGTTCCCCTTTCATCAGGTATCTCGGAATTCAAATACCGGCGGATGCTTCCCAACTCTTTTCCCTGAACTTTGCCCCCCTACTTCTTAGGACCCAAGCAGATTTAATTACTTATGCGTCCAAACGGCTCTCATGGCTAGGTAGAGTGAATGCCCTGAAAATGGTTGTTCTCCCTAGGTTCCTATATTTGTTTCAAACCATTCCTATTCACATACCTAATTCGTACTTCAAGAAACTACGCCAGCCGTTTTCCAAAATTATTTGGAATGCTGCCCGTCCCAGGATACGGTATGAAACATTGTCTCTTCCAAAGGTTCAGGGGGGGCTGGAGCCCCAGATGCCTCCTTATACCATAAAGCAGCGGTGCTCACTCGCATACTAGATTGGTTTCACCACTCTTCAACCAAGCTTTGGGTTCAATTGGAAATCCACATGAACCCAATTGAACTCTTCGCTCTCCCATGGACCTTGCCCACGGTCCGGGGGGGTTCGGGCCCTCTCAATGACCTTACCCATCAAACGATCCAGATTTGGGATAGCATGATGTCAAGAAGGGGCTTATCAAACCACATGGGGCCTATGACTCCCTTCTTTGGGACCCCGGTCTTTCCGCCAGCTATGTCCGTAACAGGATTCAGACCATGGCGAAAAGAGGATCATAGGCGACTTGCCCAGGTCCTTCGAGCAGACCCCACTTTAAGGTCAGATACCCCTGCCGGTCCGACCTCCCCACACCCCATGCAGTGGCTTCAGAGGCAAAAGACTACTTCTTACATCCAGACTTTCCCATCCATCCATGACATCCTTGCTGAACCGACAGGATTTGAGGAACTGCTCATGCAGGTGGAACCTCCAACACATGTGGTATCTCAACTTTACTCCCTCCTGCTCGATATCTCCTCCCCCGACCTCCCACTGTTTACGGTGGCCTGGGAGATGGACCTACATGACCCTATCTCCCCTATTGACTGGCAAAAATGTTTTATCCTGACACACAAACTATCCCTTGCCACTAAGACCCAGGAGAAGGGGTTTAAACTGATAACGAGATGGTACCGATGTCCATCATCTATTAACCATTTCAATCTGGCAGTTTCAGATACCTGCTGGCGGTGTCTTAGCTCCCGAGGAACCATGCTCCACATCTGGTGGGAATGCCCTCCTGTGCAGGGGTACTGGCAACAGATTTTCAAACTATACTGCAAACTGATGGCGACTTCTATTCACCCTTCACCTGAGGTGGCTCTCTTGTCTATACTCCCTGGTTCGTTCAAATCCGTCAGAAATTATGTATTGCGACACTTTCTGGCGGCGGCCAGAGTGGTGATCCCCCATCATTGGAGATCGGCAACCATGCCTTCCCTGGGGGATTGGGCTACTGAAGTGGACCGCATAAGGGACCTTGAACGTCTGTTGGCGGAGGAATATGGTAAAAGCGAACAGTTTTCTCTCACCTGGACTTCGTGGTCCATGTTCCGATACTCCACTGAGTTTATTCTCCTGGGCGGAGTGTGGCCTGGATGATGCCGCCCTAGGACCATGATGGAGTGATTCTGATTCATGTCCCCTATCTTTTTGCCCCCTCTTGTCTGCCCCTGCTTCTTTTTCTTTTCTCTATATCTAAATACACCCTTAAAAATCCATCAAGCCAACGTACCATGGCTTCGACTTACCTATTGTCACTGATTCATTGAGTGACCCAACGTCATATTTTTCGTACAGATTTGTATAAAATCTCTTCTGATGTGCTCCATACAGGGCACCTACGATCCCCTTAACTGAAATACGGATGAAGGTTGCTTTAACTCGTTTTTTTCTACAAGGATTGCTATCACAAAAGGTCTCATGGTGGTCCTCATACACAGGCTTTCAACCCTTTTATGTGTAACTTAGTCCTGCTTTTGTTCTGACACACACGATGCCTGTTGTTGGTGTATCTTACCACTGTTTGTAATGTTTAAGACAATGTCTGTCTTTCTTTGTCTCTTTATTAAATAAAATAAGATTGAATTAAAAAAACAAACAAAAACCTGCAAGACAATAGCATAATGTGCCTGTATGCATTGCCGGAACGGCAGGATACGCCGGACCTACAGAGCGCATGCACCGCTGACGTCAGCGGCTGCATGCAGGGTCAATATTCTTTTTACCTAAAGGTAAGCATTTTTATATGCTTACCTGTAAGTAAAAATCACCAAGCGGGCAAAAAAAAAAACGCTTTAAAGCAGGGATATGCAATTAGCGGACCTCCAGCTGTTGCAAAACTACAAGTCCCATCATCCCTCTGCCTCTGAATGTCATGCTTGTGGCTGTCAGAGTCTTGCTATGCCTCATGGGACTTGTAGTTCTGCAACAGCTGGAGGTCCGCTAATTGCATATCCCTGCTTTAAAGGATAAGTTCACCTTCGTATAAATAAAATGTACATCTTTGTGCAGGTGAAAAGAGAGTGCATTTATTATATTTTCTTTACTATGAGCCTGCAAAGTGCTGCACCTGAGATTAGCAGATCATGGGTGCAATGCAGGGTTCTTGCAGGCAGTCTGTGTAGCCGTCTGCTTGTATCCCGTATGGGCAGGCAGTTACACTCTGACAGGAAGGCTCAATGAACTACCTAAAGTGCTCAACAGCGCCCTGGTAGTTTATTGAGAACTACAAGCTAACAACAGCAAAGGCTGTTGGTACTTGTAGTTTTCACATTCACATAACAGCTGCTTTGTCTTAAAATTGTGACAGCGAGTGAGGGGAGAAGATCCCCTATCTCATTTGCAAAATTGCTTCATCTGAATAGTTTTGAAGACCTGCTCAAAAAAAAAAAATTATATACAAATTTTCACTCTACAAAGAGAGGGCTGTGCTAAGAATTTTGAAAAGCACTACATCAAATACCTTGGTAAAGCCTAGTAAGTATGACCACTGGAGTTGGTCGAAGGGGCATGACCGAAAAAGGTCTGCCGATCGGCTCCCGAACAGTGTTCTTAGTCAATGGCGATGACCGGAATGTTCTGGCCGGGGGGTGTCCCCCTGTGAGAACACAATAGAACAGCAGGGGAGATCGCCGTACTAACGTTGGATAGTTAGTACAACGGCTCCTCCTGAGCGGTCAGTTTTTTTCGTTCAGCCCTGCTGGGTTGAATGAAAAAGAAACTACAGTGTGTAGTTTAAAACTACAGGCTTAAAACTCAAATGGCAAATTGAATGTGCATAGCATCCTCAGCTACATTTCTTTGGAATTGCTTACAAGGAGCAAGCAGAAAAAAGTAAAGCCCAACAAAGACAACATTCTATGAACTGCCTTCATTCAATAGACAAAAAAATTTACACTTATCTCACCATATGTGAGCCAAAATAGCTTGAGGGAGTCCAGACTGAATGAATATATCCTTTACTTCCAGCCCGCTAACATAACCATCCATGTCCAAGTCAGTCTGAAGGAATATGTCATCATAGCGCATCTTATCTGTGAGAGGTACCACCCAATTCAAAGCAGGCTTGAAAAAAAAAAAGAAAAGGAAACTATTATTCAAATATGCCTTTGCAACCTGCTTCTGTAGCAAAACAATGGTGAAAACATTTTTTTCTGTACCTGGCTAGACTTTGTGGAGTGTTTTGGTGACAAACTCCCAGCACTGTTTAAACTGCTCATACTGCCATGAGACGGAGTAGAACGCAAACTGTCCTTTGGTGGGGGACTAGCAGGAAGCACTGGGACAGCTCCTGGGAATGTGGGTGTTTTCTTCCTCTTGGATGGGGGTATCAAGGATTGTGGTAGGACAGATGGGACAGGCTCCTTCTCCAGCGCTCGGTATACAAGATGCATTGCCTACAAAAAGATAAGATACATACCCAGACACTAAATAGAGATTACGCTGCACTCCATATGTAAAATTAACTTGACTCTTGTAAAGATGTGAAGCAAACATTTCCTGATCATTCTTGATCTCTCATTACCTTAACGTGGTTGTAAAGTTACCTGAGGACAATTACGGATATCCCCTGTGTTATGACAAGCTATACAGTGCAGCAAGTGTTTTTTCTAATTAGGAAGCTAAATATATTTTTTCTCAGCGCAGCCGTGCAGTCACGTGACCTCCCGCCGCTCTTCTTCACCGATCTAAGAACTGCAGTGGGAAGGGCCGAGATTCTCCCCAGACATAAGCCTGGAGGTCACGTGACCGCACATCAGCACTGTGAAATGAGGAATTTAGCTTCATGATAAAATAAAAAACACACACACACACACACACACACACACACACACACACACACACACACACACACACACACAGAATACTGTATGGCTTGCTGTAACAGAGGGGATACCAGTAATTATGCTCAGTGACTTTGCAGTCAAACAGAATAGCGGCAGGAGGGGGGAGGAGATCAGCTCACACACACTCTAGGAAAGTAAACTTACCAGTATCATGAATCGGCAGCCATGATAAACGTGGTCAGTATTAACAGAGGGAGACAGGAACAGGCAGGATCAAAATGGTATTTTACAGCATAGGAAGGGACAAATGACATCGTAAAAGCACTATGCTGTTCATTGTGCTTTAAAGAAACAGGACCTTTTTTTTTTTCTTAGGGTTACAATTGCTTTAAATATTAATTTGCCTTGGCTGTCATGTTGACCAAATAAAGTAAAGAGATATCCGATACCCACCCCCCTAGCAAGGTATGTCCTTTCTGCCTCTTTGCTCCATTACTCTAACATAGCAGGACTTCCGAATATGGGGAAGCAAATGACTTCTCCCACATGACAGTGCTCAGGCCTGAAAACTCTGAGATGTGGTGGCAGCAACATCATTCACTTGGGTAAACTCCAACAATTGACAGGGTGGACTGCATTGAGGAAGAGGCAAGAAGGCAAGAATTGGTGATTTAACCACTTCCCTACTCTCCCATAATCAAATGACGTCCACAGATGGAATCTCCCATCCTGGGTGGACGTCATATGACGTCCTGGGCTTTGTGGGGGGATATCTGAATGATGCCTGCAGCTAGAGGCATCATTCAGATATCCTTCTATTCTGCCGGCGATTCTGTGCACAATAAGAATGATCATAGCGGCAGTTCCGCCGCTTGATCGTTCTTATAGGCGGGAGGGGACACCCCCCCCCCTCTCGTCACGCCCGGGTTCTCAGATGTAAACAAAGCCGCGATTGCGGCTAGTAAGCCTGAGATTGTGAAAAAAAATTACGATCTCACGCTTTTCAGCCTGGAGGAGAGATGTGGGGTCTTATTGACCCCGCATCTCTACATAAAGAGGACCTGTCACATACTATTACAAGGGATGTTTACATTCCTTGTAATAGGAATAAAAGTGATCAAAAAAATTAATTTAAAACGCCCCTGTCCCCGGTAGCTCGCAATCAGAAGCGAACGCACACGCAAGTCCCGCCCACATATGTAAACGCCGTTCAAACCACATGTGAGGTATCACCGCGTACGTTAGAGCGCGTGCAACAATTCTAGCACGAGACCTCCTCTGTAACTCTAACCTGGTAACCTGTAAAAAATTTCAAAGCGTCGCCTATGGAGATTTTTAAGTACCGAAGTTTGGCGCCATTCAATGAGTGTGCGCAATTTTAAAGCGTGACATGTTAGGTATCTATTTACTTGGCGTAACATCATCTTTCATATTTTACAAAAAAATTGGGCTAACTTTACTGTTTTGTTATTTTTTAATTCATGAAATCATTTTTTTTTTTTTTTTTTAAAAGGCATTTGAAAAATGATTGCCCAAATACTGTGCAAGAAAAAAAGTTGCAATGACCGTCATTTTATTCCCTAGGGTGTCTGCTAAAAAAACATATATGATGTTTGGAGTTCTGAGTAATTTTCTAGCAAAAGAATGATGATTTGTACATGTAGGAGAGAAGTGCTAGAATAGGCCCGGTATTGAGGTGGTATAAAAAGCCCGGTATTGAAGTGGTTAAGCTAGGGGGGCATCAGCTGACACGGTCACTATGCCATGAATGGGCAGGTGACAGAAATATTCTAAATAGTTTGAGTGACTAAACCAGAACAAGTATGTAGTTAATGTCTTGATTTTATTCTGACTTCTTCAACTTGCATTTTTTCTCTTTTACAGGTTAGCAGGTCAGTACAACACTCATGTAATTTACATTATCACATCAGCAAAGGCAACATCTATGATTTTCTCAGAAAGGATTAGTCTCTCAGTCAAAGTGGAACTTTACAACAGATGTAGGTGGGCAGGCAGGCTTTTTATTGCAGATGAGACATACTATGGGGGAGATTTACTAAAATTTGTGCACACAGAACCTGGTGCAGCTGTGCATAGCAACCAAAAGGCTTCTAACTTCAGCTTGTTTAATGAAGCTTTGCCAATAAAACATAAAAGCGGATTGGTTACTATGCAGAGCTGCACTAGATTTTGTGTGCACCTGTTTTAGTAAATCTCTCTCTATGTGTCTACTGAAATAATGAATTCTTACTTGCATGCTTTCAAGCCGCTTAGTGTACATTTTTATCATGCCTTGGTGCCAGAACTAATTAACCTGCAGCATGCATGCAGGAATGAATGAATTAACATTGTGTCATCTCTGCATGGAAAAGAAAAACTGCTAAACCAGGAAAAAGTGCAACCAGTGCAAAGATATCTGTGACGAAACTCATGGATGTCTCATTGCTGGAAGGGAAGTTTGTATTGATTGAAGGCTTAAAGTGATTGTAAAGGTTTTTTTTTCTCTCTTAACATAACAAACATGTCATACTTACCTCCTCTGTGCAAGGGTTTTGCACAGAACGGCCCAATGCTCCTTTTCTGGGGGGGTGGCACTCCTGGCTCCTGCTCCTCATCGAGTGCCCCCATGGGGTCACTCCTGCGGGCGTCTATTAACACAGACAGCAGAACTCAGCCCCATCCTCCGACTCTCGTGTCACTGGATTTGATTGTCAGCAGCGGGAACTAATGGCTTCTGCTGCTATCAATCTATCCAATGAGGACCCGAGACAGTGGCTGGAGCTGCTGGGCTCGTTCTCATCACTGGAACAAACGGGTTCAGGTAAGAAAAAAGGGGGGGAGCTGCACCACAGTAGTTTTCACCTTAATGCATAGAATGCATTAAGGTGAATGCATTAAGGTGAAAAACCTTGAGAATTTAAAACTCCTTTAAAGTAGTTCTAAACTCAAAAAAACGAATACCTGTACCCACTTCCATTTTTCCCCATCCCTAAACACTTACCCAAGCCCTAAACACTTACCTGAGTTCTCTTATGCTCCAGCGCTCCCTTTTGCTGCTCTCGCTTCCTGGTCTCACAGGAGATTCTGAGAGCAGCGGGGGTCATAGGCTCCTCAGCACACGGCTTGCTGAGGGGAACACTCGTATAAAGAAGGAGCGGACAGTGTCAATGGGGGCTCTTGTATAGGAGATAAGAGACTGCTCTGTGCAAAACCATTTCACAGAGTAATTAAGCATATCATTTTTTTTTTTTTATTAAAATATACATCTTTTACAATCACTTTAAATCACGTTTAAATTAAAGAGGCAGCCGGTCACGTGAGAGCCGCTCTGAAATAAAGTATAGAACGTTATTTTTTTGAAAAACACACACACACAGGGGCACCTATCATTATGAAACAGAGGATTGTATGAAAATGTAAAAGTAATTTTAGCAGCAGTAGGAGAGGGGTGGGCACTGTCACTAGCTGACAGGCAGGGAAGGGAGAAGGACAGAGGAGAGCTGTGGATGACGGAGGCACGTAAACTGACCACAATGTCAGGGCTCAGCAGCCATGATAAACCGGCGTCAGTTTACAGAGGGGAGGGCAGAACCAGACAGGATCAGCCAGGTATTTCAGGTGATAGAAAATGCCAAATGACACAGTACAAGCACTGTGCTGTATAACATGCTTTAACCACTTCCAGACCGCGCCATGTACAAAAGACGTCCACAGCGCGGTCGAGTTATCCTGAGTGGACGTCCCAGGGACGTCCTCACAGAATCTTGCTCCCGCGCGCCCCCAGGGGCGCGCTCCAGGATATGTCCGTGACCGCCGGGTCCGGAAGACCCGGCGCATCACGGATCACGGTAGATGGCCGCTAATCGCGGCCGTTTACCACGTGATCGCTCCGTCAAATGACGGAGCGATCACTTGTAAACAGACCGGCGTCATTTGATGACGCCGGTTCCTCCCTCCCCTCTCTGTACCGATCGGTACAGTGTGAGAGGAGAGGGGAGGGAGCGGATCATGTCCGCTCCCTCCCCCATGTCAGCTGTGGGCTGGATCTGTGACAATTGCAGTCACAGATCCAGCAATCCATCCATCCCTGCTCAGCCATCCCTGTGCAATACTCTGCCAATACTCTGCAACACACCCTGTGCAATACTCTGCAACACACCCTGTGCAATACTCTGCAACACACCCTGTGCAATACTCTGCAACACACCCTGTGCAATACTCTGCAACACACCCTGTGCAATACTCTGCAACACACCCTGTGCAATACTCTGCAACACACCCTGTGCAATACTCTGCAACACACCCTGTGCAATACTCTGCAACACACCCTGTGCAATACTCTGCAACACACCCTGTGCAATACTCTGCAATACCCTGTGCAATACTCTGCAATACACCCTGCCAATACTCTGCAATACCCTGTGCAATACTCTGCAATACACCCTGTGCAATACTCTGCAATACACCCTGTGCAATACTCTGCAATACACCCTGTGCAATACTCTGCAATACACCCTGTGCAATACTCTGCAATACACCCTGTGCAATACTCTGCAATACACCCTGTGCAATACCCTGCCCATACTCTGCAATACCCTGTGCAATACCCTGCCCATACCCTGCCATACTCCGCAATACTCCACAATACCCGGCAATACTCCACAATACCCGGCAATACTCCACAATACCCGGCAATACTCCACAATACCCGGCAATACTCCACAATACCCGGCAATACTCCACAATACCCGGCAATACTCCACAATACCCGGCAATACTCCACAATACCCGGCAATACTCCACAATACCCGGCAATACTCCACAATACCCGGCAATACTCCACAATACCCGGCAATACTCCACAATACCCGGCAATACTCCACAATACCCGGCAATACTCCACAATACCCGGCAATACTCCACAATACCCGGCAATACTCCACAATACCCGGCAATACTCCACAATACCCGGCAATACTCCACAATACCCGGCAATACTCCACAATACCCGGCAATACTCCACAATACCCTGCAATACTCCACAATACCCTGCAATACTCCACAATACCCTGCAATACTCCACAATACCCGGCAATACTCGTCAATACTCCTCAATACCCGGTAATACTCTGCAATAACCACTTCCCGCCCGCCCGCCGGCCGTCATATGACGTCCTTGACTTTGTGCGGAGATATCTGAATGATGGGAGCAGCTACAGGCATCATTCAGATATTCGCTTTTTCAGCTGGCGATTCCCTACACCATAAGAACAATCATAGCGGCTGTTCCACCGCTTGATCGCTCTTACGGAAGGTGAGAGGGGATGCCCCCCCCCTCCCGCTGCCCTCCGGTGCTTCTACCGACTCACCGCTACGATCAAAGCCAAGATTTTTTTTTTTTTTTTTTTTTAGGCTTCCCAGCCTAGAGGTGAGATGTGGGGTCTTATTGACACCCCCCCCCCCCCCCCCATATCTCACTGTAAAGAGGACCTGTCATGCCATATTCCTATTACAAGGGATGTTTACATTCCTTGTAATAGGAATAAAAGTGCTAAAAAAAAAAATTTGGGGCGGAAAAACATGTCAAACTAAAATAAATAAAGTAAAATGAACAATAAAATATATATATTTTTTTTAAAGCGCCCCTGCCCCCGCGAGCTCGCATGCAGAAGTGAACGCATACGTAAGCCCCGCCCACATATGAAAACGGTGTTCAAGCCACACATGTGAGGTATCGTTGCGAACGTTAGAGCGAGAGCAATAATTTTGGCCCTAGACCTCCTCTGTAACTCAAAACATATAACCAGTAAAAATATTTAAAGCATTGCCTATGGGGATTTTTAAGTAGCGAAGTTTGGCGCCATTCCACGAGCGTGTGCAATTTTGAAGGGTGACATGTTAGGTATCTATTTACTCGGCGTAACTTCATCTTTCACATTATGCAAAAACACTGGGCTAACTTTACTGTTTTTTTTTTCTTTTAGGCACAAAACAGTTTTTTCCCGTAAAAAACGTGTTAGAAAAATTTCTGCGCAAATACCGTGCAAGATAAAAAGTTGCAATGACCACCATTATATTCTTTAAGGTCTTTGCTAAAAAAAACATATATAATGTTTTGGGGTTCTATGTAATTTTATAGCAAATAAATGATGATTTTTACATGTAGGAGAGAAATGTCAGAATTGGCCTGGGTGCTCCAGAACGCCTGAAGGTGCTCCCTGCATGTTGGGCCTCTGTATGTGGCCACGCTGTGTAAAAGTCTCACACATGTGGTATCGCCATACTCGGGAGGAATAGCAGAATGTGTTTTGGGGTGTAATTTGTGGTATGCATATGCTGTGTGTGAGAAATAACCTGCTAATATGACAATTTTGTGGAAAAAAAAAAAAAGAAAAAAAAAATCTTGATTTTTGCAAAGAATTGTGGGAAAAAATGACAACTTCAAAAAACTCACAATGACTCTTTCTAAATACCTTGGAATGTCTTCTTTCCAAAAAGAGGTCATTTGGGGGGTATTTGTACTTTTCTGGCATGTTAGGGTCTCAAGAAATGAGATAGGCCGTCAGTACTTCAGGTGTGATCAATTTTCAGATATTGGCACCATAGCTTGTGGACTCTATAACTTTCACAAAGACCAAAAAATATCCACCAATTTGTACTTATTTTTACCAAAGATATGTAGCAGTATAAATTTTGGCCAAAATGTATGAAGAAAAAATACTAATTTGCAAAATTTTATAACGGAAACAAAGAAAAATTCATTTTTTTACAAAATTTTCAGTCTTTTTTCTCTTATAGCGCAAAAAATAAAAAACCCAACAGTGATTAAATACCACCAAAAGAAAGCTCTATTTGTGTGAAAAAAAGGACAAAAATTTCATATGGGTACAGTGTTGTATGACTGAGTAATTGTCATTCAAAATGTGAGAGCACCGAAAGCTGAAAATTCGTCTGGTTAGGAAGGGGGTTTAAGTGCCCAGTTGTCAAGTGGTTAAAGGAACAGCATCTATTTTTTTTTTTTTTTTTTTTTTGGGTAACAAACACTTTAAAGGATCTGCTACTGACAACTTAGTACCACATACCCTCCATTGAAAGCAAGAACTGTACTACTCACATTGGTGTCTGCCTTTAGAAAATAAAAATCTGCTTGGTACGAGCAGTAACATCATACTTACCACTGCAAATTCATCCCTGTCCAAATGTCCATCCTTGTCTATATCGCTTAGTTCCCAAACCTGTGGTCAAAAGACAGCATCATTAGTCTAACACTCTTAACTCTAAGTAACATTCATCAAAATTTGTTCTTTTGTGAAAATACCTTTTTATTCACAGTTTATAACATTGTGAATATTGCAATTACAGTCCATTTGTCAGAAACCTTTGCTTAGGCCATATACCATTCTGAAAGGGTGTGTTTCTGTATGAAATGGGTGTTTTAAAGCTCTGAAAGTGCAAACTTTGTGGCAATTTTACACTTTGTAATGATGTCACCCTATTATCTCATTATTTTCACAAGAAATCAATAATTTTGACTTAAAACTAGTAAAAAAAAATAGTTAAGGAAATACCTCTTTAGGCTATTGAAAACTTTATTTAAAAACACAGTTCCAGCTCACTCTTGATACATCTTCTGAATGCAGCTAAATTCTACATTTCTTTATACTGGAGACAATAGGATTTTTATAACAGCTTACCTGTAAAATCCTTTTCTTGGAGTACACCACGGGACACAGAGCTAGTCATTACATAATGGGTTAAGGGTCACCAGCGGTGATTGGACACTGGCACAACCAATGGAAGACAGTTCCCCTCCATATAACCCCTCCCATCAGGGAAGTACCTCAGTTTTGTAGCAAAGCAGTAAGGTTCCCATAAGAAGGGTGGGACCTCTGTGTCCCGTGGTGTACTCCAAGAAAAGGATTTTACAGGTAAGCTGTTATAAAAATCCTATTTTCTTTATCGTACACCACGGGACACAGAGCTAGTCATTACATAATGGGACGTCCCAGAGCAATGCTCATATGAAGGGGGGGAGACACAGATCAAACCGACCGCTTGCGGACCAGAAGCCCTATACTGCTGCCTGCAGCACACTTCGCCCGAAGGCGGAATCCTCATGTCCTTTCACATCTATTTGATAGAATTTGGAAAATGTATGGACTGAGGACCAAGTTGCAGCCTTACAGATCTGAGCCATTGAAGCCTGGTGGTGCACTGCCCATGAAGCACCTATCGCCCTGGTAGAGTGCGCCTTAACAGGAAAAGGAGGAGTCCTGTTCTTTAAACCATAAGCTTGAACAATTACTTGTCTAATCCACCTGGAAATGGTGGATTTTGATACCGCTTGGCCCTTCTTGGGACCATCTGGTAAAATAAACAAAACATCTGTTTTACGTATCTGAGCGGTTGCTTGCAGATACACCCTTACCGCTCTCACTAGATCTAGAGAGTGTAATAATTTTTCCCCCGCCGTCCGCGGGTTTGGAAAAAAGGAAGGCAGAACAATGTCTTGATTCAAGTGAAAAGCCGACACCACCTTAGGCAGAAAAGCCGGATGGGGTCGTAGTACGATCTTGTCCTTGTGACAAATTAGATAAGGCTCTTTACAAGAAAGAGCTGCTAGCTCTGATACTCTCCTAGCAGAAGCTATAGCAATCAGAAAGGCCAATTTCCTACTTAATATAATTAAAGGAATATGGCGAATAGGTTCAAAAGGTTGCTTTTGCAACACTGACAATACCAAATTCAAATCCCATGGACACAAGGGAGACCTGACTGGAGGATTTATCCTCAGTACCCCCCTGAATGAATGTCCGAACTAGGGAGTGAGATGCCAATGGTCTCTGAAAGAAGACTGATAGAGCCGATATTTGCCCTTTGATGGTGCTAAGGGCTAATTTCATATCCACTCCTAACTGGCAAAAAGCAAGAATCCTACTTATTTCATATTTCAGAGGATTCCAACTTCTGGATTCACACCAGGAAACGTATGCTTTCCAGACTCTATGATAGATGAGTCTGGAGGCTGGCTTTCTAGCATTAATGAGCGTAGAAAGAACCAGGCCAGAGACCCCTCTCTTTTTCAAAATGTGGGTCTCAGCAGCCAGGCCGTCAAATTTAGCCTTTGTAAGGAAGGGTGGAATACTGGACCCTGTGACAACAGGTCGTGTCGAAGTGGAAGCTTCCAGGGCCTTCCTATCGCCATTTTTACGATCTCGGCATACCAAGGCCTCCTGGGCCAGTTTGGGGCCACTAGGATTACTGGTATTCCCTCCTCCTTGATCCTGCGAAGCAGTCTTTGTAGAAGAGGGATCGGAGGGAATGCATAGATCAGTGAGAACTGATTCCATGGAGTTATTAGAGCGTCTGTCCCGTAGGCTAGAGGATCTCTCGTTCTGGACACAAAGTTGTCCAATTTCTTGTTGAACCTGGAAGCTAGCAGGTCTACATCTGGGTTTCCCCATCTCAGACATATGGCCTGAAAGATCTCTGGGTGAAGAGACCACTCTCCTGGTAGCAGCTGCTGACGACTCAGGTAGTCTGCTTGCCAGTTTTCTATCCCTGGAATGAAGATTGCAGAGATGCAAGGTACATGCTCTTCTGCCCATGCCAAGATCCGGTTCACCTCTCTTTGGGCTGCCCGACTGTGGGTGCCTCCTTGGTGATTGATGTAAGCTACTGCCGTAGCATTGTCGGATTGAACCCGAACTGGGTAGCCCTGTAACCTGTATGTCCAGGTTTTGAGGGCTAGATATACCGCCCGGATCTCTAGCACATTGATGGGCAGGATCCCCTGAGTCTTGGCCCAGGTTCCCTGGGTAGAAGCCTCCTCGAATACTGCACCCCAGCCCGATAGACTGGCATCCGTAGATACCACCTTCCAGGCCACTGGGAGGAAGGACTTTCCCTTCCGTAAATTCCTGGCTTCTAGCCACCAATTGAAGCTGTGGCGTACTTGTGAGGACAGGCGCATGGGTATATCCAGAGCTTGGCTCTTCCTGTTCCAGGAGGCTAAAATATTGCCTTGAAGTAGTCTCGAATGAAACTGGGCGTAAGGGACCGCCTCGAAGGAGGCTACCATCTTTCCCAATAGTCTCATGCAAAGGCGAATAGACGGCCTCTTGTTTGCTTTGACCTTGTGGATCAGGTCTTTCAGAGACTGTATCTTTGGCTCTGGCAGGTATACCCTGTTTTGGGCTGTATCTATGATCATGCCCAGGTACATTATCCTTCTTTGGGCCTGGAGAGAGGATTTTTGTAAGTTTATAATCCATCCTAAATGCTCCAGGTATCCTACTGTAGTGTCTACAGCGTGATCCAATCCCTCCCTTGACTGATCTATTAATAGTAGATCGTCTAGATAGGCTGTTACCGCAATGCCCCGTGTTCTTAGGTTTGCTAACAGAGGAGCTAGCACCTTTGTGAATACTCTGGGCGCGGTGGCTACACCAAATGGCAGGGCCACAAATTGAAAGTGGCGATCTTCTACCGCAAACCTTAGGAATCTTTGGTGAGCGGGGAGGATTGGTATGTGTAGATATGCGTCTTTGATATCTATGGACGCAATGAATTCTCCGCCCTTTAAAGTAGCGACCACGGATCGAATCGTTTCCATTCGAAAATGGCGAACGTTCAGAAACTGGTTTAGATTTTTTAGATCCAGGATGGGTCTGACTTCTCCGTTCGGTTTTGGAATCACAAAGAGGTTTGAGTAAAAACCTGAACCTTGCTCCTTTTGGGGTACCTCTGTAACCACACCTTGAGCTATTAAGTGATTCAAACCTTTGAAGAAGGATCCTCTTTTTTGTGGATCCTTGGAGAGTCTTGAACTTCGGAATTGAGAAGATGGGATCTCTCGAAATTCCAGTCTGTACCCTGAGGATATTGTGGATACCACCCATTTGTCCTGAGTTTCTGTCCGCCAAGTCGCTGAGAACTGACGAAGCCTTCCCCCCACTCGGCCGAGCGGGGGCGCCCCTTCAATGAGAGGTTTTGGGGGCTTGCTTATTAGCTCTTGAACCCCACGGCTTCTTGTTCTTCTGAGCCTGTTCTTTGGCTTTTTTGGGCGGCTGAAAAGGCCGTCGCCACTGGCTGGAGTCCGATTTCCCGGGAGCTGGGGAGAGAGTGTGTTTAAAACAAGGTCTCTTGTTTTTCTTTCTCTCAGGTAAAAGTGTCGTTTTACCACTTGATATCTTTTGGATATATCTTTCTAAATCTTCCCCAAAAAGGCGTTCGCCATGGAACGGGAAACTTGCCAACAACTTTTTGCATGGGGCTTCCGCTGACCAATGCTTAAGCCAAAGTACTCTGCGCATCTGTACCAGCTGGAGTGTAAGGCGTGATGCCTGTATGATAGAATCTCGCATGGCATCCACTGTGAAGCATAAGGCTTTAGGTAAATTCTCCCAATTTTTAGCCTGCTCTGAAGGCAGCTCCTTCAGCCCCTGCTTTACCTGTTGGCTGACGACCTGACACATACCGACTGCTGCTACTGCAGGTTGGATAATTGAGCCGGCCAAAAGGAAGGAGGATTTCAGTAAGGATTCCAACTTCTTCTCAGAAGGATCTTTAAACACTTGTACATTATCCACTGGACATGTCAGGTTTTTATTTACACAAGAAATAGCCGCATCTACCGTAGGCAGGCTCCATTTCTTTAAAAATTTTTCCTCCATAGGATAAAGAATGTTAAACTTTTTTGGAGGTGAAAAACGCTTATCTGGATGTTGCCAGTCTGCGTACAATAGATCCTCTAGTAACGGATGAACCGGGAAGGAGCATGCACCTTGCAGGGATCTTAATGATCCTAGGGAGGAGACAGGTGATTCTGTTACCTCCAAAGAGGGTAACCTAAATGCAGCTCGCACGGCTCCTGCATAGCATTGCACCTGTGACTTTAAAATCTAGGATACCGAAAAAGGCTCATCCGATATCCCTGATCCGTCTGACTCCTCATCCTCTGCTGATGTAGCCTCCTCCTCATCCTCCTCCTCCTCAGGTACTTCTGAAGGGAGGTCCAATACTGGAGGAGATCTGCTTCGCTTATTGTCCTTTTTAGAGGATTTAGCGATTAAAGTAGCAATTTTCTCCTCCAGATTATTTAGGGCAGCTGATAAAGTGTCCTCAGTGACATATGCAGGCCCAGGCTTCACTGGGGAAGCCGCCATACCTGACAGAGGTAATGGCTCATCCTGTACAGGTGCTTTTGGCAACACAGGAGAGGAAGGTACCGAGTCAGCACAGCTAGAGCCCCCTGTCTCAGGCGGCGGTGCTCTTTTATCTCTTTTTGTCCGCATTACTTCCCCTGGAAGACTTACTGTTTAGACAAAATACAAGGTACCTAAATGCATATACTACCGTGTTCAGTTTAGCAAATACATTAAGTATGCAACTTTTAACACATAACTATGCATAACATGGATGTCTTCTAGGAAGTACCCAATCCAACCACATGGAGTCTTACGTCCCTGTATAGCTGCTGTGTTTCTCTGCCAGGAACAAGAGAACTAACGAGCTTGCTTGCTGCTGCAGTGCTTTTTACACTGACAGTCTTTTAAATTTGGCGCCGTTTCTGTGCCTGCGCGCGCCACGTGCCCGCGCACGCCTCGGCCCCCCCCCCCCTCCGATAAAGCGCGCTCCCCGCGCGCGCGCGCGGCCTTTAGCGCTATGGTGGTGGCCATAGTGAGAGAGGACTCTCATCAGCCCCTGTCCCCACTTACCTGCATCTGCAGGTGTCTGTATCAGCCACCGGAAGGAGGAGCGGGGTGCTCAAGCAAGCTCAGCAGCGGAGGTGACGAGCAGTGTACTTCGCCGAAGCCGACACTGAACAGAGTGAGGTGAGTATATTCAGCTCTTTACTCCCCCCAGTGGTGGAAAAAAAGAAGACATCCACTTTTTGAAAAAGGTCCCAACCTAGTTATGGACCTTCTAATCTCACCTTATCCACGCCGCAGGTTTTTCTGCTGAAAGTTTTCAGACAGATACCAAACTTCACCCTTCACGGTGGGCTATGTGTGCCAACCTTCAGGGATATGGGTTCCTATTTAAAGGATACCTCTCCCCTGGGCCTTGTACAAGACTCTTACCAGGACTTTATAGCGAAATAGCGAAAGTGCTGGATCTTAGAGCCCAGTCCTCCGAAGAGAGACATTACAGGCGACGCCTCATGGATGAGGCCCGGATCCCATCCAGATTCAGCTCATTTGTAGGCGTCTTGGATGGATCCGAAAGCATAGCTCTTTTACCCCCAGAGGGTCTCTTTGGTAGAGCTTTCCTTTAGCACCTCCTAACGCGTCCAACACCTTTCGACACTGGCGAAAAAACTGAGGTACTTCCCTGATGGGAGGGGTTATATGGAGGGGAACTGTCTTCCATTGGTTGTGCCAGTGTCCAATCACCGCTGGTGACCCTTAACCCATTATGTAATGACTAGCTCTGTGTCCCGTGGTGTACGATAAAGAAATACTGTTCCCCTCCAATTAGTGTGTGACCCCTCCCTCCCGTTTAGTGCCCCCATAGCAAGCAGCTTGCTATGGCGGCACCCGAGCCAAGTCACAGCTCCATGTGTCCATTCAGACACAGAGCCCCAACTCAGCCCCGCCCCCTCTTTCCCCTTATTGGCTAGCTGACTGTCATTGACAGAAGCGGCAGCCAATGGCTCTGTTGCTGCGTCTTAGCCAATCAGGAGGGAGAATCTCAAACGGCTGAGACACTGCTGGACAGAGAGGGACCTCAGATAAGTGTTAGGGGGGCTGCTGTACACAGAAGGCTTTTTATCTTATGCATCAAGTAAAAAAAAACTTCTGCCTTTACAACCACTTTAACAAAGCTAATAAGATTAAAACCATGAAATAAGTTGTAGCTTCCTCAAATCACAAACAATTTCTTAAAACCTTGGTCTACCGATGACAACTTTACATCTGCATATCGAGCTTTAGGCCCCATGCACACAGGGCATTTGGCCAGCTCTCCTGAGTGCCATTTTCCTGGCAGCAGCGTTTTTGGCAGAAAAAAACACGATTGATGCAAGCCTGTATAGGCCCGTCAAGTGTTTGGGCTTTAAGTCATTACACTGGTCAGAATATTTGTTTTCCTCATTGGCCAGATTAAAATTTATTCTGGCCAATTAATTTAACGCTCAAGCACTTGATGCGCCCCCTGCATCAACGCGCGTTTAGGCGTGTGAAATGTTTTTTCTGCAAAACGCTGCGGCTCCTGGATGCGCTGGCCCCTAAAAGCATTTTTTAATGCTCAGTGTGCATGAAGCCTTCTATCAACTGCAGAATAGGCCCCATACCCTTGTTAATAAATAGAAAAAAACTTGCGCCACCTAGTGTGTATATAAAAAAAGCTGCACCTAAAATTTCAGTGATGGCTGAAAACAATGTGAATAGTGAGAGATAAGGGCGCTCAGTGGTAATAAAACTAATATTGATCAATAATTAAATTGATATAATTACACCTGCCTAAAATATATAGTGCAATAAACAAGTGAATATTTGTAATCACAAACCAATGAAAATCAATAAACCAGTGACTCCCAAAGAAACAAAACAATAATGAATAGTGCATCAAAGTCCAAAGAAATACACAAAACGTCCCACAACGATAGTGAACAACGAATATGTTTCCTGCGTGTGTAATAAATCTTCAATAAACATGATATTTATAATCAAATAAACTCTTGTGACTGTTCAATTCCACCTTCACCAAAAGCAGTGACACCCGATAGTGCTGAAGTAATGATGGCAGCTTACCCCAACAATTTGACCCTTTTAACTAAAAAAGAGGTCAAGCAGGCTTTCTGCAAGTGTCAACTTGCCAGATATCAAAGCTATGATGTCCACAGAGCAGGCGGCGGTGGATGATGGGATAAGAACTCCGATATTATGCAAATTAGGAGAAGAGAAGCAAAAAATTGTGTAATACCATTTATTGCACAGAATAGTTTAAAAAGCCAAAAACGCGCTTACTTAGTAAGTGCCCCGACCCGGCACTGAGGCTGTAAAGGCGTGGGTATACGAATGGCGGTCCCAGACCTGTGAATAATGGCGTGCGTTCCACCTCTTCGGAACGAACAGCCAGCGGGACCTGGAAGCGCTTCCTGATGACGGAACCCGAAACGTACGTCGAGGCGCAATACAGGTCACGCAACTGACGTTTACTTCCGGTCCCGCTGGCTGTTCGTTCCGAAGAGGTGGAACGCACGCCATTATCCACAGGTCTGGGACCGCCATTCGTATACCCACGCCTTTACAGCCTCAGTGCCGGGTCGGGGCACTTACTAAGTAAGCGCGTTTTTGGCTTTTTAAACTATTCTGTGCAATAAATGGTATTACACTATTTTTTGCTTCTCTTCTCCTAATTTGCATAATATCGGATTTCTTATCCCATCATCCACCGCCGCCTGCTCTGTGGACATCATAGCTTTGATAACTGGCAAGTTGACACTTGCAGAAAGCCTGCTTGACCTCTTGTTTAGTTAAAAGGGTCAAATTGTTGGGGTAAGCTGCCATCATTACTTCAGCACTATCGGGTGTCACTGCTTTTGGTGAAGGTGGATTTGAACAGTCACAAGAGTTTATTTGATTATAAATATCATGTTTATTGAAGATTGATTACACACGCAGGAAACATATTCGTTGTTCACCATCGTTGTGGTACGTTTTGTGCATTTCTTTGGACTTTGATGCACTATTCATTATTATTTGTTTCTTTGGGAATCACTGGTTTATTGATTTTCATTGGTTTGTGATTACAAATATTCACTTGTTTATTGCACTACATATTTTAGGCAGGTGTAATTATATCAATTTAATTGTTGATCAATATTAGTTTTATTACCACTGAGCGCCCTTATCTCGCACTATTCCCATACCCTTGTTACCTTTTGTTGTTCTCTCATTGAACCCCCCCCCCCCCCCCAACAACCCCTCTTTTCCTTATGCCATCCCCTCCTTCTCTTAGTGCTCTCTATCTAATCTTACCTTGGGGCATAGTGTTCTAACTCCAGGTACACCAGAACCTCATCTACAGATCACAACACACCCTGCAGAGGTATCTAATATATCAGATTTTGAGACTTTGCTTGTATACAAGTCAAATACGTCATGCCTCTTAACATACTGAAAACTGTCTAAACCATGATCCTGCCAAATAAATAGTTATGAAGCAGACCCCTTACCTTACCTTATGCAAATACCACCTAGCGAACAACCTCATCTACCTCAAATGTGTTTGTGCTTGTACTTGCCAATTGTGAGGTTATCCATCACTGTCACTTCCAGATGTTTATACCCTAATATAACATCTTTGAAAAATATCTTAGAAGTGCAGTCTCTGTAGATCTGAGGGGAAGCTCTGCTGATTCCTGTCATACAATCATGTGCAAGCAAAAATAGTGTTTTTTTTATCCTACTTATCCTAAAATGTAGAGGATCTCACTTCCGCCTTCCACGCAGAAAAAAAGTATCTAAAGAATTCAAATAGTTTTTAGTTAATGCTATCTGTGCCCTTGCTGAGGTGCACCACCCCATTTGCCCTGGTGTTCACTCTCAAAGGGACAGGAAATGAGAAATCCAACATTTTACAGTTGTCACTGGAGCAGGAATATAGGAGAAATCTTCTAATGGGTACATCTGTGCCAGTGACAATTGTCTAAAATTAAATTTGCCATCAGCTTGGGAAGATTTCCTCTCACTTTCTGGTGTGTCTCCAGGACAGGTAGTGAACGGAAATCTCCTTTCAGGGCAATAAGACAAGATCGCTTGTAAGAACAACCCCCACTACCCACTTACCTTCCCCTCACAGTTTTTCCAGTTATGGAGGACCATGTCATCTTCCCCCAGGATGCAATGCTCAGGCCTGAGTAGCCAATTGCCAGGCCCAAGCACTATTACCTGAGCAAGGCAAGGCAAGGCAGACAATTATCCCTATGTAAGCAAATTTTGGTGCAATTAAATATCGTTTAAGTTACCCTTTCATTTTCCTTTCAATCAAGAGTATTCAAAAACAAGTCACAGGAAACATCTTTTCTATTTACATATTTTGTGTCTTATGTTGAGCTTTTCCTTAAGAGCCCATTCACACAGGGGCGTCTTTGGATCCGACTGCAAATCACCCCAGGTCGCCCCTAGTCGCCTCAGGTCGCGCTGGCTGAAGAAATCAATGTAAGTTAATGGAGCCGTCCTTATGCACACTTTTTTTTTTTTTTATTGAAAAGCCCATGGCGTGTGAAACACACCCAAAAACTCCACCCGGTGCCAAAAAAAGTGCACACACATAAAGAGTGAAACACAAAACGTGCAACGGGTGTAACACTTGTCCTCCACATGGAAGGACCTTACCCTGATCCCCCGGGGCGTTAGGCTCCTGACAGGGACGGAGGTACTTATGGTCTGACTGGCCGAAACCAGACAGACCCCATTCGTCGGTGAGTCTGCCGAAACAGACCCATCCAAGTACTAGGTGGGGCTCCCCCGAAGGGAGACCCCCATGAGAGCAGGCGAACCAGGCCAGAAGACCATGTCCACCTACTCCCAAGTCGTTCAGGGCAGGCCCGAGGACCTACACCCTACTAAACACAGTGACAAACGTGCTACATCAAACAAAAAAATACAAAAAAGTGACACACACAGGGATAAATAAAAAGAAAGTGGGGAGAAGGAAGATGGGAGAGTGAAAGGGGCCATTGTGCAGTACAATGGCCGGCCCTCCGGCCAGGAATAAAAAATTCCTCTGGTCCTAGCCAAAAGGCTCGGCCCTAGAGGCAGGTGCTCAAAAAGTGTGTTATGGTGAAGTGACCATGGTGCCAAAAACCCAAAAGTGCTGCGGGACAACACTTGTGCAGTTATGGCACCCCTGAACTGCCACTCCAGGGGCACATTCACCATAGGCTTTTCGGTTCTGATCCGACCCCCCGACCAGGTCAGTGCGGCCTTCCGCTCCCACTGGATTGAGAGCCCTTCTGGGTTTTCTCGGGGAGAGCCGCCGACAGTAAAAGCGGCCCCCCGGTACTAGCCCTTCCAGACTCCCACAATCCGGCAGATTTGCAAGACTCATCCCCGACCCCGAAACAGGGCCGGGCATGCTCCTCCACCGGACGCCAATAGGAGCAGCGCCTACACCAACACCGGCCAGAAGGCCAGAATAAAAACCCCCGGCCCTCCGCCTTGACCAAGTGATTCTCCATCCCCATCAGAAGGCTTTCACCTCCACACCAGCAGGTTTTGCATATGCCACCGCCATCCCTTTCCACCTCGCCGTGTACTGGGGACGGTTAGCACAGCGCCACCTCCTGGCAACTGATAAGAACAGATACTACACTTGATCTTAGCCAAAAGGCCGAGAAGCGATGGAGCCGTCCTTATGCACACTACTGCAGTCGCTCCGACTTCAAAAAAGGTCCCTCTACTACTTCAATCCGACTCCTAGGCGACCTATAACCATTCATTTCAATGGGAGTCGCCTCTCACTGTCTTAATAGGAGCAACTCTCCAGGAAGATAACATACATTTATCAGGCAAACCTCTCCCTCCCCCCTCCCTCCCACAGAGCTGATTCTTGTTTGATTGGCCACTGGAATGTCTCCTGTCCTGCAGGCAACTTGGAGTTGCCTTGTAAATAGCTCCAGGTTGCGCTGTGATTCATTCTCAAGTCGTGTCTGAGTTGCCTCATAAAATCTCGCTGGAAGTCGTGTTGCCCCTGTGTGAATGGGCTCTCACTGGCATGCTACATAAACAAAAGCAACAGTGCTCTTACCCGTCCTAGTATGTCCAGAGGTAGCTTGGAGTTAATCAGTACCGGCTTCACTTTGTCTCCAGATAGTAAACCATTCACTGGTAATAAGCTATCAAAAATTCCATCAAACTTGGCTTTCTCTTCTGTCTGGTAAGTAAAAAAAAATCAGCAACAAAAGGGATAAGAAGCTATTCTTAAAAGGGAGATCACAGTGGATTTTTTATATACTTATATATAATACAAATACGTGCATACATCAACAGCTGACCCACATCCATTACAAATTTGCTCTTAAAGTATAGTGTGATTTTAAATAATTTGACCTAGTCTACCCTCCTCTACCCATCCCTTTAATAAAGCTCAAACCTATGTACATATTCCAGAACTTCACATTCTACCCTGATTGGAAAACCAAATAATGGAGTACAAGTGAGTTTGTCTCTATACTGCAAAAGCATGCATGAGATGAACCCAGTCACTATGGCCTGTCCGATCTGGGTAATCGTCCATCTAAAGTATATGATGGTGGATTACCTGTGTTGAGGGGGGGGGGGGAGAGAGAGAGAGAGAGAGAGAGGAGAGGGAGAGAGGAGAGGGAGAGAGGAGAGGGAGAGAGGAGAGGGAGAGAGAGAGAGGGGAGAGGGAGAGAGGGGAGAGGGAGAGAGGGGAGAGGGAGAGAGGGGAGAGGGAGAGAGGGGAGAGGGAGAGAGGGGAGAGGGGAGAGGGAGAGAGGGGAGAGGGAGAGGGGAGAGGGAGAGGGAGAGGGAGAGGGGAGAGGGAGAGGGAGAGGGAGAGGGAGAGGGGAGAGGGAGAGGGGAGAGGGGAGAGGGGAGAGGGGAGAGGGGAGAGGGAGAGGGGAGAGGGAGAGGGGAGAGGGAGAGAGGAGAGGGAGAGAGGAGAGGGAGAGAGGAGAGGGAGAGAGGAGAGGGAGAGAGGAGAGGGAGAGAGGAGAGGGAGAGACCCCTTTCTCTTTGACCCTTTTCTCTTTGACCCCTTTCACACTGAGGCGCCAATAGCGTCGGCGGTAAAATGCCACTATTTTTACCGCCGATGCTATGGGCGGATTTGCTGCGCATTTCGGCCGCTAGCGGGGCGCATTTATCCCCCGCTAGTGGCCGAGAAAGTGTTAAAACCGCCCGCAAAGCGCTGCTGAAGCAGTGCATTGCGGGCAGTACAGCTGCGCTGTCCCATTGATTTCAATGGGCAGGAGCAGTGGAGCAGCGGTAAACACTGCTGCTTCACCGCTCCAAAGATGCGGCTAGCAAGATCTTTTTTACCATCCTGCTAGCGCAACGCTCCAGTGTGAAAGCCCTCGGGCTTTCACACTGGAGACAATGGAGCTGCTTTTTAAGGGCGGATTGCAGGCGCTATTTTTAATGCTATAGCGCCTGCAATACGCTCCAGTGTGAAAGGGGTCCAAGTGTCAGGAAAACTTGTCAGAAGTGACTCATGCCGATAGTAGAGAAATGAGGCAGCAGACAGTAATGACACGTCGTGCTCTGGATTGAGACAAGGACACACTATAGAGGGATATGCTTTGTTCATATATCATGTCTGAGGTTTTCAAACACTTTAAGATGATTACACTAGGCAAAGATAACTAAATTTAGGTAAAGATAATGCAATTTGTTTTCTTTTAATACAGTTCTTAAGCTAGATTTCATTTTCAGGCTTGACCCCAGAGTACCAATATTCATTGATGAATTATTCAGTTCTGCATTATATTGGTAATAATGAGATGCACAGATTATCATCAGATTCTATATACAGTATGTTGTTCACTTCACTATATCCGTAAAAATAAAAAATAAAGATATATGAAATGCATGAAGTGCAGCCACACCTACAAATTGCAATTGCTAAAGCAACCATAACTACTTTTTTTGGAAAAAGTATAACCAAACAGGTTATTGTGTGGCGGACCAAAAATAAAATTAAAGAGTGCCCCTGAACCAGTTATAAGCACTGGTAAAGCCTGTTTAAAATAGGATCTACAATGTAATCTATATATCGCTCTTCAATCACATTCCAAAAAGAAGAGGTTTATTCCTCATTCTATGCTAATGGACAGAGCCATATAAATCATATCTTTATGCCCCTTAGTCAACTGTACATGCAAAGCCGTTTAGTGTACTGATAACAAGCCTGAAACAACTAAATGCAGGCAGGAATTAATGACTAGAATATTAGATTGTTTCTGTGATAGATATATAGATAGATAAAGATAGAGGGTTCTAGAATATGTTGTAGGAAATCTCTACTCTACTTTTATTTGGAAAAACTCTTCCACACAAAGGTGCATCTCTAAAGGTAACATATATTACCATTACTACTTATATGGACTAATTATCTACGCTTTTTTGAACACCATACCAGACTTGCATGTCTGCAAACAAGCGAACTAATGATTACACATTCTGTTGCATTACTGCCCACGGGTACAACCCATCTCCTTCACCAATTCAGAAATGCCGCCTTCTCTTGTTTGTTTAAATGACAAGCTGTCAGTGCCAACTGTTGGTTGCTTTAGCCAAGAATCTTCTGTGTGGCTCACAGCCATTGTTTTGCAAGTAAACTGTGGTCAGACTAAATCGTTGTTGAACAGTAACTGCTTGATTATGCCAGTCACAGAAATCCTGGTGACAGCATGGTAACAGTTTCATTGTACAGAGAAGAGAAAACGATTATTGACTGGTTAGTCAACTGAATATTGCCCGTTCAGTTGCACATATTCTTTCCTCTGATTTTTTTTTTTTCATAACCAAAATCTTTTTTATATAGAGTAGCTCCATTTATTAAAAAAACAAACAAAAAAAACACAAGGTTTTAATGTGTCTGTAGGAGAAGGAAGGAAAGAAGTTGAGGTATGGAACGGTTACTGCTAAACAATTTTACATGCTTTACTTTTCTCTTCTACAGATAAGTGTGCTTGAAATAAACTGTCATAAAAGCCGACACTGACTGAGTGGCTGAAGAAGTACATCTAGAGTGGAACAAAGCAGTTCTGCATTGCAAGCTTTTACTTATTGGAAAAGACAATGCAAATGATCCTATGGAGACAACAAAAAATTGTAAACTTAAAACAGAAAATGTCAAAGTATGTAGGACCATTCTTGAGATAGTTAGGTCTATGACCATCAGTTATTTTTATTTATTTTCATTGCATGCATGCCGTTTGCCTTCACTTCCTGTCCCAGAGACACAACAGGAAGTAAAAGATTCCTTTAAAGTGATATACCCCTCTTAGACAGCTGCTCCTGTGACAACTTAAAAAGTTACATTTCCTATCACCTTGTACAAGAGACAATGATCACGTAGACCAGGGATACGCAATTAGCGGCCCTCCAGCTGTTGCCAAACTACAAGTCCCATCATGCCTCTGCCTCTGGGTGTCATGCTTGATGCTGTCAGAGTCTTGCTATGCCTCATGGGACTTGTAGTTTTGCAACAGCTGGAGGTCCGCTAATTGCATATCCCTGACGTAGACTAATAGTGAGGGTGAATCTCCTCAGTACAGTAGAAAATGGAGAAAGTTTGGACAGCCGCACTCCAAAAAATTGTTCCTTTTATTGTAAAATCAAATCACAAAAATACATGCCACAGCAAAAAACAGATGCAAGCCGACACGTTTCACACTGTAGTTCAGTGCTTAATCATAGCTTGATTAAGCACTGAGCTATAGTGTGAAACGTGTCAGCTTGCATCTGTTTTTTGATGGGGCATGTATTTTTGTGATTTGATTTTACAATAAAAGGAACAATTTTTTGGAGTGCGGCTGTCCAAACTTTCTCCATTTTCAGCATTACCATATGCATTGCCAGCACCCGTGGCTTTGGATCCAGTGAAAAGGCTCATCAATCACATCTGAGCAATAACTCCCTTTCTCTCCTCAGTACAGTACATTCAATGTCAGTAGAGCATGTTATCAGAGCAAAACTTACACGAACAGACCAAAGACCTTCAACAGGAGGCGGCGTGATCAAAAGGGGACTGCTGGTATCATTCTTCAAAACAAAAGAAAAATTAAAGTTATTGCACATTATATGCTAAAATGACCATAACTGTTTATTTTCCCCATTTCTGAACTATATTTACTGTACAACATCATTCTGTTTGTGGACGCTGCTCTCGGCTAGATTGCAGAGGGAATGTATGGCTACTGTCTCTTTAGAGTATATTTTACCTTGAAAATTGTGCTGTAATCAAGGCTTGTAAGCCGGAACGCGTGAGCCCCTGTATATTTTACTCACTTTTTTTATGCATCAATAAGGAAGCTCTATTCTTTGTATTTATGTTTCTTTAGAGTAGCTCATTTTCTTTTGTTTTTAGGATTCTCTTTATGTTTTTTGTGAACCTCAATTTTTTTTTATTAACCAGTTCCCGACTGGCTCCTGTACATATACGTCGGCAGAATGGCACGGCTGGGCAAAGCAACATTTATTTACGTCACTTTGAAATTTCCGACGTGTGGGCGCGCGCGCGCCCCTGCCGCGAGCTCTGTGCCCTGCGGGACCCGATGTCCGCCGGTGTCCCGCGATCGGGTCACAGAGCTGCAGAACGAGGAGAGGCAAGTGTAAGCAAGCATCTCCCCGTTCTGCCTAGTGCCACTGTCACTGATCGTCTGCTCCCTCTCATCGGGAGCAGCGATCAGTGACGTGTCACTCGTAGCCATGCCCGTTAGCAGTTAGAATCACTCCCTAGGACACACTTAACCCCTTCCTCCCCCCTAGTGGTTACCCCTTCACTGCCAGTCACATTTATACAGTAATCAGTGCATATTTATAGCACTGATCGCTGTATAAATGTGAATGGTCCCAAAATAGCGTCAAAAGTGTCCGATACGTCCGCCATAATGTAGCAGTCACGATAAAAATCGATGATCGCCGCCATTACTAGTAAAAAAATAAAAATATTAATAAAAATGCCATAAAACTATCCCCTATTTTGTAGATGCTTTTGCGCAAACCAATCAAACGCTTATTGCGATTTTTTTTACCAAAAATATGTAGAAGAATACGTATCGGCCTAAACTGTGGGAAAAATAGGATTTTTATAACAGCTTACCTGTAAAATCCTTTTCTTGGAGTACATCACGGGACACAGAGCGGCATAGTAATTACTATGTGGGTTATAGAGCTTACCTTCAGGTGATGGACACTGGCACACCCAAGACAGGAAGTCCCCTCCCTATATAACCCCTCCCATATCGGGAGTACCTCAGTTTTGTAGCAAAGCAATAAGTGTCCCCAAAAGAGGGGTGGGAGCTCTGTGTCCTGTAATGTACTCCAAGAAAAGGATTTTACAGGTAAGCAGCTGTTATAAAAATCCTATTTTCTTTATCGTACATCACGGGACACAGAGCGGCATAGTAATTACTATGTGGGATGTCCCAAAGCAATGCCAAAATGAGGGGAGGGAGACACCATAACAAGCTGGGCGCCATCAGGCATGAGGATCTATACTGCAGCCTGCAGCACACTACGCCCAAAGGCGATATCCTCATGACCTCTTACATCCACCGTATAAAATGTAGTGAATGTGTGGACTGAAGACCAAGTTGCGGCCTTACAGATTTGAGCCAAGGAGGCCAGCTGATGCACTGCCCAAGAAGCACCAACCGCTCTAATAGAGTGTGCTGTAATTTTAAATGGAGGCACCTTCTTTCTCAGACCATAGGCTTGAATAATAACCTGCCAAATCCACTTAGAAATAGTAGATTTCGACGCTGCCTGGCCCCTTCTGGCAGAATAAATAAAACATCAGTTTTTCGAATCATAGCAGTAGCTTCAAGATAGGCTTTAACTGCTCTTACTACATCCAAAGAATGTAATCATTTCTCTTCCACCGAACTAGGTTTGGGAAAAAAGGAAGGAAGAACCATATCTTGGTTCAAATGAAAACTTGACACGACCTTCGGAAGAAAGGCTGGATGTGTACGTAAAACCACTCTATCCTTATGGATAATCAAATATGGCTCCTTGCAAGATAAAGCTGCTAATTCTGATACCCTCCTGGCTGAGGATATAGCTACCAAGAACACTAATTTCCTGGTGAGGAGCACTAAAAGGAATGTGGAGCAATGGTTCAAAAGGTTGTCTTTGAAGAACTGATAGAACCAAGTTTAAGTCCCATGGACATATGGGAGACCTCACTGGTGGGTTGATACGAGTCACACCCTGCAAGGAGGTTTTTACTAGCGAATGTGTAGCTAGTGGCCTTTGAAAAAATATCGATAAGGCCGAAACCTGTCCCTTAATAGTACTTAAGGCTAGATTTTTGACAACAGCCCACTGCAGGAAGTCAAGTATTCTGCCTATGACGTACTTCCGAGGATGCCATTTCTTGGCTTCACACCATGCCACATACGCCTTCCAAACTCTATAATATATATGTCTAGATACTGGCTTTCTAGCATTGATTATCGTAGACACCACTGTGTTAGAGAGACCTCTCTCTCTTAGAATGTGGGATTCAATAGCCAGACCGTTAAATTTAGAGTTTGTAAAGAAGGGTGGTATATCGGACCCTGCCTGAGCAGGTCTGGCCGAAGCGGAAGGGTCCAAGGCTTAACTACAGACATTCTTACAATTTCCGCGTACCAGGATCTCCGAGGCCATGCTGGGGCTACCAGAATCACCGGCCTATTTTCCATATTAGTGCAAACTGATCCTATGGGAACACCAGCGCATCCGATCCGCAAGCAAGCGGGTCTCTCGTCCTGGACACAAAGCTGTTCAATTTCTTGTTGAACCTGGATGCGAATAGATCTACATCTAGTGTCCCCCATCTCTGACATATTGTCTGAAAGATGTCGGGGTGAAGAGACCATTCCCCTGGGAATAACTGCTGCCGACTCAGGAAGTCTGCTTTCCAATTCTCTATTCCTGGAATTAAGATAGCGGATATGCATGGGACATGTCTTTCTGCCCATATCAGGATATGATTCACCTCCTTCTGGGCCGCACCGCTCTTGGTGCCCCCTTGGTGATTGATGTATGCCACAGCTGTGGCATTGTCTTATTGGATCCTGACAGGAGACCCATGTAGCTTGGAAGTCCATGCTTCCAGGGCCAACCGTGCCGCCCGAATTTCCAGCAGGTTGATGGGCAAGGTCTTTCGATATTCGACCACTTTCCCTGGAGTGAACATTGCTCCAGTACTGCCCCCCAGCCTAGAAGGCTGGCATCCATAGTTACTACCCTCCAAGAGATTGGAATGAACGACTTTCCCTTTTGTAAATTTTGGTGTACCAACCACCAACATAGATTCCTGCGTACTGACGCCAGGGACATTGGGAAGTCTAGGGCTTGAACCTTTTTGTTCCAGGCGGATAGGATGGCGTTCTGCAATTTCCTTGAATGGAATTGAGCATACGGAACTGCTTCGAATGAGGCCACCATCTTTCCCAGCAACCGCATGCAAAGACGAATGGATGGCTGTCTCTTTGCACAGATCGCTTGAATTAGTTCTCTTAAGGAAGAGATTTTGCCTGAGGCAGAAAAACCTTTCTTTGGTCTGTGTCTATGAGTAAGCCTAAATATTTGAGTCTTCTTGCTGGCTGCAAGGCCGATTTGTCCAGATTTAGGACCCAGCCCCGGGATTCCAGGTATTGTACCGTGTTGTGTACAGCAACCCTTAGGTTGGAAGCCGACTGATCTATTATCAATAGATCGTCCAGGTAGGCCCTTATAGATATTCCCCGAGTTCTTAAGTCGGCCAACAGAGGGGCCAAGATCTTCATGAACACTCACGGAGCCGTGGCCAACCCGAAGGGGAGCGCCATAAACTGATAATGTCGTTGTTCCACCGCAAAGCGTAGAAGCTTTTGATGACTGGGGAATATAGGAACATGTAAATAAGCATCCCTGATATCGATGGACGCCAACCATTCTCCCCCTTGTAGGGAGACGGCTATTGACCGAATTAATTCCATACGGAACGATTTGACGATTAGGAATTTGTTTAGACCTTTGAGATCTAGTATGGGTCTTACATCTCCGTTGGGCTTTGGAACGGTAAAGAGGTTTGAGTAAAATCCCAACCTCTGTTTCTTTACCGGAACCTCCACAATTACCCCTTGGGATAATAGTCGGTCTAACGCCGAAAGGAGAGATCCTCTCCTTACTGGATCTTTTGAGACGTTCGATGTTATAAACCGAGGAGGAGGAAATTCCTGTAACTCCAACTTATATCCCAGGGATACCGTGGAGAGAGCCCATCTGTCCCGGATCGTCTCTCGCCAAGCCCCTGAAAACAACAGAAGTCTTCCCCTCCACTCGTCTGAGTGGGGGCGACCCTTCATAAGGCCAGACTTGGGGGCTGGTTTAGTATTCCTTCGGTTCCAGGGTTTTTTATTACCCTGTGGCTGTCCCTGAGCTCTCCCTCCAGGATTGGATCGGGGAGGCCGTCGGAACTGCTTAGAGGCTGAAGTTCCTGGGACTGGCAAGGTGGGCCGCTTGAAAGCAGGACCCCTGAATTTCCTTTTAACAGGTAAAAGTGTACTCTTCCCACTGGAGATTTTCTGGATGTATTTATCCAAGTCCTCGCCAAATAACTGCTCCCTATGGAATGGAAATCCAGCCAGGAGCTTTTTACAGGGCGTCTCGGCTGACCAGTTTTTCAGCCATAAGAGTCTACGCATGTGTACCAACACCAGCGTAAGGCCTGATGAATTGAATCTTTAATGGCGTCAACCGCAAAACATAAAGCCCTAGGTAGATCTGCTAAATCCTGCGCCTGCTGAACTGGCATGTCTTTTAAAGCCAGCTTCATCTGGTCTTTCAAGGCCTGACAGATGCCAATGGCTGCCACTGCAGGCTGAGTTACAGCCCAGCTGTAGAAAAAGCAGTCTTTAATAGGGTTTCCAACTTTTTATCTGTTGGATCTTTAAACACCTGTACATTGTCCACTGGACATGTCAGGGATTTGTTCACAGAGGAGATGGCAGCGTCCACAGTAGGAAGGCTCCATTTTTCGGTGAACTTTTCCTCCATAGGATATACCACAGAAAACTTTTTGGGAGGAAGGAACAGTTTATCAGGATGTTCCCAATCCTTATAGATGAGATTTTCTAGCAATGGATGCATTGGAAAGGAACCATTAGCCTGCGGGGCTTTCAAAGAGCCCAATGAAGAAACCGATGTAGTTGCTGGTTCAGAAAGGGGCAGCTTGAAAGCTGACCGAACCATGTCTGTTAAAGACTGAACTAACAATCTTTCAGCCTGAGATGCTGAAAACGGTTCCTCTAAAGTAGATTCCTCAGAGGCTGCATCATCCTCCTGATCCCCTGCAGGAAAATCAATTTCATCTTGAGACAATTGCTCTTCTGTTAGATACTCTAATGGTGGAGATGGAGATCTGGCGCTCTTTTTTCCCGGCAGGGAGGAAGTGATTAATGCCGCCAATCTTTGTTCTAATCCTCCCAGAGCAGAGGTAAAAGCCTCCTCTGTCACATATACCGGAGCAGGTGAACTGAGGGCAGCCGCAGCACCTAGCATTCCTGATGGCTCCCCTCGGGTAACTACCTCTGATTTATCAGGGGAGGATATATTAGTAGGAGCAAGCCCCAGATCCTCAGAGCCCGATGGTGAACCCTTTAGCTTCTTAGGATTTTTATTCCCAGAGCCCTTGGAAGGCATAGTCCTAGCTCAAGCTAAGGATTTACAGCCAAAAATGCACCCACTACTAGCTATAGTCTAGCGTACAAGCTTGCTATCGGAGCTAGTCAGGTGACTAAAACTAATGTGCCTTGGGGGATGCCTGTATCACCACCTGTAGTGTGCCCAATATAATATCAAAAATAAATGTCACCAAGGAGCTCTGCTGATGTGTCCGTCCTCTTACAGCATGTCTCACAGAGGCTGTCTTTTTAAAGCAGAGGACGCCCGCACATGCGCAGAAGCGCGCGTCATTGCGTGCGCGTCAATGCGCACGCACATGCACCAATGCGCACTAATGCGCGTGCCAGAAACGCTCCCTGGAAGGAATAGGGAGAGGAGCAGGAGGAACTTTTCCTCCATAGGCTTCCCACTGGGAGCTGCAGTTTTACATTGGAGCCTGGCTGACACTATAGAGGGAGACCACAGCGCCATATCTAAGAACGCTGTTTCCAGGTCCCCCTAGCAGGTATGGTAACATTTTTACAGATGGGTACTGCAGAGCTTGTACAGAGAAGAATGCTCCTCCATCTGTCTAGGCATTACACTTATAGAAGGTATGCCCAGCTATATAGACATTCTCAAGTATCTCCCTCCTGTGGCCAAACAGGTGTACTACGTAATGTCCAATAGAACCATAAGAAAATACATTTCAGGTTTATCAAAGATATTTTAGGCAACAGGTACAGTGGGAAATATACCATGTAGGTAAAATACAGGCAAACACATTAGTCTTGAAGGGTCCCTGCTGGACCAAGTTCCTCAGGGACCCTCACTTACCTGTCCCCGCCGCAGGACCCTGTTCGGCACAGACAGCCCAAACTTCGCCCCTTTGGCGGGCAACGTCATTTGACCTTCAGGGACCGGGGTCCTACTGAAAGGAACACCACTCCCCTGGACCTGTACAGCACCCTGCCAGAAAACCTCTTGGTATTGGGTCTGACCAGAGTACTGGATCCCAGGGTCCAGCCCTCCTAAGAGAGGCATTACAGGCCAAACCTCGTAGATGGTCCACATCTTCTTCCCCGAGGCCCGGGTACCGTCCATTTTGGCATTGAAGCACTTTGGATGGATCCGGAATAGCTCGCCTTTAGGCCTCAAAGACCATACGCAGAGCTAACTTGAATACATGCTTAACCGTGCCCAACACCTTTAGACACTGGCAACAAAACTGAGGTACTCCCGATATGGGAGGGGGTTATATAGGGAGGGGACTTCCTGTCTTGGGTGTGCCAGTGTCCATCACCTGAAGGTAAGCTCTATAACCCACATAATAATTACTATGCCGCTCTGTGTCCCGTGATGTACGATAAAGAAAAAAGGATTTTGTTTGGTAGCCACGTCACACGACCGCACAATTGTCAGTTAAAGCAACGCAGAGCCGAATCGCAAAAAGTGCTCTGGTCTTTGGCCAGCCAAATGTTTTCGGGGCTGAAGTGGTTAAAAACCTATTTAATAAAAAATATTTTAGTGCTTTTATGAGAACAAGGATGGCTATAGCAAAATTGTGCTTGGGTAACTGCATGGGGTTAATGCCTGCAATTGTTTTATATGCATGTATTTTTATTCCACATTTAGACCCCTTTCACACTGGAGGCGTTTTTGAGGCGCTTTAGCGCTAAAAATAGTGCCCGAGTGCTTTCACACTGGAGCGGTGCGCTGGCATGACGTAAAAAAAAGTCCTGCAAGCAGCATCTTTGGGGCGCTTTAGGAGCGGTGTATACACCGCTCCTAAAGCACCCCTGCCCATTGAAATCAATGGGCAGCGCCTCGGCAGCGATGTTTTGCGGGCGATTTTAACCCTTTATTTGGCTGCTACGGGGGGTTAAAAGCACCTCTAAAACTATGGTAAAGCGTCGGTAAAACTAGCTGCGCTTTACTGCTAACGTGGCCGCACTGTCAGTGTGAAAGGGCTCTAACAGGTAGAGCAAGCTGTCCAACTAATGTGGCAGTTATGGGGGTTGGGACAAACTTCAAAGTGTGAGTTTACCTTTACAGAAAATCTGTAAGGTAAACTTACACTGGACCATCGCACCCGGTCCCGTTGACCTGGTGTCCCGTGATCTCCCGTTCTGACACATTGTATTTGTTCTGTATTTATTTGTATATGTTTTTGTATTTATTTGTATAAATATGTATTTGTATATGTTCTGACACTTTACTGGTCCAGGGATTTGAAATCCCTGTGGCTTTCTCTCCCCTTCTCCAGTAATGACAGGGCAGGCTACGCGGGTTCTGATTGGTCTGATAAGAATGCCTCCAATACATACCTTTACGAGGTACCTGCAGGAGATTAAGCCGAGGGGATTTTTAAACCCGGGACTGGTGAAGCGGGCATCCGATTTGTCAGAGCGATTGATCGCCGGATTTCAGGTCAGCCAGACCGGGGAGGATGGGGTTTAGTGTAAGTTTATATTAGAGATTTAGTTGTAAAGGTGAACTTACCCTTTAAACTTTTTATTATTAAAGGCTTGTACTTTGTTTTTTTGTTTTTTCAAAAAATGTGTAAACTATTGCTGTAACTTGCCTGTAAAATTGTTAGCTTGTTCCAAGATAACTTGCCTACACAATTTTCTGTCTACTACAGGTATCAAAACATCAATATTAATTCTGACATCAAATTTCTATTTAGTTTTAGTCATATTCTTTGGACTAAAATTTAATTTTAGTCATCCGAATTGTTTTAGTTGTATTTTAGTCGACTAAAATCGAATGGGTTTAGTTATTAGTAATGCATTATTTAAAGTGGAAGCCCATGCAAAAACTAAAATCCCTGCATCTATAAACACCAGGGATCGAACACTAACCTCTCTATTCCTGTAAAGAAAAAATGAGCATACATACTTTTTTGGAAGCTGTTGTGACCCGCTCCAACCAGATCCCACGCTGAGCTGTCAGCCGCAGCCTCACAGTAGAGGCGGGTGCAGAGGAGACGGACTACAACGCAATCCCTATAGCAACTCTATGGGTGATGTCACTTCCCATTCATTTCACAGCTGTTGTCGGCCGTGTTCTCTGCAGATCGGGTCGGAATGGGTCAGATCGGATTCCAAAATGGTATGTATATTCATTTATTCTTTACAGGAATAGAGAGGTTAGTGTTAGATCCCTGGTGTCTATAGATGCAGGGATTTTAGTTTTTGCATGGACTTCCACTTTAAGCATTTCTCTAGAATTTCCAAACACATTATATACTCCTGGAGTAAAAATCTTATAACATAGGGGGTTATTTACTAACCCACTTTGCACTTTAAGTGCACTTGTAAGTGCAGTCGCTGTAGATCCGAGGGGGACGAGCAAGGAAAATAAAACCGCATTTTAGCTTGCACATGATTGGATGATAAAATCAGCAGAGCTTCCCCTTATTTCAGATCTTTCCCTCAAATCTACAGCCAGTGCACTTGTAGTGCAACGTGGATTTGCCTTTAGTAAATAACCCCCCATAGTGTAGGGACGAGAAAGTAAATGGGAGCGAGTGTGCTCAGGGCAGAGAACTGGATGGTCTGGGGAGGATGTTATTTTACACCGTGCTAAGCACTACTACCTTGCAGGGACTGGAAACACTCACCACTGGACTCTCAGCCAATACAGCTTGTCAGGGAGCGAGGCTTTAACAGACAGGCAGAGCTCCGAGGGAAGCAGAATTTCAGGTGGGTAAACAGCTCTCCCTCACATGTTAGTTAAGTTTTTGTTCCTTGGTTTAAACTGAAATAGATTTTTGTCATAGTTTGTCAATTGACTAGCGGAGGTCCACCCACTGCTGCAAAAATTAAAAGCCAGCAGCTGCACATACTGCAGCTGCTGACTTTTAATAAATCGGACACTTACTTAACTAGATGAGGCTCCGCTTTTCTCTCCTACTGGCCCGGCGGCCGGGGAAGAAGGAGGGAGCCTGGGCGGAGACGTCAATACTCGCGGCGGAGGCTCCCGAAAGTGGGAACAGGATACCTGTGAAAAACAGGTATCCTGCCCCCCCGAAAGATGCCGAATGCCACCGGTGGGGGGGAGGAGTACAATGAGCGGAAGTTCCACTTTTGGGTGGAACGCAGCTTTAATTCAAACTTTATTTTCGTTTAGTTTTCGTCACTGAAAACATGCAGCGGACGAAAACATTTTCATCAACGACGTTAACACTTCAAACCATTTCAATATTTCCCAGAAAAATATAATGTTCTAAATAAAAAAATATTTTGTTCTCCAAATTAAGAATTATAGCTCACAATTTGCTTCATCAATTCCCTCCTAAGGAACTTTTACACAGTTTGAAATGAAATGCCACAAGGACCTTCACAGCCCAGCCCTAATTTCACTATTGCATGCCACGGTTCTACTATTTCTCCCTCTGGGACTCCCCACACATACAAGTGTGTTGCAAAATGGGAAAATTACCAAGATGCCACACTACAGGAGGAGATCTAGCAAAAAATCTGGATGACTACCAAGTCCTGCTTCCAAAATGTGAACGCTTTAAAATGGCAACTTTAAAGCAGAATTCCAGAAAAAATAAAAATAGCCTAATAAAAGCGAAAAACAACAAAATCTGCAATATTGACCCTTAATTCAGTGAATTTTTTGCAGTACTTTTCTCCTACTAGATATCCTCTGCCGGATGGTCAGAATCATTCAAATCACGTCGTCCTTGACTTGCCCCAGTCTGACTGGAAAGAAAAGCAGCACAGCAACGAGCTTTCCCTTCCTATCAGCATGCTTCTTGTCAGCACATAAACTGCCTCTTTATACTTCTTTCTCTCACGCCCAGCTATACAGGGACTGCAAGAGGCTGAAACCAGGTCATATTCAGGCACTTACACTACTTGTGTTAAAACATTATTATGGGGGGCGTGTCCAGGAGCCGACTGAGGAGGACGTGCAGACATTGAGCTCCACAACTGCACCCTCAATCTATAGCCATCCTCGCTCCTAATCCACTGGAAATTGCTCCAACTCTTCCCCTGTCGTTCCTGAGGATTCCATACCTGCAACCCAGCCTGAATTGTGACTCCGGGCCGGCCGTGCGGCAACTACCAGGCCTGCTCTACACAGCCCAGGCCCGACGCCATCTTGGGGCCCACGAAGCCTCCACCGCCTCCCGGAGGGTCCCTGGATACCCCACGGACATTCTACATCTCCATCCAGGCTCGGATGGAGGTGTTTGACTCTTAGGGAACCCCCTCGGTCTTCTTTTCGGCCCGTGGCCGGCTCCGGGGCCTGGCCGCCATCTTGCGGCTTGCGGGAACAGCAGCATCCTCCGGCCTAAAGTGCTGCGGTCGGCGGAGTGTGCGGCGGGCGGATCGGCCGCAAGTGTGCCTGCACTGGTCTGGTCTACATACCTGAGGGATCCCGGGACGTTCGGCCTGACACACCCGCGGCGGCCAGTTCTAGGAAAGTCCGCGGCTTCGGCCTACTCCTGGAAGTCGGCGGCCATCTTGCTGCTCCCAATACACCCAGAGCAACATCCAGCACAAAGCACCATCTCGCACGGGGTAAGCAGGGCGGGGGCAGAGTAAAAGGCACCAGAAGTAGGCTGATCCCTCCCCAGCTGGCAGTCAGAAAGGAGCACTCGGTGGGAGCCCTGACCCCATAGGTTCGAGGGGCGGCCATCTTGCTATACCCGACCATAGGACTGCTGGGTCCCCCCCTTGCCCGTTTAAAACCGCTTTGCCCTACCCATCAAGGTCTGATTACTCTGGTGTACGGGGCGGCTGGGCCTCCACCTCATTCATCTTGCCCTCCCCGTAACCCTCCAGTCACAGACTAGCAAGCAGTGTAGTGGCCATCTTGCTCCACCCGGACTCCGTGCTCCCCCTTGCCACTAGCCTTGCTCTGCCCCCTCCTCAGCCGCCAGTGCTGCCCAGGCTGCCGTACCGCTGTCTTGTAACGCAAACACCGGCACTCCCCTGCGCCTGCTCCAAGACGTCAGTAGCAGCAAAGCAAGCGTCTATTCCCATGTACGACACGGGTCGCACTTTCTGTTCTTCCACTCCACCTATGGGGATGCGTGGCTGAGGATGGACGGCTGAAGACATGTACTGCTGCGCATTGTGCTCTCCCGACGACCGCAGGCTGCGTTCCCAACCAATCACGCCCAATCTGCTGATGGTGGCTTCCAGCTCTACCTCTAGTGATTCCGCTGCACTGCAACCAGGTAATATCCAACGGTACCTGCTACGCACAGCCTCACAGGACTCCCGTACAGGGAAAGACAGGGCTTCATCAGCCCGAACCCCAGGCAAACCAACACCTCCTCCCCCGGCTGCAGCAGCTTTCTCTGTTGGTGGGACCGGCCCAGGTGTACACCCGACCCCTCCGATGGATCCCGCTACTCTTAGCGTGAACACGGCCTCAGCAGAGATGCTCTCCCAGGGCTCCACATCCGCTGCCGTACTTTCTGCTTTCCGAGCTGACTTTGATTCCTGGGCTTCCAAAATGGAAACTTCTCTCCATGTTGAACTGAATGCCCTCAAACAACGGGTTTCCGCGTCGGAGGTCACGGTTTCTGCTATGGCCACCACCCAGGAGGACCATTCAGCCCGCATAAAGGCGCTTGAAAATGCATCTACGGCTCACCTCTCCCGTCTACGGCAACACCAGCTCCGGATAGAAGATAGTGAGAACCGGAGCCGCAGGAACAACATCCGGCTGCAGGGGGTCCCGGAGGCTACATCAGGTGCCGATCTCAAACCCACTGTCATCGCTATCCTCAATCAGGTCCTGGGCAGGGAAGTTACATCTCCCATTGAATTGGACAGAGTGCATAGAGTGGGAGGCATGGGGGGTGACCGCAGGGACCGCCCTCGTGACGTACTTTGCCGGGTGCACTACTATACCCTGAAGGAAGAAATTTTGCGCAAGGCCTGGCGACTGGGGCCACTGGACTTTCACGGATCACCTATACACCTCTACCCGGACCTCTCCCGCAACACGCTGTACATGCGGCGAGCGGTCCGTCCTCTGCTGGACTTGATTCGCCAAGTAGGCGCCACGTACACTTGGGGCCACCCCTTCAGCATCAAAGTGACCCGAGAAGATAACCACAAATTTGTGCTGTCAGACCCGGACCAGCTTCCTGCCTTCTTCCTGTTCCTGGACCGGGACCCTATTGTCATCCCGAACTGGTTGGACCCCCCAGATGACCGTCAGCGGCTACCGGGCCCTCCTCTACAGCGTCGAGGACGCCCACAGTCTAGATCGGTACCTTCCGGTCCTAGAGTACGGCGAGCCACGTCACCAGAAGACTGATCCAGATTCTGTCGTCCGAGACCTGAAATGGTTCTTTTTTGATATGTCCTTTAGTCCACCAGGTGACTACAGTTCCTTTATGAGACTCCGGCCAGGTTTGCCTACTGTTTTCTCTATTTTGTTTTGTACTCACGGTTTTACTTGCGTATCCACCCCGCTGACTCTTGCTCACTTTGTTATCTAAGTGCTGCTGACGGTTTAGTTGTCTCGCTTGGCACGGAGAATGTTTCCTTGCCCTCAGCTGGTGCGGTTGTGCTTGCGGGGGCTTTGGAAAGGCGGTCGGTGGTGTTGATATGTTCTTTCACGGCATTGGCTCTACTGGCTGGCTTGGTGTTTCCCGGGCATAGCCCTTTGGCTTGTCCGGGGACCTCCGGGTCTTCCCTCGGGCTCTGGACATCTATGTCCCTGGAGCTTGGGACTGACTGGCCTTATCACTGACACCTTCTGTGCGTTTACACAGATATCTGAGCTAAGCCGTGACAACTATCATAGTTAATGCTGCTATAAATGTAGTAATTGGTGCTTCCAACCCTCGCATGCTTACGCGGGAATACCTGTGCCTTTATTCTGTCACCAGTTTGTGTACCCCTTGTTCTACGTTGATGTTATTTTTCTATGTAATTTTAGACTGTTTATTACACTCCAGCGTACCAATGGTATTAGTCTGACACTCTGCCCTTTAGTGACTAGGCAGTTGAGCATTAGATGCCACGGTCATTGGGTGTGTTACACTTACAGTTATGTTATATATGCCTGTTAGGTTGTCGGGATCACAACTCAGCTGTTCTAACCCCGTTCTCTCCCCCTAAATAGGATTGGCACAGTTAGTGCCTACTACGTGATATTTCACGAAGTGTTACGTTTTTGCGCACACTTTAGTATTCTTGAGCCGCCTTCCCCAGGTGCTCTCTACGTTCAATCTCTCCCCCGCCTCGCTCTACCTTCTCTCTTCCTCCCTTGTTGTGTTTCCCCCCTTTTTTTCCTCCCCGCTTTTCTTTTTTTTTCTTCTTCTCTCTCTCCCCCCCCCATCGCTCCATCATGGCCCACACAGTGACCTCTCACCCTGGGTTACAATTCTGTTCCTACAATGTCAATGGGCTCAATATTGCCTCCAAAAGAGGACAAATCCTGTATCAAATGCACAAACGCCAAGTCAATGTGCTTCTTCTCCAAGAGACACATTTTCACTCTGCCTCCACCCCTTCCTGTTCCAACAGATACTTCAACAGGTGGTTCCACAGCACTAGCCCAACCCAGAAAGCCAAGGGAGTGTCTGTGGCCTTCCATAAGACGCTCCCTATAGAGGTGCTTGACCATCTCTCGGACCCCCAGGGGAGGTATGTTTTTGTGAAATTCGTGTTATGGGGTACCAAATTTACAGTAGCTAACATTTACCTTCCTAATGTTAATCAAGTATCGGCCGCGTTACAATACATGAGGATTTTGTCAGGATTCAGTGAGGGTAAGCTCATATTGGGGGGAGATTTTAACACCCCTCTTGAACCACTTTTAGATTCCTCCACCTCGCGATCGTGTATCTCCTTCCCCAAACTGAGGGCTCTGAAACGGGCATTCTACGATCTGCGTCTGGTGGACGTTTGGAGAGTGCTGTACCCCACGGTCCGTAACTATACCCACTTCTCCCATGTTCATCACACCTATAGTCGTATAGACTACCTAATGAGTGACCATAGCTGCCTGGACTGGTCCCCGGAATGCACCATAGACCCAATGGTCTGGTCTGACCATTCTCCTATACACATGACATTCTCGCTCCCTTCCACTCCGATTAGGGAATGGTCATGGCGCTTGAACGATTCGCTGCTTACGAACCCGGAATGTGCGACAAGGGTTTCAGATACAATCTCTAACTTTTTTGCGGACCACGCTTTGGATACGACATCGTTGCCCTTTCAATGGGAGGCACTTAAGGCTGTCCTACGTGGTACCTTTATCCAAATGGGTACGCGTCTTAAAAAGGAGCGCTCAGCCGCCATAGAGGCAGCAAATAAAACGCTTAGAAACTTAGAAACTGAGCACAAACGATCCCCGACAGTGACAATGCTGGCGGACGTTTCTAGGGCACGATCACAACTTAGAGAACTTTATGAAGCCTCTGCACGTACATATGCAGATAAGCTCACTTTCCATCAATATAAGTTTCGAGATAAATGTGGTAGGCCACTGGCTCGCTCCCTGCACCCAAAAACAACCTCCGCCTTTGTGCCTCATATTCGGGGGGCACAGGGGGAAATGGTATCCTCACCCACTAAGATGGCGGGGGAATTCAGGGACTTTTATCAGTCCCTGTACAATATCCCTAAGACTCAAGGGACAAGTTCCCCTTCCTCCGGGGTGGAGGACCAGATGTCATATGTATTGGAAACCGCGCTCCCTACGTTAGAAGATGACGTCATCGCTGATCTGGAAACCTCAATCACAGAAGACGAAGTCACCAAAGCCATAGTGGGTACACCGAGTGGAAAGAGCCCGGGCCCAGACGGCTTTACTCCTAAGTTCTACAAACTTTTTGCCGCCCTCCTCACGCCCTTTCTAACTAAGGTGTTCAACTCTTTGTCGGAGGGTTCAGTGTTCCCTCCACAAACACTTGAGGCTCACATATCCCTCATCCCAAAGCCAGGCAAAGACCCCACTCTTTGTGCAAGCTATAGGCCGATCTCCTTGATTGGGGTCGATTTGAAAGTCTTTGCTAAAATCCTAGCCAATAGATTACAACCATTGTTGCCTGGGATAATACACCTAGACCAGGTCGGCTTTGTGAGTGGCCGTGAGGCTAGGGACAATACCCTGAAGACCCTTCTTTTAACCAACTATGCCCGGTCCCACGATATCCCACTATGCCTCTTAACAGTCGATGCCGAGAAGGCATTCGACCGAGTAGACTGGCAGTTCCTTCGACTATCCCTGCAACAAATAGGCGTGGGAACCAATATGATGGCGAGAATAATGTCCCTTTACTCCTCTCCATCTGCTAGGATTAGACTAAATGGCTCGCTATCTCCAGCCTTCTCTGTATCCAACGGGACGCGACAGGGATGCCCACTGTCCCCCCTCCTCTACGTTCTCACTATGGAACACCTAGCTATTGCTCTACGTAACAATTCTTCTATCCAAGGCATAACAGTCGGGCCCACACATACTAAACTTGCCCTCTTTGCAGATGATCTGCTCCTTTTCGTGACACACCCTCACACATCCTTGCCCTTGGTATTGCAGGAGTTTCGGAAATTTGGAGAAGTTAGCAACTTCAAGGTCAACTACAATAAATCGGAAATCCTCAACATATCTCTGCCTACGTCGGCCCTGCGAAGACTATCGTCTTCTTTCCCCTTCAAAACTGGTTCCCCCTCCATAAGGTATCTCGGAATTCAAATACCGGCGGATGCTTCCCAACTTTTTTCCTTGAACTTTACCCCCCTACTTCTTAGGACCCAGGCAGATTTAATCAATTATGCGTCCAAACAGCTCTCATGGCTAGGTAGAGTGAATGCCCTGAAAATGGATGTTCTCCCTAGGTTCCTGTATTTGTTTCAGACCATCCCTATTCACATACCTAATTCGTACTTTAAGAAAATACGCCAACTGTTTTCCAAATTTATTTGGAATGCGGCCCGTCCCAGGATACGGTATGAAACACTTTCTCTTCCAAAGGCTCGGGGGGGGGCTGGAGCCCCAGATGCCTCCCTATACCATAAAGCAGCGGTGCTCACCCGCATACTAGATTGGTTCCATCATTCTTCAACCAAGCTTTGGGTTCAGTTGGAAAGCAACATGAGCCCAATTGAGCTCTCCGCTCTCCCCTGGACCTTGCCTACGGTACGGGGGGGTTCGGGCCCTCTCAATGACCTTACCCATCAAACGATCCAGATTTGGGATCGCATGCTGTCCAGAAGGGGCTTATCAAACCGCATGGGGCCTATGACTCCCTTCTTTGGGACCCCGGCCTTTCCGCCAGCTATGTCGGTAGCAAGATTCGGACCATGGCGAAGAGAGGATCATAGGCGACTTGCCCAGGTCCTTCGTGCAGACCCCACTTTGAGGTCAGATACCTCTACCGGTCTGACCTCCCGTCACCCCATGCAGTGGCTTCGGAGGCAACAGACTGCCTCCTACATCCGGACTTTCCCATCTATTACAGACATTCTTGCTGAACCGACGGGATTCGAGGAACTGCTCCTGCAGGTGGAACCTCCAACGCATGTTGTATCGCAACTATACTCCCTTCTGCTCGATGTTTACTCCCCTGGCCTCCCACCGTTTACGGTGGCCTGGGAGACAGACCTCCGTCACACTATCTCCCCTATTGACTGGCAAAAATGTTTTACCCTGACGCACAAATTGTCCATAGCCACCAAGACCCAGGAGAAGGGGTTTAAACTGTTAACAAGATGGTACAGATGTCCATCAACTCTTCACCCCTTCAATCCGGAGGTGTCGGATGCCTGCTGGCGGTGCCTCGGCTCCCGGGGAACCATGCTCCACATTTGGTGGGAGTGCCCTCCTGTGCGGAGGTACTGGCAGCGGATTTTCACACTCTACTGCAAATTGATGGCGACCTCTATCCACCCTTCACCTGAGGTGGCTCTCTTGTCTATTATCCCAGGATCATTTAAATCCATCAGAAATGATGTCTTGCGACACTTTCTGGCGGCGGTCAGGGTAGTGATTCCCCGTCATTGGAGAACGGCAACCATGCCTTCCCTGGGGGATTGGGCTGTTGAGGTGGACCGCATTAGGGACCTTGAGCGCCTGGTGGCGGAGGAAAATGACAAAAGTGAACAGTTCTCTCTCACATGGACTTCGTGGTCTGTGTTTCGGTACTCCTCGGAGTTTATCTCTTGGGCGGAGTGTGCCCTGGACGAGACCACTCTCGGACCTTGATGGAGTGATTCTGATCCCTGTCCCCTATCTGTGTACCCCTACTATTTGCCCCTGACTCTGACTCTTTCTCTTTTCTCTACACATAAATACACCTCTAAGAACCCAGTAGGATAACGTACCAGGGCTTCAATTTACCTACTACCTATAACCCATTGAGTGACCCTACTTCATACTCTCCAAATAGGTTTGTGTATACTTTCATCTGATGGTACTTAGCCCTGCTCTGTTCTGACACACATGATGCCTGTTGAGGATGTATCCTATTAATGTTTGTAATGTTTAAGACAATGTATGTCTTTTTCTGTCGTTTCATTGCATAAACAAATAAAATAAGATTGAATTAAAACATTATTATGTATTAATAATTTCAGAGCTGCATTAGTTGTGTCTTTTATACTTCCCTTGAGTTCAGCCTTAAAGCATAACCTCACAAGCAATGACTTAAACCTGAAGCAAAAACATCAGCATCATAGCCAGGCAACAGTAGGCCACATATTTCTCTCATGATCAGTTTACGTCTAACTCTGTTATAGCATTAAACATAATGACCATATATATGCTTTTAACCTGAAACTGCATGTAACACACTAATTAAAAAAATATATAATTTTTGAGACAGGTGGCAAAAGAGGAGAAGCACTACTGTTCAAATGTGCAGGGGGATAAAAAAAAAAGGTGTCTAAGTTCTATCCAAACTGGTGTCATTGCCCATGCAACCAATCAGCTTCTATCTTTTATAAATTCCACATAGCACTTGGAAAATAAAAAACTTTAAAGGCCAATTGGCTGCACTCCAGTTGAAACGGTTTGTCTCAGATGCTTTTTATTAATCTCCCCCAGCACCCAAATAACTGGCAAATAAGCTCTTCATGTACATGGTCATGAGAAGCAATCTTCGAACACAGCGTAGTCATCTACAAATAAATGGGGTTCAAAATACAATTTAAGGGTAGGTTAGGATCTTAGTGCCAAATTATAAGCTACTTACAGATGGCAGATTTCTCACTTAAAGTGACAAGCGGCGGGATGGCTACCTGTTCTCAAGCAGCTGTATGATGCTCATGATATACCAGTCTCATTCCCTTTTTTCATACCCAGAAATTGGAAAATCTCTGCATGCAGTAGCCAACGCTACTGTTAGAATAAATTACTGACCTCTAAAGCCAAATCCTTACTCAGCTGTTGCAACCAATGCTAGGGAGATCGGGCCATGCATTGGCACCATTAGGGCATGATTCACAGCTCCATACTTTTTATATCTTATATCAGAGCTCACGTTCAAAGGGCAGACAAATGGGTAGCACAGCCCAAACAGCAACTGCAGTGTGAGAGCCCATTCACACAGGGGCAACACGACTTCCAGCGCGATTTTATGAGGCAACTCAGACACGACCTGAGTATGAATCACAGCTCGACCTGGAGCTATTTACAAGGCAACTCCAAGTTGCCTGCAGGACAGGAGACATTCCAGTGGCCAATCAAACAAGAATCAGCTCTGTGGGAGGGAGGGGGGAGGGAGAGTTTTGCAGGAGAAATGTATGTTTTCTTCCTGGAGAGTTGCTCCTATTAAGACAGTGAGAGGCGACTCCCATTGAAATGAATGGTTACAGGTCGCCTAGGAGTCGGATTGAAGTAGTACAGGGACCTTTTTTGAAGTCGGAGCGACTGCAGTAGTGTGCATAAGGACAGCTCCATTAACTTACATTGATTTCTTCAGCCAGTGCGACCTGAGGCGACTAGGGGCGATTTGGAGTCGGATCCAAAGACGCCCCTGTGTGAATGGGCTCTTACTGAGTTGTTTTTTTTTTTTTGGTCTATGTAAACAAGGGTGGTCCAACCTTTTGCCCTTCCTGGGCCACATTGGAAGAGGCATTGTCTTGGGCCACACATAAAATACACTAACTATAAGGATAGCTGTACTGACCAGCAGAAAAAGTCAGGCAGTTCGCAAAGTTAATGATCACTGATATATAGATAATGCACCTGAGTAGTAAAACCTCACTTTATGATATTTTTATTATAAAATTAAAAAAGGAGGGCAACATAAAACTAGTGCGATATTTGACACTGTTTTTAACAAACGAACCTATTTTGTCCTTACGACACATTCCTTGATACGCCTCGAATTTGGCGGCATGTTTTTGCATTTAATGCCTTTTCAAATTGTAGTCTTTAAAAACTGCCACAAAATCCCTACAATTTAAGCAGAGTGCCTTAGTATTTGCATCGTCAAAAAGTAGGATTTTTATAACAGCTTACCTGTAAAATCCTTTTCTTGGAGTACACCACGGGACACAGAGCCAGTCATTACATAATGGGTTAAGGGTCACCAGCAGTGATTGGACACTGGCACAACCAATAGAAGACAGTTCCCCTCCATATAAGCCCTCCCATCAGGGGAGTACCTCAGTTTTTGTAGCAAAGCAGTAAGGTTCCCATAAGAAGGGGGGGACCTCTGTGTCCCGTGGTGTACTCCAAGAAAAGGATTTTACAGGTAAGCTGTTATAAAAATCCTACTTTCTTTATCGTACACCACGGGACACAGAGCCAGTCATTACATAATGGGACGTCCCAGAGCAATGCTCAATATGAAGGGGGGGAGACACAGATCAAACAGGCCGCTTGCGGACCAGAAGCCCTATACTGCTGCCTGCAGCACACTTCGCCCGAAGGCGGAATCCTCATGTCCTTTCACATCTATTTGATAGAATTTGGAAAATGTGTGGACTGAAGACCAAGTTGCAGCCTTACAGATCTGAGCCATTGAAGCCTGGTGATGCACTGCCCATGAAGCACTTATCGCCCTGGTAGAGTGCGCCTTAACAGGAAAAGGAGGAGTCCTGTTCTTTAGACCATAGGCTTGAACAATTACCTGTCTAATCCACCTGGAAATGGTGGATTTTGATGCCGCTTTGCCCTTCTTGGGACCATCTGGCAAAATAAACAAGACATCTGTTTTACGTATCTGAGCGGTTGCTTGCAGATACACCTTTACCGCTCTCACTAGATCTAGAGAGTGTAATAACTTTTCCCCCGCTGTCCGCGGGTTTGGAAAAAAAGAAGGCAGAACAATGTCTTGATTCAAGTGAAAAGCCGACACCACCTTAGGTAGAAAGGCCGGATGGGGTCGTAGTACAATTTTGTCCTTGTGACAAATTAGATAAGGCTCTTTACAAGAAAGAGCTGTTAGCTCTGATACTCTCCTAGCGGAGGCAATAGCAATCAAAAAGGCCAATTTCCTACTTAATATAATTAAAGGAATATGGCGAATAGGTTCAAAAGGTTGCTTTTGCAACACTGACAATACCAAATTCAAATCCCATGGACACAAGGGAGACCTGACTGGAGGATTTATCCTCAGTACCCCCTGAATGAATGTCCGAACTAGGGAATGAGATGCCAATGGTCTCTGAAAGAAGACTGATAGAGACGATATTTGACCCTTGATGGTGCTAAGGGCTAATTTCATATCCACTCCTAACTGGCAAAAGGCAAGAATCCTGCTTATTTCATATTTCTGAGGATTCCAACTTCTGGATTCACACCAGGAAACGTATGCTTTCCAGACTCTATGATGAGTCTGGAGGCTGGCTTTCTAGCATTAATGAGCGTAGAAAGAGCCGGACCAGCGACCCCTCTCTTTTTCAAAATGTGGGTCTCAGCAGCCAGGCCGTCAAATTTAGCCTTTGTAAGGAAGGGTGGAATACTGGACCCTGTGACAGCAGGTCGTGTCGAAGTGGAAGCTTCCAGGGCCTTCCTATCGCCATTTTTACGATCTCGGCGTACCAAGGCCTCCTGGGCCAATTTGGGGCTACTAGGATTACTGGTATTCCCTCTTTCTTGATCCTGCGAAGCAGTCTTTGCAGAAGAGGGATCGGAGGGAATGCATAGATCAGTGAGAACTGATTCCAAGGAGTTATTAGAGCATCTGTCCCGTAGGCTAGAGGATCTCTCGTTCTGGACACAAAGTTGTCCAATTTCTTGTTGAACCTGGAAGCTAGCAGGTCTACATCTGGGTTTCCCCATCTCAGACACATGGCCTGAAAGATCTCGGGGTGGAGAGACCACTCTCCTGGTAGCAGCTGCTGACGACTCAGGTAGTCCGCTTGCCAGTTTTCTATCCCCGGAATGAAGATTGCAGAAAGGCAAGGTACATGCTCTTCTGCCCATGCAAAAATCCGGTTCACCTCTCTTTGGGCCGCCCGACTGCGAGTGCCTCCTTGGTGATTGATGTAAGCTACTGCAGTAGCATTGTCGGATTGAACCCGAACTGGGTATCCCTGTAACCTGTATGTCCAGGTTTTGAGGGCTAGATATACTGCCCGGATCTCTAGTATATTGATGGGCAGGATCCCTTGAGTCTTGGCCCAGGTTCCCTGGGTAGAAGCCTCTTCGAATACTGCACCCCAACCTGATAGGCTGGCATCCGTAGATACCACCTAACAGGACACTGGGAGGAAGCACTTTCCCTTCCGTAAATTCTTGGCTTCTAGCCACCACTTGAAGCTTTGGCGTACTTGTGAGGACAGGCGCATGGGTATATCCAGAGCTTGGCTCTTCCTGTTCCAGGAGGCTAAAATATTGCATTGAAGCCGTCTCGAATGAAACTGGGCGTAAGGGACCGCCTCGAAGGAGGCTACCATCTTCCCCAATAGTCTCATGCAAAGGCGAATGGATGGCCTCTTGCTTGCTTTGACCTTGCGGATCAGGTCTTTCAGAGACTGTATCTTTGGCTCTGGCAGGTATACCCTGTTCTGGGCTGTATCTATGATCATGCCCAGGTACACTATCCTTCTTTGGGCCTGGAGAGAGGATTTTTGTAAGTTTATAATCCATCCTAAATGCTCCAGGTATCCTACTGTAGTGTGCACCGCGTGATCCAATCCCTCCTTTGACTGATCTATTACCAGTAGATCGTCTAGATAGGCTGTTACCGCAATGCCCTGTGTTCTCAGGTTTGCTAACAGAGGAGCTAGCACCTTTGTGAATACTCTGGGCGCGGTGGCTACACCAAATGGCAGGGCCACAAATTGGAAGTGGCGATGTTCTACCGCAAACCTTAGGAATCTTTGGTGAGCGGGGAGGATGGGTATGTGTAAATATGCGTCCTTGATATCTATGGACGCCATGAATTCTCCGCCCTTTAAAGTGGCGACCACGGATCGGATCGTTTCCATTCGAAAATGGCGAACGTTCAGAAACCGATTTAGGGATTTTAGATCCAGGATGGGTCTGACATCTCCATTTGGCTTTGGAATCACAAAGAGGTTTGAGTAAAAACCTGAACCTTGCTCTTCTTGGGGTACCTCTGTAACCACCCCTTGAGCCATTAAGTGATTCAAACCTTTGAAGAAGGATCCTCTTTTGTGGATCCTTGGAGACTCTTGAAACTCGGAATTGAGAAGATGGGATCTCTCGAAATTCCAGTTTGTACCCTGAGGATATTGTGGATACCACCCATTTGTCCTGGGTTTCTGTCCGCCAAGTCGCTGAGAACTGACGAAGCCTTCCCCCCACTCGGCCGAGCGGGGGCGCCCCTTCACTGAGAGGTTTTGGGGGCTTGCTTATTAGCTCTTGCACCCCACGGCTTCTTGTTCTTCTGAGCCTGTCCCTTGGCTTTCGTGGGCGGCTGAAAAGGCCGTCGCCACTGGCTGGAGTCAGATTTCCTGGGAGCTGGGGAGAGCGAGCGTTTAAAACAAGGCCTCTTGTTTTTCTTTCTCTCAGGTAAAAGTGTCGTTTTACCACTTGATATCTTCTGTATATATTTTTCTAAATCATCCCCAAATAGGCGTTCGCCATGGAACGGGAAACTTGCCAACAGCTTTTTGCATGGGGCTTCCGCTGACCAATGCTTAAGCCAAAGTACCCTGCGCATATGTACCAGCTGGAGTGTAAGGCGTGATGCCTGTATGATAGAATCTCTCATGGTATCCACTGTGAAGCATAAGGCTTTAGGCAAATTCTCCCAATTTTTAGCCTGCTCTGAAGGCAGCTCCTTCAGCCCCTGCTTTACCTGTTGGCTGATGACCTGACACATACCAACCGCTGCTACCGCAGGTTGGGTAATTGAGCCGGCCAAAAGGAAGGAGGATTTCAGTAGGGATTCCAACTTCTTCTCAGAAGGATCTTTAAACACTTGTACATTGTCCACCGGACATGTCAGGTTCTTATTTACACAAGAAATAGCCGCATCTACCGAAGGCAGGCTCCATTTCTTTAAAAAAATTTCCTCCATAGGATAAAGAATGTTAAACTTTTTTGGAGGTGAGAAACGCTTATCTGGATGTTGCCAGTCTGCGTACATTAAATCCTCTAATAACGGATGAACCGGGAAGGAGCATGCACCTTGCAGGGATCTTAATGACCCTAGGGAGGAGACAGGCGATTCCATTACCTCCGAAGAGGGTAACTTAAATGCAGATCGCACTGTTCCTGCATAGCATTGTACCTGTGACTTCAAAATCTGGGATACCGAGAAAGGCTCATCCGATATCCCTGATCCGTCTGACTCCTCATCTTCTGCTGATGTAGCCTCCTCCTCATCCTCCTCCTCCTCAGGTAATTCTGAAGGGAGGTCCAACACTGGAGGAGATCTGCTTCGCTTATTGTCCTTTTTGGAGGACTTAGCGATCAAAGTAGCAATTTTCTCCTCCAGATTATTTAGGGCTGCTGACAAAGTGTCCTCAGTGACATATGCAGGCCCAGGCTTCACTGGGGAAGCCGCCATACCTGACAGAGGTAATGGCTCATCCTGCACAGGTGCATTTGGCAACACAGGAGAGGAAGGTACCGAGTCAGCACAGCTAGAGCCTCCTGTCTCAGGCAGCGGTGCTTTTTTATCTCTTTTTGTCCGCATTACTTCCCCTGGAAGGCTTACTGTTTAGACAAAATACAAGGTACCTAAATGTATACACAACCGTGCTTAGTTTAGCAATTTACATTAAGCATGCAACTTTTAACACACAGCTATGCAAAACATGGATGTCTTCTAGGAAGTACCCAGTCCAACCACATGGAGTCTTACGCCCCTGTATAGCTGCTGTGTTTCTCTGCCAGGAACAAGAGAACAAACGAGGTTGCTTGATGCTGCAGTGCTCTGCACACTGACAGACTTTTAAATTTGGCGCCGTTTCCGTGCCTGCGCACGCCTTCGGCCCCCCCCCCCTCCGATAAAGCGCGCTCCCGCGCGCGCGGCTCTTTAGCGCTATGGCGGTGGCCACAGTGAGGGTGGACTTCCCAACCCTTCCCACTTACCTGCATCTGCAGGTGTCTGGTCGGCCACCGAAAGGAGGAGCGGGGTGCCCAAGCAAGCTCAGCAGCGAGGGACGAGCAGTGTACTTCGCCGAAGCCGACACTGAACAGAGTGAGGCGAGTACATTCAGCTCTTTACTCCCCCCAGTGGTGGAAAAAGAGAAGACATCCACTTTTTTTTTTTTTTTTTGGAAAGGTCCATAACCTAGTTTTGGACCCTCTAATCTTACCTTATCCTCGCCGCAGGTTTTTTCTGCTGAAAATTTTTCAGACAGATACCAAACTTCACCCCTCACGGCGGGCTATGTGTGCCAACCTTCAGGGATATGGGTTCCCATTTAAAGGATACCTCTCCCCTGGGCCTTGTATAAGACTCTTACCAGGACTTTTAGCGAAATAGCGAAAGTGCTGGATCTTAGAGCCCAGTCCTCCGAAGAGAGACATTACAGGCGACGCCTCATGGGTGAGGCCCGGATCCTATCCAGTTTTGGCTTAACTTTGTAGGCGTCTTGGATGGGTCCGAAAGCATAGCTCTTTTACCCCCAGAGGGTCTCTTTGGCAGAGCTTTCCTTTAGCACCTCCTAACGCGTCCAACACCTTTCGACACTGGCGAAAAAACTGAGGTACTCCCCTGATGGGAGGGGTTATATGGAGGGGAACTGTCTTCCATTGGTTGTGCCAGTGTCCAATCACCGCTGGTGACCCTTAACCCATTATGTAATGACTGGCTCTGTGTCCCGTGGTGTACGATAAAGAAAAGGAGTTATCTGTCCAATTTTCCTTGAACAATCTTCCTTCATCCCCAACTTTTCTTTTTTGGGTTCTGTTTTCTTTTGCGACGATGTGGAAGCCATGCTAGAATTAAAAAAATAATTAGGTAAGGGGATCGGATTTCAACTATGTGCTGTGTGGGGAGAAGATGGTGCTGTGTACAGTGCAGGCATGGGTGACGTCCGGGGACACTGTGTCAGTGGTACGGGAGGGGGGGGGCAACCCCCTAGATCTGGCCATTTGGCCCTTACCTGCCTGACACTAGCTGGAGTCCCTGCATGCATCTCCGGTAATATGCCAAACAAGGCATCCCCACCATCCCTCCAGATGTGCCCGGGCCTTGCTTGTCTGTGCTGGCCACTGCCACGGATGCTATGCCAAACATGGCATCCAGCCATGTCTCCAGACATGACTGGGCCACATTCATAGCGGTAAGTTTACAATTTTGTGTTGGGCCACATGCAGTCTGTGGCCCACTTGTTGGAAACCCCTGATGTAAACCCTATATATCGGTTTTGTTTATTTTCAGTATGGTTAGCATGCCTAAATGTATACAGTTTTCTTAACCACTTAAGGACCGAGCCTGAGATTTGGTGTTTACAAGTTAAAAACATTTTTTTTTTGCTAGAAAATGTTTTAGAATCCCAAACATTATTATATATATTTTTTTCTAACACCCTAGAGAATAAAATGGCGGTCGTTGCAATACTTTTTGCCACACCGTATTTGCGCAGTGGTCTTACAAGCGCACTTTTTTTGGAAAAATTTCACTTTTTTGAATAAAAAAATAAGACAACAGTAAAGTTAGCATTGTGAAAGATAATGTTAGGCCCAATAAATTGATACCCAACATGTCATGCTTTAAAGTTGCGCCCGCTCGTGGAATGGCGACAAACTTTTACCCTTAAAAATCTTCATAGGCGACGTTTAAAAAATTCTTCAGGTTGCATGTTTTGAGTTACAGAGGAGGTCTAGGGCTATAATTATTGTTCACGTATGCATTTGCTTCTGCGTGTGAGCTTGCCGGTAATAGAAAAAAGCATGATAGGTCCTCTTAAATATGAGATCTGGGGTCAAAAAGACCTCAGATCTCATATTTAGACTAAAATGCAAAAATAAATATATATATATATATATATATATATATATATATATATATATATATTTTTTTATTTTTTTTTATGTCATTTAAAAAAAAAGTCCCTTTAAGAGCTATGGGCGGAAGTGACGTTGTGACGTCACTTCCGCCACAGAAATGATATGGAGATGGGTGGGGGCCATCTTCCCCTCACTCGTCTCCATACCCAGCCAGGGACAACATCCAATCGCCTCCACCGGCTCCGGTAAGTGGCGTAGGGCACCGGAGAGCGATGGGAGGCGCCTCTCCAGCTGCCGATAATAGGATTTTTATAACAGCTTACCTGTAAAATCCTTTTCTTGGAGTACATCACGGGACACAGAGCGACATAGTCATTACTAATGGGTTATATAGATACCGTCAGGTGCTGGCACTGGCAACTTCCAAAACCGGAAGTACCCTCCCCTATATAAGCCCCTCCCATCCGGGAGCACCTCAGTTTTGTAGCAAAGCAATAAGTGTCCCTAAAGAGGGGTGGGAGCTCTGTGTCCCGTGATGTACTCCAAGAAAAGGATTTTACAGGTAAGCTGTTATAAAAATCCTATTTTCTTTCTCGTACATCACGGGACACAGAGCGACATAGTCATTACTAATGGGATGTCCTAAAGCAATGCCAAATGAGGGGGGGGATACACCATATATAAGCTGAGCGCTATCAGACATGAGGATCTTTTGCGGCCTGCAACACACTGCGCCCAAAGGCGACATCCTCCTGACTTCTAACGTCCACCTGGTAGGACCTAGTAAATGTGTGTACCGAAGACCATGTTGCGGCCTTACAGATTTGAGCCAGGGAGGCCTGGTGATGCACTGCCCATGAAGTTCCAACTGCTCTCGTGGAGTGCGCTCTAACTTTGAACGGAGGCGGTCTCCTTCTCAAGCCATAAGCTTGCATAATGACCTGTCGAATCCACTTGGCTAAAGTAGATTTTGACGCTGCCTGACCCTTTCTGGGGCCTTCCGGCAGAATAAACAAAGTATCCGTTCTGCGAATCTGAGCAGTGGCTTTTAGATAAGCTTTAACTGCTCTTACTACATCCAAAGAATGCAATAACTTTTCCTCTACCGAACTAGGTTTGGGGAAAAAAGAAGGAAGAACCACATCTTGGTTCAAATGAAACCTCGATACCACCCTAGGAAGAAAGGCTGGATGAGGACGTAACACTACTCTGTCCTTATGGATAACCAGATATGGCTCCTTACAGGACATAGCTGCTAATTCCGATACTCTTTTAGCCGAACAAATGGCTACTAGAAAAATCAATTTCCTGGTGAGAAGCACCAAGGAAATATGCTGTAATGGTTCAAATGGTTGTTTCTGTAGAACAGACAGAACCAAGTTTAGATCCCATGGACATATGGGAATATTAACCGGAGGACTAATACGCATCACTCCTTGTATAAAGGCTTTGACTAGTGAATGCGAAGCCAAGGGCCTTTGAAAAAATATTGACAAGGCCGAAATCTGACCCTTGATAGTACTCAAGGCAAGCTTCCTATCTACAGCCCACTGTAGGAAGTCCAGAATCCTACCTATTACGTACTTATGTGGATGCCATTTCTTGGCCTCACACCACGCGATGTACGCCTTCCAGATTCTATAGTAGATCTGCCTGGATACCGGCTTCCTGGCATTGATCATGGTAGATACCACAGCATTAGAGAGCCCTCTCTTTTTTAGAATGTGGGCTTCAATAGCCAGGCCGTCAAACCTAGGGCTGGTAAGGAAGGGTGGCATATCGGTCCTTGCGAAAGCCGGACGACGTGGGAGAGTCCAAGGACTCCCCACTGAAATTTTACAATCTCCGCGTACCACGCTCTTCGGGGCCACGCTGGAGCCACTGGAATCACTGGTTTCTTTTCTACCCTGATTCTGCGGAGTAATCGAGGTAACCATTGTGGCGGTGTGAATGCATATATCAGCTTGAACTGATCCCAAGGGAACACTAGGGCATCCGAGCCGCAAGCTAGGGGATCCCTTGTCCGAGAGACAAACCTGTCCCCCTTTGCGTTGAATCTGGATGCTAGAAGATCTACATCCGATGTTCCCCACCGCTGACATATTGTCCAGAAAACCTCGGGGTGAAGGGACCCTTCCTCTGGGCCTAATTGCTGGCGACATAGAAAGTCCGCCTTCCAATTCTCCACTCCTGGAATGAATACCGCAGATATGGCTGGGACATATTTTTCTGCCCATTTCAGGATGTAATTTACTTCCCTCTGGGCTGCACGACTCCTGGTGCCCCCCTGATGATTGATATATGCCACTGCTGTGGCATTGTCTGATTGCATTCTGACAGGGGACCCTTGGAGTTTGGATGTCCATGCTACTAGGGCATACCGGGCTGCTCGTATCTCTAAGAGATTGATGGGCAGGGCCTTTTCTGCATCCGACCATCTGCCCTGGAGAGACTATTGCTCCAGTACTGCTCCCCAGCCTATAAGGCTGGCATCTGTAGTGACCACCTTCCAAGAAATCGGACTGAAGGATTTCCTTTTTTCCAGATTCTGGGGAACCAACCACCAACGGAGGCTCTTGCGAACGGAAGGGGTCAAGGACATTGTAAGTCTAGGGCCTGAACTTTTTTGTTCCAGGCTGACAGTATGGCCCCTTGCAAATTCCTTGAATGGAATTGACCGTAGGGTACTGCTTCGAATGATGCCACCATTTTTCCCAGCAGCCTCATATACAGGCGTATGGAGGGCTGTCTTTTTTGTACCCACTAAGTGGATCAAATCTTTCAAAGACAACACCTTTCCTCGAGGCAAGAATATTTTTCTCTGGCCTGAATCCAACCTTAGCCCCAAGTATTCCAGACTTTTGACTGGTTTTTAGGGCTGACTTGTCTCGGTTGATAATCCAACCGTGAGATTCCAGATACTTGATCGTCTTGTGAACGACCACGTCTATTTTTTTCACTGAGTGGTCTATCAGCAACAAGTCATCCAGATATGCCATTATCATTACACCTTGTGTTCTTAGATTGGCCAATAAAGGGCCAGAATTTTTGTAAACACTCGTGGTGCTGTGGCCAAACCGAAGGGTAAGGCTCTGAACTGAAAATGGCGCCCTTCTACTGCAAAGCGTAGAAATTTTTGGTGGACTGGAAAGATGGGAATGTGCAAATAAGCATCTTTGATGTCGATCGTGGCTAACCAATCCTCCCCTTGTAGGGCAGTGGCCACCGATCGGATCGACTCCATCGGAAAGTCCTGATATACAGGAATTTGTATAGCCCTTTTAGAATTAATATGGGCCTCCCGTCCGCGTTTGCTTCGGGACTGTAAAGAGGTTTGAGTAAAACCCGAACCCTCATTCTTCCAGGGGAACCTCCATAATTACTCCTTGGAGCAATAGTTGTTCTAGTGCCAACAGGAGGGACTCTCTCTTCCGGGGATCCCTTGGCACGTTTGACCTCAAAAATGGGAAGGAGGAGAGTCTTAACTCCAAACTGTATCCCAAACCTACTGCGGAGAGCACCTATCTGTCTTGATCGTGTCCCGCCAGGTCTCTTGCGAACAACTGGAGTCCTCCCCCCACCCGACTGAGTGGGGGCTTCATGAATTTAACTTTGGGGGAGGTTTTGTACCTCCCCTGACCCAGGGTTTCTCATTACCCTGCTACTGTCCCTGTTTTTTACCCCCGGGATTTGACCGAGGAGGCCGTCGGAACTGTTACACAGCCGATGCCCCAGGGACTGGAGAAGCAGGCCTCTTAAACAGGGACCTCTAACTCTGCTTTTAACCGGCAAGAGCGTATTTTTACCGCTGGAAATTTTCTGGATATATTTGTCCAGGTTTTCCCTGAATAAGCGTTCACCATGAAATGGGACGCTAACCAGCCATTCCTTACAGGGAGCTTCAGCAGACCAGTTTTTGAGCCATAGGAGCCTACGCATATGTACTATAGACAGCGTAAGGCGGGAGGCCTGATGGACTGAATCCTCTATGGCGTCAACCGCAAAGCCTAAGGCTCTAGGTAGATCAGCTAGGGCAAAGCCTGCTGATCTGTCAAGTCCCTCAAGACCTGTTTCAACTGATCCTTCACTGCTTAGCAGACCCCAATAGCTGCTACTGCTGGTTGTATCACCAAGCAGATTTTCATAAGGACTCCAATCTTTTATCTATTGGGTTCTTGAACATTTGGACATTATCCACTGGACATGTCAGTGATTTATACATACAAGAGATGGCTGCGTCCATTGTAGGGACCTTCCATTTTTTTTTTTTTTTTGATGAACTTATCCTCCATGGGATAGACCACCGGAAATCTCTTGGGGGAATAAATATTTTCTCAGGACATTCCCAATCCTGGTAAATGAGCCCTTTCAGTAAAGGGTGAAGTGGAAAAGAACAAACAGTCTGGGGGCTTCTAGCGACCCCAACGAGGATACAGTAGTGGTTGATGGTTCCGCAAGGTGCATTTTTAAATGCTGATCGGACCATGTTAGTCAGAGACTGAACCCATAATCTTTCAGCTTGAGATGCTGAGAAAAGGTTCCCCCACTGTTGATTCCTCTATAACAGAATCAACCTTATCCTGATCCCCTTCAGGCAGGTCGATCCCTGTATGGGACTGTTGCTCTGCTAACAGGCACTCTGAAGGAGGAGACGGAGATCGGGCGTGCTTTCCCTGACAGGGAGGCAGCGATAAATGTTGACAATCTCTCTCTAATCCTCCCAGAGCTGAGGAAAAAACCTCTGTTACATACACAGGAGCAGGTGACTGAGGACAGCCACAGTACCAAGTACCCCTGCGGGGTCTCTACGGTCACTTACCTCTGAACTTCAGGGGAGACTGGTGCAGCAGGCGTATGCCCAAGATCCTCCGAGCCCGATGAGACCCCCTTCGCTTCCTGGAAGATTCAGTTCCGGAGCTTCTGGACGGCATATTCCTAAGCCTAAAGCTGAGGTATTCCAGCCGTAATACACCACTTTTACTGAGAATAGTCTAGCACAATTGCTGCTATATCACAGTTGGTGTCTACTAATGTGCCTTTCTAGGGGATGCCTGTATCAACCGCTTGCTGTATGCCTTTAAATGTTGCCAGCTCTGTCTCTGTACTTCATAGCCAGCTCACTACAATATTGTGGTTTTTATAAACTGCTGGGACGCCCGCACATGCGCAGAAGCGCTGCGGCGCGCACAGAGCGTCATCCCCCAGGCTCCGCCCCCTTTCCCGGCTCACCTCTATATATAGAGGCGCGTGCACGCGCACGCGCGCGGGCACGTGCGCCTTCGGCGCTAATTTCAAATATGGTAACAAGGGACAGGAGCCAGGGCCCCTCTTTGCCGCAGGCCGGGGGATGGACGAGCACTGCAACATGGCAGAGGAAGCAGTTTCCTATAAGAGAACTCACCATCTGCCTGGACTTTGCTCTGCTGAGAAGAAGCTAGTCCACATGACAAGAAAACATTCCACAGCGGCCTCTAGTGGACAAACACAGGTACCGCAGTCTAATATATTAAATATATATATAAAAAAAAATTATTTTTATTTTTTTCTTGACCACCATTAAAAATTATTACATTTTTTTAGTAGTTACAGGCATGCACAGAATTTTGCGGGAATACCATTAGGTAACAGACAGAAAGACAAATTAGGCTTGGGGGTCCCCCAATAGAACCAAGTTCCTGGGGGCCCCCACTTACCTGTTCCCCGCCGCAGGACTTTGTTTGGTCCACAAAAGCCCAAACTTCACCTATCACGGCAGGCATTGTAATCAAACCTTCAGGGACCGGGTTCCCAAGGATTCCACTCCCCTGGACCTGTATAGCACCCTGCACAGAAAACATCTTGGTCGTGGGTATGACCAGAGCTCTGGATCCCAGGGTCCAGCTCTCCTAAGAGAAGCATTACAGGCAAAACCTTGCTCTTCTCTGCAAGGCCCGGGTACCGACCGTTTAGCTATGAAGCTTTTTTGGTCGGATCCGGAATAGCTTACTGAGGCCCAAAAGAACCTGTACGCAAGCTCAGTGAAAAACACATGTTTCTTCTTGGCCAACACCTTAGACACTGGCAAAAAACTGAGGTGCTCCCGGATGGGAGGGGCTTATATAGGGGAGGGTACTTCCGGTTTTGGAAGTTGCCAGTGCCAGCACCTGACGGTATCTATATAACCCATTAGTAATGACTATGTCGCTCTGTGTCCCGTGATGTACGAGAAAGAAAAAGTGATCTTGTAGCTAGCTGCTACCATAGCAACGGTATACCTCTTCAAATTAGCGACGTATTCCTGCGGCGGGCGGTCCCCAAGTGGTTTTGCTGAGAATAAAAAAAAAACAAAAAAAAAAAACTTTCCCCTCTGGGAGATCCATGTACATTGCAGGGATTTTACAAACTTTGTTGCAGATTCCTACCTTTTGAAATTTGGGAGGAATAGCTGTTTATTTGTCTGTGTCTATGTACAACATGAATGTGAATGGGTGTAATTTCATAATTATCAATCAGCTGCTGCACTTGCAGGGTTCTAATGAGGGGAAAGTCCAGGGTCTGCATTCCTTTAGACGTGATTCTCACCAAAAATAATATTCCTGTTGCAAGAGAAGCCCAAAATCGAATTGGTATCTTAGTACAGACTTCTAGGAAAATCATTAAGCCAAACACACATGCAGAAAACGACATTTCTGGGGAGTGTTCTGTACACCATCTGTGTACCAAACACCTCCAGGTAGCCATATTGCATTGCATTTTACAGAAATTTACAGTGCTGCAGATTGAAAAGGCAATTTGTTTTAACAACATTCAATTACAATAGGACTTCTGTTGCAATTGTAAATGTTATAATATTATTTATTTATTTTTCCCTTGAAAATGGAGTTACCTTTTAAGCAAAGTTACGTTTTAATTATCTGTTTCAAAGCTGCTTACCTAGAGATTCAGGCAGTAACAGCACTTCCTACTACAGGATGACAACACAAAGCACTGCCTCTGTTAGCAGCATCTTTGTCAGCCTGCAATGCAAGCTTCTTCCATCTATTTAGTAGTCACAATAGGCAGCCCAACTGATTAAAAAAGTGCACAAAGCAGGTTGACAATTCTGTTGCTGCTAGTTTGTGAGGAAGTTGCTTAGGATTATCAGGTTGATAGAAGAAAGTGTTAACTTGCCAGTATCTCCAGGTAAGAAACTTTGCAACCGATTCTGAAAAACGATTTGCTTATAAAACGGTGTACAGAAAGACACAATGGAAAACATACTGAATAAAAGACCTTTACCCTCCTTTTTGTTTCTCTTTCTTTTTACAGTATTTCCCTCAACAATTAGAAGATAGCCACACTTCATACAACTCACTCTACTGCCAGAGGAATGCATAATTTATGCAATCTCTCAGATATGAGAGAGATTTTTTCTTGAATTGATAGGAGTTGCTGTTTTTCTTCTTGTCTACTCGAAATGAAGGTTTACTGGTAGGTTTTTGAGGATAATTTGCTACATCTTTTTGGCTTAAGCTCCAATAAATGAGGATATTAATTAATACTAAGGGCTGTCCATATATGTTTTGCAGAAACCTAGACTCTTTATTTAGAGTCTTTTCTAGCTCCATCGTCTGTCACCATTTGGGGACCTTCGTATGAAAGTTTATTTTTGGACCCTGCTCCAGCCTTTTTCTGTTGTGCGTTTCTTTTTTCTCTCTCGCTCCATATACACGGCGACACACGTGCCCTATTCTCGCATGGAATATCAAACTACTTTTGGAAATATTTGTAAGCAAAAATTATTATTTACTTATTTTCATATACATGTGTGACGTTTTATCTATTTGTATAAATAATTTTATGCATATATATACACAATAGCATCATGTATTTAATGGAATCTGTCTTTTTATAGACAACTCCCGATTTTAATGTCCACAAATCCCCCGAAGAAGGGTAACCGAAACAGCTGTCGGGTCGGACTACAAAACGTTATGTTCTTTCTTTCTTTTTTGAATACAAACAGTTTTTTGTGAATCTGTATTTAATTCATGTATTTTAATAAGAAACTGTCTTTGTAATTATGTCTTTATACTCGTTGATTAAATTCATATATTTTTCAATATACCTCTGAGTGTTGTCAGTCACTTTTAAAGTCCCACCTCCCAAGGGGGTTCTTCCAGTTTTTTTGAATAAAAGACCTTGGGTTTACATAAGTACAATTATTTACCCCACCCTTAGCCATCTAATTCTAGTTTCACGCAACCCAAGTTCATGCCATTGCAATACCTTCCAGCCAAGGCCGGGACAAGAGGGGTGGCTGGTTTATTGCAGGGATGGGGGGGCATCCTGACCCTAAGGGAAAGGAGGGCGCAGTTTGGCATCTTTGCCCTGGGCGCTTGATGACCTTGTCCCCCCACTGCTTCCAGCTTCTCCCAACCCTGCCCCTATTTCCAAGTGGAAAAGAAGTAGTGTAAGAGAGGCCACAACTGAAGCCACACTGTACTCTTGTGTAAAGGGGATGCCTAAACATGCATGTGGCAACCTAAGCAGGCAGCTGTGATGGTGAAAAACAGGAGAATGTCATTATTATTTTGGTTCTAACCCTATAAATCTAAGTGTGCTCTTTTATTGTTTTGCTACTTTGGGAAAACAACTTCCTGCATGCTGGGTATTGTAGTACCACAAGAACTATACCTCTCCCAGTTGCCAAAATTCACCACCTGTACCTGGTAAGATCATTCACCATAGTTATAATGCACATTTATTGGCCTGATTCCCCTACACATTTGCCAGATGGAGTCGTGTTTGCAGTTGCATTTCAGGATTTCCCATTTTTCATAGGGAACTCCAGGTCTCGACAACATATGCCAAATTTATAGTACAGTAAATCTACACAGTCGCTGACCGTTCCATTTATTTCTATGGAAAACTGGCCTCCTATTCACTCACCAACAAGCATGCCCTTTCATTTACTGCCTTGAAGATGAGAATTTTTTTTTTTTTACTAGAATCTAAATTTGTGCTTACTGATATTTGCCCTCTCTTTCTGCTGCAGACTTAGGGCTCTTTCACACGGGGCGGATCCGTGCAGATCCGCCCCGTGAAGCTCCGCTTGCTCAGCGGGGATCTCTCCGTTGATCCCCGCTGAGCCGACGGATGACTGGGCGGTCCCCGCACACTGTGCAGGGACCGCCCTGTCAGAGCGCCGCTCTCCCCTATGGGGAATCGGATGACGACGGACCGTAGAGTCCGTTGTCATCCGATCCGCTCCGCCGACGGAAGGAAAAATAGGGTTTTCCTCCGTCACACTTTGGCAGAGCGGAGCGGATGTCAGCGGACATGTCTCCGCTGACATCCGTGCCTCCATAGGGGTACATGGAGGATCCGTTTCAGGTCCGCCTAAAAAACTGACAGGCGGACCTGAACGGACCTCCGTGTGAAAGGGGCCTTACATTAAAACTAGCATACGGTGCCTTAAAAAGTATTCACGTTTTGTGATATATGCATGTGTACCTTTACTTGTGCCAATGTTATTTTAATGACTTTATTACTGTGGTCCCTGTGGACCGGTTTTCTATTATAAGCATAAATTTTAAAAAATATAAAAAAGTATTCACACCCCTTGAAATTTTCCACGTTTTGTCATGTTACAACCAAAAACGTAAATGTATTTTATTGGGATTTTATGTGATAGACCAACACAAAGTGGCACACAATTGTGAAGTGGAAGGAAAATGATAAATGGTTTTAAAAATGTTTTACAAATAAATATCTGAAAAGCGTGGCGTGCATTTCTAGTCAGCCCCCCTGAGTAAATACTTTGTAGAACCACCTTTCGCTGCAATTACAGCTGCAAGTCTTTTTGAGCATGTCTTTACCAGCTTTGCACATCTAGAGTGACATTTTTGTCCAATCTTCTAGCTCTGGCTGTATGTTTAGGGTTCTTGTCCTTCTGGAGGACGAACATCCACCCCAGTCAAGCATTTGCAGACTCTAACGGGTTTTCTTCTAAGATTGCCCTGTATTTGTCTCCATCCATCTTCCCATCAACTCTGACCAGCTTCCCTAACCCTGCTGAAGAAAAGCATCCCCACAACATGATGCTGCCACCAACATGTTTCACGGTGGGGATGGTGTGTTCGGGATGATGTGCAGTGTTCGTTTTCCGCCACACAAAGCGTTTTGTTTTTAGGCCAAAAAGTTTAATTGTGGTCTCATCTGACCAGAGCACCGTCTTTCACATGGCTTCTTGCAAACTGCAAACAGGACTTCTTACGGCTTTCTTTCAATAATGGCTTTCTTCTTGCCACTCTTTCATAAAGGTCAGATTTGTGGAGTACACGGCTAATAGTTGTCCTGTGGACAGATTCTCCCACCTGAGCTGTGGACCTCTGCAGCCCCTCCGGAGTTACCATGGGCCTCTTGGCTGCTTGTCTGATTAATGCTCTCCTTGCCCGGCCTGTCAGTTTAGGTGGACAGCCATATCTTGGGTAGGTTTACAGCTGTGCCATACCCTTTCCATTTTGGATTGATGGATTGAACAGTGCTCCATGAGATGTTCAAAGCTTGGGATATTTTTTTATAACCTAACCCTGCTTTAAACTTCTACGCAACTTTATCCCTGATCTGTCTGGTGTGTTCCTTGGCCTTCATGATGCTGTTTGTTAACCAAGGTTCTCTAACACACCTCTGAGGGTTTCACAGAACAGCTGTATTTATATTGAGATTAAATTACACACAGGTGGACTCTATTTACTAATTAGGTGACTTCTGAAGGCAATTGGCTCCACTAGATTTTAGTTAGGGGCTGAGCACAAATGCAGGCCACACTTTTCACATATTTGTTTGTAAAAAAAAAAAAAAAAAAAATGAAAACCATTTATTATTTTCCTTCCACTTCACAATTATGTGGCACTTTATGTTGATCTATAAACACAAAATCCCAATAAAACACATTTATGTTTTTAGTTGTAACAAGAAAAAATTTGGAAAATGTTAAGGGGTATGAATACTTTTTCAAGGCACTGTAAGTCTGCAGGGCAAGTGCTAGCAAATCTAGGCAAAATAGTGTGCCTAGACTTGTCTGCATTATACTCCTGTGAGTCCCAGTGAATGGGCGTTAGTACTACAGACACGATACAGACTATACACGTTAAAGTGTTTGAGTGCATTGGGTATTTACCCACCATTTGTGTCCCCCCATAGGTAGTGTTCAATGCACAATTTGCCTGAAATTATTTTCAAAACCTAAACCTCAGTAATTATAAGCCAGAGTCTTCTAATTTAAATTTGCAATACATTTTCTTTTAAAATCACCCCCCAGTACTGGCACCTTTACTTACAATATTCTTACATCAGTTTAAAATTGTGTCAATCACTGGTCACATTCCACCAGAGTTTTCTGTAACAGACTATTAATGGTGTCATATATGTGCTGCTCTAAATTATTCGGTAAAAATGTATACTGCTGAAATATAAATATATAGATAAAATAAGATGATTTTAAAGGCAAATGAGCATTAAGGAGTAAAAGAATATATCAAAAAAAAAAAAAAGAAAAAGGGGAATGCAACCAGAGAAACGGTTTCAAAAACTTTAAAGCTGTTTTGCATTATGAATGATGAATAAGATGATATACTTCCTTTATTGCTTTGCTCACAAAGGCTTTCTTTCCTCTCCATACTACTTGCTCCCCGAAACTGCATCCCTTCGCTGCCTAACCAGTCACAGCTCTCTGACATCTTCCCGTACAATGCGGGACAAGTCTTGCACTGTATGTGAGGATGCTGAGGCCCACTAACAACCCAGGACATCAAACAGAGGAGACTGCTTGCATCCAAGCAAGAAAAGAATAAAGCAGGTATACCATTTTATTCATTATTTCCTAGGCAAAACAAGCAGTTAACCCTTACAGTGTGCTGAGGGGACCTCACTGCAACGGTTAAAAAAAAAATGCCCCTCAGTCTTAATGTAAGAAAATTGGAGAAAAGATTCTGACTGTATGTATATTCGATTCTAAACATGCTGCTGAAGTACTAATAAAAACAAAAAATAAACAGCATTAAAAACCACTTACAAATTTGGGAGGTGGCACTGGTATATTTAGGCTGACCAAGTTAACTTCATGTCCACTTTGCGCACAGGCCACTAACCGCAAAGCAACAAAAAATCCCTGCAATATAAAAATAAATAATGAAATTGAAATATTTAAACTCACAAATATAAAATTACATTTTAGAACTATAAAGTAAAGTTCTTTATACCTGTTTGTCTAAGTAACCCTTTCCCTCTGGATCAGCCAGGTCCCAAATCTAAAATTAACAGAAATAAACAAGAATAGTTAAAACAGCTCTAAAGGCAATTTTTTTCTCATTAAAATAAACATTTTATACTCAGCCAAGGCTTTTCTCCAGGTCCAGATGGTCTCCCAACAAGATCACCCAATGGCACCATATAAGATGTGAAGATTTCTGTGTCCTGCTGGTGTCAAGGGCGCCTGTATCCGCCTGAGCTGTAGTCTGCATTAAGCCCAAAATGCAGTATTAGTGCCTCCACCTGTAGCTTCCTGACAGGAGCTGGTAAGCGAGCCTTTCAGCTGTTGGCGGAGGCTCTGATACTTAAGATCACTACGGCGGTGGATGGTGGAGACTGACATCAGGATTTATTTTTACATCACTTGTGGATGGTTCTAATTTTTATATTTGTATATACATGATTGAAAAGCGTGACCTTTATCTATTTTAGGTTTACTCGCTGTGTATACAGTATGTCTCACAGAAGGTTTGCTGCTTACACTTTTCATACAGAATATTTCTTAGCGTGTTTTTTTTTTCACATTTTTTATGTTATACTCACTTGCTCTGTACATTGGTATTGCACACAACATCCCCAAACCTCCTCTTCTGGGGCCCCCACCAATGATCTTCTCTTCTGTGTTTGCCTCCATAGCAAGTGTTTGCTATGGGGACAGACGCGCAGACTCGATCCTGAGCCGGGCTGCATGCATCCATTGACACACACACACAGTGTGGCTCGGCCCTACCCCCACTTTCTACTCATAAGATTTGACTGACAGCAGCAGGAGCCAATGGCTCCCAATGCTCTTGGCCAAGCTTGTAAGAGCAGGGAGAGAGGAGAGAAGACCAAAAGATGATTATAGCACTGGATCGATACAGGACTCAGGCAACTATTTGGGGAGGGGGAAGGGCACAGCAAGTGGTAAAACATTTTTTACCCTAATGGAAAGCATTAAGGTAAAAAAAGTTTTACCTTAAGAACCACTTTAAGGACAGAAGATTAATAAAATTGCACACTTGGTCTTGTTCATGATTTCCTAAATCCCCTTAACCACTTCAGCCCCGGACCATTTGGCTGGCCAAAGACTAGAGGACTTTTTGCGATTCGGCACTGCGTCGATTTAACTGACAATTGTGCGGTCGTGCGATGTGGCTTCCAAACAAAATTGGCGTCCTTTTTTTCCCACAAATAGAGCTTTCTTTTGGTGGTATTTGATCACCTCTGCGGTTTTTATTTTTTGTGCTCTAAACAAAAATAGAGCGACAATTTTGAAAAAAATTCAATATTTTTTACTTTTTGCTATAATAAATATCCCCAAAAAATCTATAAAAAAAAACAAAATTTTTCCACAGTTTAGGCCGATACGTATTCTTCTACATATTTTTGGTTTAAAAAAAAAAAGTTATAGCGTCTACAAAATAGGGGTAGTTTTATGGCATTTTTTTTTCTACCTGTTATGGCGCCGATCTGCAATTTTTATCGTGACTGCGACATTATGGCGGACACATCTGACACTTTTGGCGCTATTTTGGGACCATTCTCATTTATACAGTGATCAGTGCTATAAATATGCACCGATTACTGTATAAATGTGACTGGCAGTGAAGGAGTTAACCACTAGGGGGCTAGGAAGGGGTTAAGTGTGTCCTAGGGGGTGATTCTAACTGTTATAGGGCGTAGATATACGTTACTCTGCCCAGCCGTGCCATTCTGCCGATGTATATGTGCAGGAGCCGGTCGTTAACCGGTTAAAGTGGGCCTTTACCCTAAATGGCATCTTGTCCTACTCCATGTTGACTCCCCTCCCTCTCTCACCAATGGACACATTTTTTTGTTTTTGTTTTTTTACAATACACTTTATCTGTCCTCCAAACCAGCACTTTTCCTTTTCTTGCCTAGGCGAGACGCTCTCCACAGCCCAATGCGCATGTGCAGATGTGCCAAAGGGCTCAGATCCCGAGAGAGCCTTGCTACACATCTGGGCATGTGCCATTTTCCAGCCATTTGTGCTTGCACAGGATTTCCCACATACACTCAAAGACTGGTGTAGCACCAGAAGGACAACTCAAGGGTAGGTTATGGGTATATGGGGTATCTCAGCCAATGGGCAGGGGTTTTCTTGAATCCCTTGGCCTGCTGGGAGAGCCTATATTTCTTGTTCATACATCACGGGACACAGAGCGGCATAGTCATTACTATGTGGGTTATATAGAATTACCTTCAGGTGCTGGCACTGGCAACTTCCAAAACAGGAAGTACCCTCCCCTATATAAGCCCCTCCCATCCGGGAGTACCTCAGTTTTTTGCCAGTGTCTAAGGTGTTGGCCAAGGTTAACATGTATTCATCTGGGCTTGTGTACAGGTTCTCTGGGCCTTAGCAAGCTATTCCGGATCCGACCAAAAAAGCTTCATAGCTAAACGGTCGGTACCCGGGCCTTGCAGAGAAGAGCAGGGTTTTGCCTGTAATGCCTCTCTTAAGAGGGCTGGACCCTGGGATCCAGAGCTCTGGTCATACCCAAAACCAAGAGGCTATCTGTGCAGGATGCTATACAGGTCCAGGGGAGTGGAATCCTTGGGAACCCGGTCCCTGAAGGTCTAGTACAATGCCTGCCGTGAGAGGTGAAGTTTGGGCTTCTGTGGACCAAACAAAGTCCTGCGGCGGGGAAAAGGTAAGTGGGGGCCCCTCAGGAACTTGGTTCTATTGAGGGGACCCCCAAGCCTAATATGTCTTTCTGCCTGCTACCTAAAGGTATTCCCGCTAATAGCTGTATATGCCTAAGAAATCCTAGAAATGTCTTTTCATAAAGGAAGTTTTAAAAACTGTAAACCTGGAAATGTTTTTCATAAAGGAGGTTTTAAAAAAAAAAAAAAAAAAAAAAAAACAGACAAAGTGCGGTACCTGTGTTTGTCCACTAGAGGCCGCTGTGGAACGTCTTTTTTTCTTGGGACTATTCCTTCCATGGTGAAAGTCCAGGCAGATGAGTGAGCTCTCTATCAGGGAAGTTGCATTCCTCTGTCATGCTGCCAAGTAGTTTCCTTCCATCCCCGAGTCCTGGTGAAACAGGGACCCTGGCTCCTCTCCCTACAGGGCGCCAAGAGCGCACACGTGCACGCGCGCGCACGCACACGCTTTCTTTTTATAGATTTAGCTTCAAAAAAGGGGCGGAGCCTAGCGGATGACGCGCTCTGCGCGCCCAGCGCTTCTGCGCATGTGCGGGCGTCCCAGCAAGATAAAAGGACTCAGTCCACGCTGCTTGCTATGGACACAGAGCATGAAAAGGAGCTGGTAGCATGGTATAGGGGCTTACAGCGGGCGGTTGATACAGGCATCCCCAGAAAGACGCATTAGTAGACGCCCACTGATGTACATAGCAGCAAATTGCATTAGACTATTTCAGTAAAGGGGTGTATTGGGGCTGGAATACCTCAGCTTTGAACTAAGGAATATGCCGCCTAAAAAACTCCGAGATATACCTCTCAGGAAGTGTAGGGGGTCTCCATCGGGCTCTGAGGATCTGGAGCAGTCATCTGCACCCTCCTCCCCTGAGAAATCAGAGGTTAATACCCATAAGGAACCCCCGGGAGTGCCAGGTACTGCGGCTGTCCTCAGTCCACCTGCTCCTGCATATATAACAGAGGAGGTTTTTGCCTCAACTCTGGAGGGATTGGAGCAGAGATTGGCAGCATTGATCGCTTCTTCTCTACAGGAAAGAAAGCGCGCCAGATCTCCATCACCTCCATTAGAGTGCCTGTTGGCAGAGCAACAGTCCCAGGAAGGGACCGACCTACCTGAAGGGGATCAGGAGGAGGTTAACTCTGTTTTTGAGGAATAGACAGTAGATGAACCATTTTCAGCATCACAGACTGAAAGATTGTGGGTCCAGACCCTAACTGACATGGTTCGATCTGCATTTAAAATGCCTCTTGTTGAACCATCAACTACTGCTGTCTCCTCATTGGGGTCGCTAAAAGCTCCCCAGGTTAATTGCTCCTTTCCAATACATGAATTATTGGAAGGACTTATATACCAGGACTGGGAACATCCTGATAAACTATTTGTTCCGCCTAAGAAATTTCCGGAGATCTATCCCATGGAGGAAAAGTTCACCCAGAGATGGAATGTTCCTACGGTGGATGCAGCCATCTCTTCTGTGAACAAATCACTGACATGCCCAGTAGATAATGTTCAAATGTTCAAAGATCCAGTAGATAAAAAATTGAAATCTATTAAAATCTGCTTTTTCCACAGCAGGGGCTGTTACACAGCCAGCAGTGGCAGCTATTGGGGTCTGCCAAGCTTTAAAGGATCAGATGAAAATGGTCCTGAGGGATTTGCCAGACCAGCAGGCCCAGGCTCTGGCTGATCTGCCTAGAGCATTATGCTTTGCGGTTGACGCCATCAAGGATTCTATCCATCAGGCCTCCCACCTCACGCTGTCTTTGGTACATATGCGTAGGCTTCTGTGGCTCAAGAACTGGTCTGCTGAAGCTCCCTGTAAGAAGCTCTTAGTTAGCTTCCCATTTCATGGGGAACGCCTTTTTGGCGAAGACCTGGATAAGTATATCCAGAAGATTTCCAGTGGTAAAAGTACTCTCTTACCGAGTAAGAAGAGGTCTAGGGGTCCATCTTTTAAGAGGACTACCTCTCCTATCCCTGCGACGTCTGCTACTAAGCAGTTCCGACGGCCTCCTCGGTCAAACTCAGGGGGTAAAAATCAGGGACAGTCACAGGGTAATAAGAAACCCTGGATCCGAAGGGGTACTAAACCAGCCTCCAAGTCAAGCCTATGAAGGGCTGCCCCCACTCAAACGGGTGGGGGGAAGACTTCAGTTTGGCGGGAGACGATCAAAGACAGATGGGTGCTCTCCGCAGTAACTCTGGGATACAAGTTGGAGTTAAAAGAGTCTCCTCCTTCCCATTTTATGTGGTCAGGCATGCCAAGAGACCCTCTGAAAAGAGGGTCTCTCCTATTGGCGTTAGAACAACTATTGCTCCAAGGAGTAATTATGGAGGTTCCTATGGAAGAGTGGGGGTTGGGTTTCTACTCAAACCTTTTCACAGTCCCGAAACCAAACGGGGACATAAGACCCATATTGGACCTAAAGAGTCTAAACAAATTTCTAAACGTCCGGTCTTTCCGGATGGAGTCGATCCTATCGGTCACCGCTGCCCTACAGGGGGAGGAATGGTTAGCCTCGATTGACATCAAAGATGCTTACTTGCATGTTCCCATCTTTCCAGGTCATCAAAAATTTCTACGCTTTGCAGTAGAAGGGCGCCATTTTCAGTTCAGAGCCTTACCATTCGGTCTGGCCACAGCACCACGAGTGTTCACAAAAATTCTGGCCCCACTGTTGGCCGATCTAAGAACACGAGGTGTAACGATAATGGCATACCTAGACGACCTGTTGTTGATGGACCACTCAGTTGCCAAGCTAGAAGTGGTAATTGTCGATACAATCAAGTATCTAGAATCTCACGGTTGGGTCATCAACCTGGACAAGTCAGCCCTACAGCCAGTGAAAAACCTGGTATATCTAGGGCTACGGCTGGATTCAGACCAGAGGAAGATTTTCTTACCTCTAGACAAGGTATCCTCTTTGAGGGGCTTGGTCCGTCTGCTTTGTGCAAAAAGACAGCCGTCCATATGCCTGTGCATGAGGCTGCTAGGAAAGATGGTAGCATCATTCGAAGCTGTGCCATACGCCCAATTCCACTCAAGGAATTTACAGAGGGCCATATTGTCAGCCTGGAACGGAAAAATTCAGGCTCTAGACTTCCCGATGGCTTTGTCCCCTTCCGTTCGGAAGAGTCTCTGCTGGTGGTTGATCCCCCAGAATCTCCAGAAGGGAAAACCCTTCAGTCCGATATCCTGGAAGGTGGTCACTACAGATGCCAGCCTTATAGGCTGGGGGGCAGTACTGGAGCAATGGTCTCTCCAGGGCAGATGGTCAAATGTAGTAAAAACCCTGCCCATCAATCTCTTAGAGATACGAGCAGCCCGGTATGCCCTAGTAGCCTGGACATCCAGACTCCAAGGGTCCCCTGTCAGAATTCAATCAGACAATGCCACAGCAGTGGCATATATCAATCATCAGGGAGGCACCAGGAGTCGTGCAGCCCAGAGGGAAGTAAGTCACATCCTGGAATGGGCAGAAAAGCATGTCCCATGTATATCAGCTGTCTTCATTCCAGGGGTGGAGAATTGGAAGGCGGACTTTCTGAGTCGCCAACAGTTATGCCCAGGGGAATGGTCCCTTCATCCCGAGGTCTTCCGAGCAATATGTCAGCGGTGGGGAACACCGGATGTAGATCTGCTAGCATCCAGATTCAACGCAAAGGTGGACAGATTTGTCTCCCGGACAAGGGATCCCCTCGCTTGCGGCTCGGATGCTCTGGTGTTCCCTTGGGATCAGTTCAGACTGATATATGCATTCCCTCCGCTACAATTGTTGCCTCGACTCCTTCGCAGAGTCAGGTTGGAAAAGAAGCCGGTGATCCTGGTGGCTCCAGCGTGGCCCCGAAGGGCCTGGTACGCGGAGATCATCAAAATGTCTGTGGGGAGTCCTTGGACCCTTCCACGTCGTCCGGACCTGCTTTCGCAAGGACCGATATACCACCCTTCCTTACTAACTCTAAGTTTAACGGCCTGGCTATTGAATCCCACATCCTAAAGAAGAGAGGTCTCTCTAACTCTGTGGTATCAACTATAATCAATGCCAGGAAGCCTGTATCCAGGCAGATCTACTATAGAGTTTGGAAGGCGTACATCACTTGGTGCGAGGCCAGAAAATGGCATCCACGTAAGTACGTTATAGGCAGAATTCTGGACTTCCTACAGTGGGCTGTAGACAGGAAGTTTGCCTTAAGTACTATCAAGGGCCAGGTTTCGGCCTTATCAATACTATTTCAAAGGCCCCTGGCTATGCATTCACTTGTCAAATCCTTTATGCAAGGGGTGACTCGTATTATTCCACCGATTAAAGCTCCCATATGCCCATGGGATCTAAATTTGGTTCTGTCGGTTCTGCAGAAGCAGCCGTTTGAACCTTTGCGGCACATTTCCTTGGTTCTACTCACCAGAAAATTGATATTTTTAGTAGCCATATGCTCGGCTAGAAGAGTGTCGGAATTAGCCGCCATGTCCTGTAAGGAGCCATATCTGGTTATTCATAAGGACAGAGTAGTATTACGCCCTCACCCAGCCTTTCTTCCTAAGGTGGTATCGAGGTTTCACTTGAACCAGGATGTGGTTCTTCCTTCTTTTTTCCCCAAACCAAGCTCGGTAGAGGAAAAGTTATTGCATTCTTTGGATGTAGTAAGAGCAGTTAAAACTTATCTAAAAGCCACTGCTCAGATTCGTAGAACGGATTCTTTGTTTGTTCTGCCGGAAGGCCCCAGAAAGGGTCAGGCAGCATCAAAATCTACTTTAGCCAAGTGGATTCGACAGGTCATAATACAAGCCTATGGCTTGAGAAGTAGACCGCCTCTGTTCAAAGTTAGGGCGCACTCCAAGAGAGCAGTTGGAACTTCATGGGCAGTGCATCACCAGGCCTCCCTGGCTCAAATTTGTAAGGCCGCAACATGGTCTTCAGTACACACGTTTACTAGGTTCTACCAGGTGGACGTTAGAAGTCAGGAGGATGTCGCCTTTGGGCGCAGTTTGTTGCAGGCCGCAAAAGATCCTCATGCCTGATGGCGCCCAGCTTATGTATGGTGTATCCCCCCCCCTCATTTGGCATTGCTTTGGGACGTCCCACATAGTAATGACTATGCCGCTCTGTGTCCCGTGATGTATGAACAAGAAAATAGGATTTTTAAAACAGCTTACCTGTAAAATCCTTTTCTTGGAGTACATCACGGGACACAGAGCTCCCACCCCTCTTTTGGGGACACGTATTGCTTTGCTACAAAACTGAGGTACTCCCGGATGGGAGGGGCTTATATAGGGGAGGGTACTTCCTGTTTTGGAAGTTGCCAGTGCCAGCACCTGAAGGTAATTCTATATAACCCACATAGTAATGACTATGCCGCTCTGTGTCCCGTGATGTACTCCAAGAAAAGGATTTTACAGGTAAGCTGTTTTAAAAATCCTATTATTCGGGTGGAGTCAGGTGATCTATGTTCTGTGCCACCTGGATGGCTGTCTGGGTTGACGTGCGTTGTATTGCCCGGGTTGCTAGGCCAGAGATTGGGCCTATCCCGGGCACATCTGGCTGCCAGGCTGTCTGAGGGCCTATCCAAAAGCAAGAGAGCAGCGCAGGGTTGGGACTGCGGCTTGCAGTCCAACCAAAAGTGACGATTCTGTCGGCTGAAGAACCTGTCGTGGTCAAAGGTAGAGGGGAAGCTGTTGCCAGTAACGGACTATCCGCCTAATTACCAAGGACCACAGTGAGTAACTGAAGCAAGTACCAGAGCAGCATTCTCACCAACCCGGGACGTTGTGAGATACTGTATGTAAAGTGAACGAGCCTCCCTTATTTGCTCCCTATTTTTCCATTTGAGAGGGACAAAAAAAATCTGTTGGTTCTGCCAGAAATCCAGTGCTGTCCTGTGTCTTGGTAAGCTGTAGTATTATCTAAAAGAATCTTATGATTAGTATGTGGAGGTGTTCTCCACATGCTTCCTGTCTTAAAGTAACAGCGATGATCCTCATGTATACAGTGCAAAGAGTGAGCATCATCACCATAGATGTTGACATTGGTGTGCTCACAGAACCTATATATAACACATGTAAAGTTAGTGTGAACCTCAGATTGTAGCATATACACTGACAGGGACATGACCAAAACTGTTTATTATTAGATCCCTGTAATTTTTTTCAATGTTAATATTAAAGCATTCTGGAAAAAATGCTGCATGCTTATACTGCTTTGGCCAAGGTTTTAAAAGTGGAGTTCCAACCAAAAAATAAAAATAAAAAATACACCAAAATCCTGCAAAAAAATAGAAAAAAAAAAACACTTTTTTACTCACCAGAAATGTTGGTTGCCATCTTCCTAATCTGCCTCCTCGTCGTCGTCCTTGTGGTGTCTTCTGGGGAATGGGGCGCGCTGCCTTCTGGGAACTGTGTGTATCCCAGAGAGCAGCCGCCCATTCACAAAGCGCCGCGAGACTCGCGCATGCACAGTAGGAAACGGGCAGTGAAGCCGCAAGGCTCCACTGCCTGTTTCCCTTAGTGAGGATGGCGGCGCCGGGACCTGCCAGGATCGGCCTCGGGGGGCCGACATCGCAGGCGCCTAGGACAAGTAATTGTCCTTATTAAAAGTCAGCAGCTACAGTGTTTGTAGCTGCTGACTTTTAAAAAAAAAAAACGCGGGTGGAACCCCGCTTTAACCATGGCAGAAACCAATAGGATTGCGCTTTGCATACCTGGTTGGAGTAAGAAAACCCAATTTATGAGGTGCAACACAAAAAATCTGTCCAAAAATCCTTTTATGTTTGTCATGGTGCAAGAATAACTATGGGACAGCAAAAAATAAACTTGACAATGTCCTCACATATAAAAAATGTGCTTAAATACCTTTCCAAGGACAACATCTGAAAGTGCAGATTTTTTGAGGAAGAGTGCTGCTTCTGATGGTCCTACCCTGCCAGTATGAGCTGGATCCACCTGTAGAATATAAAGACTCCATGGTTATGCCAATTAACAAGACAGCTCAAACTTTTTGAAGTCATTTTTATTGCGCTCAACTCCCTTCACACTATGAAATCCAGCAGAGAACACACATGGCCATACCACTACTTCTTAAATGGCCACTTAATTGGTGGCGCAAAAAGAATCATATTAGAATAGGTAACAATTATTTTAGAGCAAAAAGTAATTGTTGGAATATGGTTTCTAATTTTTTCATGAGACAAAACTAAAACATCTTTAATGACACCTGTCACAAACTTTGGCAACACAAATTGGGCATTTGATGGAAAACATGCATAATCATAAGGTTACCTTTAGTGAAAATGCCAGTGAAAATAATAAGAAGACCAAGAGATACAAGAGGTGGATGTTCTATGCAAAGCCGAGGCCTGTTATTTTCTACTCATATTGGTGAGGGCTTTTTCAATAACCAATAGGTGGAAGAGGTGGCGCCAACCTAGATTTTACAGTAGAAGTGCAGACTTCAACTGCCTAAATTTCTGGTTTTGACTAGGCAAAGGTAATCGTAGCTAATTAATGTGGATAGCTGCGTTGCAGTATATTATGTAAAGATCACACTATGCTTAACAAATATTGTAGTAAAGAGCATTTTTTTGATTAGTGTCACCACAGCAAGCCATACCCAACAAGTGTTAATCTCTTTATATTTCTATCTTATTTTATAAAAGCTTTTTTATTTTTTGTAGATCTGTAACATAAAAAGACACACACAATACAAGTCATCAGAAAACGGCTTGTATAGCCACAATTGGAAACAGCATATAAAAACTGTGTACATTTTAAGCTGGGAGAAATAGGACCCAACAAGTAAGATATGAAACTAATGCCGCATACGCGCGGTCGGATTTTCCGCCAGCAAAAGTCCGATGTGAGCTTTTCGTCGGAAATTCCGTTCGTGTGTATGCTCCATCGGACTTTTGCTGTCGGAATTTCCGCCAGCAAAAGATTGAGAGCAGGTTCTCAATTTTTCAGACGGGAAAAATTCCGAACGGAATTTCCGATCATCTGTAGCAATTCCGACGCATGCTCGGAAACAATTCGACGCATGCTCGGAAGCATTGAACTTCCTTTTCTCGGCTCGTCGTAGTGTTGTACGTCACCGCGTTCTTGACGGTCGAAAGTTCAGAGAACTTTTGTGTGGCTGTGTGTATGCAAGACAAGCTTGAGCGGAACTCTGTCGGAAAAAACATCCAAGGTTTTTCCAACGGAAAAGTCGACCGTGTGTACGTGGCATTAGAGGAAGTTCTGTCTCACACTTGAAAAAGGTGGCATGTTAATACTATGGGGCGGTGTGGGGAGTAAGGGGTTGAAGGACCCAGATACGCAGGGTCAATCCATTAGAACGCTTGGAGGTCATGGGTAAAGAGGACCTGTTCTTTAAAGCAGTGCTTAGGCAGGAGATTGAGGAACCAGTCTACTAGTTACACAAGAACAGAAGCTGTATGGTAAAGGAATAAGTCAGAGGCACATGTACCACCCCTAGGTTTTAAGGGGGACAGGATCATCCTTTGCACTATAAGCGACACCTTCCCCAGACAGATTGGGTAAAAGCTGTTTGGAGCATTTAAAAAAAAAAAAAAAGTGCAGGGGACTGCAATAGGAATTGTCTGGAAAGTTTATAAAATTATTGGGATAATGTCCATTTTTCAAATGTCGATCCTGCCAAAGCACAAATAACGTTTGCAGTTGTATTACTTTAGGTCTGCTAGGGTCATTTGAATCAGGAGTACAAAGTTTACAGAATTAAGTTGGGTTCTTTTTCAAATTATAGAAAATGCAGGGAAGGATAAGTGAAAGAGGGTGGAATAAGGGAAAGTAAATAAAAAGGTAGGAGGAGAAAAAGGGGAGAGAAAGGGAGAGGGAAGAGAGGTGGAAAAAAGAGAAAAAACAAAGGGAGAGGGAGAAGAAAGGTGGAAAAAGAGAAAGGAAAAAAGAGGAATAAGCTAAGAATGTAAATGGATTGTGTAGATAGGCGTACATATAGATATATTTGACTGTTGGTCTTATTGCAGGGGGGATTTTTTCCCATGGATGGATATAGGATGAAGTAGATAAAACAGGGGGAGAGAAGAAGGGGGGGGGGAAGGAACGAGTTATTTACACGAATAATAGTGTTGATGTAATTAAGAGAAAGATAGGCGGTGTAATAGCCCATTCACACAGGGGCGGCACGACTTGTCCCGCGACTCTGCCGGGCGATCTTAACACAACTTCAAAGGTGACTTGAAAAATAACTTCTGGATTGAAGTCAATGGAAGTCGCCCTGAAGTCGTCTTGAAGTAGTACAGGAACCATTTTCTAAGTCGGAGCGACTTGAGTCGCTCCTATTAGAACGGTTCCATTGTACAGAACGGGATGCGACTTGTCAGGCGGCTGAGTCGCCTGACGAGTCGCCCCTGTGTGAATGGGGTCTAAGTGTGTTGGACTCTTGGTTTGTTTACTGTTTTTTGTTTGTTTACATTTTTTATTGTGTATTTAGTTGTTTTTGTTCTAAGTGCTGTAAACTAAAATTGGTGCTAATAAAAATTATGAATTAGGGCCCTTTCACACTGTGCAGAAACGGACCGGTCAGATCTCCGCTTTCCTCTAAGGGGGGATCGGATGAAAACGAACCGTAGTCAGTTTTCATCCGATCCGATAGAGTGATGGAAAATAGGGTTTCCAGCCATCTGGATTTAGCAGAGTGGGTCGGGGCGGATCGGATGTCAGCGGACATGTCACCACTGACATTTGTCGCTCCATAGAGATGTATGGCGCGTCCTTTCAGGTCCGCCGAAAAAACTGACAGGTGCATCTGAACGGCCCATGTGGAAGGGCCCTTAAAAAAATAAAAAAAGTTTGGGGCAAGATGAGATGGGATTTCCAACCCTTAAGTATTTAGGAGCACAGAGACAACGTTTGAAGGGAAATATTGTCTTGGGGGATAAAGAGACATTCAGGGTTTCAGACTTCAAATTTAACTTTGAAATGACTGAACTTGACAAAATGTTTAAATTCCTGTATTATAGATGGCATAGATATAGGGGCTCCAATTTGTACATTAGTAGGTCATCTGCAAATAAAGACAACTACCAAGATGTTAGAGATAGTCAATGCTCTAGGTGTTCCATCACCAGTACATATAGTAGAGTGCTGTTATTTTCCCCACAAACTCTCTAGTAGCCTGATCGGGAAAATGGATTTCAGAGTCAGTACTGGGCAAAGGAAGGCTGTATACAGTAGAGAAAAAAATAAAAATCAGCGAATGTACTAAGGAGGAGGGGTGGGGAGCATGTGCAGGTCTCCTGTGAGAGTGGAGGGGGACTGACTTTGGTATACAGTAATTGTAAAATATCCCATAGTGAGCAATATGGTGAATCTCTCAAGGCAGGGTAGTGTTCAAGCAGACAAGGTAAGCCCCTGTACCTGGGCAACAATCCACAGCCCGGCCAGCAAATGAACTAAGGATATAACCCGAAGGGCAGTGTCCCAACATTAAAAATAAAATGGCTTACCCAGGCAAAAGACGGTACATATGATATGTATGCCAAGTAAGATCCTCACAGCTAACCTCCTGAAAAATATCTTTGGACATTTAATCCTAGGAGTTCCGGTGCTGTTGGAGGGGTACCTGTCAGACAACATCCATAGCCACTCAAGGCAGTTCGGGTTACTGGCCAAGCAATCAAGGAAATATTGGGAAGGTATAAAGCTTTGAGGAGATCAGGAATGCCTGCTGGGTGTCTGACAGTGTAAGTCTTGCCATCCCTCCTAATCAGCAGATAGAAAGAAAAGCCCCAGCAGTAAGGGGTGTCATGGTCCCACAAGAGGTTACGTAGAGGTTTCAGGGTTCTCTGTTGATCCAATTTGTGTCTAGATAGATCAGAAGTGGTATAAATGGGTTGAGAACAGTTATGTGAAGGGTGGCTGCTATAAAGAGGGTGAGGACAGGAATGTGAAGGAGGGGGTGCTATAAAGGGGGAAGAGGACAGGAATGTGAAGGGGGGGTACTATGAAGGGGTTGACAGGAATGTGAAGGGGGGCTAGGGACTGCAATGTAAAGGACATGTACTATAAAGGGGATGAGGACAGGAAAGTGAAGGGGAGCTGGGAAACGCAATGTAAAGATAGGGTACTATAAAGTGGGCGAGGACAGTAACGTGAAGGTGGGTGATATGAAGGTGGCTGCGAACTGAAATTTAAAGTAGGGGGTGGAAAACCAATCAAGCATGCAAAGTTAATTGATTGGCTGTCGTCAGACTTCCAGCTTCTTGCTGAGGTAGCCATATTAACATTAAAATGCACACATGGAAGCAGACCAGGCGACTGAGGATGCTGCATTACAGCCCCGGACACTTGCTGGGTCTGTGCAACTCACAGATTTCACCCTAGTTCTGGCCCAGTAAAGCTGTGCTTAATATTTAAAAACGTTAAGGACCCCAGAACAAGAGGTCCACAGAGGGCAACTTCTTATGAAACAGGACTTTGGAAAAAGGTGCTCTTTTATGTCTGTCATAAGTCAAAGGCAGTTTTGGCTATCTTAGTAAATGAGCATGGGATAGCGCCAGGGTTCACCCACATTTGTTTTTTTTAATGACAGTTTCTTGTTTTACCAGTTACCAAAGGTAACCAATAGCTGAACATCCTTTCCAAAGATTACAAAAAAGATATATCCAGATGCCCAAGTCAAGATCTTACGAGTATGCATTTTGTCTGTAAGACATGTTTTCTGGATGGCCACATGTTTGGCCAGTGGCAAATGCTACTGCAAAGGCCACAGTAAAAAATAGGATTTTTATAACAGCTTACCTGTAAAATCCTTTTCTTGGAGTACACCACGGGACACAGAGCTAGTCATTACATAATGGGTTAAGGGTCACCAGCGGTGATTGGACACTGGCACAACCAATGGAAGACAGTTCCCCTCCATATAACCCCTCCCATCAGGGAAGTACCTCAGTTTTGTAGCAAAGCAGTAAGGTTCCCATAAGAAGGGGGGGACCTCTGTGTCCCGTGGTGTACTCCAAGAAAAGGATTTTACAGGTAAGCTGTTATAAAAATCCTATTTTCTTTATCGTACACCACGGGACACAGAGCTAGTCATTACATAATGGGACGTCCCAGAGCAATGCTCATATGAAGGGGGGGAGACACAGATCAAAACAGGCCGCTTGCGGACCAGAAGCCCTATACTGCTGCCTGCAGCACACTTCGCCCAAAGGCGGAATCCTCATGTCCTTTCACATCTATTTGATAGAATTTGGAAAATGTATGGACTGAAGACCAAGTTGCAGCTTTACAGATCTGAGCCATCGAAGCCTGGTGGTGCACTGCCCATGAAGCACCTATCGCCCTGGTAGAGTGCACCTTAACAGGAAAAGGAGGAGTCCTGTTCTTTAAACCATAAGCTTGAATAATTACTTGTCTAATCCACCTGGAAATGGTGGATTTTGATACCGCTTGGCCCTTCTTGGGCCCATCTGGTAAAAGAAACAAAACATCTGTTTTACGTATCTGAGCGGTTGCTTGCAGATACACCTTTACCGCTCTCACTAGATCTAGAGAGTGTAATAATTTTTCCCCCGCCGTCCGCGGGTTTGGAAAAAAGGAAGGCAGAACAATGTCTTGATTCAAGTGAAAAGCCGACACCACCTTAGGTAGAAAAGCCGGATGGGGTCGTAGTACGATTTTGTCCTTGTGACAAATTAGATAAGGCTCTTTACAAGAAAGAGCTGCTAGCTCTGATACTCTCCTAGCAGAAGCTATAGCAATCAGAAAGGCCAACTTCCTACTTAATATAATTAAAGGAATATGGCGAATAGGTTCAAAAGGTTGCTTTTGCAACACTGACAATACCAAATTCAAATCCCATGGACACAAGGGAGTCCTAACTGGAGGATTTATCCTCAGTACCCCCTTAATGAATGTCCGAACTAGGGAGTGAGATGCCAATGGTCTCTGAAAGAAGACTGATAGAGCCGATATTTGCCCTTTGATGGTGCTAAGGGCTAAATTCATATCCACTCCTAACTGGCAAAAAGCAAGAATCCTACTTATTTCATACTTCTGAGGATTCCAACATCTGGATTCACACCAGGAAACGTATGCTCTCCAGACTCTCTGATAGATGAGTCTGGAGGCTGGCTTTCTAGCATTAATGAGCGTAGAAAGAGCCGGACCAGAGACCCCTCTCTTTTTAAAAATGTGGGTCTCAGCAGCCAGGCCGTCAACTTTAGCCTTTGTAAGGAAGGGTGGAATACTGAACCCTGTGACAGCAGGTCGTGTCGGAGTGGAAACTTCCAGGGCCTTCCTATCGCCGTTTTTACAATCTCGGCGTACCAAGGCCTCCTGGGCCAGTTTGGGGCCACTAGGATTACTGGTATTCCCTCCTCCTTGATCCTGCGAAGCAGTCTTTATAGAAGAGGGATCGGAGGGAATGCCTAAATCAGTGAGAACTGATTCCATGGAGTTATTAGAGCGTCTGTATTATTAGAGCGTCTGTCCCGTAGGCTAGAGGATCTCTCGTTCTGGACACAAAGTTGTCCAATTTCTTGTTGAACCTGGCAGCTAGCAGGTCTACATCTGGGTTTCCCCATCTCAGACATATGGCCTGAAAGATCTCGGGGTGAAGAGACCACTCCCTGGTAGCAGCTGCTGACGACTCAGGTAGTCTGCTTGCCAATTTTCCATCCCTGGAATGAAGATTGCAGAAAGGCAAGGTACATGCTCTTCTGCCCATGCCAGGATCCGGTTCACCTCTCTTTGGGCTGCCCGACTGCGGGTGCCTCCTTGGTGATTGATGTAAGCTACTGCAGTAGCATTGTCGGATTGAACCCGAACTGGGTAGCCCTGTAACCTGTATGTCCAGGTTTTGAGGGCTAGATATACCGCCCGGATCTCTAGCACATTGATGGGCAGGATCCCCTGAGTCTTGGCCCAGGTTCCCTGGGTAGAAGCCTCCTCGAATACTGCACCCCAGTCCGATAGGCTGGTATCCCTAGATACCACCTTCCAGGCCACTGGGAGGAAGGACTTTCCCTTCCGTAAATTCCTGGCTTCTAGCCACCAATCGAAGCTGTGGCGTACTTGTGAGGACAGGCGCATGGGTATATCCAGAGCTTGGCTCTTCCTGTTCCAGGAAGCTAAAATATTGCCTTGAAGTAGTCTCGAATGAAACTGGGCGTAAGGGACCGCCTCGAAGGAGGCTACCATCTTTCCCAATAGTCTCATGCAAAGGCGAATAGACGGCCTCTTGTTTGCTTTGACCTTGTGGATCAGGTCTTTCAGAGACTGTATCTTCGGTTCTGGCAGGTATACCCCGTTTTGGGCTGTATCTATGATCATGCCCAGGTACCCTATCCTTCTTTGGGCCTGGAGAGAGGATTTTTGTAAATTTATAATCCATCCTAAATGCTCCAGGTATCCTACTGTAGTGTGTACAGCGTGACCCAATCCGTCCTTTGACTGATCTATTACTAGTAGATCGTCCAGATAGGCTGTTACCGCAATGCCCCGTGTTCTTAGGTTTGCTAACAGAGGAGCTAGCACCTTTGTGAATACTATGGGCGCGGTGGCTACACCAAACGGCAGAGCCACAAATTGAAAGTGGCGATCTTCTACCGCAAACCTTAGGAATCTTTGGTGAGCGGGGAGGATGGGTATGTGTAAATGTGCGTCCTTGATATCTATGGGCGCCATGAATTTTCCGCCCTTTAAAGTGGCGGCCACGGATCGGATCGTTTCCATTCGAAAATGGCGATCGTTCAGGAACCGATTTAGGGATTTTAGATCCAGGATGGGTCTGACATCTCCATTTGGCTTTGGAATCACAAAGAGGTTTGAGTAAAAACCTGAACCTCGCTCTTTTTGGGGTACGTCTGTAACTACCCCTTGAGCCATTAAGTGATTCAAACCTTTGAAGAAGGATTCTCTTTTTTGTGGATCCTTGGAGAGTCTTGAACCTCGGAATTGAGAAGATGGGATCTCTCGAAATTCCAGTTTGTACCCTGAGGATATTGTGGATACTACCCAATTGTCCTGGATTTCTGACCACCAAGTCGCTCAGAACTGACAAAGCCTTCCTCCCACTCGGCCGAGCGGGGGCGCCCCTTCACTGAGAGGCTTTGGGGGCTTGCTTATTAGCTCTTGCACCCCACGGCTTTTTGTTCTTCTGAGCTTGCCCCTTGGCTTTTGTGGGCGGCTAAAACAGGCCGCCGCCACTGGTTGGAGTCAGATTTCCCGGGAGCTGGGGAGAGAGCGTTTAAAACAAGATCTCTTGTTTTTCTTTCTCTCAGGTAAAAGTCGTTTTACCACTTGATCTTCTGTATATATTTTTCTAAATCTTCCCCAAATAGGCGTTCGCCATGGAACGGGAACTTGCCAACAGCTTTTTGCATGGGGTCTCCGCTGACCAATGCTTAAGCCAAAGTACTCTGCGCATCTGTACCAGCTGGAGTGTAAGGCGTGATGCCTGTATGATAGAATCTCTCATGGCATCCACTGTGAAGCATAAGGCTTTAGGCAAATTTTTCCCAATTTCTAGCCTGCTCTGAAGGCAGTTCCTTCAGCCCCTGCTTTACCTGTTGGCTGATGACCTGACCCATACCGACTGCTGCTACTGCAGGTTGGGTAATTGAGCCGGCCAAAAGGAAGGAGGATTTCAACTTCCTCTCAGAATGATCTTTTAAACCCTTGTACATTATCCACCGGACATGTCAGGTTTTTATTTACACAAGAAATAGCCGCAACTACCGCAGGCAGGCTCCATTTCTTTAAAAAAAAAAATTCCCCCATAGGATAAAGAATGTTAAACCTTTTTGGAGGTGAGAAACGCTTATCTGGATGTTGCCAGTTTGCGTATTTAGATCCTCTAGTAACGGATGAACCGGGAAGGAGCATGCACCTTGCAGGGATCTTAATGACCCTAGGGAGGAGACAGGTAATTCCGTTACCTCCGCAGAGGTTAACTTAAATGCACTGCTATAGCATTGTACCTGTGACCTTAAAATCTGGCTCCTCATCCTCTGCTGATGTAGCCTCCTCCTCCTCATCCTCCTCCCTCAGGTACTTCTGAAGGGAGGTCCAATACTGGAAGAGACCTGCTTCGCTTATTGTCCCTTTTTAGAGGACTTAGCGATTAAGGTAGCAATTTTTTCCTCCAGATTATTTAGGGCAGCTGATAAAGTGTCCTCAGTGACAGATACAGGCCCAGGCTCCACTGGGGAAGCCGCCATACCTGACAGAGGTAATGGCTCATCCTGAACAGGTGCATTTAGCAACACAGGAGAGAAAGGTACCGAGTCAGCACAGTTAGAGCCTCCTCTCAGGCGGTGGTGCTTTCTTATCTCTTTTTGTCCGTATTACTTCCCCTGGAAGGCTTACCGTTTAGACAAAATACAAGGTACCTAAATGCATATACTACCGTGTTCAGTTTAGCAAATACATTAAGTATGCAACTTTTATAACATAACTATGCATAACATGGATGTCTTCTAGGAAGTACCCAATCCAACCACATGGAGTCTTACGTCCCTGTATAGCTGCTGTGTTTCTCTGCCAGGAATAAGAGAACTAACGAGCTTGCTTGCTGCTGCAGTGCTTCTTACACTGACAGTCTTTTAAAATTGGCGCCGTTTCTGTGCCTGCGCGCGCCACGTGCCCGCGCACGCCTTCGCCCCCCCCCCCCCCCTCCGATAAAGCGCGCTCCCGCGCGCGCGGCCCTTAGCGCTATGGCGGTGGCCATAGTGAGAGAGGACTCTCATCAGCCCTTGTTCCCACTTACCTGCATCTGCAGGTGTCTGGTCGGCCACCGAAAGGAGGATCGGGGTGCCCCAGCAAGCTCAGCAGCGGAGGTGACGAGCAGTGTACTTCGCCGAAGCCGACACTGAACAGAGTGAGGTGAGTATATTCAGCTCTTTACTCCCCCCAGTGGTGGAAAAAAGAAGACATCCACTTTTTGAAAAAGGTCCCAACCTAGTTATGGACCTTCTAATCTCACCTTATCCACGCCGCAGGTTTTTCTGCTGAAAGATTTCAGACAGATACCAAACTTCACCCTTCACGGTGGGCTATGTGTGCCAACCTTCAGGGATATGGGTTCCTATTTAAAGGATACCTCTCCCCTGGGCCTTGTACAAGACTCTTACCAGGACTTTATAGCGAAATAGCGAAAGTGCTGGATCTTAGAGCCCAGTCCTCCGAAGAGAGACATTACAGGCGACGCCTCATGGATGAGGCCCGGATCCCATCCAGATTCAGCTCATTTGTAGGCGTCTTGGATGGATCCGAAAGCATAGCTCTTTTACCCCCAGAGGGTCTCTTTGGTAGAGCTTTCCTTTAGCACCTCCTAACGCGTCCAACACCTTTCGACACTGGCGAAAAAACTGAGGTACTTCCCTGATGGGAGGAGTTATATGGAGGGGAACTGTCTTCCATTGGTTGTGCCAGTGTCCAATCACCGCTGGTGACCCTTAACCCATTATGTAATGACTAGCTCTGTGTCCCGTGGTGTACGATAAAGAAAGTGTGATCATAAGTAGTTTGTAAGTACAGATTTCGAGAAGCTACAGAGATTAACAGAGGAACTATTTTTATGGGAGAGCCCTTACAAAATGTTTTGAGGTTTTATTTTACACCCCTTACCATCTACAATGCAATGGAAAAAGTAGAGTAACTTAGGGGATTGTCAGAAACTAGAGAACTATGGTCTGAATGTCTTCATATATTTATTAGCCCCCTAAGGGGATATTGGACTCTCTCCCTATGATATTTGGTTTAGGAGTGTGTTGCTCACTTGCTTATATTTGTTTTAGCAGCTGAAGTCCTCCACTCAGATCTCACAAAGAATGTTTCTGATCTTTTACATTTACAAACTCATTTATGTGTTTTCTCCCCAATTCCAGATCCTAATAGTTTGGCTGTGAGTTGTGATTTGTTAAGAGACATTTATATACAAGGCAAAGTTCACAATGGTACGACTCAACAGTCGTATGACTGTGGATCCGACTTTGCCCTGCAACTTGCAGTCCGACTTCAATTAACGGGGATCCGACTTTGATCCCGACAATGCAGGCACTTGTTGTCTGGTATGAATCTTTAATGAAAAAAAAAATAATGAATTTTTAAAAAACGGCATGGGTTCCCCCTCCAAGAGCATACCAGGCCCTTCGGCCTGGTATGGATTTTAAGATGAATCCCCCACGCTGAAAAAGCGGCATGGGGTCCCCCCCCCAAAATCCATACCGGACCCTTATCCGAGCACACATCCCGGCAGGTCGGGAAAGGGCGTGGAAACAAGCGAGCCCGCCCCCCCCCGAACGTATGAGGCCGCATACCCTCAACATGAGGGGGGTGGGTGCTTTGGGGTAGGGGGGCCTTGCCCCCCCCCACCCCAAAAGCACCTTGTTTCTACGTTGATGAGGATAAGGCCTCTTTCCGACAACCGTGGCCGTTGGTTGTCGGGGCTGTGGGCGGGGTGCTTGTCGGAATATGGAAGCACCCTTTACCCCTACCCATTCACCTAAAAAAAAAAAAGTGTAAAGAATAAATAACGCAGTACACAGGTTTTTAAAGTAATTTATTAAGGCAGCTACGGCGTCACTTCCGATTTCTTCTGCCCTCTCCCGCTCTCCTGCCTCATCCGCTGAAGTCTTCTGCCTCTGCCGGTTCTTCTCCGCTGATATCTTCTAGTCCTCTCCGGTTCTTCTCCCTCTGTCTTCTGCCTCTGCCGGGTCTTGTCTGCTGCCTTCGCTATTTTCTCAGGTCTTCTCCCTCTGTTCTTCTTCCGATGATGACTCAACGCTCTCTCCTGCTCTAATGCTGGGTGCACGGTGTGCCACTACTTATATTGCAAGGGGCGGGGTCACCAGAGATGTCATACAGAGGCCCCGCTGACCCAGCATTAGAGCGAGAGAGAGCGTTGAGTCAACATTGGAAGAAGAACAGAGAGAGAAAACAGCGGAGAAGACCCAGCAAAAAAGTAAGAAGACAGCGGACAAGACCCGGAAAAAGAGCGAGAAGACAGCGGAGAAGACCCAGCAGAGGACAGAGGGAGAATAACCGAAGAGGGCTAGAAGACATCAACAGAGAAGACCCAGAGAGGGGAGAAGAACTAGCAGAGGAGGCAGAAGAGCCGGCGAGGGCAGAAGAAAATCGGAAGCGACGCCGGAGCTGCCTTAATAAATTACTTTAAAAACCTGTGTACTGTGTTTTATTTTTGACAATTATTTTTTTAGGTGAATGGGTAATGGTACAATTTACCCGAAACTCATTCACATAGAGTGGGGGGTTGGGATCTGGGAGCCAGATTCCGATAAGCCCCCCGCCCACAGACCCCGACCTCCAACGGTCAGGATTGTGGGGAAGAGGCCCTTGTCCTCATCAACATGTCGAGGGCATGCGGCATGGTACGTTCAGGAGGGGGGGGTGCTCGTCCCCACCCTCTCTCCTGACCTGCCTGGCTGCATGTTCGGATAAGGGTCTGGTATGGATTTTGTGGGTACCCATGCCGGTTTTTCAGCATGGGGGGGTTCCCCTTAAATTCCATATCAAACCGAAGGGCCTGGTATGCTCTTGGAGGGGAAAGCCATGCCGTTTTTTTAATTTTTATTTTGGCGTAGGGTTCCCCTTCAAGATCATCAGAGCAAAAGTCGCATTCCAAAGTCTGATCAGTTAAGACCACGATCCAACTTCAGTGATATTCAATGAGCTGAAGTTGGATCAAAGTCGGACCAAAGTAGTGCAGGGAGCATTTTCAAAGTCGGACCGACTTGTGTCAGACCAGTTAAGACGGCTCTCATAGGGAAACATTGATTTTCCCACGTCACGCGACATGAGCTCCCAATGTTGGAGCATTTGTCGTACAAGTGTGAACCCGGTCTAAGGAAATGTTTGGAGACACAATACAGCATTGATTTCATGCACAGTTTACAAAACAAGGAAAAGTCACCTGGATCCACACCAGACATTGCAAAAGTGACTAAAATGAAAGTATCTCTATGTTCGATTTGTTTGCCTCTTGAAATCAGTTTGAGGTACTATTTAGTTAAATTCTTTAATTGTAAGGGATATAAATATACAAAATATTTGATGTAATTTGAAAAGTAATTCAGCCATTTTGAAGTCATATTGTCTTCTATAAACGTCTTCAATTTTATGTAGAATTTTCTGTTTTTACCTATGCTGATAGATCAGCATGTCCACATTTAAGTGATTCCCGTTACTAAGCTCCGGGGGGCGGAGTGAAACACGTTGGGGGTGTGGCCTCGTCATGGCAGGACACCATAGATGTGTGATGTCCAGGGGTCACCCTTTCCTTCCTTGAACCTCCACATTTACGTTACAAGGCCATTCTGGCCACAGGAGTGTACAGCCAATTACTCTGTAAATATTTCTTATCAGTCATTTGTTTTTCACAATGAGAAGTCATTTTTTTTTATGAAAAAGCTGCTCTCAGATAATCTATTCTCCACAATGGAGTTTGCCTCTTTGGCCAGGATTACCTCCAACTAAGAGTGTGAAGGTTCCAGGTTAAAGGTGATAGCGGGTATTGTTGGTGATCAAAATATTGCTCAAAAGAGAGAAGATTGTAAATTACATTGGCAAGTTCTGTATATTATTGTATTTTATTTTGTATGTGTTGCACACTAATAATGTGTTCATTACATGTTTGCATTCCTTTGAGTCCTGATTAGACTTAGCCTGCCTATGTTACGCTGCTTGTTTACATAAAAGTACAATTTGAATCTTAATGTGATACCTATGTAATCACTAGTATAAAAGCCTTCAATCGCATAAAATAAAACAGAACAGTTATTTTGGAAGGACGCTAAGTGTATCTTTTGTGTCTGTTCCCTACTGCAGTAGTTATTCATTTGGAACCACTAATCAATGTGAGGATAGGAGTTCCCCATCTATAAAATGTTCATAACAATATAAAGGGGGGCCGCAGACAAGAATGTAAAGGGGGCAGAGGACTGTAATGTGAAAGGGGGGGGGGGGATAACGTGCAGGGGAACTGAGAACACTGATGTAATAAAAGGATTGTGATGTGAAGGCTCTGAGGCTAGGTTCACATTATTGCGTACTGCGAGTAGGCGGCCCATTTATTTCAGTGGGCTGCTTTAAAAAAAAAAAAAAGGAAAAATAAGTCTGACCGTTTTGTTTTATTGCGCTGTACCAAGCTGCTTGGTACTGTGGCACCATGCGGTGTGGCACTCTTAAAAACACGCCACGTTGCAATTGTACAGAGGTGCAATTGAGAGTCAAATTTATGATTTGGACCTCGGCTGTAAGAAAATCTTACTGACTGGACGTTCATTCATTTTAATTCAATACTCCTGCACTATGTACTGAAATCAGAATAAAGATGATGACCATAAGAGGCTGTTCATTTAAAAGCAAGCCAGAATCACATCTCCCAAGTTTCTATATTTATAAGTTCCCTTGGTTGGTAAGGGCTAGATGTTTTGTCAAAATGTAAATGCTTTCTCCATCCCTGTTAAACCGCTATTTTTAAGATTTTAAATGCGGTGTCCCCAAGGGGAGATTTCTCTGCCTGACACTTGTCAATTAGACAAGTAGAGAGAAGAAACCTGGTGGGGACAAAGATAACAAAACAATCCTGAGAGAGGTTTCAAACCTTCCTCACTCTACAGGGAAATGTGTTTTTTTATGCTGCCTGCGAATATGTTGGGGGAAGGATTTCCATTCACTTCCTGTTCCTTCTGACACATCAAAAATTCCCTACTCCAGGCAAAACTGAAAAAAAAAAAAAAACATTGGGTAGCGTTGGGCCCTAAGATGTAAATCCGATTCATGAAATTAGAGCTGGACACATATCTGCAGTGTTTTCTTATCTCTTCAAAGCACTGTATCCAGTGCCTTTCTCCTGCTCTGTTCTGTTATCAGCCTGATAACTTCTGACAAATTCACCTACACATGAGATAAAAGCAGCCTTAATTTTGTGTCAGGGAGGGAGCTATAAATAGATTAGCAGGCAGCTTGCAGTGTCACAGAACACCTCTGCAGTCTTTCCCTACCTGGAGAGGAGGTGTGTGTGCCTTTCCTACAATCAGCTGTATTGGCCATCTTGGCTGTGTGCCCAGACTTCACACTCCATGTTAAACAGAAAGAGAAAATCTCCTAAAAAGACGTGAACTTTCAAAACAGTATATAAAGACAGCAGATATAGATGTAAAATTTATGTAGGGAGATTTGTTTAATTCCTGTGTATCATCTGATGTTGTTCACTTCACTAGGTATATGTGAGGGTTTTACATCATTATCCTTCTCATCTGTTCTGCAGCATAAATAAGCATTTTTAAACTATTTTAGGCTGGGTTCACACTACTGCGACTTCAAAATCGCGCGATTTTGTCACGATTCGCGACCGCGATTTCAGGGAATGCCTGTCTATAGAGCTGAATTCGCATCGCATACGGATCAAACTCGCACAGGACCCTTTTTTCTTGCAGCTTAGATTCGCAACGCATTGATGTGAACGGCACTAATGTAAAACAATGTTATTTAAATGACTTGCGAATTTGAGCAATCGCAACGGCTCAAATTCGCAATAGAATTCGCAGCAGTGTGAACCCAGCCTAAGAGAGAATAGAAATTAGAATGAGAACATTATTTCTATTTCAGTGGTGAAACACTAAACCATGTACTACGTGATGCAGCTATGATTTCAGAAATACTTTAACATCATTCTCGGTACTTTCGAATCATGTGGGTGGGGAAGTGGTCATTCACTATCATGCTTTAAAACATTGCAACAAACTTACTTACTTGCTTGTAATATGTTTCATATAACAGATTACCAGTGGAGAGCTGCAGAGGAATCAAAAACAAGAAAATACATAAGTATCAAAAATGCATAAAAGCTTTTTAAAAGTTAAATGAAACCTGGAGTTATGCTTTAACTTTCTGCCTTTATAATGAGGTAGAACGACATCTTCTAGGTATTAAAGAGTTGTTAGGCAAGAACAACGTTCATCCCTTTCACATTTCTGGATATGATTTTTATAACAAAAAACAATGAGAGGCTCACAGATGTTTTCTTCCAGATAAAATGATCCTAGTAAAATCCCCAGACCACCAGTCAGTACAAATTATCTGCGGTACTGATGACATGCAGTGTGCATGAATTGAAGTAACCTATAAAAAGTTATCAGATTTTACCCATGAACACATACCAATTGAAGCCAGGATCAGCTGTAGGTTTCTTTACATTACACATTAACTGGTTGTAAAGCTCAGATATGAAATATGAACAAAGCATATCCCCTTGTAGAGTGTACTTGTTTCCCTTCCTCTCAATCAGCTCTCAGAATGCCACTCACTGAATGTAACTTCAGCTCTCCGCCCCCCTGCTTTTCAGAGCTGAGGGATCCTGTGTAAATTCAGCACTTTGAATGGATGTAGAGAAGAGATGGCTACAGATAGAAAGGTACAACTTATGTAGAATTGGATTCATCTCTGTGCATCACCTGCGGCCAGGGTATATATATATATATAAGGGTTTACAACTGCTTCATGTGTGCCACATATGCAGTCTAACATTAAAACTATGGTAATAAATGTTTAACTGTTAAAAAATAACTTATTACTTAATTTCAATACTGAAAACATTTGAATAACCGAACACTCACACACTAAAACAGAAAATACGTATAAACCTTCAATTTACAGGACAGACCTTTGGGAATGTCCTAATTGTAGTAGATATGGAGAGGCCTTGAGAGAATTTAAATATCTTATCTGGAGATGTCCCAAGTTGATAAGGTATTGAGATGATGTTGCTCACAAAGCCTGTAAACCCAGAACCAAAAACGTAATATATTGCTTGCCCCCTGCTGTCTTACAGCTCTTATATAACCATGGGGCGTGGCCATCGGATGACGTCACGCGGAGAACCTGCCCCTTGTGACGTCACAAGGGGTGGGCTCTCCGGGTGACGTCATCAGATGGTCACGCCCCATGGTTATATAAGAGCTGTAAGACAGTGAAGGACGTCACAACGGAGGAAGACAGCCTCAGGACAAGAGTGTGTTTTTTTTTTTGGGGTAACCCGCGGCCAGGAAAAAAAAAAGACAGCGGCTGCGAGGAAGGAAGACAGCTCTGGGAGAAGGCGGCTCTGACCTTTTTTTTTTTTAATAAAGGCCTTGTCAAAAAACGGCTCATTTTTCTTTACATTTCACTGCTTTTTTGGTGAATTTTTTTACCCATTCACATAGGGGGGGGCCGGGATCTGAGGGTCCCCTTGTTAAAGGGGGCTTCAAGATTCTGATAAGCCCCCCGCCCGCAGACACCGACAACCACTGGCCAGGGATATCAGGAAGAGGTCCTTGTCACCATCAACATGTGGGGAAGGTGCTTTGGGGTGGTGGGGGGGGGGAAGCACCCACCCCCCCCCATGTTGAGGGCATGCGGCCTGGTATAGTTCAAGAGGGGGGCGCTCGCTTGTCCCCTCCCTTTCCTGACCTACCGACTGCATGCTCAGATAAGGGTCTGGTATGGATTTTGGGAGGACCCCCCGCCATTTTTAAAAAAAAATTGGCGTGGGGGTGTCACCTCCCAATTTATACCAGAATGAAGGGTCTTGTGGAATGGTCTTGGGGGGGGGGGGGACGCCGTTTTTTTTTACATTCAGCGGGGAAGTCCGCTGACAGCTGATGACTCATCGGTTGTTAAAAGGCGCAACGACCGGCTTCCTGACCCGCTCATTAGCAACCAGGTATAAACAGTGAATGTAAATATTAAAATAAAAAAATAAAAAACGGACAAATCGCAAAAAAAGCAAATAGCAGTACATAGATGTGAATCGAGCCTAACAGCAGGGCAATAGATATCAGAAGTTAATTTCAGTTTGAAATTAGAGCAGATGACTTACGTCAACTTAGTTTCATCTGACCATAACACATTTTTCCATGTGGCCTCAGAATCTTCAAGGTGCGTTTAAGGTGGTCAGATGAGACTAAAATTGATTATTGGGTCTCAAGACCAAACGATATGTCTGGCGGAAATACAATATAGCTCACCATCCAAATAACACGGTGGCGATAACCTGGTATGGGGGAGTTCCTCTGCATCGGGGACTGGAGCACTTGTCAGGATAGAACAAAAATGGATGGGGCAAAATACCGTCAAATTCTTGAAGAAAATCTGCTGCCCTCTGCCAGAAAGCTGTTAATGGGAAGAAGGTTTACCTTTCAACATGACAATGACCCCAAAGCACACAGCAAAAATGGCCACACAGTGGTTGAAGGATAAAAAGGTGAATGCCCTTGCATGGCCTAGTCATAGCCCAGACTTAAAGTGGTTGTAAACCCAACCACACAACTTGCACCTACAGGTAAGCCAAGATTAAGGCTTACCTGTAGGTGCAAGAAGTATCCTACACGGTTAAGGAGAGATTATCAGAAAACCCTGCACCGATGTGTACGGCGTATGCGCGCTGTAGACAACGGTGCATGCGCGCTGTAGACAACGGCGCAGGCGCACTGCGCATTGCCGGTTTTCTCAATGGAGAAAGCCGGCCCTGCGCGCATCCGTGTGACATCATCGCCGCTCCGGCCAATCACAGCGCCGGAGTGACGATAACAGGAAGACGGTCGGAGCGGACATGGCGGCGGCGGAGGGGGACGAGGAGCGCTTCCGAGGCTTTGATCTGAGGTAAGTGCCACATAATGAGTTAGTATGCATAGCATACTAGTTCATTATGTCTTTTTCTTGCAGGTGTCTTTTTTTTTTCCAAAAGTGGGTTTACAACCATTTTAAGCCAAAATTACTTGAATACTGCAGTCCACAAATGCTCACTATCAAATTTAACTGAACTTGAGCAGTTCGACAAAGAAGAGTTGCCAAAAATTGCAAAGTCTAGATGTTCAAAGTTAGTAGAGACATATCCCAACAGACTAAAAGGCTGTAAATAAAGCAAAAGGTGGCCCAAAATACTGAAATAATCAATGATTCGGTTTTTGAATTATTATTATTTTTTTCTGATATGTTGGCGTTATATCTTTCACTAAGATGTTATAAGTTGCACTAGCAAATACAGCTGGATAAAACAAAAAACGGTGTGTCTTCATTTCAGGCTGCAAAGCAACAAAATGATTATTTTAAAGGGGGAGGGGTGATTCTTTTCTATACCCACTGTACAGAGACATGGTTTAGGATTATAGCAAAGAAAAGAGGTACAGTTGCCATTTATGTAAATAATAGCGTAGAACCAACATTCATTCAGAAATCAAATGAACGACTTAAAACCCTCCGGGTCTGCCTACAAAGCAGAGCTAAATCTGCCTTAAGAAATGGTGTGCTTGATAAGATAACTCCAAACGGGCAAACAAACAAAAGCATGGAAATGTTGAAGGCATTGATTTTCTGTAAAACAGTAGTAAAAATCCAAACCAGAGATCATATTCTAGAAATGATAATACTGGTAATGATAAAAGGGAAGGGAATCGATTGATGCTGAGGAAAGAGAACATTTAGGTTCTAGTGTTTACCAATGTCCGTTTTTTTATGTTAGAATTTTTTTTATTATTTTGCTAAAAAATTGATATTTCCTAAAAAAATAATGTAAATTGTTGAAGTAAAAATGGCAGGAGACATTTTATAGTGGGCACTAATATAATCTAGAAAAAAAGAGAAGAGAAACTGTGCTAGGATAGGAAAGCAACCAATTGTGGACCAAAAGGTGCCTGCGATGAAAAAAGCAGCAACTAACCTGAAAACAAAAATCAGTGTATAGAAAAGGATAAAATGTATATAGTTGCGCTAAGCCTGGATTGGATAATACCAGGAACCATAGAATGGATTGCTTTGTGACTAAAGCAGGTCATATGCGGTCGAATTTCGAACAAATTTTCTTTTCAAAATCAGAAAGTTAGGTCGAAATTCGGACGACCAAACCTTCATGTTGCCGGGAATATTCTTTTTCTCTCCGGGAATATTCTTTTCTTGCACATGCGCATTTTTTTTCTATTACATTTCTCGTACAATTCTCCCATCATTGATCAGAAAATCACTCGTTTTTCAAAAAAATTCCAACATGTCAGATTCCTCAAACTTGATTGCCGCACGAAAATCAGCTGTTGCTTCAGCCCACTAACGGTACGAAATTCGTACGAAAATTCTTTGATACGATTTTTGAAAGAAAATTCTTTCGAAATTCGAACCGTGTATGGCCGCCTTTAAGTGAGCTTATGAAGATACACATGCATGATTGTGTATCTAAACATATATAAATTGTGGCAGATTCATCCACCGTCGTGGTTCGGCAGACTACACTCAATAAAAATGTATGTTCTACCCCGATTATTGTATTTTTTCCGTACCTTGCCAGTTTCCTTGGCCCGTAACGACCTTAAACAATTTCAGAATAAGGTTCTGCAGTTTATTTGGGGTGACAAGAGACCTAGGGTAAATAGGAGCACTCTATATACGTTGAAGCGGAAAGGTGGACTTGGTCTACCTGATTTTTTGAAATATTTCTATGCAGCCCAGGTGGCACAACTCACTAGGTTCCATTCCCAACAGGCGCAGGCCATATGGATGGCTATGGAATCTTACTCTTGCCGTCCCACTCCAATTTCTCATATTTTGTGGCTCCCTATCAAGGAGCGACCTGCTATATTGTGCCCTACCTTATCTTTGTCTTATCTTTGTCTTTGGAAATATGGGACAGACTCTCCAGATCCCACAAATTCAAATCCCCCCATTCTCCACTGGCACCCCTGCTTCAAAATAGAGCTTTCACCCCGGGTCTCGCCCCCCTAGCGTTCGAATGGTGGACCAATAAGGGTTTCATGCGCATAGCTGACCTTTGTGATCGTAAGGGTATGTTGTCCGAAAGGACTATGACTGACAAGTATCATATGCCTCCAGCAGAAAGTTATAGATTTGCTCAGATTTCACATTATGTGCAAACCCTAGCTTGTAAGAGCGACCTAGCAACCCTAACTCCCATGGAACATCTATGCTGTAACTATGATAAACTCAGGGGTCATTTGTCCACTGTCTATTCAATATTGTTGATGGCATCGACGAAGCTGAACTATATGGTCCACTGGGAGACCGATTTGCAGGAAACCCTGGATTTGGACGAATGGCATGAGATAGCGGAGCCGGCATCTCGTTCGCTCATCAATACTTCAATAATAGAGGCGAATTGTAAGGTTCTGCTACGGTGGTATATGGTGCCGGCCAGGCTGGCAACTTTTGTATCGGGGGCTACCCTGCTATGCTTTAGAGGATGTGGCCAGGTTGGTACTACCTATCATATTTGGTGGCCATGCCCCAGGAATAGGAGGTTTTGGATCAGGGTATATAATTTAAATTTACTCCCTCACCCAGATAAACCTGATTAAGTCAGCTAAGCAAGCGCTACTGGGGAGCGGTTCAGTGGAGGCCTCCAAGTCTCGCAGGCGGCTCTTGAATTTTATATTCATTTCAGCTAAAATAACCATCGCTAGGAACTGGAGATCGGCTGCCCTGCCCTTCGAACAGTTTAAAGGTAAATTGTCTTGGTTGATGCTAAATGAACGGTTGACTGCATTGGCTCAGGACAAAATGAAACTCTTTCATAAAGTGTAGGACCCACGGCTTCATGACCTTACAAATGACCCCAGGATGCTTGCAGCTTAGCATTAGCTTTTATTTAGGGGTATTCAGGTGCTGAATTGGGCCTCCTTCCCCCCCTTCCCCTTTCCCACTTCTCACCTATTATTTTCTTGCTTTGTTTCCTCCCCCCTATTTCTTGCCTCTATTTTCTTTTTGTTTATTTGTTTTGGAGTCGGTTCCAGACCTTAGAGGTTGCCCGCATGGTCTAAGGAGTTGAGCCCCCCCGACAAGCAGATGGGGGGGGACGGCTCTTCTAGGCGGGTGGTTCACCTGGCGAGACCTGGGATGTTAGGGGGGACCAGTGGTTCAGGGGTGCAGTGGACTAATGTGGTATATTAAGAAGTGCTGTTATGTTCCTGTCCATGCTTGGGTTTTTGTTTTTTTTTCGTTAGTTTTTATGGAAGCTATAACATGGAACCCTGGGCGCCGGGACCCTGAAGCCCTGTATACACGATCGGATATCCTATGGATTCTAATCCAATGTTTTTTTTCTTGGGAAATCAGATGAAACTGTCTTCCATTAGTCTTGCCCACACACCATCAGTCAAAAAACCGACCGTTTCAAACGCGGTGGCGTAAAACACTCCGATGAGCCGAGAAAAATTAAGTTCAATGCTTCTGAGCATGCGTGGGTTTTTTATCCGATGGAGTTCCCCACAGACGATATTAATTTGCAATCGGTTTTTTAACCATCGGATAAATTTAAAACATGTTCTATTTTTAAACACCGATGGAAAAAAGACCGATGGGGCCCATACACGATCGGTTTGTCCGATGAAAACAGTCCATCGGACTGTTTTCATCGGTAAAACCTATCGTGTGTACACGGCTTAAAGGTTTGAATCCCAAGTGCTGTATTGTGACTGTACAATGCCATGTTGTGAATTCTATACTTTTTGTATGGCAAAACTTTAATAAAAATATTGAAACAAACACATATATATTATAGAAGGTAATAGTGCAGCACTACACATATAGACCAGTAAAAACTGGACAGTAACTCAAATGTGACCATAAAAAGAAACACAAAAAAAGAAGGGGCAGGCTGAACGCCCAACCCAATAAGTAAAGTGTCCACAACACTAAACATAGTGGCGAGTGTCCAAAAGGGTGAATAAACAACATGGAATGGATGGAGTAATTCTTGCACAATTCTTCACGTGAATGCTGACATGCATGTGTGCTTACCAGAAACGTTGGACCCAAATGTCATACGACAGCGGATCAATCGAGCTTAAGAGTATCCCCAAGGGCTGTCCACAGGAACGTCACCGGATCGCTGATGAAGTATACCAGCTGGGCAATCTGATGACCTCAATCCTGGATGAAACTGATGGATCGAAAACTTCTCCAATCTCCAATACCCTCAAGGCTGGAGGTCTCACCGCGAAGTTGACTTTCTGGATCCTGGTACTCAACCGGACAATGGGATACGATCAAGTTAGAATAAAAGAATACCCCGACAAGGGTATTGCAGAAGGACCAACTGGAGAAAAACTGAAAAAACGTTTCCTCGCCGAATTCATGCAAAGAGAAGAAAAAATAGGATTTTTTACTCACCGTAAAATCCTTTTCTCTGAGTCCATGGACCGACACAGCTTCTCTATTGACAAAGTGGGTATTATCCGTTAATTAGGAGTGACTAGGCAGAAAAACTTGTAAAAAGTGTTGCATCACACCTTCTACAGTACCGCCCAGGGGGCGGACCCTCTGGGTATACCCTCTCAGTCTGCATCTTCGCAGATCAGTTCGTCAAAAAGCAGTACAAACTAAAAAGGAGGGGTGGGTGCTGTGTCGGTCCATGGACTCAGAGAAAAGGATTTTACGGTGAGTAAAAAATCCTATTTACTCTTTCGTCCATGGACCGACACAGCTTCTCTATTGACAAAGTGGGACGTCCCAAAGCAGTGTCAGAGAAAAAACGAGGGGTGGTAACAGCATAAAAATAAACTTCACCCCAAACACAAAACAGCACTACTCCTCCAACGGAGGAGTTGCAACTCTAAACAGCCGCTTGCAAAACCTTGCGGCCAAAAGAGGCATCCGAAGATGCACCTACATCAATTTTGTAGAATTTTGTGAAAGTGAGCGGACGACCAAGTCGCCGCTTTACATAATTGGGAAACAGACGCTTGATGTCGGAAAGCCCAAGAGGCACCTATTGCCCTGGTCGAATGCGCCGTGACAGGAAAGGGGGGCGCCTGACCCTTTAAGGCGTAAGCCTGGATTACTATCTGTCGGATCCACCTAGAGATGGTGGCCGATGAGACTGCTTGGCCCTTCTTGGGACCAGCCACCGAAACAAACAGTGAGTCTGACTTCCGGAACAGGGAAGTAGCAGATAGGTATACTCTCAAAGCTCGGACAACGTCCAAGGAATGCAACGCCGACTCCTTAGGATTCGACGGCTGAGGACACAAGGATGGAAGTACAATGTCTTCGTTGAGATGAAAAGCCGAAACGACTTTCGGAAGAAAGGAAGGCTGCGGCCGCAGCACCACCTTATCCTTGTGGAAAATCAAATAGGGAGCCTTGCAGGACAAGGCTGCCAGCTCAGAGACTTGTCTAACTGACGTAACAGCCACCAAAAAGATCACTTTCTGAGAAAGTGTCAACAGGGGAATATCTCTAATATTCTCAAACAGTGCCTTCTGAAGCACCGAGAGGACCAGGTTCAAGTCCCACGGAGGTAACGGGGGACGGAACGGAGGGGCCACCTGTCGGACCCCCTGCACAAATGTACTCACGAGAGAGTGAGTCGCCAGGGGTCGCTGAAAAAAGACAGCCAGGGCAGATATCTGTCCCTTAATCGCACTTAGGGCAAGCCTTTGGTCCACCCCATGCTGTAAAAACAGCAGGATTCTGGAAACCAAATAGGTACGCGGATGCCATTTCATTTCCTCACACATGGAGATGTAGGCCCTCCAAGTGCGGTGATAGACCTTCCTAGAGGACGGTTTTTGAGCACTTCTCATAGTAGAGATTACTGAGTCTGACAGGCCCCGGTCTCTCAGTACCCGGTTCTCAACAGCCATGCCGTTAAAGCCAATGACTGTAAAGCAGGATGGAATATGGGACCTTGCGATAGCAGGTCCTTCCGTAGTGGTAGGCGCCAGGGGACGTCTGCTACCTGACGTACTAGATCGTCGTACCAAGGACGCTGAGGCCAATCTGGAGCGATTAGGATCATTGGAATTCCCTCTGCCTCCACTCTGCGGAGCAGAAGAGGAAGAAGCCTTAAGGGAGGGAAGGCATAGATTAGCCGATACTGACCCCACGATGCTACCAACGCGTCCGTTGCGTCTGCCCATGGGTCTCTTGACCGGGCCACAAATCTCAATACCTTCCGATTGAGTCGGGAAGCCAGAAGATCTACGTCTGGTGTGCCCCATCTTTGGCAGAGCAGTTGGAACACCTCCGGGTGTAAGGACCCTTCTCCCTGGTCCAGCATCTGGCGGCTCAGGTAGTCCGCCTGCCAGTTTTCCACACCCGGAATGTACACGGCCGACAGTGACGGTACGCTCCTCTCTGCCCACTTCAGGATGCGAGCGATCTCCGATGCTGCAGCTGAGCTTCTTGTTCCTCCTAGATGATTGACATATGCCACTGCTGTGGCGTTGTCTGACTGGATCCTGACTGGACGCCCTTGCAGTCTCTGAGACCATTTGAAGAGGCACAGCTTGATCGCCCGGATCTCCAGGACATTGATCGGCAGGAGGGCTTCCTCTGGGGTCCAGCGACCCTGCGCCGACTGGACACCCCAGACTCCCCCCCCCAACCTGTAAGGCTGGCGTCCGTCGTGATCACTATCCAGTAAACCGGAAGAAATTACTTCCCGGCCATTACAGCCGGTGCTGTCAGCCACCATACCAGGGATCTCCTGACTAGGTGGCTCAATTGGATTTGATAATCCAGAGATGAAGGGCATCTGTTCCATCTAGACAGAACTTCCTTCTGTAACACTCGAGTGTGGTATTGAACATATGGGACCGCCTCGAAGGAGGCTACCATGAGGCCCAACACTCGCATGCAAAAACGGAGTGACGACCAATTCCTGGAAGTCAGCTGCCGTACTGCAGCCCGGAGGGTCTGCAACTTCTCCACAGGGAGGAATACCTTTGCCTCTGAGGAATCCAGAATCAACCCCAGGTACACTAGGCGTTGAGTGGGCACCAATACTGACTTTTGCGTGTTTAGTATCCAACCACAGTCTCGAAGAGTCTGACAGGTAATGGACACGCTTACCTCTAATTCTGAGCTTGAAGGGGCCTTCAGCAGAAGGACCTATAAGTAGCCTGTGATAGCGATACCCCGCTGTCTTAGAAGTGCCAGAATCGGAGCGAGCAACTTGGTGAACGTCCTGGGTGCTGAGGCAAGGCCCAACGGGAGGGCCACAAACTGGTAGTGGTCCTTCCCGATAGCTAATCGCAGAAACCTCTGGTGTCTGGAGTATATGGGGACATGCAGGTATGCGTCCTTGATGTCCAAGGAGGCCAGAAAGTCCCCTGGATGGAGAGCCGTGACTACAGATCGAACCGACTCCATCCGAAAACTTTGTACCTTCACAAAGCAATTGAGGGCTCTGAGATCCAAGCTTGGACGAACCCCCTCCTTCTTCGGCACAATGAACAGATTTGAGTAAAAACCCTGTTCCAGTTCTGGAACTGGAATAACTACCCCGCGTTCCAGTAGACCCTGGACCGCCCCATACAGGGCCTCCTGACGGGTCGGTAGTAGCTGGAGATTGGAGGTGTTGAATCTGTCCGGTCCTATCTTGTAGCCTGAGGAGATTACTTCGCAAACCCACCTGTCGGAGATTAGTGCTGTCCACTGAGTCGCGAATTTGCGAAGACGTCTCCCCACCCGAGAGCTGGGTGGGGGTGGACCTTCATGCGGACGCAAATTTGTCCGCAGGCTTATTGGGTATTGGGTATGCGGGACCAGGGACGCTTTTGTCCTTGGGCAGGCGCTTTATCGGCCTGGGGTCTTTTCCCTGTCGCCCTAGGGGGACGAAAAAAACACTTGCGTGCAGTAAAGAAGGGCCCTTGCCCTTGGCGTGGCCCCTTACCCTTGCTAATTTGGGGAAGCAAAGTGCTTTTACTTCCTGTGGCATCCTTCATGATGTCATCCAGAGAAGCCCCAAAAAGTCTGTCGCCCTTAAAAGGCAGATCCAACAGGGCTTTCTTGGAAGTCTGGTCCGCAGACCAGCCTTTTAGCCAGATCAGGCGGCGTATTGCTACTGCATAAACCGAAGTTTTAGACAGCAGGGGAATAGTATTCATGTCTGACTCGCAGACAAACCTAAGGCCCTGGACCAACAGGTCGGCCAATGTTATCTCATCAGGAGGAGCATCTCGCTCCTTAACCCCTGGAGTAGCAATCTTGCCCATTCAGTAAGTGTGTGAGACACTAGGGCCCCCGCCAATGCCGGGCGTACTGCCGAGCCTACCACTGAGTATAGGTAGCAAGCGAGTGCTTCAGCCTTCTTATCCACAGGGTCCTAGAAAACAGGAGCCCCTTCTACAGGAATTGTGGTGGCTCTATTAAGTCTGGACACCGGAGGGTCCACTATAGGGGGGAGAAGTCCATTTCTTCAGAAAACTCTCCTCAAAAAGGGGTACCGTACCGCAAACCTCTTTGGGGCTGTAAAGACCCTCAGTGGGTTCTCCCATTCCTTGCATAAGAGTTTATCAAAAGACACACAAGGGAACACCTTAGCAGTGCGGGCAGGTCTATGAAACCCAAGTGGACCGGAGTCTCTGCTGCTTCTGCAGTATTTTCCAATTTTAGCATATCCCGCACTGCAGTAATAAGGTCAGATACCAAAGCCGCCTCGCGTACTGACCTGGACTTTGAGTCATTCTCACTGTCCGGTCACGGTCTGCAGTCTCTGATGAGTCAGAATCTGGGCCCCGAGCCGTAGCTGGACCTGGTTCTGCACCAGAATTATCCCCAGAAGCTTGCAGGGGATGGGGCGTTTACTACCCCCTGTATTCCCGTGTGCTGCTTCCACCCTGGCAGCAAACGCCTCTAGGATTGCAGTCATAGCGTTCATAGACACCTCAGGGGCACCAGCTGCTAAATCTGGTGTTTCAGGGGAGAAGACATCTGGCTCAGATGCCATGCTGACCACACGCTGACACTCACAGGGCGCCAGGCAAGATATCAATAGGCCACCCTCCTGTGCTGCAGAGAGGCTGGGTCACCCAGAGGACTCACCACCCTGGATAGGTACTGCTATGCTGCGCCTGTGATGCTGTCCCTCTGCTGCTGTGTCAGTCTGCTTCTTTTATCAGCACTTCCTGTGTGAATTTTCGCGCCAGTGTAATGCACCCTAGAGGCCGGAGGCTCTCGAAAAATGGTTGCCAAAAACGTCTGTATGGAAGATAATGTGGGCTCTAAGAAAATGGCCGCCGACAGAAGATAGAGGTCAAGCAGCCATAGCCCACAAAAAGATGGCAGCCGAACGGCAATATCTGCATACAGGGTGGACAAACATGGCCGCCGATCAGCTGATAGGGGCCAGTGGGTGTGGCCGAACCACAGGAAGATGGCCGCCGGGCAGTCACAAGAGGCCAAACTTGGCATGGACCACCTCAAAATGGCCGCCGACAGCATGGAGGAGGAAGGACACAAACACAGGTAAGAAAAAATGACATTTCTTTTAAATGTTAGTTACAGCCAGCCCCGCTCCAGTGGAACCCCCTAGGTGACCCCCAGCACCCAGCAACCTTTAGCTAGAAGCCCAGGGAGGAGGGAAAGGCAGGGAGAGAGGGAAGAAAGGGGCCACAACCACTTACTTGATCTCTCCAGGAATGTCCAGCTAAATCACCCAGCCGAGGCAGGGGAGTTTTACTTACCTATCCTGCATGTATTCTGCTGGAAGACATTCCAAACAGATCATCGTCCGCGCACGGAAGGTGACTGTTGGCCAGGCATGGTGTGATTGGACCCAGAAGGGCCGATCATATGTATGCCCTGGAGCATGACGCTCACCGGACAGGCTGCTGCGACTCTGCCGCAAGGTCAGCCGAAGCTGAGCGGTCCGATGCAAGCCTTGGAGCGTAAGCTCACCGGCCAGGCTGCTGCGACTCAGCCGTAAGGTCAGCCGAAGCTGAGCGGTCCGATGCAGGCCCTGGAGCGTAGGCTCACCGGCCACCCGTGGAGCGACGGGCATGTCGTGGAAAACCCAGCGCGTAGCTAGGGTCGGCACACGCTCGATGGCCGAAACTGGGGAGACTACAAGGATCGAGGATCCAGCCTGTCACCCAGTCGGCAGTTGATCGAAGATCGCAGGAAACAACAAATGTAGCAAAAAAAATAAATATATATATATATATATATATATATATATATATATATATATATATATATATATATATATATCTTTTTTCCCCGGACCAATGGGCCCGAAGGGAGCCATGTCCTACTCCTTGCTAGACAGAAAAAAACTGATCTGCGAAGATGCAGACTGAGAGGGTATACCCAGAGGGTCCGCCCCCTGGGCGGTACTGTAGAAGGTGTGATGCAACACTTTTTACAAGTTTTTCTGCCTAGTCACTCCTAATTAACGGATAATACCCACTTTGTCAATAGAGAAGCTGTGTCGGTCCATGGACGAAAGAGTAAAATAGGGTGCTCCACTGGTGTAGGTAAAAAAAAAAAAAAGGGTTTTTAATCAAAAAAACACCAACATATTTTTTTCTTCTCTTTGCATGAATTCGGCAAGGAAAAGTTTTCAGTTTTTCTTCAGTTGGTCCTTCTGCAATACCCTTGTCGGGGTATTCTTTTATTCCAACTTGATCGTATCCCATTGTCTGGTTGAGTACCAGGATCCAGAAAGTCAACTTCCCGGTGAAACCTCCAGCCTTGAGGGTATTGGAGATTGGAGAAGTTTTCGATCCATCGGTTTCATCCAGGACTGAGGTCCTCAGATTGCCCAGCTGGTATACTTCATCACCCATCAACGATCTGGTGACGTTCCTGTGGACAGCCGTTGGGGATACTCTTAAAGCGGAGCTCCGCCGGAAAAAAAAAATATTAAAAGCCAGCAGCTGCTGGCTTTTAATATTTGGACACTTACCTGTCCTGGAGTCCAGCGACGTCCGCAGCAGAGGACGAGCGATCGCTCGTCACTCTGCTGCTCCCTCCGCCATCCTCGCTGAGGGAACCAGGAAGTGAAGCCCTGCGGCTTCATGCCCGGTTCCCTACGGCGCATGCGCGAGTCGCGCTGCGCCGCTCTGATTCATCCTCCTGTGTTCTGGGAGCCGAGTGTCTCCCAGAACACTACGGGAAGTCTGGGGGAAGTGACGTCACTCCCGCAGATTCCCGGAGAGAGGACTCCCGGATGTGGGTGAAAATACCTGTCTTAGGTATCTTCACCCCCCTCCCCCCTGAAAGGTGTCAATTGTGACACCGGAGGGGGGGAGGGTTCCAAATAGCAAAAGTTTATATTTAGGGTGGAGCTCCACTTTAAGCTTGATTGATCCGCTGTCGTTTGACATTTGGGTCCAACGTTTCTGGTAAGCACACATGCATGTCAGCATTCACGTGAAGAATTGTGCAAGAATTACTCCATCCATTCCATGTTATTTATTCACCCTTTTGGACACTCATCACTTTGTTTAGTGTTGTGGACACTTTACTTATTGGGTTGGGCGTTCAGCCTGCCCCTTCTTTTTTTGTGTTTCTTTTTATGGTCACATTTGAGTTACTGTCTCCAGTTGTTACTGGTCTATATGTAGCGCTGCACTATTACCTTCTATTTTGTTTGAATTTGTCACATTCCAGTACAGCTGCTTCACCGCCCTCTTTAGGGTTAGTATTATTTACGTGTTTTTGGGTACCGCATTTATTTATTTCTTACATATAAAATTATATATAGTGCAAAATTAGTGAAATTTAGGATGAATACCGACAATGTAGCACATTTGAAAGTACAATAATGATGAGTATTTAAAGTAGTCCATATAAAACTTCTTGTGTCAATAAACAACCGTGCACATATCCAAATGACAATCAGATTCTTCACTTGAAGGCTGAAGACCGAAGTGAAATCCACCACCAAAAGTAAGTAGTCCTGCTTAACAGAGTAAGTTAGATCCCAGTTGGATTGCCAAATAGCCACAGTGTCCACAGGTTAGGTATCAGCACTTCCACACCATAGACCAGTTGGTAACACATGCAAAAAGGAAGAGGATGCCTCGATGGTGTAAAATCTTTGGGGTTTTATTAAAAGCTATAACATATGTTTAAAAACTCACATTTTGCAGGATAAAGAACAGCCTTAAGTAAGAACACCGGCACTGGGGAGCTACAGTTCATTGAGAGAACCATGAATGCCAACATGTACTGTGACATACTGAAGAGCATGAGCCCCTCCCTTCGGAGACTGGGCCACAGAGCAGTATTCCAACATGTTAACAACCCCAAACACACCTCCAAGATGACCACTGCCTTGCTAAAGAAGCCGAGGGTAATGCTGGCCATACACTATGAAAAATCGGCCGAACCCATTTTTGAAAAATTAACATTCGGCCGTGAGCGCAAACGATAGCGTCATCATGTAATGACCGATAAATCGTTCAGCGGACATAAATGAATACATTTTTTGTTGTTTTTTTTACATATACCTAGTACAGACAGTTCGGACAGGAAACACATTAACCTTTCAATTTATTGTTCGCTCGGCAGAAAATTTCCAAACTTGTCCTTCATTTATTCGGCTTAAAAATGTCAAAACGATTATCGATTTTGTGCCCATTAACTGGCCTAAAAACAAACTAACTAACCCGCACTAACGTCCCTCCCAACCCGCACCCACACCACCCAATCATTAATTGTGCGTGTACTTCCATTAGTTGCAAAGCCTCAGAGGGGAAAGGGAGAAACACATTAGGGGTAAAAACGTCCAGGGTCCCATAAGGAAGAGGAGTAGACGCAGGGGGGATGTCGGGGAGCGAGGGAGAAGCTCTTATCCGCTCACCACCATCCCCTTATAGGGGACACCCCATCTCGTCCAGCCAAGGCTTACATATTCTCTCAAACATCCTGTAGTTACCACGCCTGATAAATGCCACTCTCTCACTCCAAACTATTGAGTTGATGGTCTCAACCTAAGTTTTCACAGTCGGGGGGGGGGGTGGTCTCTGCCTGCCATTTCTGTGCGATTAATTTTCTCGCCTGAAATGGGCATCTCAGCACTACTTCAGTAGTGCCGGTCGGGGCTCTACATTCCTCCATGCTCCTTAGTAGGCATGTCTTGGCCGCCGGTTCTAATGTGGTCCTGAAGATTTTATTTATCCTATCTATTATCTCCACCCAATATCTAAATAGCTTCGGGCACTTCCACACCATGTGAATAAAATCTCCTGTCGCAATCATCATCTTGTCTCCACCCAAGTTTAAACATTTTTTTAGGGGTATAGTAGACTCTGTATCAAGAACAAGTGGGACACTGAGGGGGAAATCGAGACCAATGCCCCTCGTTCTAAGATGATGTCCCATTGTTCCGTAGTCATTGCCCCCACGTCTTTCTCCCTTCCTGCTCTGCTCTTGGAAGGTCCTACTCCACTTATTATTCTAGCCCCCAATCTGGTGTATAGCTCGGAGATTAGTTCTTTGGATGTATCGGACTTAATTATTTTTAGGAGACATATCTAGGCACAAACATTCAGTCTGACCTCTACCGTATATATGAACATAACTTTCCACCATTATTAGCCAAGACCCAAGTGCTACTGGATAAGTGGCATAAAGGCCTGCACTCATGGTTTGGGAGGTGCAACCTATTAAAAATAAGCATACTACCGAAATACTTATACCTCTTCCAAGCCCTACCTATTAGGATACCCCCCTCATACTTTAAACAAGTCCAGGCTCTGTTAACCCGCTTTGTCTGCGCACATATAAACATCCCCCGCTCTTAATTATCTCTGCCGAAACAATTTTGTGGTCTGGCACTCCCTGACATCCGCAGATATTATCAAGCGATCCACCTAGGCAGGGTCATTGACTGGTGTCGCCATGGTGAATCCAAACTCTGGGTACAAATAGAACAGAATCAAACTATTATCTCTCTGAAAAGTGCTTTATGGTGCTACAACTCCATACCCCAAGAACTGAAGTCGCACCCACTGATAGGAAATACACTGCGCCAATGCTCCCAAGCTACTCTACAAGCCTCCTTAACGACATCGCCCCTGACGCTGGGACACCCCAATTTTCCTCCGGGACACTTACCTGCAAGATTCCAAACATTACGAAACTCCGACTGTGTATGTGCTTCCAGGTTTGTGATAGGGGACAGGGGGCCCTCCATTTCAGAGTTGATGGACCCCACGGGCCCTTTTCACCTCATGTTCTGGAATGCAGCGCAGGTACATCACTTCCTCCATTCTGTCCCCCATCCTCAGGACTATACCCGGCAATTGACCACCTTTGAGAAATATTGCTCCGGGACAGACCCACTACCCCAAGTCCTCTCCAAAACATATGCACGCCTGAACACTCCCCCCGAGGCAACCACAATTACCTTGTTTAACCAAATGGGAAGCAGACTATGGCCGTACTTTTACCAAATCCCAAAAAGAAAACATGATCAGGTTCTCCCTTAAATCATCACTGTGTACTAAAATGCAGGAAACCAATTTCAAAATCTAACGCCAAGTCGATTACATACAATCTTTCCTGACACGCCGGACTGTTGTTGCCAGAGACAAAGGAACAATCCTGCACATATTCTGGGCCTGCCCTAAACTGATGGCTTTTTGGACAGCTGTCCGCACTATCTCCCAAAAATTTACAGACTTTAAGATCCCCAACGACCCGGCATTTTTTCTGTTGCACATATCAACTGTCAGAGTTTACAAAAAGTCCATACTACGTCACTTGCTAAACGCTGCTAAATCCTGCATTTCCTTGCTCTGGAAACAGCAGTGTCCACCGACCACTGCGACTTGGCTGATGATGTGGATAGGATGGAGGATCTGATTATGACTGCACAAGACAGACACGAGACTTACAAGAAAACCTGGAGTCTCTCGAATATGTTCATATTCTTTGACGAAGGGAAAGCCCTCTTTGGGACATGAGTCTTAGCCTTTCACAAACACCCAAATAGACGTAACCATAGCTGTACCTAATTTTCAGCCAACCCACCCCCCCCCCTCTCATTTTTTTCTTTTCCAGCTACTTCTGCTTTATCTCTCTCTCTCTTTCCCTAAGTAACTGTTATGATTTACAGGAAAAAGGAAAATAGGAAGGGGTAGCCCTATTCTTTTAAAATTATATTACCTGTGTACTATACAGCACTAGAGATGTGCAATTACAAGATGACTGAACGTGAACTTTATGGGACTCCTAGCATTCGAAATATTTGTTATACTGCACATTCCCACTCAATGTGATATGCTGTTGCGAGGCTGTGACCTCATTTGCTTGATGATTATTGCTGTACTATTTGGGCTTTGTCCCCCCCCCCCCCCTTCCTTTCTGGAACTTAATAAAATTATATTTGGAAAAAAAAAAAACTGTATTTTTGGATATAAAATTACTTAATTAATTAGTGCCTTAAAACAGTATTCACACCCTTGAAATTTTCCACATTTTGTCATGGTACAACCAAAAACTAAAATGTATTTTATTGGGATTTTATGTGATAGATCAACACAAAGTGGCACATTATTGTGAAGTGGAAGGAAAATGATAAATTGTTTTGAATTTATTTTTACAAATAAATATGTGAAAAGTGTGGCCTGCATTTGTATTCAGCCCCCCATGAGTCAATACTTTGTAGAACCACCTTTCCCTGAAATTACAGCTGCAAGTCTTTTTAGGGATGTCTCTACCAGCTTTGCACATCTAGGGAGTGACATTTTTGCCCATTCTTCTTTGTAAAATTGCTCAAGCTCTGTCAGATTGGATGGGAGAATGTCTGTGAACAGAAATTTTCAAGTCTTGCCACAGATTCTCAAGTGCATTTAGGTCTGGACTTTGACAGGGCCATTCTAACAAATGGATATGCTTTGATCAACTTAGTACATTCAGCCTGTCCAAACATGGTTCAAATCTCAGCCAGTTCAACCCAGCCGAGATTCCAACCGTCTATGGCTGGCCTTAAAGAGGAGGACCGCCCCAAAAAAAAAAACAGCGTGTGGCTTTTAATAATAGGACACTTACCTGTCCTGGAGTCCATCAGCTGTCGGCACCGCGGCTGATGTTTCCCTCAGCTGTCGGGTGCTGCCACCGCCATTGCGGGTAAGGGTACCTGGCAGTGTAGTCTTTCAGCTTCACGCCGGGAACCCTACTGCACATGTGCGAGGCTCTGCTCCTCTCTCCTACTGGCCCGGCGACAGGGGGAGGAGGGAGCCCCAACCGTGACAGCAATATATGCAGGTAAGGCTTCCGGAAGTGGGAAAGGATAACCTGTCAAAGACAGGTATCCTATCCCCCTCCTCCCAAAGGCAGGTATCCTGTCCCTCCCCCCCTGAAAGGTGCCAATTGTGCCGGAGGGGGGGGGGGGAGGAATCAGATGAGTGGAAGTTCCACTTTTAGGCACCCGATTCTAAAATGTAAAAATTAAATAAAAATCAGACTAACAATTTTACATAACACAGCAACATCCACACACATAGGACACCCAACATTAGCAGTGATTTATTCTTCCAAAGACAATTCTAATGTTCATCTCTCTCTCCCAGCTAATGTGACCCTAGTGCTGACAGAGAGGGGCAGGGGTGGGGCAAACAAGGCTGCGGTGCAGGCACCCAATGTCCTCATCAACCGATGACGTCATTGGTTGTTAGGACACTGGCAGCTGGGAGGTTGTAATGTGCACAATGAAAACCTGTGACTGTGTAAGTAAAAGGCGGGTCTTTCTCCATTTGCTTGTTGTATACAATTTTGGGGAAAATTTTAGGCATTTTGCCAAGGCACCCCTAAAGACACCCTGGGTGAAAAGGGCTGGTCTAGAGTATTTCAGCAAAAAATTTAAAGAATTATGTACAACTTTGATGAGAGGGAAAAAGCGTGACATAACTGAAACCTCTTAAAAGCAGAACTAAACCACTGCACACCAGAAACCGAAAACACTGTTTAATTTATTTTTGATATTCAAAGTAACCCCACACATTCAACTTTATTTTGTTTTGTTAAAGCTGCGTTCCACCCAAAAGTGGAACTTCCACTCATTTCTTTCCTCCCCCCCTCCGGTGCCATTTGCCAATTGGCACCTTTCGGGGGGAGTGGGGACAGGATACCCGTCTTTGACAGGTATCCTGTTACCACTTCCGGGAGACTCAGCCGTGGGTATTGATGTCACCACTCGGCTAACCGCTCGGGCTCCCTCCTCCTCTTCCTCCCCAGTCGCTGGGCCAGTAGGAGAGAGGAGCAGAGCCTGGCACATGCGCAGTGGGGTTCACGGCAACAGGTCGTAAGGCTAGACTGCCGGGTTCCCTTACCTGCAACGCTGGCGGCAGCACCCGGCAGCTGATGGAAACATAAGCTGCGGTGCCGACATCGCTGGACTCCAGGACAGCTAAGCGTCCTATTAAAAGCCAGCAGCTGCAGTATGTGTAGCTGCTGGCTTTTACTTTTTGCAGCAGTGGGCGGGCCTCCGCTTTAAGAAATCACTTTGAAAAACATCCCCCTTGCATTTCTAGTCACGATCATCTTGAGTAAGGGCAAATGACTCAGATTGCATTTATTTCCTGAATTCTGCCCTTAGCTCAGGCATGCAGGCGGCAAGGTGTGTTTTGCTGAGAAAGCACCTCCTCCCAATGGGATGTATGACATGATTTTGGCCTAGGCCAGAAAATCAACTAAAGAAATGTTTTTGGTTTTTTTTTTTAAAGTAAGAAAAATTATTTACCCGATGATCTATTTACCAATAACTAGCAGCACAAGGATTAAAAATAGTTAATGATGATTGAGAGCGTTTAGTTCCACTTTACTACATTATGGCCTCCCTAACAAGGCAGTTTAGTCGCATACACTGGAATTCAGTGGCAAGAATCAGATTCTTGCGGCTGGAATGATAGGTACACACGAATAGTGGTGGACGCTCAGCCAACACAAAAGTATTGACAGACTGAAAGCAGCCTTCACTGTTCACATGTAGCCGCAACACCAAGTGGTTACTTGGTTAGGCACAGGTGCCTGAACCTGGACGCCCTATCGGACACTCATCCCTAACCGCAGGTAATTGCTTGGTGTGCGGCTACATGCAAACAGCAATGGCTGCTGTCAATAATTTGTAAAGGTAAATATTCCGATGACGCCTGCACTGTGTACAAATACCCTTAAAAATATATGTAAAAAAACGAAAAATACCCCAGTTGCCACTCTGTGTGCACCCTTACTATTGCACTTTAGTGAATAAAGAAAGAAAAAAATAGCAGCGCTACCTAAATCAATAAGCTATGATGAATTAATATTATTGTAAAGTGTTCAGATTTAAAAACGTACAAATTATGTGTACATATGCAACTTATCCAAGATCAAATAATTAGTCTTATTCAGCGAACACAACAATCCTCCGAAAGTGCGCAGTGAATACTTAATATTAACCATAAATAGACATCACAATATATTGTGTCACAGTCCAAAGAATTGTTTAAAAGGCCAGTTATTGTGCTGGACAAAAATAATAGGATTTTTACAACAGCTTACCTGTAAAATCCTTTTCTTGGAGTACATCACGGGACACAGAGCGACATAGTCATTACTATGTGGGTTATATAGATACCTTCAGGTGCTGGCACTGGCAACTTCCAAAACCGGAAGTACCCTCCCCTATATAAGCCCCTCCCATCCGGGAGTACCTCAGTTTTGTAGCAAAGCAATAAGTGTCCCCAAAAGAGGGGTGGGAGCTCTGTGTCCCGTGATGTACTCCAAGAAAAGGATTTTACAGGTAAGCTGTTTTAAAAATCCTATTTTCTTTCTCGTACATCACGGGACACAGAGCGACATAGTCATTACTATGTGGGACGTCCCAAAGCAATGCCCAATGAGGGGGGGATACACCATACATAAGCTGAGCGCTATCAGGCATGAGGATCTTTTGCGGCCTGCAACACACTGCGCCCAAAGGCGACATCCTCCTGACTTCTAACGTCCACCTGGTAGAACCTAGTAAACGTGTGTACTGAAGACCATGTTGCGGCCTTACAGATCTGAGCCAGGGAGGCCTGGTGATGCACTGCCCATGAAGTTCCAACTGCTCTCGTGGAGTGCGCCCTAACTTTTAACGGAGGCGGTCTCCTTCTCAAGCCATAGGCTTGCATTATGACCTGTCGAATCCATTTGGCTAAAGTAGATTTTGACGCTGCCTGACCCTTTCTGGGGCCTTCCGGCAGAATAAACAAAGTATCCGTTCTGCGAATCTGAGCAGTGGCTTTTAGATAAGCTTTAACTGCTCTTACTACATCCAAAGAATGCAATAACTTTTCCTCTACCGAACTAGGTTTGGGGAAAAAGGAAGGAAGAACCACATCTTGGTTCAAATTAAACCTCGATACCACCTTAGGAAGAAAGGCTGGATGAGGACGTAACACTACTCTGTCCTTATGGATAACCAGATATGGCTCTTTACAGGACATAGCTGCTAATTCCGACACTCTTTTAGCCGAACAAATGGCTACTAGAAAAATCAATTTCCTGGTGAGAAGAACCAAGGAAATATGCTGTAATGGTTCAAATGGTTGTTTCTGTAGAACCGACAGAACCAGGTTTAAGTCCCATGGACATATGGGAATATTAACCGGAGGGCTAATACGCATCACTCCTTGTATAAAAGCTTTGACTAGTGAATGCGAAGCCAAGGGCCTTTGAAAAAATATTGACAAGGCCGAAATCTGACCCTTGATAGTACTCAAGGCAAGCTTCCTATGTACAGCCCACTGTAGGAAGTCCAGAATCCTACCTATTACGTACTTACGTGGATGCCATTTCTTGGCCTCACACCAGGCGATGTACGCCTTCCAGATTCTATAGTAGATCTGCCTGGATACCGGCTTCCTGGCATTGATCATGGTAGCTACCACAGGATTAGAGAGACCTCTCTTTTTTAGAATGTGGGCTTCAATAGCCAGGCCGTCAAACCTAGGGCTGGTAAGGAAGGGTGGTATATCGGTCCTTGCGAAAGCAGGTCCGGACGATGTGGGAGAGTCCAAGGACTCCCCACAGACATTTTTACAATCTCCGCGTACCATGCTCTTCGGGGCCACGCTGGAGCCACCAGAATCACTGGTTTCTTTTCTACCCTGATTCTGCGGAGTAATCGAGGTAACAATTGTGGCGTGGAAATGCATATATCAGCTTGAACTGATCCCAAGGGAACACTAGGGCATCCGAGCCGCAAGCTAGGGGGATCCCTTGTTCGAGAGACAAACCTGTCCACCTTTGCGTTGAATCTGGATGCTAGCAGATCTACATCCGGTGTTCCCCACCGCTGACATATTATCCGGAAAACCTCGGGGTGAAGGGACCATTCCCCTGGGCATAATTGTTGGCGACTTAGAAAGTCCGCCTTCCAATTCTCCACTCCTGGAATGAATACCGCGGATATGGCTGCGACATATCTTTCTGCCCATTTCAGGATGTAATTTACTTCCCTCTGGGCTGCACGACTCCTGGTGCCACCCTGATGATTGATATATGCCACTACCGTGGCATTGTCCGATTGAATTCTGACAGGGGACCCTTGGAGTTTGGATGTCCATGCTACTAGGGCATACCGGGCTGCTCATAGCTCTAAGAGATTGATGGGCAGGGCCTTTTCTGCATCTGACCATCTGCCCTGGAGAGACCATTGCTCCAGTACTGCTCCCCAGCCTATAAGGCTGGCATCTGTAGTGACCACCTTCCAAGAAATCGGACTGAAGGATTTTCCTTTTTCCAGATTCTGGGGAACCAACCACCAACGGAGGCTCTTGCGAACGGAAGGGGACAAGGACATTGGTAAGTCTAGGGCCTGAACTTTTTTGTTCCAGGCTGACAGTATGGCCCTTTGCAAATTCCTTGAATGGAATTGACCGTAGGGTACTGCTTCGAAAGATGCCACCATTTTTCCCAGCAGCCTCATGCACAGGTGTCTTTTTGTATCCACTAAGTGGATCAAATCTCTCAAAGACGACCCCTTTTCTTGAGGCAAGAAAATTTTTCTCTGGTCTGAATCCAGCCTTAGCCCCAAGTATTTCAGACTTTTCACTGGCTTTAGGGCTGACTTGTCTCGGTTGATAATCCAACCGTGAGATTCCAGATACTTGATTGTCTTGTGAACGACCACTTCTAGTTTTTTCACTGAGTGGTCTATCAGCAACAAGTCGTCTAGATATGCCATTATCGTTACACCTTGTGTTCTTAGATTGGCCAATAATGGGGCCAGAATTTTTGTGAACACTCGTGGTGCTGTGGCCAGACCGAAAGGTAAGGCTCTGAACTGAAAATGGCGCCCTTCTACTGCAAAGCGTAGAAATTTTTGGTGTACTGGAAAGATGGGAATGTGCAAATAAGCATCTTTGATGTCGATCGAGGCTAACCATTCCTCCCCTTTTAGGGCAGTGGCCACCGATTGGATCGACTCCAGCCGGAAAGTCCTGATATGTAGGAATTTGTTTAGCCCTTTTAGATTTAATATGGGCCTCACGTCCCCGTTTGGCTTCGGGACTGTAAAGAGGTTTGAGTAAAACCCGAACCCCCATTCTTCCAGGGGAACCTCCATAATTACTCCTTGGAGCAATAGTTGTTCTAGTGCCAACAGGAGGGACTCTCTCTTCCGGGGATCCCTTGGCACGTTTGACCTCATAAAATGGGAAGGAGGAGAGTCTTTTAACTCCAATCTGTATCCCAGACTTACTGCGGAGAGCAACCATCTGTCTCTGATCGTGTCCCGCCAGGTCTCTGCGAACAACTGGAGTCTTCCCCCCACCCGATTGAGTGGGGGCAACCCTTCATGAATTTGACTTTGGGGGAGGTTTTGTACCTCTCCTGACCCAGGGTTTCTTATTACCCTGCGATTGTCCCTGATTTTTACCCCCGGGATTTGACCGAGGAGGCCGTCTGAACTGTTTCACAGCCGATGCCCCAGGGACTGGAGAAGCAGGCCTCTTAAAAGAGGGACCTCTAACTCTGTTTTTAACCGGCAAGAGTGTACTTTTACCGCTGGAAATTTTCTGGATATATTTGTCCAGGTCTTCCCCGAATAAGCGTTCACCATGAAATGGGAAGCTAACCAGCATTTTTTTACAGGGAGCTTCAGCAGACCAGTTTTTGAGCCATAGAAGCCTGCGCATATGTACTACAGACAGCGTAAGGCGGGAGGCCTGATGAATTGAATCCTTTATAGCGTCAACCGCAAAGCATAAGGCTCTAGGAAGATCAGCTAGGGCAAGAGCCTGCTGACCTGGCAAGTCCCTTAAGACCTGTTTCAACTGATCCTTCACTGCTTGGCAGACCCCAATAGCTGCCACTGCTGGTTGTGTCACCAAGCTTGCTGTAGAAAAAGCAGATTTTAATAAGGACTCCAATTTTTTATCTATTGGGTCCTTGAACATTTGGACATTATCTACTGGACATGTTAGTGATTTATTCACACAAGAGATGGCTGCGTCCACTGTAGGGACCCTCCATTTTTTGATGAACTTATCCTCCATGGGATAGACCACCGGAAATCTCTTGGGGGGAGTAAATATTTTATCAGGATGTTCCCAATCCTGGTAAATGAGCCCTTCCAGTAAAGGGTGAAGTGGAAAGGAACAGATAGTCTGGGGAGCTTTTAGCGACCCCAGCGAGGAGACAGTAGTGGTTGATGGTTCCGCAAGGTGCATTTTAAATGCTGATCGGACCATGTTAGTCAGGGACTGAACCCATAATCTTTCAGCTTGAGATGCTGAGAAAGGTTCCTCCACTGTTGATTCCTCTATAACAGAATCAACCTCATCCTGATCCCCTTCAGGCAGGTCGATCCCTGTATGGGACTGTTGCTCCGCTAACAGGTACTCTGAAGGAGGAGACGGGGATCGGGCGTGCTTTCCCTGTGACAGGGAGGCAGCGATCAATGTTGTCAATCTCTCTTCTAATCCTCCCAGAGCTGAGGAAAAAACCTCCTCTGTTACATACACAGGAGCAGGTGAACTGAGGACAGCCACAGTACCAGGTACTCCTGCGGGGTCTCTACGGTCATTAACCTCTGATTTTTCAGGGGAGACTGGTGCAGCAGAAGCATGCCCAAGATCCTCAGAGCCCGATGGAGACCCCCTTCGCTTCCTGGAAGATTTAGTTCCGGAGCTTCTGGACGGCATATTCCTAAGCCCAAAGCTGAGGTATTCCAGCCGTAATACACCACTTTTACTGATAATAGTCTAGCACAATTGCTGCTATATAACAGTTGGTGTCTACTAAAGTGCCTTTCTAGGGGATGCCTGCATCAACCGCCTCTGTGTGCCTTATTCTACTGTTGCTAGCTCTGTCTGTGCACTTCAATAGCCAGCTGACACCTGTGATTGTGCCTTTAAACACGCTGGCGCCATTTCTTGTTAAAAAAAAACACGCTGGACGCCCGCACATGCGCAGAAGCGGCGCGCACCGAGCGTCATCCACCAGCTCCGCCCCTTTTTCCAGGTCGCCTCTATATATATATATATATATATATATATATTTTGTGACAGCAGGAAGGTAAAGTCACCTGGTTGCATCCAGGGGGGTAGATATATTTCGCCCAGATTCAGGCTTTACGCCGACTTATACAACTAGGTGGAGAGTTGTATAAGGCTAGTGGGCTCATGGATGACTCATACCTCTAGGGAGAGTGTGGGGCGTCGTACAGACAGGGAGTTGATGAGGCCAGCTGAAGCTTGTCAGCTCATTTAGGCCTCTATAAGAACTCCCAGATTCATTAGATGTTAGCTCATGCCTGGAACCAGACCTGTGTGGACTGTCTAGGGAGAGTGAACCCCTGTGTGGCTATTTGCTTGGACATTTAAAACCAGGGACTTAGGGACTAGGACAGCACTAGGCTGATCCCAGTGGTTAGTTAGGAAACCTGTATGTTTAGTCAGAGGTCAAGTTGACCAGGATTTATTTTGTTTATGTTTCTTTTGCTTTGCTGTGTTTTGTCACTGTAAATAGAAAATAAACCGCACCTTTTTGATTTTGAAAACCACAACCACCGTTTGCTGGGCCTGTTTTTGTGTGGGGAGCCCATCTCGGGGGTCACACACACCCGCTGCCGAGCTAACCCCCTCACTATATATATATATATATATATATATATATATATATATATATATATATATAGAGGCGTGTGCACGTGCGCCTTCGGCGCTCTTTTTTAAAATAAGGAACTAGATGGGAGCCAGGGTCCCTGTTTGCCGCAGGGCCCGGACATGGATGAGCGCAGCAACAGGGCAGAGGACACAGCTTCCCAGCAGAGAACTTACCAACTGCCTGGATTTGACTTTGGAAGAAAAAATCCACATTACAAGAAAAAGAACCACAGCGGCCTCTAGTGATTAACACAGGTACCACGGTCTTACCATTTTTTTTATTTTATTTTTTTCTTGCCTACTATTAAAAATGTTTACATTTTCTTAGTAGTAACAGGCATGCACAGAATATTAGCGGGAATACCTTAGGTAACAGGCAGAAAGACAAATTAGGCTTGGGGGTCCCCAAATAGAACCAAGTTCCTGAGGGCCCCCACTTGCCTTTTCCTCGCCGCAGGACTCTGTTTGGTCCACAGAAGCCCAAACTTCACCTATCACGGCAGGCATTGTAATTAAACCTTCAGGGACCGGGTTCCCAAGGATTCCACTCCCCTGGACCTGTATAGCACCCTGCACAGAAAACATCTTGGTCGTGGGTATGACCAGAGCTCTGGATCCCAGGGTCCAGCCCTCCTAAGAGATGCATTACAGGCAAAACCTTGCTCTTCTCTTGCAAGGCCCGGGTACCGACCGTTTAGCTATGAAGCTTTTTTGGTTGGATCCAGAATAGCTTACTGAGGCCCAAAAGAACCTGTACGCAAGCTCAGTGAAAAACACATGTTACTTCTTGGCCAACACCTTAGACACTGGCAAAAAACTGAGGTACTCCCGGATGGGAGGGGCTTATATAGGGGAGGGTACTTCCGGTTTTGGAAGTTGCCAGTGCCAGCACCTGAAGGTATCTATATAACCCACATAGTAATGACTGTCGCTCTGTGTCCCGTGATGTACGAGAAAGAAAATGCATCATGCTCTTCCAATCCCCTCTGGTTGCTGTTGCTTTCCAGGTTGCCCCTTAGGCAGTGCTTACTCACCAGAAGCAGTTGACCCCTTATATATTATAAGAAAGTCAGTAGTATGCACTTGTGGTGTACCAAGACTTACTCAACCACTCCAGGGAGATCTCTGAACACTTCGACCTTTTCCTTATGATCACTCAGACAGAAAGTTGTAGATCCAAGCTATCAATGGGCGGAATATTTTATTTTAAAAAAAAAGTAATTTTTCTTTTGAAAAAAAAAAAAAGTCAATTTATTTTTCATTTTGGGCAGAGTAGGGCAAGGGTCAGCAACCTTTTGCATGCAAAATTTCATGTTCACAATCAGACAACCAGCATTCCAATTCACAACAGCTTGCTCTGGTCTAAATTTTTCATTTATGCACTCAGACTTGTATTGCTAATGGCAAGTTAAAATTCATTAATTATAAATAATGAATGAGTTTAGCCTGCCATTAGCAGTACAAATATGAGTGCAAATCTGATTAACTGATGCACAAAAAACATGTCCAGCCCCAAAGGAATAAACTTCAGATCTCAAATCAATCATCGCCAACGCATGCATTTTAGACCTAAGATCAGCCCTGATGACAGAGGCTGCCCATGCCTGAAATATGGAATGGTAAACCCCCTATATATTTTTTGCCATCTGTGTCCCATTGGGGAGATTTCCCTCCACTTCCTGTCCACCCAAAAGGAAGTAAAGGGAAATCTCTGCAAGGTAAGAGAAATCCTAAATGGTTGTCTCCATAAGATTTCCCCTCTATTCCTGTTTTAATGAATCTAGGTTCCTAGAGGGGGCACAGACAGCAATAAAAACCTGAGAGGGGTGGTGGTAAAGTGGTTCTAAATGCAGAAGTTTTTTTTACCTTAATGCATTAAGGTAAAAAAAAAAAAAAAAAAAAAAAAAAAAAAAAAACCTTCTACTGGTTTGAGCCCCCCCCAAAAAAAACACTTACCTAACACCACTCTTGATCCAGCACTGTCCATTCCAGCAGCCACACCCTGCTCTCTTCCTGGATTTCGTTTTGGATAAGAGTCAAACCTGTCAGTCAAATCCAGTGAGGAAAGAGTGTGGGTGGTGCCGAGCCACACTGGGTGTCAATGGAAGCACACATCAAGGCCCCAAGAGTGCACCCATAACAAGTGACTTGCTATAGGGTACTTGGAAAAAAGGAGGAGCCTAGAGCGCCAGCGGAGGACCCCAGAAGAGGAGGTTCGGGGCTGCTCTGTGCAATACTACTGCAGAGTGCAGGTAAGTATAACATGTTATTTTAATTTAAAAAAATGTTTAACTTTACAATCACTTTAAGGCCCCTTTCACACTTGTGTGACTTGTCCTGCGACTTGGGACTGCAAAGTCACACGACAAGTCATTCCCCATGATTTCCAGTGATAACCATTTATATATGTGCGACTTCAAGTTGTGCCTACTTCAAAGTAGTCCCTGTACTACTTTGGTCCGACTTTCGTGCGAGTTGAGGTTCATAGACCTCAAGTTTACACAGGCATTCCCTAAAATTGCGTGACTTTTAAGTCGCAGCAGTGTGAAAGGGGCCTGACCTCTTAACACTCTGAGGGTCCATTAACACCAGAACACGGTGCAGGAAGAGTTCTATGGGCAGGTGATATTAGGTGAACGACACCCCAAACGCAGATCGCAAATACAGTGTGTTTACACGTACCAAGTCGCATGGTGCAGAATCCAGTTGAAGTGAGTTTGCAGAAGTAGTGCATGCACTGCTTTTAGTGCGGTGCAATTTCAACTGAATGGGCTGAAATCGCAGCACACAGGACTGCATGTGGATCACGCACAGCGCATTCCTGTGAGATTCCTGGTGTGAACCGACCCAACGCAAAAAAAAAGGACTATAGAAACATCCTAAACGTTTAATAAAAAAGGGTCAAAAAACTACCAACTCCAGGAAAACAGCTTAATACACTATAGAAACAAATGTGCAGGCCCTGTTATACACATGTCAAAGGATTTGTAAAATAATGAACATTTTCTTTTGACACTCTCAACCCTGTCTTGCCATAGTGTGACAACACTGCTATTTGTGCCAACTCCATACTTCTATCCTGCCTCTATGTCTGCACTACTGAGGGGCATGACACCCCGTGCTCTCTCACTTCTTTAACCTCCTTGGTTAACCAACCCATAATCTTATAAAACAATGACTGAACCTTCAAGGCTGATTACATCCTTCAAGAGCCGAGTAACAACCAAACATAAAAACAGATATTAATAGTATTCAAAACATAATTCAATGAGGAATATGTACCGTATGCGTACTTAAAAATAATACGATTTTCAGGTTTCCAAAGAGAGTCATTGGCTAGTTCTTTTCCTACCTCACTGATTTTGGATAAAGGAATGAAAAGACAAAACAATGGAGCACATTTTTAGGTCATGTGAACACAATCACTTTGTGTTCAGTACTTCTGTCTTGCAGCACTAGGGTCATCAGTTCAAATTCCAACAAGGACACTACCTGCATGGATTTTGCATGTTCTTTCTGTGTTTACGTGGGTTTATTGGCATTAAAGATAAGGGCCTTAGATTGTAAGCTCCTTGAGGGCAGGGACTGATGTGAATGTGCAATATATGCGTAGTCCCTGGTCTGCAGAGATGCTCTGTCTGGCAGCAGGGACCCGGTTGTGTGTGTAGCCCAGGTAAGCCCGCCCACCACCCAAGATCACAGAGAGGAGGAGGAATCTGAGCTACCGAGGAGAGGCTGTCACTGTGGATGACATCAATGAGTCCCGGATGGAGAGTAGAAGGAGAAAGGTCATCACTCTAAGGCTGACCATACATGATTTACTTGCACAATTTTCTTTTGGATTTACCTTAAACTATGTAGTGCAAGGGCCTGCCTAATAGGATACGAATGAAAGTAGATTCATTTTGACCTCATATTGTATGTTTTTTGTTAAATGTAATGGAAAAAATTGTACAAGACTATTGAACAAGCATTGCCAGTTAGCAAGAGGCTGTGGCCATATCCTAGCTAAAGGAACAGTATTGCTTACTGGGAGACACCATTCAGACACCTACAACTGGGTTCGGAGGGACCTAATTTTGAGTGCTCCAACGCAGGATCTGGGCCCCATCACACTGGCCAGTATGGAAGGGTCTGACACAGGGCTCGACAAACCCCGGGCGCCAGGTCGCCATTGCGACTAGAATTAGCGACCTGGGGCAGCACAGCTGGGGTATCCTCTGTCTCCGTGCCCCCCCCCCTCCGTGCCGCGGGATCGCGTCGGGCCGCGCCGGCAGGTAATTGAGGCCGCGGCTTTGCGGCCTTCTGCAGGCCTATGCTTCCTTCTGTGGTCTAGCACCATCTTGTGGTGGCCGTTGGTATGACAACCAGCAATGCTAATGGAGTTTCCCTGTCTGTTTTCCCTGCCATCTCCTTCCCTCTAATTAGAACCCCCAAACATTATATATATTTTTTATTCTAACACCCTAGAGAATAAAATGGCGGTCGTTGCAATACTTTGTCACACCGTATTTGCGCAGCGGTCTTACAAGCGCACTTTTTTGGGAAAAAAATAAAAAAAAATTTAAATAAAAAAAAATAAGACAACAGTAAAGTTAGCCCAGTTTTTTTTTATATTGTGAAAGATAATGTTACGCTGAGTAAATTGATACCCAACATATCACGCTTCAAAATTGCGCCCGCTCGTGGAATGGCGACTAACTTTTACCCTTTAAAATCTCCATAGGCGACGTTTAAAAAAAATCTACAGGTTGCATGTTTTGAGTTACAGAGGGGGTCTAGGGCTAGAATTATTGCTCTCGATCTACCGATCACGGCGATACCTCACGAGTGGTTTGAACACCGCTTTCATATGCGGGCGCTACTCACGTATGCGTTCGCTTCTGCGCGCAAGCTCGGCGGGACAGGGCGCGTTCCTGGCTCCTAACTTTTTTAACTGGCTCTTAGTTTCCAAGCAAATTTGTCAAGCCCTGGTCTGACAGGCTGCTGGACCAGCATCACGCTCTAGACAGGACCTTCCCCATTGTAGGGATTACAGTTCATTTACTGGTCTGCTTGTTTATTATTAATTGTATACATTAATACAACTGTTTCACATACTTGAAGTGTTTGTCGTTTTAAATTTATTTGATCTTAGTAGTATTGTATCTATTGTTACAATAAATATCCCCTTCTCAGCCTGGTTATGTCAGAGCGTGGCGCTGATTAAATAGTTCTGGGCTCTGGGAAAAGGGCACCCAAGAAAACTGTGGCTCCTTTGGGGAGAAGCTCTGCATATGTAAAGCACTAGGTCTGGGGCCCGCATTTCAAGGGGACACCTGAGCGGGCGCACTCCCAAGTCCTGCTGCTACGTCCATTGACAGAAAGCAGGACTCTGCCCCGCCCCCGACTCCCATGCCAATGGCTGCTATCAATATATCCAATGAGGACCCGAGACAGCGGCTGGAGCAGCTGTGCTCGTCCCCGTCGATGCAACAACCGGGTTTAGGCAAGTAAAAGGGGGGCTGCTGCACTTCAGAAGTTCTTTTTTTTTTCCTTTACATCAAAGAGCACAAGCTCAACATTAAATTCCCTCCAAAAATGACCATACAATGCAGAGGGATAATAATCATTAACAAAAGATGAAGAGTGCATACCTGACCCACTAGAGCAGTGATGAAGAACCTTGGCACTCCAGATGTTTTGGAACTACATTTCCCATGATGCTCAACTACACTGCAGAGTGCATGTGAAAAGTATCCCGAGGGTAACCAAGATATCAAACATAATATAGTAAAAAGAAGGAAACAAATAGACCAGAAAAGAACACAAAAAGAAAGGAGAGAAGATGACCAGCCAGAGATTCTTTAAAGGAGCCGATAAATATATCCAAGGATCCTATGTCGCATTAAATTTCTTTGTAGAATACAGGCACGTCTGTCGTTGGCCACAATCCAGTTAAAGTGGATGTAAACCCTCACATATACCGAGTGAACAGCCTCAGATGATAGACAGGGATGAAGCAAAGTTTTACATGCATATCTGCTGTATTCATCTTGCTATATTCTTTAGAAAGTGCACATCCTGTTAGAAATGTTCTCTTCCTGTTCAGCACTGGGCGTGAAGTCTTGGCATACAGTATGTGACAGCTGATTGGAGGAAAGGCTCCACCCCTTTACATAGGCAGAGGAAGGAAGGAACATGCAGAGCTGTGCTGCGAATAGACCAGCTCTCTGCAAATCCATTTATAGCACCCACCCCAACACAAATTTCAGGCTGGTTTCATCTCAGTTGGAGAACTTGTCAGAAGTTATCAGGCTGATGACAGAAAGGAGCAGCAGAAACACACAGGACTTAGGGCTTTGGAGAGAGATAAGCAAAAACTGCAGATATATGTGCCTAGGTCAAATTGCAGGAATCAGGTTTACATCCACTTTAAACATGTTCTTCACATAATCAAGAGGAACCATTGACTGCTTCCAATATTTAGCTATAGTAAAAACATTAATGCGATTAATTTCTTTAGTGGCATTTTTAAAATTCTGAATGACACCGATTGCTGTCTGACACTCACACAGTACCACAAATGTCATTATAAGCAGGGGTCCCCAACCCTAAGGCCAGGCCGCACAGCAGGAGATGAGCGGCGACCGCGGTCTGCACGGGGCTTCCACAGACTGTGGTCACAGCTCACCTCCTGCTGTGCGGCCATGCCCGTGTGTCCTCTGCCAGCTCCTCCACCCACCCGGCCGACATCATCATCCTATCGGCAAGGCAGGGGGTGGGAGGAGCAGCAGATCGGAATGGAGAGCTCCTCCTGCCCCCTGCCGATGGGATGACATCAGATGGGCTGGTGGGTGGCGGAGCTGGGAGGGGACACACGGACTGTCAACAGCCTCTAAACAGCAGGTAGGAGTCCTGAGCATGGGAGGCAGAGATTGATGTTAGAGAGGAAAGGAGGGGAGGGGGCAAACTGCAGGGGCACTGTAATGTAACGGGGTCAGTGCCCCTTTAAGTGCAATCGTCTTTACATTACAGTGTCCCTCTTTTGGTTATGTTTGAAAGCGGAGTTCAGCCAAAAAAAATGCAAGTTAGACTTACCGGTAACTTGTTTTCCAATAGGCTTTCAGGACAGCACCCGAGAGATCATGGCTCCTCCTCCTACAGGAAACACCTCATCAATTAATTCTTTAATTGGAGGCCTCCACGTTGCTTCCCTCAGTTGTTTGTAGAGAACCTCCAGCCCCAGCTGCAACACATAAGCGACAGTTATTACATAGTATTACAGCCACAGCATAAAAAAAAGGGCGGGATCCTGCTGTCCTGAAAGCCTATTGGAAAACAAGTTACCGGTAAGTCTAACTTGCATTTTTCCAAAACGTCTTTCAGGACAGCACCCGAGAGGATAATCGAGACTTACCCCATTTAGGGTGGGACAACAGCCTGTAAGACTTTCCTTCCGAAAGCCTGGTCCCCAGCCGTCATGAGATCTAATCTATAATGACGGGCAAAGGTCGTCAGACTTGTCCATGTAGCTGCCTTACAGATTTGTTCGGGGGTGGCACCAGCTTTTTCTGCCCAACTCACCGCCGAAGCTCTAGTAGAATGAGCCCTGATACTTACTGGACTCTCCTGGCCTGTAAGGGAATAGGCGTCTGAGATAGCCATTCTCAACCATCTGGCAATGGTTCCTCTAGAAGCTTGTCTTCCTTTTTTATTTCCGGAAAATAAAATGAATAGTGCGTCTGAACGCCTAAAGTCTTTAGTAGCTTCCAGGTAACTTAAGACTGCTCTTTTAACATCCAGGGTATGGAATTCTTCTTCCTTCTTACCCGACGGATTAGAACAAAACGTAGGAAGTATTATCTCCTGGGTTCTATTTTGAACTGAGGCAACCTTTGGTAAAAAGTTAGGATCCGTCTTCAGCACAATTCTGTCTGAAAAAATAGAAAAAAATGGTTCCCTGATAGATAAAGCTTGCAGCTCACTGATCCTTCGAGCTGTTGTAATAGCTACTAGAAAAATTGTTTTTAAAATAATTAGCTTTAGGGAGGTTAAATTGAGAGGTTCGAAAGGTTCCCTGGTCAGGGCCTGTAGAACGACTGATAAGTCCCATGACGGACAGTTTTTGATCACTATCGGTCTAGCCCGAGTGAGGGCTTTAAAGAATCTGTTTACTAGGGGTTCTGATGAAATAGATTTCTCAAAATATACCCCCAGTGCGGCAACCTGAACTTTTAGGGTACTGATCGCTAGGCCCTTGTCTGCTCCTTCTTGCAGAAATTCCAAGATAGAAGAAATCTGCTTTAATGGTCTGCCGGATGTAGTGCACCAAGAGTTAAAGACTTTCCAGACTTTGTGATATATTGCTCTGGTAACATTCTTTCTGCTAGATAGGAGGGTAGACACCAACCTATCCGAGAATCCTTTTCTCCTTAAGAGCTGCTCCTCAGAAGCCAGGCTGTGAGTTTTAGCTTTTCTACTTCTTGGTGAAACAGCGGACCTTGTAACAGAAGGTCTTGTCTCACGGGAAGATGCCAGTATGGTTTGATCTGCATCTGTAGAAGAGCCGAAAACCAGGGCCTCTTGGGCCAGAAGGGAGTGATGAGGATTACTGTCGTATCCTCTTTCCGGATTTTTGTTATGACCTGCGGAATCAGCGGAAAAGGAGGGAAGGCGTAGCTGAGGTGAAAATTCCAACTGTGCGCCAGAGCATCTACCCCCAGAGATGACTCGTTCCTGTTCAGGGAAAAAAAGAGAGATATTTGTGTATTTTCCTGAGTCGCAAAGAGATCCACTCTTGGCTGTCCCCATTTCTTCACTATTAGATTGAAGACATCTGGATTCAATTGCCACTCCGCTTTGTACACCTGGTTCCTGCTGAGGAAATCCGCTATCCTGTTTAGGGTCCCTTTTAGATGGACCGCGGACAAGGATTGAGTATGGAGCTCTGCCCAATTTAGAATGCTCTCTGCTAGGCCTTGAAGTATTCTGCTTCTGGTGCCCCCTTGTCGGTTTATGTAAGCCACCGCCGTGGCGTTGTCCGACAGAACTTGTGTATGTCGCCCTTGGACTTCTTCTGCAAAGAACAATAAGGCCATTTCTATCGCCTTTAGTTCCCTCCAGTTTGAAGATCTCATTGCTTCCCTTGTGGACCAAGATCCCTGAGCCCAACGACCGCTCATGTGAGCCCCCCAACCCCAGGAGCTGGCATCGGTTGTTAGCCTTACCTGGGTTGGAAAGGACCATAACAGGCCTGCTGAGAGTCTTGCCTGGTTCTTCCACCACCAGAGACTCCTCTTTACTTTGGTGGGGATCTTCACCAGTGAATCTAGTGAATTCTGCTGGCGATCCCAGATTTTTAACAGAAACTTTTGCAGTGGCCTGAAATGGAGCTTTGCCCATTGTACTGCCGGTATGGAAGAGGTCAGGGTTCCTAATGCTGACATGACCCTCCTGATGGACAGAAGCTGACTGGTTTGTAAGAGTGACACAACCTTTAACAGCTTTTCCCGTTTTTCTTCTGGGAGAAAAATCTTTTGCTCCACAGAGTTGATACGGAAACCCAGGAATAACACCTCCTGAGAGGGAATCAGATTGGACTTTTGGAGGTTTAGTATCCATCCGATGGATTCTAGGTGGGCACGTGCTCTGTCCAAGTTTCTCTGAAGTCCATCTCTTGTTTGGGCAAACAGTAGCAGGTCGTCTAGATAAGGAATCACTGAAATTCCCTCTAGACGCAAGGGTGCTAGAGCTTCGGCCATTACCTTCGTGAACATCCTTGGAGAAGATGACAGGCCGAATGGAAGAGCTCTGAATTGCAGGTGTACCACCTTCTTCCCTTCTCTCAGTGCTAACCTCAGATATCTCTGAGATCTGGCAGCAATAGGAATGTGGAGGTATGCGTCCTGCAAATCTATTGACGCCATGAAGCATCCTTGACTCAGGAGGCTTCTTACTGAGAAAATGGAATCCATCCGAAATCTTTTGTATTCTACTGACAAATTCAGCATTTTTAGATTTAGGATGAGGCGGTACTTTCCTGAAGGTTTCTGTACAAGGAAAACGTGAGAATAGAACCCCTGGAAGAACTCCCTTGTTGGAACCGGAACAATGACTCTCTGGGATATCAGTTCCTGAATTAGGGACTTCATGGTGAGTGCCTTGACCGGATCCCTCGGGACGTTTGTCACTAGGAATCTCTTTGGGGGTTCTTCCGTGAATTCCACCACATATCCTTGGGAGAGCATGTTTACAATATACTGATTTGTAGTGATGTCTCTCCACTGGGGAATGAACTCCTGGAGTCTTCCCCCTACTTGGGGTGGATTGTCACTGCGGCTTTCCGGGGGTCGCAGGAGGATGGAAGAGCACTCCACTCCTACCTTTTGGTTTCTGGGAAGACCACTGCTTCCTTTTGGTTTGCGTTTTTCCTTCCTGTTGTCCTTTTTGGGGACGAAAAAAACGCTTACGGGTCTGTACCTGTTGTTTTTTGACCGGAAACGCCTTCTTTTTGTCAGCCGTACGGTCAAGAATGGACTCCAGCTCAGAACCAAATAGCAAATCCCCTGCAAAGGGAATGCTACACAGTCTATTTTTAGATGCAGCATCTCCTGGCCAAGTTTTAAGCCACAATGCTCTCCTAGCAGAATTGGTCAAAGCCGCTGACCTGGCTGACATACGAATGGATTCTGCTGAAGCATCCGCAATATATGATACTGCTGCAGAAAGCGTTGTAAATGAGTCCAGAATCTCCTGTTTTGGAGAATCCGCCGTAACATGGGCCTTCATCTGGTTAATCCAGTGTTCTAAATTCCTAGCGACACAGGTTGTTGCCATTGCTGGTTTTAGATTGTTCATCACAGACTGCCAAGCCCTTTTAAGAAGCAAATCCATTCTTTTGTCCATGGGCTCCTTTAACATGCCCATGTCCTCAAAGGCAAGGTCAGTTGATTTTGAGACCTGTGAAAAAGCAGAGTCCAGTTTTGGAACCTTGTTCCAGATGGAATCCGGGTTGTCCTCAAATGGAAATCTTCTCTTATGAGACCGGGAAAAAAATGGCTTTTTCTCAGGTTCCAACCACTCTTTTTTAATCATGTCCGAGATTATTGAATGGACTGGAAAAACACGGCTTTTTGGATCACCCAAACCTGCATACATGCGGTCATGTAGGGAGAGCTCCTTCTTTTCCTCTTCAATCCCCAAAGTCGCATGGATTACTTTTAAAAGTCCTGCGACTTCTTCAAGCGACATTTTGTACTTAGAAGCGCTCTCTGCTTCATTTTCTTCCTCCTCAGAGTCTGTTCCATCTGGAGCAAGGGAAGCAGATTCTTGGGAAGCGTCTATCGGACCTCCCAATAATATTTGAGAGCCGTCTTGGGGTTCTGAAGAAGGCTGCGGAGCCCTAGGTTCCCTTGAAGGGCCTGGTTCTTCTCTTAGGTTTGACCTAAAAGCTTGAAAGGTGGCACGGAGTTCATCCTTAATTGTAGATACTAGATCGCCACAAAAGGATGGAGACTCTTCCCTGACTACATTTGCAGTGCAATCTGCACAAAGCGACTTGGTCCAAGCCTCGCTTAACTTTTCCTTGCAGACAGGGCACCTTCTCTTCACTGGTTGAGCAGAACTTTTGGCCTGCACAAACAGAAAAGAAAAAAACCAGGGACCACGCTTAAGAAAAAACTGTTACACAGTACAAATCAATACACCCAGGTGCACATAGGAAAAAACACTTTCACTTCCTTGTGCCCCGCAAGCCATGCACCACCACCATCAACTTTTACAAAAAGACCCCTAGATATTATGCAGACATGCTAAATCACCAGCCACTGCACCACCAGGGAGATGGGGGGTGGGGGAGATGGAGGGGGGAGAAGGGTGAATACCCCCCCCCTCTACAGGAGAAAGCGGCCCAGTGTAAAATAGGACACAGTCCCTTACCTTAGCCTTGCTGGTGCCTTGGCTTGCCCCCTTATCCGCTGCATCGCTATCCATAGCTGTCTGCGGATGCGTGGTGAAGAGAAAACGCCGGTTCCAGGTCAGCGCGGCGGCGTTTTTGAATCTGGAACCGGCGTTTTCTCTTCACCACGCATCCGCAGACAGCTATGGATAGCGATGCAGGAACTTTAAGGCACCAGGTGACCCTGCCCTCTCCCTCTGCGCTTTGCGGCTGGAAATGACGCGCGCGCCAACCCGGAAGTGCTGCCTCTTCCCATACAGGACGTGGCCGAGGCTCTCCTCGGCCACCAGAACAATGGCGGCCGCCGCAGAGCTCCACGCCGCTTTCGCCAGCGGTCGGTGAGAGTACAGCAACCACCGCTCTGAAGAAAAAGGAGGCAGCCCTCCCGGGCTGTACAGGCTCTCCCCGAGCACGGAAGAGGGAGAGGGAGCCCACGGGACCGTCCATGCTAGGAGGTAAGTGGGAGGATCACTCTCCTAGAAAAAAAAAAAACTGATTTGAGAACCTTGTCTCCCAGGAAAGCCCTGAGAGATCGTGGCTCTCCCAGAGGTGTTCCTCCAGCTGGAGGAAACACAAAAAACTGAGGGAAGCAACGTGGAGGCCTCCAATTAAAGAATTAATTGATGAGGTGTTTCCTGTAGGAGGAGGAGCCATGATCTCTCGGGTGCTGTCCTGAAAGACGTTTTGGAAAATAATAATTAAAAGTCAGCAGCTACAAACACTGCAGCTGCTGACTTTTAATATTAGGACACTTACCTGTCCTGGACGCCCGCGATGTCGGCACCCAAAGCCAATCTGTCGCTCGGCTCTTGGGTGCTGCCGCTGCCATCTTGCGGCTTCACTTCCTGGTTCCCTACTGCACATGCGCAAATCGCGCTGCGCGATCTTACTGGTCCCTGCTGTCTTCTTAGACCTGTTTGTCTCCCAGAAGACAGCAGGGGGGGACGAAAAAGGCATCGGACGTGGTGTAGGTCACCGCGGTATTACACAGGTATCTGCTCCCTCCTCCCCCCTGAAAGGTGCCTAATGTGACATCAGGGGGGGGTCGAAAAGCGGAAGTTCCATTTTTCAGTGGAACTCCGCTTTAACGTAAAGGGGACTGCATTGTGAAGGGGGGCTGTGATGTGAAGGGGAACTGAGGACAGTGTGGGACTGCTTTAAAAGGTGCAACTGTGATGTAAAGGGGGGCTGTGGTGTGAAGGGGGCTTTGTGGACAGACTTTGTGAATATCCCAATATATTTGGAGGAACAGGAGGATTAAAAGGGCAAGGAAATTATTATTTTACTTAGTCATCATTTTTAAAACTTTTTTTTCTTCACTCTCTAATTTGGGGGCCCATCAGTTAAAGGGTTTTCCAAAGTGAACCCAGAGGTGGAGACCTAAATGGACCACATGAGGCTGTCAGCAGATGCTAATCCTGTGCAGTCCGAGAAATGGAAGCATCTGCTGGCATAAAGTTACTCAAGCTTGGGAGCCAAAGTCTTTTGAAGCCAGCTGAATTAATCCATGATGTACCTATGTGGATGTGATGAACTTTCAGCTAGGACTTCGCTACTTGAGAGTCTGTTAGTTACTTTTTGTACTATAACAGACATTTTGGTTTCAGCACTAAGGGCCCATTCACACCTCGTAAAACGCTCATCTCAAAAGTTCAAAAACGCCTAAGAAGCAAAGTCCCATTCATTTAAATGGCCCATGTTCACATCTGAGCGTTCTGTCACCTGAAGCAAAACACCTGAAGCTCAAAAAATTACATGAGCTTCTTTTTAGGCAGATTATAGGCGTATTTCTGCTTTTTATAACGGTGAACTTTTGACCTGTACAAAACGAAACGCTCAGGTGCGAAGGCAGCTTAATGGCCCGTACACACGTTCCGAATATCGTACGAAAAATGTAATCAGAGGAAGAATCGTACGATAATCGGATCGTTAGTACCGAGCTTTCGAGAACCGATCATGACAGTTCATCCGATATTTTACCGGACATGCACGAAAATTTTCCTCGTACGATACCAGATCGTACGATTTTCGTTTAGTCAGTACAGTTGTCGTCCGAAAATACAATACAAATACATTACAACACATGACATTACTTCCGATTTTTTTTTCTGTTGTACGAGAATTTGTGACTTTAATAACCTATTTAATTTTACTCGTGACTATTAAGCGAAAAAAGTCGTAGGATCTGTTGCATTTTTACCACCGCTTTTAGGAGCATCGGGAATTTTTTTGCAGCTTAACCACTTAAGCCCCGGACCATTTTGTAGCTAAAGGACCAGAGGTGTTTTCAGAATTTTGCTGCTTTAACTGGAAATTGTGCGGACATGCAATGTTGTAACGAAACTTGCGTCCTTTTCTTCCCACAAATAGAGCTTTCTTTTAATGGTATTTGATTGCCTCTGCGATTTTTATTTTTTGCGATATAAACGGAAAAAGACTGAAAATTTTGAAAAAAAACGATATTTTCTAGTTTTTGTTATAAGAAAAATCGAATAAACTCAATTTTAGTCATACATTTAGGCCAAAATGTATTCAGCCACATGTCTTTAGTAAAAAAAATGTCAATAAGTGTATATCTGGTGCAAATGAACCCTTAAGTGGTACCAAAAATGACATATATGATACAATCTGTTTTTCTCAGTTCCCCCTGTAAGTTTGTTACCTGGTGATCCTGCCCATAAAGCTGCCATACACTAGTAGATTTTCAAATGAAAGTTCATACAAAAATTTGTAAAACAATTCTCAGTATATTTGCTGAAATGTTGTTTGCTTTTAACATTAATGCCCCGTACACACAATCCGAATATCGTACGACTGTACGGGGCTTAAATTACGGTAACAAAACCGACATTCCTGACTATAAACTGTCGGAAATCTGTTAGCCACTTAAGCCCCGGACCATTTTGTAGCTAAAGGACCAGAGGTGTTTTCAGAATTTTGCACTGCGCTGCTTTAACTGTAAATTGTGCGGACATGCAATGTTGTACCCAAACGAAATTTGCGTCCTTTTCTTCCCACAAATAGAGCTTTCTTTTAATGGTATTTGATTGCCTCTGCGATTTTTATTTTTTGCGATATAAACGGAAAAAGACCGAAAATTTTGAAAAAAAAAATGATATTTTCTTCTTTTTGTTGTATGACTAAAATTGAGTTTATTCGATTTTTCTTATATTTAGGCCAAAATGTATTCAGCCACGTCTTTAGTAAAAAAAATTCAATAAGCGTATATTTATTGGTTTGCGCAAAAGTTATAGCGTCTACAAACTAGGGTACATTTTCTGGAATTTACACAGCTTTTAATTTATGACTGCCGATCTCATTTCTTGAGGTGCTAAAATGGCAGAGCAGTACAAAATCTCCCCAAATGACCCCATTTTGGAAAGTAGACATCCCAAGGAAATTGCTGAGAGGCATGTTGAGCCCATTGAATATTTTTTTTTTGTCCCAAGTGATTGAATAATGACAAAAAAAAATAAAAAAATTACAAAAAGTTGTCACTAAATGATATATTGCTCACACATGCCATGGTTATATGTGGAATTGCACCCCAAAATACAGTTTGCTGCTTCTCCCGAGTACGGGGATACCACATGTGTGGGACTTTTTGGGAGCCTAGCTGCGTACGGGCCCCCGAAAACCAAGCACCGCCTTCAGGATTTCTAAGGGCGTAAATTTTTGATTTCACTCCTCACTACCTATCACAGTTTCGAAGGCCATAAAATGCCAAAATAGCACAAAACCCCCCCAAATGACCCCATTTTGGAAAGTAGACACCCCAAGCTATTTGCTGAGAGGCATGTTGAGTATTTTACAGCTCTCATTTGTTTTTGAAAATGAAGAAAGAAAAAAAATTTTTTTTTTTTTTTCAATTTTCAAAACTTTGTGACAAAAAGCGAGATCTGCAAAATACTCACCATACCTCTCAGCAAATAGCTTGGGGTGTCTACTTTCCAAAATGGGGTCGTTTGTGCCATCTGGGCATTCCATGGCCTCCGAAACTGTGATAGGCAGTGAGGAGTGAAATCAAAAATTTACACCCTTAGAAAGCCTGAAGGCGGTGCTTGGTTTTTAAAAGCCTCTACAGGTTACCACGTTAGATTTACAGAGGAGGTCTACTGCTAAAATTACTGCCCTCGATCTGACCTTCGCGGTGATACCTCACATGCATGGTGCAATTGCTGTTTACATATGACGCCAGACCGACGCTTGCGCAAGAGCAGGACAGGACAGGGGTGCTTTTTTTTTTTTTTTTTTTTGCTTTTTTTTTTTTTTAAACTGTTCCTTCCATATATATATATTTTTTTATAATTTTTATTGTTATCTCAGGGAATGTAAATATCCCCTATGATAGCAATAGGTAGTGACAGGTACTTTAAAAAAAAAAAACTGGGGTCTTTACAGGGTACCACGTTAGACGCCAGACCGACGCTTGCGTTCGCCAGAGCAGGGCGGGACAGGGGTGCTCTTCTTTTTTTTTTCTTTTTTTTATTAATTTTGCCATTTTATTTTTAAAACTGTTCTTTCCATATTATTATTTTTTTTTTTTTAATAACTTTTATTGTTATCTCAGGGAATGTAAATATCCCCTATGATAGCAATAGGTAGTGACAGGTACTCTCTTTATTTTTAAACCTGGGGTCTATTGGACTGACCTTTCCTCTGCCCTCAAAGCATCTGACCACACCAAGATCGGTGTGATAAAATGCTTTCCCAATGGCGCTTTTTATATCCGGGGGGGGGGGGGACAGTCCCTCCCACTGCTTGTAAAAGCAGTCCAGAGGCTAAATTAGCCACTATGATTGCTTTTACATGAAAGCCGGCCGCTGGCTGAAAAGAATACCAAGATGATACCTAAACCTGCAGGCATCAATCTGGTATAACCATTCAAAGTCCAGCAACATGCTGGTCTGGTCCTTGCTGGATATGTATTGTAATCTTTTTTTTCATGCAGCCTATTGGCTGAACGAAAAAAGAGATTGATCGGTGGGTATGCCCACCATTAGAATACCGTCCTTTATCCACCCACTTCTAATGATGGGCATACATGCACTATTTATATATGCCGAAGCATGGGGGCATCCTCCCGCAAAAGTTATGCCGCACACACATGGTCGGACTTTTCCACGGGCATGCCTCCGTCGGAATTTCAACCGTATGTACGCGGCATTAGGAGCAAAATCGCTCCTCCGCCCTAATGCTTCGGCATATAATAATTATTTTTTTAACTGTGGTGGTGAAATCACCTCCTACAGCACTGGAGTCGCAGCGATCAGGCCTGTCTCTGCGAACGCTGCAGTTATGTGTGTTGTGTTTTGTGACAGTGATCGATCGATACTGCACTTGGGTGGCCTGGGCTGGACGGAGGGGCAAAACGCATGTGCTAGCAGGTATCTGGGCTGATCCCGCTAACACTGCGTTTTTGGGAACCCTAAATTGCTGGGGACGCTAGTATAGATCTGATCAGATCGGATATTGATCTGTTCAGATACTATACCACTAAGGGGGGTGTATGCTTCACGCGTGGGTGTTAGCGTTACTGGCACTAACCTGACACTGCCTGGGGTGTGACGCAGACCCTCTCTGATGCTAAAACCTATCTGCTATCACCCGCCGGGCGATCAGGGGGTTAAACCTTTATTGGGTTATATACGGCGGGTGCCCTGACACTATAAAAAGCAAACTAACTAACCAGCGTCACCCGTAACACTTATATGGTGATCACTGGTGAAAGGGTTAACTAGGGGCAATCACGGGGTTAAACCTTTATTAGGTAATATATGGGGGTACCCGACGCTACAAAAACCTGCGGCGAACCTAAAAAAAATAACTGGCTACCTATCGGCATCACCGACACTAAGACAGCGATCAGAAAAACGATCTCTTAGTGCAGGGCTTGACAAATTTGCTTGGAATCTAGGAGCCAGCTAAAAAAGTTAGGAGCCAGGAACGCGCCCTGTTCCGCCGAGCTCGCGCGCAGAAGCGAACGCATACGTGAGTAGCGCCCGCATATGAAAGCGGTGTTCAAACCACACGTGAGGTATCGCCGCGATCGGTAGAGCGAGAGCAATAATTCTAGCCCTAGACCTCCTCTGTAACTCAAAACATGCAACCTGTAGAATTTTTTAAACGTCGCCTATGGAGATTTTAAAGGGTAAAAGTTAGTCGCCATTCCACGAGCGGACGCAATTTTGAAGCGTGACATGTTGGGTATCAATTTACTCAGCGTAACATTTATCTTTCACAATATAAAAAAAAAATTGGGCTAACTTTACTTTGGTCTTATTTTTTTATTTAAAAAATAGTGTATTTTTTCCCAAAAAAGTGCGCTTGTAAGACCGCTGCGCAAATACGGTGTGACAGAAAGTATTGCAACGACTGCCATTTTATTCTCTAGGGTGTTAGAATAAAAAATATATATAATGTTTGGGGGTTCTAATTAGAGGGAAGGAGATGGCAAGGAAAACAGACAGGGAAACTCCATTAGCATTGCTGGTTGTCATACCAACTGCCACCACAAGATGGCGCTAGTTCACAGAAGGAAGCATAGGCCTGCAGAAGGCCGCAAAGCCGCGGCCTCAATTACCGGCCGGCGCGGCCCGACGCGATCCCGCGGCGCGGAGGGGGGAGCACGGAGACACAGGAAACCCCAGCTGTGCTGCCCCAGGCGCCAGGTCGCTAATTCTAGTCGCAATGGCGACCTGGCGCCCGGGGTTTGTCGAGCCCTGTCTTAGTGACAGCGGTGCTAGGGGGTGAAAGGGTTACCTGGAGGGGCGATCAAGGGGTTAAACCTTTATTGGGTAATATGTGGGGGTACCCGACGCTATAAAAACCTGCGGCGAACCTAAAAAAAAATAACTGGCTACCTATCGGCATCACCGACACTAAAACAGCGATCAGAAAAACGATCGCTTAATGACGGCGGTGCTAGGGGGTGAAAGGGTTACCTGGGGGGCGATCAAGGGGTTAAACCTTTATTGGGGGGGTTAGGGGGCTACACTGGACCTAAAACTAACTGTAGTGACACTTTTACAGTCACAAATGTCACCGATTGCAGTGATCAGTAAATAAATGGTCACTGCGATCAGTGACACTGTGACTGGGGGTGATCTGGGGGTGTCTGGGGGGGCGATCATGTGCCTATGTGTGTGGTGTCAGTGTGCTGTTATGTGCACTAACCTGTGTGTCTTCTCTCATGTGGCGCTCGGTATATGTGAGCGCCGCATGAGGGATGACATCACTTCCTCCTGCCTGTGTAAACATTACCACAGGCAGAGGAAGCATTTGATTCGTTGGGAGCGTTCGCGAGGGGGTGGCCAGAATCGAATGGCGGCCCCCTCATCACGGATCGCTCCCGAAGCGATCCCAGCCGCCCACTGTACCGGAGGGGGGTCCGATTGGACCCCCAACCCATACGAAGGCAGGCACGTACAGGTACGTGATTGTGCCTGTCCGTGCCATTCTGCCGACGTATATTTACAGTGGGCAGTCGTTGTGGTTAAATACGCCTCTCCATGTTATCCTATGGCCTCATGCATGCACAGGCTTTTAGGAGCTGTAAGTGGCACAGGTGTTTTTAAACTGTAAAAAAAAAAACTCACAACCAACGCGTTCTGATAACCAGTGTTAGAGCTGTAAAAACGCCTGATGCTGGTAAAAGCTGCTAAACACGGCTTAACGCTGGATACAGCCGCGTTAAGCCTCGTCAAGCATTTCTCATGCTTTTATTCAAAATCAATGGTTCCCTATGGGAGCCCATTGATTTGAATAGAAGTCGCACCAGAAGTCGGATCATGATGATCCGACTTACGGTGCTGCTTGTGTGCAGGACCTTAAAGGGGAACCCCTCGCTAAAAAAAAATTAAAAATGGCGTGCCCCCCCAAAAGCGAGCACTCCCCCTCCTGAACCATACCAGGCCACATGCCCTCAACATGGGGGGTGCTTTGGGGCAGGATGAAAGGATGAAAATACTACACAGGTTTTTAAAGTAATTTATTAAGGCAGCTCCGGAGTCTTTCGATTTACATAGTTAGTCAGGTTGAAAAAAGACACAAGTCCCATCTAGTTCAACCATAAAAATAAATAAATAAAAAAATAATATCATACAATCCCATATACCCAATCCTATACCCACAGTTGATCCAGAGGAAGGTGAAAAACCCCCAAAGCAGGGGAAAAAAATTCCTTCCTGATCCCCCGAGAGGCAATTGGATATTCCCTGGATCAACTTTACCCAATTATATTCCATACATTTTGGAAATAATCCAAGCCTTTCTTAAAGCAATCTACTGAGCTGGCCAGAACCACCTCTGGAGGGAGTCTATTCCACATGTTCACAGCTCTTACTGTGTAGAAACCTTTCCGTATTTGGAGATGAAATCTCTTTTCCGCTAGGCGTAAAGAGTGCCCTCTCTGTGTTGACCGTAAAGTGAATAACAGCACCAAGTTCAATATATCAGGGCTTGATAAATTTTCTTGGAATCTAGGAGCCAGCTAAAAAAGTTAGGAGCCAGGAACGCACCGCGTCCCGCCGAGCTCGCGTGCAGAAGCGACCGCATACGTGTGTAGCGCCTGCATATGAAAGCAGTGTTCAAACCACACGTGAGGTATCGCCGCGATTGGTAGAGCGAGAGAAATAATTCTAGCCCTAGACCTCCTCTGTAACTCACAACATGCAACCTGTAGAATTTTTTAAACGTCGCCTATGGAGATTTTAAAGTGTTAAAGTTTGTCGCCATTCCACGAGCGGACGCAATTTTGAAGCGTGACATGTTGGGTATCAATTTACTCGGCGTAACATGATCTTTCACAATATAAAAAAAAAATTGGGCTAACTTTACGGTTTTATTTTTTTTATTTAAAAAAAATTGTATTTTTTCCCAAAAAAGTGCGCTTGTAAGACCGCTGAGCAAACACGGTGTGACAAAGTATTGTGACGGCCACCATTTTATTCTCTAGGGTGTTAGAATAAAAAATATATATAATGTTTGGGGGTTTCTAAGTAAAGGGAAGGAGATGGGCGGGCAGTGAAAACAGGCAGCTGAAGCTCCATTAGCATTGCTGGTTGTCTTGTCATACCAACGGCCACCACAAAAGGGCGCTAGATTCCAGAAGGAAGCATAGGACTGCAGAAGACCGCAAAACCGCGGCCCAACGCGATCGCGCTGAGGGGGGATGCGCACGGAGACAGGATACCCCCAGCTGTACCGCCCCAGGTCGCTAATTCTAGTCGCAAATGCGACCTGGCGCCCGGGGTTTGTCAAACCCTGCATTATATGGACCCCTTCTATATTTGTACATGTCGATCAAATCTCCCCTTAATCGCCTCTTCGAGAGAGAGAGAATAAATTCAGTTCCTCTAATCTTTCCTCATAGCCAAGTTCCTCAATGCCTCTGATCAATTTGGTTGTTCTTCTCTGCACTTTCTCCAGTTCCGATATCCTTTTTGAGAACTGGTACCCAAAACGGAACTGCATATTCCAGATGAGGTCTTACTAATTGATTTGAACAGGGGCAAAATGATATCTCTATCTGGAGTCCATACCTCTCTTAAAGTGGTTGTAAACCCTCCTAAAAAATTTTTTTTTTTTTTTAATTAGCTGTAAGAGAAAGCCATAATGATTTAATATGACTAGCATAATAGCTCATTATGCATCACTTACCTTAGATCGGGGCCCCCGAAGCCGTCCTCGTCTCCCTCTTCAGCCACATCCATCGCTGCGGCAATAGCCGGAAGGTTACTTCCGGGTATCGCCGCTCCAGCCAATCATAGCGCCGCTCCGGCGCTGTGATTGGCCGGAGCGGCGAAGACGTGACTCCGCGCATGCGCGCGTGAGCCGTCGAATTCGGCTACGTCGTCGAATGTTGCGACCTAGCCGAATTTGTGAATGGGGTTAACCCCATGCGCATGACGTCAGCGTCGCCGCATTTATATGCAAATATCTCCTTAACCGTGTAGGTTAAGGAGATATTTCATGCACCTACAGGTAAGTCTTAATCTAGGCTTACCTGTAGGTCTTTGTTTATAAAGTGGGTTTACAACCACTTTAATACAAGAAAGGATTTTGCTTGCTTTGGAAACCTCAGCTTGGCATTGCATGCTATTATTAAGCTTATGATCTACCAAAAACCCCAGATCCTTCACTACGGATTTCCCCAGTTGTACTCCCCCTAGTATGTATGATGCATTCATATTCTTAGCCCCCAAGTGCATAACTTTACATTTATCAACATTAAACCTCATCTGGCACAGGCTTGTAAATTACAGGAGACATCCTGCAAGGACGTTATTCCACTGCATAGCTTGGTGTCATCTGCAAAGAAAGAAATGGTACATTTAATCCCAGACCCAATATCATTTATAAAGATAGTAAAAAGTAAGGGTCCCAACACTGAACCTTGGGGTACACCACCGATAACCTTAGACCATTTAGAGAATCATTAACCGCTACTCTGAATTTGGTCCAAGCCTGTAGTTTTTACCTTACACATGAGCCGTGTGTGGGGAACTGAAGCAAACGCTTTTGAAAAATCCGAAATATACCACGTCCACCGCCACCCCTCTGTGCAAGGTTTCACTTACGTCTTCATAAAAAGAAAATCGGATTTGTTTGACAAGTTCTGTCTTTCATGAATCCATGCTGTCTGTTGCTTAAAATATTTTTTCCAGCAACAACTCATCTATGTGGTCTTTTATTAAACTCTCCATTATCTTGGGTGTAGCAATGTCGTCGACTCATATCAATGCCTTAAAAATACATTTTAATTTTAGATGGACTTATACAGGCCTTAAATACTTGGGCACGTTTATTCCACCTAAATTGGACCAAACCTATGGGCTGAATTTCCCTCCTCTACTTAGTAGAGTGAGAATCTTACTTTCTAAATGGCACCAGGGCCTTTTTTCTTGGTTCGGTAGATGCAATATAATAAAAATGTAAACTTTGCCCAAATTTTCTTATCTTTTCCAAACTTTACCCATCCATATACCCCCAGAATTTTTCAAACAGATTAACGCGTTAATAACTGACTTTATCTAGGCCTATAAAAAGGCATAGATTACGATGTTTAATGACCATGCCTAAACAATATGGGGGGACAGGGGTACCAGATATGCAGAATTATTATCAGGCGGCCCATATGGCACAATTATTAGACTGGTGCAGGCATGCAAGTTTTAAAATATGGCCAAAGATAGAGCAATCGCAGTGTGAGGTCCCATTGCGTTGTGCGGTTTGGTGCTTTGGAGATCTGGGCCCAGCTCTCAAAAAGCACCCAACCTTGGGCCCCTCTCTGCGTATTTTCTCGCGAATATGTTCTACCACTTTACTATCACCAGATAATTCCCCCTGTATCCCATTGTAGGGAACCCGCGTTTCCCTCCAGGAGGGACCATTTAGAAAACTTTTGGACTTGCAATGTTATCAGGCCTCGCACTTTGTACAAACAGCGACAAGGACGTGGACCTCAATGTGTGAGCTAACCTCACCCAATGACCGTTTCCGTCTGGACTTCTGGAGTGGAGCCCAGTTGCGACTTTTTTTTTAATACACTCCCAACCTCCGGATATATTTCAACGACCCTTGACTCCCCTAGAACAAGTATGTGAGGAGATGGGTCCCTGTTATCACACACTCTCGCAAATGTATGCGTTAATGGTTGTCCCTCCTGATGAGTATGTCCCTCCCTATATAAGGAAAATTTTCTCAGGTACAACATAGGCAGATTATAAAGTTAGCGTTAAAATCCTCAATATCTACAAGGGCCCAAGAAACTAATTTTAAAATTATGACAAGATGGTACCGTACGCCCTCACTACTTAAATATTCTCCGGCGATGTCAGATAATTGCCAGAGGTGCCAGGAGGAAAGAGGAACATTACTCCATGTTTTCTGGTCATGTACGAGGCTGGAGCACTTCTGGAAGAAGGTACGGCGGATAGCACAGAAATTCACGGAGTATAATCTCCCGGAAGATCCGGCGCTATTTTTGCTACATGTCTCGAACATACGGGGGAAAATATATAGCAAATCGATTCTGCGACATCTCATTAACGCTGCTAAAGCGTGCATTGCACGGCAGTAGAGAGATACGAGACCTCCAACAATCTCTGTATGGTTTACACGGATTGAAGAGGTGAATAAGATGGAGGATTTGGTATTATCAGCCCAAAACCAAACACGAGATTTATTTAGAAACGTGGGCCCAATGGAATATATTTAAAGTCTGAGGAAGGGAAGTACCTCTTTATATCTTGAGGCTGGGGTCTCCTCCGCCCTTGCCGATGGTTATATTTGCCCTGGATTGAGTAGCTACCCTTTACCTCCTCTCTCTCTCTTTTTTTTTCATGCTCTGAACATTATGTTGTTTTTTTTTTGATAGGGTTTTCCTTAAACGTTATTTTATTTTTCTTACTTTATCTTTATATCTCTATATAAAATATAAAATCGATTTGGGCTGGTCACAGGGGGGTACTTCAGGGAAATGGGTTTGGATAATGATTTGTAAAATGTGAAGTTGACATGACTCCCTAGGTAGTCAATATATGTTTAGTCATATAGGATGTATAATGCTTCAGATGATGTAATGCAGGTTTAGATTGTTGTATGGGAGGTTAAGACTGTATAGTGCCTGCTGTATGTCCCTGTACTATGCCCTTTGATTGAAGAAAAAAAGAAAAAAAAAACTCCAGTATCTTCCCAACTATAGAAGAAGTTAAACGAACGGGTCTATAGTTACTTGGTAAAGACTTTGTTCCCTTTTTAAATACAGGCACCACATTGTTCCATCATAAACCGGGCAATGATATCACAAGGGGCAAGCCTCTGGATGATGTCACCGGGTGGCCACGCCCCATGTCTATACAAGTAATGGCACACTCAGCATTACAGCGGGAGAGAGCATCAGGTAAACATCAGAAGAAGAACAGCGGGAGAAGACCGCCAACCATCCAGGGTTGCCGGGAAGAGGCCATTGTCCCCATCAACATAGGGATAAGGTGCTTTGGGGTGGGGGGACCCTTTACTGACACGCCAGGCTGCATGCTCAGTTAAGGGTCTGGTATGGATCTTAGGGGGGGGACCCCACGCCATTATTTTTGGTGTGGGGGTTCCCCTTAAAATCCATACCAGGCCGAAGGGTCTGGTATCGTCTTGGGGGGAACCCCAAGCCAGTTTTTTTTTTTGCATTTTGGCGAGGGGTTCCCCTTCAAGATCCTCAGCACACAAGCCGCTACGCAAGTCTGATTATCATGATGCGACATCTATTCAAATCAATGGGCTCACATAGGGAACCAACGATTTTGAATAGAGGCAGAGAAACACTGCTATAAGCTAGCGCGGCTAAGCGCGCATTTAAGCCAATGCAAAGAGCTACTAAAAGCATATTTTTACAATAGCTTTTTCGTGGCATTGGTAGTGGCTTTGCAGCTCGTTTTTTTAAACACAGGCTGAAGTCAACAGACGTGGCTCACTTACAGGCCATAAGCAGGAAGCATGGATTGCTCTCACACATTGATTGGTGTATGAGAGGTAAAGAAAACCTCCTGACCACCAGCTCAGTGCAGTACAGTACCAGCAGTATAAAAACCCCACCCTTCTATTGTCATTCATTCCCTCTACAGCTGTGGTTTGCAACTTCAGAACAAACTAACAGGCCAGATTTTAAGTATTACCTTGGGAAGATGCAGACTAGAATACTGCAATCACCGAGCAGCAAATTATATCACCTGTGATGTATTTCAGTTATCTTGCAAACCTGGCCTGTTAGTGGGTCCTGAGGACAGGAGTTGAGAACCACTGCTCTACAGAAATGTTTCTCAACCTTTTACAGTAAAGACGCCCTTGAAAAATATTTTCAGTCTCGAGGCACCCTTAGTCTAACGCTAGGTTCACATTACTGCACTTCGGGTAATGCACGCAAAAATGTGTACATTCCTAAAATGCAGACAAATGTGTTGCTCTTTAGCAGATGTGCAATTAATTCTTCCATTGGCAATTCAATAAAGGGAGATATTAAAAAAAAAAAAAAAAAGGTTGGGGACTTTTTTTCCTTTGTGAAAGGAATGGGCTGCCATACACGCAGCTGTACAGATGTGAACTAAAGGAATGCTCTCACGTGGGGTTGGGGGATGCTAAAACCACTCAGTTGAGTGTTTTTACTCAAACACCAACTGCTCCCCCTTTAGCTGCTGTGTCAACAGCCAGGGATGTACGCATGCTGTAACCACAACTGGAAGCATACCCCCAGGTAAATGGGCTGCACTCCAACTGCCCGCATGGTAAAGGAGGAGCAGCAGTCCTTGCAGCTATTATGAATGAGCCCTAAAAAGGCATAGATGCACACAGCCTATTTAAATAGTGCAGTACTGTACCTGAACTCGTACTAGCGGGTTCGGCCCTGTAGAGGGAGATGGAACGCTCAGAATTTAGGAAGCCACCTCCCCCTTCCACAACTTTCACTTCACTGTCCTGACCAAGCACCTTCTGTGAAGGAGGAGGTCTGATCTAACAGCCAATGCTGTGGCATCCTGCTCTACAGTATGCATCAGCCACAATCTGTCTCTGATCTAACCTTTTCACTTCTTCCCGCCGATGGTATGCATATATACGGCCTTTCCGCAGGTCGGCTTTAACGTTGAGAGGCCACATATATGTAGCCCTATGTAAACACTTTTCTGTGCCCTTGCGTGCTCCCAGCGCAGTCACCTGCGGGGTCTAAAAAGGATACATGACCTAAATGACCGCCTCCCAGCATTTAGAAGCTCTTAAAGGGCTGGGAGGTGGAGGCAAAAAGTGCTTTACCCTTCACCTATCTTATCTTGCATATCTGTACAATAATACCTTCGTCGTTATTTTCCTTTTGTATGCGACACAAATTAATTTCACCTCCTGATCCCTCTGTGTATGACTTGTACATGTTTTAAACCCCTCAATAAAAGTATGTTCCTTGCACGAAAAAAAAAGAAAAGAAAAAAAAAGGAGATAATCCTTTTCCCCCCAAAAAAGGGGGGTCATTTCAGGGTTTTTTCGTGCTGTTCTTGTTTGCTATGTTTTTCTTTAGATTTTTGGTCTTTTGTAGTGGTCTGCCCCCAACTTCTCCCCTCTCTTTATGGCTGTATTACTCGTCTAGGGGGTTTTTGGGAGAAGGGGGAAAGATGCACACCACCAGCTCGGCTCTCTAATGTAGTATGCAGAGATATGAGCTAACCGTTTACCTTCGGGTCTGCGTTTTAGGCCGAAGCCTCAGGTTTTCTTGTGGAGGATGATTTTCACTGACAGGGACACTTGGCTTCCAGTAACACGAGTTCCACACCAAGAAAAGTCCAACACTGTTTTATTGCTTTGATCAATGGGTAGGCTGGTTGAACTTTAAAAAAAACAGACAAGGTACGGGAAAGAGTAGGTCCAGGCACAACACAATGAATAAAGTTTCTCTTGTTCCGTTTAGTGCAAACAGGCTGCCACCGACCGTGAATTTGGTCCCTGCCACTGACCTGGGTGAACGTTGAGGCCTCTGCCACAGACCATGAGAACATGAAGTACCTTCTTTAGAACAAACGACCCCTGTCAGAGGAAGACATCAATCCGGACGGTCACCAGAGGCCTCCACCGTCACCAGCAAATGCTGCGCTGGCTCTACGGGGAGGTCACGTCTCCGGTCCCTTACGCCCTGGATTCAGGCACCCAATACCGAGGGCACCTTAGGAATGCTTCGCCCTTGCGGGACCCAGTCGAAGGTACTGGGCCCCAGGACTCCTTGTAAAGTACCTCACCCCAGGCTGAAGGTGCCTGGGATGGAACTCGACTCCACGCGCCCAGGCCAAGGGCGCCTGGGCACAGACGAATCGCAGCAGCCCCCAGGCTGAAGGTGCCTGGGGGAATGGACCTCGTGCGCAAGATGTCCGCCCCTTTGTATCCTCTCCCAGCAGGCACAGCGGGTTCCCCGCCCTGCCGTACTACTGCCGCGAGAGGACACAAAGGGCACGGCTCTAGAATGGCAGTTCAACACCGGTGACAGCGCCACCCAGGGACCGCAGGGAACATGACACCATTCATACCTCCCACACTCAAAAGTGTCCATTAAATTCCAAAAAATTTATGTATCTGGGCCATCTATTGGCCAGATACTCCCTCTAAAATTTGACACCAGCTACACAAGTAACACCAAAAGAAAGTAATTAGAGTACAGTGTTGCATAATGTAATTCTAATTGTCAAAGTATCACAGCGCTAAAAACTGAAAAATGGCCTGGTAATGGAGTGAAGCATGCTGATACTGAGCTGGTTACGACACCAACTTATCTTTTTTACCTAATCTATGGTGCTGTCAGGTGTACACCTGTCCACAAACAGGTTACACAGCTTTCTCAGTATCAGATGAGACAAGTAATAAAGTATCTTGGCACAGGTTTTAATTGTATACACTCTATTTGCATACAAATGGAAGAGATGTTTGGGAGGAGCAGCCAATTCAAATCATAGAAATACAAAAAGGGAGTAAAAGATTGCATACCATCTGAAGCATTGACTACACTTCTACAAACAGAAATATAAAAAGACATTATAACGCCGCTTAGACATAAGAAATCATCTATATGGGCTGTATCTTATTAATATATAATAAGAGGCTGCTGCAGTTTGGTCAGGAAATGGACATATTATGCTGTTATTAGAGAGCTGACATCCCTATGCAGGAAGGAAAACCCATCTCCCTGCTTCCCTCAACTCATTCTTCATCCCCCACCTCTGTCCAACCAAATCATCACCATGGGATTTCCCACTGAGAGCAAACTCAATAAAACCTATATACATACAAAGCTAATGACCATAATTTGAGGATTGAATTATACCCCATTATCATGGCAGAGCACTACCCAGTTACATCAGGCAGCTAATCGCCAAGAATGAATTGATTTTTCAAAAAGCAAAAATACTCAGCCAGCCTAAAGTGCATTAAATTGATTGGGCCTCAAATTCTGAAATGGAATTTAAAGGGAATCTGTAACAAAGCAAAACAACTGTGTGATTAGGCTCTGATTGAATCTAAAATGACACATCCCATTTCGAGGGCAGCTGCACATTGGAAAGAGAATGTGGCAAAGAATGGCTGCTTCCACTAAAGCCTATTTACAAAGCGTAAGGTTCACTCTCTATTACAAATTACAGGTAACAGAGGACATATCAAGAAATGCACATCCTGGAAAGGTTACGGACAATAAACCAGTTTATTAATGTGACAAGTTTGCTTAAATGGGCAATTACAAGGCCCTATTAAAAATGTATACAAAATATTACCCAAATTATGTTACCCAAGCATCTTTTTTCATAAACATGTATACTTGGTTCGTGTTAAAGCTCACATAGTATATTAGTCAAAGAAGTGTACTCTTTGTAAATGTATCATTGTTAGGACCAGACACCCTACCCCAGCACCCCTCCTCCAAATCTCATACCAACCAATCCCCACCACCTTTCCATAGGATAAACTGGTATCGGGGTGTGCATTTGTAGAAGAAGCCGAGCCTGAATGAGAGAATTTTAGAAGGGCCGTGTACCAAGGAGGACACACAGCACAGATCTCAGGAAAGCGAGGACACCCAGTAGACTTGGACGGGGATCTGGGGGAGGGAAGAGGAGTATAATAGGAACAAAATGTAGGTTTACTCATATAATAATAGATGAGAAGTTGAATTTCTCAAATCTTTCACAGACACCTCTTGGAAATGTGGCTTTACATCCTATGGATGGAGCTTTCACTTTAAGGCCTCATGCCCACGGGCGTTTTTTCAGCCGCGTTTTTGAGCGTTTTTTACAGCTTAAAAACGCCTGTCCATGTTAGTCTATAGCTTCATGCCCACCTAGGCGTTTTTGAGCTGTAAAGAGCATAGGCGTTTGTAAGCTGTAAAAAAAACCCAGGGCCAGTGCGTTCCTCAGCGTCAGAACTAGGCAGGAAAAAACGCGAGCGTCAAAAAACGCGCAAAAACGCGCACTAACGCGCAAAAAACGCGCGGTCGCGTTTTTAGCTCCGACGTTTTTTTTTTTGTTTTTTTTTCAAAAAAAAAAAAAAATATATATTTACAATAACATGGACAGGCGTTTTTAAGCTGTAAAAAACGCTCAAAAACGCAGCTGTAAAAACGCCAGTGGGCATGAGGCCTTAAGCTGAATTCTAGGCATGATTTTTATTGCATTGTTACATTGTAAACATGCATATCTCATGCCGGAGTCACTGCTATTACTGTGGTCACCACTATTTTCCTTGGCCTGTGATGAGCGACTTGCCCATCAACATAGTAACCACAGGGGGTCGCTCATTCAGCACTGAAGAATGGCTTGTATTCATTGAAAAAAAAAAAATGCAGGATTTTAAGAATGGCGAGTGACCCCCTATGATTGCTATACAGAAGGGCAGCCTCTCAGCAACTGGTAGATTGTTGCTAATATTGAAATCCTTGAAGTAGTGGCAACTACTACAGTAATTGCTCAAGAGATATGCATACCAACATTGGTTCAAGTGAATGTAAAAAGGTTTTTTTTTTTTGTTTTTGTTTTTTTAACAAACACGGGATCGAGCCTGCATGTGTGCTACCGCAGGAAGTGGATTTCTATGGTGGCGCACAAAGAATTGGGGGAAGTTCAGAGTGTCGGTGGGGAATCCAGAAGAGGAGGATTGGGGCTGGTCTGTAAAAAATCATTGCACAGAGCAGCCCCAATGCTCCTCTTCTGGATTCCCCACCGACACTCTGAACTTCCCCCAATTCTTTGTGTGCCACCATAGAAAACCACGTCCTATGGTGGCACACATGTAGGCTCGATCCCGTGCCACGTTCTCTGTGTTTTCATTGAAGTAGGGGGCATTTAGTGGTGCTCTGAAACTTTTTATTTATGCACATTTTACCAAACAGTTCTTAAAAATTTAAACATTAAAAAAGAAAAAAGTCCCCATACATAAAAATGTCTAATGAAGTACATTTGATAGCTGAAAAACACATTCTAATTGCAGCTAACAACTTAACAAAACGTCCTGCAAACTTAAGAATGAAAATGTGGTTGCACCCATTAGCACTGACAAACATAACTGGTAGTATAAGTGCATCATCCAAATATTTGGCCTATTTAAAGGAAGTCATGTCATGTGGAAAACATGTGGGGGTGCCACTGCTAACCTCCTCCCTAAAAAATGATATCAGTCTGCAGGTTCAGCTACTTTAACTGTCCTGAATCAAACTGACCTAAATCAAAAGATACAAATCAAGAGTTTAATTTTGCTGAGGGCCAGAGATTGACAGTCATCTAGCTTTTTGCCCATTTTAATTTCCAAAGGATCTGCGGTTGTGTGAAGTCAGTATTTATCCAGGTACCCCTGCCAGGAAGCACAGCCCAAGGGGTACAGCTTGGTTAAGAACACTAGTAAAAAAAAAAAAAAATGTATGGACAGCTTTAGTACTTATGTTTTAGGGTAAGGCTGGACAAATCCAAAGAGGCACCAATGTTTCGTAAATCAGACCCTTAAATTGAAATTAAGCTTTTCTCCCCCCTGGACCCTCCCCTACATGAAAATCGCCATTCTTTTGTTGATTTACCTTTTTTTCTGTTAAGGCCCACCCCCATTCTCTAGGTGGGAAAGCTGTGCTGTATTTATGATGCCTCCTGGGATATGCACGTTGCATAATCCATAAAGCATCTGCTTCCATTCAGGAGGCTGCCTAAATCTGAAGAAGACAGCCACCTCCCAATGACGCCACAGAGGAAGATAGTGACATGGGACCCGAGGAGTGGCAGCCTGGAAGTTGATCACAACTTGACAACCCTAAATGGGCTGGGTGGGTAAGTAACTGAACTGAGGATGGCCAAGCACCAGGTTAGTGGGAATTAAAAAAAAAAAAATTCAAGCAGAGCTCCAGGAATTCAGACACCCTTTAAAATGCACTGGTTTACACCAGGTTAAGTCCAACAAGGTGTATGCCCCTTGTATTTCAAATTTACATTGTTACTGTCACAGCACCAGGAGTATAGCAATAGCTGTACTTCCAGCGCTCTGACAGCATCAATTCTGCTTTCTCACACAGCAGCCATTTTGCCAGCCACTCCCATCTGCTGTCCATTCACAGAATACTTTGGATTTTGTGAATAGGTTCATGTAATACAAAGTGCTCCGTGATTGGGCAAGAGGAGGGAGAGGAAGAGTGGCTGTACTGGAGACCCGAAGAATCAGCTCCAGAAGTATAGCGATAGCTGCACCCCTGGCATTCATTACATATGTAAAATTAAAAAAAGGGATGAGTCCACAAGGAGGCATACACCTTACTGGACCTTTGTGAGCCAGCACTAAAAAGTGGCTGAATTCCGGAGGAGGCTAAAGTTCCTCTTTCTCAATTCACAGCCTGCAACTTCCTTCATGCAGCTTGCCTAATGGCCCGTACACATGATCCGAATATCGTACGAAAAATTACGTCCGAGGAAGAATTGTACGATAATCGAAACGTTAGTACAGAGCTTCGAGAGCCGATCATGACAGTTTATCCGATATTATTTTATCAGACATGCACGAAAATTTTCCTCGTACAATACCAGATCGTACAGTTGTCGTCCGAAAACACAATACAAATACATTACAACACATGACATCACTTCCGATTTTTTTTTCTGACGTACAAGAATTTTCGGGACTTTAATAAACTATTTAATTTCTACTTGCGCCTATTAAGCGAAAAAAGTTGTACGATATTCGGATCGTGTGTACGGGGCATAAGCTTCTAATAAGATAACAGTAACTACTGCATGAATGTTAAAAAATTTGTAATAGGTACCCAATCCAATGGATGACATTAGAAATAAAAGTTCCCCCAAAAGAGATTTTATATATATATATACATACATACACACACACACACACACACACACACACACACACATTATATATATATATATATATATATACACACACACATATATATATATATATATAATTTTCTGATGCTTTTTTTTTTTTAAATCGACTTGTGCCTCTAGTCCCCTCACCCCATATAAAAAAAAAAAATATGTAAAATGGAAGCAAAATGTTCCTGTAGTTCAGGGATATGCAATTAGCAGACCTCCAGCTGTTGCAAAACTACAAGTCCCATCAGGCTTCTGCCTCTGGGTGTCATGCTTGTGGCTGTCAGAGTCTCGCTATGCCTCATGGAACTTGTAGTTTGGCAACAGCTGGAGGTCCGCTAATTGCATATCCCTGCTGTAGTTGATAGAGACATCCCTAGGTCCCACTGTAAAATCTCAAAACGCTCCTGAATCCCACATCTTGTGACAAGACCTACCAGCATTATGTAGGATTTGAGATCTCCAGATTTTCCAGGATTCCCTCGAGAAGGTCAGTGACTTTATCCTCGTCTAAATCAATGCTATGAAACTGGGGTTCCCAAACTATAGCCCACAGGCTAAATTTGGCCTGCTAAAGTATTGCATCCAGCCAACAGCTAGGGTGAAGTTCCCCCCACCCCCTGCTGCACTGTGATCATCCCATTAGATGACTATTGAAACAGCCGACATCCTAGCATCCAATACTATCCTAGACTCAGCAGGACAGACTTCCTCTGTCAATTCCTGCTCACCCTGCTTCTACATTGACTACAGCCACACTGTATCCAAGGCAAGGACCACGGATAGGAAATCTGACGATGACCCTGATGTATGGGGGGGGGGGGTACCTTGAGGTGAAGAGGGCTCCGATTTGGACTTGGTAGTAAGGGCGGACTCCTACGGCAAACCTTGATGTAAGGAGGGGTTCTGATGTAAAAGGGGACTTCACTTTGTTTAACTGAAAATCTCTTTTGTTTTGAACAGTATCATGCTGATTCTAAAAAAGATCCAAGTAAAACATGGTTCGTTTATTTATAAAAACTGAATTTTTTTGAGCCACAGATATTATTCAAATGCATGCTTTGTCCCCCCATACTAAAAAAGTTTGGAGAAGCTTGGGTACAGTTTCCTTCCAATGTTTTGTTTATATATTGCTTTGCTTGTTTTTTTTTTACCTGAAGGTTGGGGAGGTTACAAAATAAGCGATCCTGGCATTTTTATGTATGGTGCAATTTATATGAAAATAGTACAAACATGACATTTTAATTCTGAATTTAGTTTGAAGTGTTAATAAACCCTCCTGGTATTAAAAAAAAAAAAAAAAAAAAAAAGGTAGATTTATTGTTTAGTTCAAATGTGTGCTCTCCTGGCTGACACACAAGGGCACCATCAAAGCAGCCAGCAGAAGTAAGGCCTCTCTCTTGGTTGTTTGTACGCACATCCAAGCAAGTACATCCATACAGGTACATATGAGTGGGTCTAGATGCAAAGGGGTTGATTTACTAAAACCAGAGTATTCAAAATCTGGTGCAGCTGTGCATAGAAACCAATCAGCTTCCAGGTTATATTACTGGACAAGCTGAAGTTAGAAGCCGATTGGTTACCATACACAGCTGCACCAGATTTTGCACGCTCCAGTTTTAGTAAATCAACCCCGAACGGTCTGCTTCCCAGGCAGCTCATCTGTCCCTGCACTCAAAAACAGATGAGTAACTACTCAGATGTGCAAAAAGGCCTGTATAGTGATGGGGTCTGTCAGAATGTCACTGATTTGTACAGGTGGCTGTACACGAACACCCCCGGGAGCAGAAATCACACTTCTCTGTAAGCTGTACGAGCCTCTGCAGCCATCTGGGTAAGGCAAGTGCTAACAGCCACAAGTTTGCAAAGGGGTCAGCCACAAGGAATCATGGGGCATGTAGTCCTGATGCAGCAGACCACCTGACTGGTGCTTGGACTGAGCAGTGCAAGATCCCTGGCTGGAACTTTGGCGAAGCGCTTTGAGAGAACATGGAGCTAAAGGAATGAAACATGAATCTTTAGGGCAAAGTAACAGGATAGGAACTGCCACTATATCATAGTATCATGCTGCTTAAAGCGGAGTTGCACCCAAAAGTGGAACTTCCGCTTTAAGCACTCCTCGCCCCCTTACATGCCACATTTTGGGGGGGGTGCCTAGTTTTGACAGGTACCCATCTCCCACTCGTGCTCTCGCTGCCTAGGCGACTCCTCATCTCCCCCTCCCTCCCATCTTCTTTGGACACATCGCAGGTCCCAGAAGATTGCCCGGCCACTGAGAAGGCGCAGCACGACTGGCGCATGCACAGTGCACACCCAGATGTGAAGCCACAAGCGGTCACAGCCGGGTGCTCACTTGCAATGCCAGCGCCGCAAAGAGGCGAGGGAGAGGAGCGAGGCTTTGGGCGGCCGCTTTGCTGGACCATGGGACAGGTGAGTGTCTGTTTATTAAAAGTCAGCAGCTACACTTTTTGTAGCTGCTGACTTAATAAAACTTAAAAACGACAGGAACTCTGCTTTAGGGAAAAAATGCCTTCTCTGCCTAGTGTTTAATGCTATTTTCAAATGGACTTTCATTTCTCCAAATGACTATCACCCTGCACTCTCCACCCCTCTGTAAAGTCCAAAAAACAGATATCAAATTTTTTTTTTTCCAGCTCAGGAGGGTGAAGTTTCTTGTTAGGGTCCGTTCACACCACAATGAATGCACTGGGCGCATGCAAAAGCACGAGTGGTGACATGCATTGGTCTTCTATATTTCAATGCATTTTAACGTGCTGTATTGCGATAGATAGACACACACACACAAACTTCAGCAAGCTTTATTTGTAAATTAAATTTCAATAGATTGTTTTAACTCTTGCGATTAATCTCTTTGTGCGTTTACACCTATTGTGCAGGGCAGAGCAAATCAGCACAATGCATTGGTGTGAACTGCTCCTTTTTAAATGCATTGTTTTTACAAAGTAAATGATGTGGCAATTTACACATGCCAGCACATCTGGTGCAAATGAACCCTTAAGTGGTACCAAAAATGACATATATGATACAATCTGTTTTTCTCAGTTCCCCCTGTAAGTTTGTTACCTGGTGATCCTGCCCATAAAGCTGCCATACACTAGTAGATTTTCAAATGAAAGTTCATACAAAAATTTGTAAAACAATTCTCAGTATATTTGCTGAAATGTTGTTTGAAAGTACCTCAAAATTTTGTTTGCTTTTAACATTAATGCCCCGTACACACAATCCGAATATCGTACGACTGTACGGGGCTTAAATTACGGTAACAAAACCGACATTCCTGACTATAAACTGTCGGAAATCTGTTAGCCACTTAAGCCCCGGACCATTTTGTAGCTAAAGGACCAGAGGTGTTTTCAGAATTTTGCACTGCGCTGCTTTAACTGTAAATTGTGCGGACATGCAATGTTGTACCCAAACGAAATTTGCGTCCTTTTCTTCCCACAAATAGAGCTTTCTTTTAATGGTATTTGATTGCCTCTGCGATTTTTATTTTTTGCGATATAAACGGAAAAAGACCGAAAATTTAGAAAAAAAAATGATATTTTCTTCTTTTTGTTGTATGACTAAAATTGAGTTTATTCGATTTTTCTTATATTTAGGCCAAAATGTATTCAGCCACGTCTTTAGTAAAAAAAAAATTCAATAAGCGTATATTTATTGGTTTGCGCAAAAGTTATAGCGTCTACAAACTAGGGTACATTTTCTGGAATTTACACAGCTTTTAGTTTATGACTGCCTATCTCATTTCTTGAGGTGCTAAAATGGCAGGGCAGTACAAAACCCCCCCAAATGACCCCATTTTGGAAAGTAGACACCCCAAGGAAATTGCTGAGAGGCATGTTGAGCCCATTGAATTTTTTTTTTGTCTCAATTGATTGAATAATGACTAAAAAAAAATAAAAAATACAAAAAGTTGTCACTAAATGATATATTGCTCACACATGCCATGGTTATATGTGGAATTGCACCCCAAAATACATTTTTCTGCTTCTCCTGAGTACGGGGATACCACGTGTGGGACTTTTTGGGAGCCTAGCCGCGTACGGGCCCCCGGAAACCAAGCACCGCCTTCAGGATTTCTAAGGGCGCAAATTTTTGATTTCACTCCTCACTACCTATCACAGTTTTGAAGGCCATAAAATTCCAAAATAGCACAAACCCCCCCCAAATGACCCCATTTTAGAAAGTAGACACCCCAAGGAAATTGCTGAGAGGCCTGTTGAGCCCATTGAATATTTTTTTTTTGTCCCAAGTGATTGAATGACAAAAAAATAAAAAAAATTACAAAAAGTTGTCACTAAATGATATATTGCTCACACATGCCATGGTTATATGTGGAATTACACCCCAAAATACATTTTGCTGCTTCTCCTGAGTACGGGGATACCACATGTGTGGGACTTTTTAGGAGCCTAGCCGCGTACGGGACCCCGAAAACCAATCACCGCCTTCAGGATTTCTAGGCACAAATTTTTGATTTCACTCCTCACTACCTATCAGTTTCGAAGGCCATAAAATGCCAAAATAGCACAAAAACCCCCCAAATGACCCCATTTTGGAAAGTAGACACCCCAAGCTTTTTGCTGAGAGGCATGGTGAGTATTTTACAGCTCTCATTTGTTTTTGAAAATGAAGAAAGAAAATATTTTATTTTTATTTTATTTTTTTTCAATTTTCAAAACTTTGTGACAAAAAGCGAGATCTGCAAAATACTCACCATACCTCTCAGCAAATAGCTTGGGGTGTCTACTTTCCAAAATGGGGTCATTTGGAGGGGTTTTGTGCCATCTGGGCATTCCATGGCCTCCGAAACTGTGATAGGCAGTGAGAAGTGAAATCAAAAATTTACACCCTTAGAAAGCCTGAAGGCGGTGATTGGTTTTTGGGGTCCCGTACGTGGCTAGGCTCCCAAAAAGTCTCACACATGTGGTATCCCCGTACTCAGGAGAAGCAACAGAATGTATTTTGGGGTGTAATTCCACATATGCCCATGGCATGTTTGAGCAATATATCATTTAGTGACAACTTTGTGCAAAAAAAAAAAATTATTTTTTCCGCAACTTGTGTCAACATATAAAATATTCCATGGACTCGACATGCCTCTCAGTATATAGCTTGGGGTGTCTACTTTCCAAAATGGGGTCATTTGGGGGGGTTTTGAACTGTTCTGGCATTTTATACACAACATTAGGAAGCTTACATCCACTCTTCTAACCACTTGAAGACAAAGCCCTTTTTGACACTTTTTGTTTACATGAAAACATTTTTTTTTTTTTGCAAGAAAATTATGTTGAACCCCCAAACATTATATATATTTTTAAAGCAAATGCCCTACAGATTAAAATGGTGGGTGTTGCATTTTTTTTTTCTACACAGTATTTGCACAGCGATTTTTCAAACGCATTTTTTGGGGGAAAAATACACTTTTTTTAATTTTAATGCACTAAAACACACTATATTGCCCAAATGTTTGATGAAATAAAAAAGATGATCTTAGGCCGAGTACATAGATACCAAACACGACATGCTTTAAAATTTCGCACAAACGCGCATTGGTGACAAACTACATACATTTTTAAAAGCCTTTAAAAGCCTTTACAGGTTACCCCGTTAGATTTACAAAGGAGGTCTACTGCTAAAATTACTGCCCTCGATCTGACCTTCGCGGTGATACCTCACATGCATGGTGCAATTGCTGTTTACATATGACGCCAGACTGACGCTTGCGTTCGCCATTGTGCAAGAGCAGGGCAGGACAGGGGTGCTTTTTTTTTATTATTATTATTAATTTTGCTTTTTTATTTTATTTTTAAATTGTTCCTTCCATATTTATTATTTTTTTATCATTTTTATTGTTATCTCAGGGAATGAAAATATCCCCTATGATAGCAATAGGTAGTGACAGGTACTCTTTTTTGAAAAAACTGGGGTCTATTGGACCCTAGATCTTTCCTCTGCCCTCAAAGCATCTGACCACACCAAGATCGGTGTGATAAAATGCTTTCCCAATTGCGCTTTTTATATCCGGGGGGGGGGGGGACATTCCCTCCCACTGCTTGTAAAAGCAGTCCAGAGGCTAATTAGCCACTAGGATTGCTTTTACATGAAAGCCGGCCGCTGGCTGAAAAGAATGATACCAAGATGATACCTAAACCCGCAGGCATCAATCTGGTATAAACATTCAAAGTCCAGCAACATACCAGTACGTTGGTGGTCCTTGTTGGACATGTATTGTAATCTTTTTTTTTCATGCAGCCAGTTGGCTGAACGAAAAAAAGAGATCGATCGGGTGGGTATGCCCACCATTAGAATACCGCCCTTCATCCACCCACTTCTAATGATGGGCATACATGCACCATTTATATATGCCGAAGCATGGGGGCATCCTCCCGCAAAAAAGTTATGCCGTACACACATGGTCGGACTTTTCCACGGGCAAGCCTCCGTCGGAATTTCGACCGTATGTACGCGGCATTAGGAGCAAAATCGCTCCTCCGCCCCTGCTGCCCCAATGCTTCGGCATATGTTTTTTTTTTTTTTTTAACTGTGGTGGTGAAATCACCTCCTACAGCACTGGAGTCGCAGGGATCAGGCCTGTCTCTGCGACCGCTGCAGTTATGTGTGTTGTGTTTTGTAAGTGACAGTGATCTATCGATACTGCACTTGGGTGGCCTGGGCTGGACGGAGGGGCAAAACGCAGGTGCTAGCAGGTATCTGGGCTGATCCCGCTAACACTGCGTTTTTGGGAACCCTAAACTGCTGGGGACGCTAGTATAGATCTGATCAGATACTATACCACTAAGGGGGGTGTATGCTTTACGCGTGGGTGTTAGCGTTACTGGCACTAACCTGACGCTGCCTGGGGTGTGACGCAGACCCTCTCTGACGCTAAAACCTAATTGATATCACCCGCCGGGCGATCAGGGGGTTAAACCTTTATTGGGTTATATACGGCGGGTGCCCTGACACTATAAAAAGCAAACTAACTAACCAGCGTCACCCGTAACACTTATATGGTGATCATTGGTGAAAGGGTTAACTAGGGGCAATTAGGGGGTTAAAACCTTTATTAGATAATATATGGGGGTACATGACGCTATAAAAACCTGCGGCGAACCTAAAAAAAATTACTGGCTACCGATCTGCATCACCGACGCTAAGACAGCGATCAGAAAAATGATCTCTTAGCGACAGTGGTGATAGGGGGAGAAAGGGTTACCTGGGGGGGGGGGGCGATCAAGGGGGTTAAACCTTTATTAGATCATTTATGGGGGTACCCGACGCTATAAAAACCTGCGGCGAACCTAAAAAAAAAATTACTGGCTACCGATCTGCATCACCGACGCTAAGACAGCGATCAGAAAAATGATCTCTTAGCGACAGTGGTGATAGGGGGAGAAAGGGTTACCTGGGGGGGGGGGGCGATTAAGGGGGTTAAACCTTTATTAGATCATTTATGGGGGTACCCGACGCTATAAAAACCTGCGGCGAACCTAAAAAAAAAATTACTGGCTACCGATCTGCATCACCGACGCTAAGACAGCGATCAGAAAAATGATCGCTTAGCGACGGCGGTGAAAGGGTTATCTGGGGGTTAAACCTTTATTAGGGGGGGTTAGGGGGCTACACTGGACCTAAAACTAACTTTAGTGACACTTTTACAGTCACAAATGTCACTGATTGCAGTGATCAGTAAATAAATGGTCACTGCAATCAGTGACACTGTGACTGGGGGCTGGGGGGTGATCTGGGGGGGCGATTTGTGTGCCTATGTGTCCTGGTGTCAGTGTAGTGTTAGGGCTCTTTCACACGGAGGTCCGTTCAGGTCCGCCTGTCAGTTTTTTAGGCGGACCTGAAACGGATCCTCCATGCACCCCTATGGAGGCACGGATGTCAGCGGAGACATGTCCGCTGACATCCGCTCCGCCAAAGTGTGACGGAGGAAAACCCTATTTTTCCTTCCGTCGGCGGAGCGGATCGGATGACAACGGACTCTACGGTCCGTCGTCATCCGATTCCCCATAGGGGAGAGCGGCGCTCTGACAGGGTGGTCCCTGCACAGTGTGCGGGGACCGCCCAGTCATCCGTCGGCTCAGCGGGGATCAACGCTGCACGGATCCGCCCCGTGTGAAAGGGGCCTTAGTGTACTGACCTGTGTGTCTTCTCTTGTACGGCGCTCGGTATATGTGAGCGCCGCATGAGAGATGACATCACTTCATCCTGCTTCCTCTGCCTGTGTAAACATTACACAGCAGAGGGAGCATTTCCATTCGCCGGGAATCGAATGGCCGCCCCCTCATGTCGGATCACTCCCCAACGAATAACGACCGCTCACTGTATAGGAGGGGGGTCCGATCGGACCCCCCAACTGTACAAAGGCAATCACATACACTGTACGTGATTGTGCCTGTCGGTGCCATTCTGCCGACGTATATATACAGTGAGCGGTCGTTAAGTGGTTAGAGAAAATTTTTCCACTCTGCTCATTCAAATGTTCTCATCACTGTGACTGAAAACGAACATCGATTTCACCAAATAACGATTAAAGAAGAGAACATTCTTAGAATGAAACATTTTGAACAAAGTGTTACTGTGTATGGCCAGTTTAAGTCTGTTATTCTTCAACCTCCTTTAATAGACCAAGCTGTTGGGACAAACCATTTAACACTGACATGGGGACTCAATGGTCAACTTTTATTCATTTATGTAAAACCTTTTTTGTCTTCCGCTTCCTGGTTTCCCTCAAGGCAGTGGTTAACAGATGCCCCCTGGGAAGGCAACATCACCATTGCCTGGGGGATCTCGCAGGAAATTGTTATACTGCACATGCGTGACATGGCATGCATCTCCCTTTGCGCATGCGCCGTACAAAAGTACATTTGTGTGCTGGTAAAAAAAAAAACTTCACTGCATAAGAAGTTTGAATAGGTGGGGGGGGGGGGTTCAGCTTTAAAACAATGTAAATCTACTAGAACATCTAACTCTACCCTCTCCAGTCAGTGTTGCTGTCCATCAAGAGTGGCTCTGTTGCTCCTTGATAGAGGACACACCCTAAAGCCTCATACACACGATCGGATTTCCAAATCCGTGGAATTTTGTGCGAAGGGCGTTGGCCATGAACTTGTTCTGCATACAGACGGCAGAACTTTAGCCAACATTCACGAAAATACGTGCTTTTTCTATTCTTTAGCGCCACCCTTTGGGAAACTTCTGCTAATGTTGTCTTATGGTTAGCATTGGTTCGGAGCATGCGTGTTTGTACTTTGAATTTTATTCCAACAGACTTGTGTACACACGATCGGATAATCCGTCGAAACACATTTGTTATCGGAAAATTTGAGAGCATGCCAACTCACATTTGTTGTCGGAAATTCGACAATTGTCCGATGGAGTGTACAAACGGATTATTCAACAAAACCCTGCCATCACACAATTGTTGTCGGAAAATCTGATCATGTGTACGGGCCTTAAGGGTGGCCATACACAATTTTCATTTAGATTTACCAAAACCATATTATAATGGAGGTCAAACCTAAACACTTTGAATTTTCATGCACTCTTCTAGGGGAAGATTCTGACAATATTGTCAGGATCCAATGGCTGCCGAATAAACAGCTAGGTCTGCCTTTCATGCCTGCCTCCTCCAAGACGGACAATCGCTCCTCTCCATGTGGAGCACACTGAGAACAGACTAATCAGCAGTTATGTAATCACTCACTTCACAGTCTTAGCCCTGGTTCACACTGGTGTGATTTGACATGTCAAATCGGCGATATTTGCCGCAAATTGCGGGCAATGGCACTGCCCTAATCGGTGCGACACTGCATCTGCGGCGCTGCACCGATTTCAAAAAGTAGTTTCTGTACTACTTTTTGCGATTTTGGGCCGCGATTTACATTGACATCTGTGCAGAAACCTGCACAGATGTCCCTGTAATCGTGGCCGAAATCGGGACTGACAGGCAGGAGTGAAATCGTGCGAGTTCAGCTGAACTTGCACGGCTTCACTCCCGCAGCCCAGTGTGAACCTGGGCTTAGAGCCGGAACAAGCTACAGATTCTCAGATGCTGCAGCATGGAGGCCAGAATGTAGTTTTTTTTTTTAATCCCATACTTTTCCTTTAAGTATGGCCAAAGCTTTTTAGGGTCTCTTGTGGGTCACAGGAATGCACTTACTTTTGCTCTCCTATGACCCAGAAGCAGGTGAGAGAGGGGTATTGCCTGCTGTTAGCTTACATGTCAGGATTGCATTCTATGCATTAAGGTGAAAAAACATCTCTGGATTAGCGGCCCCCCCGAGCCCACCGTTTACTTACCTGACCCCTCAAAAGTCCTGCGCCGTGAACGTGCAGGCATCTCGGCTCATTCATTGGTTGATTGAAAGCAGCGCAGCCATTAGCTTGCGCTGCTGTCAATCACATCCAATGACGCGGTGCGCCGGGGCTGAGTGATACAGTGAGCGGCTATGGCCGCCAGCTGTATCACTGGAGCGCGCCCGCAATCACTCACCACCATGCGAGCTTGCATGAAGGCGAGTTCCTGCGGGGAGGAGCAGAGACAGCCGCCGAGGAACCCCAGAAGACCACTTTCGGGGCCACTCTTTGCAAAACGAGCTGCATAGTGGAAGTATAACATGTTTGTTATTTAAAATTTATATATATATATATATATATATATATATATATATATATAATCTCTTTAGTGTTCCTTTAAGGATGAGCTCTGGTGTGTTCGCAACTCCACGTGCCTGCGCCCGCCAGGAAGCTGACACTCCGCAGCACTAATCACAGGCAGCGAGACATTTCCCGATCTGTGCAGTCATGGATCAGAAAATGTCTCACTGCCTGTAATTAGCGCTGTGGAGTTTCAAACACGCCAGAGCTCATCCTTAAGCCCTGTACACACGGTCGGACTTTTGGCCAACAAACTTCATTTTGAGCAAGTTGGACCAACAATCCGACCGTGTGTACGCTCCATCGGACAAACTTTTTTTTTTTTGTTTTCATCGGACAAAAGTTCGGTCTGCAAACGGACAAACTTTTGCCCAACAAAAGTCCGATGGAGCAAAGTCCGACCGTGTGTACAGAGAACCATCAGACTTTTGTCCGATGGACAAAACAACTAAATGTTAAAATCAACCAACAATAGCAGAAGTTGACCAAAGGGTGGCGGCAGAGAGCAGAAAAAACACGTGATGTTGCAAAAAGTTTTGGGAAAGTTTGCAGAAAAGTCCTGTGGTGTGTATGCTATGGGTGTCCCTGGCCAACTCCGTTCGGACAAAAATCCAGGGAAAAGTCAGATGGAAGTCCGACCATGTGTATGGGGCTTAAGTCTGCATCCACACAGTGCCCTGATAAACAGCTGGCTCTACCACTCAGCACGCAAGCCAGCTGTTCCCAGCCCAGTGCTCCAGTGAGCGCTGGAGGGGCAGAGGGGATATCAGTTACTGACAGTCCCTGCTCCCTGTACACAGCAGATGGAGAACTGAACGATCAGCAATCACGTGATCGCTCAGTTCTCGGTCTTAGAGCCAATGTGGGATTGATGCTGCAGCATGGATGTTTATTTTTTTTTTAGGAATCCCAAATCTTTTTTAACCACTTCAGCACTGGATCTATTCTGGCACTTCTCTCCTTCATGTAAAAATCATAATTTTGTTGCTATAAAATTACTCAGAACCCCCAAACATTATATATGTTTTTTTTAGCAGACACCCTAGGGAATAAAATGGCGGTCATTGCAAATGTTTATCTCGCACGGTATTTGCACAATAAATTTTCAAACGCCTTTTTTTTTTTAAAACGGTTTCATGAATTAAAAAAAAAAAAAAATAGTAAAGTTAGCCCAATATTTTTGTATAATGTGAAAGATGTCGTTATGCTGAGTAAATAGATACCTAATGTGTCACGCTTTAAAATTGCGCACACTCATGGAATGACACCAAACTTCAGTACTTAAAAATCTCTATTAGGCGATGCTTTAAAAAAATGTTTACACGTTACCATTTTCGCATTACAGAGGAGGTCTAGAATTGTTTCACTTGCTCTAACGCACGCAGCGATACCTCACACGTATGGTTTGAACGGCGTTTACATATGTGGGCGGGACTTGCGTGTGTGTTCGCTTCTGAGCGCGAGCTACCGGGGACAGGGGCGTTTTAATTTTCTTTTATTATTTATTTTATTACAAAAGGTTTAACTTTTTTGATCACTTTTATTCCTATAACAAGGAATGTAAACATCCCTTGTAATAGGAATCTATTGTGACAGGTCCTCTTTATGGAGAGATGCGGGGTCAATAAGACCTCTCTCCTCCAGGCTGGAAAGCATGCGATCAGTGTTTTTTTTTTTTTTTACCGATCTCATGCTGACAGCCGAGATCACGGCTTTGTTTACATACGGGAACCCGGCGTGACGTCATAACGTCGTGCTCGGGCCTCCGGCGGTCATAGAGATGACTGGTGACCATCTGGTCACCAGTCATCTCTATGCTTCCCATCCGGCGCCGGCCAATTCGTTCTCCGAGCCCCAGATGGCACGGGAGAGCGCGGAGAAGCACCGGATGGCGGCAAGAGGGGGGGGACGTCCCCTCCCGCCGCCTATAAGAACGATCAAGCGGCGGAACTGCCGCTATGATCGTTTTTATCGTGCACAGAATGGCCGGCTGAGAAGAATGATATTCGAATGATGCCTGCAACTGCATCATTCAGATGTCACCGCACAAAGCCAAGGACGTCATTTGACGGTGGGCGGTAGGGAAGTGGTTAAGAATTGCTGCACTATATTTTTGTTGCTGTGTTTAATCCTGCTTTAAGTGACCCTGTAATATGTACCCCCTCAGGACGGATGTACTGAAGGTACTTCCAGCCACACATCGGACAACATTGGCAGCTACCCAAGTATGAGCAAACAAGCTGTATCAACACAAACCAAAACTTGAAAAAGAAGCTGTGAAGAAAATGGAATAAAATAAAAAACACAGAATCAAACTGGAGTTATACGCTGTGCAGTTTTCTTGGAGTTGAGAAGTGGCGGAGGCACCAAAAAGATGTATTACAGTGATGAGGATGGAGACAGTCCTAGGAGCTTCCCATACACCCCAAGTGACAAGTTGATGATAAGATACATTGGAGGGTGACATCCTATTACCATTCATTGTGGATGACCCCCCAGTGCCCCCTACTGGGAGATGATAGCACACAGCAATGCTCTGCTCCTAGCACTGATGAGCCTATACCCAGGAAAACACACAAGCACTGTGTACCATTATCATATCCAGTCACTCATGCCGGCAGATGTGGAGCTATTCTGTGACAGTCACACCCCAGGCCTCAGCCCACAGCCGAACTCTACAAAAACACAGCCTATTACCACAACCAGGCCACCTTCCACGGCACAAACTAAGCAAACTTCTCCTCCACCGGCCGCCACCTCCCCCCCTACCCACTCTCAATCCGCAATGTCACTCTGCAGGCTCCGCTTACCTGTGTAAGAGAGATGAGCGCCGCCATCTTTGCAGCTACTCGCAGGAACGCGCAGAGCGTCAAGCCTGCACCGGGAACGCGCGCAGCTCTGGAGGGGGGCGGGGACACGAACGCTGACTGAGTGGAGGGGGCGGGGTTATGCACAATGTACCACACTAAGCGGAAAGGGGTGGGCTTTTGGGCGTTGACTGAGTAGAAGGGGCGGGGTCATTGTAGAATTTTAGACAACACAGGGGGGGGGGGGGGGGTGATTGAGAAATCGGCTTGGTCACATAGCTGAGGAAGGGGAGCGGTGTAGAAGCGGATTCCTGGATACTATACTGACATTTACAACTTGCAATCGTCAGTGCATATCAAGTTTGCATTGTCCAGTTTAACCACTTCAGCCCCGGAGGGATTTACCCTTAATGATCAGCCTTTTTTTTGCAAAACGCCACTTTAACTGACAATTGCGCGGTCGTTGGACGCTGTACACAAATAAAATTGATGTTTTTTTTTTTTTAACCACAAATAGAGCTTTCTTTTGATTTGATCACCTCTGCGGTTTTTCTTTTTTTGCGATATAAACAAAAAAGACCGACAATTTTCAAATAAATCAATTTTTTATTTATTTTTTCTGCTATTAAACATATCCAGTAAAAAAATCGAATTTCTTCATCGGTTTAGGCCGATATGTATTCTACTACATATTTTTGTTTAACCACTTCAGCCCCGGAAGATTTGGCTGCCCAATGACCGGGCCATTTTTTGCGATTCGGCACTGCGTCGCTTTAACTGACAATTGCTCGGTCGTGCGACACTGTACCCAAACAAAATAGAGCTTTCTTTTGGTGGTATTTGATCATCTCTGTGCTTTTAATTTTTTGCGCTATAAACAAAAGAGCGACAATTTTGAAAAAAACACAATATTTTGTACTTTTTGTTACAATAAATATCCCCATTTTTTTCCTCAGTTTAGGTTGATATGTATTCTTCTACCTATTTTTGGTAAAAAAAATAAAAAAAAAACGCAATAAGCGTATATTGATTGGTTTGCGCAAAAGTTAGGGGATAGATTTCTAGCATTATTTTTTTTTTTTTTTTACTAGTAATGACGGCAATCTGCGATTTTTATCAGGACTGCGACATTATGGCGGACACATCGAACACTTTTGACACTATTTTGGGACCATTGTCATTTATACAGCGATCAGTGCTATAAAAATGCACTGATTTCTGTAAAAATGTCCCTGGCAGGGAAGGGGTTAATGCTAGAGGGCGATCAAGGGATTAAATGTGTTCACTAGCAGTAGTGTATTTAGGTTTTGTGCTGCCCTAGGCCTGACTAAACTTGTGCACCCCCTAATTTAAATATGACCCACCCCTTCCTGTCAAGGCCACACCCATTTCTGTTTAAGACCCGCCCTAAAAATTTTGAGTGAGGACACTAGTTCTGAGGGGGGGGGGGCAATACATTCCCTTCATTTGCATAGATTTCCTCTCACTTCCTGTTTGGCTATGGGGTAGGACATGAAGGAAATCTCTGCAATGGGACAGGGATGGTAAAACAAACTGACCGGGGCTATAACCCCCCCCCCCCCCCCCCTTACTCTATCCAAAATGGAAAAAAAGTGTTGCCTATAGTTCTACTTTAAGCATAAATTTCTGATAATTTTATGGAGAGGACTAAGAAGATATAACCATGCCAATGGTGCAGCAGAAAACATATAGCACAGTGAGGAAGGTCTGTGGTCCAGGATGATGGGACAGTCAAAATTAGAAGCAGCGCCCCACCCACAGTTGCGGAATGTAGGCCGCCCGCATACCGGAAGCAGTGCGGCCGCTTTATGGGGGCGCTAGACTAATTTGCCTCTCAGCCCAGTCCACCCATCAGACTGGCGCTACACTAACAGTGTAGCGCAAGTCGGCGGGGACTCTTTCCGTGCTGCCCCCCTGCAAAGTGCTGCCCTAGGCCTGGGCCTTGTTGGCCTAGACCAGGATACAGCGCTGCCCCAGTGTGTGTCCTAACTGAAGGGGGAGGGGACTGGCCTAGAGGAAATGACAGATCGTGGTTCCTAGCTATTAGCAACTCACGATCTGCATTTCCTCACAGAACAGGGACGTGTGTGTTTACACACACACGTCCCTGTTCTGCCTCTCGTGCCCGGAGATCGCTCGCGGCTGGCAGTCATCGCGACCGCCGGTCACGAGCATCGGCCCCCCGCGATGCAGCCGGCGTGCGCGCACCTGTTAGCCCACTTAAAGCGACCGACATATAGCTACGACGGTTTGCCCAGTGGAGCCAACCTGCCGCAGTATAACTGCGGCGGCTAATAATGGCGGCGATCCGCAACTTATAGCGCGACTGAGACATTGCGGCTGATATATCAAACACCTAACGGACACTTTTGACACTTTTTGGGGGACCAGTGACATTATTACAGTGATCAGTGCACTGTTGGGCCCCATTCACACTAATGCGTTTTTTGGTGCATTTTGCTGAAATGCAAGGAAATTTTTTAACATGGGTTCCTATGGAACATGTTCACAGCAATGCATTTTTGTACCTCTGCGTTTTTGGAAAGGGTCGGGGACTTTTTTTCATGCAAAAAGCAGCGTTTTGCATGTAAGGCCCCTTTCACACTGGGGCGGGCAGATGCGGTGGCGGTATAGCAGCGCGATTTTCAGCGCTGCTATACTGTTGTTCTTACCGCGGTATGCGGTCGCTAGGGGGGTTAATTTAACCCCCGCTAGCGGCCGAAAAAGGGTTAATACCGCCCGCAAACCGCGTATTACCGCGCTGTCCCATTGATTTCAATGGGAGACCGCGGTAAAGGAGCGGTGAACACACCGCTCCTTTACCGCTGTAAAGAAGCGGCTAGCAGGACTTTTGGAGCGGTCCTGCTAGCGCACCGCTTCAGTGTGAAAGCCTTCGGGCTTTCACATTGAAGGCACAGGGCAGGATTTTTTCATGCGGTATAACAGCGCTATTATTAGCGCTAAACCGCATGAAAAACGCCCCAGTGTGAAAGGGGCCTAATAGAAGTCAATGGACCTGCATCAAAAACGCAAGTACCAAGTTTTTGATGCGTTTTTACCGCGATTAGCGTTTTTTTTTATGGAAAATGTATAAAAATAAAAATCAATTTATAAAAATTACTAAAAAAAAAAAACACAAATCGCGGCCTGTTGAAAAACGCGGCAAGCACCGCAAAAAGCAAGGCAAAAACGCTCAAAAGCAACATGCATTAGTGTGAATCAAGCCTTACTGTACTAATGACACTGGCAGGGAAGGGGTTAACATCAGGGGTGATCAAAGGGTAAAGTGTGTCCCTAGGGGGTGCTTGCTAACTGTGTGGGGGATGGTCTGACTGGGTGAAGACAGAGATCCGTGTTCCTTAAGGAGTAGTAAAGTTACATGTTTTTTCACCTTAATGCATCCTATGCATTAAGGTGAAAAAACATTCGACAATACCGCCCCCCCCCCCCCCCCCCGAGCCCCCGTTTTTCTTACCTGGCCCCTTGAAAGTCCCATGCTCGTCCCCGTCATCCTCTTCGTTTTTCAGCCTGGCCGCCGATTGGCTACACTGGATGGATTGAAAGCAGCGCAGCCATTGGCTGGCGCTGCTGTCAATCACATCAAATGACGCGGCACGCCGGGGGGCGGGGCCGAGTGATACAGTCGGCGGCTATGGCCGCCGCTGTATCACGGGAGCGCGCCCGCAATCACTCCACACCATGCGAGCTCACTCGCATTAAGGTGTGGAGTCCTTGCGGGGAGGAGCCAAGACAGCCGCCGAGGGACCCCAGAAGACCAGGATCGGGGCCACTGTGTGCAAAACGAGCTGCACAGTGGAGGTAAGTATAACATGTTTGTTATTTTTAAGCAAAAAAAAAAAAAAGCTTTAGTGCTCCTTTAGCAGGAACACAAGAGCTCTACCTTCTCCCCTGTCAGAATGGCGATCTGCCTTGCTTACACCCCCAGTGTCTATTGCACAAAATGACATACAGGTACGTCATTTCACGCAATAGAGCAGACCTGCCGCAGTACATCTGCAGTAGGCGGTCGGGAAGTACAAACTGGATTTTCAAGGAGCTTTGTTGTTTTAAGTAGAAAACCCTCAGAATCACACAGAGTACAATAAAACAAACATTTCCCAGTAAACTATTAGTTAAAATTCTAACCCCCAACACTTGCAGCTTACAACTTTCAAGGCTGCTGCCTCCCGCTCTCTCAGTGCTGCTTTCCTGAACTTCCAGTCTTTTTAGGGCAGTGCTGCCTCCAATCTTTTAATTTAAAAATGGAGGCGGGAGGAGCAGGGGAGTACTTTGCCATCCTATGCTAAGGGGCTGTGTGTTTCTATTGATGCACACAGTGCAAGCAGACAACTCTACTCTCTGCATGTAAGGTAGGCTCCATAAGATGCTGCAAGAGAAAGGAGTCACTCTGAAACAGGAACCCCAGGGCAACAGTCATGGCACCAGCTTAAGCAGGAACACAGGCAAAGATAAAAAAGGTAAAGAAGCTGCAAACTCAGTAATAAAATCAGCTGCTGAAAGTAGTAAAAAAAAAAAACCTGAGGGTTTAATACCATTTTAAGTGATTCCCATGGTGGCCATACACACTTCGATAAATTATTTATTTTTCAATCTCCTCCGATAGGTATAATCAATCTATAGTCAACAACTCATTCGATCAATATGTCACACACGGGGAAGAGGATTTCATTTGATAGGTAAAGTGGATCTTCAAATAAAAGTCAAAGTACTGCTCAGTCTCCTCTCCACCCACATCTTTATCATGTTTTTCGTTTTTTTTTTTCTCTGGGAGCAAATACCCTTTTCTGACAGGTAACCACTCCCACTTGTGCAGTTCTAGGATTACATCAGCTTGACATGTCCCAGGAGGCCCCAATGGCACCACTTCCAAGATGGTGGCATTGGGGCTCCAAAGCCTGACGAAGAATGGGCTCCAGTGACAGCGCTGGACTTTTGGGCCGGTGTCTTGTCGAGCTCGTTCCCCTATCGATATGGTTCCGAGCTCGACTGCGCAGGCGCTGCCGAACAGCTGTTAAAGCTCAGATATTTCCGTCGGCTCGGCTTGCGCCTGCGCAGTCAAGAGGGAACCAGATCGATAGGAGGAACCATATGCTCGCCAGCTGTGGACGCGCTCGCCCCCCATCCTTCATTACACACGCAGCTTTCTTCTTCACGCCGCTGTACAGCAAGGGGCGAATAAGATCTGATAATCTTGAGCAGTGCCATTTGTTTGTTTATAGTCGAGCACCGTGTCTAACTAAGCAACGGGAGCGAGCGCGTCAAGTTCGACTGCGCAGGCGCTGCAGAACAGCTGTTAAACATCGGCGATTTCCATCGCCTCGGATTGCGCCTGCGCAGTCGAGCTCGGAACCAGCTTGGCAGATCACCGGCAAGTGTTTCTTAAAGGTCATAACAAAGGTTTGTATTATCCCGTGCTACCAGTACTGGTACATTAAAATAGGTCGAAACTCGAAAGCCCTGTACACACGATAGGTTTTACCGATGAAAACAGTCCGATGGACTGTTTTCATCGGACAAACCGATCGTGTATGGGCCCCATCGGTCTTTTTTCCATCGGTGTTTAAAAATAGAACATGTTTTAAATTTATCTGATGGTTAAAAAACCGATAGCAAATTACTATCGTCTGTGGGGAACTCCATCGGATAAAAAACTCACGCATGCTCAGAATCAAGTCGACGCATGCTCAGAAGCATTGAACTTCATTTTTCTAGGCTCATCTGAGTGTTTTACGGTCGGTTTTTTGACTGATGGTGTGTGGGCAAGACTGATGGAAGACAGTTTCATCGGATTTCAGATGGAAAAAAACATCGGATTAGAATCCATAGGAAATCCGATCGTGTGTACAGGGCTTAATTGTGTTCCGAGAATGTGACTACTCATTGCTGCGCCTATACTCTTAAAGTGCATGGTAATAAATCATTGCTTGTGTAAACCTTCATCTGTGTATCTCTAATACAAAATAAGCAATCAAAACCTTGTTTCATGCTCAGTAAATGTGATCATCCGTAAAAATATCAAAATATGAGAGGTGCAGACAAATATAGCAAACTGACAGTAAAGTGCCAATTGTTTTGAGTGTCCTTTTAATAGTCCAAATATATATTGTAAATCATATTGTGCCAAAACAGTTATTTACACATGTGCGCCAGTGTTTCAGTGACTTCAACCACCTTACAAATGTTGCGCTCACCTCCACCTTTGACCTGTTTTTTTCAGGTCAGATTGTGCTTTCCCCTACTTTTCTCTGGGGGCACTGCTCGAGGGGCCACTTGCCCCTCCCACCATACATTAGACACTAGTGATGAGCCGAACACCCCCGGGTTCGGTTCGCACCAGAACCCGCGAACGGACTGAAAGTTCGTACGAACATTAGAACCCCATTAAATACAATGGATGTGAACGTTCGAATTCTAAAGTGCTAATTATAACGACTATTATGCATGTTATTGTCCTAAAAAGGGTTTGGGAACCCGGGTTCTGCACCAGGGGACATGTATCAATGCAAAAAGAAGTTTTAAAAAACGGTCGTTTTTCGGGAGCAGTCATTTTAATGATGCATAAAGTGAAAAAAAAAAAAGTCAAATATTCCTTTAAATATCGTACCTGGGGGGCGTCTAAAGTATGCCTGTGAAGTGCCACGTGTTTCCCGTGTTTAGAACTGTCCCTGCACAAAATGACACTTCTAAAGGAAAAAAAAGCCATTTAAAACTGCTTGCGGCTTTAATGTAATGTCTGGTCCCGGTAATATGGATGAAAATCTTTAAGAAAAATGGCATAGCTACCCCATGACCCCCCCCCCCCTACCCCAGCCCATTACCAGCCCCTTTGGGTCTTGTATGGATATTAAGGGGAACACCGCACACAAAATAAAAAAGGCCCTATATACTCTGAACAGCCGTATACAGGCGGTGCATACAAGACAGGGACTGTAGGTTTGTTCTTATGTAGAATCTGTTTGTAATTTTGAACAGGTACATTGTTTAAGTGTAGCTCCAGCCCAAAAATCTATTTTTAAACTTTTTGGAAAACATAGGTAAGGGTTATCACCCCTGTAACATTTGTTTTGCTGTCTGTGCCCCTGTTCAGAACATTTCACCTCACTTTCCGTCCCAATGACAACTGTTTTTGAAATGTGGTGTTTTTCTTGAAACAAGGATTGGTGATAAAGCATCAGTACAGAGGAGACACCTTTCTCCCATATTAATTCTTACAGGAGAGAATTTTCCTTCCTAGGGGTAGATTTCCTCTCACTTCCTGTTGTCTTCTTGCGTTTGCAAGTAGGAGTCGTTTGTAAGTTGGATGTTTGAAAGTAGGGACCTGCCGTATATACTCTGCAGAAATAGGCCCCTTAGTTGTTGGTGTTGGCACAACACTGTAAGCACTCACAGTTACTCTTGGTTGGTGCTGGAACGCCCTGCTGTCAACTATTATATCAGGAATTGTAATTACATATAATTGTTGAACAGTGGTAGTAAAAATTGGGCCTTTGATGGTGGTGCTGGTGCCACAACACTGTAAGCCCTGACAGTTACTCTTGGTGGATGCAGCAATGGGCCCTGCTGTGAATTATTAGATCAAGAATTGTAATTGCATGCCCCTGTTGAACAGGGGCTGAAAAATTGGGCCTTTCGTGGTGGTGGTGGTGGTGGTGGTGCCACAACACTGTAAGCCCTCAGAGTTACTCTTGGTGGGTGCAGCAATGAGCCCTGTTGCAAAGTATTGCTTCAAAAATTGTAATTACACGCCCCTGTTCAACAGGGGCTGAAAAATTGGGCCTTAGGCACTGGTGGCACAACACTGCAACCCCTCACAGATACTGTACTTGGAGCACAGCAATGAGCCCTGTTGCAAAGTATTGCTTCAAAAATTGTAATTACACGCCCCTGTTAAACAGGGGCTGAAAAATTGGGCGTTAGGCACTGGTGGCGGCACCCATAAACAAAAATGATCTTCCAAGCTATCATCATCATCAATCGTATCATTGAGGACTCGGAGGAGGAGGATAGCCAGTCAACATAACAGCACAGGCACTCAGCATCAGCATCAGTCTTGAAGGGATGTGACATGTTAAAATCAATTAGTCTGTTATATCAGCATCAGGTGTGTGGTAGCTGGTGGTGATCCAAGACTGGTTCATCTTGATGAAAGTCAGTCGATCAACCGAGTCGGTGGACAGGCGCACCCTGTGATCCGTGACAAATCCTCCAGCAGCACTGAATGTGCGTTCCGAAAGAACGCTGGATGCAGGACAGGCCAGTAGCTCAATTACATACTGTGCAAGCTCTGGCCAGTGATCCATCCTCAAGACCCAGTAAGCCAGAGGATTTTCGGTGGGGAAGGTGTCCAAGTCTGACCTTGCCCCTAGATATTCCTGCACCATGTTTATCAGACGCTGGCGATGGTTGCTGGAACCGATCATACTTTGGGGCTGCGGACTAAAGAATTGTCTGAACGCATCGGTCAGACGGCCACCTTCCCCACCGCTCCTTCTTTGACTGGCCGAAGCCTCAGCAACTCGTTGTCCAGGACCAGGAGTTTGTAACCTCCCAGTCTCTGGGAACGCGTTGCACAGACCTTTCTGCAAGGCCTCCCGGAGTTGTCTCATCCTCTGCTCCCTCTGCGACCGTAACATAAGGTCCGCAACCTTACCCTTGTACCGTGGATCAAGGAGAGTGGCCAGCCAGTAATGGTCCCTCTCCTTGATCCGAAGAATACGAGGATCCTTCCGCAGACTTTGCAGGATCAGGGAAGCCATGCAGCGTAGGTTAGCTGAGGCATTCGGTCCGGAGTCCTCTGGGTCACTAAGGACGACATGATCCGCAGCCACCTCCTCCCAGCCACGTACAAGTCCACTGGTTTCTTGGGACTGTAAATCATCCCTAAAAGACTGCTGCTGATGATGCTGAGTGCCAGGCTCCACCTCCATGCTGACACAATCCTCCTCCTCCTCCTCCTCCTCCTCCTCCTGTGCGATGGGTGGGACAGAAGGAACACTGTCTGGGTAAAGGGGGCCTTGAGAGGCAAGGAAGTCCTCCTCTTCCTGCCTCTGTTCTGCCTCAAGTGCCCTGTCCATTATTCCACGCAGCGTGTGCTCCAACAGGTGGACAAGAGGTACAGTGTCACTGATGCATGCACTGTCACTGCTCACCATCCTCGTGGCCTCCTCAAATGGTGCCAGGACAGTGCATGCATCCCTGATCATGCCCCACTGGCGTGGAGAAAAAAAACCAAGCTCCCCTGACCCTGTCCTGGTGCCGTAGTCGCACAGGTACTCACTGATGGCCCTCTGCTGCGTGTGCAGCCGCTGCAGCATGGCCAACGTTGAGTTCCACCTGGTGGGCATGTCACATATAAGGCGGTTCTTGGGCAGGTTCAACTCCTTTTGCAGCTCAGCCAGGCGAGCACTGGCATTATAAGATCTGCGGAAATGCACACAGACTTTTCTGGCCTGCCTCAGGACATCCTGTAAGCCCGGGTACCTGCCCAAGAACCGCTGCACCACCAGGTTAAGGACGTGAGCCACACAGGGCACATGGGTCAGTTGTCCCTGTCGGAGGGCGGAGAGGAGGTTGGTGCCATTGTTGCAAACCACCATTCCTGGCTTAAGCTGGTGTGGCGTCAACCACCTCTCGGCCTGGCCCTGCAGAGCAGACAGGACCTCTGCCCCAGTGTGGCTTCTGTCCCCCAAACACACCAGCGCAAGCACGGCATGGCATCTTTTTGCCTGCGTACTTGCGTAGCCCCTTGAACGCCTACGGAGCACCGCTGGTTCCGAGGACAAACCACAGGAAGAGGCCATGGAGGAAGAAGAAGAGGAGGGGGTGGAGGAGAGAGGTGTGTCACAACCAGTAGTAGCATTTTGGAGGCGTGGCGGTGGAACAACCTCCAACACTACTGCACCTTGTCCTGCATCCTTCCCAGCTGCCAAAAGAGTGACCCAATGGGCCGTGAAAGAAAGGTAACATCCCTGTCCATGCCTGCTGGACCATGAGTCAGCGGTAATATGCACCTTACCGCTGACCGCCCTGTCCAGCGAGGCCAAGACATTGCCTTCCACATGCCGGTAGAGAGCCGGAATAGCCTTCCGTGAGAAAAAGTGGCGTTTGGGAACCTGCCACTGAGGAACCGCACATTGCACAAACTCACGGAAGGGGGCCGAGTCTACCAACTGAAAAGGCAGCAGTTGAAGCGCTAGCAATTTAGCCAAGCTAGCATTGAACCGCTGGGCATGTGGATGGCTGGGAGTGAACTTCTTTCGACGGTCCAGCAGCTGGGGCAGGGAAATTTGCCTGCTAGAATCGGACGTCGGTGTACTGCTAGCAGAGTGGCCGCAAGTACTTGGCTGTGACACACCTAATTCTACACCTTCATTCCTCTCAGTGCATGTTTCAGAGAGGACTGAAGTTATAGTGGGGTTGGAGATCCCAGCTGACGCGGTGCAAGGAGAGGTCCGCTTTGTTCTTTGGTGTGGGTCTTTGAGGTAGGCTTGCCAACGAGCTGCATGGCAGGTCAACATATGTCTGGTCAGGCATGTGGTACCCAAGCGGCTGATGTTTTGACCACGCGATATATGCTTGAGACATATGTTGCAAACAGCAGCTGTGCGATCTGATGCACTAGCCTCAAAAAAGGCCCACACCAAAGAACTTTTTGAATGACGGGCAGAGGCAGCGCCCTGCACAGGCGGAGCTCTGCGGTGTGATTCTGTCGGTGTACTGCCCTTACGCTGGCCACCAAAGGGCATCCTGCCTCGTTGGAGATGTGCCTCCTCCTCATCCTCCTCCTCTCTCCTATTAGGCACCCACGTGGAGTCAGTGACCTCATCATCCCCTCCCTCCTCATCACTGGAGCCAATCTGGCAGTATGCTGCAGCTGCTGGAACATGACTGCCAGATTGGTGTCCTTCTTGAGCATCCCCTCTGTCTGCTCTCATGCTACTGCCTTCCTGTAGCTGGGTTTCATCATCAGACCCTTCGAAACGCTGGGCATCCTCCTGGAGCATGTACCCAACACTGTGCTCAAACAGTTCGGGGGACTCCTCAGGAGGAGGACATGGTGGGTCTAGGGAAGGAGTGACTGATGATGAGTCTGACATTGATACCAGGGAAGAGGACGCTTTGGCAGCTGCTTTGCCAGTACCCTGAGCCTGGGTGAGAGAGGATGAGGAGGAGGGCTTGGTCATCCACTCTACCAAGTCTTCGGTATGATGTGGCTCAGCATGTCCAGCTGCCAAAAAGAAGGACAAGCGTGTCCCATGGCCATGTGCTGATGACAATGCATCGCGTCCACGACCAGCACTGTTGCCCCCAGACACAGAGCCTGCTTGCCCTCTTTTATTGCCTCCTGACTGTCTGCCTCTCCTTGTTTGCCTTCCAGACATTCTAATGGATGGCCTGCAGGGAGATGGGAAAAAAGCAATAAGGGCTACCTTCAGGTGTCCTTCTCTGTCCCTTTACTTAAGGATTTCTAAATATGGTTGAGGATGATTGCTTTCGCACAGAATAGCACAATGACAATTTCCCTGACTGTCCAAAAAACAAGGATTTCAAAGATGGTTGATGAGGAATGCTTTAGCACAGTATAGCACAAGGAGAATTTCCCTCACTGTCCTTCCCTGTCCCTACAAACAAGGATTAGCACAGTAAAACACACTGACACTCTCCCTACCTATAGTTTTCTGTCCCTATAAAAAATGTTTTTTTTAAAGATGGTTGATGAGGAATGCTTTAGCACAGTATAGCACAAGGAGAATTTCCCTCACTGTCCTTCCCTGTCCCTACAAACAAGGATTAGCACAGTAAAACACACTGACACTCTCCCTACCTATAGTTTTCTGTCCCTATAAAAAATGTTTTTTTAAAGATGGTTGATGATGAATGCTTTAGCACAGTAAAGCACAAGGAGAATTTCCCTCACTGTCCTTCCCTGTCCCTACAAACAAGGATTAGCACAGTAAAACACACTGACACTCTCCCTACCTATAGTTTTCTGTCCCTATAAAAAATGTTTTTTTAAAGATGGTTGATGAGGAATGCTTTAGCACAGTATAGCACAAGGAGAATTTCCCTCACTGTCCTTCCCTGTCCCTACAAACAAGGATTAGCACAGTAAAACACACTGACACTCTCCCTACCTATAGTTTTCTGTCCCTATAAAAAATGTTTTTTTAAAGATGGTTGATGATGAATGCTTTAGCACAGTAAAGCACAAGGAGAATTTCCCTCACTGTCCTTCCCTGTCCCTACAAACAAGGATTAGCACAGTAAAACACACTGACACTCTCCCTACCTATCCTTCTCTTTCCCTAAACTAAAGGAATCCAGGTTAAGCAAGAAAAAAAAAAATGTCACTGTCCCTGCCTATGCTTCTCTTTCCCTGCTCCGGAACACACTACACTAGGCCGCCGTGCTGGCGGCCTTTTATAGTGTGGGGCGTGTACTAAACACCCTCAGCAATAATTGGCCACAGGCATCCTGCCTGTGGCCAATCATTGCTCTCCTCGCTGCCGGCGCTGTGATTGGCCAAGCATGCGGGGTCACAGTGCATGCTTGGCCAATCACAGCGCCTGGATGACACTGCGATGGCGTAGTGCATTGTGGGCCGCGAATTAGGCGCGAACGGCCCAAATCGTTCGTTGTTCGGCGAACTATCGAACAGCCGATGTTCGAGTCGAACGTATGTTCGACTCGAACACCGAGCTCATCCCTATTAGACACTGGCAGGGAAGATTTTAACATCAGGGGCAATCAAAGGGTTAACTGTGTGCCTAGGTTGCGCTTACTCACTATAGGGGAGGTGCTTTGACTAGGGGAAGCTGTTCTGCTTAGCAGAAACACAGGATCAATACCTTCCCTTCTGACAGAACGACAATCTGCCTTGTTTACATAGGCAGATTGTCATTATGCCTTTCCCCTGTGTAATCGACGGGTGCCGGCTAGGGTGACCACATTTCCAAACTACCATTCAGGGACACCCTCCCTTCCCAAAAATCAGCTTGTGCTGTAACGAATCACAGCACAGCGATTGGACGCAAGAGGCGGGATTTATGATTTCTCCAATCACAAGCAGGGGGCGGGATTGTGCTCCTCCAGGCTTTCCCGGCCAGGACAAGTACTGTCAGTGAGTAAAGCGGTGATGTGGCGGCCTTTTTTGAGGGGAATCAGATTGGCCCGGGGGGGTAGCTGTGTCAGTTTCATTCCGGGACACTGTATTGTCCTGGAATGAATGTGCCCGGGAAAGACCTGCAAAATGCGGGACTGTCCCGGGCCACGTGGTCACCCTAGTGCCAGCGGACATCGTGTCCGCTGTACCCGCTTCTGGGCTCCCGTTGTGTAGAATCACAGCCTAGACCTGGAAGTGTCAGATCACGTACTAGCTATGTGATCTGGTGCAGAGCGGCTGCCCTGTAGCAGTAAATATATGGTGGGTTTTAATAATACGCTGGATATATCCCTGGACAGAATGTCCTTGACCCCGAGAGGGGCGAGGCGGATGACTGGAGGGACGGCCTTTGCCTCGCTGCTCTCGGAGCTCAGAGTCCGGGATTTCTGGCGAGAGAGGCATGCAGAGTATAGAAGCTATTCATGCTACTCAGCCACACAAGACGGACTCTCACGTATTGATATGGGCCTAGGGAATGAGGCACTTATGCAACGGGTAAGGGATTCAGCATACGAGCCATGTGTACTATCGAACCACTCCCCATTCTGGGTAAGACTGGACGATATGGTTATGTCAGACCGTTTACCGTGGAAAGTGAACCCTTTTTGGCTAACTCTGATCCCTTCCCCGGATAAAGCTAAGAGGGCAATACGGGAATTTTTGGACTTTAATAGGGGGTCGGCTAGCGCAGCGATGGTATGGGATGCACTTAAGGCCTTTTTAAGAGGGTGCCTAATTGCAGAGATAACGGGAATTAAATCACGCGCGAGGGAATGGGAAAATAGGGTACGGGTTCCTTGCCTGACAGTATGCAGGAGGCAACAATAATAGTACTTCCAAAACCAGGGAAGGATAAGCTTTTGTTGGACTCATACCGTCCAATCTCTTTATTGAATGTAGATGTGAAGCTTTTGGCCGGTATTTTGGCCAAGAGGCTATCCCTGGTAATTGACAAACTGGTACATCATGACCAGTCTGGCTTTATACCCACACGCTCCACCGCGGATAACATCAGGCGACTATATATGAATTTACAGGTGCCGGTGGACAACCCGGGGGGCAGGGCCATTCTGTCACTGGACGCCGCAAAGGCGTTTGACAGTGTGGAATGGCCCTACCTCCTGGAGATCCTGGACAGATTTGGATTGGGGGACGGGTTCATAAAATGGGTAAAGGTGCTATATTCCAGACCCAGGGCCAGAATCCGAATTAATAACAAAATATCCCCTCCATTTGAGTTAGATAGAGGCACTCGTCAGGGGTGCCCATTGTCCCCACTGCTGTTTGCCTTGGCGGTAGAACCTTTGGCTATATTGATCCGCAATGATCCGGAAGTAGTAGGATTCCGCAGGGGTCAGAGGGAAGAAAAAATATCCTTATATGCGGACGATGCGCTTATATATTTAGGCGATCCTGCCGCATCGTTGCGGGCAGCGATGCGGACAATCAAGGACTTTGGAGGCTTCTCAGGGTTCACCATCAATTGGTCAAAGTCAATTTTAATGCCTGTAGATCAGGGGGTGGAGCAGTTACCAGAGGGGGCGGAACAAATAGTCATAGCAAAAAGTTTTAAATACCTGGGAGTGGTAGTAACATCGGAACCAGCGGAGTTTTCTCAGTTAAATTTGGCCCCACTGTTGGAAAGACAGAAAGTGAAATGTAACAGTTGGTGTAAGCTTCCACTGTCAGTGGCGGGACGGGCAAATTTAATAAAAATGGTGTGGGCCCCGCAGTTATTGTATGTATTTCACAACTCTCCCGTGTGGATCACTAATAAGTGGTTCAAAAAGATCGATACATTGATGAGGGAGCTAATATGGAGAAAAAAAACAGCCAGGATTAGCTTAGCTACCCTGCAATACAGGAAGGATAGAGGAGGGCTGGCGATACCTGTAAGGTACCTGTGATAGGTAGTCTCCGAAGTGGAACTTGTGTGCTGAGGATTCAGGCGAAAACGTAGTCAGGCAGATTAGGTTGGCAACAGATCAGGCAAAATGGTACACGATCGAAATCCAGAGAGTGGTCAGGCAGGCAAAGGTCATACACGAGCTGGCAGTGAAGTACAAAATCAGCAGGCTGGAGAGTAGTCAGGAATTCAGGCAGAAGTTCAACACGAAAATCAGGATCAAAAAGCAGTCACAACACCCAGGGAGCTATTCCACACAAACGGGCGCTGAGAGATAGCATCACTTCCTTTTTAAGGGCTGCTTTGATTGAAAATTGTCCACAGCTGGCAGTAGGTGGGGCTGGTGAGTCCAAGGTAATGTTTAATACTGAGAGGACATTTCCAAAAGTCTAGATCTGCTCAGTAGCGCAACAGGTAAGGCTGCAGCTTTGGGACCAGGAAGATCCTGGTTCAAATACACCCAGGTACATGACAGGGCCCCCTCCCCAGTGGACCCCTCCGGGGGCCTAGCGGGGCTTAGTGGGAAAGGAGGCATGGAAGTCTCGAATAAGAGAAGGGGCATGCAGATCTTTGGCTGGAACCCAGGAACGGTCTGTGACAGGATATCCCTTCCAATGAACCAGATACCGAAGGCCACGACCCTGTCTTCTAGAATCAAGAATCTTGGAGACTTCAAACTCATTTTGTCCATCAACAAGAACAGGAGGAGGTAGCTGTTGCGTTCTGGAGTAGCGATTGAAAATTGCTTTTTTGAGGAGGGAAACGTGGAACACAGGATGAATCCGGAGAGAGGAGGGTAATTTCAACCGATAGGAGACTGGCCCGACTCGAGCAATAATTCTGTAAGGACCAATGAATCGAGGGCCCAATTTGGTAGAAGGTTGTTTCAGTCTCACATATTTGGTTGATAGCCAAACTCTGTCCCCCACCACATATGGAGGTATATGGCGTCTTTGTTTGTTGGAAAAAAGTGCATACTTGCCTGCTGACTTCCGTAGTAATAAGCGAATCTTTTTCCAATGTAGCAGAATATTTTTAACCCGCTGATCTGCTGCTGGTACACCAGAAGAAGGCTGAAGTAGGGGAAAAGTCTGAGGGTGATAGCCTAGGGCTGCGTAGAATGGTATGGTATGAAGAGCACTGTGCCAACGGGAATTAATGGCGAACTCAGCTAAAGGCAAATACTCAGACCAGTTGGAGTGTAAGGCATTGACATAATGTCGAAGATAGGTTTCTAGGGTCTGGTTCATGCGTTCGGTTTGACCATCTGTTTGAGGGTGATGTGAGGTAGAGAGTGAAAGCGTTACTCCCAGTTTCTTGCAGAACGCTCTCCAGAATCGGGAAACAAACTGGGATCCGCGGTCTGAGACGACATTGGTAGGTATGCCATGATATCTCACAATTAGGGATGAGCTCGGTGTTCGAGTCGAACATACGTTCGACTCGAACATCGGCTGTTCGATCGTTCGACGAAGATCGAACGATTTGGGCCGTTCGCGCCTAATTCGAGTGACGCGAACGGCCCACAATGCACTACGCCATTGCAGTGTCATCCAGGCGCTGTGATTGGCCAAGCATGCACTGTGACCCCGCATGCTTGGCCAATCACAGCGCCGGCAGCGAGGAGAGCAATGATTGGCCACAGGCAGGATGCCTGTGGCCAATTATTGCTGAGGGTGTTTAGTACACGCCCCACACTATAAAAGGCCGCCAGCACGGCGGCCTAGTGTAGTGTGTTCCGGAGCAGGGAAAGAGAAGCATAGGCAGGGACAGTGACATTTTTTTTTCTTGCTTAACCTGGATTCCTTTAGTTTAGGGAAAGAGAAGGATAGGTAGGGAGAGTGTCAGTGTGTTTTACTGTGCGAATCCTTGTTTCTAGGGACAGGGAAGGACAGTGAGGGAAATTCTCCTTGTGCTATAGTGTGCTAAAGCATTGATCATCAACCGTCTTTAAAAAAACATTTTTTCTAGGGACAGAAAACTATAGGTAGGAAGAGTGTCAGTTTCTTTCACTGTGATAATCCTTGTTTCTAGGGGCAGGGAAGGACAGTGAGGGAAATTCTCCTTGTGCTATAGTGTGCTAAAGCATTGATCATCAACCGTCTTTAAAAAAACATTTTTTCTAGGGACAGAAAACTATAGGTAGGAAGAGTGTCAGTTTCTTTCACTGTGATAATCCTTGTTTCTAGGGACAGGGAAGGACAGTGAGGGAAATTCTCCTTGTGCTATAGTGTGCTAAAGCATTGATCATCAACCGTCTTTAAAAAAACTTTTTTTCTAGGGACAGAAAACTATAGGTAGGAAGAGTGTCAGTTTCTTTCACTGTGATAATCCTTGTTTCTAGGGACAGGGAAGGACAGTGAGGGAAATTCTCCTTGTGCTATAGTGTGCTAAAGCATTGATCATCAACCATCTTTGAAATCCTTGTTTTTTGGACAGTCAGGGAAATTGTCGTTGTGCTATTCTGTGCGAAAGCAATCATCCTCAACCATATTTAGAAATCCTTAAGTAAAGGGACAGAGAAGGACACCTGAAGGTAGCCCTTATTGCTTTTTTCCCATCTCCCTGCAGGCCATCTATTAGAATGTCTGGAAGGCAAACAAGGAGAGGCAGACAGTCAGGAGGCAATAAAAGAGGGCAAGCAGGCTCTGTGTCTGGGGGCAACAGTGCTGGTCGTGGACGCGGTGCATTGTCATCAGCACATGGCCATGGGACACGCTTGTCCTTCTTTTCGGCAGCTGGACATGTTGAGCCACATCATGCCGAAGACTTTGTAGAGTGGATGACCAAGCCCTCCTCCTCCTCCTCATCCTCTCTCACCCAGGCTCAGGGTACTGGCAAAGCAGCTGCCAAAGCGTCCTCTTCCCTGGTATCAATGTCAGACTCATCATCAGTCACTCCTTCCCTAGACCCACCATGTCCTCCTCCTGAGGAGTCCCCCGAACTGTTTGAGCACAGTGTTGGGTACATGCTCCAGGAGGATGCCCAGTGTTTCGAAGGGTCTGATGATGAAACCCAGCTACAGGAAGGCAGTAGCGTGAGAGCAGACAGAGGGGATGCTCAAGAAGGACACCAATCTGGCAGTCATGTTCCAGCAGCTGCAGCATACTGCCAGATTGGCTCCAGTGATGAGGAGGGAGGGGATGATGAGGTCACTGACTCCACGTGGGTGCCTAATAGGAGAGAGGAGGAGGAGGAGGATGAGGAGGAGGCACATCTCCAAAGAGGCAGGATGCCCTTTGGTGGCCAGCGTAAGGGCAGTACACCGACGGAATCACACCGCAGAGCTCCGCCTGTGCAGGGCACTGCCTCTGCCCGTCATTCAAAAAGTTCTTTGGTGTGGGCCTTTTTTGAGGCTAGTGCATCAGATCGCACAGCTGCTGTTTGCAACATGTGTCTCAAGCGTATATTGCGTGGCCAAAACATCAGCCGCTTGGGTACCACATGCCTGACCAGACATATGTTGACCTGCCATGCAGCTCGTTGGCAAGCCTACCTCAAAGACCCACACCAAAGAACAAAGCGGACCTCTCCTTGCACCGCATCAGCTGGGATCTCCAACCCCACTATAACTTCAGTCCTGTCTGAAACATGCACTGAGAGGAATGAAGGTGTAGAATTAGGTGTGTCACAGCCAAGTAGTTGCGGCCACTCTGCTAGCAGTACACCGACGTCCGATTCTAGCAGGCAAATTTCCCTGCCCCAGCTGCTGGACCGTCGAAAGAAGTTCACTCCCAGCCATCCACATGCCCAGCGGTTGAATGCTAGCTTGGCTAAATTGCTAGCGCTTCAACTGCTGCCTTTTCAGTTGGTAGACTCGGCCCCCTTCCGTGAGTTTGTGCAATGTGCGGTTCCTCAGTGGCAGGTTCCCAAACGCCACTTTTTCTCACGGAAGGCTATTCCGGCTCTCTACCGGCATGTGGAAGGCAATGTCTTGGCCTCGCTGGACAGGGCAGTCAGCGGTAAGGTGCATATTACCGCTGACTCATGGTCCAGCAGGCATGGACAGGGACGTTACCTTTCTTTCACGGCCCATTGGGTCACTCTTTTGGCAGCTGGGAAGGATGCAGGACAAGGTGCAGTAGTGTTGGAGGTTGTTCCACCGCCACGCCTCCAAAATGCTACTACTGGTTGTGACACACCTCTCTCCTCCACCCCCTCCTCTTCTTCTTCCTCCATGGCCTCTTCCTGTGGTTTGTCCTCTGAACCAGCGGTGCTCCGTAGCCGTTCAAGGGGCTACGCAAGTACGCAGGCAAAAAGATGCCATGCCGTGCTTGCGCTGGTGTGTTTGGGGGACAGAAGCCACACTGGGGCAGAGGTCCTGTCTGCTCTGCAGGGCCAGGCCGAGAGGTGGTTGACGCCACGCCAGCTTAAGCCAGGAATGGTGGTTTGCGACAATGGCACCAACCTCCTCTCCGCCCTCCGACAGGGACAACTGACCCATGTGCCCTGTGTGGCTCACGTCCTTAACCTGGTGGTGCAGCGGTTCTTGGGCAGGTACCCGGGCTTACAGGATGTCCTGAGGCAGGCCAGGAAAGTCTGTGTGCATTTCCGCAGATCTTATAATGCCAGTGCTCGCCTGGCTGAGCTGCAAAAGGAGTTGAACCTGCCCAAGAACCGCCTTTTATGTGACATGCCCACCAGGTGGAACTCAACGTTGCACACGCAGCAGAGGGCCATCAATGAGTACCTGTGCGACTACGGCACCAGGACAGGGTCAGGGGAGCTTGGTTTTTTTTCTCCACGCCAGTGGGGCATGATCAGGGATGCATGCACTGTCCTGGCACCATTTGAGGAGGCCACGAGGATGGTGAGCAGTGACAGTGCATGCATCAGTGACACTGTACCTCTTGTCCACCTGTTGGAGCACACGCTGCGTGGAATAATGGACAGGGCACTTGAGGCAGAACAGAGGCAGGAAGAGGAGGACTTCCTTGCCTCTCAAGGCCCCCTTTACCCAGAAAGTGTTCCTTCTGTACCACCCATCGCACAGGAAGAGGAGGAGGAGGAGGAGGAGGAGGATTGTGTCAGCATGGAGGTGGAGGCTGGCACTCAGCATCATCAGCAGCAGTCTTTTAGGGAGGATTTACAGTCCCAAGAAACCAGTGGACTTGTACGTGGCTGGGAGGAGGTGGCTGCGGATCATGTCGTCCTTAGTGACCCAGAGGACTCCGGACCGAATGCCTCAGCAAACCTACGGTGCATGGCCTCCCTGATCCTGCAAAGTCTGCGGAAGGATCCTCGTATTCTTCGGATCAAGGAGAGGGACCATTACTGGCTGGCCACTCTCCTTGATCCACGGTACAAGGGTAAGGTTGCGGACCTTATGTTACCGTCGCAGAGGGAGCAGAGGATGAGACAACTCCGGGAGGCCTTGCAGAAAGGTCTGTGCAACGCGTTCCCAGAGACTGGGAGGTTACAAACTCCTGGTCCTGGACAACAAGTTGCTGAGGCTTCGGCCAGTCAAAGAAGGAGCGGTGGGGAAGGTGGCCGTCTGCTGACCGATGCGTTCAGACAATTCTTTAGTCCGCAGCCCCAAAGTATGATCGGTTCCAGCAACCATCGCCAGCGTCTGATAAACATGGTGCAGGAATATCTAGGGGCAAGGTCAGACTTGGACACCTTCCCCACCGAAAATCCTCTGGCTTACTGGGTCTTGAGGATGGATCACTGGCCAGAGCTTGCACAGTATGCAATTGAGCTACTGGCCTGTCCTGCATCCAGCGTTCTTTCGGAACGCACATTCAGTGCTGCTGGAGGATTTGTCACGGATCACAGGGTGTGCCTGTCCACCGACTCGGTTGATCGACTGACTTTCATCAAGATGAACCAGTCTTGGATCACCACCAGCTACCACACACCTGATGCTGATATAACAGACTAATTGATTTTAACATGTCACATCCCTTCAAGACTGATGCTGATGCTGAGTGCCTGTGCTGTTATGTTGACTGGCTATCCTCCTCCTCCGAGTCCTCAATGATACGATTGATGATGAAAGCTTGGAAGATCATTTTTGTTTATGGGTGCCGCCACCAGTGGCTAAGGCCCAATTTTTCAGCCCCTGTTTTACAGGGGCGTGTAATTACAATTTTTTTAGCAATAATTTGCCATAGGGCTCATTGCTGTGCTCCAAGTACAGTATCTGTGAGGGGTTGGAGTGTTGTGCCACCAGTGCCTAAGGCCCAATTTTTCAGCCCCTGTTTAACAGGGGCATGTAATTACAATTCTTGATCTAATAATTCACAGCAGGGCCCATTGCTGCACCCACCAAGAGTAACTCTGAGGGCTTACAGTGTTGTGGCAACGCCACCACCACCACGAAAGGCCCAATTTTTCAGCCCCTGTTCAAAAGGGGCATGCAATTACAATTCTTGATCTAATAATTCACAGCAGGGCCCATTGCTGCACCCACCAAGAGTAACTGTCAGGGCTTACAGTGTTGTGGCACCAGCACCACCATCAAAGGCCCAATTTTTACTACCACTGTTCAACAATTATATGTAATTAAAATTCCTGATATAATAGTTGACAGCAGGGCGTTCCAGCACCAACCAAGAGTAACTGTGAGTGCTTACAGTGTTGTGCCAACACCAACAACTAAGGGGCCTATTTCTGCAGAGTATATACGGCAGGTCCCTACTTTCAAACATCCAACTTACAAACGACTCCTACTTGCAAACGCAAGAAGACAACAGGAAGTGAGAGGAAATCTACCCCTTGGAAGGAAAATTCTCTCCTGTAAGAATTAATATGGGAGAAAGGTGTCTCCTCTGTACTGATGCTTTATCAGCAATCCTTGTTTCAAGAAAAACACCACATTTCAAAAACAGTTGTCATTGGGACGGAAAGTGAGGTGAAATGTTCTGAACAGGGGCACAGACAGCAAAACAAATGTTACAGGGGTGATAACCCTTACCTATGTTTTCCAAAAAGTTTAAAAATAGATTTTTGGGCTGGAGCTACACTTAAACAATGTACCTGTTCAAAATTACAAACAGATTCTACATAAGAACAAACCTACAGTCCCTGTCTTGTATGCACCGCCTGTATACGGCTGTTCAGAGTATATAGGGCCTTTTTTATTTTATGTGCGGGGTTCCCCTTAATATCCATACAAGACCCAAAGGGGCTGGTAATGGGCTGGGGTAGGGGGGGGGGGGTCATGGGGTAGCTATGCCATTTTTCTTAAAGATTTTCATCCATATTACCGGGACCAGACATTACATTAAAGCCGCAAGCAGTTTTAAATGGCTTTTTTTTCCTTTAGAAGTGTCATTTTGTGCAGGGACAGTTCTAAACACGGGAAACACGTGGCACTTCACAGGCATACTTTAGACACCCCCCAGGTACGATATTTAAAGGAATATTTGACTTTTTTTTTTCACTTTATGCATCATTAAAATGACTGCTCCCGAAAAACGACCGTTTTTAAAACTTCTTTTTGCATTGATACATGTCCCCTGGTGCAGAACCCAGGTTCCCAAACCCTTTTTAGGACAATAACATGCATAATAGTCGTTATAATTAGCACTTTAGAATTCGAACGTTCGCATCCATTGTATTTAATAGGGTTCTAATGTTTGTACGAACTTTCGGTCCGTTCGCGGGTTCTGGTGCGAACCGAACCCGGGGGTGTTCGGCTCATCACTACTCACAATATGGGAAAGGAAGAGAGTAGACAGTGCTTCCGCTGTAGGTAATCCCGGGAGCGGCACAAAATGAGACATTTTTGAAAAGCGATCCACTATGACCCATATAGCAGTCATGCCCTCGGACTTGGGTAAGTCTGTAATGAAGTCCATAGTCAAATGGGTCCAAGGCTGACGAGGTGCTGAAAGTGGTTGTAACAGTCCAGTAGGCAATGTACGGGGTACTTTATTAGCAGCACAAGTTGGACAGGCAGCCACATAGTCAGTAACATCCCTTTTCATATGAGGCCACCAGACATGACGCTGCAAGGTCTTAAGAGTGATGGTGACACCAGGATGACCAGATAAAACACCATCATGTGCCCAGAGGAGTACAGGTTTTCTGAGGCTAGGGGCTACGAACAGGCGACCTGGTGGTATCTTCAAGCCTTGGGGAACACAATTCTGGGTTTCTTGTAACTGTTGGGAAAGAGCCGTAGAGATCTGTGCGACAATTTTGTGAGGTGGGATTATATACTGCTCGGTAGGTTGGTCTTCTTCAGAGGTAGCAAACTGTCTGGAAAGAGCATCGGCTTTCTTGTTTTTATGCCCAGGAACATAAGAAAGAACAAAATTAAAACGGGAGAAAAACAGAGCTTATCGAGCCTGACGTGAGTTCAAACGTCTTGCAGTCTGAAGGTACAGTAGGTTTTTATGGTCAGTGAGGATAGAAAAAGGTTTGGGAGCCCCTTCCAGAAGATGTCACCATTCAGACAATGCCAATTTGATGGCCAATAGTTCTCGATTCCCAACATCGTAATTCATCTCCGCTGGAGAAAACTTTCTAGAAAAAAATGCTACTGGATGGATTCTACCAGACTTAGGCTGTCTCTGGGAGAGCACGGCACCTGCTCCTACCTCAGAGGCATCAACCTCAACTATGTACTGGAGATCGGGATTTGGATGCTGAAGAATTGAAGCTTTGCTGAACATGTCTTTTAATTGCTGGAAAGCCGATTCTGCTTCTGAGGACCATACCTTGCAATTTGTACCTTTCTTAGTCATAGCAGTAAGGGGGGCCGCAATGGAGGCAAAACCTTTGATGAAGCGTCTGTAGTAATTTGCGAACCCTAGAAAGCTTTGGAGCCCTCTTAAAGTGGTCGGTTGGGGCCATTGCAAGACAGCGGAAAGTTTTTGAGGGTCCATTTGGAAACCGGCAGCACTTATAATGTATCCAAGGAAAGGAATACGGCTTTGATGGAAACTGCATTTCTCAATCTTCGCGTAAAGATGGTTTTCTCTCAGTCGTTGCAATACCTGCTTTACATGCGAGATGTGCTCTAGATGAGTCTTGGAAAAGATTAAAATGTCGTCCAAGTAGATGATCACAAAACTGTTGCTGAAATCATGAAAAATTTAATTCATGAAACGTTGGAAGACAGCAGGGGCGTTACACAACCCAAATGGCATAACCAGATATTCAAAATGTCCATTACGAGTGTTGAATGCTGTCTTCCACTCGTCCCCGTCTTTAATTCGAATTAGATTATAAGCCCCTCGTAGGTCTAGCTTGGAGAAGATAACAGCCCCCTTAAGTACATCAAACAGTTCAAGAATGAGAGGCAAAGGGTAGGAGTCTTTTACAGTGATTTGATTTAACCCTCGATAGTCTATGCATGGTCGAAGACCCCCATCTTTTTTTTCAACAAAGAAAAAACCTGCCCCTACTGGAGAAGAAGAGGGTCGGATAAAACCTCTTTCCAAGTTGTCTTTTATGTATTCCTCCATGGATTTTTGTTCAGGCAAAGACAGGGGATAGGTCCTTCCTTTGGGAAGAGGTGCTCCAGGAATCAATTTAATTGCACAGTCAAAAGAACGATGTGGAGGTAAAACCTCTGCCTTTTGCTTGCAAAATACGTCTGCAAACGCATGGTATTCATGAGGCAAGGTAGGTGGGACGGCCACGGAAGCCAACATACAAGCAGGAAGTCTTTTGGGTTGAGACAAACAGTTTGAATGACAGAACGACCCCCAAGAGGTTAGTTCTCCATTTTCCCAATCAAAAGAAGGGTTATGTTGTTGTAACCATGGGTAACCAAGGATAACAGGCAGAAGTGGAGAATCAATAAGAGACAAGACAACTTCCTCTTTGTGGAGTACGCCTACCTGAAGGGTGATTGTCATAGTCTCAAATTTTACAATGCCATCTCCCAAGGGTTGTCCATTCACGGTGGTAATGTTCAGGGGTCTAGATTTTGGAACAAATGGGATATTATTTTTTTTTGCAAAAGTGTAGTCCAAGAATATGCCAGCAGCTCCAGAATCCACAAAAGCCTCACAGGAGACAAGTTTAGAGGGTAAATGGATAATTGCAGGAATGGTAATCTTGGTCTTGGAGGATATACCTGTAAGGTCTAAGCCAGCTCCTCCAACACTGGTTAGACCCTGCCTTTTACTGGACGGGAAGGGCAGACAGATAATAAATGTCCTTTAAGTCCACAGTATAGGCATAGGCCCAATGCACGCCTCCTTTGTTTCTCAGACTCAGTTAGGTGGAGACGGCTTACATCCATGGGTTCCACAGGTGTCTGGGGTTCAACTGAGATTTCAGGTTCTGGCTGAGGTGGTGCTTGGAAGTTAGGGGCCAAACGGTAGACTGGCCGAGGAAACTTGCGAGTTCTAAGTCTCTCTTGGCATCTTTCATGATACCGGACATCCAGACGAACACAGAGCTCTATGAATTTCTCTAGGTCTTCTGGGGAATCCTTATAGACTAATTCGTCTTTGATGCGATCTGCAAGACCTTTTCGGAAGGCTGCACGTAATGCCCTTGAGTCCCAAGTAGTCTCAGCAGCAAGGGTACGAAACTCAATAGCATATTGTGCCACAGACCTGGTGCCTTGTTGCATGTCCAAGAGTGAGTACTCAGCTGCAGAAGCTCTATCTGGCTTGTCAAATACAGTCTGGAGAGAAGCCAGAAATTTGTCAGCGTCTTGCAGCACAGGATCATTGCGTTCCAGATAAGGAGAGACCCAGGCCAGGGCCTTCCCCTTTAACAAGGAAATTACAAAAGTCACTTTGGCAGAAGAAGTGCTAAAGGTCCCAGGGTTGTTGCGGAAATGCAAACGGCAAACATTTAAAAAGCCTCTGCAGTCCTCAGTATCACCACCAAATTTGTCAGGCATAGGAAGTTTGGGTGGTACAGAAGAGGTGGGTTGGATCGTAGCAGGAGTAGGATCCAGAGTCTGGACCGTTGCAGAGGAAGCAGGCAAACAAGATTTACCCACTTAACGACCGCCCACCGCCGATTTACGTCGGCAGAATGGCACGGACAGGCAGAATCACGTAGATCTACGTGATCGCCTTTGTGCAGTTGGGGGGTCCATCCGGACCCCCCTTCACTGCAGTGAGCGGCCGTTAAGTGTTCGGAAGCGATCAGGCATGAGGGGGCGGCCGCTCGATTCCGCCCCCCCCTCGCGATCGCTCCCGGCCAATGAAATTGCTTCCTCCGCCATGTGATGTAAACACAGGCTGGAGGAAGTGATGTCATCTCCCTCGCCGCGGTCTTTTCGTTCCCGGCGCCGAGGAGTGAAGACAGAGGTTAGTGCTCCAACAGTCCACTGACACGTAGGTACACATAGGCACACAAATCACCCCCCAGTCACCCCCAGGTCACCCCAAAGCCCCCAATCACAGTGTCACTGATTGCAGTGATCATTTATTTTACTGATCACTGCATTTAGTGTCATCTGTGATTGTAAAAAGTTGCAAGGCAGTTAGGATTAGGCCCCTTTAGGTCCTGGGTAGCCCCCTAACCCCCCTAATAAAGGTTTAACCCCTTGATCACCCCCCAGGTAACCCTTTCACCCCCTAACTTCAGCGTCACTAAGCGATTGTTTTTCCGATCGCTGTATTCGTGTCGCTGGTGTTTTAGATAGGCAGTTATTTTTTTTTTAGGTTCGCCGCAGGTTTTTATTGGTGTCAGGTACCCCCATATTTAACCTAATAAAAGGTTTTAACCCCCTGATTGCCCCTAGTTAACCCTTTCACCAGTGATCACCATATAAAGGTTACGGGTGACGCTGGTTGATTAGTTTGCTTTTTATAGCATCAGGGCACCCGCCGTATATAACCCAATAAAGGTTTAACCCCCCTGATCGCCCGGCGGGTGAGATCAATTAGGTTTTAGCGCCAGAGAGGGTCTGCGTCGCCCCAGGCAGTGTTAGGTTAGTGCCAGTAACGCTAACACCCACGCGCAAAGCATACACCCCCCTTAGTGGTATAGTATCTGATCAGATCTATACTAGCATCCCCAGCGGTTTAGGGTTCCCAAAAACGCAGTGTTAGCGGGATCAGCCCAGATACCTGCTAGTACCTGCGTTTAGCCCCTCCGCCCAGCCCACCCAAGTGCAGTATCGATCGATCACTGTCACTTACCAAACACAACACACATAACTGCAGCGTTCGCAGAGACAGGCCTGATCCCTGCGATCGCTAACAGTTTTTTTGTAGCGTTTGATATATTTGCTGACGACAGTCAGGTGCTTTTTTTCCTGTGAATCTTAATAGTGTACCCCTAAATTTAGAGCCCAAAATGGCAAGTCGAAGGTACACTAGTAAAGAGGCCTACGAGATTCTGAGCATGACAGATAGTGAAGAGGAGGTCACGTATCTGTCAGATTCAGGCTCAGAATATCTTCCCGTAGAAGACAGTGACGTCAGCGGCCCCACGTCAGATAGCTCTGACGACGAAGTTGAGGTCCCTGCTAAGGTCAGGCGTACCCGATCCCGATCTTCTGAGGTTGTTGAGGAGCAAGAACCGCAGGTCTCTCGTATCATGGAGCAGAGTAGTACTAGCGCCGCTATTCCTTCTGGTGAACTGGCAAGCACCAGCGGCCTAGTACAGCCTGGACGTACATCCAGCACTGCAGTAACACTTGGTGACGTGGCGAGTCCCATAAGTGCAGTTCAAGCTGGCGAGGTGGCAAGCACAAGTAGTGTCCCGCTGCCACCAAGAAGACAAAGGCAGGCCCGTCGTGCCCATACTGCCCTTCCTGCAGAATTCGCCTATCCTGATTGGGTCCCCACCACTTCTGCAGAACCCGTACTTCCCCCATTCACTGCCCAACCCGGTATTCAGGTGGAAACAGCTGATTTTATACCAATCGATTTTTATTCGCTGTTTTTCACGGAAGATCTCTATAGATCTATTGTGGACCAGAGTAATTTATATGCTGGTCAATTTATCGCCGCTAACCCCCAGTTGCCTAAAATTGCCAGAAATTGGAAACCAATTACGGTTTCCGAATTTAAGACCTTTCTGGGCCTTTCCCTCAACATGGGCACACATAAATTTCCGTCATTGCGTGCTTATTGGTCCACGCACCCAATTGACCACATGCCCGTGTTCTCTGCCTCCATGTCCAGGGCACGATACGAGCAGATTTTGCGGTTCATGCACTTCAACGACAATGAACTTTGTCGTCCACGTGGGGACCCTGAATACGACCGGCTCTATAAAATTCGGCCCCTCATAAACCACTTCAACGAACGTTTTGCAGCCTTGTTTACTCCCGATCAAGTTGTCTGCGTTGATGAGTCCCTGATTACATTTTCTGGCCGCTTGTCTTTCAAGCAGTACCTTCCCAGCAAGCGTGCCAGATACGGGGTCAAGCTCTACAAGTTCTGTGACAGGGCAACAGGCTATGTAGTGAACTTTACGGTTTATGAGGGAAAAGACAGTCAGATTGAGTCGGTCAACTGCCCGGATTACATAGGGAGCGCTGGCAAGATAGTGTGGAACTTGGTGTCACCCTTATTCGGAAAGGGGTACCACTTGTATGTGGACAATTATTACACGAGCGTGCCACTGTTTAGTCACTTGTTTGATCATAAGATTGGAGCATGTGGCACCGTGCGACCTAATCGCCGGGGCTTTCCCCAGTGGCTTGTAGATGCCCGTCTTAGGCTGGGGGAGAGAGCCTGCTTGAAGTGTAATAACTTGCTCGCTATGAAGTGGAGGGACAATAAGAATGTTTTCCTTCTTACCTCCCTTCATGCAGACACGACAGTCCAAATTCGTACGGTGACTGGTGTTGTGGAGAAACCCCTCTGTGTCCACGAATATAACCAAAATATGGGAGGGGTGGACCTCAACGACCAGTTGATGGCGCCGTATCTAATTGACCGTAAGGCGAGACGCTGGTACAAAAAAGTGTCTCTATCATTATTCCAATTGGCTTTGCTGAACGCTCATGTGCTATACAGAGCTTCAGGCGGGACGTTATCTCTTCTAAAATTCCAGAATGAGATAGTCACAGAACTCCTGTATCCAGGCGGTTCTGCACCTCACCATCCCCAACCAAATGCAGTAAGCCGGCTGCATGAGAGGCATTATTCGTATGTCCTCCCGAGTACCCCTACCCAAAGCCACCCCCAAAAAAGATGTCATGTCTGTAGCAAGCGCGGATTTAGGCGTGACACCCGTAGTTTTTGTCCACTCTGTCCTGACAAGCCTGGTCTTTGCCAAGGTGAATGTTTTGAACGCTACCACTCAAAAGTGAAGTTTTAGCGTAGGGTACAGCATTTCACAGACTAGGACACACTTACACAGGGTCTCCCAAGATGCCATTACATTTTGAGAGACCCGATCCATTACAGTTGTAAAGTTACAAAAAAAAGTGTAAAAAAGAAAAAAAAAAACGTAAAAAAAACACAAAAAAAATATAAAATAAAAAAAACAAAAATAGTTGTCGTTTTATTGTTCTCTCTCTCTCTCTATTTTCTCTCTATTGTTCTGCTCTTTTTTACTGTATTCTATTCTGCAATGTTTTATCATGCTTGCTTTTCAGGTATGTAATTTTTTGTTTTCAGGTGCGCCATTCAACTGCAGCGCGGAATTATTTATCTTGACAGCAACAGCGTTTGCTCCCACGATACATAAAGCCGTGACTCCAGTGCTGTAGGAGGTGATTTCACCACCACAGTTAAAAAAAAGAGCATATATGCCGAAGCATGGGGGCAGCAGGGGCGGAGGAGCGATTTTGCTCCTAATGCCGCGTACATACGGTCGAAATTCCGACCGTGTGTACGCGGCATAACTTTTTTGCGGGAGGATGCCCCCATGCTTCGGCATATATATTTTAGGCACAGGTTGCGTTAAAACATTTTTTTATTTTTTACTAGGTTTTGTTTTGGTATTTGCTTTGCAGGTATGGCATGGTAAGGTCTTACTGTTGTACTGTAATGTTACTTTGTTTTAATGTTAACCACCATTTGCTTAGCAGGTACGCCATTCAGTTGCAGCGCGGATCTATTTATCTTGACAGCAACAGCGTTTGCTCCCACGATACATAAAGCCGTGACTCCAACGCTGTAGGAGGTGATTTCACCACCACAGTTAAAAAAAAGAGCATATATGCCGAAGCATGGGGGCAGCAGGGGCGGAGGAGCGATTTTGCTCCTAATGCCGCGTATATACGGTCGAAATTCCAACGGAGGCTTATCCGTGGAAAAGTCCGACCGTGTGTACGCGGCATAACCTTTTATACCGCGTACATACGGTCGAAATTCCGACGAAGGCTTGACCGTGTGTACGCGGCATAACTTTTTTGCGGGAGGATGCCCCCATGCTTCGGCATATATGCCCATCATTAGAAGTGGGTGGATGAAGGGAGGTATTCTAATGGTGGGCATACCCACCAATCAATCTCTTTTTTTCGTTCAGCCAATAGGCTGTATGAAAAAAAAGATTACAATACATGTCCAACAAGGACCAGCAACGTACTGGTATGTTGCTGGACTTTGAATGTTTATACCAGAATGATGCCTGCGGGTTTAGGTATCATCTTGGTATCATTCTTTTCAGCCAGCAGCCGGCTTTCATGTAAAAGCAATTCTAGCAGATAATTAGCCTCTAGACTGCTTTTACAAGCAGTGGGAGGGAATGACCCCCCCCGGATATAAAAAGCGCCATTGGGAAATTGGGAAAGCATTTTATCACACCGATCTTGGTGTGGTCAGATGCTTTGAGGGCAGAGGAAAGATCTAGGGTCTAACCCCCCAATTTTTTTCAAAAAAAGAGTACCTGTCACTACCTATTGCTATCATAGGGGATATTTACATTCCCTGAGATAACGATAAAAAAATAAAATATGGAAGGCACAGTTTAAAAATAAAATAAAAAAGCCAAATAAATAATAAAAAAAAAAAAAAAAAAAATAAAAAAGCACCGCTGTCCCCCCCTGCTATTGCGCTAAGGCGAACGCAAGCGTCGGTCTAGCGTCATATGTAAACAGCAATTGCATCATGCATGTGAGGTATCACCGCGAAGGTCAGATCGAGGGCAGTCATTTTAGCAGTAGACCTCCTCTGTAAATCTAACGTGGTAACCTATAAAGGCTTTTAAATGCTTTTAAAAATGAATGTAGTTTTGTCGCCGCTGCGCGTTTGTGCGCAATTTTAAAGCATGTCGTGTTTGGTATCCATGTACTCGGCCTATGATCATCTTTTTTATTTCATCAAACATTTGGGCAATATAGTGTTTTTTAGTGCATTAAAAATAAAAAAAGTGTGTTTTTCCCCCAAAAAATGCGTTTGAAAAATCGCTGCGCAAATACTGTGTGGAAAAAAAAAATGCAACACCCACTATTTTAATCTGTAGGGCCTTTGCTTTAAAAAAATATATAATGTTTGGGGGTTCAACATAATTTTCTTGCAAAAAAAAAATTTTCTTTCATGTAAACAAAAAGTGTCAGAAAGGGCTTTGTCTTCAAGTGGTTAGAAGAGTGGATGATGTGTGACATAAGCTTCCTAATGTTGTGCATAAAATGCCAGGACAGTTCAAAACCCCCCCCAAATGACCCCATTTTGTAAAGTAGACACCTCAAGCTATTTGCTGAGAGGCATGTTGAGCCCATTGAATATTTTTTTTTTTGTCCCAAGTGATTGAATAATGACCAAAAAAAAAAAAAAAAAAAAAAAAAAAAAGTACAAAAAGTTGTCACTAAATTATATATTGCTCAAACATGCCATGGGCATATGTGGAATTACACCCCAAAATACATTCTGTTGCTTCTCCTGAGTACGGGGATACCACATGTGTGGGACTTTTTGGGAGCCTAGTCGCGTACGGGACCCCAAAAACCAAGCACCGCCTTCAGGATTTCTATGGGTGTAAATTTTTGATTTCACTCCTCACTGCCTATCACAGTTTCGGAGGCCATGGAATGCCCAGATGGCACAAAACCCCCCCAAATGACCCCATTTTGGAAAGTAGACACCCCAAGCTATTTGCTGAGAGGTATGTTGAGTATTTTGCAGATCTCGCTTTTTGTCACAAAGTTTTGAAAATGTAAAAAAAGAAAAAAAAATGTCTTTCTTAATTTTCAAAAACAAATGAGAGCTGTAAAATACTCACCATGCCTCTCAGCAAATAGCTTGGGGTGTCTACTTTCCAAAATGGGGTCATTTGTGGGGGTTTTGGGCTATTTTGACATTTTATGGCCTTCAAAACTGTGATAGGTAGTGAGGAGTGAAATCAAAAATTTATGCCCTTAGAAACCTTGAAGGCGGTGCTTGGTTTTTGGGGTCCCGTACGCGGCTAGGCTCCCAAAAAGTCCCACACATGTGGTATCCCCGTACTCAGGAGAAGCAGCAGAATGTATTTTGGGGTGTAATTTCACATATAACCATGGCATGTGTGAGCAATATATCATTTAGTGACAACTTTTTGTACATTCTTTTTTTTTTTTCCTTTTTGTCATTATTCAATCATTTGGGACGAAAAAAAAAAATATTCAATGGGCTCAACATGCCTCTCAGCAAATAGCTTGGGGTGTCTACTTTCCAAAATGGGGTCATTTGGGGGGGTTTTGTGCCATCTTGGCATTTTATGGCCTTCAAAACTGTGATAGGTAGTGAGGAGTGAAATCAAAAATTTATGCCCTTAGAAACCTTGAAGGCGGTGCTTGGTTTTTGGGGTCCCGTACGCGGCTAGGCTCCCAAAAAGTCCCACACATGTGGTATCCCCATACTCAGGAGAAGCAGCAGAATGTATTTTGGGGTGTAATTTCACATATGCCCATGGCATGTGTGAGCAATATATCATTTAGTGACAACTTTGTGCAAAAAAAAAAAAGTTTGTCATATTCCCGCAACTTGTGGCAAAATATAAAATATTCCATGGACTGAACATGCCTCTCAGTAAATAGCTTGGGGTGTCTACTTTCCAAAATGGGGTCATTTGGGGGGGTTTTGTGCTATTTTGGCATTTTATGGCCTTCGAAACTGTGATAGGTAGTGAGGAGTGAAATCAAAAATTTGCGCCCTTAGAAATCCTGAAGGCGGTGCTTGGTTTCCGGGGTCCCGTACGTGGCTAGGCTCCTAAAAAGTCCCACACATGTGGTATCCCCGTACTCAGGAGAAGCAGCAGAATGTATTTTGGGGTGCAATTCCACATATAACCATGGCATGTGTGAGCAATATATCATTTAGTGACAACTTTTTGTAATTTTTTTTTTTTTTTTTTTTTGTCATTATTCAATCACTTGGGACGAAAAAAAAAAATATTCAATGGGCTCAACATGCCTCTCAGCAATTTCCTTGGGGTGTCTACTTTCCAAAATGGGGTCATTTGGGGGGGTTTTGTACTGCCCTGCCATTTTAGCACCTCAAGAAATGAGATAGGCAGTCATAAATTTAAAGCTGTGTAAATTTCAGAAAATGTACCCTAGTTTGTAAACGCTATAACTTTTGCGCAAACCAATAGATATACGCTTATTGACATTTTTTTTACTAAAGACATGTGGCTGAATACATTTTGGCCTAAATGTATGACTAAAATTGAGTTTATTCGATTTTTCTTATAACAAAAAGTAGAAAATATCATTTTTTTTCAACATTTTCGGTCTTTTTCTGTTTATATCGCAAAAAATAAAAATCGCAGAGGCAATCAAATACCATTAAAAGAAAGCTCTATTTGTGGGAAGAAAAGGACGCAAATTTCATTTGGGTACAACATTGCATGTCCGCACAATTTACAGTTAAAGCAGCGCAGTGCCGAATCCCAAAAACAGGCCTGGTCCTAATGGCCCGAAATGGTCCGGGGCTTAAGTGGTTAAGCATAGTACAAAGTTCATCTAACTTGGCATCCAGGGAAGAAAGATGCTGTTCATGAGCTCCAATCAATTGTCCCTGACGTGAAATCGCCTTAACAATCTCAGCAGGGTCCACTGTCATTGTGGCCCGTTTGTAATGTAAGGTACCTGTGATAGGTAGTGTCCGAAGTGGAACTTGTGTGCTGAGGATTCAGGCGAAAACGTAGTCAGGCAGATTAGGTTGGCAACAGATCAGGCAAAATGGTACACGATCGAAATCCAGAGAGTGGTCAGGCAGGCAAAGGTCATACACGAGCTGGCAGTGAAGTACAAAATCAGCAGGCTGGAGAGTAGTCAGGAATTCAGGCAGAAGTTCAACACAAAAATCAGGATCAAAAAGCAGTCACAACACCCAGGGAGCTATTCCACACAAACGGGCGCTGAGAGATAGCATCACTTCCTTTTTAAGGGCTGCTTTGATTGAAAATTGTCCACAGCTGGCAGTAGGTGGGGCTGGTGAGTCCAAGGTAATGTTTAATACTGAGAGGACATTTCCAAAAGTCTAGATCTGCTCAGTAGCGCAACAGGTAAGGCTGCAGCTTTGCGACCAGGAAGATCCCGGTTCAAATACACCCAGGTACATGACAATACCCCACTCCAAAATGTATTTCCTGGCCTCACAGCTCCAGCAGTTGACAGGATGGGGACGGGAGGGGAGGGAGCAAAATGGTGACTGCCTTGGATCCAACACTGGTAGTGGCCTCCCATATGGAAATGGATTTGCCGAGTATACCGGACTCAGCACCCATATGTGTCCTCCTTAAAAGAGTGTGGGGGGAGACCCGAAAAGCCATGAAGATAAAAGGTGTGTTGCCCTTTACCCCGATTTGGCACAATCAAAGATACCCAGAGGTACAGAAACTGCAGGGATTTACCCCTTGGAGAGAGAGAGGGATCCGGATCTTCGCACAATTATATGAAGGGGGGGAGCTGAAGACTTATGAACAGCTGTGTCAGGAATTTCAGTTAAGCCCAAAGGGCTTTTATCAATACCTTCAGTTACGCCATGCCTTACAGATACAACAAACAACACAATCTATGATAGCGGAAACATCACCTAGGCTGTGGGAAGTCCTTGGAGCAGATACCCGGAAGGGACTAATTTCTAAAATATATGGGGAATTGCTGTCCTCTGTCCAGGACCACACCTCCTTGAGAAGCCGAAGTAAATGGGTAGAAGACATCGGGGACATAGATGGGAATCAGTGGGAAATGGCACTTAACTCCATCCCAGTGGTATCGGTATCAGCATCACAGAGACTATCACAACTATTTATTCTGCATAGAGCATATAGAACAACAGAGCAGTTATATAGATGGGGAGGAAGAGACTCCCCTCTGTGCCCGAAATGCAAAGTACATAGGGGGGATTTTATACACCTAATATGGAAATGCCCAAAACTCCATAGGTATTGGGAGGAAGTCTCCCAATGTATTACGAGAGTAGCCCAGGTACCTGTTCCCCTAAATCCCCTAGTATATTTGCTGGGAGCCATTGATACAGAAATGTTCCAAAGAGGAACATACTGTATGCTGACCAGACTAATGTACATGGCTAGAAAACTCATCGCAAAATACTGGATGGCCCCAGAGGTGCCCTCGGGGAAGCAGTGGATCTCAGCTGTAAACTCAACGCTCTTAAGGGAGCGGTTGTCGTACAGTCGAAGGGGAGAAGTGGGCAAATTCGATGCTATATGGAAAACATGGCTGGGGGACGCTAACCTCGCGCCACCTCAACTGGTTGTGGAAAGACTCCAGATATAAGAACTAGGGTTGTCCCGATACCACTTTTTTAAGACCGAGTACAAGTACCGATACTTTTTTTCAAGTACTCGCCGATACTGATTACGATACTTTTTTTCAATGTCATGTGACAGTTTGAAAGATGGGGACTGATAGGTGGCACTTATGGGCACGGATCGATGGCACTTATGGGCACTGATAGGTGGCATTTATGGGCACTGATAGATGGCACTTGTGGGCAGTGATAGGTGGAACTTGTGGGCAGTGATAGGTGGCATTTGTGGGCACTGATAGGTGGCACTGATAGGTGGCACTTGTGGGCACTGATAGGTGGCACTGATAGGTGGCACTTGTGGGCACTGAAAGGTGGCACTTGTGGGCACTGATTGCACTATCAGTGCAATCAGTGCCATCTATCAGTGCCCACAAGTGCCACCTATCAGTGCAATCAGTGCCCATAAGTGCCACCTATCAGTGCAATCAGTGGCATCTACCAGTGCCACCTGATAGGTGGCACTGATAGGTAGCACTTGTGGGTACTGATAGGTGGCTGGCACTGAAATGCTGCGGGGGGTGGGGGGGAAATGACACAGGATTTAAGAAAAAAAAAAAAAACTGCTGCAACGCCCATCTTGGTACACCCTGCACTCGGCTGCAGTAAGCAACAGCAGACATCTTGTTACACCCAGCCCATATAGCTCGGGCTGGGTGTAACAAGATGTCTGCTGCTGCTTACTGCAGCCGAGTGCAGGGTGTACCAAGATGGGCGTGGGGACGTTCAGCCGCTGACGGCGACCGAATGTGACAGCACCGGTCACCGATCCTGATGCGGCTGCGCCCTGAAACCCTGCCAGCTTACCAGGTTCAACTGCAGGTGAGGGACTCGCTCTCCGCCCGCGGACTCCATCCACCCACTGTGCCCGCCCTCTTCAGCCAGACTCCGCCCACACTTTCCTCTCCCGCCCTCCCCAGCCACTGACTCCTCCCGGCCAGACTCCGCCCGCACTCCCCCGCCCTCTCTCCTGCCCTCCCCAGCCACTGACTCCTCCCGCCCTCTCCGGCCACAAAAAAAAAACAAAAAAAAAAAAAGTATCGGGTGAAGCATCGGGAGCATTTGCGCGAGTACAAGTACTCGCGCAAATGCTTGGTATCGGTCCCGATACCGATACTAGTATCGGTATCGGGACAACCCTAATAAGAACCAAAGGGGTGGTAAGGGAGGAGGGAGGGGAAGAGAGGGCTAGAGTGGCATTAGCAAGGGGGGAAAAGAAAGGGGGAAAGGAAGAGAGGGAAAAAGGGAGGAAAGCGGAAAGGAAATGAATAGCGTTAACGGTGGAGGAACTGTGTTGAGAAGATCAGATGCAAGGCGGTAAGGGGTAAAGATGTAGCGGAGGGGGGGGGGGGGGTGGGTTAAAGGGAAAAAGAGAACATAGTAAAGGGCTATGGTAGTATTTACATGTGGATAGGCACTTAAAGGAACTAGGAAGGAAAACAAGGAGAGAAAGAAAAGAAAAATGTATAATGTCTCACTGGATAAAATGTAAAAAGTGTTTGCACTGTAAGAAATTTTTTTTTCTTTTTTTCTAAATAAAGAGAAGTGAATTAAAAAAAAAATATATGGTGGGTGGATGTAAATGTACAGTGACAGTGCATATTTTTTTTTAGCACTGCTCACTGTATTAGTGTCACTCGTCCCCAAAAAGTGTCAGCTAGGTGTACAATTTGTTCACTGCAATATCGCAGTCCCGCTGTAAGTTGCTGATCGTCGCCATTACCAGTAAAAAAATAAAAAATATGCCATAGTTTGTAGACGCTATAACTTTTGCGCAAACCAATCAATATATACTTATTGGGATTTTTTACCGAAAATATGTAGCCGAATACATATTGATAAAGGAATTTGATTTATTTATTTTTTAATTTATTGGGTATGTCTGTTAGCAGAAAGTAAAAAATCATTTTGGGGAAAAAAAATATATTTTTTTTTTTGTTGAGCCCAGGTTCACACTGACAGCGGGATTGAAATCGTGCAAATTGAACTGAACTTGCACAATTTTATACCTGCATGTCACTCCGACTTAGGGGAGCGATTTCAGAGAAATCTGTGCGTGTACCTGCACAAATATCTTTACAAATCGCACCCCCAAGTCGCCAAAAGTAGTACAGAAACTACTTTTGGGAATCAGTGTGGCGCCGTAAAGTCAGCGTCGTACCGATTCGGATGGTGTCAATGCCGACAATAGCCACTGATTTCACATGCGATTTGACATGTTCGCTGCAATGTGAACCTAGGCTATGGCTCGGTTCACACTGGTGCAATGCAGGAAACCCTGCAATTCCTGTGCGGTTCACACATCTGCAAACCGCTGCGGGTGTCAATGTAAAGTTAATCACACCCCAAAATCGGTTCGCAGATCGCAGTGCGAACTGTGAAATCGGATCGCATGGGTGTGAACAAAAAAAAAAGGGTCCTGCACCATTTTGATGCGAATGTGATGCGATTCCAGCCATACAGTTTGTATGGCTGAATTTGCATCGCAGACATCGCATGTGATGTGCACAGCAATGCGGTGCGAATCATATGTGATGTCTCACATCGCACTAGGGTAAACCCAGCCTTATAGGGCAAAAAATAAAAACCGCAGAGGTGATCAAATACCACCAAAAGAAAGTTCTATTTGCGGGGGGAAAAATTACAATTTTATTTGGGTACAATGTCGCCCGACCGCGCAATTATCAATTAAAGTAACACAGTGCCGTATCGCAAAAAATTACCTGGTCATGAATGGGGTAAATCCTTCCAGTCCTTAAAGCGGAGTTCCACCCAAAAGTGGAACTTCCGCTTAAAGTTAACCACTCCTCGCCCCCTTGCATGCCACATTTGGCATGTAATTTTTTTTTTCTGGGGGGGGGGAGTGGGGGCTTCAGTAGGAGCGGGACTTCCTGTCCCACTTCCTCCTTCCGCCCAGGGACCGCTTAGGCGGCACGTCATATCGCCTAAGGCGGCCCCTCCCTGTAGGAAATCACCTGGGACACGTGACAGGTCCCAGGCGATCGCCTGTCCACTCAGGGAGTGCAGCGCCGCTCGCGCATGCGCAATGAGTGCCTGGCCGTGAAGCCGAAAGCTGTCACGGCCGGGTGCCCACAGTTAGAATGGAGGCGCCGGCGGAGAGGGGGGGAGAGGAGCGAAGCTTCGGGCGGCCGCGTCGCTGGACAGTGGAACAGGTAAGTGTCTGTTTATTAAAAGCCAGCAGCTACACTTTTTGTAGCTGCTGACTTTTAATAAACATAAAAAAGGCTGGAACTCCCCTTTAAGTGGTTAACCAGGCATTTCAATACACTGCCTCAGGACCAGTATTAGAATAGAACTAATAAAAGGGCAACACTGAAAGCATGAAAGATAGTAGCCCATTAAAAAATGATATCAGTTATCAAAATCCTGCAGTAATCAACTTTAAATGGAACAAATTCACTATTCCCAATTCGCAAGCCTCAGAAGACTGAGCATGCGCGAAGCAGCCTGCAGAACAGAAGACAATGTTTCATCAGATTAGGCGACCCGTCAGAATTGCTAACGGAAGTGACGTTTCATCGCCGCCATCTTGCTGCACCCTGCACTTCTCCACAGTAAGGATACACTGAGAAGGGACATCTTGTTACACCGCAGCCGATGGAGGGAGCATGCGCAGTGCAATATGTGTGAGGCGCACAGGATCTCGGGCAGTCGGATATAGTCCTGGAAACGAGGCTTGGAGTGCAAGCTATATTCCCTGAGCTGTGAGGCGTCCTGACTATTGCTATATGTGTTACTATGGGAGTAATTGAAGATGGAGTCGTGCCGTGGGGTGTGATATGTGAGTTGGTCATGTCTCAGTAGTATGCAGGCTTTATGGAGGCAGTGAAGGTTGCACCGCTCATATCTTGTATATAAAGCATCTCCTCTGTATAGGTAAAACGTTCGTACTGATGACATTGGAGTCAGTTCTATGAGAAGCATGGGCTTTATAGAAGTCATCATCATCACCACCACAACCAGGCACAAATAGGCACAAATCACAGGAAGGGCGCACACTAGAAATGGAGGAGCTTTGTTTTTGGTTTACCAAGGGAGTGGTTCTGTGTTCTGACTATACAATCCCCTCCTTTATGGTGGCCAAACGCACGTCCAAGAATGATCAATTTTATTTCCGATCCAGCTCTGACAACCCATTTGACTGATATGCCACACCCAGGTGGAAGTGAATTTCTATCAATCATTAAGATACGATCATAATTTATGATTGTATACTGTAAGTCACATCTCTGTTTTCCCCATGTGATCTTATAATCCGATCAAAGGAAATACAGTCGTACTCATGAAGAAAGCATACCATTAATGCAGAACAATCGATCGTTTTCCACCCTGGCCGATCGACTCATTTTGATCGAATCTGGCTTGAAATTTAGTCTAAGGCCTCTTTCAGATGGGGTGGACTCCATCAAGCGGATCTGCCTGCTCAGAGGGGGATCTCTCCACTGAGCAGGAGGATGACAGGTCTGTGTCAAACAAACGACAACAATATAACAGTTTGTATGGCCACCATTAGATTTATTGACAACTATTTAACGTAAGGACCTGCCTGATTGGGTACACATTAAATGAATTATTTAGATTTGTCCTCATATTAATTGGTTTTGGATAGTTTTAATTAGTACAATCCGTCTGTAGTGCGTATTACCACCCCAATTGTGCTAAAGGGAAGCTCTTTGTTGTTTTTTTTTGCTTCATATGATTGGCTCGATTCACACTTTGAAAAATCATAGTTTTGGTGTAGACCACAAAAAATCAGTACATAATACCAAATGACAAGAATACACTAGGAGTTTAGCTCATGTGTATCCAGTCCCAGTGTTTTAGTGCATTCAGGAGGCACAGGCCCTATGTATTTAAAGACGTATCCCTAAAATGCAGAATACCTGCATTCTTTACATAGATCCTTGAAGGCATATGTCTCATAACAGCGTTTAGCCCCATTCAGATGCAGCCTATTTCACCTTGCCATAGACTTTGACACCGCACCTGCCTCCTGGGCTCACTAATTGGCAGGATTGGACACACACGGGCTAATAGTCTAGTGTTAAAGGCGTCCTAATACCAAATGACAAGTGTATTCCAGTACTAGTCCTAGACACTGACAGAGTATGGGACAGATTGTGTGATCACCATCTAGAACACATCTAATTATAACACACTAGTTTGGTAATTCCAGAAAACATACAAATATGTGAAGCTCCATACACATGCACTCTTCAGAATGCTGCTCCATGGGGTTGATTTACTAAAGGCAAATTCACTGCGCACTACCTGTAGATTTGAGGGGAAGATCAAAATCGGGGGAAGCTCTGCTGATTTCTATCATCCAATCATGTGCAAGCAAAAATGCTGTTTCCTTGCACGTCCCCCTCAGATCTACAGTAACTGCACTTCCTAGTGCACAGTGGATTTTCCTTTAGTAAATAAATACCCATGTCTGTTGTGTACACACTGCTGCCCATCAGGCCACCAATGTGTCTACAGAGCATGCCAATATATAAATCTTTAACAGACAGGCATCCTCACATGTAGCGATGGTGAGCTAGCAGGACAGCAGTAAAAGCTTTTGAATATTTCAGGTTACACAACAGATCCTTTCAGGCACACATACAGAGATTTAGTTAAAAAAAGGACTAGCTGTAAGTGTTGTTTGTTTTTGTTTTTTTTCCTTCTTCCCCAATTGTTGCACACCATAGGCTCAGTTCAATGACCAAACATACCAGGGCAAGGATCTATATTTTCAAAAAAGTGATAGTTATTTTCAGTGGAGTCCAATGAGATTTGACTGCACATAGACCCAGGAATTCATAAAGAATTCTGTCAGGCCTCAACACAACAAATGCCACTGTGTGAGACAGTGCGTGTACCTGGTGGAAACAGAGACACGTATTTGACGCTTAGAGGCCCGCACTTAAGACAGAATGTCCATACCAGACACTCCTCGGTGCAGCTCACGAACGCTGAGATCCCACCCTGGCCATTGTGCCAAAAACGGGTGCATGGCTGAGTAGTTTACATTAGGTTCACCTTGCTTGTGGGTAACGGCAGACTACAGTTGGCAGATTCCTTAGCTGTCAGAAGTTAGTAAATCTGCTGGCTGCCATACACTGAGTTTCAAGCAAAGCAGACGTTATGGTCCTTATGCTCAGCCCACTCCACAGTCTCAGCAGCCATGGAGTTGTAGGGTGGGCAGAGTCTGATGGGGGAACTATGGGGTTTATTTACTAAAACTGGAGAGTGCAAAATTTGGTACAGCTCAAGTTATGAGCTGATTGGCTACTTTGCACAGCGGCACCTGATTCTGAGTGCACCCATTTTAGTAAATATAGCCCTCTGAGTCTACTTCCCTATCAGTCCAAAGAATTATTCCCAAAGCACCTGTTCCTGGAAATGGCTGTAAAGTAAGTAGTTGCTGCAGCGACTATCAGCTGAAGACTGGGAATGGCACAGAACAAGAGAGATGTCACCAGCACACTAAAGAGCTCTGAAAAAACATCCAGAATTTTTATTAAGTTATCCCATCAGTGTAAACCTGCAACATTTCGGAGCCATGCAAGACCCCTTCTTAAGGCATATGACTGGCGCCAATCAGGTCTGCCTTCTGTGTGATTGACAGCAGTTGGCAGATTCCAAAGCTACTTTTCAGCCCAGTAGGGTCTATGGCCACCTGCTTTCAATCACAAGCAAGGTGGACCTGATGGAGATGTGGTCTCTCAACCTCCCTATCAGACTCCACCCACTGTTGGTGTTTGGCCTTTGTCATTGGTTGCTAGAACGCAGGTGGACTGCTTCCCAGCAACCAATGAAGTAACTGGGTGCCTGTATGGCAGCTTAGAGTTGGTCTTAATCGCCTACAGTTTCGTTATCTTCAAACTGTAGGTAACGTTATATATATTTCTCACCTCACCTTACAGGACGGCAACACATGAGATGATAGGCTCCACCCAACAGGAAACACAATCAGTTCACAATTGTTTATAAGGCCCCACCTTATCCCTTGTCCCTCAGTATTGATTGTGTTTCCCACGGCAAAACGTTTGTTTTTTTGTTCTAACCAAAAGACTACAGTTGGTCAGTTGGTACCCCTGTGAGCCAGGTGTAGGAATGCCGACAAGGCTGCACTTACCTGCCGCCTCAGAGCTTCTCACAGGTCGCCCCTAAAAACGGCATTCGTGCAGTCGGTTTGCCTTTTCAAATTCCACGCCGCTCAAGCAGCTCGGGTCTCCTTCCTGGTCTTCCCCGGATACAGCGACACCTACTGGGCAGCTGATGGAAGGGGAAGACTCTGCGCGCTCTAAGCCTCACTCTCAGGCCTCGTACACACGACCGAGTTTCTCGGCAAGAACCAGCAAGAAACTTGCTGGCAGAGATGTCTTGCCGAGAAATTCGTTCGTGTGTATGGTTTTTCGTCAAGAAAACCGACAAGTAATCTCAACGAGAAAATAGAGAACCTGCTCTCTATTTTCTCGTCAGCCTGTTTCTCGACGAGAAAAGTGAGTGTGTGTACACTTGCCTGTCCTCCGGGAAGCCTGCGCATGTTCGAAATGAATTTGACGCATGCGCGGTAGCTTCCTAGGCATAGATAGGGTATACCAAGATGGCGGCGACGGCATCGAATGTGACGAGCGCATGCTCGTCGTAGTCGATGACGTCACCGCGTACGCTCCATTCAAAGAACCGCGGGTTTTTTGAATCAAACGTCTGTACACTCGGCCGGGACAAGTTTCTTGTCCAAGGATCTCGTCGAAAAAAACGACGTGTTTTTTTCGACGAGAAACTCGGCCGTGTGTACGAGGCTTAAGGCTGAACTTCCTGTCACAGCAGGAAGAACTGGAGCCGCCCACTACATGCAAAATTTAAAAGCATGGAGGAGACGCCAGACCCGCGAGGCTGCGGAGACTGAGACTTCTGTGAAACAGAACTCAGTGAGCTGCAAGGAGCAGACAGTCTGTCTGACACCACCTCAATGGACAAGGAGGATGGAAAGACAGCACAGGTGGCTGCAGGCAAATGCAAACCGGGACTGGGTAAGTGCCGGTTTTTTCCTTACCAATAGGGGGTTTGTTTATACCTGCATAGAAGGGTCTATTAATCCCCCTATGTCTTCCTTCTCTGGGAAAGAAGGTCCTGAAGCCACATCATAGGGGATAGAAAGAGTGACTATGAGTTGTTTCCTCTTTTCTTGCAGACTCCCCCAGTGGAACACAGGAGGAGGTCTCTGACAAGCCACCTTCCTCATCCGCTAGCACCAGTGCCAGTAAGAAGTGCGGTAACTGTGGTGATTACCTAAATCCCACCCCAAGCCCTTTTGTTATAGATGCATTAACAAACTGGCTGGGAAAGGAGGCCCTCGGGTCTTATGAAGGATTTTTTCAAATCAGTACAAGAAGAAATGCTGGCCTCTTTACAATCCTTCCGCTCCTCCGTACAAGCATCCTTAGTCTCAGATACTCAGCAGACCACCCCCCCCAGGGGGTCCCTCATCCCAGGAGAGTACAGTGTCCAAACCAGGATTAAGTTCCTCCTTCTCCCTTTCTCAGGGTTGTTCTCTGGTTCAACCTAGAGAAGAGGATGAGCTAGAAGAGGCAGAAAGCCAGGCAGGGTCCGAACTCTCTTCTAAAGAGGAGACTGACTTGGAGCCAGGCAGCGATGCAGAGTAGGTCAGGGTTAATAAACACCTTTTTGGTCTGGAAGATTTAGAAGGACTTCTCCAGGCAATTTATGCCACGGAAGAGATTCCGGAACCAGCCAGGGGGACTTCTGCACAAGATAAAATGTACAGGGGTCTGATAAAAAGCCAGGACAGAGTATTCCCTTTACACCAATCTCTTAAAGAGATGGTCCTTCAGGAATGGAAGATGCCTGAAAAAAGGTTTTTCTACTCCTAAAACCTGGAAAAGGAAATTCCCTTTTAAGGAGGAAGAAGCCAAGGTCCTGTTGTTTAAAATCCCTCGGACGCCGCGCTCTCTCAGGTGACAAAGAAATCTGACCTCTCCTTTTGAGGACGCAGGGAACATTAGGGACAATATGGACCGAAGGTCCGAGTCTCTTCTAAAAAAAAAAGGCATGGGAGGCCAATGTCTCGACAATGGCCCCGGCATTAGCAGCAATCTGCGTTGCTAGAAATGCAGATTGCTGGATAGAAAAACTTAGCAGACATCTATCTCAGGGGAAAAAATCCCAGGACATCATTGATTCCCTTTCGGTGATAGGGAAGGCTGTTGCATTTTTAGCTGACGCAGCCGTAGACTCTGTTAGGGCTTCCGCAAAGACAGCCGCATTGATTAACTCGGCCAGAAGGGCCATTTGGGTTAAAGCCTGGGAGGGCGACCCTACTTCAAAGACCAAGCTATGTGGCTTCCCATTTGAAGGATCCCTACTGTTTGGCTCAGGCCTGGATGATGCCTTATCCAGGTCATCTGAGAAGGGGAAAAAATTTCCTGTAAAACCCAAACGGGAAAGGTATAGGACATTTTTTCGAGGTCCAAAAAAGAACCCAGCAGAAGGTGGCCCTTTGGTAGAGGCAGGCAAAAAGGCAGTTTGCTTTTTCCCTATCCAGGCCAAAATAACAAAGATTCCAAGTGACGCCAAAATCAAAGTCGGGGGCAAATTGTCACATTTCCTTCCCCAATGGGAAGAGATTTCAGACAGTCCCTTTTTGTTCTCAAACTGATCAGGGAAGGCTATCGCCTAGAATTCTCATCAGAGCCCCCTCCTACGGTCACTTTAACTCCTCTCCCCAAGGATGTTGTAAGGAAGAAAGCCCTTTTTAGAGGGCATTCAGGAACCAGTAGATCAGAAAGTAGTAGTCACGGTTCCAGAGGATCAGTTTTTCCAAGACTTCTATTCCCACATTTTTTTGGTTCCAAAGCCCTCTGGAAAGTTCCGCCTGATCATAAATCTCAAGAACCTAAACAAGTTCTTAGATTACAAAAAATTCTCCATGGAGAGCGTGTACTCGATAAGGAAGAATCTATTAAAGGATGTCTTTATGACCACCCTGGATCTCAGGGATGCTTATCTGCATGTCCCGATTATTATTTTTTCGGGACATCAGGCCTTCCTCAGATTTGCGGTGGTGACACCGGAGGGAACTTCCCACTGGCAGTTCAGGGCACTTCCCTTTTGGACTTGCGGCAAGTCCAAGAATCTTCACAAAGATTCTGGCGGAAGCAGTGGCCCATCTCCAGGGCATAGATTTAATACCATACCTGGACGACCTGCTCATTTCAGGTCCTTCAGCCACTCAGGTCAGTACAGACACCCTGAAGGTGATCTCAACCCTGGAAAAACTAGGGTGGCTAATAAACTTGGAAAAGTCCTCCCTAAAACCAGCCCAGGTTCAGACATAACTAGGCGTTCAAATAGATTCTCAGGCTCAGAGACTGTTCCTCCCAAGAGAAAAGGTGGAAAAATAGGATTTTTATAACAGCTTACCTGTAAAATCCTTTTCTTGGAGTACATCACGGGACACAGAGCGACATAGTCATTACTAATGGGTTATATAGATACCTTCAGGTGCTGGCACTGGCAACTTCCAAAACCGGAAGTACCCTCCCCTATATAAGCCCCTCCCATCCGGGAGCACCTCAGTTTTGTAGCAAAGCAATAAGTGTCCCTAAAGAGGGGTGGGAGCTCTGTGTCCCGTGATGTACTCCAAGAAAAGGATTTTACAGGTAAGCTGTTATAAAAATCCTATTTTCTTTCTCGTACATCACGGGACACAGAGCGACATAGTCATTACTAATGGGATGTCCTAAAGCAATGCCCAACGAGGGGGGGGGGATACACCATACATAAGCTGAGCGCTATCAGACATGAGGATCTTTTGCGGCCTGCAACACACTGCGCCCAAAGGCGACATCCTCCTGACTTCTAACGTCCACCTGGTAGACCTAGTAAACATGTGTACTGAAGACCATGTTGCGGCCTTACAGATTTGAGCCAGGGAGGCCTGGTGATGCGCTGCCCATGAAGTTCCAACTGCTCTCGTGGAGTGCGCTCTAACTTTGAACGGAGGCGGTCTCCTTCTCAAGCCATAGGCTTGCATAATGACCTGTTGAATCCACTTGGCTAAAGTAGATTTTGACGCTGCCTGACCCTTTCTGGGGCCTTCCGGCAGAATAAACAAAGTATCCGTTCTGCGAATCTGAGCAGTGGCTTTTAGATAAGCTTTAACTGCTCTTACTACATCCAAAGAATGCAATAACTTTTCCTCTACCGAACTAGGTTTGGGGAAAAAAGAAGGCAGAACCACATCTTGGTTCAAATGAAAACCTTGATACCCCCTTAGGAAGAAAGGCTGGATGAGGACGTAACACTACTCTGTCCTTATGGATAACCAGATATGGCTCCCTACAGGACATAGCTGCTAATTCCGACACTTTTTTAGCCGAACAAATGGCTACTAGAAAAAACAATTTCCTGGTGAGAAGAACCAAGGAAATATGCTGTAATGGTTCAAATGGTTGTTTCTGTAGAACCGACAGAACCAGGTTTAGATCCCATGGACATATGGGAATATTAACCGGAGGACTAATACGCATCACTCCTTATCTAAAGGCTTTGACTAGTGAATGCGAAGCCAAGGGCCTTTGAAAAAATATTGACAAGGCCGAAAACTGACCTTTGATAGTACTCAAGGCAAGCTTCCTATCTACAGCCCACTGTAGGAAGTCCAGACTCCTACCTATTACGTACTTATGTGGATGCCATTTCTTGGCCTCACACCTTGCGATGTACGCCTTCCAGATTCTATAGTAGATCTGCCTGGATACCGGCTTCCTGGCATTGATCATGGTAGATACCACAGGATTAGAGAGCCCTCTCTTTTTTAGAATGTGGGCTTCAATAGCCAGGCCGTCAAACCTAGGGCTGGTAAGGAAGGGTGGTATATCGGTCCTTGCGAAAGCAGGTCCGGACGACGTGGGAGAGTCCAAGGACTCCCCACTGACATTTTACAATCTCCGCGTACCACGCTCTTCGGGGCCACGCTGGAGCCACCAGAATCACTGGTTTCTTTTCTACCCTGATTCTGCGGAGTAATCGAGGTAACCATTGTGGCGGTGTGAATGCATATATCAGCTTGAACTGATCCCAAGGGAACACTAGGGCATCCGAGCCGCAAGCTAGGGGATCCCTTGTCCGAGAGACAAACCTGTCCACCTTTGCGTTGAATCTGGATGCTAGAAGATCTACATCCGATGTTCCCCACTGCTGACATATTGTCCAGAAAACCTCGGGGTGAAGGGACCATTCCTCTGGGCATAATTGCTGGCGACTTAGAAAGTCCGCCTTCCAATTCTCCACTCCTGGAATGAATACCGCAGATATGGCTGGGACATATCTTTCTGCCCATTTCAGGATGTAATTTACTTCCCTCTGGGCTGCACGACTCCTGGTGCCCCCCTGATGATTGATATATGCCACTGCTGTGGCATTGTCTGATTGAATTCTGACAGGGGACCCTTGGAGTTTGGATGTCCATGCTACTAGGGCATACCGGGCTGCTCGTATCTCTAAGAGATTGATGGGCAGGGCCTTTTCTGCATCCGACCATCTGCCCTGGAGAGACCATTGCTCCAGTACTGCTCCCCAGCCTATAAGGCTGGCATCTGTAGTGACCACCTTCCAAGAAATCGGACTGAAGGATTTCCCTTTTTCCAGATTCTGGGGAACCAACCACCAACGGAGGCTCTTGCGAACGGAAGGGGACAAGGACATTGTAAGTCTAGGGCCTGAACTTTGTTGTTCCAGGCTGACAGTATGGCCCCTTGCAAATTCCTTGAATGGAATTGACCGTAGGGTACTGCTTCGAATGATGCCACCATTTTTCCCAGCAGCCTCATGCACAGGCGTATGGACGGCTGTCTTTTTTGTACCCACTAAGTGGATCAAATCTTTCAAAGACAACACCTTTCCTCGAGGCAAGAATATTTTTCTCTGGCCTGAATCCAACCTTAGCCCCAAGTATTCCAGACTTTTGACTGGTTTTTAGGGCTGACTTGTCTCGGTTGATAATCTAACCGTGAGATTCCAGATACTTGATTGTCTTGTGAACGACCACGTCTAGTTTTTTCACTGAGTGGTCTATCAGCAACAAGTCATCTAGATATGCCATTATCATTACACCTTGTGTTCTTAGATTGGCCAATAAAGGGCCAGAATTTTTGTAAACACTCGTGGTACTGTGGCCAAACCGAAGGGTAAGGCTCTGAACTGAAAATGGCGCCCTTCTACTGCAAAGTGTAGAAATTTTTGGTGGACTGGAAAGATGGGAATGTGCAAATAAGCATCTTTGATGTCGATCGCGGCTAACCAATCCTCCCCTTGTAGGGCAGTGGCCACCGATCGGATCGACTCCATCGGAAAGTCCTGATATACAGGAATTTGTATAGCCCTTTTAGAATTAATATGGGCCTCCCGTTCGCGTTTGCTTCGGGACTGTAAAGAGGTTTGAGTAAAACCCGAACCCTCATTCTTCCAGGGGAACCTCCATAATTACTCCTTGGAGCAATAGTTGTTCTAGTGCCAACAGGAGGGACTCTCTCTTCCGGGGATCCCTTGGCACGTTTGACCTCAAAAATGGGAAGGAGGAGAGTCTTTTAACTCCAAACTGTATCCCAAACATACTGCGGAGAGCACCTATCTGTTTTGATCGTGTCCCGCCAGGTCTCTTGCGAACAACTGGAGTCCTCCCCCCACCCGACTGAGTGGGGGCAACCCTTCAATGAATTTAACTTTGGGGGAGGTTTTGTACCTCCCCTGACCCAGGGTTTCTCATTACCCTGCTATTGTCCCTGTTTTTTACCCCCGGGAATTGACCGAGGAGGCCGTCGGAACTGTTACACAGCCGATGCCCCAGGGACTGGAGAAGCAGGCCTCTTAAAGAGGGACCTCTAACTCTGTTTTTAACCGGCAAGAGCGTATTTTTACCGCTGGAAATTTTCTGGATATATTTGTCCAGGTTTTCCCTGAATAAGCGTTCACCATGAAATGGGACGCTAACCAGCCATTCTATACAGGGAGCTTCAGCAGACCAGTTTTTGAGCCATAGAAGCCTACGCATATGTACTATAGACAGCGTAAGGCGGGAGGCCTGATGGACTGAATCCTTTATGGCGTCAACTGCAAAGCCTAAGGCTCTAGGTAGATCAGCTAGGGCAAGGCCTGCTGATCTGGCAAGTCCCTCAAGACCTGTTTCAACTGATCCTTCACTGCTTAGCAGACCTCACTGCTGGTTGTGTCACCAAGCTTGCTGTAGAAAGAAGCAGACTTTCATAAGGACTCCAATCTTTTATCTATTGGGTTCTTGAACATTTGGACATTATCCACTGGACATGTCAGTGATTTATACATACAAGAGATGGCTGCGTCCACTGTAGGGACCTTCCATTTTTTGATGAACTTATCCTCCATGGGATAGACCACCGGAAATCTCTTGGGGGAATAAATATTTTCTCAGGACGTTCCCAATCCTGGTAAATGAGCCCTTTCAGTAAAGGGTGAAGTGGAAAAGAACAGACAGTCTGGGGGCTTCTAGCGACCCCAACGAGGATACAGTAGTGGTTGATGGTTCCGCAAGGTGCATTTTTAAATGCTGATCGGACCATGTTAGTCAGAGACTGAACCCATAATCTTTCAGCTTGAGATGCTGAGAAAAGGTTCCCCCACTGTTGATTCCTCTATAACAGAATCAACCTCATCCTGATCCCCTTCAGGCAGGTCGATCCCTGTATGGGACTATTGCTCTGCTAACAGGCACTCTGAAGGAGGAGACGGAGATCGGGCGTGCTTTCCCTGACAGGGAGGCAGCGATCAATGTTGACAATCTCTCTCTAATCCTCCCAGAGCTGAGGAAAAAACCTCCTCTGTTACATACACAGGAGCAGGTGAACTGAGGACAGCCACAGTACCAAGTACCCCTGCGGGGTCTCTACGGTCACTTACCTCTGAACTTCAGGGGAGACTGGTGCAGCAGAAGCATGCCCAAGATCCTCAGAGCCCGATGAGACCCCCTTCGCTTCCTGGAAGATTCAGTTCCGGAGCTTCTGGACGGCATATTCCTAAGCCTAAAGCTGAGGTATTCCAGCCGTAATACACCACTTTTACTGAGAATAGTCTAGCACAATTGCTGCTATATCACAGTTGGTGTCTACTAAAGTGCCTTTCTAGGGGATGCCTGCATCAACCGCCTCTGTGTGCCTTTATACTGTTGCTAGCTCTGTCTGTGCACTTCAATAGCCAGCTATAATGTGCTTTAAAACACGCTGGACGCCCGCACATGCACAGTAGTGCCGCGGCGCACACCTGAGCTTCATCCACCCGCTCCGCCCCTTTTCCAGATCGCCTCTATATATAGAGGCGCGGGCACGTGCGCCTTCGGCGCCTTTTTTGAAAACAATAAGGAGCTAGATGGGAGCCAGGGTCCCTTTGCCGCAGGGCCCGGGGATGGATGAGCGCAGCAACAGGGCAGAGGAGACAGCTTCCCAGCAGAGAACATACCAACTGCCTGGATTTGATTCTGGAAGAAAAAAATCCACATTACAAGAAAAAGAACCATAGCGGCCTCTAGTGTCTAACACAGGTACCGCGGTCTTACTTTTTTTTTTTTTTTTTCTTGCCTACTATTAAAATTTTTACATTTTCTCAGTAGTAACAGGCATACACAGAATATTAGCGGGAATACCTTAGGTAACAGGCAGAAAGACAAAATAGGCTTGGGGGTCCCTCAATAGAACCAAGTTCCCGAGGGCCCCCACTTACCTTTTCCTCGCCGCAGGACTCTGTTTGGTCCACAGAAGCCCAAACTTCACCTATCACGGCAGGCATTGTAATCAAACCTTCAGGGACCGGGTTCCCAAGGATTCCACTCCCCTGGACCTGTATAGCACCCTGCACAGAAAACATCTTGGTCGTGGGTATGACCAGAGCTCTGGATCCCAGGGTCCAGCCCTCCTAAGAGAGGCATTACAGGCAAAACCTTGCTCTTCTCTTGCAAGGCCCGGGTACCGACCGTTTAGCTATGAAGCTTTTTTGGTCGGATCCGGAATGGCTTACTGAGGCCCAAAAGAACCTGTACGCAAGCTCAGTGAAAAACACATGTTTCTTCTTGGCCAACACCTTAGACACTGGCAAAAAACTGAGGTGCTCCCGGATGGGAGGGGCTTATATAGGGGAGGGTACTTCCGGTTTTGGAAGTTGCCAGTGCCAGCACCTGAAGGTATCTATATAACCCATTAGTAATGACTATGTCGCTCTGTGTCCCGTGATGTACGAGAAAGAAAGATTGTCTTAGCTGCCAAAAGGCTAAGAGAGGTTCCTGTATGTTCCAGAAGAGAGATCCTCAGAGTTCTAGGTCTCATGTCAGCAAGCATTCCTGCAGTAGTTTGGGCACAACTGCATTCAAGAGACCTACAATTCTTCCACCTTTCCTCTTGGGACAAAAGGAACGATTCCATAGATGAAGATGTAATCATTCCCCTTGAGGTAAGATCATCCCTGGAGTGGTGGTCAATCCCAGGCAATCTGCAAAAAGGCAGACCATGGAATCAGTGGGATCCAATAAGACTCACCACGGATGCAAGTGCCCAGGGATGGGGAGCTCATCTAGGGGTAGCCAAGGCTCAGGGTTCCTGGCGGAAGGAGGTAGCCGAATCCTCGTCAAACCTCAGGGAACTGAGAGCGGTGGGCGAAGCTCTAAAAGCCTTCGAGAAAATAGTCACGGGAAAAGGTTTTAGTGTGTTCAGACAATGCTACGACTGTAGCATACTTGAACCACCAGGGGGGAACCAAGTCCAAGAGGCTTCTGACATTAACAATGGAGATCCTGACCTGGACGGAACACAGGTTAGTCTCCTTAGCAGCCGTCCACATAAGAGGAACAGACAACAAGGAAGCAGGCTTCCTCAGTCGCCAGCCTATCAGACAGGGGGATTGGGAACTAAAGGTAGAAGTGTTCCAAATGATAGTTCAAAGATTTGGCTGCCCCGAGATAGACCTCTTTGCCAGTCAGAAAAACAGAAAGGTCAGGAGGTTCTTCTCCCTTTCTCGGGAGAGCGAGTCAGAGGGCCTGGATGCCCTGGCTCAAAGCTGGACATTCCAGTTGGCATACGCCTTCCCCCCCTCCTGGCTCTGATTCCGAGAGTCATCCAAAAGATCAGCCAGGCTTCGGGCAGAGTCCTCCTAGTGGCCCCTTGGTGGCCAAGAAGGACTTGGTTTGCAACCCTGAAGTCGCTATCGGTAGCGCCCCCCTGGAAGCTTCCAAACATCCCGGACCTTCTGTCACAGGGTCCAGTTGTACACTCCAGACCGGAATTCTTTCAGCTCACGGCTTGGTTAGTGAGTGACAAATCCTTAAGGGGAAAGGTTGCTCAGACAGAGTGATAGATACTTTACTCTTAGGCAGGAAGCCGATGACAAGAAAAATGTACTTTTAAAGTTTGGAAAGTTTTTTTTGTACTTGGTGTAAACAAAAACAAATGGTTTCCACCTCTATTCCGGTAATCCTGGAATTTCTCCAAGACGGGTAGAGAAAGGTGTGGCTGTCAACACTCTTCGAGTACAAGTGGCAGCCCTTTCAGTTTTTCTTGACGCTAGGATAGCGAAGGAACCTTTCGTTAAAAGATTTTTGGTAGCCAGAGATAGGGCTACTCCTGTCAGGAAAGATAGGTTCCCACCTTGGGACCTAACTAGGGTTCTAGAGGCGTTATCTAGTCACCCTTTTGAACCCTTAGAAGAAGTTTAATTTAGATTTTTGACCATAAAATTAGCCTTTCTCCTGGCAATCACTACTGCCAGGAGGGTAGGGGACCTGCAGAGTCTTTCCATCAAAGAACCTTTCTTAATAATCCTACCGGATAGGATCATCCTCAAGCCAGATCCATTATATCTGCCTAAGGTGTCGTCAGCGTTCCATAGAACTCAGGTAATGACCTTGCCATCCTTCTGTGAGAATCCTAGAAATGAAGGAGAGAAAAAATTTAATTGTCTAGACGTCAGGAGATGCCTCCTTTATATATTTACAGAGGGTTGAGGATTTTAGAAGATCTAATCATCTTTTAATCCTTTTTTCTGGAATTAGAAAGGGACTCCAAGCATCAAAGTCCTCAGTCTCCAGGTGGATGAGGCAAGCCATTAATTTAGCGTATGAAAACTCAGGCATACCTGCACCAGAAAAGTTGAAAGCACACTCAACTAGAGCCCTAGCTACCTCATGGGCTGAGAAAGCAGGGGCCTCCTGGGAGCAGATCCGCAACGCAGCCACCTGGTCCAGTCAAGACACCTTCCTGAAGCACTACCGTGTGGAGGTCCTATCGCAGCAAGACCTAGCCTTCGGTCTAAAAGTGTTACAGGCAGTGGTCCCACCCCAAGTTAGGCCTGTGGATTCCTTTTATTATCCTCTCATGTGTTGCCGTCCTGGAAGGTGAGGTGAGAAAACCGATGGTTACTTACCGATAATGGTGTTTCTACGAAACCTTCCAGGACGGCAGGCCTACTTCCTGCCCTGTTGTGGGTAGAGGAGTATATACACACTAAGTGGCAAGTATTTAAGATGTTGAATAGTCCTTGTGATCTAGTGGGAGTGTTACTTTACAACTACTGAGGGACAAGGGATAAGGTGGAGCCTTCTAAAAAATTGTGAACTGATTGTGTTTCCTGTTGGGTGGAGCCTATCATCTCTCATGTGTTGCCGTCCTTGAAGGTTTCATAGAAACACCGTTATCGGTAAGTAACCATCGTTTTTTTTATTTATTGCAGTCATTGCGCCACATTGTAAAAGTGATGCAAATAATGAATCTGTCATTCGTGTCCAAGATCTTTCCCAGTGCTTTTGTGAATTGAGTGCTGTTGTTTTTTTTTTTTTTTTTTTTAAAGTAGCCACTAGCCATACTACCAAAAAAGTGGGCTTTAAAGCTAAACACCAGCCTCAGAGATTTTATATACGTTTCTAAGGAAAAAGTTGCCTCTTGTAATGATGCGTAAAATATTTACAGTGTCTCTGTTTACGCTATAATATTTTCATTAGTTTGTTGAATACTGCTGTCAGCGGCAAACTATTGGCGCTGAGGGTATGAGAGCTGCGATAGTGAAGTAATCCGGTTTACCCTTCCTTTCCCTCTGTCAATTCACAGAACAAATTGTATTCTGTTCAAGGCGTTTTTGTAATGAACAGAGGGGAGATCCTGATGTTTACTCTCCCCTCCTCTCTCGTTGTCCATTCACAGAATCGCTTCACTGTCATAACAGCAGCTCTCATTCTCACAACTCCAGGTAGTCAGTAGGCCTAAAATATTTTTCTCTATGAATAGTCTGTTTTCCCCTTTTTTAATTTGGAGAGGTAATCATTCCATTTTTTTTTCCCAACAGGAGAAACACGATGGCTAGAAGTGGGATAAGAAGTTCAGCTCTGGCCAGGGCAGAAGCCCAGCTTTCTGGTCAGAGGGTCCCTATGAAATCTAAGGATTCTAAAGATGAACTGCAAGTTGGTGTTCACCATGGACGTACCTATTAAAGTGGTTCTAAAGGCAGAAGTTTTTTTTTGATCTTAATGTATTCTGTGCATTAAGATACAAAACCTGTGTGCAGCAAGCCCCCCTAATACTTACCAGAGCCCCATCTTAATCCAGCAATGTTGCACAAGAGCATTGTCTGTCCAGGACACTCCCTCCTGATTGGCTGAGACACAGCAGCGGGTGCCATTGGCTCCTACTGCTGTCAATCAATATCAGTGAGCCAAAGACGAGAGAGAGGGGTTGGACAGAGCCACAGTTCCATGTCTAAATGGACACACAGAGCAGCAGCCTGGCTCAGGTACCCCCAAAGAAGTGCTTCTCTGTGTCTGCAAAAAATGTGGATGAGCCCCCCCCCTAAGTCTCAACCATGCTCAGTAAAGGGCTGGTGTCATCCGAGGAATCGAAGCATGAACATGCCTTGCTATTCTGTCAAGTAGACATCGACTGTAAAGGCACCCGACAGGAAAGTTGGGAAAGTAGGCAATATTTAAGTAGCATAAAAGGCATGCTATGTAGAAAGAATATGTTCATGCTTTTAATTTTAGAACCCTCCTTTTTGCATTAAAGATACCAGTTTGTGGTGTTGGGATGCTTAAATAATTACTATAATTAAAGGCAAAACCCCAAGAGATTCTAACTTGCAGGGATTTCCTCTCGCATCCTGTTTGGTTATGGGACAGGAAAGAAAGGGATATCTTCCCATTGGGACAAAGAGGGCAAAAATAAACCTTACATGGGTTATAATTCTCCTTTACTCTATCCAAATTGGGAAAATAAAAGTTTTGCTTTATAGTTCTACTATAAAATTTTGACTTTGGTGATTTATCTGAACCTAAACAAAAATATGTACTTGTATATGCTGCTATTGATTCACCCTTACTTCATTTAACGTTAAAACTACTTTGTCTTTTAGGAATACATGCGTGCGCTCAGCAACAAAACAAGCGCGTTAAAACTATCACAACCATCAATTGCTAACCTAAGTGATTTATCGGCTTCAGAACAAGAAAGTGAAAAGTATAAAGGTACTGTTAGCCCTCAACAGTCAACAGGAACCCAAAGCCGTTTTTTAAAGAAAAAAAACCCAGCCAGTAAAGATACTCAGAGCAATGTCAAACCAGCAAATGTGGTGGCAAAGCCACGACCTGTGCAGTCCAAGATGCCGACCAGTGCAGCACTGAAGAGACTAGCAGAATTTGAGAACCGACATCGATTGAGGTATACCTGGGGGGAAAATCTACACACTCTGCTGCTTTTAGTATTTGACATTCAGTTTACATGGTAACCTTATTCCATATTTTTATTTTTTACAGAAAAGTAGACCTGGACATCTCTGAGAATGACTCTGACCTGAGGACTTCGGAGGAAAGACCATTCTCCAACAGGTCAAGTAGTGAACTCAGCTTCCGAGGGAACAGGTTTTTGAAGAAAAAAGTCAATATAAAGGAACCAGAGCCCGTGGAACAGATCCGGACACCTTCTGTCAGGGGTAGTTCAGCAGATAAGAGGCGAGTTGCAGAGAGTGAGGAGGAAGAAATGCTCCAGCTGGTTGGAAGTTCGGTGGAGTTTTCAGAAGCCGATGAGAAGTGGTTGAAAATGCTGGTGAGCTTAACCTGTGGAGTCTATGCACAATGGGAGAATGTTTGGAATGATTTATCAGCAGCTGTTATGAGTTTTAGTATAGAAAGAGAAAATGCCTATCTGTATTACCCACTGTGGGGTTGATTTACTACAGAAGAATACTGTGCACTTTGTAAGTGCAGTTGCACTTTTTTTTAAGTGTAGTAAAGCTTCACTTTGTCCAGAATACGCAATCCGTGCAAAGAAAATAAAAGGCAAAAAAGGCTTTTTTTTTTCTTGCACATGATTGGATGATGGCAATCAACAGAGCTTTACTACATTTACTAAGCTCTGGGGAAAATGGCTGCAACTGCACTTGCAGAGTGCAGTCCATCTGCCTTTAGTAAATCAACCCCTTTGTTTAATGGATTGTCTCATTCCTAGTTTATTTACTGCTACTAGAACACAAGTCTCCTAAAATACAGGGACAACATTTTAGAATTGTGGCTGTAATATGGCATGTCTTGTGTCAGGAACAGGGCATGCTGAAAAATCCATGCTGATTCAGTTTCCGTGTCTAATTTGTCCTAAGATAAAAGCAAAAATATTAAGATGGAAATATAGCTGCAATCACTGTTGACGTTTTTAAACATGCAAGATATGGGGCTGTTATACTGATCATTCAGTATCCAGTTTTGTTTTCTCTCTCTAATGCCCTGTACACTCTATAAGAAAATCAGGTGAACATTTTGGTTCGAGGTACAATTCTACGACTTTCTGATCGTGTGTGTGTACACAACTTTTGACAGCCGATTCCGACCTTCCCAATGAAAATTTCCAAAATTTTTCTCATACAGAGTGAGCGATTTTTCCTTTTTTTTAAGGTGTACCATTTTCGTACAAGAAATATCAGATACGAAAGACTGCGCATGATCAGATCACAACCAATAACAAAAATAAAGCCTTTGTACGAGAATTTTCGTACGTTATGCTGTGAACATCGAGGAAAACCAGCCGATCGTTTGCTCAATTTTCTCATAGCGTGTACAGGGCAATACGGTCTCTCTACAACCCTTGAAAGGGCTAGCATGCTTCATGTATTTCTTTTAGTCTTAAAGCGGAGGTTCCGCGGCATTTTTTATTTTTTTTTTCCGCTTGCATGCAAAGTATTTTTAGATCACCAATTTGTACTCACGTGTTTGGTGACTTTAAACCTCCCCTGTCTTTTTTCTGGCAAAAGATGCACTTTTAAAATCAGCCGTCTGAATTTTCCATTTTGCTTGTGGGCATTTTGAAGCCCACAAGCACTGACTTCCTGGTGGTGGACGGTGTAATGCAGAAAAAGTTCCCCGGCGGATAAGGTTCCCCCCCCTGTACTGCGCATGCGCGGCACGAACCTCAACGGAGTTTCCGAAAGTAGCCGAACATGTAGAGCTGCGAGTTAGCTCTACACGGCCCCTGCGCAATGACTAGGAGTCATGTAGAGCTGACTGCGCAGGTGCTGTGTAGAGCCGACTCGCAGCTCTTCATGTTCGGCTACTTTCGGAAACTCCGTTGAGGTTCGTGCCGCGCATGCGCAGTACAGGGGGGGGAACCTTATCCGCCGGGGAACTTTTTCTGCAGGACATGTCACATCTGGGCGAACTCCCAGATTACATTGCGGGTGAATAGAAACGCCTACTCCCGTGGGAGTGAGTACCCGGAAGACGAAATTGAAATGACATTAGTACGGTATGTACTACATAAAAAAAAAAAGTGGCTACTGTATATGTTCGTTCTTTAAGGAGTGTGCTTGTATATGGATGTTATTTTGCCTGAACCTCCGCTTTAAGGAATTATTATTATTTCTCCATCCTTTTCACATGGTCAACGCATGTAGGATTCTTTTTTTCTTATATCTATTGTAGCTGGATAGTTGGAGCTGCTGTTAATTTTTTTTTATTCTCCGTTTATCAATTTTCATTCAAAGATCTTTTTTCAGATAAATTTGACTAACTGAATTTGTTGGTACACAGATCTGTAACCAAAGATTTAAAGCAAGTGCAGTAATGCTACCATCACCTTACTATTACTACATCGTTGGCTTATGCCATAAACTGTGCTGTTTTATTCATTCTTTCCTTTTATTTCTATTCTTTCCTATTGCACACTCTTCTCAATCTCTTTAATTTACCACTATTTCAAGTAATGGGGGCATTTGTTTTCCTTCAGATCGTTTAAAGTAATTGTGAATGCTCTTCTTCCTTTTATTTTTTTTTTATTTTTTTTTCTTCTCCTCTTCTGGGGTCCCATGCCAGCGCTCTTGGCTCCCCCTCTTCTCAGTGTGCCACCATAGGAAGTCGTTTCCTATAGTGGCACACCTGGGTGCTTGATGCTGGGCTGTTTGTATTTCATTGACTCACACAGTGTGGCTTGGCTTCACTGCCTGCTCCCTCTTCTCATGATATGATTTGACTGACCACAGCAGAAGCCAATGGCTTCCTCTGCAGCCATGCTTGTGAGTTGGAAAAAGTGCTAACAGAATTTTTTTATAAATGGGATGTAGGTACCCCTTTATGTATAAAAGATACAGTATTTGGAGAAAATTTAGTTGAGGCTATAATGGACATTTATGGTACCATATGTAGCAATACCCCCGAAGGGGCCGCTGATTAATTTTGGGTCATGCAAACTACCTCCCATGGCTCCTGTTGTCAGGGTAAAGAGTTTAGAAAAGTCAACGTCCACACAGATGTAAAACCTCAACAGTTAGGCTTTATATTCTTTTGCTGTAGAACTTTAGAGAAAGTGGGAAACGAGAGAAGTAGGGGAAGGTTCAGGCACGCGGTACAAAAGATGCAAACAGTCCGTATATTCGCCACTCAAGCCTGAGTGGGTATTGCTCACCCGGATAGTCCCCTCTCACGGTCCTAGCAACCGGAATGATGCAGTGATGAGTCTTTAGACAGTTTCTGCCACAAACTGCTATAGGTGAACTTGGGTCTCTGCCACAGACCTGGTGAACTTGGGTCTCTGCCACAGACCTGGTGAACTTGGGTCTCTGCCACAGACCTGGTGAACTTGGGTCTCTGCCACAGACCTGGTGAACTTGGGTCTCTGCCACAGACCTGGTGAACTTGGGTCTCTGCCACAGACCTGGTGAACTTGGGTCTCTGCCACAGACCTGGTGAACTTGGGTCTCTGCCACAGACCTGGTGAACTTGGGTCTCTGCCACAGACCTGGTGAACTTGGGTCTCTGCCACAGACCTGGTGAACTTGGGTCTCTGCCACAGACCTGGTGAACTTGGGTCTCTGCCACAGACCTGGTGAACTTGGGTCTCTGCCACAGATCTGGTGAACTTGGGTCTCTGCCACAGACCTGGTGAACTTGGGATGCGTCCGGGAATCTTCTGCCACAGGATTTTAAAAGTCCCTAACTTCTAGCCGAGCAATAATAGAGCCTTTAAGCCGGACCGGCGTATTGCAGGGCTTTTAGTATAGTGGATCCCTCCTTGAATGGGTTGCCAGGCCTCTCCCGAGACATCGGCGTCTCGCCAGTCTCCTCCGGGGCAGGTCCTCCCCCAGCTCCACTCCTCAAGAGCCTCCTTCCCACGGATGGACAGCTTGGGATACCTTCAGAAATGTAGGCCCAAACCAGCAGAGATGTAGCCTCGGGCTGAAGGTGCCCGGGGCTAGAACACACACACGCACCCCGTGCCATGAGGGCCACGAGGCGCACCAGGAAGAACCCTTCTCAATGGTGTCTTCCCCTTATGTACCCCTCCCCAGCATACACAGCGGGCCAACCACGCCGGCTGCCGAGAAGGGACACTCAATACGCTGTGATACACCCGAATTCCAACATGGGCCAGCGGTGGCAGAGCCACCTATGGGTGAACGGGGAAAATAACTGCCAGGCAGTATCACAACCAAAGCAGAAGCAAGAATTCAGAGCAATCGGTAGGTCTGAGCTCAACTATTGGCTCAGACTATCCCCTAAATTTAAACATAGCGTCCCAACCATTTGGGATGGGCGCTACACATGCAAAAGATTGGGATACACAAAATGGATATAAAAAGTTGACTTTTTATATTATATTACAACAACATACTAAAACATACATATCTTAAAAATGAGGGAGGAGGTGTGTTACTCTAAGTTCACGGATGAGGAGAAGCTGTACATTGCATGCTCAACATGTTTTGCGGAAATAGTCACCGATTCTTCAGGAGCTTTTTACATTAAATATTATAGAGAAGAGATCATTATTATACTTCAAATAAAAGAAAAATAGAAATATTTAATCATAACGTCAAACTTTTGAGGTCATTAAATGTGATAAATACAACGTGTGGTGGTGTCCCTCACCTTACTCAGGACATAATGTCAGGGATGTGCCCCCCCCCCACATAGCAAGGGGGAGGGGGCACAGCCTGTAGTCTGATAGAAAAATTATAAAAGTCAAACTAAGTTCAGGTGTATGCTGCCATAAAGCGGACACAATTAAATCAGTCTAGACTGGTATATGTTGAAAAAATACACACCGTAACAACGGGTGCAGTGGTCTGAGACAGGTCCTCTTAGGAATCAGGCTATGGAGACGTCCAAAAGATTTTAACAGCCGCAACACACTACAGAAAGAAGACATCACATTGGGATCCAAACTATTATAAAAGTGTGTGTGTGTGTGTGTTTGTGTATATATATCTCAATGTCAGCGTATAAAGGTGCTATGCTTTACTGCTTTACCCTATAGAACAGATCAACTGTAGAGGTGTGTGTGTGTGTATATATATATACACACACACACACACACACACACACACACACAACCCCCCCCCCCCGACTGGTGGAGGGCTGCAGTGATGGTTGACTTTCTACAACTTTCTCCCATCTCCCGACTGCATCTCTGGAGCTCAGCCACAGTGATATTTGGGTTCTTCTTTACCTCTCTCACCAAGGCTCTTCTCCCCCGATAGCTCAGTTTGGCCGGACGGCCAGCTCTAGGAAGGGTTCTGGTCGTCCCAAACGTCTTCCATTTAAGGATTATGGAGGACACTGTGCTCTTAGGAACCTTAAGTGCAGCAAAACATTTTTTGTAACCTTGGCCAGATCTGTGCCTTGTCACAATTCTGTCTCTGAGCTCTTCAGGCAGTTCCTTTTGACCCCATGATTCTCATTTGCTCTGACATGCACTGTGAGCTGTAAGGTCTTATATAGACAGGTGGTGGCTTTCCGAATCAAGTCCAATCAGTATAATCAAACACAGCTGGACTCAAATGAAGGTGTAGAACCATCTCAAGGATGATCAGAAGAAATGGACAGCACCTGAGTTAAATATGAGTGTCACAGCAAAGGGTCTGAATACTTAGGACCATGTGATATTTCAGTTTTTCTTTTTTAATAAATCTGCAAAAATGTCAACAATTCTGTGTTTTTCTGTCAATATGGTGTGCTGTGTGTACATTAATGAGGGAAAAAAATGAACTTAAATGATTTTAGCAAATGGCTGCAATATAACAAAGAGTGAGAAATTTAAGGGGGTCTCTCTCTCTTTCCTCTTCTTTCCTCCTTTTCTCTCTTCTCTTTTCTTCCTCCTTCTTCTTTTTTTTTTTTTTTTCTTTCTCTTTCTTCTCTCTTTCTTTCCTTCTTCTTTTTTTTTTTTTTTTCTCTTTCTCTTTTCTCTTTCTTTTTTTTTTTTCTTGGTATGCATTTTACATTTATTGCAATTTAAAATTTATTGCAATTCTGCCTTTTTTTTTTTTTTTTTTTTTTTTTCTTTATACCATGTTTCATGTTGCTCATATTTACAGTTTAACATAAAACATAGTACTGTTTCACATCCTTAACCCACCTTCGGCTTACCCAAACCTCTGGATTATTTTCCCCACATAAATTTATATATCTTTGAATTTGACGCAGGTATGCCCACACAGCCACATCATCCATTCACTGGATCTGTAAATAAAAAAAAAAACTACAAGTTTCATCTGCTATTGCAGCAGAGGGACTTGTGGTTCTCAATTAAAAATAAGTGTGGTGACGTCATCCTCGATTACTTCCTCCATCCCCAAAACCTCTATATAGACCTCACGCTAGAGGAAGAGTCTGGGCTTTGAGCCCGTGATGCACTGGATGCAGCTGCAGTGCTCCCCAGGCTCCAATGCAAACATTTATTAATGCACCTTCTCCTTTTATGAACTTATAATAATTAAAAAAAAAATATGCCTTTAAGCAATATGTAAATTGTTTTCTCCTAAATAGAAACCACCTAGAACTCCCTCGCCGCCCAGCAGAATAACACCACGCAGAAACCTGCACCGGAGTCCTTCAGCTCTTGGTTATTTCTCTCCACGCCGTCCTCCTTCTCGTTTTTCTTCCAGAACTCCCTCTCCTCCTAGTTATGGAACTCCGAGATACCCAAGAAGAACCCACTCCTTAATTAGATTTGGATCACGGTCTCCTTCACCATCTGTGAGAAGTTCCTTGACAAGCAACTCTCCAAGGCCAAGACTGGGAAGACGTAGTAGAACTCCTCTCTCCCAGAGAAGCGACTTTAAATCCCTCGATGAGCTATTTTCGAGAGCAGATGATCTCAGTAGTTCAAGTTCCAATGGTAATTAGTCATTGTTGTATATCATATGAGCTGCTAATTTGTATTATACATGCTTATGGTGCATGGTAACTTCAAATGTTTATTCAAGGGCATTACTGATTTTAAACTTTGATTCCCCTTAGGATGTAGTATTTGACGTTGCTTTGTGGATACTGACAATCTGTTCAAACTATATGGCAGGACTTTTACAGTATATTTAACTGCTTGCCTAGACTTTTATTGTAATGGTAGCCACAAAAAGCACAAAAACTGAGCTAAACACAATGGGGGGGCATTTATCAAACTGGATCAGATTGTCATGCACAATGCTGAAGCTTCAATCAATGAGCTTCCATCTTCAGCTTGTTCACTTAAGCTTTTGAAAATAAAAGATAAAAAGCTGACTGGTTGCCTGGCGCAGCTGCTCCAGATTATAGCAAATACAATTTTGATAAATTCTCCTTGGTGCATTGCACTTCGGTGTAACGGCACGATGACCATAATAATTCATGGCTAGGGTCAGTTAATTTTATATACACAGCAGGTAATCTAGTTTAACGGCATAGTTTACCTTTACCAAAAAAGCTGCCTATGTTAATAAGGGACCTTTTGTGGATAAAAACAAGCTGTGCAGCTTTGAACAGTGTTGCATATAGCCCTTGTTATAGGCATAGTCCATACTTCATGAAGCCTGAGTGAAAAACTCCCAAAGATTGCTTGTCATTGTCCTGCCTTGTTGCTAAGACATGCTCCGCTGTTACTGTTAACATCCACTATCATGGGAGGGAGCTCTCAAATGCAGAGCTCAGAACGACTGCATCAGGCGGGATAGCACATGTGAGGGTTTGAATCGGAGAAAGAGCTCACTTCTTTAATGGTGGAGGTGAAAAGTAACAACTTGGCATGTCTTGGCAATGTCCTAGCAACAAGGCACGATGAGGAAATGCAATCTCTGGGAGCTTTTCAGTCGTGCTTTATGAGGTATGTGAATGGCCTACACTTATAGCAAGGGCATTATTCCACTTTGGTCAAAGCTGCACAGTTTATTTTTATCTACAGATGCCCCTTATCTGTACAAGCAGTTTTAGTTTTAACAAAAAAAAAAACCAAAAAAAAAACTATGCATTTTAAGATAAGAACTTCTGAGTTGCATAGTAGGTGAGGTTGAAAAAAGACACAAGTCCATCAAGTCCAACCTATGTGTGTGATTTTATGTCAGTATTACATTGTATATCCCTGTATGCTGTGGTCGTTCAGGTGCTTATCTAAATGTTTTTTTAAATTATCAATGCTCTCCACTGAAGCCGCTGCCCTTGGAAGGGAGTTCCACATTCTTGCCGCTCTTACAGTAAAGAACCCTCTACCCAATTTAAGGTTAAACTGCTTTTCTTCTAGTTTTAATTGGTGGCCGCGTGTGTTATTAAATCCCCTTTTCCAGAAAAGTTTTATCCCTATTGTGGGGTTACCAGTGAGATATTTGTACATTGAAATCCTATCCCCTCTCAAGCATCTCCGCTCCAGAGAGAACAAGTTCAGCGCTCGTAACGTTTCCTCATAACTAAGGTCCTCCAGACCCTTTATTAGTTTTGTTGCCCTTCTCTGGACTCTCTCTGGTTCCAGCACATCCTTCCTAAGCACTGCTGCCCAGAATTGGACAGCATACTCCAGGGGCGGCCTGACCAGAGTCTCTTGTCGAGTGGGAGAATTATTGTTTTATCTCTGGAGTTCATGCCCTTTTTTTAATGCATGCCAAAATTCTGTTTGCTTTGCTTGCAGCAGCTTGGCATGGCATGCCATTGCCGAGCTTGTCATCTACTAGGACCCCCAGTTCCTTTTGCATCCTAGATTCCATCAGAGGTTCTCCCCCCTAGTGTAAAGATTGCATTCCTATTTTTGTTACCCAAATGCATTATTTTAAATTTTTCTACATTTAACCTCATTTGCCATGTAGTTGCCCACCCCATTAATTTGTTCAGATCTTCTTGCAAGGTTTCCACATCCTACAGAGAAGTTATTGCCCTGCCTTGCTTAGTATTGTCCGCAAATACAGAGATTGAACTGTTTATCCCATCCTCCAGGTCGTTTTATGAATAAATAGGATTGGTCCCAGGACAGAACCCTGGGGGACGCCACTTTCTACACCTGACCATTCTGAGTACTCCCCTTTTATCACTACACTCTGAACTTGACCCTGTAGCCAGTTTTCAATCCATGTACTCGCTCCATGCCATGGACCTTACTTTGTACAATAAACATTTATGGGGAACTGTATCAAATGCTTATGCAAATTCCAGATACACCACGTCTATGGGCCTTCCTTTATCTATGGTAGCTCACCTCCTCCATAAAAGGTTAATAGATTGGTTTGGCAAGAACGATTCTTCATGAATCTATGCCGTATCTTGTGTATATAGTCCCCTATCATCCCCTCCAAGCGCTTACATACTATTGATGTTAGGCTAACTGGTCTGTATTTCCCAGGGATGTAACTTGGCCCTATTTTAAATATTGGTGCTACATTGGCTTTTCTCCAATCAGCTGGTACCATTCCAGTCAGTAGACTGTTCATAAAAATTAGGAACAATGGTCTGACAATTACTTGACTGAGTTCCCTAAGGACCCTTTGGTACAAGCCATCTGGTCCCGGTGACTTTTTGATAAGTTTTCCAAGTTTATTTCTAATTCTGTCCTCTGTTGGCCATGAGGGTGCTTCTTGTGACATGTCATGAGGATAAACACTGCAGTTTTGGTTACTGAAGCCCCCCAATTCCCTTGTGAAGACTGAGAAGAATAAATTTAATACCTTCGCCATCTTACCATCCTTAGTAACCAGATTCCCTTCATCATTCTTTATGTGACCAATATGATCTGACCTCCCCTTTCTTACTATTTATGTACTTTAAAGAATTTCTTTGAATTTTCAGATACGCACTTGTACCTTACATGTTCTATCTAGTGGCTCAAAATATACACTACAGGCCAGGAATTCAACATGATGGCCAGGTGACTAATATTTTTAGAAGGATGCCAGCCTGTTTTTCTGTCTTGGCAGGTTTACTTTAATACATATACATTTTTCCAGTGAATAGAAGTAAAGCGGTATTCTGGCACAAATTTTTGCTCAGGTAGAATTAATATGGGTCAGTGAGACGCACAAACTGCATGTTGTCTGATATATAGGAATACATATTCTGACATCAGAGGGTGGTATGTTTGTGGGTAAATATGCAATCATTTGGATCATAAATCAATAAATTGGTCATCACCAAGCATGTATGCATATATTGGTACAGCGGTACAAAAAATACATTATCTTTTGACATCGGAGGGTGGTATTTTCACTGTTAATTGTGCAATTATTTGGATTATCAATTGATCCACTGTTTTTTTTTTATTTATTTTTTTTAGATTTCAAACTGAATATATTGAGCTTGGATGAACTGGCACCTGCTGCAGGAACGGAAGAACTTGAAGAAAAGGTAAAGGTGTGTGTGTGTTTGTTTGTTTTATATTGTAACATCAGATTTATTTTTTATTTGTTTTCCTTTTAGCCTGGTAGAATAGCTGTTTGTTAATGTCCTTATTACAAAACTAAAGAAATTCCTAGCTCAACATCAGCCTGCAACCTACCGAATTATCCAGTCTAACAGTATGCGTCAAACAGGGTTTTAGTTTTCACACATTTGTAAACGCACTGTGGGGGATCTCAAAATTTCGAGTTAGGACTACAGAAAATACTGGGGTGCCTTGACGGGGCTCTGTAGCTTGCGCATGTATTTTCAAATGTGTGCAAACTAAACCCCTGTTTTTAATGCATACTGTTAGGTTAATTTGTTTGGTTACAGGCTGGTCGGTAAGTTGAGCTGGGAATTTCTTCCTTTTTTTTTTTTTTTTTTTTTGCATGCGTTGCCCTTCCATGTACTCCTTTCTGCAAAGACCAGGTATAGGTGAGGGGAGTGGCCATTTGTTGGTAATGTCCTTATTGCCTTGATGATCAACCGTATTAATGTATGTAAGCCCCAACAATTTACTTCACTTATTTGTTCCTTTTTTGGGTCTGTTAAATACTTTTTATCATTGAAAGTGTTTTGTTATATCTGTTCAAAAAGGCAAAAAAAAAAAAAAAAAAAAAAATCCACTGCTGCCCTGTGTACTATGCAGTTATCTCAAGCAATCTTGTCTTTCATGCTGAGGGAACCTTTGCGGACTACAAAATGCCTATCCCCTATGTTTTGGAGATGAGACAGGGAGGCGTTCTGTAGTACTAACGTTGCTCCTGTTCTAATGCCTTGGTGAGTGATTGTTGTCACACAGTGACAGGAAATGTGTTCCTAGTAGAATCACCAACTTAAGTGAGGAAATATTATGGTTTTTATTCTTGCTTTTAGATGCGCATTAGCTCGTTGCCTATCAAGTCAGCAAATGAAAAGCCTAAGGAACGCAAGCAAGCACCCATTACCGACCATCGAGAGCCCTTGCATCATAAAGATGCTAAGGCATTCATGAGACAGAAGTCCAGCTCTGATGAAGAATCTGCTCCTGAAGTACATACAGAGACAAATAAGTCAGACGTGTCAAAGCATCGTCACAAAGATCGCTCTAGTTCTGAGCAGTACAGTCAAGAGCGACCTGATGAAACTACTATCCATTCTGCATATTCTGAGGATTTTGAAGATTCTGTGCCCTCTGACAATGAACTCAGTTCAAGCTCTTACTCATATTCCCTCCCTAAATCCATATCCTCTGATTCTAGCCATTCTTATCCTCAGCCTAGCCAATCAAAACAGAAAAAGCAGTCCCATATAACACACAGACTTGTTTTACGAGAAACTTCTGTGCAGACAAATGATGCTGAATTTGCATACAGCTGGCCACAAGGTAATTCAATTTTGATAACCATTTACAATTTTAAAAGAGTTTTGTTTTGCATAAGTGACAATTGTAGTTTTAATTTTAAAATGTTTTCTATTTTTTTTACTATGGCTCCTTTTCACACTTGTGTGACTTGGGATCCGACTTGTGAGACCCAAAGTCACAGGACATATGAAATTGAATGTATGAGAATGTAAAGTCGGATCAAAGTCGCATTGGAAATCGTGCAACTTTGGAGACATGCTAATGTAAAAGGAGCCTATATGGTTTAAATCTTTGTTTTACAAATAAATGTTTAACACAAGGATTTTTCAGAGCAGCATTGCCTTGAAATGGCATAGTAGCTGCCTTTTTCTAGAAGCTGGCTTCTGTCTAAAACCTCAAACTGAGCTCTCTAATAAGGTGAGTCGCTGCTCCTGGCTCATTCACTTTTTGTTGATTGCAGCCTTAAAGGGTTGGTTCACCTTTTACAGAAAAAACAAACTTGCAGATAAAGAGCATCCGTAGATAAAAAAAAAAAACTGCAGCTTTGACCAAAGTTGAATAATGTTCTTGCTATATGTGTATGCTATTCATATACCTAATGAAGCCTGACTGGAAAACTCCTGGGATGTTGAGACTCCTAACTCGTTCTGTTCACCCCTACCATCAAAGAAGCAAGCTCAAAAATGCTGAGCTCAGAGCTACTGCATCAGGGGGGAGAAAGCGCACGGCACGTGAAAGGATTTAAAACGGAGTAAGAGCTCCCATGATGGTGCAGATGAACAGTAATGCCACGTACACACGGTCGGAATTTCCGTCGGAAAAACCTTGAATGGTTTTTACGACGGAATTCCGCTGAAGCTTGGCTTGCATACACAAGGTCACACAAGTCCTCTGAACTTTCGACAGTCAAGAACGCGGTGACGTACAACACTACGACGAGCCGAGAAAATTAAGTTCGATGTTTCCGAGCATGCGTCGGAATTGCTACAGACGATTGGAATTTCTGATTAGAATTTTTTCCGTCTGAAAAATGGAGAACCTGCTCTCAATCTTTTGTGAGCGGAAATTCCGACAGCAAAAGTCCGATGGAGCATACACACGGTCGGAATTTCCAACCAAAAGCTCACATCGGACTTTTCTTGTCGGAATTTCCAATCGTGTGTACGGGGCATTAGAGCTGGGATTGTCTTGGCAACGTTTTGGACGTTTTCTAGTCGGGCTTCATGAGTTACGCCTACACCTATAGAAAGGTAATTATTTTACCTTTTTAGTTAAAGCTGCACAGTTTGTATTTGTAACGAGCCCCTTGCTCGCTCGGTTCCACTCTCCCGACACTCCTCTGCTACTATTAGATCATATCGCAACGTCTGATGGTTCGGTCACCCGATGCTCCAGGATTCAAACTACAGCTATGTGCCGTTCTAATCCATTTGTGATAGTTCAGAACAAACACCAGGCAGGCTGTATGTAAGTTCAAACAGAAATCTCATTTTATTGGATGCACGCACACACTTTTATACAGCAGTTTGAACACCCTGCCCCCAACAACCACTTTCCTATTGGTCAATTGTAAAGTACATTGTAGTTCTCAATTAGGTTCTCTTGGCCATGCAAATGAGGACTTGAAACAGGGTCAGCAGGAATTGGTCCGATAGCTTGAATAGGAGAATTGAGATGTGTATTGACACAGAATGTGTATTGACACAGAAGCCCCAGGGGGTAATTAAAGTACATAAACAAACAGTCAAACACAGAACAATGCATTCCTTCCAGACCATGGAGCCGTCTGTAGGGGGGGTTAGCCTTAAGACAGGGCAGAAGACTCCAAGCCCCCCCCCCCCCACTGTGTAATAGATTCAAAGGAGAAATACTTCAGTATTCCAAGGTTCATGACAATACTCCCTCCTGGGAAATAGTCCAACAGCCACAGTGGGACCCCGAACGGGTCAACTCGAGGATGTTGGAAAAGTCGTCTTAAGGTTCCAGGTCTGTCTGTCGGGATAACCCATCTGCATTCCTGTCTTGAGGCCCTGGCCCATAATCGGAATGCAGCAGGCTAGCATTCAGTCCTCTCCAAAAGCCTCTGTCCCAGCTAGGTCTGTCACAGTTTTTATCTACAGACTTGCCTTATCTGCATAGGCAGACTTTATTTGGTAAAGGTGAACTATGCCTTTTTTAAATACGGAGCTCTGCAAACAGGCTCTTTCCAAATAGTAAGGAGATGGTGGAAAACTTCTTGACAATAAGCATAGAGCTGGGCAGTCGACTTCAAAAACTGCAACATTTTAATATTTACCCAAGTAAATATGTATGTACAGAGTTTAGTGGTCCTTTTTTTATTTTTATTTTAACCATGTATTAATATATTTTTTAGTTTTTTTTTTTGTTTTCTGTTTTGCATAGCAACCATTGGCTTTGGACCTCTTGCTCCCTCCATTGCTGTGGAACCAGCTTCAGTAGTGAGCCATGTGGTGAGCCCTGAGTTAATTGAAGGTAATTTATTTTACTTGTTAACAAACAAACTTGTATAGAAACTTAACGGCTTCCCCCCGCACCATTGTAAAATGACAGTCAGGCAGGAACCCCATTGTTCTAGGATGTTTTTCCTAGAACGCCCCTCGTGCGGCCGTGAGCCACACTCTGGCATGATCTGTCAGTGGACACAGCGGATGATCATTGTACTGGCTCGCTACCGGTACCATGTGATTGCTGTTACCTATCGCAGCAAATCACGTGACCCTTGTAAGCAATGAATGTCTTCCTTTCATGCCATTCAATGTATACAATCGTGTTGCTGTGGTGATGTCCCTGCACTTGTAGTCCATTGATGCTATCTCCAGCCCCATAACCAAAGGTCCTTACCTCTGTACGGACCTGTGCCTGGAGGAATAGAGTCTGCAACCCGTGATCCACTGATCGCGATTGCAGTGTGTGTGTGTGTGTGTGTGTGTGTGTGTGTGTGTGTGTGTGTGTGTGTTTGTGTGTGTTTTTTTTCTTCGGCGTGGGTGCTATTTTTTTTTTTTTTAAGAAACATGAGTGATCACTCCAAACAAATTTTATCTTTATTGTGATTTAAATTAATGGAACTGAAGAATTAATAGAACAAATGAATAGGCTGTACCACACCTTCTGTGAATGGAATATGATTGACTGCGCATAGGCTTTAATTGTCAGTTCATTGTCAGGATCATTCTCAGGTAATCAGGCATATTCCTGATTACCTGAAAAATTTAAAGAATGCTTTAGTTTGAGGATTAACCCTTCCTGAGCACACTACATAGTGTTTCAGGTACTACTCATGTCTTATGAGAGCGAAAGCATACAAGTGAATAAAAGGAGAAAAAAAATTATACTATTATAACCATGTATTGGTGTTGATGGGCAAATGCAGTAAGCTTTTCACATCAGTTTGAAATAGTTCGGAATTCATTGACCTGCTTCTACTACATTTGCATTCCCATAGTATGGGGAGAGAAGCCATTCAGAAGAAAACTAATTACTCCCAATGTTTGGCCCTAAGGCTACTTTCACACTGAGGCGCTGGCAGTATAGCGGCGCTATTTTTAGCGCCGCTATACCGTTTTTTTTTTTTGCCGCGATTTGCGGGCGCTAGGGGGGGTATTTTAACCCCCGCTAGCGGCCGAAAAAGGGTTAAAAACGCCCGCAATAACGCCTCTTTGCGGCGTTTTGGAGGCGCTACCCCATTGATTTCAATGGGCAGGGGCGCTATAGGAGCGCTATTTTTAGCGCTCCTATTGCGCCTCAAAGATGCGGCTTGCAGGAGTTTTTTGACCCTCCTGCAAGCGCAACGCTCCAGTGTGAAAGCCCTCGGGCTTTCACATTGGATACTATTGAGCGGCTTTTTTGGGGCGCATTGCAGGCGCTATTTTTAGCGCAATAGTGCCTGCAAAGCGCCTCAGTGTGAATGGGGCCTTAGCATGGAGAATCACATTTTTTCAAATGCCTATTTCTGATCGGTTCTTTTTAAACCATATTTGCTTGTACACAGTTTCACTTCTTTGTCTTCAGGTCAATATGACCTGCAGTTTCTGAAAACTTCATGTTTTACTAATTTTGTTTATCTACCAGCTCTGACCACATACAATCCAATGGCTCTAGCACTGAATGACATGTTGAAACAGCAGCTGCTTCTTACTCGGACATTTGTGGACATGGCTCGACAGGTGTACCTCTCCACTGTGAAATCTCTCGAGAGTGAGTCTCATCAATATACCACGCTTGAAGACTCTAAGAAGGTAAAAACAAGATCAATTTGGAGGTTTAGTTGCTTGCTGGTTTCAGACATTCTGTGCTACTTTTCAGATGGGCCTGCCCTTACTTCTCTATACCTAGCCATCCTTTTTTTTTTTTTTTTTTTTTAACCTGGCCATCCTTTTCTTTACCTGGCCATCCACTGCTCTGTGTCTGAATGGACACACAAAGCAGCAGCTGCTTACTGTGGTGGCACCTGGCAGGAGGGAGGGGCCAGGAGCGCTGACGAGGGACCCGAAGAGGAGGATCGGGCTGCTCTGTGCAAAACCACTGCACAGAGCAGGTAAATATGACATGACATGTTTTTTTATTTAATTTTAAATAAAATAAAAAAAATAAACTTTAGTATCACTTTTAAGATTGAGACACTTCTTAGAAACTTGTAGTGCAGTCAGATTTTATCCTTTTGATTTCTCATACACAAATAAGGCTAATTGCTTTTGAATCCCTTCCTATAATTCTTCTTTTATTTTAGTCTTCACAAATCTAAGTCTGCTGTCTAACAGAAATTGGTCCACAAATAACTATCCAAAAATGTCCACATTTTCTGTGGACTTGTTAGTAATGCGTATTCTCCTGGCAAGTCACATCATACAACAGCAGTATATTTAAAAAAAAGCTCCACTTTTTATTAAAAAGCAGTCCTTTAGCTCCAGACAAATTACTTTGCCTCCCTTTAAAATTACAGTGTGTAGGTCTGCTGCAGGCAAGAGAAAGTGTTTCTATTGCCTACTCTGCCCAATTGTTTAGACTGCAACACTGTAATTCTGTGGCAAGTCACAGAGAGACTGCAGCAGGCTCCCACGTTTGTGAACACAGCCAGGAGCTGCACAGCCACTAGGATTTACAAGATTGGCATCTGAGCCAGCTTTTCAGTCTGGGAAATAGTTGCTGATGTCGTGCCAAAATGACAGCAGCCTTTAAAAAGAAAAGGAAGATGAAGGGATTGCCAGGGGAAGTACTGGGGCTTTTGTGAGAGATTATAAATGCATGCATATGTTAACCTGCACAATAATTACCATGGATGCACTTTAAAGCTGAACTCGTGAATAAAAATCCTAGATCCAAGGATCTGCCAAAATTCTAAGGTTGAAGCAGGAGAAGAGCACCAGCTGTTGGGGGGCGAAAGATGAATAAGGGAAATATTCCACTCTAATATACCTCTGTATTAAACGAGCACGGAACTCTTAGTATATGGGGAGAAACAAGATTTCTGTCTTGTCTATTGTAGGACACAGGAAGTCATTAACTGTTGGGTTATACTGCTGTCTACAGGCAGATTGGACACTGGCAAATACAAAAACTGTAGACCAGCTTCAGCTTTTCTGAGACGTCCTTTCATTTTTTTTGTTGGCTTTTTTCCTTTCATTTTTCTAAAGTCAAATTTGCTTACTACGTTGCTGTTTGAGCTGGTCCCTACATGGCTGCTATCTAGATTTGTGTTTCCTCAGCAGATCTTTGGAAAACTGCACCCAGACCCTGCTGCTCTGGATGCTGCAGGATTGGCCTGGAAGTGACCTTCGAGCACTGGATTTTGCTTAAGACGCTTTGCAGACCCGGTTCTGGTAAAACTTGATCACAGCGCTCTTTCCAGGTCTAGAGTTGGAAGTGCCTCGATCCTTGCCCTGTCTCACTTTATGAGCAGGCTGTTTAGGCTGAGCACAAGGAGTTACTTTGCTACTTATTGCACTGGGCACGTTCATTTTTTTATTTTATTTACTCACTGTTGGTTTTTTACTGCGGAAGAGGGTAATGCTGAGGGATTGAGTTCTCATATCCACTGCTGGGTAGATTGTGTTGCTGCATGGTCTCGTTCCTGCAAGTGTCGAGAGAGCATCTCCCAGCTGTTGCTCCTGCTTGCAAGAGCCACATAGAACTCCTCCGATCTACAGTCCGTTGCTGCCCGTAACAATGATTTGGACATCTCTGATTGACTGACTGGCCCTACACCTGTTGCCAGAGGTTGGATTTGTGAGTACCCGAGGCCTTGCCTCATACCCTCCAATATCTTGCATTTCCACAAGCAGCAAGTCTGATGTTAGTAGCAGGGGGCATAGTTCCACTGTACTGGGTGCCCTCTACTCCTAGAGTTTTTTTTTATTTTTTTTATGGGTTTTCCCTAGCTTTATTCAGCATGGTCGACTTCTCTGCTCCGACCTTCAAGCTAGAAGATCAGTGTGTCACTTCTACCAGCGCTATACCCAGTCTAGGATCCTTTAGAGCTCTTTTAGACCATCACGACCTTCCTGGTGCACCTGCTTGCTCAGTTTTTCTCCATGGAGTCTGGCAACATCCTGACAAGATGTTCGTACCTCCCCAAGTGCTCATCAGCCTTGTATGTTTAAAGAAGACCTTGTTAAAAAGTGTTCTGCCCCCTTTCTGCATCTGTCAGTGTTCTGTCTTAACAAAGCATCCACCATTCCAGTAGAGGATGCACCTGTCTTTAGGTATCCTGATGACAAGCCCTGTTTTCTTTGACAGGTCCTGTTTTTTCAACCTGTTTTGGTCATGATCATAATCTGTCAAGCCCTGACTCACTGGACTGGTCTAAGGCTTTCAGACAGAGTTTGATTACTGTAGCAGTTGATCCCTTGATCGTAGAACATTTAGAAGAAATGCCCGTGGCTCTATAAGGACAGATTGTTGCAGGTTTCTGCTCTCATTTCTCACTTGAGTCTCTCCTTACACATGGGAAGAACACGTTGGTTAAAGTGTTGGAATGTGAAATTTTTTTTTTTTTTTTTAGAAGCAAGTCCTGCTACTTTCAGGGCTCAAGGGGCAGGTCCTCTTTGGAACTGCCCTGGATGCCATAATTAAGGATTCTACAGGGGCCAAGAGTGCTCTTCCTCAACCAAAGAAGAAGCTCAAGATTAAATCTGGGAAGGCTAATCCATCATTACTGTGAATGCTCAAATTTCAAGCCCAGACCCAAGTCTGGCTCACAGCTTGCCCACAAACTTTGGAACTAATTTCTGAATTCTCCTCCCCATGAGGTTGCACTCTGTTTCCACAGTGGGAGGCATCTATTAGTCTTTGTGGACACCTGGACAGCCTGCATCTCACATGCTTTGGTGCTGCAGGGGATATCCAGGGGCTGCAAGCTAGAATTTCACTCTCGGCCCTCTCCACGGTTCATCACTTCTAAACTTCACCTCGCAGATTAGCAGATTTTCATACAGCCTCAGTGGGTCTTCTCGGATAGGGTGTCATTATCCCGTGAAAAGTATGGTTTCAGGTTGGGTCAGTTTCCAGACCAAAAAGGATCATTCACTTCATCTTGGATCTCAAGTCCCTAGATGTCCTCATGCGAGCCTGGAAATTTAACATGAAATCTACCAGATCTGTCGTAGCCTTCCCCCATTCATTTCTACGCTTTGCTTTGGGTTCTTTGCGCTTTGTTTGTAGCCCTGCCATCTTCTGCAGATCAGGTGTCCAGCAAGGTGCTGGCCCTAGTATTACTGTACTTTCAGGGCATTCCCATTGTGGGATATCTAGATTACCTTCTGCTTTGTAAACAACGTAGCCCTCACCATCTGATGTCCAACCCCCTCCATTGCCACTGCCATAGTCTTTGCTATCATTGGCTGCTAGGGCCGCCAATGTCCTAGTAACTGAAGACCCAATTTCCAAGGTTGCACAGCAGGATAAAACTTCTTCTGCAGTGCTGCTCCACCTTCCAGCTGCTCCCCTGACTCCTGTTTCATGGCGCCTGGCACCTATAAAGTAAGGGGACTCTAATTTATATGAATACTCCAGTCTAAGGGGGCTTCTGATGGATACGGACACTTTAATTTTAGGGGGGATTTTGATCAATATGGATGCTGTAATCTAAGGACGGATTCTGATCTATAAGGGGACTAATGTAAGAAGGGTCTCTGATCTAAGTGGGGTCCTCTCTATTGAGAGATTCTGAAGTAAGAAAGGACTCTGATATTAGTGGGGACTCTGATGTAAAAGGAAACTGATATAAAGGGTGTATTCCTGATGTGCATGAAGGGTGTGAACTTTATCACTGGCTTGCAGCCTGGTTGCTGCCTGTAAAGCTTATTTGATGGAAATGTGTAATTTCTTTTAAATGATTATGCTGAGTGTTGTAAATGTTGTTAGGCTCAGGTTTTATGTAACCATGCCCCTTTAAGACCCTCCCACTGTTGGCATTATCTGGCCACATGCTGCATTCTGTTAAACATGTGCTTAGCTTTATTACTGAAGGTTGTTTGTTGGTATGGGGAGGTGTTAAATGTTCATGTGCAGTGTGGCATGCCCCCCCTGGGGCCCAACCTATGTTCTTGCACACAGGCCCACTGCATTTAGAAAACACCCATGCCGCCTCCTTCTCTGCACTGGGACCGTGGACGCCTACATACGACTCCGTTCACCTTCTCCAGTGGAGGAAAGGGGATCGGCTGCCTGCACGCACGTCTCCTGGCTGGCGTTCTGTTACTTGAGGGGGGTGGATAGGAGGGTCTGTATTCTGGTTCCCTGTGACCACCCCCCTGCAGTAAGACTGCCAGCCAGGAGGCGTGCGTGCAGACAGCCGCTCCCTTCCTCCACTGGAGAAGGTGAATGCAGTGAGTGGACAGAATTGTAGGAGAGGCAGTATTTTTGAAAGGCGGGAGTGGTCCCCTCTGATTACACCCCCACCCCCCCCCCTTTGCACTCCTTGGTGGGGGGAATCTCTGAATATTTCCCCTGTACAGCTGGAAGTGTATGTTTTGAGCTTGGCACTGCACGCACTGTTAGCCCTGCCCACTACTCCACCTGGAGAGGGGGGGGGGGGGCACAGTTTGACATCTTTTACCTGGGTACTGCATGGAAGGATTACTTTGCCTGGTGAAAGGAAGTTGAACCCCTGGGAATACTCTATTGCTCATATTTTAGACTTTGTCGGTCTTGCCTGGAGTACCCTCAAGAGGGAAGTTTCTTATTTATCCATTTTATTCCATATTCTCTTGCCTTGCAATCCCTTTATCAAGACTTTTCTTCAGGGATTTGTGCATATACAATGCTGTAAAAAAAAAAAAAAAGTAATTTCCCCCTAAGCCTAATAACTGGTTGTGCCACCCTTGGCGGCAACAACTGCAATCAAGCGTTTGCTTAGGGTTTTCCAGCATTAACGGCCTGTGTAAGGTCATTATACAGCATCTTAAATGGATTTAATTCCAGGCTTTGACTAGGCCACTCCAAAACCTAAATTTCTCTTCCATTCATAGACGGACACAGCAGCATCTTGACATATGTGTATTATCCTCCTGTTAGGAGATTGACTAGGCAGAAAAACAGCATGTTAAGGGTTGAAACACATCACACAGTACAGTACCGCCCAGGGGGCTGTCCCTCTGGGTACATCCCCTCTCCCTGCATCTTGCAGCTCAGGTTTTTTTTTTCTTCTGCCTAGCATAGGAGAATGACATGGCTCCCTGTGGGCCCATGTGGCCTGGGGATTTTTTTCTATTTTTTATTTTTTGATCCTGAGATCTACTATCAGCTGCCGACTGGGTGGATCCTCGATCCTTGTAGTCTCCCCAGTTCGGCCATCGAGCGTGTGTCGGCCTTTTAGCTACGCGCTGGGCCGTCCACGACATGCCCCGTTTGCTCCAGGGGTGGCCGGTGAGCTATATGCTCCGGGGCACACGTATGACCGGGCGTTTTGTCCGTGTCACAGTGTGCCGGGCCAACAGCCATGCCGTAACCGCGCAGGCGTTGGGTCTGTCTGGAATGCCTTCAGCTGGTCCTCGCAGGACGGGTATGTAGCGGTACGGCTGGGCGTTCCTGGGGAGGTCGATGGAGGGTTCTACCCTTCCTTTCCTCTCTCCCTTCCTCCCTAGGCTCTGGGAAGCTAGGATGGCTGCGGTACGGGGGTCCACTTGGGGGGGCTCCTTCCTAGGGCTGGGGGCTGCGCGGCGGGTCTGCTCTCCGGGGGGGGGGGTGCTGTCTGTGTGCCAGATGTTCGCTGCCATTATGTGCTGTTTGTGTTTGTGCATGTTTTTTACTTCACTCACGGCCGCCATTTTGGCTGCGCCCAGCGCTGTTATACATTTGTCGGCGGCCATTTTCTTGTAGCCCAGCTCGCCCTGCTTACAGAGCGGCGGGTCGGCGGCCATTTTGGGTGATGTTTTGGCCTCTAGTGGCCAGATTCTCAGCGTGAACGGTTCCAGCACACTTCCTGAGGGACGGCACAGGGGACAGCAGCTTAGGAGGCTTAGGCGGACGGCAGCTGTGCGGTACCTGGTCCGGGTGGTGAGTCCTCTGGGGGGTCCGTCGTCTCTCTGCAGCAGCTAGGAGGGTGGTCCGTGTATCTTGCCTTGCATCCCTAGGGGTGTCAGGCGGGTGGGTCAGCATGGCGTCGGAAGCGGGCGCCTCTTCCCCAGACATATCTGAATTGGCAACTGGTGCCCCTGCACCTGCTATTTCTGTGGACGCTATGTCGGCGGTCCTGGAGGCCTTTGTTGCCAGGGTGGAAGCGGCGTGTGGAAAAAGGGGGGTAAACAGCGCCCCCACCCCATCTTCTGGGGATACTTGTGACGCAGAATCGGGCCCTGGTTCTGATGTGTCAGAGGCTGCGGACGTCGACCGTGCGGACAGTGAGGATGACTCTGGCTCAGGGTCAGCGCATGATAGGGAGCTTGTAGGTGCACTTATCACCGCAGTGCGGGATACTCTGAAAATGGAGGATACGGCAGAGGCGACAGATGTCGGTCCCTTTTTGGGTTCCGTAAGCCAACCCGCACGCACTGCTAAGGTGTTCCCTTTGTGTACCTTATCTGGATAAACTTTTGTACACGGAATGGGATTGGCCGCAAAAGTTTTTTTTTTTTCAGCCCCAAAATGTTTAGCGGTCCGTTATCCTTTTAAGGAGAAATTCCTGAAAAAATGGACTTCTCCCCCGACAGTGGACCCCCCCTGTGTCGAGACTAAACAAGGTGACCATGATACCTGTGGAAGGGGCTCCTGCCTTCAAGGACCTTGCAGACAGGAGGGCTGAGGCAGTGGCCCGCTCCCTGTTCACGGTGGTGGGGTCAGCGGTGCGACCGGTCATGGCCGGGGCTCTAGTGTCTCAGACACTTACTGAATGGGCAAAACTGTTGCTCCAGGGGTTGGAGGAGCATCGGGCTCCCCTGGCCTGTGTGGCACTGGCCGAACAGCTGGTGCAGGGCCTTAAATTTTGTTTGCGAGTCCGCCCTGGATACGTTGCCCTTGCTCTCCAGAGCCTCGGTCTATGCGGTAGTGTTGCGCCGCCTGGTCTGGCTGAAGTGTTGGTCCGCGGACCAGTCTTCTAAGAAGGCCTTGGTGGACTTACCCTTAAAGGGTTAGAGACTTTTTGAGGCCTCTTTGGATGACATTATAAAAGATGGCACGGGAGGTAAGAGCACTGCTCCCACAATCCAGTAAGGGTAAGGAGTCTCGCCGTAGGCAAGGGCCCTCATTTACCGCCAACAAGCGTTTTTTTCTTTCTCGTACATCACGGGACACAGTCATTACTATGTGGGTTATATAGATACCTTCAGGTGCTGGCACTGGCAACTTCCAAAACCGGAAGTACCCTCCCCTATATAAGCCCCTCCCATCCGGGAGCACCTCAGTTTTTTGCCAGTGTCTAAGGTGTTGGCCAAGAAGTAACATGTGTTTTTCACTGAGCTTGCGTACAGGTTCTTTTGGGCCTCAGTAAGCTATTCCGGATCCGACCAAAAAAGCTTCATAGCTAAACGGTCGGTACCCGGGCCTTGCAAAGAGAAGAGCAAGGTTTTGCCTGTAATGCCTCTCTTAGGAGGGCTGGACCCTGGGATCCAGAGCTCTGGTCATACCCACGACCAAGATGTTTTCTGTGCAGGGTGCTATACAGGTCCAGGGGAGTGGAATCCTTGGGAACCCGGTCCCTGAAGGTTTAATTACAATGCCTGCCGTGATAGGTGAAGTTTGGGCTTCTGTGGACCAAACAGAGTCCTGCGGCGAGGAAAAGGTAAGTGGGGGCCCTCAGGAACTTGGTTCTATTGGGGGACCCCCAAGCCTATTTTGTCTTTCTGCCTGTTACCTAAGGTATTCCCGCTAATATTCTGTGTATGCCTGTTACTACTGAGAAAATGTAAACATTTTAATAGTAGGCAAGAAAAAAATAAAAAAAATGTGTAAGACCGCGGTACCTGTGTTAGACACTAGAGGCTGCTATGGTTCTTTTTCTTGTAATGTGGATTTTTTTCTTCCAAAACAAATCCAGGCAGTTGGTAAGTTCTCTGCTGGGAAGCTGTCTCCTCTGCCCTGTTGCTGCGCTCATCCATCCCCGGGCCCTGCGGCAGGGACCCTGGCTCCCATCTAGCTCCTTATTTTTTTCCAAAAAGGCGCCGAAGGCGCACGTGCCCGCGCCTCTATATATAGAGGCGATTTGGGAAAAGGGGCGGAGCGGGTGGATGACGCTCAGTGTGCGCCGCGGCGCTACTGCGCATGTGCGGGCGTCCAGCGTGTTTTAAAGCACAATCACAGTTGGCTATTGAAGTGCACAGACAGAGCTAGCAACAGTAAAAAGGCACACAGAGGGGGTTGATGCAGGCATCCCCTAGAAAGGCACTTTAGTAGACACCAATTGTGCTAGACTATTCTCAGTAAAAGTGGTGTTTTTACGGCTGGAATACCTCAGCTTTAGGCTTAGGAATATGCCGTCCAGAAGCTCCGGAACTGAATCTTCCAGGAAGCGAAGGGGGTCTCATCGGGCTCTGAGGATCTTGGGCATGCTTCTGCTGCACCAGTCTCCCCTGAAAATTCAGAGGTGAGTGACCGTAGAGACCCCGCAGGGGTACTTGGTACTGTGGCTGTCCTCAGTTCACCTGCTCCTGTGTATGTAACAGAGGAGGTTTTTTCCTCAGCCCTGGGAGGATTAGAGAGAGATTGTCAACATTGATCGCTGCCTCCCTGTCTGGGAAAGCACGCCCGATCTCCGTCTCCTCCTTCAGAGTGCCTGTTAGCAGAGCAACAGTCCCATACAGGGATCGACCTGCCTGAAGGGGATCAGGATGAGGTTGATTCTGTTATAGAGGAATCAACAGTGGAGGAACCTTTCTCAGCATCTCAAGCTGAAAGATTATGGGTTCAGTCTCTGACTAACATGGTCCGATCAGCATTTAAAATGCACCTTGCGGAACCATCAACCACTACTGTCTCCTCGTTGGGGTCGCTAGAAGCCACCAGACTGTCTGTTCTTTTCCACTTCACCCTTTACTGGAAGGGCTCATTTACCAGGATTGGGAACATCCTGAGAAAATATTTATTCCCCCCCCAAGAGATTTCCGGTGGTCTATCCCATGGAGGATAAGTTCATCAAAAAATGGAAGGTCCCTACAGTGGACGCAGCCATCTCTTGTGTGTATAAATCACTGACATGTCCAGTGGATAATGTCCAAATGTTCAAGAACCCAATAGATAAAAGATTGGAGTCCTTATGAAAGTCTGCTTCTTTCTACAGCAAGCTTGGTGACACAACCAGCAGTGGGGTCTGCTAAGCAGTGAAGGATCAGTTGAAACAGGTCTTGAGGGACTTGCCAGATCAGCAGGCCCTTGCCCTAACTGATCTACCTAGAGCCTTAAGCTTTGTGGTTGATGCCATAAAGGATTCAATCCATCAGGCCTCCCGCCTTACGCTGTCTGTAGACATATGCGTAGGCTTCTATGGCTCAAAAACTGGTCTGCTGAAGCTCCCTGTAAAAAATGGCTGGTTAGCGTCCCATTTTCATGGTGAACGCGTATTCAGGGAAGACCTGGACAAATATATCCAGAAAATTTCCAGCGGTAAAAATACACTCTTGCCGGTTAAAAACAGAGTTAGAGGTCCCTCTTTTAAGAGGCCTGCTTCTCCAGTCCCTGGGGCATCGGCTGTGAAACAGTTCCGACGGCCTCCTCGGTCAATTCCCGGGGGTAAAAATCAGGGACAATCGCAGGGTAATGAGAAACCCTGGGTCAGGAGAGGTACAAAACCTTCCCCAAAGTTAAATTCATTGAAGGGTTGCCCCCACTCAGTCGGGTGGGGGGAAGACTCCAGTTGTTCGCAGAGACCTGGCGGGACACGATCAGAACAGATAGGTGCTCTCCGCAGTATGTTTGGGATACAGATTGGAGTTAAAAGACTCTCCTCCTTCCCATTTTTTGAGGTCAAACGTGCCAAGGGATCCCCGGAAGGAGTAATTATGGAGGTTCCCCTGGAAGAATGGGGGTTCGGGTTTTACTCAAACCTCTTTACAGTCCCGAAGCAAACGGGGACGTGAGGCCCATATTAATTCTAAAAGGGCTAAACAAATTCCTGTATATCAGGACTTTCCGATGGAGTCGATCCGATCGGTGGCCACTGCCCTACAAGGGGAGGAATGGTTAGCCGCGATCGACATCAAAGATGCTTATTTGCATATTCCCATCTTTCCAGTCCACCAAAAATTTCTACGCTTTGCAGTAGAAGGGCGCCATTTTCAGTTCAGAGCCTTACCCTTCGGTCTGGCCACAGCACCACGAGTGTTTACAAAAATTCTGGCCCTTTATTGGCCAATCTAAGAACACAAGGTGTAATGATAATGGCATATCTAGATGACTTGTTGCTGATAGACCACTCAGTGAAAAAACTAGACGTGGTCGTTCACAAGACAATCAAGTATCTGGAATCTCACGGTTGGATTATCAACCGAGACCAGTCAGCCCTAAAAACCAGTCAAAAGTCTGGAATACTTGGGGCTAAGGTTGGATTCAGGCCAGAGAAAAATATTCTTGCCTCGAGGAAAGGTGTTGTCTTTGAAAGATTTGATCCACTTAGTGGGTACAAAAAGACAGCCGTCCATACGCCTGTGCATGAGGCTGCTGGGAAAAATGGTGGCATTATTCGAAGCAGTACCCTACGGTCAATTCCATTCAAGGAATTTGCAAAGGGCCATACTGTCAGCCTGGAACAAAAAAGTTCAGGCCCTAGACTTACAATGTCCTTGTCCCCTTCCGTTCGTAAGAGCCTCCGTTGGTGGTTGGTTCTCCAGAATCTGGAAAAAGGGAAATCCTTCAGTCCGATTTCTTGGAAGGTGGTCACTACAGATGCCAGCCTTATAGGCTGGGGAGCAGTACTGGAGCAATGGTCTCTCCAGGGCAGATGGTCGGATGCAGAAAAGGCCCTGCCCATCAATCTCTTAGAGATACGAGCAGCCCGGTATGCCCTAGTAGCATGGACATCCAAACTCCAAGGGTCCCCTGTCAGAATTCAATCAGACAATGCCACAGCAGTGGCATATATCAATCATCAGGGTGGCACCAGGAGTCGTGCAGCCCAGGGGGGAAGTAAATTACATCCTGAAATGGGCAGAAAGATATGTCCCAGCCATATCTGCGGTTTTCATTCCAGGAGTGGAGAATTGGAAGGCGGACTTTCTAAGTCGCCAGCAATTATGCCCAGGGGAATGGTCCCTTCACCCCGAGGTTTTCTGGACAATATGTCAGCGGTGGGGAACACCGGATGTAGATCTTCTAGCATCCAGATTCAACGCAAAGGTGGACAGGTTTGTCTCTCGGACAAGGGATTCCCTAGCTTGCGGCTCAGATGCCCTAGTGTTCCCTTGGGATCAGTTCAAGCTGATATATGCATTCCCACCGCCACAATTGTTACCTTGATTACTCTGCAGAATCAGGGTAGAAAAGAAACCAGTGATTCTGGTGGCTCCAGCGTGGCCCCGAAGAGCATGGTACGCGGAGATTGTAAAATGTCAGTGGGGAGTCCTTGGACTCTCCCACGTCGTCCGGACCTGCTTTCGCAAGGACCGATATACCACCCTTCCTTACCAGCCCTAGGTTTGACGGCCTGGCTATTGAAGCCCACATTCTAAAAAAGAGAGGGCTCTCTAATCCTGTGGTATCTACCATGATCAATGCCAGGAAGCCGGTATCCAGGCAGATCTACTATAGAATCTGGAAGGCGTACATCACGTGTTGTGAGGCCAAGAAATGGCATCCACGTAAGTACGTAATAGGTAGGATTCTGGACTTCCTACAGTGGGCTGTAGATAGGAAGCTTGCCTTGAGTACTATCAAGGGTCAGATTTCGGCCTTGTCAATATTTTTTCAAAGGCCCTTGGCTTCGCATTCACTAGCAAAGCCTTTATACAAGGAGTGGTGCGTATTAGTCCTCCGGTTAATATTCCCATATGTCCATGGGATCAAAACCTGGTTCTGTCGGTTCTACAGAAACAACCATTTGAACCATTACAGATATTTCCTTGGTTCTTCTCACCAGGAAATTGATCTTTCTAGTAGCCATTCGTTCGGCTAAAAGAGTGTCGGAATTAGCAGCTATGTCCTGTAAGGAGCCATATCTGGTTATCCATAAGGACAGAGTAGTGTTACGTCCTCATCCAGCCTTTCTTCCTAAGGTGGTATCGAGGTTTCATTTGAACCAAGATGTGGTTCTTCCTTCTTTTTTTCCACAAACCTAGTTCGGTAGAGGAAAAGTTATTGCATTCTTTGGATGTAGTAAGAGCAGTTAAAGCTTATTTAAAAGCCACTGCTCAGATTTGCAGAACGGATACTTTGTTTATTCTGCCGGAAGGCCCCAGAAAGGGTCAGGCAGCGTCAAAATCTACTTCAGCCAAGTGGATTCGACAGGTCATAATGCAAGCCTATGGCTTGAGAAGGAGACCGCCTCCGTTCAAAGTTAGGGCGCACTCCACGAGAGCAGTTGGAACTTCATGGGCAGTGCATCACCAGGCCTCCCTGGCTCAAATCTGTAAGGCCGCAACATGGTCTTCAGTACACACGTTTGCTAGGTTCTACCAGGTGGACGTTAGAAGTCAGGAGGATGTCGCCTTTGGGCGCAGTGTGTTGCAGGCCGAAAAAGATCCTCATGTCTGATAGCGCTCAGCTTATGTATGGTGTATCCCCCCCCTCATTGGGCATTGCTTTAGGACATCCCACATAGTAATGACTATGTCGCTCTGTGTCCCGTGATGTACGAGAAAGAAAATAGGATTTTTATAACAGCTTACCTGTAAAATCCTTTTCTTGGAGTACATCACGGGACACAGAGCTCCCACCCCTCTTTGGGGACACTTATTGCTTTGCTACAAAACTGAGGTGCTCCCGGATGGGAGGGGCTTATATAGGGGAGGGTACTTACGGTTTTGGAAGTTGCCAGTGCCAGCACCTGAAGGTATCTATATAACCCACATAGTAATGACTATGTCGCTCTGTGTCCCGTGATGTACTCCAAGAAAAGGATTTTACAGGTAAGCTGTTATAAAAATCCTATTTTTTTTCGTCCGCCCGGTGCTGCAGGTAAGCGCTCCCAAGCCGCTAAGGCGCCTGCTAAAGAACAAAAGCGTCCCTGGTTCCGCAAGCCCAACAAGTCTGCGTCCACATGAAGGTCTGCCCCCGCTCGACGCTCGGGTGGGGGGCCGTCTTCGCGGCTCGGTGGACGTCTCTGCTCTCCGACCGGTGGCTTTGCGAAGTAGTTTCCTCAGGGTACAAAATAGTTTCTCTCTTGCCCGCCAAACAGATTTTTTCCATCCAACCTCCAGCTTCCTCCGAGTCGTCGGGAGGCCTTGTTTGGGGCAGTTTAGGATTTGCTGGTGCGGGGGGTGATCGTTCCTGTCCCCTTACAGGAACGGTTTCAGGGGTTTTACTCCAATCTGTTTGTGGTCCCCAAGAAGGAAGGGGTCTGTCCAATCCTGGATCTCAAGGCCCTCAATTGCTTTGTGAAAGTGCAAAGATTCAGGAGGGAATCAGTCCGCTCTGTCGTTGCTGCTCTCCATCCGGGGGATTTTCTGGCGTCCTTGGACATCAAGGACGCATATTTCCATGTCCCCATATGCTCCATGCATCAGATTTCTGCATTTTTCGGTCGGGGAAGACCACTATCAATTTGTGGCTCTCCCCTTCGGTCTGGCTTCGGCGCCGAGGGTATTCACCAAGGTGCTCGCCCCGATTCTGGCCTTGCTGAGGCAGCGTGGACACGCTATTGTAGGCTACCTGGACGACCTTCTTCTGAGAGCCTTTTCAAGCTCAGAATTAGAGGAAGATGTGTCTATCACCTGCCAGACCCTCCGAGAATTCGGTTGGGTGCTAAACATTCAGAAATCAGTGTTTGTGCCGTCTCAATGTCTAGAATACCTGGGGCTGGTCCTGGATTCCTCAGGCGAGCATTTTTCTTCCCAGGGAGAAGCTGCAAACTCTGAGGGCTGCTTTTGCATGTGAGTCCTGGGTCTCGTGGTAGCATCCTTCGAGGCGGTGCCGTATGCTCGATTTCACACTCGAGTGTTACAGAGAAATTTTGTCGCGTTGGGACAAATGCCCATCGTCTCTGGATTGTCAAATCTGGGTGAGCTACCTGGTCAGGACCTCCCTGGTGTGATGGCTGACGTCTCCGACTCTTCAGGCCAGGAAGTCGTTCCTTCCATTTCACTGTACGGTGATCACGACGGACGCCAGCCTCTCAGGCTGGGGGGGGAGTATGGGGAGTTCAGTTGGCCCAGGGGTGCTGGACTCAGGAAGAATCCCGCCTGCCAATCAATGTCCTAGAACTTCGGGCGACCAGGCTGTGCCTCTCCGAGTGGTCTCAAAGACTACAAGGTCGTCCAGTCAGGATCCAGTCGGACAAGGCCACAGCAGTGGCGTATGTCGATCATCAGGGAGGAACAAGAAGCTCGGCTGCAGCTGCGGAGGTCGCTCACATCCTGAGGTGGGCAGAATGGAGTGTGCCGGCTCTATCGGCTGTGTACATTCCGGGTGTACAGAACTGGCAAGCGGACTATTTAAGTCGCCAGACGCTGGACCAAGGAGAATGGTCGATTCACCCGGACGTGTTTCAGCTTCTGTGTCGGAAATGGGGCACGCCAGACGTGGATCTCCTGGCGTTGCGACTCAATCAGAAGGTGTTGAGGTTCGTGGGCAGACGCATCAGTGGCGCCGTGGGGTCAGTATCGGCTGCTTTATGCCTTCCCTCTTCTGAAGCTTCTTCCCTGTCTACTCCGCAGAGTGGAGGCCGAAGGGCTTCCGATGATCCTGGTTGCTCCAGATTGGCCTTGTCGTTCCTGGTATGCCGACCTAGTGTGTCTGGTAGCGGATGTTCCTTGGCGCTTGCCACTGCGAGAGGACCTTCTGTTGCAAGGTCCCATATTTCATCCTGCTTTACAGTCGTTGGCTTTAACGGCATGGCTATTGAATACCAGGTGCTAAGGGACGAGGTCTGTCGGACTCGGTGATCTCTACCATGCTGCGGGCTCGGAAGTCAACCTCCCGGAAGATTTACCATCGTACGTGGAAAGCTTACATCTCTGTGTGAGGAGATGAGGTGGCATATTTGATCTCCAGGATCCTGCTGTTTGTACAGCGTGGAGTGGACCAAAAACTCGCCTTAAGTACAATTTTTTTTTTTAAGGGGCAGATTTTGGCCTTGGCTGTTTTTTTTCCAGCGACCCTTGGCGACGCATTCTCTAGTGCGTACGTTTGTGCAGGGGGTTCGACATGTGGCCCCTCCGGTACGTCCTCCACTACCTCCGTGGGACCTGAACTTGGTCCTCTCGGTACTTCAGAAACCGCCGTTTGAGAACATTAGGGAGATTCCCTTGTTGACTCTCTCCCAGAAGGTGGCTTTTTTGGTGGCGATTTACATCGGTCAGACGGGTTTCTGAATTGGCAGCCTGGTCATGCAAGACTCCCTATTTGATCTTCCACAAGGATAAGGTGGTGCTACGTCCACAGCTGTCGTTCCTTCCTAAGGTTGTTTCGGCCTTGCACCTTAATGAGGACATTGTTCTTCCGTCTGTGTCCTCGGCCGGCGCATCCCACAGAAGCTACGTTGCATTCCTTGGACGTCGTCCGAGCTCTGCGGGTGTACCTGTCTGCGACTGCTTCGTTCCGGAGATCGGATTCACTGTTCGTGTCGGTGGCTGGTCCTAGGAAGGGTCTGGCGGTCTCGTTGGCCACCATCTCTAGGTGGATCAGACAGATCGTGATTCAGGCCTATGCTCTAAAAGGGCGGGCGCCTCCCTTCCCGGTTACGGCGCATTTGACCAGGGCAATAGGTGCCTCCTTGGGCTTTCCGACATCAAGCGTCTGTTTCCCAGGTGTGTAAGGCAGTGACCTGGTCGTCCGTTCACACCTTCTCAAAATTTTACATGGTTGATGTGAGTGCATCTTCGGATGCTTCCTTCGGCCGCAAGGTTTTACAGGTGGCTGTTTAAGGTTGCAACTCCTCCGTTGAGGAGCTCTGGTTTGTTTGGGGGGAAGTTTGTTTTATGCTGTTTTCCCGCCCCTCCGTTTTTTTGACACTGCTTGGGGACGTCCCATATGTCAAGATGCTGCTGTGTCCGTCCATGAACGGAAGAGAAAATAGTATTTTTGTACTCACCATAAAATCCATTTCTCTGAGTTCATGGACGGACACAGCACCCACCCCTCCTTTTTTATGTTTGTACTGCTTTTTTACGAACTGAGCTGCAAGATGCAGGGAGAGGGGATGTACCCAGGGGGACCGTCCCCTGGGCGGTACTGTACTGTGTGATGTGTTTTAACACTTGACATGCTGTTTTTCTGCCTAGTCAATCTAACAGGAGGATAATACCCATATGTCAAGATGCTGCTGTGTCCGTCCATGAACTCCATAGAGATGGATTTTACGGTGAGTACAAAAATCCTATTTTTGCTTTGTTTGAACCATTTGGAGGTGGACTTGCTGTTGCGTTTCAGATCATTGTCCTGCTGCATTACCCAAGTGCACTTGAGGTCACGAACTGAGGGCCGGACATTCTCCTTTAGGATTTTCTGGTAGAGCTCAGAATTCATGGTTCCATCAATTTTATGGTAAGTCCTCCTGGGAAGCACTGATTAATGTACAAAATTACATATATAAATAGAGGGTGTCAGTGGAAATATGATAAGGTATAGATAGACCTCTACCTAAACCCCCATACAGTTTGTTTGCTCTGTCTTTTCTATTTGCAACTTCCTCTCTGTGTCTAAGTCCTATGTTTATTTTTTAGTTACAGTACATTATGAATGTTATACTACTGGAAATACAGTGCCTTGCAAAAGTATTCACCCCCTTGGCTTTTTACCTATTTTGTTACATTACAGCCTTTAGTTCAATGTTTTTTTTAATCTGAATTATATGTGAGGGGTCAGAACACAATAGTCTAAGTTGGTAAAGTAAAATTTGAAAAATATATATACATAAAATTATTTTTCAGAAATAAAAAAACTGATAATTAACATGTGCATATGTATTCGCCCCCTTTGTTATGTAGCCCATAAAAAGCTCTGGTGCAACCAATTACCTTCAGAAGTCACATAATTAGTGAAATGATGTCCACCTGTGTGCAATCTAAGTGTCACATGATCTGTCATTACATATACACATCTTTTTGAAAGGCCCCAGAGGCTGCAACACCTAAGCTAGAGGCACCACTAACCAAACACTGCCATGAAGACCAAGGAACTCTCCAAACAAGTAAGGGACAAAGTTGTTGAGAAGTACAAGTCAGGGTTATGTTATAAAAAAAAATATCCAAATATTTAATGATCCCTAGGAGTACCATCAAATCTATCATAACCAAATGGAAAGAACATGGCACAACAGCAAACCTACCAAGAGACGGTCGCACACCAAAACTCACAGACCAGGCAAGGAGGGCATTAATCAGAGAGGCAGCACAGAGACCTAAGGTAACTCTGGAGGAGCTGCAGAGTTCAACAGCAGAGACTGGAGTATCTGTACATATGACGACAATAAGCCGTACGCTCCATAGAGTTGGGCTTTATAGCAGAGTGGCCAGAAGAAAGCCATTACTTTCAGCCATTTACTTTGCGAAAAGGCGTGTGGGAGACTCCCAAAATGTATGGAGGAAGGTGCTCTGGTCTGATGAGACTAAAATTGAACATTTTGGCCATCAAAGAAAATGCTATGTCTGGCGCAAACCCAACACATCACATCACCCAAAGAACACCATCCCCACAGTGAAACATGGTGGTGGCAGCATCATGCTGCGGGGATGTTTTTTAGCAGTCAGGACTGGGAAACTGGTCAGAGTTGAGGGAAAGATGGATGGTGCTAAATATAGGGATATTCTTGAGCAAAACCTGTACCACTCTGTGTGTGATTTTGAGGCTAGGATGGAGGTTCACCTTGCAACAGGACAATGACCCCAAACACACTGCTAAAGCAACACTTGAGTGGTTTAAGGGGAAACATGTAAATGTGTTGGAATGGCCTAGTCAAAGCCCAGACCTCAATCCAATAGAAAATCTGTGGTCAGACTTACAGATTGCTGTTCACAAGCGCAAACCATCCAACTTGAAGGAGCTGGAGCAGTTTTGCAAAGAGGAATGGGCAAAAATCCCAGTGGTAAGATGTGGCAAGCTCATAGCGACTTGGAGCTGTGATAGCCGCAAAAGGTGGCTCTACAAAGTATTGACTTTAGGGGGTTGAATAGTTGTGCACATTGACTTTTTCTGTTATTTTGTCCTATTTGTTGTGTGCTTCACAAAAAAAAAAAAAACATCTTCAAAGTTGTGGGCATGTTCTGTAAATTAAATGATGCAAATCCTCAAACAATCCATGTAAATTCAAGGTTGTGAGGCAACAAAACACGAAAAATGTCAAGGGGGGTGAATACTTTTGCAAGGCACTGTATCCTCTTTGCCTGTGACCAATGCACCCTGTTTTGTTCTATGTCAATCTGTATGCTGTGTTTACCCGATTTGACGACAATAAAGCACCTTTGATTGTCAAAAAAAAAATATGGTAAGTCGTCCAGATCCTGAAGCTGCAAAGCAGCCCAGACCATCACGCTACCACCACCATATCTGACTGTTGGTATGATCTTGTTATGAAATGCTGTATTCGTTTTATGCCAGATGTAATGAGACAGTGTCCAGTCACCTGAAGGTAGCCTACATATAACCCCATAGTCTGTGATCACAAATCCTGTTTCCTTTTACTGTTCTCCAAGGTAAAGGATTTACAGGCAAGTCAAAATTTTATATATATTTTAGCAGATGACTAGCTGAATTTGGCTTAACTTTGGAAAGGCATATGTGACCCTCCTTCCACTTTAGGGCATCTTCTGTCACTTTTAGCAAAACATAGGATTGTGACTATGAGTAAGACTTTCATGCTCAGGCTGACTACAAAAGTAATATTTTAACCACTTAAGCCCCGGACCATTACGCAGCTTAATGACCAGAGGTGATTTCACAATTTTGCACTGCGCTGATTTAACTGGAAATTGTGCGGACATGCAATGTTGTACCCAAACGAAATTTGCGTCCTTTCCTTCCCACAAATAGCTTTCTTTTAATGGTATTTGATTGCCTCTGCGTTTTTTTTTTTTTTTTGTGATATAAACGGAAAAAGACTGAAAATTTTGAAAAAAAAATTATATTTTCTACTTTTTGTTATAAGAAAAATCGAATAAACTAAATTTTAGTCCTACATTTAGGCCAAAATGTATTCAGCCACATGTCTTTAGTAAAAAAAAAATGTCAATAAGCGTATATTTATTTATTGGTTTGCGCAAAAGTTATAGCGTCTACAAACTAGGGTACATTTTCTGGAATTTACACAGCTTTTAATTTATGACTGCCTATCTCATTTCTTGAGGTGCTAAAATGGCAGGGCAGTACAAAACCCCCCCAAATGACCCCATTTTGGAAAGTAGACATCCCAAGGAAACTGCTGAGGCATGTTGAGCCCATTGAATATTTTTTTTTTTTTTTTTTGGGCCCAAGTGATTGAATAATGACTAAAAAAAAAAAATTAGAAAAAGTTGTCACTAAATGATATATTGCTCACACATGCCATGGTTATATGTGGAATTGCACCCCAAAATACATTTTGCTGCTTCTCCTGAGTACGGGGATACCACATGTGTGGGACTTTTTGGGAGCCTAGCCACGTACGGGACCCCGAAAACCAATCACCGCCTTCAGGATTTCTAAGGGCGCAAATTTTTGATTTCACTCCTCACTACCTATCACAGTTTTGAAGGCCATAAAATGCCAAAATAGCACAAAACCCCCCCCAAATGACCCCATTTTGGAAAGTAGACACCCCAAGCTATTTGCTGAGAGGCATGGTGAGTATTTTACAGCTCTCATTTGTTTTTGAAAATGAAGAAATAAAATATATATATTTTAATTTTTTTTCAATTTTTCAAAACTTTGTGACAAAAAGCGAGATCTGCAAAATACTCACCATACCTCTCAGCAAATAGCTTGGGGTGTCTACTTTCCAAAATGGGGTCATTTGGGGGGGTTTTGTACCATCTGGGCATTCCATGGCCTCCGAAACTGTGATAGGCAGTGAGGAGTGAAATCAAAAATTTATACCCTTAGAAAGCCTGAAGGCGGTGCTTGGTTTTGGGGTCCCGTACGCGGCTAGGCTCCCAAAAAGTCTCACATGTGGTATCCCCGTACTCAGGAGAAGCAACAGAATGTATCTTGGGGTGTAATTCCACATATGCCCATGGCATGTTTGAGCAATATATCATTTAGTGACAACTTTGTGCAAAAAAAAAAAAGAAATTGTCTTTTTTCCGCAACTTGTGTCAACATATATAAAATATTCCATGGACTCGACATGCCTCTCAGTATATAGCTTGGGGTGTCTGCTTTCCAAAATGGGGGTCATTTGGGGGGGTTTTGAACTGTCCTGGCATTTTGTACACAACATTAGGAAGCTTACATCCACTCTTCTAACCACTTGAAGACAAAGCCCTTTCTGATACTTTTTGTTTACATGAAAACATATATATATATATTTTTTTGCAAGAAAATTATGTTGAACCCCCAAACATTATATATATATATATATATATATTTTTTTTTAAAGCAAAGGCCGTACAGATTAAAATGGTGGGTGTTGCCTTTTTTTTTTCCACACAGTATTTGTGCAGCGATTTTTCAAACGCATTTTTTGGGGAAAAAATACACTTTTTTTAATTTTAATGCACTAAAACACACTATATATTGCCCAAATGTTTGATGAAATAAAAAAGATTATCTTGGGCCGAGTACATAGATACCAAACACGACATGCTTTAAAATTTCACACAAACGCGCAGTGGCGACAAACTACATACATTTTTAAAAGCCTTTACAGGGTACCACGTTAGATTTACAGAGGAGGTCTACTGCTAAAATGACTGCCCTCGATCTGACCTTCGCGGTGATACCTCACATGCATGATGCAATTGCTGTTTACATATGACGCCAGACCGACGCTTGCGTTCGCCATTGCGCAAGAGCAGGGCGGGACATGGGTGCTCCTCCTTCTCCTTCTCCTATTTTTAAACTGTTCTTTCCATATTTTTTTTTTTTTTTTTTTATCACTTTTATTATTATCTCAGGGAATGTAAATATCCCCTATGATAGCAATAGGTAGTGACAGGTACTCTTTTTATATCCGGGGGGGGGGGGAGACATTCCCTCTCACTGCTTGTAAAAGCAGTCCAGAGGCTAATTAGCCGCTAGGATTGCTTTTACATGAAAGTCGGCCTCTGGCTGAAAAGAATGATGCCAAGATGATACCTAAACCCGCAGGCATTAATTTGGTATAAACAAAGTCCAGCAACATACCAGTACGTTGCTGGTCCTTATTGGACATGTATTGTAATCTTTTTTTTCATGCAGCCTGTTGGCTGAACGAAAAAAAGAGATTGATCGGTGGGTATGCCCACCATTAGAATACCTCCCTTCATTCACCCACTTCTAATGATGGGCATACATGCACCATTTATATATGCCGAAGCATGGGGGAATCCTCCCGCAAAAGTTATGCCGCACACACATGGTCGGACTTTTCCACGGCAAGCCTCTGTCGGAATTTTGACCGTATGTACGCGGCATTAGGAGCAAAATCGCTCCTCCACCCCTGCTGCCCCCATGCTTCGGCATATATGCTCTTTTTTTAACTGTGGTGGTGAAATCACCTCCTACAGCACTGGAGTCGCAGGGATCAGGCCTGTCTCTGCGAACGCTGCAGTTATGTGTGTTGTGTTTTGTAAGTGACAGTGATCGATCGATACTGCACTTGGGTGGCCTGGGCTGGACGGAGGGGCAAAACGCAGGTGCTAGCAGGTATCTGGGCTGATCCCGCTAACACTGCGTTTTTGGGAACCCTAAACTGCTGGGGATGCTAGTATAGATCTGATCAGATCAAATATTGATCTGTTCAGATACTATACCACTAAGGGAGGTGTATGCTTCACGCGTGGGTGTTAGCGTTACTGGCACTAACCTGACGCTACCTGGGGTGACGCAGACCCTCTGACACTAAAACCTAATTGATATCACCCGCCGGGCGATCAGGGGGTTAAACCTTTATTGGGTTATATACGGCAGGTGCCCTGACACTATAAAAAGCAAACTAACCAGCGTCACCTGTAACACTTATATGGTGATCACTGGTGAAAGGGTTAACTAGGGGCAATCAGGGGGTTAAACCTTTATTAGGTAATATATGGGGGTACCTGACGCTATATAAAAACCTGACCGGGAACCTAAATAACAAAATAACTAACTGGCTAACCAGTGTCACCAGTAACACTTATATGGTGATCACTGTGAAAGGGTTAACTAGGGGCAATTAGGGGGTTAAAACCTTTATTAGATAATATATGGGGGTACTTGACGCTATAAAAACCTGTGGCGAACCTAAAAAAAATAACTGGCTACCTATCGGCATCACTGACACTAAGACAGCGATCATAAAAACGATCGCTTAGTGACACTGGCAAAAGGGGGTGAAAGGGTTACCTGGGGGGGCGATCAAGGGGTTAAACCTTTATTAGGTAATATATGGGGGTACCCGACGCTATAAAAACCTGCAGCGAACCTAAAAAAAAATAACTGGCTGCCTATCGGCATCACCGACACTAAGACAGCGATCAGAAAAACGATTGCTTAGTGACAGCGGTGAAAGGGTTACCTGGGGGGCGATCAAGGGGTTAAACCTTTATTAGGGGGCTACACTGGACCTAAAACACTGCCCTGACACTTTTACAGTCACAAATGTCACTGATTGCAGTGATCAGTAAATAAATGGTCACTGCAATCAGTGACACTGACTGGGGGGTGATCTGGGGGTGTCTGGGGGGGGCGATCATGTGCCTATGTGTGTGGTGTCAGTGTGCTGTTATGTGCACTAACCTGTGTCTTCTCTCTTGCGGCGCTCGGTATATGTGAGCGCCGCATGAGAGATGACCTCACTTCCTCCTGCCTGTGTAAACTGTACACAGGCAGAGGAAGCTTTTCATTCGCCGGGAGCGATCGCGAGGGGGTGGCCAGAATCGAATGGCCGCCCCCTCATCACGGATCGCTCCCGAAACGATCCCGGCCGCTCACTGTACCGGAGGGGGGTCCGATCGGACCCCCCACCCATACGAAGGCAGGCACGTACAGGTACGTGATTGTGCCTGTCCGTGCCATTCTGCCGACGTGTATATATACAGTGAGCGGTCGTTAAGTGGTTAAAGGGTAACTCCACTTTCGTGGGGGAAAAATAGCAAACAAAGAAAAAATAATAGAGCACATATAATCGCGACACTAATTATATTGTAATTGAATGTTATTAAACAAATCCCTTTCAATCTGCAGCCACTGTAATTTTCAGAATGTGTACTGATCACTCCCCAGAAACATTCTTTCCTGCTTGTGTGATAGGCATACTTCTGGGAAAATTGGTGAGCCAAAGATACAAGTCAGATTTCAGGCATCCCCTGCAACAAAAATTTCATTTTTGGAGAGATTCTTTTAATAGGAACCCGTCTAAAGGGATGCAGGCCCAGCAGATTTCCTCATTGGTGCCCTGTAGCTGCACACCTGACAGTTAATTATGAAACCACTCCCATTAGACCTACTCAGTTAAGGGGCACAGACCAACACACATGGATTACTTCAGAATAACAAAAGGTAGAAATCCGCAACAAAGGTTGTTATAATCCTTGCAATGTACATAGATTACCCAGAGGTTTTTTTTTTTCCCTCTCAACAAAAGTGGCATTAAACTTTAAGAGCCTACTTCTCTGCAGAAGAATCTGAAGGTCCAGCAATTTTTTTTTTTTCCCCTGGAGACCACAAATAGCAGAAGCTTTGTTGATTAAAGCAAAAAAAGGACACAAGTCCATCCAGTTCAACCAATAGAAGGGGATAAAATTGTATATCCAGAGGAAGGCATAGAATCAGCAAAGCATGAACCGATCTGCTCCAGCAGGGGATAAAATGCCTGACCCCCCCCCCCCCCCAAGAGGCAATCAGATGTTTCCTAGATCAACTTTACCTTATTTCTGACGGTGCATGCCCAGAGCTTGCCAGATTTGTCCATCCTTCACTTCTTCTGAATCGCCAACCAGAGAAAATATGTGCATTGCTAGTGTCTAGACACGTTTTGAGTTACACCAATGACTTGTCAAGTGATTAATATTTGGGTGACATCCCCTGAGCATGCAACTATTCATCAGTGCAGTTTCAGAATTTTATCGAACAGATTCATAGCAATTTAAAACTGGCTATAGTGGCTAATCTATAATCAATTTAATGAAGGGCAAGGTAAATGTGATAATTTTGTAAATATTTCTTCTTGTCCACAGTACATAAAACTGCACACGTCTTATAAATGGAGAGATGAACAGCGAGAAGAAATAAATAGAACTGGAGACCACAAGCAATCATCTGGAGAATGTTGCGGCAATTAACCTGGCCTACAATTATCAAACAAACCCAGCTAATTCAAATATGCAAGTATATGAATGAACTGTGTACATGAAAGTTGTTCTACTGTGTAAAGCAACTGCTATTTTTCAACCTTTTGGTATATGATTGAATACACACCCATATTTGTTATATAGGCAAAAAAGTGTTGGTCTCCCCATAATATGCCAAAAAAACTGTGAATTAAATAATGAAGAATAATTCTACAAATGTTTTTTTTTTTTTTTTTTTTTTTTTTAAATACATGTTTCAGCAATGAGCATTAGTGAGTAATGGCATGTATAAGTTTTTTGCATTTTTAAATTTGTCCTTATTGATGGTCACTCACCCAATTTTTATATCTAAGATGTAATGTAGTCTCCAATTGCACACTGAAAAAAGTATGTATGCAGACCGACACCCAAGGCAAATCAATTAAAGTTGTAACGTCAGGTTTTTTTTTTTATCTTTAAAGTGTTTTGTTACCCTAAAAAAAATTAAAAAAAATAAAATAATGAAAAAAATTCACTTCAATACCGGACACTTTTTTTTTTTTTTTACACCCTTCCTGCCTAAATCAATTTTAAGCGCTGTCGCACTTTCAGTGCCAGTTACTCAGTCATGCAACACTGTACTCAAACAAAATTTTCATAATTTTTTTCCACACAAATAGAGCTTTCTTTTGGTGGTATTTAATCACCACTGGGTTTTTTATTTTTTGCGACATAAGTGAAAAAAGAGAAAATTAAGAAAAAAAAAAGTTTTCTTTTAGTTTCTATGATATAATTTTGCAAATAAGTAATTTTTGTTCATAAATTTGAGCCAAAATTTATACTGCTACATATCTTTGGTAAAAAATAACCCATATACGTGTATATTATTTGGTCTGTGTGAAAGTTATAGAGTCTACAATCTATGGTGCTAATCACTGGAAATTGATCACACCTGATGTACTGACGGCTGATCTAATTTCTTGAGGCCCTGAAATGTCAGGAAAATACAATTACCCCCTAAATGATCCCTTTTTGGAAAGTAGACAGTCCAAGGTATTTAGTAAGAGGCATGTGAGTTTTTTGAAGTTGTAATTTTTTTCCCCACAATTCTTTGGAAAATTAAGAAGTGATTTTTTTTTTTTTTTTTCCTTTTTACACAATTGTCATAATAACAAGTTATTTCTCCCACACAGCATATGCATACTTTAAATTGCACCCCAAAATACATTCTGCTACTCCTCTGTATGGCAATACCACATGTGTGAGACTTTTTCACAACCTGGCCACATAGAGAGGTCCAAAATGCAGGGAGCACCATCAGGCTGGCTTCACACTGATACTAAACGACAGTCATACGACTTTCATCCTACTTTGCTCTGCGACATCAGTCCTACATTGGTCCGACATCCATCTGACTTGAATGAACAGGATACTACTTTGATCCGACTTTGTGATAGTATGACTTTTCCTTTGACCAATCAAAACAATCCCAATGTAATATAAATTCCTTTTACTGCTGCTGTAATCACCATGTCGGATGTCACAAGTCGGATGGTTAGGACAAGGATCCTACTTTGATCCGACTTCAGCCCATTGAATATCACTAAAGTCGGACCAAAGTAGTACAGGGAGCATTTTCAAAGTCAGACCGACTTGTGTCAGACCATTTAAGACGGCTCCCATAGGGAAACATTGATTTTCAGACGTCATGCGACATGAGCTTCCAATGTCGGAGCGTTTGTCGTACCAGTGTGAACCCAGCCCTTAGGCCTTCTAGGAGCATAAATTGCACATAACATTTCCTAATGACCTATCACAATTTTGAAGGCCGTGGAGCACCAAGACAGTTGAATTACCCACAAAATGACCCCATTTTGCAAAGCAAACACCCCAACGTATATTCTATGAGGCCCCCTTTCACACTGGGGCGGGCAGGTGCGGTGGCGGTATAGCGGCGCGATTTTCAGCGCCGCTATACCGTCGTTATCACTGCCGTATGCGGCCGCTAGCGGGGTGAATTTAACCCCCGCTAGCGGCCGAAAAAGGGTTAATACCGCCCGCAAACCGCGGCTATTGCCGCGGTTTGCGGGCGGTATTACCGCGGTGTCCCATTGATTTCAATGGGGCAGCTGCGGTAAAGGAGCGGTGAACACACCGCTCCTTCACCGCTGTAAAGATGCGGCTAGCAGGACTTTTGGAGCGGTCCTGCTAGCGCACCGCTTCACTGTGAAAGCCTTCGGGCTTTCACATTGAAGAATACAGGGCACGATTTTTCAGGCGGTATAACAGCGCTAATATTAGCGCTAAACCGCCTGAAAAACGTGCCAGTGTGAAAGGGGCCTGAGGCAAGAGTCTTTTGAACGGTTCATTTTTTTTTTTTCCCCAAAAGTCTTCGAAAAACGTGGAAAGAAAACGTATTTATTTTTTTACACAGGTCAATTTATATAAGATTTCTAACACACAGCATGTACATAGCAAAAATTACACCCCAAAATAGATTCTGCTACTCTTTCCAAGTATGGTGATACCACATGTGTGAGACTTTTTTACACAGCCTGGCCACATAGAGAGGTCCAACATGCAGGGAGCACCGTCTGGCGTTCTGGAACATAAATTACACATAAAATTTCCTAACGACCTATTACACTTTCGAAGGCCCTGGAGCACCAGGACAATGGAATTGCCCACAAAATTATCCCATTTTGGAAAGCAAACACCCGAAGTTATATTCTATGAGGCATGGGCTGCAGATAGGTACCCGGGTACTCTGATGGCTCTTTACTGCGATTGTGGATGGGCTGTGTCAGGGTGACAAGCTTTGTCCCAGATCGCTGCTCTGCACGCCCCTAGTGGCATGCATGTGACCAGCTGTGAGGACTCAAGTTGAGAAACGCAGTTCTCTACCGAGCATCCTTAAATTTAGTTCCCTTCTAGGCTCTTTTTTCTTATCTGAACAGCCTACATGACGATAGCACCATAGTCTCCAAACTGCGGCCTGTTTGACACCAACAATGGGGCACTATGCTTCCCACTGGCCCCATGGGGCACTTTTCCTCCTACTGACCACTGTGTGTGTGTGTGTGTGTGTGTGTTTTTTTTTTTTTTTTTTACCTCCCACTAACAAGCCTGACAAGTTTACTCCCATTGAGGCTGGGGCATTTTCTACTCCCACTGGCCACAGTCCAACCCCTCTAAAGTCTGGAGGACAGTACACTGGCTCTTTTGTTTAGAAAGTTTTGAGAATTCTGCAAGACTATAAGGGAGGGATATAGTATGCTGATTTTTTACATTCACTAAAAACGCTTAGTTTTATTCTAAATCAGTATGAAATCTCAAATGTTGTTGGCAATACCTGAAAAGTAATAAAAAAAAAAAAAGAGAGCTTGGGAGACAAATACCATCTCAACAAAGTGAAAGCCAGTGTCAATTATCTTAGACCTCGCCTACACCATATTAATGCACAAAAAGTACACATTTTATGTTTAAAGTGTAAGTAAACCCCCCTATCGTTTTCAGCCAAGGAAGCTGCCATCTTTGCCTCTGTTTAATCCAGGGCTTGACAAATTTGCTTGGAATCTAGGAGCCAGCTAAAAAAGTTAGGAGCCAGGTTTTTTTTTTTTTAACGACCAATGTGTGCAGAAGCGAACGCATACGTGAGTAGCGCCCGCATATGAAAGCGCTGTTTAAACCACACATGTAAGGTATCGCCGCGATCGGTAGAGCGAGAGCAATAATTCTAGCCCTAGACATCCTCTGTAACTCAAAACATGCAACCTGTAGATTTTTTTTTAAATGTCGCCTATGGAGATTTTAAAGGGTAAAAGTTTGTCGCCATTCAACGAGCGGACGCAATTTTAAAGCGTGACATGTTGGGTATCAAATTTACGCGGCATAACATTATCTTTCACAATATAAAAAAAAATTCGGCTAACTTTACTGTTGTCTTTTTAATTTAATAAAAGTGTATTTTTTTCCTCAAAGTGCGCTTGTAAGACCGCTGTGCAAATACGGTGTGACAAAGTATTGCAACGACCGCCATTTTATTCTCTAGGGCAGTGATGGCGAACCTTGGCACCCCAGATGTTTTGGAACTACATTTCCCATGATGCTCAACTACACTGCAGAGTGCAAGAGCATTATGGGAAATGTGGGTATAGAAAGTATTTACGCGCTACTATGTATGAAACAAAGGGATTATTACAACTGCTTGCAAGGCACTGAAAGGTACTGAAACCATAACCTGGATAAAATGTGTAAAAAGAAGTAATGCCGAGCTGTTGAAAAAGTTGCCTATCTACTACCCTAAATAAATGGGTGGTCCTAGAGGGTGCTAAAATATGAGCAACATTAATAATCTTAACAAATAAAATCACAATATCTAAAACAAATATTAAAATGTAAAAGAGTGTGTGAAATGTGACATAAATCTTAGAAAAAGTGCATAATGTTAAAACCGTTTAACCATATGTTTGTATCCAATGGCTGTGCTGCAATAAGTCTAGCCGTGACTTATAAATGGTAATACTTGAGCAAAGGTAGTGCAATGGTTAAAATCATAAATAATAGTCTTTTAGTGCAAAAGTGCAAACAAACGTTATGTTTTACGATAGGTAAATATAGGCTGAAGTGCTGGGTGATGTTGTGACTTCCACACTGTGCTTGTTATTAATGAGTGACTTCTTGATGTATAATCTTGCGACTCCCACGCTGTGCTTTTTAAAGAAGGGTGGCCCCTTACCTCACTGCTGTGAGGTTACAGCATATAGTATAAGCCCTCTGTTGTTCCTGCTGCCTTTTATCCGGATGCTATCTGGAACATGGGGGTGTGTGGATGCCTGGCGGGGGTTAATCCTCTAGCCGTGGAGTCTCCGGGATGGTGTGCATATGTGGGGGTTAAAATATGGAGGCAAGAAATGGTCCAATATAGTGTAGTATTTTTGCTATAAAGGTTTATTTTCCATACATAGAAGTATAAAGTACTCACATTTAAAATTTCAAAAAGGGTATGTAAAATACGAGCGCCGAGCTCGTCCGCGTCACCTCCAGTGCTTGCTACGTCCCTGGGAATGTATGGGAAATGTAGTTCCAAAACATCTGGGGTGCCAAGGTTCGCCATCACTACTCTAGGGTGTTAGAATAAAAAATATATATAATGTTTGGGGGTTAACTTCTAAAGGAAGGAGATGGGTGGGCAGTGAAACAGACAAGCATTGCTGGTTGTTTTGTCATACCAACGGCCACCACAAGAAGGCACCAGACTACAGAATGAAGCATAGGCCTGCAGAAGGCCGCGAAGCCGCGGCCTCAATTACCGGCCAGCGCGGCCCGACGAGATCGCGCGGGGGGCGCACGGAGATGCAGGAAACCTCAGCTGTGCTGCCTCAGGCGCCAGGTCGCTAATTCTAGTCGCATTTGCGACCTGGCACCCGGGGATTGTCGAACCCTGGTTTAATCTACAACTGCCATGATGTTGCACATGTAATCAGTTATGACGCCAGCCATGGTTTGACAGTTTGGTTGAGAGCACAACCAATGGGAGTGTTACATTTCCGGCACGTGCCGGAAATGAAACTTTTTTTGAAACTGGTAAATGGATGGGTTTACTTCCCCTTTAATAAAGATTTATTGGGAGCTATTCTGAAACGGGTTTTTGTTAGTCATGTGACTGGCACGGCCCCAATCAGGGCTGCCTATACACGACTCGCACTGTAGAGAGCATACATCAGCAGAGTAATACATTTAGGCATTCTGATGCTGCATGTAGAGATGGACTTCAGCGAGTCGGCATTGTGTTTGTTGAACCTAGAAGGAATGAAATCTGTTTGATGGATGTGAAAACCATAATGTAGGCTTCTAAAGCTTAGGTCACCCCAAAGGCTTATAGAAAAAAAGATTCTCAAAAGAGAAACTATAATAAAGTTCAATTCGGACTATAGAAAGAAAAAAAAAGGTGGAGGCTTTGGGAAAATAGTTGAGCACATAAAGCTTAAAAAGGGAAAAATTTGGCCGCACACCACTACGGAGATGAAACTGATAAAATCCTTTGTCACGTGCTAGACAAACAAATCCGGAACAAATGTTAACGTTTCAGAGGGACATTTCATGCTCAATTATAACCAAGGAGATGTCTGAGACCCAACTATTTGCAGACCTGCTGAAAATGCACATGCAACAAATTAGGTGTCTGACTATCCATAAGGGCACAATGAGTTAAAATTATTAAGTGATCTATGCAATATTAAAAAGGAGAAATTCTAGAAAAAAAAAAACACAAATCAAGACCCATTTATATAATAATGGGTGTAACACATACAGTTAGGGATGAGCCGCACATCCCCCGGTTCGGTTCGCACCAGAACCTGCGAACAGACCGAAAGTTTGCGCGAACGTTAGAACCCTATTAAATACAATGGACACGAATGTTCGAAATCTAAAGTGCTAATTATAACGGCTAATATGCATGTTATTGTCCTAAAAAGGAATTGGGGACCTGGGTTCTGCCCCAGGGGACATGTATCAATGCAAAAAGAAGTTTTAAAAACAGACATTTTTTCAGGAGCAGTCATTTTAATGATGCATAAAGTGAAAAAAAAAAAAGTGAAATATTCCTTTAAATATCGTACATGGGGGGTGTCTAAAGTATGCCTGTGAAGTGGCATGTTTTTCCCGTGTTTTAGAACTGTCCCTGCACAAAATGACATTTCTAAAGGAAAAAAAGCCATTTAAAACTGCTTGCGGCTTTAATGTCATGTCTTGTCCTGGCAATATGGATGAAAATCTTTGAGAAAAATGGCATGGCTACCCCATCACAACCCCCCCCCCCCTACCCCAGCCCATTACCAGCCCCTTTTGGGTCTTGTATGGATATTAAGGGGAACCCCGCACCCAAAATAAAAAAAGGCCCTATATACTCTGAACAGCAGTATACAGGCGGTGCAAACAAGACAGGGACTGTAGGTTTGTTCTTAAACAATGTACCTGTTCGAAATTACAAACAGATTGTACTTAAGTGTAGCTCCAGCCAAAATAATATATTTTTAAGCTTTTTGGAAAACATAGGGAAGGGTTATCACCCCTGTAAAAAATTTTTTTGCTGTCTGTGCACCTGTTCAGAACATTTCACCTCACTTTTCGTCCCAATGAGAAATGTTTTTGGAAAAGTGGGGTTTTTAAAGCATCAGTAGAGAGGAGACACCTTTTCCCATATTAACTCTTACAGGAGAGAATTTCCCTTCCTAGGGGTAGATTTCCTCTCACTTCCTGTTGTCTCCTTCCGTTTTGCAAGTAGGAGTCGTTTGTAAGTTGGATGTTTGAAAGTAGGGGCCTGCTGTATATACTCTGCTGAAATTTGCCCCTTAGATGTTGGTGTTGCCCTCACAGTTACTTTGGTGGGCACATGAATGGGCCCTACTGTAAATTATTAGATCAGGAATTGTAATTGCATGCCCCTGTTGAACAGGGGCAGAAAAATTGGGCCGGTGGTGGTGGTGTTGCCACAACACTGTAAGCCCTCACAGTTACTCTTGGTGGGTGCTGGAACGCCCTGCTGTGAACTATTATATCAGGAATTGTAATTACATGCCGTTGTTGAACAGTGGTAGGAAAAATTGGGCCTTTGGTGGTGGTGCTGGTGCTACAACACTGTAAGCCCTCACAGTTACTCTGGGTGGGTGCATGAATGGGCCCTACTGTAAATTATTAGATCAAGAATTGTAATTACATGTTGTTGAACAGGGGCTAAAAAATTGGGCCTTAGGCACTGGTGCCACAACACTGCAACCCCTCACAGATACTGTACTTGGACCACAGCAATGAGCCCTGTTGTATTGCATCAAAAATTGTAATTACACGCCTCTGTTAAACAGGGGCTGAAAAATTGGGCCTTAGCCACTGGTGGCAGCACCCAGAAACAAAAATGTTCTTCCAAGCTATCATCAGGAATCGGATCATGGAGATGGAGGAGGAGGAGGAGGAGGAGGATAGTCAGTCAACATAACAGGACAGTCACTCAGCATCAGCATAGGCAGTCTTGAAGGGATGTGACATTTCAAAATAAATTATTCTGTTATATCAGCTTCCGGTGCTTGGTAGCTGGTGGTTATCCAAGACTGGTTCATCTTTATGAAGGTCAGTCGATCAACCTCCCAGTTTCTGGGAACGCGTTGCACAGACCTTTCTGCAAGGGCCCCCCATCCTCTGCTCCCTCTGCGATGGTAAGATAAGGTCCGCAACCTTACCCTTGTACCGTGGATCAAGGAGAGTGGCCAGCCAGTAATGGTCCCTCTCCTTGATCCGAAGAATACGAGGTTCCTTCCGCAGACTTTGCAGGATCAGGGAGGCCATGCAGCGTAGGTTAGCTGAGGCATTCGGTCCGGAGTCCTCTGGGTCACTAAGGACGACATGATCCGCAGCCACCTCCTCCCAGCCACGTACCAGTCCACGGGTTTCTTGGGACTGTAAATCATCCCTAAAAGACTGCTGCTGATGATGCTGAGTGCCAGGCTCCACCTCCATGCTGACACAATCCTCCTCTTCCTCCTGTGCGATGGGTGGGACAGAAGGAACACTGTCTGGGTAAAGGGTGCCTTGAGAGGCAAGGAAGTCCTCCTCTTCCTGCCTCTGTTCTGCCTCAAGTGCCCTGTCCATTATTCCACGCAGCGTATGCTCCAACAGGTGGACAAGAGGTACAGTGTTACTGATGCATGCACTGTCACTGCTCACCATCCTCGTGGCCTCCTCAAATGGTGCCAGGACAGTGCATGCATTCCTGATCATGCCCCACAGGCGTGGTGAAAAAAACCCGAGCTCCCCTGACCCTGTCCTGGTGCCGTAGTCGCACAGGTACTCATTGATGGCTCTCTGCTGTGTGTGCAGCCGCTGCTGCATGGCCAACGTTGAGTTCCACCTGGTGGGCATGTCACATATAAGGCAGTTCTTGGGCAGGTTCAACTCCTTTTGCAGGTCAGCCAGCTGAGCACTGGCATTATATGATCTACGGAAATGCACACAGACTTTCCTGGCCTGCCTCAGGACATCCTGTAAGCCCGGGTACCTGCCCAAGAACCGCTGCACCACCAGATTAAGGACGTGAGCCACACAGGGCACATGTGTCAGTTGTCCCTGTCGGAGGGCGGAGAGGAGGTTGGTGCCATTGTCGCAAACCACCATTCCTGGCTTAAGCTGGTGTGGCGTCAACCACCTCTCAGCCTGCCTCTGCAGAGCTGACAGAACCTCTGCCCCAGTGTGGCTCCTGTCCCCCAAACACACCAGCGCAAGCACGGCATAGCATCTTTTTGCCTGCGTACTTGTGTAGCCCCTTGAACGCCTACGGAGCACCGCTGTTTCCGAGGACAAAGCTCAGGAAGAGGCCATGGAGGAGGAAGAAGAAGAGGAGGGGGTGGAGGAAAGAGGTGTGTCACAACCAGTAGTAGCATTTTGGAGGCGTGGCGGCGGAACAACCTCCAACACTACTGCACCTTGTCCTGCATCCTTCCCAGCTGCCAAGAGTGACCCAATGGGCCGTGAAAGAAAGGTATCGTCCCTGTCCATGCCTGCTGGACCATGAGTCAGTGGTAATATGCACCTTACCGCTGACTGCCCTGTCCAGCGAGGCATGGACATTGCCTTCCACATGCCGGTAGAGAGCCGGAACCGCCTTCTGTGAGAAAAAGTAGCGTTTGGGAACCTGCCACTGAGGAGAACCGCACATTGCACAAACTCACAGAAGGGGGTCGAGTCTACCAACTGAAAAGGCAGCAGTTGAAGTGCTAGCAATTTAGCCAAGCTAGCGTTCAACCGCTGGGCATGTGGATGGCTGGGAGTGAACTTCTTTTGACGGTCCAGCAGCTGGGGCAGGGAAATTTGCCTGCCTAAATCGGACGTCGGTGTACTGCTAGCAGAGTGCCCGCAAGTACTTGGCTGTGACCACACCTAATTCTACACCTTCATTCCTCTCAGTGCAGGTTTCAGAGAGGACTGCAGTTATAGTGGGGTTGGAGATCCCAGCTGATGAGGAGCAAGGAGAGGTCCGCTTTGTTCTTTAGTGTGGGTCTTTAAGGTACGCTTGTCAACGAGCTGCATGGCAGGTCAACATATGTCTGGTCAAGCATGTGGTGCCCAAGCGGCTGATGTTTTGGCCACGTGAGATACGCTTGAGACATATGTTGCAAATAGCAGCGGTGCGATCTGATGCACTCGACTCAAAAAAGGCCCACACCAAAGAACTTTTGGAATAACGAGCAGAGGCAGCGCCCTGCAAAGGCGGAGCTCTGGGGTGTGATTCAGTTGGTGTGCTGCCCTTACGCTGGCCCCCGGAGGGCATCCTGCCTTGTTGGAGATGTGCCTCCTCCTCATCCTCCTCTCTCCTATCAGGCACCCACGTGGAGTCAGTGACCTCATCATCCCCTCCCTCCTCATCCTGCCAATCTGGCAGCTGCTGGAACATGACTGCAAGATTGCTGTCCTTCTTGAGCGTCCCCTCTCTCTCTGCGCTCACGCCTTCCTCTAGCTGGGTATCATCATCAGACCCTTCAAAACGCTGGGCATCCTCCTGGAGCATGTACCCAACACTGTGCTCAAACAGTTTGGGGGACCCCTCAGGAGGACATGGTGGGTCTAGGGAAGGAGTGACTGATGATGACATTGATATGAGGGAAGAGGATGCTTTGGCAGCTGCTTTGCCAGTACCCTGAGCCTGGGTGAGGGAGGATGAGGAGGGCTTGGTCATCCACTCTACCAAGTCTTTGGCATGATGCGGCTGAATACGTCCAGCTGCCGAAAATAAGGACAAACGTGTCCCGTGGCCAAGTGCTGATGACGATGCACCGCGTCCATGACCAGCACTGTTGTCTCTAGACACAGAGCCTGCTTGCCTTCTTTTATTGGCTTCTGACTGTCTGCCTCTTCTTGTTGGCCTTCCAGACATGGTAATGGACCGCGGGGAGATGGGAAAACCAGGAATTGGAGTAGTATATATATACAACACCCACTAACTCCTGCAGATGCCTTTTATTAGAGGACACCAGCAATAAAGGGTCGATACAGGTGTATACTGTGCTGTGCTGGAGGGACACAACACCCACTAACTCCTGCAGATGCCTTTATTAGAGAACACCAGCAATAAAGGGTAGATACAGGTGTATACTGTGCTGGGGCACACAACACCCACTAACTCCTGCAGATGCCTGAGAAAAGAACACACTGTCCCTGCGTATGTAGCTCTTTCCCTGCACGCCGGAACACACTACACAAGGCCACCGCGCTGGCGGCCTTTTATAGCGTGGGGCGTGTACTAACCCCCCCCCCCCCCCCGAGCTATGATTGGCCACAGGCATCCTGCCTGTGGCCAATTATGGCTCTCCTCGCTGCTGGCGCTGTGATTGGCCAAGAATGCGGGTCACAGTGCATGCTTGGCCAATCACAGCGCCAGCAATGCAGTGCGATGGCGCAGTGCATTGTGGGCCGCTCGCGTCACACGAATTTGGCGCGAACGGCCCACAAAGTTCTGGTTTCGCCGAACAGGCGATGTTCGAGTCGAACACCGAGCTCATCCCTACATACAGTGTATTAAAAATGAACAGAATATAACTTGCTACACTGTCAATGATGACTGTGTATATTAGCTATCCATACATATACCCACTAATAAAAAAAAAAAATATATATATATATAAAGATCTTTTAAGAGAGATTTTTTATTATAAGATTATATTAACGCCTTCCTCTTATTGTGTGTAAGATCATATCAGGGACCTCCACCCGTGGAAACCCGGGTACCCAGTAAAGTTCGATCCCATTTCAACTAGTTTTTAAAATGTATTCAATTCAGGATAGCAAGTGCTGACAGGGTGCAATTCTGATCTGGTTTTAAAGTGAATGGATTGGGTTGAACCTACGTAAACATCTGAATTAGCAATACACACCCAGGACAGGTCAGACAATTCATTAATAGCACAGTAATCCCTAAATGTGTGTATAATATGATCATTAGCTCATTAGATGCCGAGCTAGAGATTCCCCCACATTGATCATCATCACTATCTGAACTAAAGTAATGCTTTTTAATCACAACGTTTCTAATAAACTTGTTAATGTCTAGAATTGTTTCAAATATATTAAAATGTCTTTGTGGACAAAAATTAAGTCCTTCCAAAAGTAGGGAAGTCTCATCAATTGTCAGTTGTTTTTTTTGGATACTGATTGCCACCCCCGGTACCCTCTTAGATTGTGTCCTCTTACATCTCGATTGCATGCCATCCTGTGTGTTTTCAGTTTCTTCATCCTGTTTATTTTGGGGCGATTGGTGTACTGGCCCCATTGTGCCATCTTGGCCCAAGTGCCTGCACAGATGAGTGATCCGAGTACGAGGCACCCATCGATTTCTCAATATACTCCGCTTCAGTGTCTGAAAAGCTTACAAGTTTACCAAACGGGTTGCCCCAAGCTCATTTCCGCTTCCATACATACACAAAGTTTGTCGTAATCCAACTGGTCTCCTAATGTTCTCCTTTTTTTTGTTTCAATAATATGTTTCTCCAAAACGATAAATCTTTCATTTAATACTTTGTTCAAGTCAGCAAATTCAGCTGTATTTTGTAGCTGTTTAATATCCTCTTGCAGAGCAGAGATTTTGCCTTGCAGTTTTTTAATCTCTCTTGTTTTAGGCATAAAAATTATGTTCATTAAGGCAGAGGAGCAGGTGGAAAGTATTTGTCCATTTCTTCTTTAATTCATCATCATATAGTTCAAATGTGGGGAATTTTTTTATTTATTTTTTATACATAGTTCTCTTGGTATGCCCTCCAATGCCAAATACTTGGACAATGTACTGGAATCCCACTAAGCCCAATTTTTTATTTTTTTCCCAGTTTCCAAAAGAGCAGCCTGTACTGCCATATAAATTATTATTGAGAGTCTTGTGTGCATTGGTTCTATACGAGTTATCTCTTGGTGGTCTAAATTTTTGGCTGACATACTGAGTGGTCTGGCTCTTTGACATGTTTTACCATGTGAATGTAAATATAGATCCAAACTCACAGGGGCAAGTGTGAAAACCGAGAGCTCAAAATTCAAAGAGATTGTACATTTCGCTCAGGTGATTGATGGACAGCATTCCGGTGTGGATGCCTCTGCAGCTTCAAGGGTACAAGCTAAAAATCATCCACACACCACTATGGAGATGAAAATGATAAAATCCTGTCACTGTGCCAAACAAATTGGGAACAAATGTTGACGCGTTTCACACAGACTTTTCGTGCTTAATCATAACCAAGGAAATGTTCGAGTTACTATATGTAGGAAATTGGCACAGACTGCAGTGAGTGTGGGTTGAATTTGTTATATACATCAAAAAAGCAAAACATTATGCCCACTCTTCAGCCTATGAAAGGTAACCATGGTACCCTAATAAGCACATCCCATAAAACACTTTTCCCATTCTTTAAAGATCACAATGTAGCTTCCAGCTGGAGCATGGTGTAATATTCAACGCATGGACCTATCATGATAGATGGAACAGGGAGATCATTTTCACCGGACCAGGCACAAACTATGGGTCATAGATAATTATTTTCCTTGGGGAGGGCTGAACCTTGCTTGGGTAACAATAAGGCGGCTGGTTCTGCATGCTGCGTGAACTGTAGGCCTAGCAAAACTCTGCTAACAGTGGGTTGGGCTAAAAACTTGAGCCTAAGCATACCCATACTCATATAATACATAAATAAGGTCATATGCAGCACTTGGACCTGCTGAGTGCAGAAATATAACTGGCCCATAGACATGAATGGCTGTGCACGGGTATATGCCAGTACCCGTGTAAACCCATATATAGCATATGAAAGGATTAACAAAAATACTTACTCTTTCGTCCATGGACCGACACAGCTTCTCTATTGACAAAGTGGATATTATCCATTAATTAGGAGTGACTAGGCAGAAAAACTTGTAAAAAGTGTTGCATCACACCTTCTACAGTACCGCCTAGGGGGTGGACCCTCCGGGTATAACCTCTCAGTCTGCATCTTCGCAGATCAGTTTTTTTCTGTCTAGCAAGGAGTAGGACATGGCTCCCTTCGGGCCCATTGGTCCGGGGGAAAAAGATATATATATTTTTTGCTACATTTTTGTTTCCTGCGATCTTCGATCAACTGCTGACTGGGTGACAGGCTGGATCCTCGATCCTTGTAGTCTCCCCAGTTTCGGCCATCGAGCGTGTGCCGACCCTAGCTACGCGCTGGGTTTTCCACGACATGCCCGTCGCTCCACGGGTGGCCGGTGAGCCTACGCTCCAGGGCCTGCATCGGACCGCTCAGCTTCGGCTGACCTTACGGCCGAGTCGCAGCAGCCTGGCCAGTGAGCTTACGCTCCAAGGCTTGCATCGGACCGCTCAGCTTCGGCTGACCTTACGGCCGAGTCGCAGCAGCCTGTCCGGTGAGCGTCACGCTCCAGGGCATACATATGATCCTCCCTTTTGGGTCCAATCACAGCATGCCTGGCCAACAGTCACCTTCCGTGCGCGGACGATGTCCTGTTTGGAATGTCTTCCAGCATAATACATGCAGGATAGGTAAGTAAAACTCCCCTGCCTCGGCTGGGTGATTTAGCTGGACATTCCTGGAGAGATCAAGTAAGTGGTTGTGGCCCCTTTCTTCCCTCTCTCCCTGCCTTTCCCTCCTCCCTGGGCTTCTAGCTAAAGGTTGCTGGGTGCTGGGGGGTCACCTAGGGGGTTCCACTGGAGCGGGGCTGGCTGTAACTAACATTTAAAAGAAATGTCATTTCTGCTTACCTGTGTTTGTGTGCTTCCTCCTCCATGCTGTCGGCGGCCATTTTGAGGTGGTCCATGCCGAGTTCGGCCTCTTGTGACTGCCCGGCGGCCATCTTCCTGTGGTTCGGCCACACCCACTGGCCCCTATCAGCTGATCGGCGGCCATGTTTGTCCACCCTGTATGCATATATTGCCGTTCGGCGGCCATCTTTTTGTGGGCTATGGCTGCTTGACCTCTATCTTCGGTCGGCGGCCATTTTCTTAGCGCCCACATTATCTTCCATACAGACGTTTTTGGCAACCATTTTACGAGAGCCTCCGGCCTCTAGGGTGCATTACACTGGTGCGAAAATTCACACAGGAAATGCTGATAAAAGAAGCAGACTGACACAGCAGCAGTGGGACAGCATCACAGGCGCAGCACACGGCAGCATAGCAGTACCTATCCAGGGTGGTGAGTCCTCTGGGTCACCCAGCCTCTCTGCAGCACAGGAGGGTGGCCTATTGATATCTTGCCTGGAGCCCTGTGAGTGTCAGCGTGTGGTCAGCATGGCATCTGAGCCAGATGTCTTCTCCCCTGAAACACCAGATTTAGCAGCTGGTGCCCCTGAGGTGTCTATGAACGCTATGACGGCAATCCTAGAGGCGTTTGCTGCCAGGGTGGAAGCAGCACACGGGAATACAGGGGGTAGTAAACGCCCCGTCCCCTGCAAGCTTCTGGGGATAATTCTGATGCAGAACCAGGTCCAGCTACGGCTCGGGGCGCAGATTCTGATGCATCAGAGACTGCAGACCGTGACCGGACAGTGAGGATGACTCCAAGTCCAGGTCAGTACGCAAGACGGCTTTGGTATCTGACCTTATTACTGCAGTGCGGGATATGCTAAAGTTGGAAAATACTGCAGAAGCAGCAGAGACTCCGGTCCACTTGGGTTTCATAGACCTGCCCGCACTGCTAAGGTGTTCCCTTGTGTGTCTTTTGATAAACTCTTATACAAGGAATGGGAGAACCCAGTGAGGGTCTTTACAGCCCCAAAGAGGTTTGCGGTACGGTACCCCTTTGAGGAGAGTTTTCTGAAGAAATGAACCTCTCCCCCTATAGTGGACCCTCCGGTGTCCAGACTTAATAGAGCCACCACAATTCCTGTAGAAGGGGCTCCTGTTTTCAAGGACCCTGTGGATAAGAAGGCTGAAGCACTCGCTTGCTACCTATACTCCGTGGTAGGCTCGGCAGTACGCCCGGCATTGGCGGGGGCCCTAGTGTCTCACACACTTACTGAATGGGCAAGATTGCTACTCCAGGGGTTAAGGAGCGAGATGCTCCTCCTGATGAGATAACATTGGCCGACCAGTTGGTCCAGGGCCTTAGGTTTGTCTGCGAGTCAGACATGAATACTATTCCCCTGCTGTCTAAAACTTTGGTTTATGCAGTAGCAATACGCCGCCTGATCTGGCTAAAAGGCTGGTCTGCGGACCAGACTTCCAAGAAAGCCCTGTTGGATCTGCCTTTTAAGGGCGACAGACTTTTTGGGGCTTCTCTGGATGACATCATCAAGGATGCCACAGGAGGTAAAAGCACTTTGCTTCCCCAAATTAGCATGGGTAAGGGGCCACGCCAAGGGGCAAGGGCCCTCCTTTACTGCACGCAAGCGGTTTTTTCGTCCCCCCTAGGGCAACAGGGAAAAGACCCCAGGCCGATAAAGCGCCTGCCCAAGGACAAAAGCGTTCTTGGTCCCGCATACCCAATAAGCCTGCGGACAAATTTGCGTCCGCATGAAGGTCCACCCCCCACCCAGCTCTCGGGTGGGGGGACGTCTTCACAAATTCGCGACTCAGTGGACAGCTCTAATCTCCGACAGGTGGATTTGCGAAGTAATCTCCTCAGGCTACAAGATAGTTTCTCTCTTGTCCACCGGACAGATTCAACACCTCCACTCTCCAGCTACTACCGACCCGTCGGGTGGCCCTGTATAGGGCGGTCCAGGGTCTACTGGAACGCGGGGTAGTTATTCCAGTTCCAGAACTGGAACGGGGTTTTTACTCAAATCTGTTCTTTGTGCCGAAGAAGGAGGGGGTTCGTCCAAGCTTGGATCTCAGAACCCTCAATTGCTTTGTGAAGGTACAAAGATTTCGGATGGAGTCGGTTCGATCTGTAGTCACGGCTCTCCATCCGGGGGACTTTCTGGCCTCCTTGTACATCAAGGACGCATACCTGCATGTCCCCATATACTCCAGACACCAGAGGTTTCTGCGATTTGCTATCGGGAAGGACCACTACCAGTTTGTGGCCCTCCCGTTGGGCCTTGCCTCAGCACCCAGGACGTTCACCAAGGTGCTCGCTCCGATTCTGGCACTTCTAAGACAGCGGGGTATCGCTATCACAGGCTAATTGGACGACCTTCTGCTGAAGGCCCCTTCAAGCTCAGAATTAGAGTTAAGCGTGTCCATTACCTGTTAGACTCTTCGAGACTGTGGTTGGATACTAAACACGCAAAAGTCAGTATTGGTGCCCACTCAACGCCTAGTGTACCTGGGGTTGATTCTGGATTCCTCAGAGGCAAGGGTATTCCTCCCTGTGGAGAAGTTGCAGACCCTCCGGGCTGCAGTACGGCAGCTGACGTCCAGGAATTGGTCGTCACTCCGTTTTTGCATGCGAGTGTTGGGTCTCATGGTAGCCTCCTTCGAGGCGGTCCCATATGTTCAATAGCACACTCGAGTGTTACAGAAGGAAGTTCTGTCCAGATGGAACAGATGCCCTTCATCTCTGGATTATCAAATCCGAGTGAGCCACCTAGTCAAGAGATCCCTGGTATGGTGGCTGACAGCACCGGCTCTAATGGCCGGGAAGTAATTTCTTCCGGTTTACTGGATAGTGATCACGACGGACGCCAGCCTTACAGGTTGGGGGGGGAGTCTGGGGTGTCCAGTCGGCGCAAGGTCGCTGGACCCCAGAGGAAGCCCTCCTGCCGATCAATGTCCTGGAGATCCGGGCGATCAAGCTGTGCCTCTTCAAATGGTCTCAGAGGCTGCAAGGGCGTCCAGTCAGGATCCAGTCAGACAACGCCACAGCGGTGGCATATGTCAATCATCAAGGAGGAACAAGAAGCTCAGCTGCAGCATCGGAGGGTGCTCGCATCCTGAAGTGGGCAGAGAAGAGCGTACCGGCACTATCGGCCGTGTACATTCCGGACGTGGAAAACTGGCAGGCGGACTACCTGAGCCGCCAGATGCTGGACCAGGGAGAATGGTCCTTACACCCGGAGGTGTTCCAACTCCTCTGCCAAAGATGGGGCATACCAGACGTAGATCTTCTGGCTTCCCGACTCAATCGGAAGGTATTGAGATTTGTGGCCCGGTCAAGAGACCCATGGCAGACGCAACGGACGCGTTGGTAGCATCGTGGGGTCAGTATCGGCTAATCTATGCCTTCCCTCCCTTAAGGCTTCTTCCTCTTCTGCTCCGCAGAGTGGAGGCAGAGGGAATTCCAATGATCCTAATCGCTCCAGATTGGTCTCAGCGTCCTTGGTACGCCAATCTAGTACGTCTGGTAGCAGACGTCCCCTGGCGCCTACCACTACGGAAGGACCTGCTATCGCAAGGTCCCATACTCCATCCTGCTTTACGGTCACTGGCTTTAACGGCATGGCTATTGAGAACCAGGTACTGAGAGACCGGGGCCTGTCAGATTCAGTAATCTCTACTATGAGAAGTGCTCGGAAACCGTCCTCTAGGAAGGTTTATCACCGCACTTGGAAGGCCCACATCTCCATGTGTGAGGAAATGAAATGGCATCCGCGTACTTATTTGGTTTCCGGAATCCTGCTGGTTTTACAGCATGGGGTGGACCAAAGGCTTGCCCTAAGTACGATTAAGGGACAGATATCTGCCCTGGCTGTCTTTTTTCAGCGACCCCTGGCGGCTCACTCTCTCGTGAGTACATTTGTGCAGGGGGTTCGACATGTGGCCCCTCCGGTCTGTCCCCCCCCCCCCCCGTGGGACTTGATTCTGGTCCTCTCGGTGCTTCAGAAGGCACCGTTTGAGAATATTAGAAATATTCCCCTGTTGACACTTTCTCAGAAGGTGGTCTTTTTGGTGGCTGTTACGTCAGTTAGACGAGTCTCTGAGCTGGCAGCCTTGTCCTGCAAGGTTCCCTATTTGATTTTCCACAAGGATAAGGTGGTGCTGCGGCCGCAGCCTTCCTTTCAAAAGTCGTTTCGGCTTTTTATCTCAATGAAGACATTGTACTTCCATCCTTGTGTCCTCAGCCGTCGAATCCTAAGGAGTCGGCGTTGCATTCCTTGGACGTTGTCCGAGCTTTGAGAGTATACTTATCTGCTACTTCCCTGTTCCGGAAGTCAGACTCACTGTTTGTTTCGGTGGCTGGTACCAAGAAGGGCCAAGCAGTCTCATCGACCACCATCTCTAGGTGGATTCGACAGATAGTAATCCAGGCTTACGCCTTAAAGGGTCAAGCGCCCCCCTTCCCGGTCACGGCGCATTCGACCAGGGCAAGAGGTGCCTCTTGGGCTTTCCGACATCAAGCGTCTGTTTCCCAACTATGTAAAGCGGTGACTTGGTCGTCCGCTCACACTTTCACAAAATTCTACAAAGTTGATGTAGGTGCATCTTCGGATGCCTCTTTTCGGCCGCAAGGTTTTACAAGTGGCTGTTTAGAGTTGCAGCTCCTCCGTTGGAGGAGTGCTGTTTTGTGTTTTGGGGTGAAGTTTATTTTATGCTGTTACCACCCCTCGTTTTTTCTCTGATACTACTTTGGGACGTCCCACTTTGTCAATAGAGAAGCTGTGTCGGTCCATGGACGAAAGAGTAAATAGGATTTTTTACTCACCGTAAAATCCTTTTCTCTGAGTCCATGGACCGACACAGCACCCACCCCTCCTTTTAAGTTTGTACTGCTTTTTGACGAACTGATCTGCGAAGATGCAGAGTGAGAGGTTATACTCGGAGGGTACTGTAGAAGGTGTGATGCAACACTTTTTTACAAGTTTTTCTGCCTAGTCACTCCTAATTAACGGATAATACCCACTTTGTCAATAGAGAAGCTGTGTCGGTCCATGGACTCAGAGAAAAGGATTTTACGGTAAGTAAAAAATCCTATTTTTTGCATTCAGAGAATACATCTAATAGGCTATACATGGGTTTATGCGAGTACCCCCATATACCTGGATACAATTGCCATTTACCAGCAGTTTTTTTTACGTTTGTGTGGGGGCATAGATAGGAGTCCACCCCCCCCCCCCCCCATGTATCCTGGCTGGGATTCACTTTAAAGCGGAACTAAGCCTCCCTATTCTGTACAAGCAAGCGTGTATCTTGGACTATGTTTGATCTGTAGATGTAATCAGTTATGGCACCAGCCGTTTGGCTGAGAGCAACAGGCAAATATGACAGCTATCATATGCCTTAAATGTAACTGTTTTGGGCAACAGTCGGAGTGGGTTTAGTTCTGCTCCAAGGTGCTGGTTTCACAGAGCCGGGGCATTCTGCTGTGTATCCCTACCGCTGACAGGACAGAGTGACAGTGCGTTGTCAGCCAGACTTTGGTTCCTCTTCACCAGCGAGGAGAACGTTTTGGGGACAGTGTGGGACGCTGGAGGTGATCATCGGGACCCGCTGCAGGCAGAGAGAGTTGTCAGGAGAGAGCAGGGAAAGAAAGAATGGGCCACCTATATGGATCACGCACTAGGCAGTAAGCAATATTCCCCTGGGGTGCTTTGTTGGTTAATGTCACTACTGTTGACCTCTTGTGCGTTTTACTGCTCATACAGTATGAACCATTGCACTGTTTGGTCTCAGTGTATGGGGCCATGTACAATATAAATATGGCATAAGCCTGCGAGGCCCAGGTGCTGCATACAGCCACCCACAGACATGAATAGCTGTATTCAGGTATATGGTGGTACTTCTTTTGTTAATCCTTCCATATGCTATATAGGGGGTTTACACGGGTACTGGCATATCCGTGCATAACCAGTCATGTCTATGGGCAGTTATATTTCTGCACTGGTCCAAGTGCTGCATATGACCATACTTATGTCATGCTTAGCCTTCTACATTCATGTGCATGAGGTCTTTGGGTACAAGGACTGCAATAGTAGGATTTTTAAAACAGCTTACCTGTAAAATCCTTTTCTTGGAGTACATCACGGGACACAGAGCAGCATAGTCATTACTATGTGGGTTATATAGAATTACCTTCAGGTGCTGGCACTGGCAACTTCCAAAACAGGAAGTACCCTCCCCTATATAAGCCCCTCCCATCCGGGAGTACCTCAGTTTTGTAGCAAAGCAATACGTGTCCCCAAAAGAGGGGTGGGAGCTCTGTGTCCCGTGATGTACTCCAAGAAAAGGATTTTACAGGTAAACTGTTTTAAAAATCCTACTTTCTTGTTCATACATCACGGGACACAGAGCAACATAGTCATTACTATGTGGGACGTCCCAAAGCAATGCCACATGAGGGGGGGGATACACCATACATAAGCTGGGCGCCATCAGGCATGAGGATCTTTTGCGGCCTGCAACACACTGCGCCCAAAGGCGACATCCTCCTGACTTCTAACGTCCACCTGGTAGAACCTAGTAAACGTGTGTACTGAAGACCATGTTGCGGCCTTACAAATTTGCGCCAGGGAGGCCTGGTGATGCACTGCCCATGAAGTTCCAACTGCTCTCGTGGAGTGCGCCCTAACTTTGAACGGAGGCGGTCTACTTCTCAAGCCATAGGCTTGTATTATGACCTGTCGAATCCACTTGGCTAAAGTAGATTTTGATGCTGCCTGACCCTTTCTGGGGCCTTCCGGCAGAACAAACAAAGAATCCGTTCTACGAATCTGAGCAGTGGCTTTTAGATAAGCTTTAACTGCTCTTACTACATCCAAAGAATGCAATAACTTTTCCTCTACCGAGCTTGGTTTGGGGAAAAAAGAAGGAAGAACCACATCCTGGTTCAAGTGAAACCTCGATACCACCTTAGGAAGAAAGGCTGGGTGAGGACGTAATACTACTCTGTCCTTATGGATAACCAGATATGGCTCTTTACAGGACATGGCGGCTAATTCCGACACTCTTCTAGCCGAGCATATGGCTACTAAAAATATCAATTTCCTGGTGAGTAGAACCAAGGAAATGTGCCGCAAAGGTTCAAATGGCTGCTTCTGCAGAACCGACAGAACCAAATTTAGATCCCATGGGCATATGGGAGCCTTAATCGGTGGAATAATACGAGTCACACCTTGCATAAAGGATTTGACAAGTGAATGCATAGCCAGGGGCCTTTGAAATAGTATTGACAAGGCCGAAACCTGGCCCTTGATAGTACTTAAGGCAAACTTCCTGTCTACAGCCCACTGCAGGAAGTCCAGAATTCTGCCTATAACGTACTTACGTGGATGCCATTTTCTGGCCTCGCACCAAGTGATGTACGCCTTCCAAACTCTATAGTAGATCTGCCTGGATACAGGCTTCCTGGCATTGATTATAGTTGATACCACAGAGTTCGAGAGACCTCTCTTCTTTAGGATGTGGGATTCAATAGCCAGGCCGTTAAACTTAGAGTTAGTAAGGAAGGGTGGTATATCGGTCCTTGCGAAAGCAGGTCCGGACGACGTGGAAGGGTCCAAGGACTCCCCACAGACATTTTGATGATCTCCGCGTACCAGGCCCTTCGGGGCCACGCTGGAGCCACCAGGATTACCGGCTTCTTCTCCAACCTGACTCTGCGAAGGAGTCGAGGCAACAATTGTAGCGGAGGGAATGCATATATCAGTCTGAACTGATCCCAAGGGAACACCAGAGCATCCGAGCCGCAAGCGAGGGGATCCCTTGTCCGGGAGACAAATCTGTCCACCTTTGCGTTGAATCTGGATGCTAGCAGATCTACATCCGGTGTTCCCCACCGCTGACATATTGCTCGGAAGACCTCGGGATGAAGGGACCATTCCCCTGGGCATAACTGTTGGCGACTCAGAAAGTCCGCCTTCCAATTCTCCACCCCTGGAATGAAGACAGCTGATATACATGGGACATGCTTTTCTGCCCATTCCAGGATGTGACTTACTTCCCTCTGGGCTGCACGACTCCTGGTGCCTCCCTGATGATTGATATATGCCACTGCTGTGGCATTGTCTGATTGAATTCTGACAGGGGACCCTTGGAGTCTGGATGTCCAGGCTACTAGGGCGTACCGGGCTGCTCGTATCTCTAAGAGATTGATGGGCAGGGTTTTTACTACATTTGACCATCTGCCCTGGAGAGACCATTGCTCCAGTACTGCCCCCCAGCCTATAAGGCTGGCATCTGTAGTGACCACCTTCCAAGATATCGGGCTGAAGGGTTTTCCCTTCTGGAGATTCTGGGGGATCAACCACCAGCAGAGACTCTTCCGAACGGAAGGGGACAAAGCCATCGGGAAGTCTAGAGCCTGAGCTTTTCCGTTCCAGGCTGACAATATGGCCCTTTGTAAATTCCTTGAGTGGAATTGGGCGTATGGCACAGCTTCGAATGATGCTACCATCTTTCCTAGCAGCCTCATGCACAGGCGTATGGACGGCTGTCTTTTTGCACAAAGCAGACGGACCAAGGCCCTCAAAGAGGATACCTTGTCTAGAGGTAAGAAAATCTTCCTCTGGTCTGAATCCAGCCGTAGCCCTAGATATACCAGGTTTTTCACTGGCTGTAGGGCTGACTTGTCCAGGTTGATGACCCAACCGTGAGACTCTAGATACTTGATTGTATCGACAATTACCACTTCTAGCTTGGCAACTGAGTGGTCCATCAACAACAGGTCGTCTAGGTATGCCATTATCGTTACACCCCGTGTTCTTAGATCGGCCAACAGTGGGGCCAGAATTTTTGTGAACACTCGTGGTGCTGTGGCCAGACCGAATGGTAAGGCTCTGAACTGAAAATGGCGCCCTTCTACTGCAAAGCGTAGGAATTTTTGATGACCTGGAAAGATGGGAACATGCAAGTAAGCATCTTTGATGTCGATCGAGGCTAACCATTCCTCCCCTTGTAGGGCAGCGGTGACCGATCGGATCGACTCCATCCGGAAAGACCGGACGTTTAGAAATTTGTTTAGACTCTTTAGGTCCAATATGGGTCTTATGTCCCCGTTTGGCTTCGGGACTGTGAAAAGGTTTGAGTAGAAACCCAACCCCCACTCTTCCATAGGAACCTCCATAATTACTCCTTGGAGCAATAGTTGTTCTAACGCCAATAGGAGAGACCCTCTTTTCAGAGGGTCTCTTGGCATGCCTGACCACATAAAATGGGACGGAGGAGACTCTTTTAACTCCAACTTGTATCCCAGAGTTACTGCGGAGAGCACCCATCTGTCTTTGATCGTCTCCCGCCAGGTCTCTGCGAACAACTGAAGTCTTCCCCCCACCTGTTTGAGTGGGGGCAGCCCTTCATAGGCTTGACTTGGAGGCTGGTTTAGTACCTCTTCGGATCCAGGGCTTTTTATTACCCTGTGGCTGTCCCTGATTTTTACCTCCTGAGTTTGACCGAGGAGGCCGTCGGAACTGCTTAGTAGCAGACGTCGCAGGGATAGGAGAGGTAGTCCTCTTAAAAGATGGACCCCTAGACCTCTTTTTACTCGGTAAGAGAGTACTTTTACCACTGGAAATCTTCTGGATATACTTATCCAGGTCTTCGCCAAAAAGGCGTTCCCCATGAAATGGGAAGCTAACTAAGAGCTTCTTACAGGGAGCTTCAGCAGACCAGTTTTTGAGCCACAGAAGCCTACGCATATGTACCAAAGACAGCGTGAGGCGGGAGGCCTGATGGATAGAATCCTTGATGGCGTCAACCGCAAAGCATAATGCTCTAGGCAGATCAGCCAGAGCCTGGGCCTGCTGGTCTGGCAAATCCCTCAGGACCATTTTCATTTGATCCTTTAAAGCTTGGCAGATCCCAATAGCTGCCACTGCTGGCTGTGTAACAGCCCCTGCTGTGGAAAAAGCAGATTTTAATAAAGATTCCAATTTTTTATCCACTGGATCTTTGAACATTTGAACATTATCTACTGGACATGTCAGTGATTTGTTCACAGAAGAGATGGCTGCATCCACCGTAGGAACATTCCATCTCTGGGTGAACTTTTCCTCCATGGGATAGATCACCGGAAACCTTTTAGGCGGAACAAATAGTTTATCAGGATGTTCCCAGTCCTGGTATATAAGTCCTTCCAATAATGGATGTATTGGAAAGGAGCAATTAACCTGGGGAGCTTTTAGCGACCCCAATGAGGAGACAGCAGTAGTTGATGGTTCAACAAGAGGCATTTTAAATGCAGATCGCACCATGTCAGTTAGGGTCTGGACCCACAATCTTTCAGTCTGTGATGCTGAAAATGGTTCATCTACTGTCGATTCCTCAAAAACAGAGCTAACCTCCTCCTGATCCCCTTCAGGTAGGTCGGTCCCTTCCTGGGACTGTTGCTCTGCCAACAGGCACTCTAATGGAGGTGATGGAGATCTGGCGCGCTTTCTTTCCTGTAGAGAAGAAGCGATCAATGCAGCCAATCTCTGCTCCAATCCCTCCAGAGTTGAGGCAAAAACCTCCTCTGTTATATATGCAGGAGCAGGTGGACTGAGGACAGCCGCAGTACCTGGCACTCCCGGGGGTTCCTTATGGGTATTAACCTCTGATTTCTCAGGGGAGGAGGGTGCAGATGACTGCTCCAGATCCTCAGAGCCCGATGGAGACCCCCTACACTTCCTGAGAGGTATATCTCGGAGTTTTTTAGGCGGCATATTCCTTAGTTCAAAGCTGAGGTATTCCAGCCCCAATACACCCCTTTACTGAAATAGTCTAATGCAATTTGCTGCTATGTACATCAGTGGGTGTCTACTAATGCGTCTTTCTGGGGATGCCTGTATCAACCGCCCGCTGTAAGCCCCTATACCATGCTACCAGCTCCTTTTCATGCTCTGTGTCCATAGCAAGCAGCGTGGACTGAGTCCTTTTATCTTGCTGGGACGCCCGCACATGCGCAGAAGCGCTGGGCGCACAGAGCGCGTCATCCGCCAGGCTCCGCCCCCTTTTTTGAAGCTAAACCTTATAAAAGGAAAGCATGTGTGCGCGCGCGCGCGTGCACGTGTGCGCTCTTGGCGCCATGTAGGGAGAGGAGCCAGGGTCCCTGTTTCACCAGGACTCGGGGATGGAAGGAAACTACTTGGCAGCATGACAGAGGAATGCAGCTTCCCTGATAGAGAGCTCACTCATCTGCCTGGACTTTCACCATGGAAGGAATAGTCCTAAGAAAAAAGACGTTCCACAGCGGCCTCTAGTGGACAAACACAGGTACCGCACCTTTGTCTTTTTTTTTTCTTTTTTTTTTTAAAACCTCCTTTATGAAAAAACATTTCCAGGTTTACAGTTTTTTTAAAACTTCCCTTATGAAAAAAACATTTCTAGGATTACTTAGGCATATACAGCTATTAGCGGGAATACCCTTTAGGTAACAGGCAGAAAGACATATTAGGCTTGGGGGTCCCCTCAATAGAACCAAGTTCCTGAGGGGCCCCCACTTACCTTTTCCCCGCCACAGGACTTTGTTTGGTCCACAGAAGCCCAAACTTCACCTCCCACGGCAGGCATTGTACTAGACCTTCAGGGACCGGGTTCCCAAGGATTCCACTCCCCTGGACCTGTATAGCACCCTGCACAGAAAACATCTTGGTTTTGGGTATGACCAGAGCTCTGGATCCCAGGGTCCAGCCCTCCTAAGAGAGGCATTACAGGCAAAACCCTGCTCTTCTCTGCAAGGCCCGGGTACCGACCGTTTAGCTATGAAGCTTTTTTGGTCGGATCCGGAATAGCTTGCTAAGGCCCAGAGAACCTGTACACAAGCCCAGATGAATACATGTTAACCTTGGCCAACACCTTAGACACTGGCAAAAAACTGAGGTACTCCCGGATGGGAGGGGCTTATATAGGGGAGGGTACTTCCTGTTTTGGAAGTTGCCAGTGCCAGCACCTGAAGGTAATTCTATATAACCCACATAGTAATGACTATGCTGCTCTGTGTCCCGTGATGTATGAACAAGAAATATGCCTCTGTGTAGGCTCATACAGAACAGGCCGCCCTATTGTTACCCTCTGGATGCCCAAGGTTCAGCACCCCTAGGAAAATAATTATCTATGACCCTGTGTCTGTTCTATCTATCATGATAGGTCCATGTGTTGAATATTACACCATGCTCCAGGTGGAAGCTACATTGTGATCTTTAAAGAATGGGAAAAGTGTTCTATGGGATGTACTGATTAGGTTACCTTTATAGGCTGAAGAGTGGCATAATGTTTTGCTTTTTCGATGTATATAACAAATTCAACCCACACTCTCTGCAGTCCATGCCAATTTCCTACTGTGACAGCAGGAAGGTAAAGTCACCTGGTTGCATCCAGGGGGGTAGATATAAAACTCCCAGATTCATTAGGTGTTTGCTCATGCCTGGAACCAGACCTGTGTGGACTGTCTAGGGAGAGTGAACCCCTGTGCGGTGAGAAAAAGCCTGTGTGGCTATTTGTTTGGACATTTACTAAACCAGGGACTTAGGGACTAGGACAGCACCAGGCTGATCCCAGTTGTTAGTTAGGAAACCTGCATGTTTAGTCAGAGGTCAAGCTGACCAGGATTTATTTTGTTTATGTTTCTTTTTGGCTTTGCTGTGTTTTTGTCACTGTACATAGAGAAATAAACCGCACCTTTTGATTTTGAAAACCACAACCTCCGTCTGCTGGCCCTGTTTTTGTGTGGGGAGCCCAACCAGGGGGTCACACACACCCGCTACCGAGTTAACCCCCTCACACTACATATAGTACTATATAGAAAGAAATCTGCAGTAGTGTGTTGTCAAAAGTAAAATACAGCAGCTGTGCACTAAAACCTAAATACCATGTCCTAAAAGTGCAGCGCTAAATAAAATTACCATGTGTAAAAACACCATATATGACGTTAACAGAAAATTCAATCAAAATGTTATTCAATCCAAAAATGTCCATGCAAAAGTGCAAAATATAATATATTCATAAAGTGCAAAGTTCATAAATTGATCACTAAAGTGCTCCTGTGCAAACAGTTTATGCATGCCAGTGTCCCACACTGGATAGATCGATCCTGACGGCGCAGTGCTCACACATTCACCGTTGTGACACCTTCACTGTTGTGACACCTTCACCATGAATCAAATATTCCCCCTGCCAGCCTCACTGTGTTGCACTTATGGTGACAAGATGATCCAGCTCACTGTCTTGGATGGGACAGATGGAGGAAGCCTCAGAATTAAAATGCGTAAAAAACAGGAAGACTCCTCCCGGTGTAGTATGGTCTCAATTGTTTTATTTTAAAATCAGTGCACTTACATATAAAACAAAGATGCTGCTGGCTGTAAATCTCTCCACTATAGCCAGTGCTATCATTCAGTCAGTCATTAATTGAAAAAGCATCTGTAAAGCAGCGTGTGTGCATAATCTCTACGATCGTTTCGTTAGATGCAACGTCATCAGGGGTTGCCAGCGGTTAGACATTAATGGCTGTGTGGTGAGTTATTTTGAGGGGACAGCAAATTTACACTGTTATACAAGCTGTACACTCACTACTTTACATTGTAGCAAAGTGTCATTTCTTCAGTGTTGTCATATGAAGATATATTAAAATATTTACAAAAATGTGAGGGGTGTACTTGTAAGATACTGTAGCTTTGTATTAAAGCCTAACTTGGGGCTAAAAAAAAATAAAAAATTCCCTCCAAAGCTGTTTAAAGAAGAAGGTATGGGAAATGCCACCATCTAAGTGCAGTACGTTAGTGGTAGGTAAAAACAAGGATAAATATAAAGTTGCACTCACATTTTATTGAGGCGTTATAAGCGTGTATAAATCCTGATGAAGGAACTGCAGAGCTTGGCAGGGTCAGGCTGTAGGCGCTGCTGGAAGATGGTGTCAGTCTGGCTGTGAGGGTGCCGTGGATGGCAGGCTAGGTGACAAGAGTATGCAGTAGTCAGCTGGCAGGCTGGACCGGGGAAGCAGATGTCTGGGAACGAGCAAGGGGCTGGAGCCGAGACAGCGGTGCAGGAAGATTCCAAGAGGATGACATGGAAGGCGTAGTCAACAGTGGCGGTGTGACCATAAGGGGCGTATGGGCGCCACGCACCCCTCTATCACCAATAGATATATGCATTGCATGAATCTATCTATCGTCACCGCTGCCACTCACTATTCTGGCGTCCGACCCCTTTTTGGGCGCTGGGAGCCTGAATTACAGCGGCGGGGTATTTTTTATTTTATTTTTTAAATCACCTGATTAGAGCCATAGGCTGGGCGCTCGCAGTTCACTCAGCTCACTGAACTGCCTCTCCGCCAATCAGGTGCTCAGGTCTGTTACCTGTCATCTGATTGGCTGAAACAACAGGCGCTGTGTTTGGACGCCTATCAGGCGTCCAATCATAGCAGAGTATGGGAGAAGACATCGAGGAGCTTAGAGGACACCGCCGCCATGACCTGCTGCCCCAATAAGACCGGTAAGTGCCAGGCGGGGGATGCACACTGGCAGCATTTGATGGGCACAGCGGCTGCGTTTGATTTTTTTTTTTCAGTTTGTTTGCGCCCCCCCAAAAATTTTGAACACCAGCTGCCACTGGTGGCTAAGCATTTTGGAGCAACATGGACCACCCCTTTGTAAAACCATATGGGGCTATGGGCTTGAGTGCTTATGAAGGCAGAGGGGGGAGGAGACTGGATGGGGCTATGCAAAAAAAAAGCAATCTGATTGAACAGAAAAAGCATTTTCTATATATTGTATATCTCACCCTCATGGCACAACAAAAGTATATAGAAAGTATGTACCTCCAAAGCTGTTCTCCACTACAAGATGGCTTCTGTGTTGAATGTTGGCCAGAGTCATTTAGTGTGGAAGACTAAGGACATACTGTGAACACAGAGCACAATGACACACCACACCACCCCCCTCCCCCCCAAGGGGTCATTGTTACATACACCTGCATCACACAGCTAACATAATTCGATTTTTGTGAGATCTGCCTCCTGTAGGGGATACTGTATATAGCATTGTCAGTAAACATTTTCAAGTGTCAACAGGCTAGCATGAAGAGAAAGCGCAGGCTGATGACCAAACTGTATTGCGAAGGCCTAGTTCGCACTGCTGCGACTTCAAAGACAACATCCCAGTGTGTCTTCGGCACAACTTGCATACAACTTCTTTAACAAATTTCAATACAAGTTGTGCCAAAATCACACCAAAGGTAGTATAGGGAGCTTTTTCCAAGTCAGAGTGGCTCAAGCCGCTCCAATTAGAATGGTTCCACTGCACTTATTGGGGCACAAATTGTCATGCAACGTGTGCTGTTGGAGCGCATATCGCACCAGTGTGAACTGGGCCTAAAGCAGTATTAACCACTTGCCGACCGGCTCATGCCACTATACGTCGGCAGAATGTCTCTGCTGGGCGAAACCCCGTAAGGGTACGTTGTACCCTTTAAGAGCGCGTTCCCGCTGCATGGCGGGGGACCCAATGCGATCGCCACCAGCTCCCCGCGATCACGGGCAGGAGAGCCAGCGCGGGGATTTGTGTGTGTAAACACACAAATCCCTGTTCTGGCAGGGCAGAGGAGACATATCGTTTGTACCTACTAAGTAGGAACTGTGATATGTCTCCTCCCCCAGTCAGTTCTATCCCCAGTTAGAAACACTAACTAGGGAACACAGTTAACCCCTTGATTGCCCCCCTAGTGTAACCCCCTTTCCTACCAACGACATTTACAGTAATCGGTCGGCACAGTGGTGTAGTGGGTAGCACTCTCGCCTAGCAGTATAACAGGTCGCTGGTTGGAATCCCAACCACGACACTACCTGCCTGGAGTTTGCATGTTCTCTCTGTGCCTGTGTGGGTTTCCTCCGGGTACTCCGGTTTCCTCCCACGCTCCAAAGACATGCTTGTAGGTTAATTGGCTTCTGTCTAAATTGGCCCCAGTATATGAATGTGAGTTAGGGACCTTGGATTGTAAGCTCCTTGAGGGCAGTGACTGATGTGAATGTACAATGTATATGTAAAGCGCTGCGTAAATTGATGGTGCTATATAAAAGTACCTAAAATAATAAGTGCATTTTTTATAGCTCTGATCACTGTATAAATGTCAATGGTGTCAAAAGTGTCTGATCTGTCCACCGTCATGTCGCAGTACCCCTAAAAATTGCAGATCACCACCATTACTAGTTAAAAAAAAAAAAAACAATTTAAAATATGAGATAAAAAATGCCATAAATCTTTCCCAGTGTTTGTAGACGCTATAACTTTTACGCAGACCAATCAATACACGCTTATTGTGTTTTTTTTTTTACCAAAAATATGCAGAAGAATATATATTGGCATAAACTGATGAAGAAATTTTTTTTTTTTTAAAAATTTGGGGGATATTTATTATAGCAAAAAAAATTTTTTTTTCCCAAAATTGTCGCTCTTATAGCACAAAAAATAAAAATAAAAACCGCAGAGGTGATCAAATACCACCAAAAGAAAGCTCTATTTGTGGGGGTGGGGGGGAAAGAAAGCAAATTTAGTTGGCGTACAGCATTGCATTACTGCGCAATTGACAGTTAAAGCGACGCAGTGCCAAATGGTAAAAAGTGCTCTGGTCAGGAAGGGGGTAAAATCGTCCGGGGTTGAAGTGGTTAAACCTAAACACAAAAATGTTATATATCGCAGTTCACAATAACTAACATGTGGTGGCTGCATTGATTTCTTTATTTAGGCGTTTTCTTTTTTGCCTCTTGCCATTAAGGCTGTTTTTCAACAGGCAGTTAAGAGTGAAAAGACAAATCATTTAACAGTGACGGGGGTGCGTAATTTGTTAGTCATGTTCTTTTTTTCTTTTTCGTACATCACGGGACACAGAGCGACTTAGTCATTACTAATGGGTTATATAGATACCTTCAGGTGCTGGCACTGGCAACTTCCAAAACCGGAAGTACCCTCCCCTATATAAGCCCCTCCCATCCGGGAGCACCTCAGTTTTTTGCCAGTGTCTAAGGTGTTGGCCAAAGAGTAACATGTGTTTTCACTGGGCTTGCGTACAGGTTCTTTTACGGGCCTTAGTAAGCTGTTCCGGATCCCACCAAAAAAGCTTCATAGCTAAACGGTCGGTACCCGGGCCTTGCAACAGAAGAGCAAGGTTTTGCCTGTAATGCCTCTCTTAGGAGGGCTGGACCCTGGGATCCAGAGCTCTGGTCATACCCACGACCAAGATGTTTTCTGTGCAGGGTGCTATACAGGTCCAGGGGAGTGGAATCCTTGGGAACCCGGTCCCTGAAGGTTTAATTACAATGCCTGCCGTGATAGGTGAAGTTTGGGCTTCTGTGGACCAAACAGAGTCCTGCGGCGGGGAACAGGTAAGTGGGGGCCCCCAGGAACTTGGTTCTATTGGGGGACCCCCAAGCCTAATTTGTCTTTCTGTCTGTTACCTAACGGTATTCCCGCTAATATCTGTGTATGCCTGTAACTACTGGAAAATGTAAAATTTTAATAGTAGTCAAGAAAAAAAAAAAAGGACCGCGGTACCTGTGTTAAACCACTAGAGGCGGCTGTGGTCCATTTTTTCTTGTCATGTGGATCTTTGGTTTTCTCAAGTCAAAAGATCCAGGCAGTTGGTAAGTTCTCTGTGGGAATCCACTTCCTCTGCCCTGTTGCTGCGCTCATCCACCGCACAGGCCCTCCGGCAAAAAGGGCCCTGGCTCCTAGTCCCTGCTTGGTTTCGAAAAGGGCGCCAATGGCGCACGGGCGCGCGCGCGGGCGCGTGCCTCCTATGAAAAAAAGGGGCGGGTGGATGACGCTCGATGCGCGCCGCGGCGCTTCTGCGCATGTGCAGGCATCCCAGCATGGATAAAGGACACAGTACAAATGTCAGCTGGATGCAAGCAGAGCTAGCAACAAAACGGTGGCACACAGAGGCTGTTGATGCAGGCTTCCCCATAGAAAGACACTTTAGTGGACACCAGCTGGTATATAGCAGCAACTGTGTTAGACTATTACCAGCAAAATTGGTGTATGACGACGGGAATACCTCAGCTTTGTGCTTATAGGATATGTCGTCCAGACGCTCTGGAAATAAGTCTTCCAAGAAGCGAAAGGGGTCTCCATCGGGCTCTGAGGATTTTGGGCATGCTTGTACTGCGCCAATCTCCCCTGAAATTTCAGAGGTCAGTAGCCGTAGGAACCCCGCAGGAGTACCTGGTACTGCGGCTGTCCCCAGTCCACCTGCTCCTGTATATATAACAGAGGAGGTTTTATCCTCAACTCTGGGAGGATTGGAAGAGAGATTAACAGCATTGATCGCTGCTTCCCTGTCACAGGGAAAGTGCGTCCGATCTCCGTCTCCTCCTGCAGAGTGCCTGTTAGTGGAGGAACAGTCCCACACAGAGATCGACCTACCTGAAGGGGATCAGGATGAGGTTGATTCAGTTATAGAGGAATCAACAGTGGAAGAACCTTTCTCAGCATCTCAGGCTGAAAGATTATGGGTTCAGTCTCTGACTAACATGGTCCGAGCAGCATTTAAAATGCCTCTGGCGGAACCATCAACCACTACTGTTTCCTCGCTGGGGTCGCTGAAAGCTCCCCAGACTGTCTGTTCCTTCCCAATCCACCCTTTATTGGAAGGGCTTATTTACCAGGATTGGGAGCATCCTGTTAAAATATTCACTCCCCCCAAGAGATTTCCAGTGATCTATCCCATGGAGGATAAGTTCATAAAAAAATGGAGGGTCCCTACAGTGGACACAGCCATCTCTTGTGTAAATAAATCACTGACATGTCCAGTAGATAATGTTCCAATGTTCAAAGACCCAATAGATAAAAAATTGGAGTCTTTTCTAAAATCTGCTTTCTCTACAGCAAGCATGGTGACACAACCTGCAGTAGCAGCGATTGGAGTCTGCCAAACAATGAAAGATCAGTTGAAACAAGTCTTAAGGGACTTACCAGATCAGCAGGCTCTTGCCCTAGCTGACCTACCTAGAGCCTTGTGTTGCGGTGGACGCCATAATGGATACAATCCAACAGGCCTCCCGCTTTACGCTGTCTGTAGACATATGCGTAGGCTTCTATGGCTCAAAAACTGGTCTGCTGAAGCTCCCTGCAAGAAATTGCTGATTAGCTTCCCATTTCATGGAGAACGCTTATCTGGAGAAGATCTGGACAAATATATCCAGAAAACTTCTGCCGGTAAAAGTACACTCTTGCCGGTTAAGAACAAGGGTAGAAGTCCTTCTTTTAAGAGGCCTACTTCTCCAGTCCCTGGCACATCGGCTGTGAAACAGTTCCGACGGCCTCCGCGGTCAAATCCAGGGGGCAGAAATCAGGGACAATCACAGGGTAACAAGAAACCCTGGGTCAAGAGAGGTACAAAACCTCCCCCTAAGTCATGAAGGGTTGCCCCCACTCAATCGGGTGAGGGGAAGACTTCAGTTGTTCACAGAGACCTGGCGGGACACCATCAGAGACAGATGGGTGATCTCCGCAGTAAGTCTGGAATACAGGCTGGAGTTAAAAGACATTCCTCCTGCCCATTTTATGAGGTCAAACGTGCCAAGCGATCCCCAGAAGAGAGGATCCCTCCTTCTGGCACTAGAACAACTATTGCTCCAAGGGTAATCATGAAGGTTCCCTTGGAAGAAAGCGGGTTCGGGTTTTACTCGAACCTTGTCACAGTCCCCAAACCAAATGGGGACGTGAGGCCCATATTAAATATAAAAGGGCTAAACAAGTTCCTACATATCAGGACTTTTTTGGATGGAGTCGATCCGATCGGTGGCCACCGCCCTACAAGGGCAGGAATGGTTAGCCTCGATCGACATAAGGGATGCTTATTTGCATATTCCCATCTGTCCGGCCCACCAGAAATTTCTACGCTTTGCAGTAGAAGGGCGCCATTTTCAGTTCAGAGCCTTACCTTTCGGTCTGACCACAGCACCACGAGTGTTCACAAAAATTCTGGCCCTACGATTGGCCAAACTAGGAACACAGGGTGTAACGATAATGGCATATCTAGACGACTTATTGCTGATAGACCACTCAGTGAAAAAAACTAGAAGTGGTCGTTCACAAGACAATCAAGTATCTGGAATCTCTCGGTTGCATAATCAACCGAGACAAGTCAGCCCTAAAACCAGTCAAAAGTCTGGAATATTTGGGGGCTAAGACTGGATTCAAATCAGAGAAAGATTTTCTTACCTCCAGAGAAGGTGTCGTCTTTGAAAGATTTGACCCACTTAGTGGGTACAAAAAAGAAAACCATCCATACGCCTGTGTATGAGGCTGCTGGGAAAAATGGTGGCTTCATTCGAAGCAGTACCCTACGGTCAATTCCATTCAAGGAACTTGCAGAGGGCCATACTGTCAGCCTGGAACAAAAAAGTTCAGGCTTTAGACTTACCAATGTCCCTGTCCCCTTCAGTCTGGTTTCTTGGAAGGTGGTCACTACAGATGCCAGCCTCATAGGCTGGGGGGCAGTACTGGAGCAATGGTCTCTCCAGGGCAAGTGGTCAGAAGCAGAGAAGGCCCTGCCCATCAATCTCTTAGAGATACGAGCAGCCCGGTATGCCCTAGTAGCATGGACATCCAAACTCCAAGGGTCCCCTGTCAGAATTCAATCAGACAATGCCACAGCAGTGGCATATATCAATCACCAGGGTGGCACCAGGAGTCGTGCAGCCCAGAGGGAAGCGAATTTCATCCTGGAATGGGCAGAAAGATATGTCCCAGCCATATCCGCGGTTTTCATCCCAGGAGTGGAAAATTGGAGAGCGGACTTTTTAAGTCGCCAGCAATTATGCCCGGGGGAATGGTCTCTTCACCCCGAGGTTTTCCAGGCAATATGCCAGCGGTGGGGAACACCGGATGTAGATCTGCTAGCATCCAGATTCAACGCAAAGGTGGACAGATTTGTGTCTCGCACAAGGGATCCCCTAGCTTGCGGTTCGGATGCCCTAGTGTTCCCTTGGGATCAGTTCAAGCTGATATATGCATTCCCACCGCGATTAATCCGCAGAATCAGGGTAGAAAAGAAACCAGTGATTCTGGTGGCTCCAGCGTGGCCCCGAAGGGCATGGTACGCGGAGATTGTAAAAATGTCAGTGGGAAGTCCTTGGACCCTCCCACATCGTCCGGACCTGCTTTCGCAAGGACCGATATACTACCCTTCCTTACCAGCCCTAGGTTTGACGGCCTGGCTATTGAAGCCCACATTCTAAAAAAGAGAGGGCTCTCTAATCCTGTGGTATCTACCATGATCAATGCCAGGAAGCCGGTATCCAGGCAGATCTATTATAGGATCTAGAAGGCGTACATCACGTGGTGTGAGGCCAAGAAATGGCATCCACGTAAGTACGTAATAGGTAGGATTCTGGACTTCCTACAGTGGGCTGTACATAGGAAGCTTGCCTTGAGTACTATCAAGGGTCAGACGGCCTTGTCAATATTTTTTCAAAGGCCCTTGGCTTTGCATTCATTAGTCAAAGCTTTCATACAAGGAGTGATGCGTATTAGCCCTCCGGTTAGTATTCCCATATGTCCATGGGACTTAAACCTGGTTCTGTCGGTTCTACAGAAACAACCATTTGAACCATTGCGGCACATTTCCTTGGTTCTTCTCACCAGGAAATTGATTTTCTTAGTAGCCATTTGTTCAGCTAAAAGAGTATCGGAATTAGCCGCCTTGTCCTGTAAGGAGCCATATCTGGTTGTCCATAAGGACAGAGTAGTATTACGTCCTCATCCAGCCTTTCTTCCTAAGGTGGTAGCGAGGTTCCATTTGAACCAAGATGTGGTTCTTCCTTCCTTTTTCCCCAAACCTAGCTCGGTAGAGGAAAAGTTATTGCATTCTTTGGATGTAGTAAGAGCAGTTAAAGCTTATCTTAAAGCCACTGCTCAGATTCGTAGAACGGATACTTTGTTTGTTCTGCCGGAAGGCCCCAGAAAGGGTCAGGCAGCATCAAAAATCTACTTTAGCCAAGTGGATTCGACAGGTCATAATACAAGCCTATGGCTTGAAAAGGAGACCGCCTCCGTTCAAAGTTAGGGCGCACTCCACAAGAGCAGTTGGAACTTCATGGGCAGTGCATCACCAAGCCTCCCTGGCTCAAGTCTGTAAGGCCACAACATGGTCCTTAGTACACACGTTTACTAGATTCTACCAGGTAGACGTTAGAAGTCAGGAGGATGTCGCCTTTGGGCGGAGTGTGTTGCAGGCCGCAAAAGAGCCTCATGCCTGATGGCGCCCAGCTTATGTATAGTGTATCCCTGCCCTCATTTGGCATTGCTTTGGGACCTCCCATTAGTAATGACTAAGTCGCTCTGTGTCCCGTGATGTACGAAAAAGAAAAAGGGATTTTTATAACAGCTTACCTGTAAAATCCTTTTCTTGGAGTACATCACGGGACACAGAGCTCCCACCCCTCTTTTTTTTGGGACACTTATTGCTTTGCTACAAAACTGAGGTGCTCCCGGATGGGAGGGGCTTATATAGGGGAGGGTACTTCCGGTTTTGGAAGTTGCCAGTGCCAGCACCTGAAGGTATCTATATAACCCATTAGTAATGACTAAGTCGCTCTGTGTCCCATGATGTACTCCAAGAAAAGGATTTTACAGGTAAGCTGTTATAAAAATCCCTTTTTTAATTCTTTATTTCAGAATTTTTTCTTTTTTCCCCCCAGACAGGCAATATCATATACATAAGCAATATCATTTTACCAATCAGTTATGCCATTTTAATCATAGTATAACAGCAAAAATATAAAAAAGAAAATCAAGAAAATATATACTGTATATACTTGAGTATAAGCCAAGATTTTCAGCCCTTTTTTTGGGCTGAAAGTCCCCCCCTCGGCTTATACTCGAGTCAGCGAAATTTTACATTGTAAATAGTACCTGAAAAAAAGTTGAGAGGCTGCGGCGTCCATCGTTTAAATCTCGCGGTCTCTTCCTGGTCCCTTCCGTGATAGGCGATTCTCAGCAGACACTCTCCGCCCATCACGAACGTTCTCTCATCCTCAGTTTCCCAGCAGACGTCTGTGATTGGCGGAACACCGAACACAGTGTCTGCTGGGATGGGTGAGGATGAGAGAACGTTCGTGATAGGCGGAGAGTGTCTGCTGAGAATCGCCTATCACGGAAGGGACCAGGAAGAGACCGCGGGATTTAAACGATGGACGCCGCAGCCTCTCAACTTTTTTTCAGGTACTGTTTACAATGTTAAATTTAAACAGTGAGCTAGGGAACAATGAGCATGGGAACAGTGAGCATGGGAACAGTGAGCATGGGAACAGTGAGGATGGGCACAGTGAGGATGGGCACAGTGAGGATGGGCACAGTAAGGATGCGAACAGTGAGGCATTGTTGACCCTCGGCTTATACTCGAGTCAGTAAGTTTTCCCAGTTTTTTGTGGTAACATTAGGTACCTCGGCTTATACTCGGGTCGGCTTATACTCGAGTATATACGGTAGATTAATTGCCTGTATCTTTCTTTTCCCCTCCCTCCCCCACTACTACAATATCCTTCATCTACTTCCAACCCCTTAACCCCGAAAAAAAAGGCCCAGTACCAATGCCTACGGGATTTATTAAATACTCCAGTTTCTCTGCAAATAAGCTACCAGACGCTCTTCCCAATATTATTCCTCTCTATGTTCTCCGAGTAGTTGTTTCCCTTCTTCAGATTTTACAAACTCTTCCCAGGGTTCCCATACTCTGTTAATTTGTTCCTGTCTTCCCATAGTTTAGGGCCATATATTTTCCATTATCCATATTCTTCTAATTTTATTCAGCCACATAGAAATAGTAGGTGTTCGTGCTTCTTTCCAACAGAGAGGTATACAACTCTTCGCTGCATTCACCATGTGACATATTATTGAGTTCTTATACCTCTTTATTGGAATTTGAGAACTTTGTAGCAAAAAGAAGGCAGGGTCGTCAGGGACTTGATATTCCGTAAACATTTGCGTTATCCTCTGGACTTCCAGCCAGAAAGGTCTAATCACTGGACATTGCCAGAAGATATGAAAAATAGTACCACACTCGCCACAATTTCTCCAGCATCTATCTGTAACTTCCGGGAAGAATGTATTCAAAATTGCTGGGGTGTAATACCAGCGTGTTAACACTTTATTTCCTGTGTCTTAGTGCATCTAGAGGCACCCAGTGCGAATTGTACCACTTTCTTACTCTGTATTAAGGAGAACCTTTGATTCATATCTCTCTCCCATTTACTCAAACTTCCCATTTTATATAGTCCTCTGAAGGCGTTGCTAGGAGAGCGTATACTTTAGAAATAACATGAGAAAGGGAATCCCTTTTCCTCACAATATATCTCAAAACTTGTGCATAGTCTACAGTATTTCTCCATCGGACCTAAGGATCCCAAGAAGTGTCGCATTTGTTGTGCCTGCCAAGCAGACATTTCAAACTGACCTCCTTGTCGAGTCAGATTCTATAGATGGCCAGTTATCTAAATTCGTAAAATGTGATACTTGATATAGACCCCTATCTCCAAGTCCAAAATTGGTGTTAATGGTGAATACTCTGTGGATATTCTAGGATTCCAGCTTGCCTTTTATCTTATTTGCAATGTGGGCCCTATTGTAGGGTGTGTTTTCAGTGATGGAGGTAAAGATGGATAACACCAGATGGCTCTACTTCGTGGAATAGTACTTATTTGTTGTTCAATTTTAATCCAAAGTTTGTATTCTGTATGCCTACACCAATCAATGATCCTTCCTAAATGGGCTGCCTGGTAATATTTATGCAGATCTGGAGCTGCGATTCCACCCCATTCCTTCGGTATTGTCCGCAAGCCTCTATTAATCCTAGGTCGTCTACAAGCCAAGATAAATTTTGAAAACTCTATCCCTATTTGACTGAAGTAAGTCCTAGGGATAAATATTGGTAATGCTTGGAAGAGGTACAAAAACTTAAGAACTATATTCATTTTTAAAATGTTGCATCTCCCAAACCAGGAATGCATACCCTTATTCCATTTTTTTTAATAGTATCTTAACTGTCTCAAGTAGTGGCCGAAAATTCATATCGAAGATCTTAGTTAAATTTAAGGGGATCTTTGTCCTTAAGTAATTTAATGCCGTTGTCGTCCATCTAAATTTAAAATTATCTTGATTATTTCTACTTAAGTGTCCCTGTATTGCCACTCCCATCACTTCCGACTTGCTATAATTTATTCTAAAACCAGACAGAGCTCCATACTGTTCGATTTCCTTCAAAAGATTAGGCAGCGATATTTGTGGGGAGGCTAGAGAGAACAACAGGTCATCCGCATACGCTGACACCTTATATTCTTCTCCTCCCACTTTTATTCCCATAATATCCAGGTTTTATCTGGTTCTGTTCAACAAAGGTTCTAATGTCATAGCGAATAGGAGTGGCGATAAGGGACAACCCTGACGAGTCCCATTTGAAATTGTGAATGTTTTAGAGTACACTCCATTTGCTTTAACTATAGCCTGTGGTTTCGAGTATATCTCCGTTATCCACTGTAGCAATCGGTTTCCGAGACCCATGTGTCTCAGTACTCCTAGCATAAATGTCCAGTTCACCCTATCAAAGGCTTTTTCCGCATCTGTGTTTATAAAGACACTAGGATGTTTTAATTGGTTAGCTTGTTGAATCAAATTTAATACTTTAATAGTACCGTCTCTTGCTTCACGTTTGGGAATGAATCCCACTTGATCTAAGTGTACCAACTGAGACACATGGGGTTGTAGCCGAGTAGCAAGAATCTTTGTAAAAATCTTTAAATCTGTATTCAGTAAAGATATCGGTCGATAGCTACTGCAGCACGTCAGGTCTTTTCCCTCCTTCGGCAAAATCGTTGTGCGCTCTTAATGTGTCTGGTGTAAAGGTAGTTTTTTGTCCAATCGCATTAAATAGCTTGGTCATATATGGGCCTAATAGAGGAAAGAAACTTTTAAAATATTGTATGGAAAAGCCATCTGGTCCAGCTGCCTTTCCATGTTTTATCGTTTGCATTACTGTAAGTATTTCCTCTGATGTAATAGGTGCTTCTAATTTATTTTGAACCAAAGATGGTAATCGGGCTAGTTGTGAGGATGCAAGATATTCATCTAGAGGCAAGTGCGGCAAAGAGGGAGGTGCTAAATTATATAATGCAGAATAATACTCCCCAAATTCCTGTGCAATTTCTTTCGGGATCGAGAGTTTTTGGTCTCCTTTTCCCTTAATATAGGGTATATATGAACATGTTTGTTGTTCTTTCAGTTTCTTTGCCAGTAGTTTGCCGCACTTATCTCCCTCTTTGTAATACTGCTTTTGCTTTATATCTAAGGATATCTGAGATCTGTCTTCTTAGATGTGTTAATTAATTTCCTATTCCTCTCTCTGCTGTTTCTTTATGTAATATTTCTTATTCCTGAATCTTTCCCAGTATTTAATTTCCTTTCCTCAGGCCTTCTTTACTCTAGAGCCATGTTCGATTAAGATTCCCCGTATGACTGTTTTATGTGCTTCCCAAACAATTCCAGGGTCGCTTTCTACACTATCATTTATTTGGAAGTACCATGTAATTTCTTTACTCAGATCGGCTAGTATTTCTGGTGTTTGTAATAAGCTTTCATTCAATCGCCAACTCCATTCCATAGGGTGGACTGCCCCAGATAGTGAAAGTTTCATTATAACTGGAGCATGGTCTGACCAGGTTATACTACCTATTGCTATATCATGCACACTTGAGAGTAATTGATGAGGTATCAGAAAAAGATCAATCCTTGAGTATAATTGCTATGGGTTAGAGAAAAATGTGTAATCCCTCTCTCCTGTGTGCAGGCTACACCAAGCATCTATTAGTTGGGTTTCATGTAATTTCCGAAGAATACGCTTCCTAGTCCCAGTAGGTACTGAGAAGGAGCCACTGGATGCATCAATTTTTGGATCCAGAGGTAAATTCAAATCCCCCAAAATTACCTTTCCTCCTTTAAATTTAATTAGTTTTTTGAGAACACTTTTTCAAGAAAATTATCTTGGTTAACATTTGGGGCATACATAGTAGCTAGGGTCACTTTTACATTCCCTATAAATCCTTTCAAAAATAGACATCTCCCTCCTGAGTCTACATATTTGTCCAGCAAGGACCATGCTATTCTATTAGATATTAAAATTGCCACGCCTTTGGTTTTGGCCTCTTTATTGGATGCAAGATATACATTTGGGAAATATCTATTTTAAAGATATGGGAATTTTCCTTCCTTAAAATGAGTTTCCTGTACCATTCCTATATCTATTTTAAATTGTCTTAGATCATGATGTAGTATCTTACGTTTTTCTGGAATATTAAGTCCCTTCACATTTATTGAGAACACCTTCAACTATTCCATCCTGAGGCGGGGGGCAGGAGGAAAAAAAAAAAAAAAGAAGAAAACCCTGGGGTTAAAACACCAGCACCTACTAGGGGCTGCCTATTTGCCCGTAGGTACCGGATATGGGTGAGTGTTTAGCAGCGGCCGGAATAGCCGAGCAATGGGCCATGTCCCCACGGCGGTCTACTTGCTTAATATACATTAACAATTGCCTCCTTCCTCTCTCTCCCCCTCCCTTTTCCTACCCCTTCCAATCATTATTAGCGCTTACAAACGCTAGTTATATATGCATATCCAGCCTTTTTCCGGACACCCTATATTTTTAAACACATCTTAATTTGCCATGTCCATCATAATGGGGCATATTACCAGCATATGTTGATATATATCCCCTTAACTATCAGCGTCCAAGATTATACCATTTATATAACCAATTATTTATAATAAAATTTTCCCGGCGCATCCTCACTTCAAGGAAAAAGAGGGGAAAAAAAAAAAAAGGACAGCTTCAGATAATTTCTGATACAATAATTTCAAAATTAGAACCTTCTATGTCCATTTCACCTCTATTACATATTAAAATAGGATTTTTATAACAGCTTACCTGTAAAATCCTTTTCTTGGAGTACACCACGGGACACAGAGCTAGTCATTACATAATGGGTTAAGGGTCACCAGCGGTGATTGGACACTGGCACAACCAATGGAAGACAGTTCCCCTCCATATAACCCCTCCCATCAGGGAAGTACCTCAGTTTTGTAGCAAAGCAGTAAGGTTCCCATAAGAAGGGGGGGGACCTCTGTGTCCCGTGGTGTACTCCAAGAAAAGGATTTTACAGGTAAGCTGTTATAAAAATCCTATTTTCTTTATCGTACACCACGGGACACAGAGCTAGTCATTACATAATGGGACGTCCCAGAGCAATGCTCATATGAAGGGGGGGGAGACACAGATCAAAACAGGCCGCTTGCGGACCAGAAGCCCTATACTGCTGCCTGCAGCACACTTCGCCCAAAGGCGGAATCCTCATGTCCTTTCACATCTATTTGATAGAATTTGGAAAATGTATGGACTGAAGTCCAAGTTGCAGCTTTACAGATCTGAGCCATCGAAGCCTGGTGGTGCACTGCCCATGAAGCACTTATCGCCCTGGTAGAGTGCGCCTTAACAGGAAAAGGAGGAGTCCTGTTCTTTAAACCATAAGCTTGAACAATTACTTGTCTAATCCACCTGGAAATGGTGGATTTTGATACCGCTTGGCCCTTCTTGGGCCCATCTGGTAAAATAAACAAAACATCTGTTTTACGTATCTGAGCGGTTGCTTGCAGATACACCCTTACCGCTCTCACTAGATCTAGAGAGTGTAATAATTTTTCCCCCGCAGTCCGCGGGTTTGGAAAAAAGGAAGGCAGAACAATGTCTTGATTCAAGTGAAAAGCCGACACCACCTTAGGTAGAAAAGCCGGATGGGGTCGTAGTACGATTTTGTCCTTGTGACAAATTAGATAAGGCTCTTTACAAGAAAGAGCTGCTAGCTCTGATACTCTCCTAGCAGAAGCTATAGCAATCAGAAAGGCCAACTTCCTACTCAATATAATTAAAGGAATATGGCGAATAGGTTCAAAAGGTTGCTTTTGCAACACTGACAATACCAAATTCAAATCCCATGGACACAAGGGAGTCCTAACTGGAAGATTTATCCTCAGTACCCCCTTAATGAATGTCTGAACTAGGGAGTGAGATGCCAATGGTCTCTGAAAGAAGACTGATAGCACCATCAAAGGGCAAATATCGGCTCTAAGGGCTAAATTCATATCCACTCCTAACTGGCAAAAAGCAAGAATCCTACTTATTTCATATTTCTGAGGATTCCAACATCTGGATTCACACCAGGAAACGTATGCTCTCCAGACTCTCTGATAGATGAGTCTGGAGGCTGGCTTTCTAGCATTAATGAGCGTAGAAAGAGCCGGACCAGAGACCCCTCTCTTTTTCAAAATGTGGGTCTCAGCAGCCAGGCCGTCAACTTTAGCCTTTGTAAGGAAGGGTGGAATACTGGACCCTGTGACAGCAGGTCGTGTCGAAGTGGAAACTTCCAGGGCCTTCCTATCGCCATTTTTACAATCTCGGCGTACCAAGGCCTCCTGGGCCAGTTTGGGGCCACTAGGATTACTGGTATTCCCTCCTCCTTGATCCTGCGAAGCAGTCTTTGTAGAAGAGGGATCGGAGGGAATGCATAGATCAGTGAGAACTGATTCCATGGAGTTATTAGAGCGTCTGTATTATTAGAGCGTCTGTCCCGTAGGCTAGAGGATCTCTCGTTCTGGACACAAAGTTGTCCAATTTATTGTTGAACCTGGCAGCTAGCAGGTCTACATCTGGGTTTCCCCATCTCAGACATATGGCCTGAAAGATTTCGGGGTGAAGAGACCACTCTCCTGGTAGCAGCTGCTGACGACTCAGGTAGTCTGCTTGCCAATTTTCTATCCCTGGAATGAAGATTGCAGAAAGGCAAGGTACATGCTCTTCTGCCCATGCCAGGATCCGGTTCACCTCTCTTTGGGCTGCCCGACTGCGGGTGCCTCCTTGGTGATTGATGTAAGCTACTGCAGTAGCATTGTCGGATTGAACCCGAACTGGGTAGCCCTGTAACCTGTATGTCCAGGTTTTGAGGGCTAGATATACCGCCCGGATCTCTAGCACATTGATGGGCAGGATCCCCTGAGTCTTGGCCCAGGTTCCCTGGGTAGAAGCCTCCTCGAATACTGCACCCCAGCCCGATAGGCTGGCATCCCTAGATACCACCTTCCAGGCCACTGGGAGGAAGGACTTTACCTTCTGTAAATTCCTGGCTTCTAGCCACCAATCGAAGCTGTGGCGTACTTGTGAGGACAGGCGCATGGGTATATCCAGAGCTTGGCTCTTCCTGTTCCAGGAAGCTAAAATATTGCCTTGAAGTAGTCTCGAATGAAACTGGGCGTAAGGGACCGCCTCGAAGGAGGCTACCATCTTTCCCAATAGTCTCATGCAAAGGCGAATAGACGGCCTCTTGTTTGCTTTGACCTTGTGGATCAGGTCTTTCAGAGACTGTATCTTCGGTTCTGGCAGGTATACCCCGTTTTGGGCTGTATCTATGATCATGCCCAGGTACACTATCCTTCTTTGGGCCTGGAGAGAGGATTTTTGTAAATTTATAATCCATCCTAAATGCTCCAGGTATCCTACTGTAGTGTGTACAGCATGACCCAATCCCTCCTTTGACTGATCTATTACTAGTAGATCGTCCAGATAGGCTGTTACCGCAATGCCCCGTGTTCTTAGGTTTGCTAACAGAGGAGCTAGCACCTTTGTGAATACTATGGGCGCGGTGGCTACACCAAACGGCAGAGCCACAAATTGAAAGTGGCGATCTTCTACCGCAAACCTTAGGAATCTTTGGTGAGCGGGGAGGATGGGTATGTGTAAATGTGCGTCCTTGATATCTATGGGCGCCATGAATTTTCCGCCCTTTAAAGTGGCGGCCACGGATCGGATCGTTTCCATTCGAAAATGGCGATCGTTCAGGAACCGATTTAGGGATTTTAGATCCAGGATGGGTCTGACATCTCCATTTGGCTTTGGAATCACAAAGAGGTTTGAGTAAAAACCTGCACCTCGCTCTTTTTGGGGTACGTCTGTAACTACCCCTTGAGCCATTAAGTGATTCAAACCTTTGAAGAAGGATTCTCTTTTTTGTGGATCCTTGGAGAGTCTTGAACCTCGGAATTGAGAAGGTGGGATCTCTCGAAATTCCAGTTTGTACCCTGAGGATATTGTGGATACTACCCAATTGTCCTGGATTTCTGACCCCCAAGTCGCTCAGAACTGATAAAGCCTTCCTCCCACTCGGCCGAGCGGGGGCGCCCCTTCACTGAGAGGCTTTGGGGGCTTGCTTATTAGCTCTTGCACCCCACGGCTTCTTGTTCTTCTGAGCTTGCCCCTTGGCTTTTGTGGGCGGCTAAAACAGGCCGCCGCCACTGGTTGGAGTCAGATTTCCCGGGAGCTGGGGAGAGAGAGCGTTTAAAACAAGATCTCTTGTTTTTCTTTCTCTCAGGTAAAAGTCGTTTTACCACTTGATATCTTCTGTATATATTTTTCTAAATCTTCCCCAAATAGGCGTTCGCCATGGTACGGGAACTTGCCAACAGCTTTTTGCATGGGGTTTCCGCTGACCAATGCTTAAGCCAAAGTACTCTGCGCATCTGTACCAGCTGGAGTGTAAGGCGTGATGCCTGTATGATAGAATCTCTCATGGCATCCACTGTGAAGCATAAGGCTTTAGGCAAATTTTCCCAATTTCTAGCCTGCTCTGCACCTTATCCACGCCGCAGGTTTTTCTGCTGAAAGATTTCAGACAGATACCAAACTTCACCCTTCACGGTGGGCTATGTGTGCCAACCTTCAGGGATATGGGTTCTTATTTAAAGGATACCTCTCCCCTGGGCCTTGTACAAGACTCTTACCAGGACTTTATAGCGAAATAGCGAAAGTGCTGGATCTTAGAGCCCAGTCCTCCGAAGAGAGACATTACAGGCGACGCCTCATGGATGAGGCACGGATCCCATCCAGATTCAGCTCATTTGTAGGCGTCTTGGATGGATCCGAAAGCATAGCTCTTTTACCCCCAGAGGGTCTCTTTGGTAGAGCTTTCCTTTAGCACCTCCTAACGCGTCCAACACCTTTCGACACTGGCGAAAAAACTGAGGTACTTCCCTGATGGGAGGGGTTATATGGAGGGGAACTGTCTTCCATTGGTTGTGCCAGTGTCCAATCACCGCTGGTGACCCTTAACCCATTATGTAATGACTAGCTCTGTGTCCCGTGGTGTACGATAAAGAAATGCATTAATTACACTTACTTGTGCCCCTTTCCTCTCCTCCTCCCCCAACCCTTCCCACTCCTCCCATCAGCCTCTTCACCCCCCCCCCTCAGGTGGTATATTATATTCACATTACCGCTCTTACTCCTAACCCTCCCTCCTCTACTGTTTGTTAGTCATGTTCATCTAAATCTACTAGTGCATCTAACACTACCCTTTCCCCTAAATTGACAATGTTGATGTCCAAAAGGTGTCTCCTCCAGTGCAGACACCTTAAGAGAGTGATGGTGAACCTTGGCTCCCCAGATGTTTTGGAACTACATTTCCCATAATGCTCAACTACACTGCAGAGTGCATGAGCATCATGGGAAATGTAATTCCAAAACATTTGGGGTGCCAAGGTTCGCAATCACTGCCCTAAGACATCTAAAAGAGAGAGAAAAGAGGAAGAAAAAAAAAAGAAAACAAATTAAGCCATCATATTTAAAGTAGAAGTCCAGTCAAAACCTAACTCTGGTAGGAAGGATTTACACAGCACTGGATATCATGCTATGTGAAGTCAGTTTATTTATAAAACAGTGCCCTACTGCTTGTTTTAAAGTGCCCATATGTTAGAATAGGATTTCCAATTCATAATTTGCCACTTATATTATATTCATGGCAAGCTTGCAAAACATTTTTGGTTTTATGATTAATCATAGTAAATTAGGTATGAGTGAATGACCTTGATCAATTGATATGACATGATTTTTCAATCTAAAGCCGAGTATTGCTGGATGTTTCTGGTATAGCCAATTTGAGTATGTCATATAAGGCGTCTTGGTGTAAAGTCATGAGTTAGACATGAATAGACCTCCAGTATTTACATAGCGAGATAAATAATATACTTGTTTATATCTTGTTAAGTTAGTTTAATGAAGTCTTAGTCATATTAATATGTATTAGTATATACTGTATTTATTGGCGTATAACACGCACTTTTTTACCTTTAAAAGAGAGGGTAAACTGTGCCTGCGTGTTATACGCAGGGGGCTGTGGAAATTTTTTTCCCTCAAACTTCCCTCTTAAAGTTAGGGTGCGTGTTATACGCCGATAAATATGGTAGTTACTTTGTTTATCGTTGGTTGGTTTATGTTCATATAGGAGATGCTTGGTTATGACATTACATAATCAGCACTCCACCCCAAGTATAGATTGCCACATGTGTGCCTGTCAAATCAAACTCTATATGACTGAGCTAATATCTTCTTTTGGTATAATATATTGCTGAAGTTAGCAGAAATTAATGTGTGCCATACAAGGTTCCAAGTTTGTACAGTAGGAGGTAAGGATGTTCAAATGTAACATATATATAAGCCTATGCTTTGAGATGGGAGACACTTGCAGGACACACACGAAGACTCATGCCGCGTACACACGATCATTTTTCCCGTCGGGAAAAATGACATTTTTTTTTCGCCGAGAAAAACGATCGTCTGTGGGCTTTATGCCGTTTTTCTCGTTGAGAAAAACGGCAGGAAAAACGACGAGAAAAATTAGAACATGTTCTAAATTTTCTCATCGTTTTTTCCATCATTTTTTTCCGCGGCAGTTTTCCCATAGGGAGACACTACCGCGGAGCCCACAGACGGTCGTTTTTCTCGACAAAGAAAAAAATGACGGGAAAAACGGTTGTGTGTGGGGGAAAATGCCGTTCCCTCGTTTTTCATTTAATTTCATGTCGTGATTCACGGCGGTGTTTTCACCGCCGTGAATCACGATCGTGTGTACGCGGCATCACTCACACCCACTTGAGATAACACCGACATATTTACACAAAGATTGATAAGAACAGCTGAATTTTACCAGAAGTCTAAGAACATCATTTCCTGTTTCTTCTTCACTTGGGACAAGACAATATGGAGTCTGAAACCAGCACACATGCTTTCATAAGCTTGCTACAGCACCATCTATTCTATTTCAAATATTTTTATCTACACTGAACTGTTATACTTTTTTTTCTGCTTTTAACAGCTGTGTATATGGCGTAAAATACAGCACCAACAGATAGCCAATTAGATGTAACCTTTTTAGAATAACTGATATATTAAGGGCAATGTATATATATTTTCATATATTTTCTTTGTTTTGGTTAGAACAAAAAGAAAAAAACATTTTTGAAATGTTTTTTCTTGAGTCAGGCAAATGTGCATATCTATCCATACCTTTCTCTGCTAAAAAAAATAATATATAAACCTGTTTACAAAGCTCAATAACACAAGCTAAAACGTACACATATTAAAGTGTCTTTTCCTTATGTGTACATATGGATTCATGAGAGAGTGAAGTTCAGCTTTAGGAGCCAAGATAATCACACGGGCAACTAACAGTTTCATTCATGACATGCCTTGAATGTAATTGTTTTGGGAAACCTTTAAATCACATAGTTTACTTCCACTTTTAATATCAAGAAAATTTGCGCCAACAGATTATACCTCTACCTCTGTTGCTCAAAGTGTTATACATGTATTGGGTTCTTTACATAATGAACCACAGTGCATTACAGTAAATACAGTGAATACCAAAATACATATAAATTAAGAAACTTAAACTCATATTAGATTATACCTGAAAAAAAATTATATAAATAATTAGTCCATGAAAATATATTCTTATTGTGTCCCAACAGTGTTCATTCCACAATAGAGCTTCTATGAAAAAGTGCTCCGTACTCAAATATTAATCAATAACGTGCTGCTGTGCTCCAAAACCATCATGCTGAGAAGTATAGCACACCCCCCTCTTGTGCCCTTACTCATCAGAAATACTGGACCCCCAGCTTGATTGATCTTCTCTATCCTGCTAGATAACCCTGAGCTGGTGTAAAAAGGAAAAACAAATGTACCTGCACGCCGTTAGTCTTTAACCTTCTACAAAATTCTACATAGTACTGAAGAAACATTTGCCTTCTGATATCTTGTGTGTAACAAATACTAATAAATTGTATATATCAGCAATATATACTCTCACTCCTATATCAATAAACAGCATAAAAAGAAATAGAAAAATAAAGTCTAGTTAAATAGGCAGGATGTCCATCTGGTTCAACCAATAGTAAAAAAAAAAAAAAAAAAAACCTCCATATACTGTATACAGAATCCTGTACTGATTCAGAGGAAGGCAGCAAAAAAAAACAAAACTCTATATAGTATGATCCAATTTGCACATTGGGAATTTTTTTTTTTTTAATTACTTGATCCCTCAAAAGGCAATCAGATATTCTCAGCATCAAAAGCCTTGGGAATACATCCAGCTTTTTTAAAACAAGTGGAGGCACTCTAAAGGAGGTGTGCTACTGGCCAGATCACCAGGTAAAAACAAAGGGAAAATAAGCCAAAAAAAGAAAAAAAAACGAATGCAGCCACCACATCGAATGATTGGTAACCTGCAATAAATTACATTTTTGGTTTTGGGTTTAATACCACTTGAAGGAATTCAGAATATATGAGGAACTTGGCAATTAAAAGGCAAATTTAAAGAAAAGAGGAAGATATACCACTGTTTCACAAATTTATTTTACAAAATTATTTGTAAGCAGAGAAGGGCTGTTCACAAATAAAAAACCATAGTCAATTGTTTACACTTACATAATACACAGTTACACTGTTAAACACAAAATCAGCAGGGAGTAAAATACTTTGTTACATCCTAACTGCAAGAAAAGCTCAAAATGTAGCAACATATAGCGAACACTTCTTGTGTGGAAATCAATGACAGTTTGCTTTCAATGCCTATAATACAACATTGTTTTAAAAAGAAGTGTCTTATGAAGTCTTCGAAAAACTAATAAGCAAGGAGATTGCTGGTGAGCAGAACAGTCCTGATGATACTGGGGAACAAATATGCTGACAATATACCATTTTATTGTGGTAATCTGAACATTTGTAAGGCTGGGCACGGAACAATTTTTCATTGTGTATTGAAAACAGGTCTGTAATCCAGTGATGAGAAATAGTCAGAGATGCATTCTCTGCATTAAAAAAAAAAACAAATTTTTTTTTTTTTTTAAATTAAAACTTTAGCGAGTGGCAAAAGATCACCAGAAACAATTTTTTTACAACATATGTGATAAAATTCAAGGTCAGTTCCCAGGGAGAGTATTTACAGTAACTGCGACCATTCTGGTTAAAAAGGACTAAATCTTGGGTTAGGTCATTCTTGTGCTGGTGGATCCTGGCACTCCCGCTTCACTATAGGAAAAGAACAGGTATGTCAACCATAGGTCTGTAACGAATTGTCTTGAATGCATAGGCATTTGTATATTTTGATACAAAACATCAACATTTAAAACTAAAAAGGATGACTACACACAAAACTCAAAGCAGTATAGACCAGGCATGTCCAAAGTCCGGCCCGCGTTCCAGTTTTGGATGGCCCGCCTGGTAATTTTGACATGTATATCTTTTGTGGCCCCCAACGATCCCCGAGCGCCGGGGGTCACAAAAGATATACAAAACAGCTAGGCAACAGTCACCGCAGGCAGCTCTCTAACAGCCGCTCTAGAAAGCTATAACGCTGCTGGAAAGAATGACCCCTGACAGAGGGCCGACTCAGCAGGAGGTAGTGGTTTATGTAATCCACAGCAATCCTCTGCCTTGGAGGGGAGGAGGCGGGACAGGTGCCGTACAGGAGTATTTCCTGTTTACAAGGCGACCTCTGTAAAAAGGAAGTCCCGTCTCCTGCACTGCCATTGGACGACTGTTCTGTCCATCATAGGAGGCGGGACTTTCTATTAAAGAGGCCGCTGAGAAAAATAGTATTTTTGTACCTCACCGTAAAATCCGTTTCTCTGACGTCCATGGACTGACACAGCTCGATACTGTAAACGCGTGGGTATATGTCCCTGCTTGCAGGAGAAGATCTAGGCAGGATGTTAGAAACATACATTCTAGAACAAGCCAGAGCTGAACAGCCCCACCCAGGGGGGGGGGCGGTCCCTCCGGACATTACCCTCCCACCTGCAGCTAGCAGCCTCAGTTCGTAACAAAAGCAGTACAAACCTTAAAAAGTAAGGGTGGGTGCTGTGTCAGTCCATGGACGTCAGAGAAACAGATTTTACGGAGAGTACAAAAATCCTATTTTCTCTTATCGTCCATGGACTGACACAGCTGGATACAGTAAACGTGTGGGATGTCCCAAAGCAGTATCAGAGAGGTGGGAGCAGTAGTAAAGAAACAACCAAAACTTCACTCCAAACAAACAGAGCTCCTCAACGGAGGAGTTGCAACATTAAACAGCGGCCTGCAACACTTTGCGGCTGAAGGGAGCATCCGAAGATGCAGCCACATCAACCTTATAGAATTTTGAAAAAGGTATGAACGGACGACCATGTCGCCGCCTTGCACACTTGTGCAACCGACGCTTGATGTCGGAAAGCCCAGGAAGCACCAATTGCCTTGGTGGAATGTGCCGCAACCGGAAGGGGGGCGCCCGCCCCTTAAGGGCATCGGCCTGTATGACGGTCTGCCTGATCCACCTAAACACGGTGGCAGACAACACCGCTCGGCCCTGTTTTGGACCAGAGACTGACACAAACAGTGAGTCAGACTTCCGAATGGAAACAGTAGCAGACAGGTACACCCGTAAGGCTCGTACCCATCTTAATGTATGAAGCGCAAACTCTCAGGGATGCGATGGGTGAGGACACAAGGACGGAAGAACAATGTCCTCCTTAAGGTGAAAGGCCGAGACCACCTTTCGAAAAGGACGGTCGTGGGCGCAACACCGCCATATCCTTATGGAGGACCAAGTAAGGCGACTTGCAGGACAAGGTCGCCAACTCAGACACCCATCTAAACAAGTAATGGCCACCAAGAAAGCCACCTTCTCAAAAGGGATGTTCTTGGAGAACCGAGATGCATCAAATTCAGATCCCAAGTAGGGAGAGGAGGCTTGACGGGGGGGGGGGGGGGGGGGGAAATCACATGGCAAACCCCCTGCACAAAAAGGTGCTAATCAAGGAATGGCCAGGTAGCGGTCGTTGAAAAAGACAGCCCGGGCCGAAAGCCAACCCTCAATGGTATGCAAGGCCAGCTTTTGGGTCACACCACGCTGTAAGAACCGCAAAATCCTGGGAACGGAATACGTCCGAGGACGCCAATCAAGATCCTCACATATAGCGATGTAAGCCTTCCAGGTACAGTGATATATATCTTTCAAGAGGAAGATTCCCATGGCAACAACATAGATGAGATGACCGAATCCGAGAGACCTGGGTCCCTCAGCACCTGGCTTTAAACCGCCATGCCATTAAAGCCAAGGACTGTAAAGCAGGGTGAAGTATGGGATCATGAGAAAGAAGGTCCACCCCAATAGGCAGTCGCCAAGGAACGTCTGCGACTAGCCGAAGTAGATCGACGTACCAATGTCGCCGTTCCGGAGCAATGAGGATCACTGGAATGGACTCGACCCTTACTCTGCGAAGCAGGTGAGGCAACAACAGTAGCAGAGGGTAAGCATATATCAGGCGATACTGCCCCCATGGGCTACCAACGCGTCTGCCCAGGGGTCCCTGGACCTGGCCACGAATCTTGCCACCTTGCGAGTGAGTCGAGAGGCCATAAGGTCCACATCCGGTGCCCCACCTCCGGCAAAGGAGGTGGAAACACCTCCGGATGTAAGGACCCTTCCCCTGCAATGCACATGGCCGACAGGACCGTCCTGCAGCGAGATGTATGAAAATCCGAAAGAGACTCCGCAATGTATCGGAGAAGAGAGGCCCCGGGTTACAGGGTGCCTCAACTGTTGGCCAAGAAAGGCAACTTGACAGAGCTTCCCTAGAAACTCGGTCAGAGAACCAGTAACTCGGCCTCCACAGGTGGCGCAAACCCACCCCGGGCACAGAGACCCTAAAGGCTAAAGCAGTTGCAGTGCACCTGCTATTCGACTGATAGATGAAGCAGAGGCTTTTGCCCAGTCATTGAGCTTCAGAAACGCCAGAGACGCAGCCACTAATGAGCGTAACGTTAACCTCAGCCTGGTGAACACAATCCAAGCCAGCGCTTCTGATCACCACTGAAGGCAGGTGGAAAGTGGTATCCCTGATACCAGGGATCCTTATGACAATGCTCCATCCAGCAGCTACCCCATTGATAAGTGCTAATTGTACAAACACATAGTTTATACTGTGTATTGCGTCAAAACGCGCAGAGTGTGGGAGGAAACCCACCTAGCCACAAAGAGCATAATACAACCACATACGGCGTATGTAGTTTAGTATGTGTGGATAAACATATTAAACACGTTTATACTGTGCCAGCGATGAAGGCGCGCACATCATCGGGGCTTGGATAGAAACCAGCCACGCAGATTGCGTACACAACCGTGTAGGTATGTTAGCCTGCGAATAAACAAATTGCACATGTTTTTACTGTGCATAGCGCTGAAAATGCGCACACCATTGGAGCGGGGGAGAAACCGGATGAAACCCACGCAGCCTGCATACGCAAACTGTGTGGGTACTATAGTACGTGTGATAAACATTTTGCACACGCCTATGTGTGCATAGCACCGAAGGCGCGCACACCGTTGGCGCGTGGGAGGAACCGAAGTACCCGGAAGAACCCACGCAGACCCAGAGAATGCAATACATACAACTACTGTGAATGTATTTAGTGTTGTGTATAAACATAATGTGTATGTTTAAACCGTGTATTGCACCAAAGGCACGCATGTCATGTAGCGTGGGCGGAAACCCGGAGGAAACCCACGCAGACTGCACAGACATACCGGGTAGGTATGTTAGTATGTGGATATCAAATCGCACAAATTTAGGCTGTGCATAGCGCCGAAAGCGACCATACCAATGGAGTGTGGGAGGAAACAGGAGTACCCGGAGGAAACCCACACAGACTGCATACACATGCCGTGTAGGTATTATAGCATGCGTGATAAACATATGAACATGTTTAACTGTGCAGAGGGCCAAAGGCGCACATACCGTCAGCGCGTGGGAGGAAACCGGAACACCCGGAAGAAACCCACGCAGACAGCACACAGATACCGTGTAGGAATGATAGCATGTGAACATATTGCACATGTTTATGCTGTGCATTTCCATTGGAGCCTGGGAGGAAACCGGAGTACCCGGAGGAACCCCACGCAGACAGTATACCCATACTGTAAATATGTAATAAACATATTGAACATGTCTATACTGTGCAGAGAGCCGAAGCGCACATACCATGAGTGCGGGAGGACACCGGAGCCCCCGGAGGAAACCCGCGCTGACCCAGAGAGTATAATACATACATATACTGTGAATGTATTTAGAGTCGTGTATAAACATATTGTGTACGTTTATATCATGTATGGCACTGAAACACAGCATTGGAACGTGGGGGGGACACCCACGCAGACACAGAGACCAATAACACATACATACACTGTGAATGTATGCAATGTAGAGGTATAGGATGAGTTTAAATTATGGCGCAGAGGCGCATAATCTTCTCTGCATCATTCCAACCTGCTTAACTGTGCTGCCGAAGCAGCATGCAGGTAACAGGTGATCCTCAGACCGTGTGTCTATCAGTCAGAGCTCAGAGCGTTCCCCAGGAAATGGCGGGAAACCACAGTTGCAGAGACCCTGTTGTTGCCTCAGGACATCACACAGAAGGCTCACAGGGACTAGAGACATAAATGAATAAAGTCCCCCCTCCCCCCCACCATGCTGCACGACCGGGGGGAGGGGGGGGGGGGGACACTGTGTACCACTGTATCATCCATGCTGCTCTCGACGCAGCGTGTGAGGAAAACAGTGAGGAAGCTGTGTAAAAGAAAAGCTTGAAGGAACCAAGGGAAACGGCGTCCGCCTGAGGTACCACAGCATCCAGCTTGAGAGTGTTCCTCACATCATCAATGAGTTCACTTACAAGCGCCCTGTCATTCACTGACACAGAACTGGAGTCTTCCTCACAAGGGAATGTCCTGTTCAAAAACATTTAAATATTCAGAGCTATGGTCCTGAGCACAGTAGCTAGGCCCATATCTGAATCAGAGCACTCCTCCACTAAAGATTTTTGTGGGGAGAGGGGGCTTTATAGCTCCCTTGTGCTCGCACACCGCTTCCATTCTAACAAGGAATGATTCCAGGACTGCCGACAACTGGTCCATAAGGACCACAGGTGCAGGAGCACTGCCAGTTGCCTCAGGCAAGTGTGAAGAAGCAGGTGTATCAGACTCCATATCGCCACCCTCTGAGACCTTATACACTACTACAGTGAATATACAGTCCACCCACTGGCTACGCTGAGGCTGAGGAGGGGATACCCTGAGGACTCACCAACCCTTAAGAACCGCTCAGTTCTGCTGAGGAAACCGCGCTGTTAAGCCTGAGGAGAGTGAAGAATCTGTGAGATTTGCGCCGCAGCGCCATCGCTAGAGGCCAAAACCAAAAAAGGAAAAGCGCGCGGCTACAAGAAAATGGCCGCCGGCCGCAGATATAACTGCGCCATTGAACCACGGCAAGATGGCCGCCGAGCGCATTATTTAAAAAACAACCAGCGCTAATGGCGCACACAATAAGTCCCCACCTCACACACCAGAACACTGCTTCTCTTCCACTAACAGACATGAGCGCCCCCAGCCAGGCCAGAGTGACCCCCAAGCACCCCCACAGCACCAGTACAGGGTGCAGAGAGCAGCATAACAGGGGGGAGACAGGGAGAACCCCCCCATATAAAGAAACACAGCCAGCATGTACTCACCTGCAGCAGGAGAGACTACTTACCCGTCCCAGAGGGACCCTCTGGCTTGTTTCAGACAGACCTATCAGAGCAGTACTGCGTAGCTGTTGGCCCGGTCCACCGCGAAAGATACAGTCAGTCAGGTACTGTTCAATCTTGAGAGGACCGCGGGAGCATAAAAGCAACCCGGCCACCCCTGGAGTTATGGGGCATGTCGTGAACTGAGTCTTACGCACACAAGGCGAGGATCAGCACGCTCGATGGTCGGACAGGGAAGACTACGAGGATACCAGTGTACCCAGCCGACAGTTGATTGAAGGTCTCAAAAATAAAATAATAAAATTCCCAAAGGAATAAAATTGAAAAGTAAAATCTTCCAGGAGACTGGCTCCTGAGAGAGCCACGTCTTCTCCTTCCGCTAGGCAGGAAAAAACTGAGGCTGCTAGCTGCAGGTGAGAGGGTAATGTCCGGAGGGACTGCCCCCCTGGGCGGGGCTGTTCAGCTCTGGCTTCTTCTAGACAGTATGTTTCTAAAATCTAACATTCTGCCTAGATCTTCTCCTGCAAGCAGGGACATATACCCACACATTTACAGTATCCAGCAGTGTCAGTCCGTGGACGATGAGAAAGGATTTTCTCCTGTATGTTTGTTGACGCTCGTCCCACCCCCTCCCTGTCTCCTCCAAGGCTACAGATGGACATGAATCAGGCTGCACGGTTGGCAATGGTGAGTCTGCATTCAGGGCAACGGGGGGTTGCTGCTGCATTCAGGGCAACGGGGGGTTGCTGCTGCATTCAGGGCAACGGGGGGTTGCTGCTGCATTCAGGGCAACGGGGGGGGGAGGGGGCTGCAGGTGGGCACTGATTAGGCTTCCTTGATTGGCACTGACCCTTATTTTTCTTCACAGTTCTTGAATTTAAAATTTAAGAATTTTTCCTGAAACTTCCCCCTGAAAGTGCGTGTTATACGCCCATAAATACGGTATATCCAAATATCACGCCCGAGCTCATCTCTTTACACTCACACAGCCACAAAGACAGGGGAATTTTTTCTGGGAAGTGTATTAGTGCTCGGACCAAGACACTTAGACCGAATTTTAATGGTTCACAGAATGTCAGGCAAAATGGTCGGCCCTCACGCATGTTCACTTCATCAAATCTGGCCCTCTTTGAAAAAAGTTTGGACACCCCTGGTATAGACTGATTTGGGGCTCCTGCATACATGAAATCTATAATATTTTTAAGTAGCATGTAAACAAAAATATGACACCACAAAATCAATAAATTATATTATAGGTTTAAATACCAAACAAATGCAAGAAAAACATGGGGGGGGGGGGGGTAGGTCTCAAGTGGACTAAAATTATGAATCTACAAATAAGCAAAAGGGGTTTATAGGTCCCTGTGTTGACACCAGACATGAAAAGCCTGTGAATTAAACGGTCTTCTTGCATTTAGAAGCCACATTTCTTTGAAATTCTAGGTAAGGAACAATTATGGTCATGCTTTGATAAAAAGCTGCTGTTACCGCAAATTTTTTTTTTACTTCAATTAACAAGGGAATACAAAAACACACTTACGGTTTCCTGGTGGACCCGAGCCTGGTGGAAACGGTCCTCCCGCTTTGAAATCTGCAATAATGAAACAGGTCCACTTCACATAACCAGGTCAGGATACAGCTCACCAAACCATGTGCCCAAAAAAACATGAGCAATACATTTTTAATTATACAGCACAACTAATAAAAAAGTCTATCTTTTTTTTTTCTTCAAAATTTGGAAGATAAAATACTTGTGATGCTTGATATGCTTGATCTAGGTCCTTTGAATGATGGCACCCATAAACCTTTTTCCATACATGGATCTCATCTCCCTGAAAGATTGATTAGAGCAATCCATGCAATTCTCCCCAACCCCTGAACCATGGACAGCAGCAAAACATCCACACCACTCATTTAAATTGATAGCAACCAAAAAAAAAAAAAAAACTTCCATCCTACTACAAACCTTTCCCCTCTAAACCTGCATTAAAGCAGAACTAGTCTTTTTCCCAATGCAAACCCTATGAAATTGCAAGCTAATAATGTGCAAAGGACACTTGCAAATCTGTGTAACATTTTGCATTATCCATAAGCCATCTTCCCTAGTTTCCTCATCAGCATTAGAGGGAGATGAAGGGCTGCCACTATGTAAGGGAAGTGATGTAAATCATTACCTTATGGGAATTTCTTTGTAGGAACAATTTTTCCCTGTTAACCATTGAGGAACACAGCTGGATAAGAGCCCTAGGGTTATACTGCTGCCTACAGGAAACAGACACTGGGCATATAACAAAAATAAAGGACAACCCTCTAGAGGCTACAATCCCTCCCACCTGACCAGTTCTGCCTAATGTCCTTAGGAGAATGGATGTCTTTCCTTTGTACTATATTTTTTAGCTTGAATTGCAAGAATTTTCTACCATCAACAGCTATTGATATTTTGAGGACGGCAACTGGAAGCCTTTTCATAACAGTACAGCAATCAGCAGTGACTAACCATCTGTGTTTTAATTAGCACAAGACTCTGCTGGGGATACTTTGTGGAATGATTGAGCCAGAACCAATGTTCTGACCATCCCTATAGAAGACACTGCATGTAGCCAAAGGGTTACAGGTTTGAGTTTTGTCTCAGTCTTCCACCTTGGATGTTCGTTTTGTGTCTTCCCATAGCACAGTAACATTTGGCAGATCTTTTCAGCCATTCAGGGTTTAAGTTTTTTTAAATCAAAATTTCCTTACAGTTCTGAAACCCAAAGAAGACATTTATCCCATTTTGGTTTTTAAGGTTCTCCATGCCTGCATGTCCTCAAAAGTTCCAGATAAAATCTATTTGGTCAGTTATTGTTTCTCTTAACTTATCCATTGACATACAAGATGCATATTTACACATTATCTATCAAGGTCATCAGCGATTTTGTTACCTTGTTGTGGGCGACCATTACTATTAGTCTGTGGCCCTTTCCTCAGCCCCCAGTGTATTCACAAAGTGCCTCACACTAGTAGTTATGGGTCTTCTTCGTCTCTAAAGCATTCCAGTCATTGGATACCTAGATCTGCTTCTGCAAGAGCAGAACACTCTCTGGCCTTGAGCTCCAAAATGTCATCCATAATGTGGACCTTGAAAGACTTTGCTTAGAGTACTTGTTTTTTTTTCCTGAAAACCTTTCAGGTCAAGATCTCCATGCAAAATCAGGTTTGGCAACTTCAACCTGTAAGCCTGTCTTCCCTATGGAGCTGCATACTGCATACAAGTGCTTGGATTGATGGTGTTTGCTTTCAAAAGTGGTTCCATTTTCTCAATTCCACAGAACTTTGCAACTGAACCTTTTCAAGATGACCCTGTTACATTCCTAAACAAAGGGGTCTCTGTCATGTTGGTGTCTATCCCACCAGGTTTATCTTCCTTTACATCAAAAGATATCCCAATAGATGCCAGTATTCTGGGTTGGGGCTGAGGTCTGGATGATCTGTCTGTTCAGGGTTGCTTATCTCAGGAGCCAAGCTAAAGCTTCCATTCAACATACTAGAATTAAGAGCAATGCGTCTGTTGTTACTTCTCTGTATTGCCCATCATGTCCAGGTTAAATGCCACAGCTGTGGCATACATCAGTAATCGGGGGGGGGCAGCAGAAGTGTTGCGGCGACAGGGGGAGGTAAAGTCTATCATGTCAGGGGTAGAGGTTCATGTTTCCGGTTCATTTCCGGAGGGTAAAAACAGCAGGCAAATGTTTTTGGCAAACATCTGGACCTGAAGGAATGGTTTCTCCTTCAGGTGGTGTTCCAAGACATATAACGTGTAAAAAAACAAAACAAAAAGAGGGCGTGGCAGAATGGTGCATTAACAGACAACATTTATTTCCAAAAAGGTAAAAGTAGGTAATATACAGTACTCTCAAAAAATGGGAGAACACAACATGCTCATCAAAATCTCCAAACTGGGTGACCACAACTGGTGTTTATGCCTCCAGGTAGACAAAATTAATGTCACACAGTTCTACAGACGCGTCACGTTTCAAGGGGGACCCCTCCTCAGAGCAAATTTTTATTATTTTTTTGCTCTGATGAAGAGGGGTCACTCATGAAACTTGCCAGTGTCTGTAGGGCTGTGTGATATCACTGTAGTCTACTTGGAGGCATGAACACTGGTTCTGGTAGCCCAGTTTGGAGATTTTGATGAGCATGTTGCGTTCTACCGTTTGTGATTATATTATTTACTTTTACCATTTGGAAATTAATGTTGTCTTGGTTAATGCACAAGGCTGGTGCGCCCTCTCGTTTTTTTTACATATAGTGTCTGAGGAGGGGAGCAAGGCCAAGTAGAATGTAGTGAACTGAGACCTGGTTCATGCTATAGACATGTCTGTGGGACTAATTCTACAACACTGGTGCCATACTTGAGTGCAGAAGATTTTTACTATATTGTTTCAAGGCATGTGTCTGCACTTGGGGATGCCGGATTTGTTGGCTTCTTAGTTCAAGAAGAAATTGGACAGATTTGAGTCTAGGACACGGGACCCGACTGTGGAGGTAGCAGATGCCCTGTTGGAACAATGGGATCAGTATGCCCAGATGTATGCCTTTTCTCTGCTGAAACGTTTACCTCACCTTCTTCTAAAGATCAATTCTGAGGACATTCCAGTTATTCTCAACTTCAGAATGGCATGCAGCATGTGGTACGTCAGCCTCGTTCGTCTGTTAGTGGATGCTCCATGGCCTCTACCAAATCGGTTATCTCAAGAACTGATTGCTTACCCTGCTTCTCATTTGCTGGCCTGGCTGTTGGATTTAGTTATTCTGACCATACCTAAAACTCATAAAATCTATTTCTCACAAGACTTACCTTTGAACCAATTTGGGACATTTCTTTGACATTGTTGTAAGGTAGTCTTTTTTGTTACAGCTACCGTATATACTCGAGTATAAGCCGACCCGAATATAAGCCGAGGCACCTAATTTTACCACATAAAACTGGAAAAAAACGTATTGACTCGAGTATAAGCCTAGGGTGTTCATCTGCATGCCTCACTTTGCCTCACTGTGTCCATGCCTCACTGTGCCCATGACTAGACTGACGTTTAACATTGGAGTCTATGGAAGGGGTGTCCGGCTTTGAAAAATCGGTGCTCCCCCAGACAAAAAACTTTGCACACTTTTAGAGGAGAAATGGGGCTACATGTGTGCCAAGTTCCAGGTCCAGGGGACCAACGACCGGCCGGTACCGGGTCCCCAAATTCACCAGAGAAATTACAGTTTAACATGGGAGTCTACGGAAGGGGTGCCCAGCTTTGAAAAATCGGTGCTCCCCGGCCAACAAACTTTTCACACTTGTAGAGGAAGAGTGGGGCTACATTTGTGCCAAGTTTGGGGTCCAGGGGACCTACGGCCGGCTGGTACCGTGTCCCCAAAGTCCGGGAGATCAGGTGCAAAAAGGTGACTCGAGTATAAGCCGAGGGGGGCATTTTCAGCACAAATAAATGTGCTGAAAAACTCAGCTTATACTCGAGTATATACGGTACTTCTGCCAGGAGGTTTTCAGAGTTATCAACATTGTCCTGTAAGAAGCCCCATTTAATCTTACACAAAAACAAGGTTGTTTTAAGATCATAAACCCATTTTTTCCCCCACCTCCTTAATGATATTGTGTTGCTTTCCCTGTGTCCAGCTCCAGAGCCTTGACGTGGTAAGGACTAACAGTCTACATCCAGGAGCATACAGCTGTTCACCTACAAGTTTACACTAGCACCAGCAAACACATACAGCTATATTCTGTCTATCATTTGTACAAGTGGCTGTAACCACCACCTGCGTCTCCTGAGCTCAGAAAAACGCTTGTTATTTGGTTACATGTAAGCAAAAAACAGACCGGTCCCCATTTCTATAGTAAAAAGAATGGCAACATTTTGTATTGTACATGAAAAGGAAGTTTAAATGGACTGGATCAATTTTACGTTACCTTTAAGGTTCAAAATTGATAATGTTACATCTATTTTTGGACCGATTATAAAAACTCTCCATTTTACAAACAAACACAAGGTTTTTGGTTTCAGACTCTCTCTCTCTTCAATTGAGCGGAGTAAATTGTTTATGTACATTCTAGGTTAAGATAAAGTCTGTGAGCAACAGACATTCTATAAAAGGTTAGCTGGTAAACACGTAAAAAGCGGTTTAGAGTTCTATTCTTTTCCAGTATTTCAATTTGGCAGGCCATAAAATAAATAAAAATTTTACAAAAAATAAGATTTTTGTACTCCCCGTAAAAATAGGATTTTTTGTACTCACCGTAAAATCCTTTTCTCTGACATCCATGGACTGACACGGTGTCTCTTTACACTTTACACGTGGGTTTATGTCCCTGCTTGCAGGAGAAGACCTAGGCAGAATGTGAGATGTTATACATACATTCTAAAAGCCAGAGCTGAACAGCCCCACCCAGGGGGCGGTCCCTCCGGACATAACCCTCCCACTACAGTCAGCAGACTTCAGTTCGTAACAAAGCAGTACAAACTTAAAAAGGAAGGGTGGGTGCCGTGTCAGTCCATGGATGTCAGAGAAAAGGATTTTACGGTGAGTACAAAAAATCCTATTTTCTCTTATCATCCATGGACTGACACGGTGTCTCTTTACACTTTACACGTGGGATGTCCCAAAGCAGTGTCAAGAGGGATGGGAGCAGTATAAAATGGAAAAACCAAAAACTTCACTCCAAGAAGGCAGAGCTCCTCAACGGAGGAGTCGCAACTTTAAACAGCGGCCTGCAGCACCCTGCGGCCGAAGGAAGCATCCGGAGATGCAGCCACATTAACCTTATAAAACTTAAAAGGCATGAACAGACGACCAGGTCGCCGCCTTGCACACTTGTGCAACCGACGCTTGATGTCGGAAAACCCAGGAAGCACCAATTGCCCTGGTGGAATGCGCCGTAACCGGAAAGGGAGGTGCCCGCCCTTTGAGAGCATAGGCTTGAATGACGGTTTGTCTGATTCCCCTAGAAATCGCTTGGCCCTGTTATGGACCAGAGACAGTCACAAACAGTGAGTCGGACTTTCGAATAGAAGCAGTAGCAGACAGGTACACCCGTAAGGCTTGTACCACATCCAATATGTGCAGCGCAAACTCTCTGGGATGCGATGGGTGAGGACACAAGGACGGGAGGACAATGTCCTCATGTAGGTGAAAGGTCGACACCACCTTTGGCAAAAAGGAAGGTCACGGATGCAACACCGCCTTATCCTTATGGATGACTAAATATGGCGACTTGCAGGACAAAGCCGCCAACTCAGACACCCGTCAAACAGAAGTGATTGCCACTAAAAGGCCACCTTCTGAGACGAGACAAGAGGGGAATATCCCGGATATTCCCAAAAGGAGGTTCCTGGAGGACCGAGAGCACCAAATTCAGATCCCACGGTGGGAGAGGAGGCTTGACAGGAGGGAGCACATGGCGAACCCCCAACACAAGGTGCTAACCAAGAAATTACCCGCTAGAGGTCGCTGAAAGAAGACGGCCAAGGCCGAAATCTGATCCTTGATGGTACTCAAAGCAAGCTTTTGGGTCACTCCACACTGCAGAGGACGCAGGATTCTGGGGAAGGAATACGTCCGAGGACGCCAGTCCAGCGCTTCGCATATGGCGATATAAGCTTTCCAGGCACGGTGATAGATCTGCTTGGAGGAAGACTTCCGTGTCCTTAACATGGTCAAAATGACCGAGTCCGAGAGACCTCGGTCCCTCAACACCTGGCTTTCAACAGCCCTGCCGTTAAAGCCAGAGACTGTAAGCCGGATGAAACATAGGACCTTGAGACTGAAGGTCCTCCCTCATCGGCAACCGCCAGGGAACGTCCGCGACGAGACGTACCAGATCAGCGTACCAGTGATGCTGAGGCCAATCCGGAACAATTAGGATCACCGGAGTTTATATCAGGCGATAAGGACCCTATGGGGCCACCAACTCATCCGAGGCATCGCCCAAGGATCCCTGGATCTGGCCACAACCTCGACCCTTGCGATTGAGTCGAGAGGCCATCAGGTCCACATCCGGCGTGCCCCACCGTCGGCAAAGGAGTTGAAATATGCAAGGACCACTCTTCTTGGTCCGGCGATTGGCGACTCAGATGGTCCGCCTGCCCATTGTCTATGCCCAGAATGTAAATGGCCTACAGAGCCGGCACGTTTCTTCCGGCCCACTTCAGGATACGGACTACCTCGGAAGCCGCAGCTGAGCTCCGAGTCCCCCCTTGATGGTTTACATACGCCACCGCCGTAGCGTTGTCCGACTGGCTCCTAATGGAGCGACCCCGTACTCTCTCAGACCTGAGGAGAGACACAGTCCGATGGCCCGTATTTCCAGAACAGTGATTGGTAAACGGGCTCGTCCGGAGTCCAAGGCCTTGAGCCGACAGGACTCCCCAGACTCCACCCCAGCCCTTCAGGCTGGTGTCCGTCGTGAGTACCGTCCATTGGATGGGAGGGGAACGACTTTCCGGACCGAAGAGCCGAGGATCTCAACCACCATGTCAGGGGCGCCCTGACCAGGTGAATCACCTGGATCTGAAGATCCAAGGACAACGGGGATTTGTCCCAGGTGGACAAGATCTCCTTCTGCAACGCCCTGGTGTGTGATTGGGCATACGGAACGGCCGCGAAGGAGGCCACCACGAGTCCCGGGACTCTCATGCAAAAAAAACGGATTGACAACCATTTTCGGGATGTCAGCACCCGCACCGCAGACTGAAGTGTCAGCAACTTCTCCAGAGGTAGGATACCTTTGCCTCCAAGGAGTCCAGAATCAGAACTAGATACTCCAGACACTGAGTCGGGACCAGGACTGACTCCTGAATGTTCAGGAACCACCCGAAGTCCCTGAGGGTCTAATTGACGATAGTCACCTTTCCTCTAAGTCTGAGCCACTTTCTGCTCTTAGCAGAAGATCGTCCAGATAGCCCACGACAGCAATACCTCGCTGTAACAGAAGGCTAGAACCGGAGCAAGCACCTTGGTGAACACCCTTGGTGCCGAGGCTAGGCCGAAAGGAAGAGCCACAATCGATATTGGACTTCGCTGATCGCAAGCGCAGAAACTTCTGGTGACTTGCACAGATCGGAACATGCAAGTAGGCGTCCTTGAAGTCCAAGGACGCCAGAAGAAAATCCCTTTGGTGGAGTGTAGCGATCACCGTGCGAATGGATTCCATGCGGAATTTCTGCACCTTCTCGAAGGCATTCAGGGCCTTGAGGTCCAGGATAGGTCGAATCACGTCCTATTTTTGGGACGACAAACAGATTCGAGTAGAATCCCTGAAAACTCTCCTGTGACGGAACCGGCACAATCACTCCGGACCTGATCAAATCCTGTACAGCCCCCAAGAGGGCTGCCCGACAGGTAGGAAGGAGAGGAAGATTCGAGGGAAAGAATCTGCCTGGGGGCCAGGATCGGAATACTATCCTGTATCCTGAGGTGACCACCTCGCACACCCACCAGTCGGAGATTCGGGAGGACCACCGATTCGTGACCTGCGAAGTCGTCCCCCCACCCCAGAGTCGGGCGGAGGCAAGACTTCACGCAGAGGCGGGCTTGGGAGCCGCTTGTTCGGCTTACGCACCATGGGGCACTTGTGCCCACCAGCCGCACTGCCGTCAGTCTGAGAGGACCTACCCGTGGACTCTGACTGACGAAAAAACCCTGTTTTGCTGGAAAGGAAGGCCCCTGTTTGCGGCGGGCCTCCTCACCCTTGCTAGTCTAAGGAAGAAGAGTGCTTTTACCTCCCATGACATCCATGACGATGTCATCCAGAGCAGCACCGAAAGGTCTACCACCTTTAAATGGTAGATCCGTCAGGAGCTTCCTAAGGCTAGGTCAGCAGACCAGCACTTCAACCAGATAAGACGACGCAATACCACCGCCGAGACAGAGGCCCTGGATATTAAAGGCGTCGCACACATAAACCAGGCCCTGAACCAGTTGGTGGGCCAGAGCAACTGTGTCTGGAGGAAGATTATGCTCCTGTACAGCTAGGTGCAACATTTTTGCCCAACCTGTAAGTGTTTAAGACACAAGGGTCACCGCTACCACAGGCCGTAGGGTGGATCCCAACAAGGCAAACATGGCTCTGCTCACCACTTCTGACCTCCTGTCAGTGGGGTCCTCAAATGCAGGAGTCCCCTCCATCGGGAGAGTGATGGCCTTGTTCAACCGGGCGACTGGAGGGTCGACCCTGGGGGAGAAGCCCACTTTTTAAGTAGGGCATCTTCAAGGGGTATCTGATAGACAAACGCCGCGGGACCATAAAAAAATTCTTCTGCGGCTTTTCCCAGACCTTATCAATGAGCTGGTCAAAGAAAGTACATATGGAAAAACCTCTTTAGAAGGCCTGGCCTTAAAAGAACCAAAAGGAGACTGTATCCGCCTGAGGTTCTGCATCCGCAGCATTTTAGCTTGAGAGTGTCCCTCACCGCAGTCATGAGTACAATAACAAGCGCCCTGTCATTTACTGACTCAGAACTGGAGTTTTCCTCATAAGGAATGTCCTGTTCAAAACCATCCAATACATTCAGAACTAGGGTCCTAAGCGGTAGTGGCTAGGCCCATATCTGAATCAGCGCACTGCCCTCATGAAGTAAAGTGGGGAGAGGGCGCTTTTTTTTTTGCTCCCTTGCGCTTGCACACAGCTCCCATCCTGGTCAGAAATGATTCCAGGACTGCCCACAACTGGTCCCTAGGGACCGCAGGTGCTGAAGCACTGCCTGTTGTCCACTGACATTAAGGGGAAGCTGGTGACAGAGACTCCATATTGCCCCCCTCTGAGACTAAGATAAAAAGTCCACCCACAGGCTGTGCTGACTGAGGAGGGGGCGCCCAGGGGACTCACCAAACCGGACCAGGGACCGCTCACTGTCTGTACCGCGCTGTGTCAGCGCTGGTGAGCTGTGAGGAGATTCGCGCTGTTACAGCAGTGCTAGAGGCCAAAACTAGTGCTGAAGAGCGCGCGGGCTACAAGAAAATGGCCGCCGCACTTCACTGAGGCGATCCGCGGCAAGATGGCCGCCATGACTCAGCAAAAGTGAAAAAAACAGCACACACACAGCGCCACTCGGCGCTCAGGCCCCAAAACACACAAAAAAAGGCCCCAAGCATATCTGCAGACCAGCATTAGCCCCTCCAAGAACAGTGTGACCCCCAGGCACCCCACACAGCACAGCGCCAGCAATGGTGACAGAGAGCGACAATGAAATACAGGGGGAGACAGGGAAAATCCCCCACAGAGAAACACACAGCTTTTTGTACTCACCTGCAGGCAGGAGAGACTACTTACCCGTCCCCTGAGGGACCCACTGGTGTGTTTCTGACAGGACTATCACAGTGCAGTACTGAGTAGCTGTCGGCCCGGTCCACCGCGAAAGATACAGTCAGTCAGGAACTGTTCAGTCTTGAGAGGACCGTGGGAGCATGAAAGCAAACCCGGCCACCCCTGGAGTCATGGGGCCTGTCGTGAACTGAGTCTCACGCACACAAGGCGAGGATCAGCACGCTTGATGGTCGGACAGGGAAGACTACGAGGATATCTTGTACCCAACCTGTTGCCCAGCCGACAGTTGATAGAAGATTCTCAAAAATAAAATAAAAAAGAATTCCAGAAAAGGAATAAAAATATGTCAGGAGACTGGCTCCTGAGAGAGCCACGTCTTCTCCTTCTGCTAGGCAGAAAAAAACTGAAGTCTGCTGACTGTAGTGGGAGGGTTATGTCCGGAGGGACCGCCCCCTGGGTGGGGCTGTTCAGCTCTGGCTTTTAGAATGTATGTATAACATCTCACATTCTGCCTAGGTCTTCTCCTGCAAGCAGGGACATAAACCCACGTGTAAAGTGTAAAGAGACACCGTGTCAGTCCATGGATGATAAGAGAAATCTGTTTCTCCGACGTCCAAGGACTGACACAGCCTCTTAATATTCGACAAGTGGGTTTATGTCCCTGCTTGCAGGAGAGAACTAGGCAGAATGTTATAACATACATTCTAAGACCAGAGCTTAACAGCCCCGCCCATGGGGCGGTCCCTCCGGACATAACCCACCCACCTGCAGCCAGCAGCCCTCAGTTGGTAACAAAGCAGTACAAACATTAAAAAAGGAAGGGTGGGTGCTGTGTCAGTCCATGGACGTCAGAGAAACAGATTTTACAGTGAGTACAAAAATCGTATTTTCTCTTACCGTCCATGGACTGACAAAGCCTGTTAATATTTGACAAGTGGGATGTCCCAAAGCAGTGTCAAAAAGAGGGGTGGGAGCAAAGAGAAAGGAAAACCAAACTTCACTCCAAACAAGCAGAGCTCCTCCACGGAGGAGTTGCAACTTAAACAGCGGCCTGCAACACCTTGCGGCCGAAGGAAGCAATCAGAAGATGCAGCCACATCAACCTTGTAAAACGTAGAAAAGGTATGAGCGGACTACCAGGTCGCCGCCTTGCACACTTGTGCAACCGACGCTTGATGTCGGAAAGCCCAGGAAGCACCAATTGCTCTGGTGGAATGCGCCGCAACCGGAAAGGGAGGCGCCCGTCCCTTAAGGGCATAGGCCTGTATGACGGTCTGCCTGATCCACCTAGAAATAGTGGCAGGGGAAACCGCTTGCCCCTGTTGTGGGCCTGACACAGCCACAAACAGCGAGTCAGACTTCCGAATGGGAGCAGTAACGGACAGGTACACCCGGAAGGCACGTACCACGTCTAGCGAGTGAAGCGCAAACTCCCTGGGATGCGACGGATGAAGACACAAGGACGGTAGGACAATGTCCTCATTAAGGTGAAAGGCCGAGACCACCTTTGGTAGAAAAGAAGGTCGCGGACGCAATACAGCCTTATCCTTATGGATGACCAAGTAAGGCGGCTTGCAAGACAATGCCGCCAATTCAGACACCCGTCTGACAGAAGTAATGGCTACCAGGAAAGCCACCTTCTGAGACAACGTCAAGAGAGGGATATCTCTGAGGTTTTCAAAAAGGAGGTTCTTGAAGAACTGAGAGCACCAAATTCAGATCCCAAGGAGGGAGAGGAGGTTTGACGGGGGGAGCACATGGCGAACCCCCTGCAAAGGTGCTAATCAAGGAATGGCCCGCTAGCGGTCGTCGAAAGAAGACAGCCAGGGCCGAAATTTGACCCTTGATGGTACTCAAAGCCAGCTTTTGGGTCACACCACGCTGTAAGAACAGCAGAATCCTGGAAACGGAATACGTCCGTGGACGCCAATCTAGCTCCTCGCACATAGCGATGTAAGCTTTCCAGGTACAGTGATAAATCTTTCTAGAGGAAGATTTCCGTGCCCTCAACATGGTTGAGATGACTGAATCTGAGAGACCTCGGACCCTCAGCACCTGGCTTTCAATAGCCATGCCGTTAAAGCCAAGGACTGTAAAGCAGGATGAAGTATAGGACCTTGAGTCAGAAGGTCCTCCCGCAGAGGCAGTCGCCAAGGAACGTCCGTGACGAGCCGCACAAGATTGGCGTACGACGCCGTGGCCAACTCGGAGCAATAAAGATCACCGGACTTGCCCTCGGCCTCCACTCTGCGAAGCAGGCGAGGCAGCAGCTGCAGCAGAGGGTAAGCATATAGCAGGCGATACTGACCCCGCGGGGCCACCAACGTGTCTGAGGCGTCTGCCCAGGGGTTTCTGGACCTGGCCACAAACCTTGACACCTTGCGATTGAGGCGAGAAACCAAACAGGTCCACGTCCGGCGTGCCCCACCGCCGGCAAAGGAGTTGGAACACCTCCGGATGCAAGGACCATTCTCCCTGGTACAACGTCTGTCGGCTCAGATAGTCGGCCTGCCAGTTGTCTATTCCTGGAATATAAACGACCGACAGAGCCGCCACACATTTTTCCACCCCCGGTAGGATGTAAGCGACTTCGGATGCCGCCGCTGAGCTCCGAGTTCCCCCTGATGGTTGACATACGCCACCGCCGTGGAGTTGTCCGACTGGATCCTGACCGAGTGGCCCTGTAGCCTCTCTGACCAGAGGCACAGTCGGATCACTCAGAGTTCTAGGACATTGATCGGTAGATGGGATTCGGCCGGGGTCCACAGCCCTTGAGCTGAGAGGACTCCCCAAACTCCCCCCCAGCCCGTAAGGCTGGCGTCCGTCGTGATCACCGTCCACCGGATAGGAAGGAGCGACTTACCTGACCGAAGAGCCGGGGATCTTGACCACCACGTCAGGGACACCCTGACTGGGTGACTCACCTGGATCTGACAATCTAGTGATAACGGGGACTTGTCCCAGGTGGACAGGTTCTCCTTCTGTAAGGCCCGAGTGTGTGATTGGGCATACGGAACGGCCTCGAAGGAGGCCACCATGAGTCCCAGGACCCTCATGCAGAAACGGATCGACGACCATTTTCTGGACGTCAGAACTCGAACCGCAGATTGAAGAGTCTGCAATTTCTCCGAGGTAAGGAATACCTTCGCTTCTGAGGAGTCCAGGATCAAACCGAGATACTCCAGAAGCTGAGTCGGAACCAGGACCGACTTCTGAGTGTTCAGTAGCCAACCGAAGTCCCGGAGAGTCTGACTGACTATTGGCACATTTTCTTCCAATTCTGAGCCAGTGTCAGCTCTCAGAAGATCGTCCAGATAGCCCACGATGGCAATGCTTTGCTGTCTCAGCAAAGCCAGAATCGGGGCAAGCACCTTGGTGAAAACCTGCGGTGCCGACGCTAAACCGAAGGGAAGTGCCACAAATTGATAGTGGACTTCGCCCATCGCAAAGCGCAGAAACTTCTGGTGACTTGCGCAGATTGGGACATGCAAGTAAGCGTCCTTGATGTCCAAGGATGCCAGAAAGTCCCCTGGGTGGAGCGCAGCAATCACTGTGCGAATGGATTCCATGCAGAATTTCTGAACCTTTACAAAGGCATTTAAGGCTTTGAGGTCCAGGATTGGACGGACTCCGTCCTTCTTTGGGACCACAAACAGATTTGAGTAAAACCCCTAAAACCTCTCTTGTGATGGAACCGGCACAATTACTCCGCACCTGAGCAAGTCCTGCACTGCCCCCAAGAGGGCCGCCCGACGCACTGGAAGGAGAGAGAGATTTGAGGGAAAGAATCTGTCTGGAGGCCAGGAACGGAACTCTTTCCTGTACCCCGAGGTGACCACCTCGCAAACCCACCGGTCAGAGATGCGGGAGGTCCACTGATCTGTGAACCTGCAAAGTCGTCCCCCCACCCCCCAGCCGGGTGGGGGCAAGACTTCATGCGGTGGTGGGTTTGGGAGCTGGCTTGGTCGGCTTACGCACCCAGGGACGCTTCTGTCCATCAGCCGCATTTTTTTCAGTCTGGGAGGGCTTACCCGTGGACTCGGACGAAAAAACCTCTCTTCTGAGCTAGAAAGGAGGGGCCCGGCTTACGGCGGGACTCCTTAACCTTAGTAGTCTGAGGAAGCAGGGTGCTCTTACCCCCGTGACATCTTTAATGTCATCCAGGGCAGCACCGAACAGCCTACCGCCCTTAAAGGGTAAGTCAGTCAGGAGTTTCTTAGAAGCCAGGTCAGCAGACCAGCATTTCAACCAGATAAGACGACGCAACACCACAGCATACACTGAGACCCTAGAGATCAAAAGGAGCAGTGTCCAAAGTAGCATCGCACACATACACTGGGCCCTGCACCAGTTGGTGGGCCAGTGCAATGGTTTCTGGAGGAAGATTATGCTCCCGCACAGTCTGGTACAAAATCTTTGTCCAGTCAGCGAGTGTCTGAGACACTACGGTTGCCGCTACAATAGGACGTAAGGCGGATTCCCAGCAAGGCGAACATAGCTCTGCTCACCACTTTTGACCTCCCGTCAGTGGGGTCCTTAAAAAGGCAGGAGTCCCCTCCATCGGGAGAGTTGTGGCTTTGTTCAACCGGGCGACCGGAGGTTCGACCACCGGAGGAGAGGCCCATTTTATAACCAAGGCCTCCTCAAACGGCTACCTAGTAGACAGACGCCGTGGAAGCGCGAAAGTCTTCTGCGGCTTTTCCCAAACCTGATCTCTGAATCTGTCAAAGAAAGGCATGTAAGGAAAAACTTTCTTAGAAGGCTTAGCTTTAAAAGAACCAAAGGAGACAGCGTCCCTCACAGCATCAATGAGTTCACTTACAAGCGCCCTGTCCTTTGCTGACTCAGAACCGGAGTCTTCCTCACTAGGAATGTCCAGTTCAAAAATATCAAACAATTCAGAGCTAGGGTTCTAAACTGCAGCTAGGCCCATATCTGAAACAGAGCACTCCTCCACTAAAGATTGTGTGGGGTGAGGGCGCTTCATAGCTCCCGTGCGCTCGCACACCGCTTCCATCCTGACAAGATATGATTCCAGGACTGCCGACAACTGGTCCATAGGGACCGCAGACGCTGAAGAATTGCCTGTTGCCTCGGACATGAATGGGGAAGCAGGTGAAGCAGACTCCATATCGCCACTCTGAGACTTTTGGGTTTTCTTTTTTTAAACCACAAAAAAATCCACCCTCTGGCTGTGCTGGCCGCGGGGGGTTACTCAGGGGACTCACCGACCCAGTGGGGACCGCTCGGTTCCGCTGCCTGTGCCGCGTTGTACAGCGCGAATGAACAGCGAGGAGAATGTGAGGAGAACCGCGGCGTTCCAGCCGTGATAGAGGCCAAACACAGAAAAAAACGTGCGCGGCTCCAAGAAAATGGCCGTCGCAATTGTAACTGCGCCATCGCGAACCGCGGCAAGATGGCCACCATGCGCGCAGTGTGAAACAGACACAGTAAAACATGGCGCCTGAGCGGCACCAGGCCCAACACAACACATTCCTCAGTGCAGATACCCATGAGCCCCACCAGGGCGAGTGACCCCCCAGACAGCAGGACGCCAGCAAGGTGACAGAGAACAACAAAACAGGGGGAGACAGGGAAAATCCCCCACACATAGGAACACACAGCATGTAATCACCTGCAGCAAGGTTCATACACATTTTTACCAATAAAATTCCATGACTTCACGTAAATATTCATGACATAATGTTTCATGAAATGTCTATGTATACAGTTAAATAAGAAGAAAATCCATGTCACACCCAGCATATTTTTACTAATATAAATGACAAGCTTTGTAGTGTACAGCGGAATATGAAATATTTATTTAAATAACGCTTGCACAGTAACAACGTTTCATAACATAATACATCAAACCCTGAGAACCGCTTAGAAATGGATTAACATAATCCACGGGAGATATAACATAAATCAAGGAGAAGCAACTAAAAAAAAAAATAAAAGTGTCCAGAAACACTGTTCTGAACTTAAAGTCCCTTACTTCCAGCCATGCGTCTCGGGTCAAACTCCACACACATTAATATCCCCATCAGAGACCCCTGCACATTAATGTCCCTATCAGAGGCCCCAACAAACATTAATGGCCCCATCAGAGACCCCCCCACACACAATATTGCCCCCTTCAGAGACCCCCCACACACAAATAATGTCCCCATCAGAGACCCCTGCACAATAATGTCCCCATCAGAGACCCCCACACACACATTAATGTCCCTATCAGAAACCCCTGCACATTAATGTCCCCATCAGAGACCCCACACACATTGCTACACTGTGAACACACCAACTTTAGCTGAAACTGTGTTACCCCCACGCTGCAATTTAAAGTTAAATTCAAATGAGCGGATGAGCGAGTATATAAATAGGCACCGATGATGTACTGGTGGCTGTGAAAAAAAGGGGGGAGACGATAGTAACACCAATGATGCCTGGAATGCTTTCACCTGCTTTTTTTTTTATTTTTCCCTCAGTCTTTTCACTCTCCTCTGTCTGTCACCTCCTTTTATAACAGTTCATACAGTCCGACGCTTCCAGTGCGGCTACTTGGCACCATGACGTTATTCTGCCCCCTCTCCGCTGTCTTATTTTAATGAGTGGGTGATGACGTCAGTGCGCAGCTCACCAAGGCCGCCGGGTGTTCCAAGATGGCCGCCGCTCCGGAGCTAGGCCGAGGCCTTTCCTAATGGCCGAGGCTCCGCGGATCACGCCGTATGCCGATCCGAACAGAATGCACCTTTCGGATCACGGATCGCTTACGATCCGTTGCACCACTACTCAATATTCCATGACTTTTTCAAAACTTAGTGGGGTTCTGTCATTTTCCAAAACTTTCCCAGGCCTGGAAAGTGCCATGTCAAAATCCCATGACTTTTCCAGGAATTTAATGACCGTGCGAACCCTGTGCAGAGGCAGGAGATACTACTTACCCGGTCCAGAAGGACCTACTGGTGTGTTCCTGACAGACCAATCACAGTTTGGTACTGAGTAGCTGTCAGGCCCGGTCCTCCGCGAAAAGAGACAGCAGGTACTGTTCAATCTTAGCGGACCACGGAGCATAAAAGCCCACCGGCCACCCTTGGAGTCATGGGGCATGTCGTAAACTGAGTCGCACGCCGGAGGATTCAGCACGCTCAATGGTCGGACTGGGAAGACTACAAGGATATCCAATGTACCCCCAACCTGTTGCCCAGCCGACAGAAGATCTAAAAATAAAATAATACAATTCCAAAAGGAATGAAAAATTCTTCAGGAGACTGGCTCCAAATCGAGCCACGTCCTCTCCTTCTGCTAGGCAGAAAAAAACTGAGGGCTGGTTAGTGGGTTATGTCCGGAGGGACCGCCCCCCTGGGCGGGGCTGTTCAGCTCTGGTCTTTAGAATGTATGTTATAACATTCTGCCTAGTTCTCTCCTGCAAGCAGGGACATTAACCCACTTGTCAAATATTAATAGGCTGTGTCAGTCCATGGATGGTAAGAGAAAGGTCGTTTTTTTTGTCCTGATCAAAATAATAATAAATGATCTACTATACCTCTGATGGTAGCACCGCTGCAGCTGAGGGAACTTGTTCATCAGCTGCTTTAGTGCTGATCGTCAGTGTTATACAAGTCCATCTATTTGTTAGTAGCTTCAGTGGTGGCAAGCTGGTTGGAGTCATCTGAACAGGCCTGTGTATTTGCTGAATCTTTCCTTCCATCTCTTTCATTTGAATCTATACTTTGTGCTCTATTGGTGGGTTCCCTTCGGGAACTGACATGACTGCTTTGAATCTACAGATTGGCTGCTGTACACTGTTAATTTTTTGCAATAACCATCTGTGCCTTACTAAATGTGGACCCTGGTATACACTGACTAGTCTATCCCTGGCGAGTCTGGATTTAGGCAATACAGATGATATGATTATTATTACTATATGTACATGCACCCATGTCTGTGGATCTCTCAGTCAATATCTGTTTTTCATAGACTGTTTTACATCGTGTCTTTTATATCAACACCCACATTTACAGTGCCTTGCGAAAGTATTCGGCCCCCTTGAACTTTTCATCCTTTTGCCACATTTCAGGCTTCAAACATAAAGATATAAAATTAAATTTTTTTGTGAAGAATCACCAACAAGTGGGACACAATTGTGAAGTGGAACGAAATCTATTGTTTTTTTGAAACTTTTTTTAACTAAGAAAAAAATGAAAAGTGGGGCGTGCAAAATTATTCGGCCCCCTTGCGTTAATACATTGTAGAGCCACCTTTTGCTGCGATTACAGCTGCAAGTCGCTTGGGGTATGTCTCTATCAGTTTTGCACATCGAGAGACTGAAATTCTTGCCCATTCTTCCTTGCAAAACAGCTCGAGCTCAGTGAGGTTGGATGGAGAGCGTTTGTGAACAGCAGTTTTCAGCTCTTTCCACAGATTCTCGATTGGATTCAGGTCTGGACTTTGACTTGGCCATTCTAACACCTGGATACGTTTATTTGTGAACCATTCCTTTGTAGATTTTGCTGTATGTTTGGAATCATTGTCTTGTTGGAAGATAAATCTCCGCCCCAGTCTCAGGTCTTTTGCAGACTCCAACAGGTTTTCATCCAGAATGGTCCTGTATTTGGCTGCATCCATCTTCCCCTCAATTTTAACCATCTTCCCTGTCCCTGCTGAAGAAAAGCAGGCCCAAACCATGATGCTGCCACCACCATGTTTGACAGTGGGGATGGTGTGTTGAGGGTGATGAGCTGTGTTGCTTTCACGCCAAACATATAGTTTTGCATTGTGGCCAAAAAGTTCGATTTTGGTTTCATCGGACCAGAGCACCTTCTTCCACATGTTTGGTGTGTCTCCCAGGTGGCTTGTGGCAAACTTTAGACGAGACTTTTTATGGATATCTTTGAGAAATGGCTTTCTTCTTGCCACTCTTCCATAAAGGCCAGATTTGTGCAGTGCACGACTGATTGTTGTCCTGTGGACAGACTCTCCCACCTCAGCTGTAGTTCTCTGCAGTTCATCCAGAGTGATCATGGGCCTCTTGGCTGCATCTCTGATCAGTCTTCTCCTTGTCTGAGCTGAAAGTTTAGAGGGACAGCCAGGTCTTGGTAGATTTGCAGTGGTCTGATACTCCTTCCATTTCAAAATGATCGCTTGCACAGTGCTCCTTGGGATGTTTAAAGCTTGGGAAATCTTTTTGTATCCAAATCCGGCCGAATAATTTTGCACGCACCACTTTTCAGTTTTTTATTTGCTAAAAAAGTTTAAAATATCCAATAGATTTCGTTCCACTTCACAATTGTGTCCCACTTGTTGGTGATTCTTCACAAAAAAATTAAATTTTATATCTTTATGTTTGAAGCCTGAAATGTGGCAAAATGATGAAAAGTTCAAGGGGGCCGAATACTTTCGCAAGGCACTGTATGTCTCACCATCTGTATGAGGTACTTATTGCTTGACTTTAAAATCGAGTGATATTCACACTTGGAGTATCTGGTCACTTTATAGCAGGGCTCGACAAACCCCGGGCGCCAGGTCGCCATTGTGACTAGAATTAGCGACCTGGCGCCTGGGGCAGCACAGCTGGGGTATCCTGTGTCTCCGTGCCCCCCCCTCCGCGCCGCGGGATCGCGGCGGGCCGCGCCGGCCAGTAATTGAGGCCGCGGCTTTGCGGCCTTCTGCAGGCCTATACTTCCTTCTGTGGTCTACCGCCATCTTGTGGTGGCCGTTGGTATTGCAACCAGCAATGCCAATGGAGTTTCCCTGTCTGTTTTCCCTGCCATCTCCTTCCCTCTAATTAGAACCCCCAAACATTATATATATTTTTTATTCTAACACCCTAGAGAATAAAATGGCGGTCGTTGAAATACTTTCTGGCACACCGTATTTGCGCAGCGGTCTTACAAGCGCCCTTTTTTGGGAAAAAATACACTTTTTTTTAATAAAAAAATAAGACAACAGTAAAGTTAGCCCAGTTTTTTTTTATACTGTGAAAGATAATGTTACGCCGAGTAAATTGATACCCAACATGTCACGCTTAAAAATTGCGTCCGCTCGTGGAATGGCGACTAACTTTTACCCTTTAAAATCTCCATAGGCGACGTTTAAAAAATTCTACAGGTTGCATGTTTTGAGTTACAGAGGAGATCTAGGGCTAGAATTATTGCTCTCGCTCTACCGATCGCGGCGATACCTCACGTGTGGTTTGAACACCGCTTTCATATGCGGGCGCTACTCACGTATGCGTTCGCTTCTGCGCGCAAGCTCGGCGGGACAGGGCGCGTTCCTGGCTCCTAACTTTTTTAGCTGGCTCCTAGATTCCAAGCAAATTTGTTAAGCCCTGCTTTATAGTGATTGTTTCCATCTCCACAGCAATTATCAGGCCACCTGTTTGAGTCCAGACACTCCTCTCCTTGCAACATAGGCTACATGTTAATATATATAGCACCAATCTAGCCCATTAAGTACCACTAAATAGGCCCTATAAGGTCTGTTTAATATACTATTATCTTAAGCTTATTCTCTTTCAATATGCAATTTTGTTATATAGAGCCTAGATCTTGTTTCTGGCGAACTTTGACTATCATCCTATACCGGCTACCCTGAGGTGATAAAAAGGCATGTCACACATATGAGAGCTCTGCTGATATAAGTAGGTGGTCCTCTTTGTACACATTTATTCTGTCTAGGTGGGAATCCCTACCCTTGAGAGATATACATTTATGTCCACTGTCTATGTTTAAAAATTATTTCTTTTCTCTCACACAGAATCCCTTTGATAAATAAGTCCTGAAGAAGCAAAAAGCAAAAGGTAGACATATTATTTGTCCGAACGATAATAGGGATTTGTATATATTGTATGGCTCTCATGGAGAGTCCAACCTTTGTGTTTTTAATGTTTATTGTTAAATTTTATAAATTATGTTTATTAAAATTATATATATTTTTTCTAATTACGTTGATTCCTTTTCTGGTACCTCTAAAGTCCACCCTTAGAGTCCCACCTCTTTCAATTACAAAATAAAAAGTACAAAATTAGACACCCAAAACAAGCAAACGTCTCCTTTGTGGACAGACACCTAAAAAGCATATGAAATGAATTCATATCCTAATCTTTTTCAGTACTTACTCTCATCTCTGGCTTTCATTCGTGCAATGAAAGAGTAACTTTTGTTCCTACGGTAGTTTTCATAGGGATCATCAAGAGAGACTCCCACTCCTTTGTACTGGTCCCATTTGTCACGGATGTCTCCCCCTTTAATTGGGTCCTGAATACCCTGCTCATTAGCACCAAGGCCTCCAGCTCCACTCCACCCTAAAAGAAAATAAAGGTTTTTGTTACAGCAATAAATTCAATGGTTTCCACTGCAAAATTAAATGTGTGTATTTAATAATTTATATATATATATATATATATATATATATATATATATATATATATATATATATATATATATATACACACACACACACACACATATACATATACATACATACACACACACACACACACACACACACACACACACACACACACCTTTACTTAAGCATTTTATATGTATAGTATCAGAATATTTACATGTTTTTTTTCCTGCTCAGTAGTGTGCTTTAAGGCCATTTGACCCTAGCAATCCTTCTTGCATTCACTTGGTTAGACACACCATTCCCGCTCTGTCAGGATGAGCAGGTAGAAACGATGTAAATGATTATTCCCCAGTAACAGCTTGCTCGTCTGGACAACACATGGAACCAAGTATTTGCTCCTGAATAGTAATCCTGTGCCCGGCAATTTGTTGCCAGCAAGAGGAGTGCTGACATGATATATTCCTTACTACTCCCCTGCTATCGCAGTCCAAATCTATGGTCAACCCCTTTAAGTCTTTGAAATTCACTTTTTCCCTAGGCAATATACCCAAGCACAGTTGCCACACAGTTGGGCAGAAACCCTTTCCAGTGGGCATTAAATCCACTGTTGAACATACAGATGAGCTTTTAGAGAGCATTTCTCCAAATCTCCAAAGCAGCCATGAAATAATGTTTGTTTTCAGATGAATTCTGTAAACAAACATTAAAATGCAGTTCAAGTATCCAGCTTCACTTTTATGACAGCCCAACAGCAGTGCATTCTTACCTTACATTTATTCCCCTGTGGCTCTGTTTGGCTAATGGAAAAAAGCATTAGCCCTGTGAAGCTAACACAGGGCTTAGGATTCTCATTTTGCCTCATAGGACTGTGCCGAGTACCTAAGTTTGACATGAGGAAACAAGGGGAGGAAGTGCTATCCTACCCAATTCCTGGAAGTCCTGAGTACGTTTATTCAGTACCAGAGACCAAAAAGGGAGAAAAGGCAAGTACAGTTATGTTCAAAATAACAGCAGTCCAACGTCACTAACCAGATTAATCACGGTTTTTGGTATAAATTATATTTCTACATGGCAAATAAATTTACTAGTAGGTGTAGTAGAGTAAAAGAAAACAAAAACGGACCAGTCATCAAAGAAAGTGTAATGTTACCTATGTGTGAGTACTGTAACAATTAGAAGACGCTTATGTGAAGCCAAGCTATCGGCAAAAAAAAACAAAAAGTCCCATTGTTGAAAAAAAATATGACGTGCTGAAGAGGTTACAATTTGCCAAAGAACACATTAATTGGCCTAAAGAGAAATGGCGCAACATTTTGTGGACTGATGAAAGCAAGATTGTGGTTTTTGGGTCTAGGGGCCGCAGTTTGTCAGACGACCCCCAAACACTGAATTCAAGCCACAGTACACTGTGAAGACGGTGAAGCATGGTGGCACAAGCATAAGGAATATGGGCGTTTCAACAAAAAAATTACCCCAAACACACCAGTAAGTGAGCTGCATCTTGGTTCCAGACCAACAAGATAAACATTATGGAGTGGCCAGCCCAATCCCCAGATCTAAAGCCAATAAAAAAAACAAAATGTGTGGGGTGACATCAAAAATGCAGTTTCTTTGGTAAACCAAGAAATGCAGAGGAATTGTGGAATGTAGTGCAATCGTCCTGTTTACAGGAGCCAAAAGTTGGTCGACGCCATGCAACACAGATGTGAAGCAGTTCTCAGAAACAGTGGTTATACAACTAAATATTAGTTCAGTAATTCACAGGAAAGCGAAAACCTCAAGAATTTTGTTCAGTTTATACAGTAAATGTTTGAGTTTGACAAAGAAACATGCAGACACGGCTATTTTTTCCCTTTTTCTTCACTTTCTGTAAAGTAATAACAAGTTTGACAAGTGCTCCCAATGCATTTGCATGCATGGAAATAAAAGCCATTATAAGTATTTTGAGCTTTACTCATTTTTTTTAAAAACACACTGCTATTATTTTTTAACACAACTGTATGTGCTGTTGTTGGGGATGTCATTAATGTTGCTTTACCTTGCATTTGTAAAGCACAGGTCAGCTCTCAATTATTATTTTTTTTTACTTAAAGTGGAGTTCTAACCTGAATTTTTTATTTTTTTTTACCAAAAATCCCCCCCCCCCCCCAAAAAAAAATAAAACATTTTTTTTACTTACCAGAAATAGCGGTTGCCATTTGGAAGTCCCTAATCTGCCTCTTCATCGTCCATGGCTGGTCTTTCTCCGTCCTACTCGCAGTGTCTTCTGGTGAATGGGGCGCGCTGTCTTCTGGGGACTGTGTGTATACCAGAGAGCAGCCGGCCCATTCACAAAACGCTGCACGGCTCGCGCATGCGCAGAAGCAAACACGCAATGAACTCGCACGGCTTCACTGCCCGATTCCCTTACTGAGGATGGCGGTGCCGGGAGCTGCCAGGATCGAGGGATCGGCCTCTGGGGGGGGGGGGGGCTGACATCGCAGGCGAGTAAGACAGGTAAGTGTCCTTATTAAAAGTCAGCAGCTACAGTGTTTGCAGCTGCTGACTTAAAAAAAAAAAAAAATTGCGGGTGGAATCCCTATTTAAGTTTCCTTTTAAGAGAGTATTACTGATGACATGTGAACATAGCATGACAAAAGGATGTCTATACACCAACATATGTGCTCTACCTTCAAGATATACATGTGGTTAGACAGGTGCGTTCTACATGCCTATGTCCTACTGCATGCCTAGACATTACCAATTTTTTTTTTTTTGTCACGACAGCTATAGATGCAAGAGCAAAAAAAAAAAAAGAAGAAAGAATATTCACCCATTTTTACTAGCATTTGGTGCCCCTTGTTCTCCTCCCCAAGACGGAGGATATTTGTTGTACTTCCGGTAGATGTGGCACCCAAACCCGATGCAGAACTAAAAAAAAAAAAAAAAACACGTGAGAATGCAGTTGGCAATGAGGATGGCTGCAACATTTGGCAAAAAACAATACAAAATAGTATTCCAATGCAGGGAAGTGGTTGATTGGTGTCATTCCTTGTAAATGTGTTAATAAAATTGGCAGAGTGTGTAAAGACCTGGCCTGTCTAATCCAATAGACAGCAAAAACAGAAGAGACCTAGTGCTCAAAAGGCACAGTATAACCCCTTTGGATTTAGACAAACCAAGAGTATAGTATAAAAAGTGTTTACTGAAAAACGTACAAGTATTACAATAGTGATTTGATAAAAACAAGCTCAATACAGTACACATTTACCGGTTAATAGAGGACACCTAATGTGTTTCAGACTTTTGCGTCCTTCCTCAGAGGCTTATCATCATCTGAAGCAAAAATGTTCTATAATGTAAACATAATGGCATATTAGTATACAATTTTATAATAGGTTTTCATTTAATCAAACTTTAGAAGGGGCGAATCACCCATATAAAAAGAAACAATGCAATACAATAGCCGTTTAAGGGGACATACTCGCATGCATGAGCCAATCGCTGATGGACACCAGCAATTGTCCATCAGCAATTGGCTCATGCATGTGTGTGTATTGCATGGTTTCTTTTTATTTGGGTGATTCGCCCCTACTAAAGTTTGATTAAATGAAAACCCATTATAAAAAAATTGTATATCAATATGCCATTATGTTTACATTATAGAACATTATTGCTTCAGATGATAATAAGCCTCGGAGGAAGGACGCAAAAGTCTGAAACACGTTAGGCGTCATCTATTAAACAGGCAAATGTGTACTGTATTGAGCTAGTTTTTAATCATAATTCTATTGTAATACTTGTACGTTTTTCAATAAACACTTTTTATACTATACACCTGATTTGTCTGTAAAATCCAGAGGGGTTATACCATAGTAGGTCTCTTCTGTTTTTGCTTCCTTGTAAATGTGAAGAACATAACAAATTGTTAAGTGTCATGTTTTGGTCATGTTCAGTGTCTCTGCATATCAAAGTGCCATGAATCCAATCTCTTATGTGTCTGATTAGAGATGCAAAGATATACACAGTTCAATATTGGGAAAGTTATGTCCACATGGTAACATGCGTAAACTGATTGTTGTGCTCCTGCTGCCCCAAATGAACTCTTGGAACATGCTGCAAACATGTTTAAGGTAACATTGTTTAAAAAAAATAGAGGGAGGACCTGTACAATATATAAAAAAATAAATAAAATAAAAACACACACACACACACGTGTCCAAGTAGCGAGGGTATCTTGTTTAAATCCAACAAGGGGGCTATATTCGTCCTGTATAGGTATTGGGGTTTTAAGGTATAGATACTGCAAGGAAGGACATTTTTCTTTACAACAAAAGGAGTAAAGATTGCTCAAAGTGGGCTTGTGATGGTTCGTTAGGTAGAGGGCATTCGATTTCTCAAAAATAAAAAGATTTATTTTTAAACATTTTTAACAATCTATTCAAACAAAATGATTTTTCCCCAATAAAAACAAAAAAAACAAACAAAAAAAATACACAACAATAACACTAGGGCTGTGGACACAAATGCCTTTATACATTTTAAACTATAATATACAACTAGCTTAAAAAATAATATCACCTGGTTCAATAAGTGAAGGTAGAGATACAGATTTGATGTTGCAATAACCAGTTTAAAAATGCAAAATGCACCAGGCAAGGATCTGAGTCTCCCCGAATCCTATTAGACCCATCTCCCTGCTTCAGGTGGACATCAAAATCCTGGCCAAAATTCTGGCGCTACGTCTCAATCAGGTTATCCTAACCTTAGTACATGAAGACCAAGCTGGCTTCATGCCTGGTAGGAACACCTCATTTAATCTTAGGAAATTGTTCATAAATATGCAAGCCCGTCATGACAATGTTGGAGAGAGGGTTGTGGCGACGCTTGACACTGCTAAGGCATTTGATTCGGTAGAGTGGAAGTACCTATGGAACTGTTTGGCACACTACAGCTTTGGCCCTAAATTTCTTAGGTGGATCCGCTTACTATACCAGGCCCCAGTGGCCAGGGTAACGGCCAACAGGTGGCAGTCGGACACCTTTAAACTCTCCAGAGGCACCAGGCAGGGCTGCCCTCTATCCCCCCCTACTGTATGCCTTAGCCACGGAACCTCTAGCAATATCCATCAGATGTAACCCATTGATACGTGTGGACGACCCAGAAGAAAAATTAAGCATGTATGCAAATGACACGCTACTATATCTAGCAGATTCAGGCCTCTCCCTGGCTGAAGCCTTACGAACTATTGAACACTTCGGTTCATTTTCGGGACTCAAAATTAATTGTGAAAAGTCAAATTCTCCCACTCGATTATGCTCCCTTAAATGAATTCCAGAGCCGATTGCCCCTACCGAGCGTAAATAGTATCAAATATTTGGGTGTGAGCATTACTAGGTCCCCGATTATGTCTCTCTCAATGTGGAATCATGGTTTGCCCTGATCAAATCCAAAAACACAAATAAAGGGATTTTTATAACAGCTTACCTGTAAAATCCTTTTCTTGGAGTACATCACGGGACACAGAGCGACTTAGTCATTACTAATGGGTTATATAGTTTACCTTCAGGTGTTGGCACTGGCCAATTCCAAACCGGAAGTACCCTCCCCTATATAAGCCCCTCCCACCCGGGAGCACCTCAGTTTTGTAGCCAAGCAATAAGTGTCCCAAAAAGAGGGGTGGGAGCTCTGTGTCCCGTGATGTACTCCAAGAAAAGGATTTTACAGGTAAGCTGTTATAAAAATCCCTTTTTCTTTTTCGTACATCACGGGACACAGAGCGACTTAGTCATTACTAATGGGACGTCCCAAAGCAATGCCAAATGAGGGGGGGGGTACATAAGCTGGGCGCCATCAGGCATGAGGATCTTTTGCGGCCTGCAACACACTGCGCCCAAAGGCGACATCCTCCTGACTTCTAACGTCTACCTGATAGAATCTAGTAAACGTGTGTACCGAAGACCATGTTGCGGCCTTACATACTTGAGCCAGGGAGGCCTGGTGATGCACTGCCCATGAAGTTCCAACCGCTCTTGTGGAGTGCGCCCTAACTTTGAACGGAGGCGGTCTCTTTCTCAAGCCATAGGCTTGTATTATGACCTGTCGAATCCACTTGGCTAAAGTAGATTTTGATGCTGCCTGACCCCTTCTGGGGCCTTCCGGCAGAACAAACAAAGAATCCGTTCTGCGAATCTGAGCAGTGGCTTTTAGATAAGCTTTAACTGCTCTTACCACATCCAAAGAATGTAATAACTTTTCCTCTACTGAGATAGGTTTGGGGAAAAAAGAAGGAAGAACCACATCTTGGTTCAAATGAAACCTCGATACCACCTTAGGAAGAAAGGCTGGATGAGGACGTAATACTACTCTGTCCTTATGGACAACCAGATATGGCTCCTTACAGGACATAGCTGCTAATTCCGACACTCTTTTAGCCGAACAAATGGCTACTAAGAAAACCAATTTCCTGGTGAGAAGAACCAAGGAAATGTGTTGTAATGGTTCAAACGGTTGTTTCTGTAGAACCGACAGAACCAGGTTTAAGTCCCAAGGACATATGGGAATACTAACCGGAGGGCTAATACGCATCACTCCTTGTATAAAGGCTTTGACTAGTGAATGCGAAGCCAAGGGCCTTTGAAAAAATATTGACAAGGCCGAAATCTGACCCTTGATAGTACTCAAGGCCAGCTTCCTATCTACAGCCCACTGTAGGAAGTCCAGAATCCTCCCTATCATGTACTTACGTGGATGCCATTTCTTGGTCTCACACCACGTAATGTACGCTTTCCAGATCCTATAATAGATCTGCCTGGATACCGGTTTCCTGGCATTGATCATGGTAGATACCACAGAATTAGAGAGCCCTCTCTTTTTCAGAATGTGGGCTTCAATAGCCAGGCCGTCAAACCTAGGGCTGGTAAGGAAGGGTGGTATATCGGTCCTTGCGACAGCAGGTCCGGACGAAGTGGGAGGGTCCAAGGACTCCTCACTGACATTTTTACCATCTCCGCGTACCATGCCCTTCGGGGCCACGCTGGAGCCACCAGAATCACTGGTTTCTTTTCTACCCTGATTCTGCGGAGTAATCGCGGTAACAATTGTGGCGGTGGGAATGCATATATCAGCTTGAACCGATCCCAAGGGAACACTAGGGCATCCGAGCCGCAAGCTAGGGGATCCCTTGTGCGAGACACAAACCTGTCCACCTTTGCGTTGAATCTGGATGCTAGCAGATCTACATCCGGTGTTCCCCACCGCTGGCATATTGCCTGGAAAACCTCGGGGTGAAGAGACCATTCCCCCGGGCATAATTGTTGGCGACTTAGAAAGTCCGCTCTCCAATTTTCCACTCCTGGGATGAAAACCGCGGATATGGCTGGGACATATCTTTCTGCCCACTCCAGGATGCAATTTGCTTCCTTCTGGGCTGCACGACTTTTGGTGCCACCCTGATGATTGATATATGCCACTGCCGTGGCATTGTCTGATTGAATTCTGACAGGGGACCCCTGGAGTTTGGATGTCCATGCTACTAGGGCATACCGGGCTGCTCGTATCTCTAAGAGATTGATGGGCAGGGCCTTTTCTGCTTCTGACCACCTGCCCTGGAGAGACCATTGCTCCAGCACTGCCCCCCAGCCGATGAGGCTGGCATCTGTAGTGACCACCTTCCAAGAAACCGGACTGAAGGGTTTCCCTCTTTCCAGATTCTGGGGCACCAACCACCAATGGAGGCTCTTGCGAACGGAAGGGGACAGGGACATTGGTAAGTCTAAAGCCTGAACTTTTTTGTTCCAGGCTGACAGTATGGCCCTTTGCAAATTCCTTGAATGGAATTGACCGTAGGGTACCGCTTCGAATGAAGCCACCATCTTTCCCAGCAGCCTCATGCAGAGACGTATGGATGGTTTTCTTTTTGTACCCACTAAGTGGGTCAAATTTCTTAAAGACGACACCTTCTCTGGAGGTAAGAAAATCTTTCTCTGATTTGAATCCAGCCTTAGCCCTAAGTATTCCAGACTTTTGACTGGTCTTAGAGCTGACTTGTCCCGGTTGATAATCCAACCGTGATATTCCAGATACTCGATTGTCTTGTGAATAGCTACTTCCAGCTTTTCCACTGAGTGGTCTATTAGTAGCAGGTCGTCTAGATATGCCATTATCGTTACACCCTGTGTTCTTAGATTGGCCAATAATGGGGCCAGAATTTTTGTGAACACTCGTGGTGCTGTGGCCAGACCGAAAGGTAAGGCTCTGAACTGAAAATGGCGCCCTTCTACTGCAAAGCGTAGAAATTTCTGATGGGCCGGAAAGATGGGAATATGCAGATAAGCATCCCTTATGTCGATCGAGGCTAGCCATTCCTGCCCTTGTAGGGCGGTGGCCACTGATCGGATCGACTCCATCCGAAAGGTCCTGATATTTAGGAACTTGTTTAGCCCTTTTAGATTTAATATGGGCCTCACGTCCCCATTTGGTTTGGGGACTGTGAAAAGGTTCGAGTAAAACCCGAATCCGCTTTCTTCCAGGGGAACCTTCATGATTACCCCTTGGAGCAATAGTTGTTCTAGTGCCAGAAGGAGGGATCCTCTCTTTTGGGGATCTCTTGGCACGTTTGACCTCATAAATTGGGCAGGAGGAGTGCCTTTTAACTCCAGCTTGTATCCCAGACTTACTGCGGAGAGCACCCATCTGTCTCTGATGGTGTCCCGCCAGGTCTCTGTGAACAACTGAAGTCTTCCCCCCACCCGATTGAGCGGGGGCAATACTTCATGCCTTAGGGGGAGGTTTTGTACCTCTCTTGATCCAGGGCTTCTTGTTACCCTGTGATTGTCCCTGATTTCTGCCCCCTGAATTTGACCGCGGAGGCCGTCGGAACTGCTTCACAGCCGATGTGCCCGGGACTGGAGAGGTAGGCCTCTTAAAAGAAGGACTTCTACCCTTGTTCTTAACCGGTAAGAGTGAACTTTTACCGGCAGAAATTTTCTGGATATATTTGTCCAGATCTTCTCCAAATAAGCGTTCTCCATGAAATGGGAAGCTAACCAGCAGTTTTTTACAGGGAGCTTCAGCAGACCAGTTTTTGAGCCACAGAAGCCTACGCATATGTACTATAGACAGCGTAAAGCGGGAGGCCTGTTGGATTGTATCCTTTATGGCGTCCACCGCAAAACACAAGGCTCTAGGCAGGTCAGCTAGGGCATGAGCCTGCTGATCTGGTAAGTCCCTTAAGACTTGTTTCAACTGATCTTTCACTGCTTGGCAGACTCCAATCGCTGCTACCGCAGGTTGTGTCACCATACTTGCTGTAGAGAAAGCAGATTTTAGTAAAGACTCCAATTTTTTATCTATTGGGTCTTTGAACATTGGAACATTATCTACTGGACATGTCAGTGATTTGTTAACAGAAGAGATGGCTGCGTCCACTATAGGGACCCTCCATTTTCTTATGAACTTATCCTCCATGGGATAGATCACCGGAAATCTCTTGGGGGGAGCAAATATTTTATCAGGATGCTCCCAATCCTGGTAAATAAGCCCTTCTAATAAAGGGTGGATTGGGAAGGAACAGACCGCCTGGGGAGCTTTTAGCGACCCCAGCGAGGAAACCGTAGTGGATGGTGGTTCCGCCAGAGGCATTTTAAATGCTGATCGGACCATGTTAGTCAGAGACTGAACCCATAATCTTTCAGCCTGAGAAGCTGAGAAAGGTTCTTCCACTGTTGATTCCTCTATAAGTGAATCAACCTCATCCTGATCCCCTTCAGGTAGGTCGATCTCTGTGTGGGGCTGTTCCTCCACTAACAGGCACTCTGAAGGAGGAGACGGAGATCGGACGCGCTTTTCCTGTGACAGGGAAGCAGCGATCAATGCGGTTAATCTCTCTTCCAATCCTCCCAGAGTTGAGGATAAAACCTCCTCTGTTATATATACAGGAGCAGGTGGACTGGGGACAGCCGCAGCACCAGGCATTCCTGCGGGGTTTCTACGGCTACTGACCTCTGCATTCTCAGGGGAGATTGGTGCAGTGCAAGCATGCCCAATATCCTCAGAGCCCGATGGAGACCCCTTTGGCTTCCTGGAAGATCTATTTCCGGAGCGTCTGGACGACATATCCTTTAAGCACAAAGCTGAGGTATTCCCGTCGTCATACACCAATTTTTGCTGGTAATAGTCTAACACAGGTGCTGCTATATACCAGCTGGTGTCCACTAAAGTGCCTTTCTATGGGGATGCCTGCATCAACCGCCTCTGTGTGCCACTGTTTGTTGCTAGCTCTGTTTGCATGCAGCTGACACTTGTACTGTGTCTTTTAACCATGCTGGGACGCCCGCACATGCGCAGAAGCGCCGCGGCGCGCATCGAGCGTCATCCACCCGCCCCGCCCCTTTTTTTTCATAGGAGGCGCGTGCACGCGCCCGCGCGCGCGCCCGTGCGCCAATGGCGCCCTTTTCGAAAACCAACAGAGGACTAGGAGCCAGGGCCCTTTTTGCCGGAAGGCCTGTGCGGTGGATGAACGCAGCAACAGGGCAGAGGAAGTGGATTCCCTCAGAGAAACTTACCAGCTGCCTGGATCTTTTGAGTTGAGAAAACCAAAGATCCACATTTACAAGAAAAATGGACTACAGCGGCCTCTAGTGGTTTAACACAGGTACCGCGGTCCCTGTTTTTTTTTTTTTTTCTTGACTACTATTAAAATTTTACATTTTCAGTAGTTATAGGCAAACACAGATATTTAGCGGGAATACCGTTAGGTAACAGACAGAAAGACAAATTAGGCTTGGGGGTCCCCCAATAGAACCAAGTTCCTGAGGGCCCCCACTTACCTGATCCCCGCCGCAGGACTTTGTTTGGTCCACAAAAGTCCAAACTTCACCTATCACGGCAGGCATTGTAATTAAACCTTCAGGGACCGGGTTCCCAAGGATTCCACTCCCCTGGACCTGTATAGCACCCTGCACAGACAGCGTCTTGGTCGTGGGTATGACCAGAGCTCTGGATCCCAGGGTCCAGCCCTCCTAAGAGAAGCATTACAGGCAAAACCTTGCTCTTCTGCTGCAAGGCCCGGGTACCGACCGTTTAGCTATGAAGCTTTTTTGGTGGGATCCGGAACAGCTTACTAAGGCCCAAAAGAACCTGTACGCAAGCCCAGTGAAAACACATGTTACTCTTTGGCCAACACCTTAGACACTGGCAAAAAACTGAGGTGCTCCCGGGTGGGAGGGGCTTATATAGGGGAGGGTACTTCCGGTTTGGAATTGGCCAGTGCCAACACCTGAAGGTAAACTATATAACCCATTAGTAATGACTAAGTCGCTCTGTGTCCCGTGATGTACGAAAAAGAAATGGGCACGTCTCCCTCTTGGGATTCTGGGCCGTATCAACCTTATTAAAATGATACTCCTCCCTAAAATTCTATATATCTTATGGCACACCCCTGTGCATCTCCCACTGTAATATTTCAAAACCATGGATGCAATTCTCAAACCCTTTGTCTGGGGGGAAGAATAGACATAAATTAGCATGGCGATTACATAAAAACCCCACTGACCTGGCCGGTACGGCCCCACCAGACTTCGCTCTATACTACCTAGCGTCCCAACTGTTCCATATAGATCAGACTGACAGAAAGAAATGTACTTTGCTTCTATGCCCCACCTGGGCCCAACTGACAAATGACCCCATCTGCTCTATAGTGGCTGGCGCCAAAGGTACTACTAAATCAGAGGAACACAAATCCCTCATAAGCCACTATAGGAAGATATGGAGACTGGCTTCCATCACAACTATTCTCCCATCTGGCATAAGACACTACAGGAATTCTTGACTATACCGGACTCGGAAACATGGTGCAGAAGTGGAATTTTCTACCTATCACACTTACTTACTGCCGGCACATTAAAGACATTCGATACATTAAAGCTAGAATTTGCACTCTCGAATCACGTTTTTCCGATTTCTACAGGTCCGACATGCAATTCGCTCCCAGTTTCCAGAATCATTACCTAACCCTATTTGTAATCCTATAATGGACCTAGTCAAAAGGGTAGATCCCCAGAAATTAATATCAATATTCTATAATATGCTTCATACTCCCTCATCCACAAAAATAGCTTACAAGATAAAATCAAGATGGGAGGGAGATCTAGGAAACCTGGAAGACGAGGACTGGAGTGAGGCATTAGACGCATGCAAAGCTGTCTCTCACCCAAGCTATCTGACAGACTGACCCAAATATACATCCTACACTGCGCATACCTCACACCTATAAGAATAGCGAGATTCACCCAGGGACAACCCTCCACCTGTCTATTATGTAGTCGAGAAACAGGCACATTCTACCACCTCCTGTGGTTCTGCCCCTACATACAGGGCTTCTGGAAACAAGTGGTAGATTTTCTTCATGACAATATGGGATCTCCGCTGACCCTAGACCCCAAACCATGCCTACTGGGTATTTTTCCCAGACGCTGACAAATACACCAAAACTTTTATGCAGGAGACACTATTTTCTGCCCGGAAAACGATAGATAATCTAGGAGGAGCCTGTCTCCTCCAGAGTTTAGCAGACTGGAAAACCGACTATAATAGTACATTGCCCTATAAAAAATGTATCTACATCAATAGAGGGTGCCCTGCAAAATATAACAAAGTCTGGGACCGTTGGCTTAATACAACTGACATGTGTGAAGCACTGCAGAGCACATCGCCTTATTTCACGTGCCACCCTACTGGACCTGTAACATACAGCTCATTCTCTTCGAATCTGTATAATTGCAAATTATATATTGATATCCCAAAAGATCTACTGTATTGCTACATTGTAACAGGCTTTATAATCAACTAGAGACTTCTGGCTATCACCTACGTGAGTAATATGTATAATTGTACTGAACAAAAGACAATGTTTGTGCATTGGAAAATTGTACAATTATAATTTTTTTGGGGGGGAAATAAAAACGTTTTAATAAAATAAAAAAAATGGAAAATGCAGGAACTAATTAAGTGAACAGAATATGTTAAAGCCCTAAATAGTGCACACTGCAGTGATCAGAAGTGCAGGACTGCTGTAGATAAAAGGCCACCCTTTACATGGGTCCGTGAATTAAACTGATAGAAAAATAGAAAATATGCCTTTATATTGAACATATAAATTTCTTTATAAAACAATAATACAGTTATTGGAACAGATCCAAACAAGTTGTTGTGTTCATGGTTTTGAAGGGGCTACAAAAAAAATGGATAGGTGATGGATGACAGGTTGCTAGTGGGCAATTTCCAATGACATCCATAACCATTTAAAAATTTACCTTTTATACAGTAGCTGGGCACACAGTAATTGGACTGATGAAAATGTAGGGTCCAATTCAGATACTCTTACTAGAAAAAAAAGAAAGTATTTAAACCATTTGGTTTAATATTTACTTACGGAGGGGTAGCGCTGCGAGATCTAGATCTGCGCCGTTTTCCAGGCGAGTAAGATTTTGATCTTGATCTCGATCCTGACCTTGACCGACTTTGAGATGACCGAGACCTGCTTCTGCTCCTAAAAGAAAAGCAGTGCCATAAAAGAAAAGCTATTAGTCTTTCTTCAGCTGGTTGAAGATGATAATCATAGCGCAAACACCGTAAGAGGTAGAGTTAATACACACACACGCACGCAGTAGTCACCAGCAACAGAGAACTAGTTGTCAATTAAGGATTGAGGAGTAAAGAAGGAAACAAGTGTTCACAATAACATAAATTAGGAACCTAAACAGGCATTATTCTTGCACAATAAACTTTACCTAGTCTACAAACTGAAAATTGGCAAACTCATTCTTGCTTTGCATGGCCTAAGAATTATTAAAAAGCTAAAAGAATAGAATACTGCATAGCCATGAAAACTATTCTGGGTTTTAAAATGGTCAACTGAACCTGCAGAGAACTTCCAGGTGCATTAAAAGAAAAAAAAAGAAGGTCTTCAACGTCCTACAATTTGTTTTCTTTTTACAGCAGCTGGAGTGGAAAAGCCTGTCTTTTGTTAGCAGCTGCTCTCCGGGAGAATGCAGAATTTTGACATCCCCTTCTGAGTCAGACATATAGCTATGCAGTCGACAAAGCTTATGCTCTCCACTGACTGGAGAGCTCTGACTCAGCAGGGGGTGGGTTGGTTCCACTCTGCAACATGCTGGCAGGACACAGGCTTTTCTACTTAACGTATGTGGATGGTCACAGCGGATGTGACATCCCTTTATACCGTTATCCCACACTCCCTGGGGTTATCGGCGGTAAAGTATTACTTGAATCTTCTTTCAACAACATCCGAGCAGCAACAAGCGTTTATCATGGAGCTTCTTGAGCATGCGGCAAACCATAATAGGATTTTTATAACAGCTTACCTGTAAAATCCTTTTCTTGGAGTACATCACGGGACACAGAGCGACATAGTCATTACTAATGGGTTATATAGTTACCGTCAGGTGCTGGCACTGGCAACTTCCAAAACCGGAAGTACCCTCCCCTATATAAGCCCCTCCCATCCGGGAGCACCTCAGTTTTGTAGCAAAGCAATAAGTGTCCCCAAAGAGGGGCGGGAGCTCTGTGTCCCGTGATGTACTCCAAGAAAAGGATTTTACAGGTAAGCTGTTATAAAAATCCTATTTTCTTTTTCGTACATCACGGGACACAGAGCGACATAGTCATTACTAATGGGATGTCCTAAAGCAATGCCAAATGAGGGGGGGGGATACACCATATATAAGCTGAGCGCTATCAGACATGAGGATCTTTTGCGGCCTGCAACACACTGCGCCCAAAGGCGACATCCTCCTGACTTCTAACGTCCACCTGGTAGAACCTAGTAAACGTGTGTACCGAAGACCATGTTGCGGCCTTACAGATTTGAGCCAGGGAGGCCTGGTGATGCACTGCCCATGAAGTTCCAACTGCTCTCGTGGAGTGCGCCCTAACTTTGAACGGAGGCGGTCTACTTCTCAAGCTATAGGCTTGTATTATGACCTGTCGAATCCACCTGGCTAAAGTAGATTTTGACGCTGCCTGACCCTTTTTGGGGCCTTCCGGCAGAATGAACAAAGTATCCGTTCTGCGAATCTGAGCAGTGGCTTTTAGATAAGCTTTAACTGCTCTTACTACATCCAAAGAATGCAATAACTTTTCCTCTACCGAAGTAGGCTTGGGGAAAAAAGAAGGAAGAACCACATCTTGGTTCAAATGAAAACTCGATACCACCTTAGGAAGAAAGGCTGGATGAGGACGTAACACTACTCTGTCCTTATGGATAACCAGATATGGCTCCTTACAGGACATAGCTGCTAATTCCGATACTCTTTTAGCCGAACAAATGGCTACTAGAAAAATCAATTTCCTGGTGAGAAGCACTAAGGAAATATGCTGTAATGGTTCAAATGGTTGTTTCTGTAGAACCGACAGAACCAAGTTTAGATCCCATGGACATATGGGAATATTAACCGGAGGACTAATACGCATCACTCCTTGTATAAAGGCTTTGACTAGTGAATGCGAAGCCAAGGGCCTTTGAAAAAATATTGACAAGGCCGAAATCTGACCTTTGATAGTACTCAAGGCAAGCTTCCTATCTACAGCCCATTGTAGGAAGTCCAGAATTCTACCTATTACGTATTTACGTGGATGCCATTTCCTGGCCTCACACCAGGCGATGTACGCCTTCCAGATTCTATAGTAGATCTGCCTGGATACCGGTTTCCTGGCATTGATCATGGTAGACACCACAGCATTAGAGAGCCCTCTCCTTTTTAGAATGTGGGCTTCAATAGCCAGGCCGTCAAACCTAGGGCTGGTAAGGAAGGGTGGTATATCGGTCCCTGCGAAAGCAGGTCCGGACGATGTGGGAGGGTCCAAGGACTCCCCACAGACATTTTTACAATCTCCGCGTACCATGCTCTTCGGGGCCACGCTGGAGCCACCAGAATCACTGGTTTCTTTTCTACCCTGATTCTGCGGAGTAATCGAGGTAACAATTGTGGCGGTGGGAATGCATATATCAGCTTGAACTGATCCCAAGGGAACACTAGGGCATCCGAGCCGCACGCTAGGGGATCCCTTGTCCAAGAGACAAACCTGTCCACTTTCGTGTTGAACCTGGATGCTAGCAGATCTACATCCGGTGTTCCCCACCGCTGACATATTGTCCGGAAAACCTCGGGATGAAGGGACCATTCCCCTGGGCATAATTGTTGGCGACTTAGAAAGTCCGCCTTCCAATTCTCCACCCCTGGAATGAATACCGCAGATATGGCTGGGACATATCTTTCTGCCCATCTCAGGATGTAATTTACTTCCCTTTGGGCTGCACGACTCCTGGTGCCCCCCTGACGATTGATATATGCCACTGCTGTGGCATTGTCTGACTGAACTCTGACAGGGGACCCTTGGAGTTTGGATGTCCATGCTACTAGGGCATACCGGGCTGCTCGTATCTCTAAGAGATTGATGGGCAGGGCCTTTTCCGCATCCGACCATCTGCCCTGGAGAGACCATTGCTCCAGTACTGCTCCCCAGCCTAAAAGGCTGGCATCTGTAGTGACCACCTTCCAAGAAATCGGACTGAAGGATTTCCCTCTTTCCAGATTCCGGGGAACCAACCACCAACGGAGGCTTCTGCGAACGGAAGGGGACAAGGATATTGGTACGTCCAGAGCCTGAACTTTTTTGTTCCAGGCTGACAGTATGGCCCTTTGCAACTTCCTTGAATGGAATTGACCGTAGGGTACTGCTTCGAATGATGCCACCATTTTTCCCAGCAGCCTCATGCATAGGCGTATGGATGGCTGTCTTTTTGAACCCACTAAGTGGATCAAATCTCTCAAAGACGACCCCTTTTCTTGAGGCAAGAAAATTTTTCTCTGGTCTGAATCCAGCCTTAGCCCCAAGTATTCCAGACTTTTGACTGGTTTTAGGGCTGACTTGTCTCGGTTGATAATCCAACCGTGATATTCCAGATACTTGATTGTCTCGTGAACAACCACTTCTAGTTTTTCCACTGAGTGGTCTATCAGCAACAAGTCGTCTAGATATGCCATTATCGTTACACCTCGTGTTCTTAGATTGGCCAATAATGGGGCCAGAATTTTTGTGAACACTCTTGGTGCTGTGGCCAGACCGAAGGGTAAGGCTCTGAACTGAAAATGGCGCCCTTCTATCGCAAAGCGTAGAAATTTCTGGTGGGCTGGAAAGATGGGGATGTGTAAATACGCATCTTTGATGTCGATCGAGGCTAACCATTCCTCCCCTTGTAGGGCAGTGGCTACCGATCGGATCGACTCCATCCGGAAAGTCCTGATATGCAGGAATTTGTTTAGCCCTTTTAGATTTAATATGGGCCTCATGTCCCCGTTTGGCTTCGGAACTGTAAAGAGGTTTGAGTAAAACCCGAACCCCCATTCTTCCAGGGGGACCTCTATAATTACTGCTTGAAGCAATAATTGTTCCAGTGCCAACAGGAGGGATCCTCTCTTCTGGGGATCCCTTGGCACGTTCGACCTTATAAAGCGGGAAGGAGGGGAGTTTTTTAACTCCAATTTGTATCCCAGATTTACTGCGGAGAGCACCCATCTGTCTCGGATCGTGTCCCGCCAGGTCTCTGTGAACAACTGAAGTCTTCCCCCCACCCGATTGGGTGGGGGCAACCCTTCATGCATTTGACTTTGGGGGAGGTTTTGTACCTCTCCTGCTCCAGGGCTTCTTGTTACCCTGCAACTGTCCCTGATTTTTACCTCCGGGATTTGACCGGGGAGGCCGTCGGAACTGTTTCACAGCCGATGTCCTCGGGACTGGAGAAGCCGGCCTCTTAAAAGAGGGACCTCTAACTCTATTTTTGACCGGCAAGAGTGTACTTTTACCGCTGGAAATTCTCTGGATATACTTGTCCAGGTCTTCCCCGAATAAACGCTCCCCATGAAATGGGAAGCTGACCAGCAATTTTTTACAGGGAGCTTCAGCAGACCAGTTTTTGAGCCATAGAAGCCTGCGCATATGTACTATAGACAGCGTAAGGCGGGAGGCCTGATGGATTGAATCCTTTATAGCGTCCACCGCAAAGCATAAGGCTCTAGGTAGATCAGCTAGAGCAAGAGCCTGCTGATCTGGTACGTCCCTTAAGACCTGTTTCAACTGATCCTTCACTGCTTGGCAGACCCCTATAGCTGCCACTGCTGGTTGTGTCACCAATCCTGCTGTAGAAAAAGCAGATTTCAATAAGGACTCCAATTTTTTATCTATTGGGTCCTTGAACATTTGGACATTTTCCACCGGACATGTCAGTGATTTATTCACACAAGAGATGGCTGCGTCCACTGTAGGGACCTTCCATTTTCTGACGAACTTATCCTCCATAGGATAGACCACCGGAAATCTCTTGGGGGGAGTAAATATTTTGTCAGGATGCTCCCAATCCTGGTAAATGAGCCCCTCCAATAAAGGATGGATCGGGAAAGAACAAACAGTCTGGGGAGCTTTTAGCGACCCCAACGAGGAGACAGAAGAGGAGGATGGCTCCGCAAGTGGCATTTTAAATGCTGATCGGACCATATTAGTCAGGGACTGAACCCATAACCTCTCAGCATGTGATGCTGAGAACGGCTCCTCCACTGTTGATTCCTCTACAACCGAATCAACCTCATCCTGATCCCCCTCAGGTAGGTCGACCTCTGTATGGGACTGTTGCTCTGTTAACAGGCACTCTGAGGGAGGAGACGGAGATCGAGCGCTTTTCTCCTGTGACAGGGAAGCAGCAATTAGTGCTGACAATCTCTCTTCCAGCCCTCCCAGAGCTGAGGAAAAAACCTCCTCTGTTACATACACAGGAGCAGGTGAACTGGGGACAGCCACAGTACCAGGTACTCCTGGGGGTGCCCTACGGTCACTAACCTCTGATTCTTCAGGGGAGACTGGTGCAGCCAAAGCATGCCCAAGATCCTCAGAGCCCGATGGAGACCCCCTATTCCTCCTGGAATTTCTAGTCCCGGAGTTTTTAGACGGCATATTCCTAAGCCACAAAGCTGAGGTATTCCAGCCGAAAATACACCAGTTACTGATAATAGTCTAGCATAAATGCTGCTATAATAAACAGTTGGTGTCTACTAATGTGCCTTTCTAGGGGATGCCTGTATCAACCGCTTGCTGTATGCCTTTAAATGTTGTCAGCTCTGTCTCTGTACTTCATAGCCAGCTTACTGCAATAATGTGGCTTTTTAAAACCTGCTGGGACGCCCGCACATGCGCAGAAGCGCTGCGGCGCGCACAGAGCGTCATCCCCCAGGCCCCGCCCCTTTTTCCGGCCACCTCTATATATAGAGGCGCGTGCACGCGCACGCGCGCGGCCACGTGCGCCTCGGCGCTAATTTCAAACATGGAAACCAGGGACAGGAGCCAGGGCCCCCTTTGCCGCAGGCCGGGGGATAGACGAACACTGCAACATGGCAGAGGAAACAGTTTCCTGTAGGAGAACTCACCAGCTGCCTGGACTTTGCTCTCTGAGAAGAAACTAGTCCATATGACAAGAAAAACATTCTACAGCGGCCTCTAGTGGACAAACACAGGTACCGCAGTTTAATATACTAAACATATATAAAAAAACATTCTTTTTTTTTTTTTTCTTGACCACCATTAAAAATTATTACATTTTTTTAGTAGTTACAGGCATGCACAGATATTAGCGGGAATACCGTTAGGTAACAGACAGAAAGACAAATTAGGCTTGGGGGTCCCCCAATAGAACCAAGTTCCTGGGGGCCCCCACTTACCTGTTCCCCGCCGCAGGACTTTGTTTGGTCCACAAAAGCCCAAACTTCACCTATCACGGCAGGCATTGTAATCAAACCTTCAGGGACCGGGTTCCCAAGGATTCCACTCCCCTGGACCTGTATAGCACCCTGCACAGAAAACATCTTGGTCGTGGGTATGACCAGAGCTCTGGATCCCAGGGTCCAGCTCTCCTAAGAGAAGCATTACAGGCAGAACCTTGCTCTTCTCTGCAAGGCCCGGGTACCGACCGTTTAGCTATGAAGCTTTTTTGGTCGGATCCGGAATAGCTTACTGAGGCCCAAAAGAACCTGTACGCAAGCTCAGTGAAAAACACATGTTTCTTCTTGGCCAACACCTTAGACACTGGCAAAAAACTGAGGTGCTCCCGGATGGGAGGGGCTTATATAGGGGAGGGTACTTCCGGTTTTGGAAGTTGCCAGTGCCAGCACCTGACGGTAACTATATAACCCATTAGTAATGACTATGTCGCTCTGTGTCCCGTGATGTACGAAAAAGAAAATTATTTTTGGTTCAGCCAGAATTTTTATAGACAGAAACGAGGTGTAGTCATGGGGGCAAAATATGCCCCCAGTCTGGCTAATCTCTTCATGGCCAAGTGGGAGGAGGAAGTCATCTATCATGACCAAAACCCTCACCTTGTGTTTTGGGCAAGGTATATCGATGATGTCCTCCTCCTCTGGGATGGTACTGCCTCAGAGTTAGAAGACTTCTTTGTGGATATTAACAACAATGAAAGAGGCATACGGTTTGTCCATGAAGCTAGCCAAGTCCAAATTCATTTTTTGGATCTTACCATCACCAAGAGCTGTACTGGTTTTCAAACCAAAAAACGTACTTCAAACAGACGGACAGAAATGCCTATATACCTGTCGGCAGTTGCCATAAGGACTCTTGGCTTAAATCGGTGCCTAAGAGTCAATTTGTCAGAATGAGGAGGAATTGTTCGGAATTGTTGGATTATACAGTTCAAGCCAATATCCTGAAAGACAGGCTGGTTGAGAAAGGATATGATGAGAAACTTCTGGAAACCACTCTAAAAGAGGTTGGAAAAATGGATAGATTATCCCCTTTGGGAAATCGTCCTAAGAGGAAGAATGATCAACCTCTTATAACATTCATCACTACATATTCTACTCAACACTTCATCATAAGGAAAATTATACGGAAACACTGGCATTTGCTTGGCAGTGACCGTATTAACACTTTTCTTCCAGCTGCCCCACAATTAATTTTTAGGCGTGTCCCCTCACTCAGGGACAGAGTGGCACCGAATGTGGTTGATCCACCTCCTAAAAAGGTTTCCTTTTTTCAGAATATATCAGGATACCATCAATGCCGCAGGTGCCAGGTGTGTGCTTTGAACCTCAGTGAAGCTAAAAAAAACTGAATCATTTGTGTCAACCAGTACTTCGAGACAACACAAGATTGAATCTTTTGTAACTTGCAGCTCCACGGGCGTAGTGTACCTACTGCAATGTCCATGCGGTATGCAGTACATAGGTAGGATAAAACGAACCATGCAAATTCGTCTTGGAGAGCATATAACCAATATTAAAAGCGGCTTTCAGTACCATTCAGTATCCAAGCACTATGACATACATCACCAGCGCAATCCAGCTGGCACATAATTTTTGGGAATAGATAGATATAACCCTCACTGGAGGGGCAGGGGTTCTTTGGTCAGGGAGATATCACATATGGAAATGGCCTGGATCCACAGGGTACGTTGCTATACCCCTTTTGGTCTCAACATTGACATAGACGTCAATGCTTTCATTGATAACAGTTGAAGAAGTACTCCTCTGATCATACACATTTTTAGTCTAGGATGTATTCTGATTGTAAACCAGATCTGAGCTCTCGGTACGTCCATATTACACTTTAGAGTTATGATTTTCTCCCCTATCATTAACTCACACGTATCTAGGTTAATACTCAGTTAACCGATTTGTGTATGTCAAATCCATGGTTTTCTTCCTATGGGTATTGATATACATAGTAGAAAATATTCTCTGTACTTTTGATAGAGATGCTAATGCAACATTTTAGTCCCAATGACATCAATATTAATCTGTGGAACAATGCAGATACTTAATCATTAGTTGTTAATAGTTCCTCTACATTAGGTGTTAATTCCTTTTCAAACATCTAATCCAGAGATGGTGTCTTCTATCACCATTCCTTGATATACAGGATTACAATACTGATAATGTCCACTGAGGGCCAGTGTTTGTCATTCTATATATACTGTGGATTAATACCACAATTTAAATTCATTTTCTTCCTTTTATTTTAATATAGAAGCCATCCATGTATTGGAATTTACATATACTGTTTATTCCCCACCAGTGTATGCCAAATCCATGGTTTGCTTCCTATGGTTATAGATATTCATAGTAGAAAGTATTCCCAGTACTTTTTATTTTTTACATTTATATTTTGACAGAGATGCCAACACATCTTTTTAGTCCAAAATGATATCAATATTAAATTTGTGGGACAATGCAGACATTAGTTGTTCCTAGTTCCTCCTTATCAGGTCTAATTTCCTTTTTAAATCCTTCCAATCCAGAGATGGTGTCTTTTGTCACCATTGCTTGATATATAGATTGCAATACCAAATATGTCCACTGAGGGCCAGTGTTTGCCATTTTATATACACTGTGGATTAAATCGATTTTGCTGGATATATGGATTGCAATACTGAACATGTCCACAGAGGGCCAGTGTTTGCCATTTTATACATACTGTGGATCAAATCGATTTTTTATTTTCTTTAATTCATAGTTTAATTTAACATAGAAGCCATCTATGTATTAGAATTCAGATATATTGCGTATTGTTTATTCCCTATGTGTATGCACATCCTTTAGCAAGGGTCTGTTTAGCACATATAATATGCAGGCATAGCTAACTAATCGTTCATTTTGGCGTGCCCCTTGGATAGATGACCATAGGTGGATCAGATGCTGAGTGAGCGTTTTACGATTTTTAGCCCACAGATTGTCTAGGTTGCCATTAGGGAATCAAGTATGGGCAGTTTGCCCATCTTCAAGATGGTGAACGGTGCAGCAGGGATGCCGAGAAGTCAGATCAGGGAGGATCCCATTGCTGTACACAGGCTATTTAGTGCTGTGAGTCAGCACGCCGCCCGTGCCCCTGGATGACGACACCTTTGTCGAAATGACGTAGGGAGGAGCGGCGTGCTGACGTTAGCACACTTTACTATCGCACAAGTCCCGGAAGCGACTGGCAGTGAGAGCCGGCCGGCTTTGTAACATACCACCCACTTATATACCTGATGTACATTGTAAGTGCATTTTTTAAATTATTTGAATAAAAAGTCCTATACTGGATTACGCTATGGAATGTCTTTTCTGTCTTATCATGGTCCGTTGGGACAACGGGAGTTCACCTATTTAAACATCAGAGGAACCAGGAGAGCTGATTTAAAGAGCCCTTGGCAGGGATAACAGCCGCATGCGTGCACTGATCTCATACCGGGATCAGTACTTTCGGTAAGCGGCCAGTTTAAATAGAGGTGGTGGATTCTTCACTATTCCAAATCAGCACTGTTCTGTGGGTGTTCCAGTTTGATGTCACGGATGCATGTTTAGAAGATTGGACATGCGTTTTTATCATACATGTTTTATATGAATTTGTATTATAAGACTTTCTATGCTATCCACACCAGTCATTTTTTAGACAGCCCTACAGGAGAAGTATATTGTGGACATTACTTCGGACCTAACCTTTTTTCCCTTTTAGATGTGGGATCAAACCTACAGAGATTATTGGAAGTTCTGTTCATTTTAGCATTCATTGTCACTATCACGTTTTTATCTTTGCGCAGCATATTTTTTATAATTTGCATTGTTGTGTGTCTCGCATTTTTTGTTGCAGCACAGATAAATATTCATTATTGTTATACAGACAGCGCAGTATACACACCCCATTATTATTTTCTACTTGGGCTGTAACTGTTTTCTAAAGAAGACATACTGTAACACTTTATACATCTTTTGTTACGATGCACCTGCAATGTATTTAAGCCAAATCTGAGAAAAGGTAAAAGAAAAACAAACAAAAAAAAAAAAAAACAGGAAAGGTCTTTGCTTAGACACCAGTTCTTCATTAACCGCTTGACCTCTGGAAGGTTTTACTCCCTTCATGACAAGAGCAATTTTTTGCTTATCAGCACTGCGCTACTTTAACTGGCAGTTTTTCAGTCATAATCAATTATTACATTTATATAATTTTTTCACACAAATATAGCTTTCTTTTAGTGGCATTTGCATACCACTGGGTTTTTATAATATAAAACAAAAAGAAGACTGAATATGTTGAAAAAAAAAGCAATATTTTCAAATTTCTGTTCTAAAACATCCAATAAAATCAAAATGTCTAAATTGAGGCCAAAATGTATTCTGCTACATGTCTTCGGTAAAGAAAAATCCCATATCCAACACTGTGCTAATGACACTGGCTGAGGACAGGGCAATCAAAGGGTTAACTGTGGAGGACAAAGGGTTAAATGTGCTGCTTGTACTCACAGAATCTGTCTGGCTTCTCTCCCTGAACGAAAATATCGAAGGAAGGAACCAACAGGTCAGATCCTGTGCATTCTGTTTACAAACTCGGTGGTCTGTGCTGTGATTAATGACAGCCGATCAGCAGCTTTACAGCCAAAATCATTGGCTGTAACCTGCTGACACTCGATCTGTGGCCAATCACAGTATAGATCAGCAGGGAGTGCGCACAGTGCGCCCGAAAACCAGGAAGTAAGCCGCAATGTACTCCTACATCACTTAGCCTGGAGCTGTCGCTTGCCCACAGTAAGTGCACTGTAGGCGGGCAGCAAGCAGTTAAGAGCAAGGTGCATGTATTATAGAATGTATTTGTTTACATAGCAGTATCTTCAAAAGCATACAATATTTAAACACACTTTTTTGTTTATTAATGCAGTTTTCAAAAGATACTTTAGAAATGTGGTATATTTTCTGGCTCCCAGTGACATTTTAAAATGTAAACCTAGTACAGGGGTTTATTTAGTCAACCTGCAGCTCTACAGCTCATCTAAATATCCTAAAAATGTGTACACAGTTAGTAGGTACATATGGCACAAATACTCAGTAAAATGTATGTACACTTCACCTGGACCTGGATTGAGAATATGATCTGGATCGAGAATGAGATCGTGACCGAGACTCAGAATAGGAGCGAGAAGACTTAGAAGATCTGGAGTGTGAGCGCGAAGAAGACCGGCCCCGACTTTTTGATCGACTTTTAGATCTCGATGTCCTACTGAAAACGACAATTTAATTTTTTTTTTTAAATCAATCAGAAGCTAGAAGAATAAAGAATAAATACAGCTGCAACACAATAGAAAAGGTAAACATCATAGCAAGTCTGGAATACTAAATTACATATGCCAATTTCATATATGGCATTAAAGGGGTTGTATACCCCGCTTGCACATTTTTACCTACCAGGTAAGCCTATAATAAAGGCTTACCTGTAGGTAAAATGAATATCTCCTAAACCTGTATGGTTTAGGAGATATTCACCTTGCATGCAGCTGCTGACGTCAGCAGCACATGCACTCCCAAGGTGCGGCGGATGCTGCCGGAAAGAAAACTCCCACGTGCATGCGTGGGAGTGACGTCATCGCGGCTTTGCCCACTCACAGCGCCGGAGCCGCAATCCCGCAAGAAACGTAGAGGGACCATGTCGGCTCCCTCAGTGATGACCGGGAGGCGCTCCAAGGTAAATATTTCATAATGCGCACAGGATTCTTGAGCTTTAAAGCTTATTTCCACTTTTGCAGTCAAATTTCAGAAAACCCCACTATATATTTGCTATATGTTCCTGTTTTACACAGAATGCCACACACACACACACACACACATGCAAGTGATCAGGACCTGGACACAGACTACCTGCGCCCAGGGTCATTTGCTCGCATGTGACCGCTGCTTAAAAAGATTACATGCGAGTAGGTGCGATTACCTGCAAGAGCCAGCAGCCTCCCATTGCTTTCAATGTGGCTGCCTACTCGCAGCTTATCGCGCGCCCCCCCCCCCCCCCGGGATTCTTGTAATCGCAAGAGTGAATGCACCGTTGGGAAAGACGGTGTTAGCCGTAGTCACAATTGATAGTGAATAGATGCTTGCACAATAAAGGCAGGGTTAATGATGGCAAACACAGCTGTCCAGCCCCCTTATAAACACAGATGTTTCCTTGCTGGTCTGGAAGGGTAAGCTGCAAGTTTTAAATACACAGTTACGCTATGTGAATGAGAAAATATAATACAAATACTAAATTTGGTGTTATCCCCATTTCGCTGCAAAAGTGAAAATGCACTTAAAGACCATAAGCCTAAATAATTTACAGTCTGAGCAACTGAGAAATGCTGAATAAGAAGCGTGTTCTATGTAGGGACCATCAGGAAAGATAAGGGAGGGGGTTGATCTAACAGAAAGCAATGGCTGCACACTGCTTGATATACGCCATAACATTATGGCCAACCACCATAACTTGTTGAGGCATGGACTTCATTAGAGGTATGCTGTGGCATCTGGCACCAAGCTGTCAGCAACATATCCTTTAAAAGGAGTTGTAAAGGCAGAATTTGTTTTATCTTAATGCATTCTATGCATCAAGATAAAAAAAAAAAACACTTGTGTGTAGCAGCCACCCCCCCACAATTACCTGAGCCCCCTTTCTCTCCAGCGATGTCCACGATCTCCTCGGCCATCCAGTACACTCCTCCTGATTGGCCAAGAAAGAGCAGCGGTGCCATTGGTGCCCGCGATTATCAGTCAGTCAGCCAGCCAATCAGGGGAGAGGGGGCGTGGCCAGGTCGGGGCTCCGTGTCTGAATGGATACAGGGAGCTTTGACTTGGCCTGGGTGCCCTTTTTAGCAAGCTGCTGGCTGAGGGGGCACTCAAAGGTGGGGAGGGACTAGGAGCAGCAAAGAGGGACCCGAGAAGAAGAGGATCCGCACTGCTCTGTGCAAAACTAACTGCACAGAGGAGGCAAGAATAACATGTTTGTCATTTTAAATAAAATAAAAAAACGAGCCTTTACAATCACTTTAGGTTCTGTAAGTTGCAAGATGGGACCTCCATTGATCAGGCTGTTTTTGTCAGGATATCCCAAAGATGCTCGATTGGTTTGTGATCAGGAGTATCTTGAAGGCCAAGTCAACACTTCAAAACTAAATCCACAAACCATTCTTGAATCCATCAGAGCAGGCCACCCTCTTCCATTACCATGTGGTCCATTTCTGATGCTCACATGCCCACTGTAGGTACTTTTGGCTGTGGACATGGGTCAGTATGGGCACCCTGACTAGTCTGTGACTACGCAGCCCCATATGCAACAAACTTATGCATTTTCCAGCAATAAAGCAACCAGCAATAAAGTGATGCTAAAGTTTTTTTTTTCTGTAAACAAATATGTCATACCTGCTCTGTGCAGTGGCTTTGCATAGAGCAGCCCAGATCCTCCACTTCTCAGATCCCTCTTCGGAGCTCCTGGCCCCTCCCTCCTGTGGAGTGCCCCCTAGCAGCTGAGCCGTAGCTCTGTGTCCATTCAGACACAGAGCCGCGGCCCAGCCCCGCACCCTCTCTCCTCATTGGTTTACCGACTTTGACAGCAGCGGGAGCCAATGACGCTTCGCTGCTGTCTCAGCCAATGAGGAGGGAGAGTCCCGGACAGCCGATTCTCTCGAGCAACATCGTTGGATCGCGATGGGGCTTAGGTAAGTATTAGGGGGGCTGCAGCACACAGAAGGTTTTTTATCTTAATGCATAGAATGCAATAAGATAAAAAAAACCTTCTGCCTTTACAACCACTAACTTTTTCAGCAATTTGGGCCACAGCTGCTCTTCTTTTGGATAGGACTTCAGGGGCCTGCCCATGACCCTGTCGCTGGTTCATCGGTTTTCCCCACATTGGAACACTTTTGGTAGGTTCTGACCACTGCAACCTGGGTATATACCACAATACTCACAGTTTGGACCAGATGTTTAGCCAGTACAACTTGGCCCATGTCAAAGTCACTCAAATCCTTTTGCTTGTCCATTTTTTATGCTTTCAACATATCAACTTTAGGGACAACTTGTTCACTTGCTGGCTGCCTAATATATCCTACCCACTTTCCTATGCCACTGTAACAAGATAATCGGTGTTATTCACTTTCCTGGTCAGTGCTCATAATTCTATGCCTGATCAGTGTATATCTAGACAAAGAAGGGAAATTGTTTTTTTTTTATGTACTGGGCCGAACAGGAGTGATGAACGCACTATGGTTGAGGTGAAAGGCCAAAATCACCTTGAGAAGAAAAAACACTGAACGTAATCTTGTAAGTATGTTTGGAAAGGGGATTATTCCTGATAGTTTCAAAGGGTGTTTTTTTGAAGTGCTGAGAGAACCAGATTCAAATCCCTTGGAGTGACAGCTGAGCGCACAGGGCGGACCACATAAAAAAGGAACGCTGTACAAAGGTCTTAATCGAAGAATGGGAGGCTAGCAGACTATGGAACAAGTACCAGGATTTGACCCTTGCTGATATTCAGGTCCAAATGCGTAGAGTGTCGCACACGCTGTGCTCTTGATCCCACCAATTCCGCATGAGGTTGCACCTACCAGCGACTGCTTCTAAAATCACAAGAAACATGCTTTTTAGCCTCACTTAGTTGTTGCGGTCACCTACAGTGACTTGGTCACCTTTAGCCGCCTGAACCTCTCCTGCTTCCATAAACTGGTTTTGAGCACCAAGGCTTTGGCCTAATATCTAGAGCCAAGTTGTCCCCAAGTTGCATCTTGACATATCGAATCGCAGACACATGGGGAGCAGTCCCACTCTACCGAGTCCCTCTAGTTCACATTTACTAATAGTTCCAGAGCAACCTGCAGTGCTCCTCTCAATGCCCGAAACATTGTCCCCTGCTTGAGTCCCTACAGTCCTTAGAGTCTTCCTTGCCTTCCTCAGGCATGGCCCACTCCTTATTTCTTTTCCAGTAGGATGTCACCACAGCAATACTTAGTCACTCATTGGTTTACCACGTTCCGTGGCAAACCAATGGAAAAATAGGGATAACGGTGCCCAACGGTTGCAATAAACAAAGCAGGTCTTACTCACAAACTGAGTCTTCAGATACAGGGTCACACACCAGAGGCTGTGCCAAAGCTTTTGACCTAGAAAGCGCTCAACGGCTAACACAAAACACACAAAGATCTGGAAAGCACCACAGTGTGGAGACCAGTGCCCAAAGGTCACATTTCAGGCAATTGCCCAGTCCGGTAATGACCTCCAAAGTTATTGCTAAGGGTACACACTCCAGATCACTACTCAAGAAGCATGTAGGGAAAGTCTCGATTGAAGAAAGAAATGGTTAGAAAAAAGGCCAAAACTATTTTTAGTATCAAAACGGTATCCAACTTCCTAGGATACTAGCAAACAAACTGAAGTTATCTGGGAGTGGGTCACTGCTTTTTGTTTGCCAGTGTCAAGAATAACCCAACTGCGCGTGACCACAACCATAGGACGCACATCTTCCATTGCCTTTCTTCATATTACATGCCTGTTAGCATAGCCTGTACATGAGTCATCAATAACTTTACATTTCTTATTACTACAGCATGACAAAAGCTCAATTCGGTACTGTAATACTGTATTGTTGACTAATAACCCATTACAAAAACAGATACTGTAGAGAGCCTCGTCCATGAAACCAGATTGAATATGTTACTTTGTTGAGAACCATCATGGCAATTCTTATTTTTTCATTTAACGTAAAATCTTTTATGAGGGGGATGAAGAAAAGTGACATTTTAGATATTTTCATGTAATAAAACAAAAACATTTTATTTATGTGCAAAGAATATAAGGAAACCCAGTTTCTATTAGAGGTCTTCAAGTTCCATGAAAGAGAAAGAACCTATCCTCCTCACCTGCTCCTCTTGTCTTGGCCTTTTCGTCGGCGGGCCCTCATCTTTGCTCTAAAAAATTCATAAAGGCCATTCTGCTCCCAGCCTTCACTGCACATGTAAAAAAGACACAGATTCAGATAAGCTAAAGGAAACCTCAAGGAGATATTGCAGGAAAAAAAAAAAAAAAACATTTATTAACTCCACAGAAACAGTTAAACAGCATTGCATATTATCTATGGCCCGCACTTTGTTACTTTGAAAACCACAGAATGCAAACACAGCTGTAAAAAGGAACCAAAATTGTTTTTGGTCAAGTGCATTGAATTTAAGTTTAAAAGTTTATAAAGTGTTTAAAGTCTTTCACAAATAAACATTACTACTGGTTAAAGCAATGACGATGATTTTAGAGATCAACCCAGGATAACTAAAGTCCAGCACTGGTAGCTTAAAGCAATATTAAACCCAAAAGCAAACATATTGCAGCTTATCAATTCTTAGATGTAATGGCTGCATTAGTTTTCTTTTTTTTAGGCTTCTATTTTCATCTGGTGATCCGCAAAAAAAAAAAAAAAACTCTCCTGCCGTATGTATCAGTTTACATGGATGAAACAAACCACGTAACACTGACAGGGGTGATTAGAATGATCAGCTTGTGTTTATTCATGCAAAACCTTTATCCCAAAAGAAAAAAAAAAAAAAAACTTGTTTGCTGTAAGGCTACTTTCAGTGAGGCGCTTTACATGTGCTATAGCACTAAAAATCGCAACTGCAAAGAGCCTGTAAAGCACCTTTCCTGTCACTCCAGTGTGAAAGTCCGAGGGCTTTCACACTGGAGTGGTGTGCTGGCAGGATGCTAAAAAGTCCCGCAAGCAGCATCTTTGAGGCGCTTTAGGAGCGGTGTATTAATGAAATCAATGAGCAGCGCCGGCGAAGCACCGCTTTTAACCGCTTTTTGGGCGCTAGTGGGGGTTAAAAGTGCCCTGCTAGCGGCAGTGTTATCTGCTTGCCTGTACATCCCGTACGGGTAAGCCAATACGCTGACAGGAAGACTCAATGAACTACCACTGCGCTCCACAGCACCCCTTGGTAGTTCATTGAAAACTACAAGCCGACAGCCGCTAAGAATGTCGGGCATTGCAGTTCATTCATGCACACAGACAGAGCTGTGTGTGTGTGTGTGTAACTGCCTTAGCAAATATAGAACGATATAAAACATCTTACATCTTGGCATAATATAAAATGGATATTAGTACTGCTTGGCACCATCTTACATTGTCTTAAAAGGTGGACAGTCTTTTACGCTTTAAAAGGGCATCTTAAGTGTGTTAAAACTGACCTGTTCCGAGGTCTATCGTGTGATGGAGGGCTATAAAATGCCTCAACAGCAGCCAAAAGCCTTTCACTAGGTGGCATTGGAGGAGGGAGACGGATATCTTTGGGATCAAGAGGTTTGTACTCATGATCTTCCAGCTGCATAGGGAAAAAAAGATATTACTAATAAAAGTGTTATCATAAGGCAACAGACACATGAAGCTGAAATGCAATTTAAAATGTTCTAACACATTAGAATTACTTCAGTTTTCCAGATTGTCATTCTGGCCCCTAACCTGACTGGGATACAGGTTTAAGTAAGAAATGTCTTCTGAAGTCACTAAACACATCAAACAATACCAAGTGGTATTGAAAAGACTGAAGTAGTCAGGTGGATATTAAAAGTCGAAGCCCAAAACAAAGTTTGATATCTCTTATTAAGATAGGCCATTACCTGTCTGAAGGGCAGTATGCTAGCTTGGGGGACAGTTAGGCTGTACCTATTCTACATCAATGTGAATTAAATTACTGCCCCAGTAAGAGTAAACAGTCCAGAACCTGGAGATAACCTTCTGATGGAAGCGGCTGTGAGCCAGATGTTTTGGTTGCTGACCGATTCCCTCTAAATCCATCTGATCCACTTTTTTACCAGACAATCTGCTAGTGACAAAGTGCATCTGTAAACATACAAAAGGCAATAGTACTAACCTTAACCAATGGTGCCATAAGTCCTGCAGGGAGGTCAAAGTAAGGAACATTCGGAACAAGACTGGGGTCATCATGGTTGACATGTGGAGGCCCTGGTCTACGCATATGAGGTGGCTGACCATTAAACCCATGCGGCGGTGGGCCAAATTCCTGGTGTTGAGGACCTCCCCACGGAGGGTGTTCATTCATGCCAGGATGTGGCATTCTGTGGCCTTGATGATGGTGTGGTGGTCCCATATCTAAAGCGGGCAGAAGAAAAGAACAGGGAACGAACGGTCAAAAGATGTCAAACAAGAGTGCTTTACAATTCACCAGCATACTGCATACAAATTACATCACTCCAAGTGTAACAAAAAACAAAAAAAAAAACAACATTAACCACTTTAGCTCTCGTGCCTGCATACCCCCTACGGACCAGGGCAATTTTTACATTTCCACTATGGGTCAGTTTATTTGGCGATAACTTTGTCATTACTCAAGACAATATATGCACTTTTTTTGGGGGGTGGGGACATAGGCTTTACTGTCCATATTGTTTTGCACAGAATGTTTTATTCTCTATAGAAGCTATAGCCATATTATTTTTTTTAAATACCGTACTTTTCAGGATGTTAATTCAACCCACCAGAGATGAATACTTAGAGAAAGTAGTCGTGCCAGTAGAACCATTTTGAGGAATTTTTCACAAAGGCCCCTCTCCGAAGCCACCAGATCCTCCATTTTATTAATTTCAGTAACATTTTTTAACCAACCAAATGGAGAATGAAGGTGGTTGTGTGTTTCAGAAAAGCTTTTCACTGCCATAAGCAGCAATGGTAAAATGGATTGTCTGTAGGTCTTCCCTGAGATCTGGTGATGGTGCAGAAGAAAGAACACCGGATCCCACGGTACGACATGATCAGTGAATTTCTGGGCAATGGGGTTGATTTACTAAAATTGGAGAGTGCAAAATCAGGCTCACTTCTACATAGAAACCAATCAGCTTGAAGGTTTTTATTGCCAAAGCTTAATTGAACAAGCTGAGCTTAGAAGCTGATCGGTTTCTATGCAGAAGTGAGCCTGATTTTGCACTCTCCAGCTTTAGTAAATCAACCCCAATGTGACGTACCTCCAACCAAAAGGACTGCAGAAACCAGCAGAACCAAAAGATGAGAGTCAATCTCCCCCCCCCCCAACGCCAGCACACATTAGGACATAGGGGAAACATTTTATTGATCCTGATGGGTGAGATATATCAGCATGTCAACAGCTTAAATTCTAATTCTTGATACCTAGAACTGTTGGAATTTTACTTTAAAATATAATTTTGCATATTCTTGGTATGCAGCACTAAAAGCACTGGCAAAAAAAACAACAACAGTGCAAGCTTGGTAAAACCCCTCCTTTGGTCAACATGCCATAGGTTTGTGGAAAAGCAGTTCCAATAGCATGGCAAATGATCTATGTCCCTCATTGAACGACATTAAATGGATTTCATGGTGCATAAAGAAAAATAAAAAAAACTCCCATTTCTCTTATCGTCCATGGACTGACACAGCTCTAATACTGAAACACGTGGGTATATGTCCCTGCTCGCAGGAGAAGATCTAGGCAGAATGTTAGATGTTAGAAACATACATTCTAGAAAAAAACAGAGCTGAACAGCCCCGCCCAGGGGGGGCGGTCCCTCCAGACATAACCCTCCTACCTGCAGCCAGCAGCCTCAGTTTTTTTCTGCCTAGCAGAAGGAGAAGACGTGGCTCTGTCAGGAGCCAGTCTCCTGGAAGATTTTATTTTTATTCCTTTGGGAATTTTATTATTTTATTTTTGAGACCTTCAATCAACTGTCGGCTGGGCAACAGGTTGAGTACACTGGTATCCTCGTAGTCTTCCCTGTCCGACCATCGAGCGTGCTGATCCTCGCCTTGTGTGCGCGAGACTCAGTTCACGACATGCCCCATGACTCCAGGGGTGGCCGGGTGGCTTTTATGCTCCCGTGGTCCTCTCAAGATTGAACAGTACCTGCTGTATCTTTTGCGGTGGACCGGGCCAACAGATACTCAGTACTACTCTGTGATAGGTCGGTCTTAAACAAGCCAGTGGGTCCCTATGGGATGGGTAAGTAGTCTCTCCTGCTTCAGGTGAGTACATGCTGGCTGCGTTTCTCTGTCTGGGGGGTTTCTCCCCATCTCCCCTCGGTTATGCTGCTCTCTGTACTGGCGCTGTGCTGTGTGGGGGTACTTGGGGGTCACTCTGGCCTGGCGGGGGGCTCATGTCTGTGAGGTGTGAGTGTTTGGAGAAGCCACTAGCTGGCATGGCTTTTATTGTTTAAGCTGTGCTCGGCGGCCATCTTGCCGCGGATCAATAGCGCTGATTTCACGCGGCCGGCGCCCATTTTCTTGAAGCCGCGGCGCTTTCACTTTTGGTTTTGGCCTCTATCGCCGCTGCTGCGGCTCGAATCTCCTCACACTCTCCTCAGGACTTCACTCACGCTAGCGCAGTGACATACAGCAGAGCGGAGCGGTCCTTACAAGGGTTGGTGTGTCCTCTGGGTATCCCCTCCTCAGCCTCAGCACAGCCAGTGGGTGGACTGTATTATTCATTTTATAGTGTATAAGGTCTCAGAGGGTGGCAAATATGGAGTCTGGCTCACCTGCTTCCCCACTCTTGCCAGAGGCAACTGGCAGTGCTCCAGCACCTGCGGTCCCTATGGACCAGTTGTCGGCAGTCCTGGGAAAAAATTTCTTGTCCGGATGGAAGCGGTGTGCGAGCAAGAGAGCTATAAAGTGCCCTCTCCCCACACAATCTCACACATGGGGAGTGCTCCGATTCAGATATGGGCCTAGCTGCTGCTGCTCAGGACCCTAGATCTGAATATTTTAATGTTTTTGAACAGGACATTCCTTGTGAGGAAGACTCCTTATCTGAGTCAGTAAATGACAGGGCGCTTGTAAGTGAACTCATTGATGCTGTGAGGGACACTCTCAAGCTGGATGCTGTGGCACCTCAGGCGGACAATTTCTCCTTTGGTTCTTTTCAAGCTTTTCTATTACACAGCTCCCTCACTGTTTCCTCACACGCTGCGTCGAGAGCAGCATGGATGATACAGTGGTATACAGTGCCTCCCCCCCCCCCCGGTCGGTGCAGCATGGTGGGGGGGCACTTTATTCATTTATTCCTATAATCCCTGTGAGCCTTCTGTGTGATGTCTCTGAGGCAACAGCAGGGTCTCTGCACCTGTGGTTTTCCGCCATTTCCTGGGGAACGTTCTGAGCTCTAACAGGACCACGGTCTGCGGTGTCCGAGGTTACCTTTTACCTGCATACTGCTTCGGCAGCACATTTAAGCAGGTTAGAATGATAACAGAAGATTTTGCGCCTCGGCTCCGTAATTAATAAAACGTATAACTCTACACTGGATAAATTCACAGTGTATGTATGTGTTATTGATCTCTGTGTCTGCGTGGGTTTCCTCCCACGTTCCAATGCTGTGTCTTCAGTGCCACACACAATATAAACATACACAATATGTTTCTACACGACTCTAAATACATTCACAGTATATGTATGTATTATACTCTCTGGGTCGGCGTGGGTGTCCTCCGGGTGCTCCGGTGTCCTCTCACGCTCTCACGGTATGTGCGTTTCGGCTCTCTGCACAGTATAAACATGTTCAATATGTTTATTGCACATGCTATAAACACTTGCAGTATGTGTATGCTGTCTGCGTGGGTTTCCTCTGGGTACTCCGGTTTCCTCTCACGCTCCAAGGGTAATGCACAGCATAACCATGTGCAATATGTTTATTCACATGCTATCATTCCTACACGGTACCTGTGTGCTGTCTGCGTGGGTTTCTTCCCGGTGTTCCGGTTTCCTCCCTCGCTCTGATGGTATGGGCGCCTTTGGCTCTCTGCGCAGTTTAAACATGTTCCATATGTTTATCACGCATACTAGAATACCTACACGGTAAGTGTATGCAGTCTGAAACTTGTGTGATTTGATCATCCACATGCTAACATACCTACACGGTATGTGTGTGCAGTCTGCGTGGGTTTCCGCCCACGCTACATGACATGCGCGCCTTCAGTGCCATACACAGTATAAACATACACATTATGTTTATACACAACACTAAATACATTTACAGTAGATGTATGTATTGTATTCTCTGGGTCTGCATGAGGTTCCCCTGGTTTCCTCCCACGCGCCAACGGTGTGCGCGCCTTCGGCGCTATGCACACATAGACATGTTCAAGATGTTTATCACGCTTACTATAGTACCTACACGGTATGCATATGCGGTCTGCGTGGGTTTCATCCGGGTGCTCAGATTTTTCCCCCGCGCTCCTAATGGTGTGCGCATTTTCAGCGCTATGCACGGCATAAACATGTGCAATTTGTTTATTCGCATGCCAACATGCCTACACGGTTGTGTACGCAGTCTGCGTGGCTGGTTTCCGCCTACGCCCCAATGATGTGCGCGCCCTCGTCGCTGGCACAGTATAAACGTGTTTAATATGTTTATCCACACATACTAAACTACATACGCCGTATGTGGTTGTACTATGCTCTTTGGGGCTGAGGGGGTTTCCTCCCACGCTCTAATTGCGCGTTTTTACGCAATACACAGTATAAACTATGTGTTTGTACAATCAGCACTTATCAATCGGAGCAGAAGCGCTGGCTTGGACTGTGTTCGCCATGCTGAGGTTAGCATTATGCCCGGTAGTGGCTGCGTCTCTGAAGCTCAATGACTGGGCAAAATCCTCAGTTTCATCTATCAGTCGACCAGCAGGTGCACTGCAACTGCTTTAGCCTCTAGGGTCTCTGTGTCCGGGGTGGGTCTGCGCCACCTGTAGAGGCTGAGTTACTGGTCCTCTGACCGAGTTTCTAGGGAAGCTCTGTCAGGTTGCCTTTCTTGGCCAACAATTGAGGCACCCCGTAAGCCGGGGCCTCCCTTCTCAGATACATTGCGGGGTCTCCTTGGGTTTATCATACCCATCCCGCTGCAGGACGGTCCTGTCGGCCATGTGCATTCCAGGGGAAGGGTCCTTTCGTCCGGAGGCTTTTTCACCTCCTTTACCGTAGATGGGGCACCGGATGTGGAGCTTTTGGCCTCTCGACTCACTTGCAAGATGTAGAGATTCGTGGTCAGGTCCAGGGATCCCTGGGCAGCCGCGTTGGTGGCCCGTGGGGGGCAGTATCGCCTGATCTTCGGATGCTTCCTTCGGCCGCCAAGGGTTGCAGGCCGCTGTTTAAAAGTTGCAACTCCTCCGTTGAGGAGTTCTGCTTGTTTGGAGTGGAGTTTGGTTTTTCCTTTACTACTGCTCCCACCCTTTTCTGATACTGCTGCTTTAGGACGTCCCACGTGTTTCAGTATTAGAGCTGTGTCAGTCCATGGACGATAAGAGAAAATTGAATTTTTGTACTCACCGTAAAATCCTTTTCTCTGACGTTCATGGACTGACAGCACCCACCCTTCTTTAAGATTTGTACTGCTTTGTTACGAACTGAGGCTGCTAGCTGCAGGTAGGAGGGTTATGTCTGGAGGGACCGCCCCCCTGGGCCGGGGCTGTTCAGCTGTTTTTTTCTAGAATGTATGTTTCTAACATCTAACATTCTGCCTAGATCTTCTCCTGCGAGCAGGGACATATACCCACGTATTTCAGTATTAGAGCTGTGTCAGTCCATGGGCGTCAGAGAAAAAGATTTTATGGGGAGTACAAAAATCCCATTTTTCCTTTAGTGTTCATTGAGGAAATTGATGGGTGGGCAACGGCAACAAATCACTAACAGGCCCACAAAAAAAAAAAAAAAAAAAAAAAAATTGTGGCAGCAGCAAGACTCACTATATCCAGCTTAGGGAAATCTAACAAAACGCCTAACTTTAAGTGGTTGTTAAGCCACTATCTCATCTTTATATCATCCCCTCTGTCAAATAAAAAGCTGCACCCTAGTGTCTTTTTTTTAAACACAAAGATTTCTACCTGTTTTAGCAGAACCTCCCAGAGGTCACGACTCAAGGCTGTCTGCTCTCCCCGTGTGATATCTCCAGTGGTGGGGCCGAGATTGCGCTGCTGAAGTCAGCCAGGGAGGAGGAGAGGAGCAGAGAGCCTGGAGACGTGATCCATGGGAGACGCTGTTAAAACAGGTAGAAACACACACATACATACATACATATACATATATATATATTTTTTTTATAAAGCACAGGCACAAGGACACAGCTTTTTATGTGACAGACGGGATGATAAAAAGAGCAGTTAGTTTTGAAGCAATGGGGAGAGGAGCAGATCAGCGATAGTGAGAGATGAAAGGTGGGGGGGGGGGGGGGGGTAGGATGACAGAGGCAAGTACTCTGACAACGGTGTCAGGGCTCAGCAGCCCTGATATATCGTGGTCAGCGTACAGAGGGGAGGGTAGAAACTGGCAGGATCAGCCAGGTGTTACAGGGGGTCAAATTGCACAACACGCTGTGCTTCAAAAGGAACATGCTTCAAAAGGAACAAGATCTTTATTTTCTTTTTTGGGGTTAACAAACGCTTTAACGAATGTCATCACCAGACTCAATATCCAAGCACAATATGAATGGTTACTTGCATATAAACTATTCTACAACTAAAATTTAAATAAAACTGTCAAGAATGGCTAAATAATCTGAGAGCCTCCAATTACCTAAACAATTGTGAACTATGAATACATCACCAATTGATAACAGTATTCCAAGAACATGATCCAATATAACATATAACCCAGGTTTACCTCTTCTTTCTCCCTTGAAGGTTATAAGATCTTGAGAGTTGATCTCCATCTACAGTTAGGTCCCATTAGGGGTGGGCGGAAGTTGACTAACAAGAATATAGTCATTACCTTGTACATGTTTGTTTACTTCTTGTTTCCTGTTTATTGTATGTTTAAATACCAAATCACGTAATGTGTTATTGAACTACCCTAATGCTATAATTGTTGGGATTTATCAACACTAAAATGATTAAAAATTGAAAGTTAAAATAAAACTTGGGAAGCATGTGAACAGAACACCAGGTGGCAGTGTTGGAAGCAATTGCTTCATGCCAAAAAGCCCAAGAAGCAAATCTAGATCTAGTACAGAGCACCTTGACAGGAAAAAGGTGGAACCTGATCGGTTACAATGGTTGTAAAGACGTCGTTTTTTGTTTTTTGCATAGAATGCATGAAGGTAAAAAAAACCTTAGAGTTGCTGTTCCCCATCCCACCTTCCCTAAATATTTACCAGAGTCCAACATCGATTCCGCACTGTGCCTGGCGTCCATTCTTCTTTCCCCTCTTTCTTCTCTCACAGGCTCTATTTAAAAAAGAAAAAGAGCCTTTGCAATCACTTGAAGACAATAAGCTTAAATGATGATCATTTTGTGCCACAGAGAAGTGGTGAACAAGAAGCTGGCTGCCCTTTGCTGGGACCATGAGGAATAACAAAGACAAAGTCAGTCTTTTTAATGTAAACAGTGGCTGCAAGGTAGACCTGCAGTACATCCAGGCAATGGAGGGAAGTCTCCCTCTGATGAACTGAAGCAAAGAGGGAGGGAAAAAACAATGTCCTGGTTGAGGTGAAAAGCAAAAAATTACCTTGGGTAGGAAGCAAGTTCTGGGCCTCAGCACCACATTGTCAAAGACCAAAAAATGGCTTTTTATAGGCTAAGGCCAACAGAAAGTGTTCTTTTAAAAATTAGGCAACCAGCTAAGACACTTTCCTCACAAAGATGATTGCAACAGGAGATGCAACCTTGTGGGTGAGGGTGGAAATAGGTTTAAAAGGGTGTTTTTTTGAAGCACAGAGAGAACCAGATTCAGTGCCAAAATCTGATGGTATGCAAGGTCAAATATTGATCCAGGCCTAATTTCAGAAACGCCACAATTTCTGGACAGTCTCTCTTGCCTTGCACCATGCCATTAAAGGCATCGTCTGTTAAACAGAATGGTAAACTGGTTCATTAGGGCAAAAGATAGATGAGCTGGAAGATTTCTCGAGCTTTTGCCAGTAGTCTATTTAGTTGCTTACTGGTTAGCACCTCTACCTTGCAACACTGGAGTCATCAGTTGCAATCCTGGCAAGGACACTATTTGCATGGGCTCTTTTTGCCTGTGCGTTTCCTCCATGAGAGAAATGCTGGTAGGTAGTTGTCACCTGCCTTAATTTGTCTTATTATGCATTTACATGCCCAATAGATTGTACGATTCTTGATGGCAGGGACTGAGCTCTGTGTAAATTCATGACGCTATATACTGTACATGTCTGTAACAAATAGGTTAGGAGTACCACATTTGCCTCTGCCAGTTCGAAGCTTTGAGTATCACATGACTGCCCACTGTCTTGTTCCCTGTGGACTAAACGAGCAAGGTGTTTAAGAGGAGGAAAGGAACTAATAAGACTGTAATGATCCCACTGAGCCACAAGAGCATCCACTGCTTCTGGCCGAGGAGACAAAAGGTTCTATTCTGTGGTTAACCTGAATGTTCACATCTGGCCTCCCCCACTTTGGAGTCTGTCAGGTGAATCGGCCTGTCTAAAGACCGGACCAACTTTTTCCACAAGGAAAGGATATTGTGTTGACTGGGACTGCCTTAAAAGGAGGCCAACCTCATCCACCGAACTGTATTGCAGAAGTGAAGAGTTGAGCGATTCCTGGACTGAAAAACCTGAGTATGTAGCGAAGAGTTAGGATCTTCTTCTGAGGATGAAAGAGATCGATGCTGAATGCTGGGAAAAAGACCACAGGACACAACATTCCACCCAGTAGATGGCATCAGCGGTCAGGACCTCAGGGCTCTTCTTTGATACACCAATGGAAAATTATTATTTCAAAAGGTGCACAATGGTACTAATAAAGAGCTAAGCTCCTGGTACTTGGTGCACACAACCTTCTTACAAAGCGAGTCTTCAGAGATACGGTCACACCTGGGGCTGCGCCACAGCTCTGAACCTGGAAATCACTCCATGGGAAATGCTACAACATAGTCTGAAAGTCACATTCCAGGCTAGCCCCGCAATGGTTTAGTCAAGCGGGTTCCAGGTTCGGCCTCCAAAGTGAATGCTGAGGAAATACTGATACAGGGAGTGAATATAGACCAGCTCAAAGAGCTAAAATAAAAATTAGATTATAGAAAAGAAGTCCATCCTCCTGTACACTGGAAAAACACTAAGGCATGCTGGGAGCGAGTTAACCCAAGCCAGCACAGTTTGTGTGTGTGCCAAAATCGGTGGTAGTATAACCCAAATCTTGTCTGCTGCATTTTTGGTCAGAAAAAAAAAAAAAAAAAAAAAACACACCAAAAATGCACATCTCCGATGTAATGCATTGAAAGCGCAGCAAGAACGCATCAATAATGCACCCGTGTTAACGTTTTGATGTGGTTTTTGAGCCATATGACCTATGAAAAACACCATAAGCACAGTAAAATCACTGCAAAATCATGTGCATTTTCGGAGCAGTTATCGGTACCCTTTTCTCTATTGGCACAATGCTGAAAACACCAATTTTCGGCGCATCTCTACTTTGCCTCAGCACATCACCCCCAATCACAGGAGCCATAGCGGTCACCTCATTATGGACTGAAGGGGCCGACAACATGGCCGGATCTAGGGGAGTGCTGGGGTGGGCTAAGCCGCCCCATTTCAGTTGCGCTCCCCTCCAGGATCCAAAAACCCCCCCTGGGGCATCCTTTCCAAGTGCCCAGAGCCGCTTCTCAACAGCGCATAGGAACAGCACCAGGGGGGTGCATGTGTGTGCTTTAACACCATCTCACAGAGATCAATTTTTATTTCGTCCACCAGTGGCACCTTCTGCCAGTGCTGTCAGCTATAGCAATTGGCTGCTAGGATCACCTGTCATCCCCGCCCCCTTAACGGGACTTTACCGGCCCAAATGGTATTATACAGTTATCATAGTAGGGTAAATGATCAAGAGTACATAAAAATTCATACAAATTTTATTAAGAAAATTGGTAAAAAGAGCAATAATAGTGGCTGATATACATTCAAGTCAACACAATAACAAAGAACAGAGTACAGTAAAGCAACTGTACTCTTTGTTATGGTATTGACTTGAATGTATATCAGCCACTATTATTGCTCTTTTTACCAATTTGTTTAATAAAATTTGTATGAATTTTTATGTACTCTTGATCATTTACCCTACTATGATAACTGTATAATACCATTTGGGCCGGTAAAGTCCCGTTAAGGGAGGGGGTAATTTTCCTACTTTGTCATTCTAGCAACCAACCAAGAGCGTGCTCTGCTCCCAGTATTCAGAGAGGTCAGAGGAACTTCCTCTTCCAGACCCAGAATTCATGTTGGGGGGCAGCTCTGGGGACGCTTACATAAGGGGGGTGTGACTGTACAGGCCCCAATGAAAGGGGGGCTGATTGGGGTCCGTACAATCAGCCCCCCTTTACATTGGGGTCCAAAGTAATGGGGGCTGATTGTATGGACCCCAATGTAAGGAGTGGGGGGGCTGATTGGGGTCCGTACAATGTAAGGGGTGGCTGATTGTACGGACGCAAAGGGGGCTGATTGTACGGACCCCAATGTAAGGAGGGGGCCGGCCGACTGGGGTACGGACCCCAATGTAAGGAGGGGGGCCGATTGGGGTACGGACCCCAATGTAAGGAGGGGGGCCGATTGGGGTACGGACCCCAATGTAAGGGGAGGGGGTGCCTGTACGGACCCCAATGTAAGGAGGGGGGGCCGATTGGGGTACGGACCCCAATGTAAGAGGAGGGGGGTGCCTGTACGGAACCCAATGAAGGGGTACATTAGCACGTAGGGGCGGCACCAGGGGGGTTCATGTGTGTGCTATAAATACCTCTGAGATAATAAAAAAAAAATCCTGTCCACCCGCAGCTCCACCAGCTAGCTATAGTAATTGGTTACTAGGAGCGCCAGTCATCCTAGCAACCAACCAATTGCTTGCTACCCAATATTCAGAGAGGTCGTCGGAACTTCCTCCTGCGGCCAGTGCCCGATCTCTCAGAATTTGTATGTAGCTGCTGGCTGACTGAGAATAGAAAGCAGTGGACTGTGTTGCAAGGGGGAGAAGGAAACTTATGCAATGAAGGAGGGGTGAGTCTGGGGACCCGGACGTAAGGATGGGTTATGACTCTGGGGACCCTTAAGGAGAGACTCTAGGGACACGACGACTCTAATGTCCCTGATTAAAGGAAGGGAATCCCGATGCAAGTGTGGGACTCAACAGCACATATGGAGGGCGCATGCATGTGCTATAACACCTCTTACAGAGATTTTTTTTTCTCCTTCCACCCTCAGCTCCATCACCCGAGGCACCTCCTGCCAGTGCTGTCAGCTATAGTAATTGGTTGCTAGGAACGCCCGTCATCCTAGCAACCAACTCCAGACCTTCGAACACTGCCCCGCCTCCCTGCATTCTCGTGTAGCTGCTGGCTCCACTAAGAATGGAAAGCAGTGTACTGTGTTGCTAGGGGGTAAAGAAACTCTGATTTAAATATTGGGTGAGGTGACTCTAGGGACCCTGATGTAAGGGGGGGGTGACGCTGGGGACCCTGATGTAATGTGGGGGGGGGGGGGGAGACTATGGGAATAACGATGCAAGTGTGGGACTCTGGGGACCCCGACGTAAAGGGGGGGGGGACTCTGGGAAACTGATGTAGCGCAGGAAACTCTAGGGTCACTCCTTTAACCACTTCCAGACCGCCAGCCGTCAATATACGTTGCTCCTTTGACATTAAATACCGTTGTCATGGCAGCAGATCGCTGCCCTAACCCCTGTATTTTCTTCAATGGCGGGCGGTCCGCTGTAAGATAAAAGTGGTCTCTGCGGCGGATTCGCCACAAGATCACTTTTAAATCAAAAGCGGGGAGGTGCCCCCTCCCATCGAGTCCTGGTATTCTCCGCCGATTACCAGATCTGTCGGTAGCTGCGGAGACAATCCTTTCCCCTGCTTGGCACTTAGGCCCCATGCACACGAGACGCAGGTGCAAACTCTGCTGAACACACTTTTAAACGCTGAAACCGGCGTTTAAAAACACGCGTTTTGCCGCGTTTAGCGGCGTTTGCGTTTATAAGCGTTTCATCACAGAATTTCAACAATTTCAGACAGTTTGTGAGACCAGAGTGAGTAGCAGCAGCTGAGAGAGCAGCAGTGTACTTGTATTTAGCGTATCACTTGCCACAAGTTGTGGATTGTCCACTTGCCATGTCACCTGGCCACAAGTTGTGGATTGTCCACTTGCCACGTCACCTGGCCACGTCACCTGCCACAAGTTGTGGATTGTCCACTTGCCACGTCACCTGGCCACGTTACCTGCCACGTCAACTGGCCACAAGTTGTGGATTGTCCACTTGCCACGTCACCCGCCACAAGTTGTGGATTGTCCACGTCACCTGCCACAAGCTGTGGATTGTCCACTTGCCACGTCACCTGCCAAAAGTTATGGATTGTCCACTTGCCACGTCACCTGGCCACGTCACCTGCCAAAAGTTGTGGATTGTCCACTTGCCACGTCACCTGGCCATGTTACCGGCCACGTCATCTGGCCACGTCACCTGGCACAAGTTGTGGATTGTCCACTTGCCACGTCACCTGGCCACATCACGTGCCACGTCACCTGGCCACGTCACCTGCCAAAAGTTGTGGATTGTCCACTTGCCACGTCACCTGGCCATGTTACCTGCCACAAGTTGTGGATTGTCCACTTGCCACGTCACCTGCCACGTCACATGGCCATGTCACCCGCCACAAGTTGTGGATTGTCCACTGGCCACGTCACCTGCCACAAGCTGTGGATTGTCCACTTGTCACGTTACCTGCCACAAGTTGTGGATTGTCCACAATGCAATGCAAGCAATTACAGTTTTCTTTTATATTTTTTTTATAGTTTTTCATAATTTTTGAGATTTCTAATGTTAAAAAATAGGTCACCTTTAAAAACGCTTATAAACGCAAACGCGGCAAAACGCCGGTACCGCGTTTAGCGTCTGAAACGTGGAAAACTTTTGCGTCTGAACCCATTTTTTTGCTTCTGGAAAAATGAAGTTAAACGCAACTGCTTGTAAACGCCAAAAAACGAGAGTGTGTGCATGGACACATAGGATAACATTGAATGGGACCAGGGGCAGTTGAAAAAAGCATCCAACTGCCTCTGAACGCACGTTTAACAGCAAATAACAGCGTCTCGTGAGCATGGGGCCTAAGTCAGGTGAGGGAATGATGGCCCCACTCGACTCAATGCCATTGGATGACGGCAGCGATGCCAAATGTCCCTTCCGCCCAACGGCCTTAAAAAAAAAAATAAATAAATAATTTTTCTTTAGTGAAAAAAGAAAATAGGATTTTTTTTTGTTTTGTTTACAAAATAATGGTACAAACATTTTGGACTCACCAAATCCTTTTCTCGTTCGTCCATGGACAGACACAGCTCCTTAAATCTTGACAAAGTGGGTTATGTTCCTGTTCATAGGAGAGGACTAGGCAGAACATGTTTGTTAAAGTTACATGTTTTAAGATAACCGAGTTGAACAGCCCTGCCCAGGGGGCAGATGCTAGATGTCGGAAAACCCAGGAACACCAATTGCCCTGGTTGAATGCGCCGTGACAGGAAAGGGAGGCGCCTGCCCCTAAAGGGCATAGGCCTGGATGACGATCAGCCTGATCCACCTAGAAAGTAGGGTTGTCCCGATACCAAGCATTTGCGCGAGTACTTGTACTCGCGCAAATGCTCCCGATGCCTTGTCCGATACTTCGCCGAGAGGGCGAAGAGGGGGCGGAGAGCGGGGCGGGGACCAAAGCACAGAGGGGGCGGCGGAGACCAGAGCGGAGAACAGAGCGCAGAGGGGGCGGAGAGCGAAGCAGGGGGCGGAGACCAGATCGCAGACGGGGCGGAGAGCGAGGCGGGGGCGGAGACCAGAGCGGAGACGGGGCGGAGAGCGAAGCAGGGGGCGGAGACCAGATCGCAGACGGGGCGGAGAGCGAAGCAGGGGGCGGAGACCAGAGCGGAGAGGGGGCGTAACCAGAGCGGAGAGCAGAGCGTGTCTTCAGGCGGGTAAGTAAAATTTCATTGTGACATGCACACAGATTTGTTTTCCTTCCGCCCTTGTGATCAAATGGTTGCCTGCCTTGCCTGTCTTTCTGCTGGTCACCCTGCTATTTTGCTTGATGTGCTCCCCCTGACTCTCCTGCCTGTTTGTTTTTCGATGCTGGAGGGGAGGGAGTTTTTAAAAAAAGACATTAACCACTGAGAATGGCCCAGGGGGAGGGAAGAGCTGGGGGTGGGGGGGGGGGGTGCCTTTGCCAATGTAAGAAACATTCTTCCCACTGACCACCAATGTAAGAGGCATTATTCCCACTGACCACCAATGTAAGGGACATTCTTCCCACTGATCACCAATGTAAGGGACATTCTTCCCACTGATCACCAATGTAAGGGACATTCTTCCCACTGATCACCAATGTAAGGAACATTCTTCCCACTGATCACCAATGTAAGGAACATTCTTCCTACTGATCACCAATGTAAGGAACATTCTTCCTACTGATCACCAATGTAAGGAGCATATGCTGACTCAGTACCATCTATCACTGCCATCTATCAGTGCCAGCCCCCTGTCAGTGCCAGCCATATGTCGGTGCCAGCCATAAGTGCCCGCCACCTGTCAGTACTCATCACTGCTGCATATCCGTGCCACCTAATCATATCAGTGCTCATCAGTGCTGCTTAATCAGTGCCGCCTATCAGTGCTGCATATCAGTGCCACCTAATCTGTATTGTGCTTTAAAACTGTCACCTGACATTATAAAAAATTATCGGTAATCGGTATCGGCAAGTACTTGAAAAAAAGTATCGGTACTTGTACTCGGTCTTAAAAAGTGGTATCGGGACAACCCTACTAGAAAAGGTGGCCGATGAGACTGTCAGGCCCTTCTGTGGACCAGATACCAGCACGTACAGTGATTCAGAACTTCGAAATGGAGCAGTAGCAGACAGGTACACCCGTAGGGCACGTACCACGTCCAAGGTATGTAGCGCAGCCTCCTGGGATGCGACGGCCGAGGACACAAGGATGGAAGCAAAAGGTCCTCGTTTAGGTGAAAAGCCGAAACCACCTTAGGAAGGAATGAAGGTTGCGGGCGAAGCACCGCTTATCCATATGGAGGACCAAGTAAGGCTACTTGCAAGACAAGGCCGCCAATTCAGAAACCCTTCAGACCAAAGTAGTGACAACTAGAAAGGCAACTTTTGTGAGAAACAGTGGAATCTCCCTGATATTCCCAAAGGGAGGTTCCTGAAGTAACGAGAGCACTAGAGTCAAGTCCACGGAGGAAGCGTGGTCCATCGGGGGAACCACGTGTCGGACCCCCTGCACACGTACTTACCAGTGAGTGACACACCAAAGGCTGTTGGAAGAAGACAGCCAAGGCTGAAATCTTCCCCCTCAACGGTGCTCAAGGCAAGGTTCAAATCCACTCCGCACTGTAAGAACAGCAGGATCCGAGAGACTGGCCATGTCCGTGGGCGCCCGGCCATCTCATCACACGTAGATATGTAGGCCTACCAAGTGGCAAGTGCAATGGTAGATCGTTCGAGAAGAAGGTTCCCGGGCCCTCAACATGAAGGGGATCATTGAATCCGCCAGACCACGGACCCTCTGTCTCCCGAGGTCGGCGCACCAGGGGTGCCGGGACCAATCTGGGGCGATTAGAATCACCAGAATCCGCGCGGCCTCCACTCTGCGGAGCAGTCAAGAAAGCAATACCAGTAGGGGAAAGGCATAAATTCCCCATGGAGCCACCAACGCGTCCGACACGTCTGCCCAGGGAGCCGTGGACCTGGCCACAAACCTCGACACCTGCGATTGAGTCGAGAAAACCAGGAGAACCACAACCGGTGTGCCCCAATTTCGACAAAGTAATTGAAAAACACCTCCAGGTGAAAAGACCATACCCCCTTGGTTCAGCATCTGGTGACTCAGATAGTTCGCCTGCCAGGTCTCTACGCCCGGATGTAAGCAGCCGATAGGATGCGAGCGACTACAGACGGTGCGGCCGTCCAACTGAAACCTGATCAGACGCCCCTGAAGTCTCTGCGACCACTTGGAGAGGCACAGTCTAATCGCTCAAATTTCGAGGACATCGATCGGCGGGCGAGATTCTTCCAGACCGTGAGGCTGGCGTCCGACGGGATCACAGTCCTATGGAAAGGGAGGGATGACCTCCCGGACTGAAGAGCCGGGAAATGCAGCCGCCCGCTCATGGAAGCCTTGACCAGGTGACTTACCTAAAAACGTAAAGACAATGGAGATCTGTTCCAAGTGGACAGGATCTCTTCCTGCAATACTCAAGTGTGGAATAGGGCAGTCTGAACTGCCTCGAAGGAGGCCACCATGAGGCCCAGAACTCGTGCAGAAAAGGGGAGAGAGACGACCATACGGGGGATGCCACCAATTTCACCGCCGACTGGAGCGTCTGCAACTGCTCCAAAAGAAGGAAGACCTTCGCCTCCAAAGAATTCAGGATCAAGTCTAGGGACTCCAGACACTGTACCAACACCGACTTCTGTATGTTCAGTACCCAACAAAAGACCCAGAGGGCCGGACTGGCTATAGACATGTTCTCCTCTAATTCTGAGCCAGAAGCAGCTCTCAGAAGAAGAACATCCAAGTAGCCCACGATATCAATGTCTCGCTGTCTCAGCAAAGCCTAGATTGGGGCGAGCACCTTGAGAACAACTCTTGGTGCTGACGCCAAGTCAAATCGCAAAGCGCAGAAAACGCAGATGGCTGTTGCAGATGAGGACAGGCAAGTATGCAGACCCTGGTGTCCAGAGACGCCAGAATTCCCCAAAAACAATACATACACACAGTGTATGTGTTAATGCAGATGTTCATACTGTGGCGCCGAAGACACGCATGTCTTTGGAGGGTGGGAGGAAACCGGAATACCCGGAGGAAACCCACGCAGACACAGGGAGATAATGCAAATTCCAGGCAGACGGTGTCGGGGTCCGGGTTTGAACCAGTGACCCTCTTGCTGCCAGGTGAGGGAGTTAATCACTACACCACTGTGCTGCCCTACTGAGGGCCCTGAGGTCCAAGATTGGACAGACACCGCCCTTCCGTGGGACTACCAACAGATTCAAATAGAATCCCTGAAATCCTTCCACCAGGGGCACAAGTAAAATTATTCTGCACCAGAGCAAGTCTTGTACTGATCCCATCAAGGCAGACCGATGAGCCGGAAGGAGAGGAAAAAAAAAAAAACTTGAGGGAAAGAACTGTTTGGTGGACAAGAAGAAACTCTGTCTTGTACCCCCAAATTGACCACCTCGCAGACCCACTGGTCAGAGAGCGGAGAGGTCCTCCGAGCTGCAAGCTCGCAAAATCATCCCCCCCACCCTTGAGTCGGGCGGGGACAAAAAAAAAAAAAAACACATACGTAGCAGGGTATGTTAGCCGGCACATTCGTGCACGCACCCAGGGACGCTTCTGTCCCCCAGCTAAAGCCCTGTCAGCCCGGGAGGATCTTATGAGGAAAATACCACTACTACGCGGAACCGGAGGGCCCCGGCCAACGACTCCTTCCCCTCAGAGGACTGTGAGAGAAGAGTGCTCTTACCTCCAGTGACATCTTAATGTCGTCCAGCGAGGAATCAAAAAACCTCAGAAAGGCAATCTGCCAGAGCTCACTTGGGAGCTTAGCCAGCGGACCAGCAGTCCAGCCAATCAGGCGGCGCAGCACCACCGCAGATACAGAGGTTCTGGAAATCATTTACATACACACACCGAGTATGTATCAGTCTAAACGGTTTTACCGTGGCGCCGAAGGCGCACGTGCCTTTGGAGTGTGGGAGGAAACCGGATCACCCGGGGGAAACCCACACAGACACAGGGAAAACATGCAAACCCCAAGCAAACTGCGACTGGGCCATTGTAAATACACACACTGTGTATGTATAAGTGCATAGGTTTTTACTGTGGCGCCGAATGTCTTTGGGGTGTGGGAGGAAACCAGAGTACTCGGAGGAAACCCACGCAGACACAGGGAGAACATGCAAACTCCAGGCAGATGGGGTCCGGGTTCGAACCAATGACCCTCTTGCTGCCAGGTGAGGGAGTTAACCGCTACACCACTATGCTGCCCTACATGGAAAGTCACAGCCATATCTAGTTCGCAACACTGACCCCAGCATTCAGAAGGGTCCCGTATGATAAACGGACTGCCATGCGCTGGGGGACCACAAGGACCTCTGCGGCCGATCCCATTCCTTATGTATGTACTATCAAAGAATGTAACATAAGGAAAAAACGTCACAAAGCGGGCAGATGTGTGACCTAAGGGAGACAGACTCCACTGCGGAAGTCCCAGCTGCATTCCCAGCTGGAGAGTGTCCCTCACAGCATCAGAAGTGCCCTGACAAACATTTCCCAGAAGATGGCACTTTCTTACCACCCTTAAGCCCGCAATCCGTTGCTACCTTGGCAACAAAAGGTTCCAGGACTATCTATAGGGTATCCACGGAAAGCGCAGGTGCAGGGGCACCATTTGCTGCCTCTGGCAATGTATGGGGAAGAAAGGTCACATACTGACTCCATAAACACCCACTGACAGCCCTCAGGGACCAAGTGAAACACTAGGGTTGTCCCGATACCGATACTAGTATCGGTACCGATACCAAGCATTTGCGCGAGTACTTGTACTCGCGCAAATGCTCCCGATGCCCAGTCCGATACTTTTTTTTCTCTCAGAGCGGGGGGCGGAGAGCGGGACGGAGAGTGTGCGGCGGATACCAGGGCGGAGAGCGTGGCGGGGGCGGAGACTAGGGCCGAGAGCAGGACGGAAAGTGTGCGGCGGGGGGCGGAGACCGGGGCGGAGACCAAGGCGGAGAGCGTGGCAGAGACCAGAGCGAGTCTTCAGGCGGGTAAGTAAAATGAATCTGATCCAATTTCCTTGCCTGTCTGCTGCTCAAATGCTCCCGGAGCTGTTCCCTTTTCACCTCCATGCCGCCGTGCCCCCTTCACCTCCATGCCGCCGTGCCCCTTCGTGCTCCTCCTCCACCCCCTCGGTATCTCAGGATGGAGAGCGGAGGTAGGAGCCGGTAAATCCGGCTCCTTACTTGTCGGAATGTCATCACTGACTCTGTCCATTCACATAACTGAAACATCGTAAACTGTGTTTACAATGTTTCAGTTTATGAATGCAGAGGAGCCGCTGTCTTCTCTCCATTCATTTTCAGCGCAGCTGAGGCCGCTGAGAGAGGGACTGGGGAATATGTGTCCCTAGACCCTTTCCCTGTCTCAAAGGGGAGATGTCAGAGGTCTGTTAAGACCCCTGATATCTCACCAAAGCCCCCCACAAGGCTGATAAAAAAAAAAAAAGAAGAAGAATAAAATAAAAATTAATTGTAAAAAAAAAAATAAAAAAAAAAATAAAAAAAAAAAAACACACACACACACACACACACACACACACACACACACACACACACACACACACACACACACCTTAAAAAAATAAAGCATTGTAAAAAATAAATAAAATAAAGTGTAAAAAAAAAAAAAATACTGACACATGAGATTAAAAAAAAGTATCGGTATTCGGTATCGGCGAGTACTTGAAAAAAAGTATCGGTACTTGTACTCGGTCTTAAAAAAGTGGTATCGGAACAACCCTATGAAACACACATAAAAGTCCACCCGCCATGCTGCACTGACCGGGGGGGTAACCCAGGGGACTCACCACCCAGAAGGAGACCGCTCAGCACTGCTGCCCGCCTTGTATACACAGCGCGTGTGTGATGAAAAGAATGTGAGGAGGAGAAACTGCGCTGTTCAGAAGCCAGTGCTAGAGGTCAAACCCACCCCTAAATGTCCGCCAGACACCTCGGATATAAAAGGGCAAGGACCACGAGAAAATGGCCGCCCGCAATACCGACCTGCGCCACAGCGCGGCTACAAGAAAATGGCCGCCAATGGACATTTAAATACAGGGAAAAAAAACACACCAAAAATGGCGTCAGCGCCGCAAAAAATGGCGCAGAGGCCAGAGATGTGGACGAGAAGGCCTGCAGAGACTTTCCAGGAGACATACACCCCCCCTCACAGAAAGCGGACCCTGGCGCGCCCCCACAGGTACACCCCGGTTGCAGTGGGCCCTAGGGCAGGAGGGGAAAGGGCGACAGAGCAAGGAAAGGGAGGACAGGAGAATCCCTAAATCCCGGGAATGCCCAGCTGTTCCATCCTGCCGTGACAGGAGGAACTGTACTTACCCGTCCTTGCGAGGACAAGCTGGCGCGTCCCTGACAGACCCACAACCGATAGAACGGATTAGCTGTCGGCCCGGTCCACTGTGAGGCAACAAGCAGCCCAGTCATATGTGGACCCTGGAGCATGTGCTCACCGGCCACCCCTGGAGCCATGGGGTATGTCATGGTCAGAACCAAGCGCGAAGCAAGGGACTGGCACGCTCGATGGCCGGAACTGGGGCGACTACAAGGATCTATATATCCAGCCTGTCGCCCAGCCGGCAGTTGATAGAAGCTATCCAAAAATTCTTCACAAAAAAATAAAAATTAAATAAAAATTTCTTCAGGACTCTGGGCCCAAAGGGAGCCACGTCCTTCTCTGCTAGGCAGAAACAAACTGAGGCTGCAGGTAGGAGGGTCATGTACAGGGGGACCGCCTCCTGGGCGGGACTGTTCAACTCTGTTAAAGTTACATGTTTTAAGATAACTAACATGTTCCTGCCTAGTACTCTCCTATGAACAGGAACATAAACCCACTTTGTCAAGATTTAAAGGAGCTGTGTCCGCCCATGGACGATAAGAGAAAAGACAATTTTATTACTTTGAAGTGTAAATGTGAGATCAGATGTCTTTTTGACCCCAGATGTCACATTAAAGAGGTCCTGTCATGCTTTTTTTCTATTACAAGGGATGTTTAAATTTCTTGTAATAGGAATAAAAGTGATCCAAAATGTATTTATTTTTTAAAAAGGACAGTGTAAGAAAGAAAGAAAAAAAAAAAAAAAACAAAAAAAAACTTAAAAAAGCACCCCTCTGAGCTCGCGTGCAGAGGCGAACGCATACGCAAGTCGCACCCCCCCCTAATTTAAATAGTGTTCAAACCACACGTGAGGCATCACCGTGATCGTTAGAGCAAAAGCAATAATTCTAGCACAGGACCTCCTCTGTAACTCAAAACTGGTAACCTGTAGAAATTTTTAAACGTCGCCTATGGATATTTTGAGTGGAGATCCCCTCAGATCTCCACTCTGAGGGGAGTATAACCAAGAACATATCCAGACATCTGGAAAACTCTTTGCATTTCTCCCACTGTTGATGTTGTCAGCCTGCCTGGGGGCAAGGGAAACTGTTATACCTACTACAGTATCATTAGTTACAGACTAGGACCAATGTTTATGGTGCAAGCTGATATCCACACAGTTTGTGTACAGCCTGGCCTATATTTCTGTGTAGTCTGTTTATTACCATTTTTTGTGACATGATCACGCAATAAAGTTTTTCTTACAGTGGGCAAGACTGCGGTTGCTTTATTCCCTTCCTCCTTTAAACTCCTTTGGGGGTCCTCCCCACCTTTTGTGCGGGCTCATCCTGGTGCTGCACACTATATGTTGTTTTGTATGTTACTTACTCCTGACCCTTGCACTCTATACATCATGTTTTACATTACATAGTCCTGACCAAGGTGTTTATTGTCCCAACAGTTGCTGGTTTTAATGAAGTGCTTCTTTAGGCTGGGTTTACAACAGTGCGATTTGGATGTGGGGTTCACCGTATCCAATTCGCACAGCAGGAGATTGTGATCGGCTCTCTATAGTTGACATCTCCACAGTGGCTCCAGTGCGAATTGCACAGGAGCCCTCTGCGTCGTTTGCTCTGTTTCAGGTCCGAATTCAGCCCAAAATTCTGGCTGAAATTGGACCTCAAATGGTGAATGGAGACGCATCGGACAACTGCTGTGAGCCGCTGCGTGCTGCAATGTGAACCCAGCCTTTGACCCCTTTCACACTGGGGCGCTTTGCAGGCGCTATAACGCTAAAAATAGCACCTGCAAGCAAAGTGCCCTGAAACAGCCGCTGCTGTCTCTCCAATGTGAAAGCCCCGAGGGTTTTCACACTGGAGCGGTGCGCTAGCAGGACGGTAAAAAAAAAAAAAAAGTAATGCTAGCAGCATCTTTGGAGCGGTGTGTATACCGCTCCTGCCCTTTGAAATCAATGGGCACCGCGGCTATACCGCTGGCAAAGCGTCTCTGCAGAGGCGCTTTGCGGTGGTTTTAACCCTTTCTCGGCCGCTAGCGGGGGTAAAAGCACCCCGCTAACAGCCGAATAGCGCCGCAAAATTGACGGTAAAGCACCCGCTAAAAATCATCCTTTATGAAGTTTGTGTATCCACGAGACTGTCACTTGTGAAATAGTATGTAGCAGTATTTTGTGGGTACAAGGACTGTGGTATACGGTATGTGTGCAGTGTATACAGCGACTAGGCACAGATTCTGTTTAAACATCCCCCTTTAAGCCCCTCCCTTTAAGCAAAATCTATCCTCTGTGTCACATTCTACTGATCCCTGAACTCTGCCTCACTTACTGGTGACCCCTGTTCTCTGCCCGGCTGACCCCCTGTACACTGCTCTGAAAAAGTAAAAAAAAAAAAAAAAAAAAAAAAACAAACACACACACACACACAACAAAAAAAACTGCTGACCTCCCATCCTCTGCCCCCGGAAATTCTCTACGCCAAACCCACATCAGACAGACTAGATCCAGCCCTGGCTGACGGGGTTGTGCAGGTTATGCCATGTGCACTACTTACCGGTATATGTTTTACATAGATATATTTATTAAAAAGGTTAATAAGGGGTTAGAACAGGAATAAAAGTTAAAAACTAAATTTAAAAAGGTAAGGTTTCTTTAAAGAATTAGGTCACCTTTAAAAAAAAAAAAAAAAAAAATGTAATTGAAAGGTGAACTGACACCACCCTCCACACTCTCACAATCCCCACTGCAAATGCCAGAGCAGACCAAAGAGTAAGAGTTAAGACTATGAAAAATAGGATTTTTTACTCACCGTGAAATCCTTTTCTCTGAGTTCATGGACCGACACAGCTTCTCTATTGACATAGTGGGTATTATTCGTTAATTAGGAGTGACTAGGCAGAAAACTTGTAAAAAGTGTTGCATCACACCTTCTACAGTACCGTCCAGGGGGCGGACCCTCTGGGTATATCCCCTCAGTCTGCATCTCGCAGATCAGTTCGTCAAAAAGCAGTACAAACTAAAAAGGAGGGGTGGGTGCTGTGTCGGTCCATGGACTCAGAGAAAAGGATTTTACGGTGAGTAAAAAATCCTATTTATTCTTTCGTCCATGGACCGACACAGCTTCTCTATTGACAAAGTGGGACGTCCCAAAAGCAGTGTCAGAGAAAAAACGAGGGGTGGTAACAGCATAAAAATAAACTTCACCCCAAACACAAAACCGCACTCCTCCAACGGAGGAGTTGCAACTCTAAACAGCCGCCTGCAAAACTTTGCGGCCGAAAGAGGCATCCGAAGATGCACCTACATCAACTTTGTAGAATTTTGTGAAAGTGTGAGCGGACGGCCAAGTCGCCGCTTTGCATAATTGGGAAACAGACGCTTGATGTCGGAAAGCCCAAGAGGCACCTATTGCCCTGGTCGAATGCGCCGTGACCGGAAAGGGGGGCGCTTGACCCTTTAAGGCGTAAGCCTGGATTACTGTCGGATCCACCTAGAGATGGTGGCCAACGAGACTGCTTGGCCCTTCTTGGGACCAGCCACCGAAACAAACAGTGAGTCTGACTTCCAGAACAGGGAAGTAGCAGATAGACATACACTCAAGGCTCAGACAACGTCCAAGGAATGCAACGCTGACTCCTTAGGATTCGACGGATGAAGACACAAGGATGGAAGTACAATGTCTTCATTGAGATGAAAAGCCGACACGACCTTCGGAAGAAAGGAAGGCTGCGGCCGCAGCACCACCTTATCCTTGTGGAAAATCAAATAGGGAGCCTTGCAGGACAAGGCTGCCAGCTCAGAGACTCGTCTAACTGACGTAACAGCCACCAAAAAGACCACTTTCTGAGAAAGTGTCAACAGGGGAATATCTCTAATATTCTCAAACGATGCCTTCTGAAGCACCGAGAGGACCAGGTTCAAGTCCCACGGAGGTAGCGGGGGACGGACCGGAGGGGCCACATGTCAAACCCCCTGCACAAATGTACTCACGAGAGAGAGTCACCAGGGGTCGCTGAAAAAAAAGACAGCCAGGGCAGATCTCTATCCCTTAAATCGTACTTAAGGCAAGCCCTTGGTCCACCCCATGCTGTAAAAACAGCAGGATTCTGGAAACCAAATAAGTACGCGGATGCCATTTCATTTCCTCACATGGAGATGTAGGCCTTCCAAGTGCAGTGATAAACCTTCCTAGGAGGACGGTTTCCGAGCACTTCTCATAGTAGAGATAACTGAATCTGACAGGCCCCGGTCTCTCAGTACCTGGTTCTCAACAGCCATGCCGTTAAAGCCAGAGACTGTAAAGCAGGATGGAGTATGGGACCTTGCGATAGCAGGCCCTTCCGTAGTGGTAGGTGCCAGGGGACATCTGCTACCAGACGTACTAGATCGGCGTACCAAGGACGCTGAGGCCAATGTGGAGTGATTAGGATCATTGGAATTCCCTCTGCCTCCACTCTGCGGAGCAGAAGAGGAAGTAGCCTTAAGGGAGGGAAGGCATAGATTTGCCGATAGTGACCCCACGATGCCACCAACCTGTCCGTTGCGTCTGCCCATTGGTCTCTTGACCGGGCCACAAACCTCAATACCTTCCGATTGAGTCGGGAAGCCAGAAGATCTACATCTGGTGTGCCCCATCTTTGGCAGAGGAGTTGGAACACTTCCGGGTGTAAAGACCATTCTCCCTGGTCCAGCATCTGGCGGCTCAGGTAGTCCGCCTGCCAGTTTACCACACCCGGAATGTACAAGGCCGACAGTGCCGGTACGCTCCTCTCTGCCCACTTCAGGATGCGAGCGACCTCCGATGCTGCAGCTGAGCTTCTTGTTCCTCCTTGATGATTGACATATGCCACTGCTGTGGCGTTGTCTGATTGGATCCTGACTGGACGCCCTTGCAGCCTCTGAGACCATTTGAAGAAGCACAGCCTGATCGCCCGGATTTCCAGGACATTGATCGGCAGGAGGGCTTCCTCTGGGGTCCAGCGACCTTGTGCCGACTGAACACCCCAGACTCCCCCCCCCCCCCCCCAACCTGTAAGGCTACCGTTCGTCGTGATCACTATCCAGTAAACCGGAAGAAATTACTTCACGGCCATTAGAGCCGGTGTTGTCAACCACCATACCAGGGATCTCCTGACTAGGTGGCTCACTCGGATCTGATAATCCAGAGATGATGGGCATCGGTTCCATCTGGACAGAACTTCCTTCTGTAACACTCGAGTGTGGTATTGAGCATATGGGACCGCCTCGAAGGAGGCTACCATGAGGCCTAACACTCGCATGCAAAAACGGAGTGACGACCAATTCCTGGAAGTCAGCTGCCATACTGCAGCCCGGAGGGTCTGCAACTTCTCCACAGGGAGTAATACCTTTGCCTCTGAGGAATCCAGAATCAACCCCAGGTACACTAGGCGTTGAGTGGGCACCAATACTGACTTTTGCGTGTTTAGTATCTCACCACAGTCTCGAAGAGTCTGACAGGTAATGGACACGCTTACCTCCAATTCTGAGCTTGAAGGGGCCTTCAGTAGAAGGTCGTCCAAGTAGCCCATGATAGCGATACCCTGCTGTCTTAGAAGTGCCAGAATCGGAGCGAGCACCTTGGTGAACGTCCTGGGTGTTGAGGCAAGGCCAAACGGGAGGGCCACAAACTGGTAGTGGTTCTTCCCGATAGCAAGTCGCAGAAACCTCTGGTGTCTGGAGTATATGGGGACATGCAGGTATGCGTCCTTGATGTCCAAGGAGGCCAGAAAGTCCCCTGGATGGAGAGCTGTGACTACAGATCAAACCGACTCCATCCGAAATCTTTGTACCTTCACAAAGCAATTGAGGGCTCTGAGATCCAAGATTGGATGAACCCCATCCTTCTTCGGCACAATGAACAGATTTGAGTAAAAACCCTGACCCCGTTCCTGTTCTGGAACAACTACCTCGCGTTCCAGTAGACCCTGGACCGCCCCATACAGGGCCTCCCGACAGGTCGGTAGTAGCTGCAAATTGGAGGTGACGAATCTGTCCGGTGGACAAGAGAGAAAGTCTATCTTGTAGCCTGAGGAGATTACTTCGCAAACTCACCTGTCGGAGACTAGAGCTGTTCACTGAGTCGCGAATTTGCGAAGACGTCCCCCCACCCGAGAGCTGGGTGGGGGGCGGACCTTTATGCGGACGCAGATTTGTCCGCAGGCTTGCTGGGTTTGCGGGATCAAGGACGCTTTTGTCCTTGGGCAGGCGCCTTGTCGGCCTGGGGTCTTTTCCCTGTCGCCCTAGGGGGACAAAAAAACGCTTGCGTGCAGTAAAGGAGGGCCCTTGCCGTGGCCCCTACCTTGCTAGTTTGAGGAAGCAAAGTGCTTTTACCTCCTGTGGCATCCTTGATGATGTCATCCATAGAGGGCCCCAAAAAGTCTGTCGCCCTTAAAAGGCAGATCCAACAGGGCTTTCTTGGAGGTCTGGTCTGCAGACCAGCCCTTTAGCCAGATCAGGCGGCGTATTGCTACTGCATAAACCGAAGCTTTTGACAGCAGGGGAATAGTATCCATGTCTGACTCGCAGACAAACCTAAGGCCCTGGACCAACTGGTCGGCCAATGTTATCTCATCAGGAGGAGCATCTCGCTCCTTAACCCCTGGAGTAGCAATCTTGCCCATTCAGTAAGTGTGTGAGACACTAGGGCCCCCGCCAATGCCGGGCGTACTGCCGAGCCTACCACTGAGTATAGGTAGCGAGCGAGTGCTTCAGCCTGCTTATCCACAGGGTCCTTGAAAACAGGAGCCCCTTCTACTGGAATTGTGGTGGCTCTATTAAGTCTTGACACCGGAGGGTCCACTATAGAGGGAGAGGTCCATTTCTTCAGAAAACTCTCCTCAAAGGGGTACCGTACTGCAAACCTCTTTGGGGCTGTAAAGACCCTCAGTGGGTTCTCCCATTCCTTGTATAAGAGTTTATCAAAATAAGACACACAAGGGAACACCTTAGCAGTGCGGGCAGGTTTATGAAACCCAAAGTGGACCGGAGTCTCTGCTGCTTCTGCGGTATTTTCCAACTTTAGCGTATCCCGCACTGCAGTAATAAGGTCAGATACCAAAGCCGTCTCGCGTACAGACCTGGACTTGGAGTCATCCTCACTGTCCGGTCACGGTCTGCAGTCTCTGATGCGTCAGAATCTGGGCCCCGAGCCGTAGCTGGACCTGGTTCTGCATCAGAATTATCCCCAGAAGCTTGCAGGGGACGGGGGCGTTTACTACCCCCTATATTCCCGTGTGCTGCTTCCACCCTGGCAGCAAACGCCTCTAGGATTGCCGTCATAGCGTTCATAGACACCTCAGGGGCACCAGCTGCTAAATCTGGTGTTTCAGGGGAGAAGACATCTGGCTCAGATGCCATGATGACCACGGGCTGACACCCACAGGGCTCCAGGCAAGATATCAATAGGCCACCCTCCTGTGCTGCAGAGATGCTGGCTCACCCAGAGGACTCACCACCCTTGGATCGGTACCGCTATGCTGCCGTGCTGCGCCTGTGATGCTGTGCCACCGCTGCTGTGTCAGTCTGCTTCTTTTAGCAGTGCTTCCTGCGCCAGTGTAATGCACCCTAGAAGCCGGAGACTCTCGCAAAAATGGCAGCCAAACGTCTGTATGGAAGATAATGTGGGCTCTAAGAAAATGGCCGGCGAGCCGAAGATAGAGGCCAAAGCAGCCGTAGACCACAAAAAGATGGCCGAACGGCAATATATACATACAGCGTGAATCATTACAAACATGGCTGATCAGTCGATAGAGGCCAGAGGGTGTGGAACTACAAAAAAATGGCGCCGAAACCACAGGAAGATGGCCGCCGGGCAGTCACTAGAGGCCGAACCCAGCATGGACCACCGCAAAATGGCCGCCGACAGCATGAAGGGGGAAGAAGCACACACACACACACACACACACACACACACACACACACAGGTAAGCAGAAATTACATCTTTTTAAATGTTAGTTACAGCCAGCCCCGCTCCAGTGGAACCCCCTAGGTGACCCCCAGCAACCTTAGCTAGAAGCCCAGGGAGGAGGGAAGGGCAAGGAGAGAGGGAAGAAAGGGGCCACAACCACTTACTTGGTCTCTCCAGGAATGTCCAGCCAAATCACCCAGCCGAGGCAGGGGAGTTTACTTACCTATCCTGCATGTATCATGCTGGAAGACATTCCAAACAGATCATCGTCCGCGCACGGAAGGTGACTGTTGGCCAGGCATGCTGTGATTGGACCCAAGGGGACGATCATATGTATGCCCTGGAGTGCGACGCTCACCGGACAGGCTGCTGCGACTCGGCCGTAAGGTCAGCCAAAGCTGAGCGGTCCGATGCAAGCCTTGGAGCTTAAGCTCACCGGCCACCCGTGGAGCGACGGGCATGTCGTGGAAAACCCAGCGCTTAGCTAGGGTCGGCACACGCTCAATGGCCGAAACTGGGGAGACTACAAGGTTCCAGGATCCAGCCTGTCACCCAGTCGGCAATTGATCGAAGATCGCAGGAAACAAAAATAAATAAAAAATTTAGCAAAAAAATATATTTTTCCCCCGGACCAATGGGCCCGAAGGGAGCCATGTCCTACTCCTTGCTAGACAGAAAAAAATTGATCTGCGAGATGCAGACTGAGGGGATATACCCAGAGGGTCCGCCCCCTGGACGGTACTGTAGAAGGTGTAATGCAACACTTTTTACAAGTTTTCTGCCTAGTCACTCCTAATTAACGGATAATACCCACTATGTCAATAGAGAAGCTGTGTCGGTCCATGAACGAAAGAGTAATGGAGATGGTACAATGTCTGATCTATTTCTGTGAATTGGATTGAGCTTTAAAACTACATTTGTGTTTAGTTCAAACAATGAAAGACTTTAGGCAACACTGTAGTAAAGGCACCACATGACAAAATGAACATTTGACACAAATAAAGTTAAAAATTCCTTTTTTTTAAATGAACAGGGAAGTATTTTAGCACCCTTTTTGGGAATGAACAGCGCACAAGTTAAGAGCATTAATGCTTACTACACTTAAAGCGAAGTTCCACCCAAAAATGGAACTTTCGCTCATCTGGTTCCTCCCCCCCCACCTCCGGTGTCACATTTGGCACCTTTCAGGGGGGAGGGAGGCAGATACCTGTCTAGTACAGGCAATTGCTCGAGGGATCGACCAATATCGTTTTTTAGGTGCCGATACAATACCGATACTTCGGCCAACTCTCCTGCTGATATTTTGTACATTAAATTTTTTTTTTAAAACACGGTCATTGTACATTTTCATGTTTTTAATCACGGTTATTGCTGTCACAAGGAATGTAAACATCCCTTGTGAAAGTAATAGGCAGTGACAGGTACTCTTTATGGAGAGATCTGGGGTCTATAAGACCCCAAAACCCTCCTTTGCACTTCAAAGTATTCAAAACGCCAAGATCGGCGGTTTTTAATACTTTATTTTTTAAAACTGGCGCCCTTAAGATGCCAGTAATTCGGGAAGTGATGTAATGACATTGCTTCCGGATTACTAGATCCGAGACCCGAACGAAGCATCGGCTTTGTTCGGGTCTTCGGCCAGCCGGCGGACGTGCCAGCTGGTTGCTCGGGCCTCTCGGTGGGGCAGGGGAGCGGCGGAAGGACGTCCCCTCCCGTTGCTTGTAATAACTGCCGAGCGGCTGCTGAGTCACATTGGTTGTTATTACAATAAAGCCGACCGTCCGTTCTCAACAACGGTACCGGCCGGGGTGATGCATGCAGCTGCATTCATCACCCACCCCCCCACCCCCCGGTAAAACCCCTTAAAGCAATATCGGCCTAGTTTGCGACCGATATTGATTATTCAGAAAATGCCGACATCGGCCTTTCCGATAATCGGTCGATCCCCAATTTGCTCCCACTTCCGGCGATAGATCCCTGCAGAATCTGCGGCGATCCACGCCATGTCCGGCCCCTCCCCCCGCTATCTTCTGGGAGACACACAGGTCCCAGAAGACAGCAGGAACCAGTCTCAGGATGTGCAGCACGACCCCCGCATGCGCAGTAGGGAACTGGGCTGTGAAGCCACAAGGCTTCACTTCCCGATACCCTTACTGAACATGCCGGCACCTCCACCCGGGAGCCGAGGGACAAGTCGGCTTCGGACATTGCGGGCGCCCTGGACAGGTAAGTGTGCTTATTTTAAGGCCTCATGTACACTCTGATGTTTTTGGAAGTTTTTAGCTTTAGACTTTTTTTTCAACAGACAGTAAACTCCCCATCATGTTATCCTATGTGTCCATGCGCACATAGGCTGTTAGCATTAGGCTGGGGCGTTATTTGGTTTTAAAATACAACAAAAACTAGTGGGTTCGGAGGAGTTTTTCAGCTGTTTTAACATCAAAAATCGATAACCGCTGATAAAGGCTCAAAAACGTGGCTCACCAGCATTTAACGTTTTTAAACCATTAAAAATAAAATATTTTTTTTTTTGGGGGGAAAAAAAATTAAAGCTAAAAAACACTAAAAAAACACGATTCCAAAAACGTTAAAACGTTGAAAAAAACTCACTGCAAAGCTACTGGCATTTTTATAACGTTATTTAATAAAAATAAAAATAGGCGTAACTCCGCTTAAAGGGCCTGTACACACCATAGCACTGCAGTGGCATTTATTCTGAATTGCATCCCAAAAACCTTGTCAGATGTGTTACAGTACACTGCCAAAAATGCTACATGCCCCTTTTTTTTGGAGTGTTACACAGCAGAGTCAAATGAACGTGCTGCCCTAATGCAACACATGTGCAGTGAGGCAGGACATCAGTGTGAATGGGCCCTTAGTGAATTGTTTCAAAAGACTGACAGAAAATAGAGAAAATGCCATGTCATGCACTCTTTGCCCATGAATATTTATTAAACTGCATGTATAGCCAAAACTTATTTTTAAGTTTTAGATATAGTAATAGTAAATAAAGGGTTAAACCCCAGTCAGTTAATTTTTTCCTTCAATCCATGTCCCACAGCCACAGGAATTCCCCCAAAGCGAGGCGCCCATGAAACACGTGTCCACATTAGGTTTCCCTCCTTTCACCTCCGTCCCTTAGGGCAGCGCTAACATTTTGGGATTTCTCTTCACCTTCTGTCATTGACAATGATTAATGACGATAGGCAATTCTTCCAATCATGGACAAAAGACAGCAACTGCTACTGTTAACCACTTCCATACGAGGCCTATTCTGGCACTCCTCTCCTAAAATGTAAAAATCATAATTTTTTTTGCTAGAAAATTACTCAGAACCCCAAACATATATTTTTTTTAGCAGACACCCATGGGAATACAATGGGGGCTTGTTGCAACTTTTTATGTCACACGGTATTTGTGGAACAATTTTTCCGGGGGGAGTGTTTCATGAATTAAAAAAAAAAAAAAAAAAAAAACAGTAAAGTTTTCCTCATTTTTTTTGTATGATGTGAAAGATGATGTTATGCCGAGTAAATAGATACCCAACATGTCATGCTTTAAAATTGCACACACTTGTGGCATGGCGCCAAACTTTGATACTTAAAAATCTCCATAGGCGACGCTTTAAATCTTTTTACAGGTTACCAGTTTAGAGTTACAGAGGTAGTCTAGAATTGTTGCTCTCACTCCAACGCATGTGGCGATTCCTCATGTGTGCGATTTGACCCACATATGTGGGCGGGGCTTACATGTGCGTTCGCTTCTGTGTGCACATGGGGATGGGGGCGCTTTAAAAAAAGATTTTTACTTCAATTTTTTTATTTTTACACTTAAAAAAAAAAAATGTTTTTTACCACTTGTAATATAGGAATGGTGCAGGACATGTCCTCTTTATGGAGAAATGTGGGGTCTATAAGACCCCACATCTCTCCTCCAGGGTGGAAAGATCGAAAAAACAATAGAAAATAAACACAGACCTCTTTCTTTTCAGCCAAGATCTGGGCTTTGTTTACTTCCGTGGCCCAGACGTGACATCATAACTTTGCGCCGGGGCTCCGACGGTCATATCTGGTCACCGGAAAAGCTCTGATCATCGGCTGGCACCAGCGGATTCTTTCTCCATGTAGCTGACACAGGCGAGCCAGGAGAAGCACCGGAAGGTTGCAGGATGTCTCCTCCCGCTGCCTGGAAAAAAACGATCAAGCAGCTGAACTGCCGCAACGATTGTTCTTACGGTGTACAGAACTGCTGGCAGAAAAAGATGATGATATCTGAATTAAGCCTGCAGCTGCAGGCATCATTCACATATCCCCACTGAAAGTCAAAGACGTCATATGACGTCCTTGGGCTGGAAGTGGTTAAAGAACTTCAGTTATGTGTGTATAGGCTGCTATAGAAATAACCGCAGGATAAAAAAAGGCACTGGTCTCAAATGTTAAAAACATTTATCAAACAGTTTTTGACATCAAGGTGCTTCCATGAACTCAAGCAGGAACAAGACAGAATAGCATTGTTAATAATTACCTGAAGGGAAGTCTCCTTGGGGATAATCAAATCGGTGAGGAAAAGGTGGTCGCTCAAATGGGTGGCGTGGGGGAAAGTCATCCTGCATAAACCGTGGAGGAAATCGATTGAAGTTGTGAGGGTGGGGTGGCTGGTTGAACTGAGGTGGATGTTGTTGATGAGGGGGAAAAGGCCCTCGAAAATGTGGAGGACGCTGCATGCGAAAAGGAGGGTCTCTCTGAGAACCACCCCACGGAGGCTGTTCATGCTGATTACTCCAAGGAGCATCAAACTGGTTATTCCATGGAGGTTCCCTCTGGCTGTTCCATGCTGGTTCTGGCTCATTGTTCCAGTTAGGATCACGATCACTCCACATACCTTCATGGCTATTATTCCATGGAGGACAGTGTGGTGGGGGTGCCTGGTGATGAGGAAAAGGGGGTTGTTCACAGGGCTGTTGAATGAAGAAAAGGCAAAAAAGTGAATAGCTCAAACAAGTAAATTTCTTGGTAGAATAGCAAAAGACAAGAAAAACAGCCAAGGATAATTTTAGGAAACCTACTAAGAAAATTAAAGAAATTGTTCAAACGAGACTGAAAATCTTGTGCGTACCTGCTGCTGTCCCCAGGGAGCCATAGGCTGGGGCTGGTCAAACCAAGGTGGTTTGTTAGGAGGCATCTGCTCATGAGGAGCTGGACCTCTAGCTGCAGCTGTGGCAGGGTCTGGTACACTTCCAGGAGGGGGCTCGAATTCTGCCGGAGTGGGGATAGCAAGAGTAGGTTTCACTTCCTCTGTGGTGAAAATACAGCATTTAAAAACAAAGGAAGGGTGAAGTTACATAATGTATATGAAATATAAACACCACTACATAGAACAAAAAAAAAAAAAAAAAAAAAAAAAGGGAGGAGTTGGTTACCTGGTGGGGGCACTTGAGCTGGTGCAGGGACAGGAGCGGGCGCAGGAGGCTCTGGAATTTGTTCCATCACTGGAATCTGGATCTGCTGTTGCTGCTGTTGTTGCTGTTGTTGCTGCTGCTGCTGTTGCTGCTGCTGCTGCTGTTGCTGTTGTTGCTGCTGCTGCTGTTGCTGTTGTTGCTGCTGCTGCTGTTGCTGTTGTTGCTGCTGCTGCTGTTGCTGTTGTTGCTGCTGCTGCTGTTGTTGCTGCTGCTGCTGCTGCTGTTGTTGCTGCTGCTGCTGCTGCTGCTGCTGTTGCTGTTGTTGCTGCTGCTGCTGTTGCTGCTGCTGTTGCTGTTTTAAGCTAGCCACAAATTCTTCATGTTGTGTTTTCAGGGTTTGGATCTGTTGCTGGAATGCCACAAGAATTGGCTGCACAACACTGGAATTTTCAGCCAGTAAAGCAGCCTAAAAGAGAAAACAAGATAAGGTAATGGGCACTCAAAAACAGTGACATAATCAGGAGTTGACAAATTGGCTAAATAAGTAGAAGGATTGTGACAGGTTGAATACACAAATTTATAGTGGGTTATAAAGGAAAACTTATTACAAAAAGAAAAAAAAAGAAAATGTCATACTTACCTGCTCTGTGCAGTGGTTTTGCAAAGAGCAACCCAGATCCTCCTCTTCTCGGGTCCCCCGTCGGCGCTCTGGGCCCCTATCCAAGTGCACCCATGGCAAGCCGCTTGCTGTGGGGGCATTCGTGCGTGCTCGCTCCCTGAGCTGGCTCTCAGCATCCATAAGACATGCAATAATGTCTCATATGCAATAATGTCTCATTATTACATAATAGAATTTTTTTTTATAAAAGTCAGGGCCTATATCTGGTACGATAAACGAAACTGAGCGAGAAGTCAGAAAAATAGACATTTGAATTTTAACATCCAAGATCTAGAGAAACTAGAGTAAGTGGCCTGGAGACCTAACTAACCCATATTTTGTGAAACATCTTTGGTCTTTTCCCGAGTTCAAAAGTGAGCTTATAAAAAAGGTAGGTTAGCATTGACATTTTGCAGCCAAATTTTAAACTTAGGGGGAGTAGGGACTCCACCCACATTAGTCAAAATAAAAAGGAGCCAAATACACATTTAACAGTTCTTAGGGTGCAATATATTGGGAAGATAAGATGAAAGTACTGATCTCTACCAACAAATTATAGACAAAGGGGACAGAATTTTATATTTCCACTATTGTAAAACGTGGTGTTGGTTCCCACCATCCCAAAGTAAGTGAAAAAAAGAAGAAGAAGAGCATCCCCCTAGAAAGAGTGGGACTTTAAAAAAGGCAAATTCGACCACCAACAATCAGTATAAAACTAATATTTATTGATGCATCTTAAATTAAAAATTGTCCACAGTATTTACTATTTAGACTTTTTTTTTTTTAAAAAAGGTTACATGACCATTATAGACATCTTGCATGTGAATACATTTCCACACAATATAGAAATTGTCTCTGGTAACCAGATGCGTTTCAGGCCCACGCCTTTCCTCAGGGGTATTTTACAGAAGAAATGTGTAATCAATAATATTCACCAAGAAAATTACATGGTGCAGACATGTAGGTACTTAAAAATAAATCACTGCTCCTGCCTGGACTGATTCCTCATGTCCTGCGAGTAACCCACCTGGTAGTAATATCACAACTATAGAGCAGTTTCCTGCTGTCATCAGTCCCTGTGTGCCTGCAAGGATTAATGACAGCAGGAAACTGCTCCATAGTGGGGTTACTCACAGGACATGAGGAGTTATTCTTGATCCAACTGAGAGGTTTTACAAGTACCTTAAAAATACACTTTTCTCCTGCAAAATCCCCCTGAGGAAAGGCATGGACCTGAAAAAATAAAAAATGGTCAGGACAGTACATATATTCCCCCAAAGTACCCTTTTTTTTTGGGGGGGGGGGAGAAACCAGGCCAAGGTATTTAGTAAGAGGCAAGGTTTTTGAAGTTTTATTTTTTCATTTTACAAAAAAAATTACAAGTAACAATTTTTTTTTTTTTTTAAAGAAACAAACATACTGTTACCAGTGCAGTACAGCGTCATCATATAAAATTTAACACACACACTGTGACCAGAGCAATATCATGTTACCATAGTTACATTATACAACTCTGGGGAAGTGATCGGGATTTTTTTTTTTTGAACACACATTATGATTGCTTATAGCAGTGAATTACATTGCTACAAGCAAGCATTTTACCGAATTAAACGGATTCAGATTGTTTTGTTGTGATTAGCCGTGATTGGTCAAAGCCAACAAAATGGTACAGATGGGCTGCGAATTGGCCCTGTCTGTACCATGTGATCAAATTGACCAATCACAGCAAGCAACTCAATTAAACAATGGATGGCATGAAAGGAAGCCATCCACTGTTTACAACCGTTATGTGACTTGCTTTGATTGGCCACAGCAATCACATGGTACCGGCAGCGAACCATATCAGTCATTGGCTGTGCCCGGTGGACACAGTCGGTGACAGATTGTGGAGCTGCGCAGCCTCGAGACCGGCGCCATCTGAGAGGACGTCATATGACATCCACTCATAAGGACGGATGTGTGGTAATATTGTAACCATGTGCTCACTATGACCAATCATAGCGATCACGATGATACCCCAGCCGCTCACAGCGACCAGGTACCAATCACCATGATCCGCTGTGTACACCAGACACAGCGGTCATGGGTTCGGGGAACGTCAGTGCCCTTGGGCTCAGTAAAGTACCAGTACATCGCTGAGCCTGCCCCCTGCTCACAGTATAACTGAGCAGGTCAGCAAGTGGTTAAACACATTCCACATAAAAATAGGATTTTTTTACTTACCGTAAAATCCATTTCTCCGAGTTCATTGACAGACACAGCCTTCTTAATTCAGAACCATTGGGTTATATAGCCTCCATTAGGAGTAGGACTAGGCAGAACAAAAATAAAAACACCACCTGGCTACGCCCATGGGCCGTCCTCAGCCAGTATATAACCCCTCCCTGCTCTAGGTATTCAGTTTAGTAGCAAGCAGTAATAGAAGTATAAATAAAGAAATAAATTCCATAGGAGGGATGGGTGCTGTGTGTCAATGAACTCACAGAAATGGATTTTACGGTAAGTAAAAAATCTTATTTTCTCATTCGTTCATTGACAGACACAGCCTTCTTAATTCAGAACCATTGGGACGCCCCAAAGCAGTGCAAAACATGGAGGGGTGGGACAACGAGAAATCCCAAGGCTAACACAAGAGCCAACCAGGTAACAAGAGCTTCACCCAGGACAAGCTGGAACCCAACCTGAACGCTACCCCTTCAAGAGGGAATAGACCCTCTAAACAGCAGCATGCAAAACTTGCAGCCAAAAGAGGCATCTGCAGATGCCAAACCATCCCTTCACAGAACTTGTGAAAAAAAGTACACCGACGGACGACCAGTGGCCTTTTTGCAACTTGCGCAGACGCCTGATGACAGAAGGCCCAAGAAGCACTAAGCACCCAAGAAGCATACGCCGTAACAGGGAAAGGAGGAACCCAATCCCTGATAGAATAGCCCAGAGGCATCATCTGTTCGATCCATCCAGAAAAAAGGTTGCAGAAGAAGCAGACAGCCCCTTCCATGGCCCAACTGAGTACAGTGAACCTGCCCTTCAGACAGACTCATTGGCTGGCAAATACACCCGAATCCCCCAAAAACACATTCAGGGCAGATAAGGCAAAATTCCTTGGGATGTGCTGACCAGGGACACAAGAAAGGCAACAGAATGTCCTTATTCAAATGGAAATCCAAGGACGGAACTATGGAAAAAAAGGGCGAATCACCCCCTTAACCTGGGGAAGGTGGCTGACAAGAGAACGCCCCCATTTTCGACACCCTGGGAGCAGAGGTGATTGTCACCAAGAGGCCACCTTCCAGACAGAGTAAGCAGTGGACTCTCCCGAATATTTCAAGCGATAAATATAGAGGCTTTTGGAGAGCCAAAATCACCAAGCTCAGATCCCACGGCGGTAAGAAGAAATCGCACTGATGGAACCAGACGTCTAACCCCTTGAACAGACAGTACGCACTAGGGAGTGCGAGACCAGGGGACACTGAAGAAGACCACCCAGGCCGACACCTGGCCTTTGATGGCACTCAAGGCCCTTTTCTGCTCATCCCCTCCGTAAATGGGAGGTCGGAATCGGAGCCACCTAGAAAGAAGGGGGAAGAATGCCCGGTGACTCACACCAGGATATATGCGCTTTCCACATCCGGAGGTAAAAACCTCCTAGAAGGTAGACTCCCTAGCCAGCAGCAGTGTTGAAACTGCAGCACCCGGCTCATCACAGCCCCATCCGGAGTCAATAAAATGACCGGAATCCCTGCAGTCGTGATCCTGCACAAAAAGCAGCAGCGGAAGCTGGACAGGCGGTAATGCATAGAGTAGGGTCACCAGAAGATCCTGCGATCTTGCCAGAAACCTTGGTACCGTCCTGCAGAGCCAAAACACAAAACCGATCTACCTCAGGAGTGCCCCAGCGGAGACAAATCTGATGAAACATGGCCCAGTGAAGGGCCCACCTCGTGGTCCAACCCTAGCCAACTGAGGTATCCATCCGTCTGACAGTGTTCCACTCCTGGAAAACGTACACCAGAAAGGGCCAGAACGAGATGCTCTGCCCACCGGAGGATACTGGCAACAGCCAGGGCTGCCAACAGCCCATTTGGCCCGCCCTGGTGAAGGACATAAGCCACCGCCGTGGCCTTGTCCGAGTGGATCCGTACCAGGAGCCCCCAAAGTCGATACGTCCCTGATCCAGAACTAGTCTGATCACTTAAAGTTTCAGGATATTATTATTTCGGTAGTCTGGATTCCACCAACGTCCAACGACCCTGAGCAGAGCTCAGTCCCAGGACATCTCCCGACCCGGACAGCCGGTCCTTGGTGGCCACCCAGTTCAATACCACGGGAAAAGAACCGGAAAGCAAAGCCACCCAACTAGGGAACCTCTGGTTTCCTGACAGCCAAAAAACGATTGTCCCGAGACCTTGGGTATTTGTCCCCTTTTGCCGGGATCGGCCCGAAGGGAGCCTGTATGGAACTGTGCAAATGGAAATTGCTTTAAAAAAAAAAAGAAGATGTCATCGGACTCCACACTCACAAGCAGATCCGCAGAGGAGCCCCCTGTCGGACAGCAAATAAAAAACGCAGCATGCAACTTTTGGAGTTTTGTCCAGGAGAAGCAAAACGCTGACCAGAACTGAAGCCCGGGTTAGGTTCCGATAATCCAACATTCTGGCAGGGCCAAAGCAGACCTTCGATGGTATAGACGCCAACTGAAATCATTCAAGGTCTGTATAGGAACTACGTTGCTCCTCGGGGTAATCGAGGAGAGAGAAGATCATCTAGGCAGCCCAGGACCGCAAACCCCCACTGACGTAACCACGCCAGATCTGGAGCCAACACTTCGTAAACACCCGAGGAGTGGTGGCCAGACCCAAAAGGGCAACACCACACGCTCATAATGCGCTGCACCCACAGCAAAACGAAGAAAGTGCTGGAGTTGGGCACATAACAGAATGCGTAAACAAGCATTCGTGATGTTGATAGAAATCAGAAAGTCCCCATGATGGAGTGCCACCGCAGTGCGGACGGACTCCATCCTGAACTACTGTACCTACACAAGGCAGGTCAGGGCCTTGAGGTCCAGAAGTAGATGTACCATGCCCTCTATCCTTTAGACTGTGAACAGGTTTGAATAAAACCCCTGAAAAACTGTTCTCAGCACGGGAACCGGAACAATCACACTCTGCAGCAATGGGGCATGCACAATCTGAAAAAATATTGTAACCAGACAAAAAAAACAGGACGCGACATGATGGCATTCAGGGTAGCCCCCCCCCAAACACGTCCAAGCACCCCTGAGAAAAAAACAGCGCTCAGCAACCAGGGGAACTGCGGTCATAGGGGACAACTTCAGCGCCCAGATCAACAGGGCCGCCAATGCAGGGGGATTCTGCACCCCCTTCAAGTATGTCAGCTGGACCTATAAAAAGCCAGAGATTCCTCTATTGGAACCCTGGCTGCCTTGAGCAGCCTAGAGACAGGGGAGTCCACTACTGGGGACTGTCCCCTTCCAAGGGAGGGACCTCCCAAAAAAAAAAGGAACCTTACAGCAAGCGCTTTTGGACACTCCCAGTCCCAATGGACAAATTTGTCAAAATAAGAGGGAGAAGGGAACAATTTTGCCACGGAAGACGGCTCACTACTGCAGCCCCCCCCCCCCCAACAGGGGCCACAGACCGGGACCCCTCACAGGAGCCACCGACCACCACCAAGCCACCCCTCTGGTACGGAGGCAGCCACAAGACCTAGCAGGCCGCGACCCGGTAGTCCTCCACAAAAGCCGGGGACTAAATTTCTGGCTGAGCCCTGAAAAGGCACCCGGTCAGTAGGCCGCAAAGGCGCGGCCTAAATTTACAGACGCTGGCCGCGAGTGCGTGGCCCGCGGGAGGATCGGACCCGCTCCGAGCCGGTAGGCCGCGGCCTAAATTTTCGGCCACCGACCGCGAGGACCGGCCCGATACGCCGATAGACCGCCTCGAGCCTGTAGGCCCAAAGACCGCAGCCTCAATTTTCCACTGTCGGCCGTGAGAACGTGGGGGGGCGGACCAGCCCAATCCACCGGTAGGCCACAAAGCCGCGGCCTAAATTTTTGGCCACCGGCCACGAGTGCTCGGCCCCCGGGGGGACCTGACCGCTCCGAGCCGGTAGGCCGCGAGTACGCGGAGGGCCCGGACCGTCCAAGCTGGTAGGCCGCAAAGCCTGAATTGCGAGACCTCCTATCACCCGCCTCCGAGGCCCATCAGATACCCCCCAGTAAGAAGTGACATCAAGATGAAGTGACATATTTGTCACGACGCTGTTGTTTTGAGTCCAGACTAGCCCCGCTTGCTCCTCTCCTTTCCCTCTGAATGAGCACCTCCGCACCATTATATTGCCATCCTACTAAAGACAGATAGGGACGGTCTGTTTTGGTCCCCAGAGGCTCAATTGGGAAGTACACAGGCTTCTACTGCTCCAGACAACACAGTGTGTCGGCTCCAGGCAAACGTCTACTGCTACGCACGCTATAGCGGTAACACGTGACCTGACGGAGAGACGCCGTCTACACAGCAGATCTACACAAGCCCAAATGATCCTCGCTTCCAGCAGCAGCACCACGTCAGCTACACTGCTCGGAGACTTCCTCTCACCCCAGCAGCCACGGCCATACAAAGACCCTACAGTCAGCAAGATCGCCGGTCTTATGCCATGGATGGGTAAGCCAGCCAATCATTATATGGTCACCATATTCTATGCAATCTAACTACACCATATCTGGCGTGCATTGGGGTCTATTTACAGTGCCTTTTCAGAGACTGCCGACAACAGATCTTCCCCTACAGGAGCTCTATGTGATACCTTGACGTGCAATATGATAGGTGCTCATTGATTAGGCATATATTCTTCGCCATTTTCTTTACTATCAATTACAAGCACATCCTCAGGTACATAGAGTCTGCTACATATCTGTTGAACACTGTTAAATCTCAACCATATCAGCTTGATACAAGTTCAGGATTGGACTTTGATCTAAGAAGCTACTTATCTGTAGCAGTTACCACCATATGTTTCTGTTTGATCTGTTTGTTTAGCCAGCAGTGATCATCATTTACAGTTGTTATTTCATGTAGCATGATTAGTAGGCCTTTATAGAACACATCAATTATGTCCGGACATTGAATGCTCATTCTAAGCCAGGCTAAGGGAGTAGTAGAGCAGGTGGCCCTAGTCCACTCTGGTCATCATTTTAATTCTTTTCAACAGTGCACTGTGTTAAGTTTTTTCCATGTCTATATTCTTTTATCCTAGTGTGTCATTATACGTGAGAAACCTTTCTCCTTTATGTTTCTATGTATTTTATTAGGATGACATGTGTTCAATTAGCATTCAACAATAAAGTCTTTTCTATTTTTTCAATACCAATTGAATAGTGGTTGATTCACCGTATAACCATCTCATTGGGCCTTGTCCCAATTCCCTTCCCTTTCCCCTGCATTTTTTCCAGTTGATATTTGGTTAGGAGGATCCCGTCCTTTATCAGACGCATCTATCCTTTGGTATTAATTATTTATATTGGCTCTATGTGAATCAGGCATACCCCTCTTTCCCCCTGTTTCATATACCCCCCAGTAACAACCCCGAGGGTGGAAAAGGACTGTGTGTCTAACAAGCCCCTAGGCCGGAAGCCCGGTCCTCACCCGGGAAGGAGGGGGTAAGGGGGGGTAGAGGAGAACCCCGGAAGGCCCGACTGCCCCAGGGAGTACCCACGCCCCCCACCCCTCCAAGAAAGGAGAGGCAGGGGGCCCCCTACTTACCGCTCCAGCGAATTGCGCGGGTAACGCTCCCAGACAGATCCTCCTTCGCCACCGAAGTGGAGGGACTGTCGGCCATGGTGACACTGACTCAGATGGCAGTAGCCTGGTCATATGTGCCCCTGCAGGGCGGCTAGCCTGCCTGCCGGCTGGCCACCCCAGTCCAGAATGGGGCTGGTCGCGACCGACCTAGCGCATAGCTGAGGTCTGCACGCCCTCGCTGGCCAGACTGGGGGGACCCTCTGGATCTAAAGTATCCAGTCCGTCGCCCAGCTCGGCAGTTGATTGTAGATCTCTCCTGAAAAAATCCAGGAAAAAAGAAAAATTCCCAGGACTAGAGATCCCAGCAGGGAACTAGGTCCTTACTCCTGAAACTAGGCAGAAAAAAAATGAATACCTAGAGCAGGGAGGGGGTTATATACTGGCTGAATAAACAAATTGCGTGAAGATATGCAGAGGTTGAGAGGTAGTTCCATGGCCACCAAGATAAGAGAAGATCGCTCCTTGAGGGATACGCCAAATAAAGATGGACACCCCTACCAGAAAAGGTGGACCTCCTGTATTAGCAAGGTAATACGGGCCTGCAGATATACCCCAAGACTCGCAGAGGGTTATCGCGGATGTGGATGTCACACCGCTCCTACCGTCTTTCTTACTCCTCACGTTGAACATCCATGTCCAAAAAAAAGAGGATCCTTCCCTCTGATGGAAAATGGAGCTCACTCCCTGACTCGAGCTCAACGTGTAGGGGGAAAAAAATAAAAATAAAAAAAAAATAAAGAAAGGAGTACTTACACCTTTTATAAAATAAACCAAGTTAGTTTTAAAGGATAAGTCACAAGGGCCCTTTGAAAACGTCACGTGTGACGAAACATGTCAGGGCAGAGTTACGCACTGACGTCACCGCATTCCACGTGACCCCGGAAGCACGGGTGTTCGCAAATACATTTATATTGCCGGCTTTTTTATCTTTTGTTACTATTGTATGGACCTTGTGACTTACACCTTTTTATGAAATAAACCAAGTAAGTTTTAAAGGATAACGCACTATCTGGAGTACTCCTTTCTTTTTTTTCCCCTACACGTTGAGCTTGAGTCAGGGAGTGAGCTCCATTTTCCATCAGAGTGAAGGATCCTCTTTTTTTGGACACAGATGTTCAACGTGAGGAGTAAGAAAGACGGTAGGTGCTGTGTGACATCCACATCCGAGATACCCCAAGACCCCACAGAGGGTTATATCTGCAGGCCCGTATGACCCAATACAGGAGGTCCACCTTTTCTGGTAAGGGTGTCCATCTTTATTTGGTGTATCCCTCAAGGAGTAATCCTCTCTTATCTTGGTGGTGGTGGAACTACCTCTCAACCTCTGCATATCTTCAAGCAATTTGTTTATTTTTTCCATGTGAGATTTGGACTTAATATTTATATAATTTGGACAATTTCCCCCCCCCCCTTTTTTTGTGTCTTTTGTTTTTATTGTTTATTTAGTATTATTTAGACCCTTATTGTCTGCACATGCAATTTATATTATCACCCATTCATTCCACTCTAGATTCATTTACATATACAGGTTTTGATGCACTGTTTATTATTAGCGCGACTTCTTCCCTCCCCATTCTTATATTGTATTCACATGAGTATCGCATCTTTTTAGATGTTGCAGCTTTTTTTCAATTATTATTCACTACATTTACTTTTAGCGCGGTATAGGCCCCTTTATTACACTTATATACTGGTTGAGGACTGCCCATGGGCGTAGGAAGGTGTTTTTTTCTTTTTGTTCTGCCTAGTCCTACTCCCAATGGAGGCTATATAACCCAATGGTTCTGAATTAAGAAGGCTGTGTCTGTCAATGAACGAATGAGAAATCACAAATTTACACCTGACTTGACATTGAATTAGTACAGGCTTTCAGGTTTTGCATGGTAAAATACCATATTTCTAGAGAGCATTACAAACTTCAGGGGACCGCCTTACCCTTTATTTTGAAATTTATAATTAGGAGGTCAACAACCAAGTTCAACCTTTCAGGGATGATAAATTACCTGGTGCTGTCCCAAGCCAAGGGCAGGACTCTGCAGTTGCTGGATTGTAGCTTCATCAAAATAACCGTTCTTTTCCCAAAGCTGAAGCAACTGTAGATGAAAAAGATCACACAACTAACCATGTGCTGCATCAACCCTTATAATGATTATAAATAAAATCAGTTGTGAGTGATCTTAGTCTTTTAGTTTAAGTCTATGTCTATCTTAAGGATGCTTTCCTCTACATGAAGATTTTGGTGTAATTTGTAACTTAAAAAAAAAAAAATGAATTTAAAAAACAAAACAAAAACAAAACATCATATTGCTGGTCACTATAGCGATATACAAAAAAAGGGATAATCCAAGGGTTTCTACATTTATAAAAAAAATAAAAATAAAAAAAACACACAGACACACGTAGTCTGTGCAATAAAAAAGGGTCTCTTTGGCTGATTTTAAAAAGCTGGAGAGAATGTACGGGAATCAAAAGTTGAGTTGTTGCCATATTTATAAGAATTGTTTATTCTCAACAAGAAAGCCATCTGTTCCAAATGCCTATTATTGGCATGCACTTTCATATAGTTGGGAGAAAAATAAGGATTTTAGCATCTAAAAATTGTCAGGCAAGATCAGAAACCCAAAGCGTTATATTCACCTGGGGCAGTGGACTTTTAAAAGCATTTGGAGTAAAAAATGTAGTAAAGGGGAGGGGGGTATATTCAGTGGATTTTGTAGCAATCTAAATCTCCATGTTTTAATAATGTTATATATTAGTGCAGCCTTTTTCTTATTTATTACTTGGATTTTGATCATTTACTGTATTCTTATCAAAATAGAGGCATCTGCCTGAGCCCAGTACTGATGACACTTAAACCCCTATAACAATGCTGCAATCAGGGTGACCAAAAACTTAAATATTTATTAGCTGTCATTTTTTTCCTCCTCCAGCAGCCCAGAGTGTAAATTTATCAGTCTTGTGGACAGAGGATATATCAGCCTCCATAGGAGATGAATACACTTAGCTGACATTACTGCCCTGAGAAGTTAAAGTGGTTGTTAATCATGCTGGTTCCCCAATGACAGCTGCTGCCTGCATTTTATTTTTAAAAAAATGCCTCCTTTATAGGGTTTCAGAGCGGTTCCCTGTGATCACATCACTGGCTGGCTCTCTTCTCTGCCCGGCTGACAGATGCAGTGCCTAAATGGAGGAAAACGAGGGAGAAGGAGGGAAAGGAGGAAGGGAGGGAGGAGGCGGCCAATCACGGGATCGTGGGAAGCCGTTCTGAAACCCGGTAAGGGAGGCATTTTTTAAATAAAACACAGTGACAGGAGCAGCTGTCATTAGGGAACCAGCAGGATTATTGAACTTTTAAAACAGTTATGAGAGGCAGGAGCGGAGGGGGTGGGCACAGGAGGACAGAGGAGAGAGTGGATGACAGAGGCACGTAAAAGTGTCAGGGCTCAGCAGCCATGATGAACCGTGATCAGTTTACAAAGTGGAGTGTCGAAATTGGTAGAATCAGTCAGGCATTACAGGTGATACAGGGGGCCAAATGACAGAGCACAAGCACTGTGCTGTTACATACGCTTTAAAAGGAGCAGGATCAATTTTTGTTTGGGGTTAACAAACGCTTTAAAAATACGTGTGTAAATTGAGGAGCAAACCTGTCACTGAGGGGTAAAGCTGCACTAATATAGTAAATTAAGATTCGTAGACAAAGTCATTTCTATCTGCTCATGATTCCCCCCTGCTCCCATCAACAGTCAGCGCTATTGTGCCTTCCCAGCTGGCAGAACACAAGAACTACTGCCAACAACTACAACCGCCAGTAGTAAATACACGTTAAAAAATCCAACAGTCTGGTTGTGCCCAAGTCAATCAATGGATCGACTTCGGTACAACCAGCCTGCTCATAGATGGATTGAATCTCAGCCGATTCCTGTTGAACTAGCCAAGATTAGATCCATCTACAGTGAGGGAATAAAGTATTTGGTCCCCTGCTGATTTTGTACGTTTGCCCACTGACAAAGAAATGACCAGTCTATAATTTTAATGGTAGGTTTAGTTTAACAGCGAGAGACAAAACAATCCTGAAAAATGCATTTAAAAAAAAAGTTAGAAATTGATTTGCATTTTAACGAGTGAAAAAAGTATTTGACCCCTTGGCAAACCATGGCTTGGTACTTGGTGGCAAAACCCTTGCTGGCAATCACAGGTCAGATGTTTCTTGTAGTTGGCCACCAGGTTTGCACACATCTCAGGAGGGATTTTGTCCCACTCCTCTTTGCAGATCCTCTCCAAGTCATTAAGGTTTCAAGGCTGACTTTTAGCAACTCAAACCTTCAGCTCCCTCCACATATTTTCTATGGAATTAAAATGTCAGGAGAGTGGCTAGACCACTCCAGGACCTTAACGACCGGCTCAAACCGATATACGTTGGCAGAATGGCACTCCTGCGCAAACTGGATAGCGCAGGATAGCGTTTGCGCGCCCATCGCGGGAGCGTGCCCTCTGCATTTCCCTGTTCTGCCTATAAACATGACAGATCTTCTGTTCCCTGTCATCGGGAACCGTGATCTCGCATCTCAGTGGTAGCCCATCCCCCCCTACAGTTATAAACAGGCTAATGGAACACATTTAACACCTTTATCAGCCCCTAGTGTTTAGCCCCTTCCCTACCAGTGACATTTATACAGTAATCAAGTTGCTATTTTTAGCTCTGATCGCTGTATAAATGTCAATGGTCCCAAAATAGCGTCAAAAGTGTCCGATCTGTCCACCGCAATCCCCCGCCATTACGAAAAAAAAAAAAAGCCATAAATATATCCCCTATTTTGTGGACGCTATAACTTTTGCACAAACCAATCAATATACACTGGATATTATAGCAAAATGTAAAATATAATGTTTAAAATTATCGGCCTTTTTTTGTTTATAGTGCCAAAAAAATTAGAAAATTGCAGGGGTGATCAAATACCACCAAAAGAAAGCTCTATTTTAAGGGGGTGGGGGGGAACGAACTGACATTTTGTTTGGGTACAGCGTTGCATGGCCGCGCAATTGTCAGTTAAAGTGACGCAGTAATGTAATCGCAAAAACCGGAGTTAGACTTACCGGTAACTCTTTTTCTAGGAGTCTTCCAGGACAGCCTCTGAGACATAGGACTCCTCCCTCCGGGACAGGAAACACACACACCCATTATCTTTAAAGGTGGTCCTCCAGGCCTCCCTCTTCAGTTTACCAAAGAACTACCGGAAGGCTCTGAAAGACATAACACACTAACACATCATTAGTACGTAACTCCAACACCTAGTCAATAGCAAACACCGGGTGGGAAAACCAGGCTGTCCTGGAAGACTCCTAGAAAAAGAGTTACCGGTAAGTCTAACTCCGGTTTTCTCCTTTCGTCTTCCAGGACAGCCTCTGAGATAAGCAAGGAACTTACTTTGTCAGGGCGGGACCACTGCCTGGAGGACCTTTCGTCCAAATGTCTGCTCCTTGTCAGACAACAAATCCAGACGGTAATGTCTTGCAAAAGTCGAATATGATGACCATGTTGCTGCCTTGCAGATGTCCTCCGGGGAGGCTCCGGCCCTCTCTGCCCAAGATGCTGAGACTGCCCTGGTAGAATGTGCCTTAACCAATGGTGCTTGTCTACCTTCTAACTGATAAGTTTCTAAAATCGCCATCCTTATCCATCGGGCAATGGTCGATTTAGATGCTCTATAACCTTTGCGGACCCCCGCAAAATCAACAAAAAGTGAATCTGAGATTCTGAAGCTCTTAGTGACTTCTAAATAAATTAAAAGACATCTTTTGACGTCTAACAAACTTAGAGATTCCTCCTCCTCTTCCTCTGAGGTGGGGCGAAACGTAGGTAGGACAATGTCCTGCGTTCTATGAAACATAGATGCTACTTTGGGGAGGAAACTAGGATCTGTCTTAAGTATAATCCTGTCCTCCAAAATTAACAAAAAAGGCTCTCGTATGGATGGAGCCTGTAGATCACTCACTCGTCTTGCTGATGTTAGCGCTGTCAAAAAAACAGTCTTGAGTACAATCCATTTCAGTAATGATTTCTCCAGGGGTTCAAACGGACTACCCGTAAGAGCCCTGAGAACCAAAGATAAATCCCAAGTGGGGCAGGTTGTAACCTTCACCGGCCTAGATCTCGCTAGAGCCTTGAAAAAATTTCTAACGAATTGATTTTGCTGTAGTGAAGTCTGGAGGAAAATACTCAAGGCAGCGGTCTGAACCTTTAGGGTACTAATAGACAGGCCTAGTTCCACACCTGCCTGGAGGAAATCCAGTACCTCTGGTATCCCAGGATGATCTAGTCCTTGCTCTCCCAGCCAGGAAAGAAATCTCTTCCATACCTTGGCATAGATAGCCCTGGTTACTGGCTTACGGCACTCCAGCAGAGTTCTAATCACTCTGTCTGAAAAGCCTTGAGCTTTTAGCAGTTGTTCCTCAGATACCAGGCTGTTAACTTTAGATTTTTTATCTGTGGGTAGAGAACCGGACCTTGGGATATCAGATCTTCCCTGACCGGAAGAGTCAATGGGGGATAAATGGCCAGTCTCTTTAGGTTGGCAAACCACGGCCTCTTTGGCCAGTATGGAGTAATTAGGATCAGGTCCGTAGATTCTGACAGGAATCTTTGAAGAACCGTGGCTATCAGCCTCACTGGAGGGAAGGCATAACACAGGTTGAACTGCCAAGGATTGGCGAAGGCGTCTATTCCTGTGGCCTGGTCCAATGGGTGGATAGAAAAGAACCGAGGCACCTTTTTGTTGTCCTCCGAGGCGAAGAGGTCCACCTCTGGCTGCCCCCAATGCTGCACAATCTCCATGAAGACCTCCCTGTTGAGGGACCACTCGTCTTGTCCTATGTGCTGACGACTTAGGAAGTCCGCCAGAGAATTCTGCAAGCCTTTTAGGTGAACTGCTGACAGAGAGGGCAGGTTCACCTCGGCCCAACATAGGATTCTGTTCGCTATGGCCTGCAGAGCTGGGCTCTTTGTGCCCCCCTGTCTGTTTATGTACGCGACAGCTGCCGCATTGTCGGTTCGCACCTGAAGGTGCTGGCCAACTATCTGGGACTGAAAGGTCTCTATAGCTCTGAGGATCGCCAGAAGTTCCCTCTGGTTTGAGGAACGCTGGGCCTCTATAGGAGACCAGGACCCCTGGGCTAGGTTTTATTCCAGATGGGCCCCCCAACCCCATGCACTGGCATCGGTAGTTATTACTATCGCCGTATGCCTGGCCCATGACAAACCCTTCTCCAGGTTGTGATGGGCTCGCCACCACCATAATGTCCTTTTGACCTTGGTGGAAAGGGGCATATTTGAATCCAGGCTCTCTTTTTTGCCATCCCAGTGGCTCAACATGAGACCCTGTAGAGGGCGCTGGTGCAGCCTTGCCCACGGAACAGCTGGGAAGCAGGACGACATCAACCCCAGAACTCTCATAACCTCCCTTATTGGGGCTGACAGGATAGAAGCGGGGCTACTGCCTGATCCACCTTCAGAATCTTCTCCCTGGGGAGAAAGACTTTCATCTCCACCGAAGAGATTCTGTATCCCAAGTAAAAGGACCTCCTGGGACGGGTCAGCAGAGATTTGTCTCGGTTGATCAACCACCCCAGAGACAGTAGGAAACTCTGGGCCTCCTGTAGGTCTTTCTCCAGTTGTTGAAAAGATGGGGCGACAAACAGGAGGTCGCCCAGGTAGGGGATCACTGTGATGGCTTTGACTCTCAGTGGAGCCAGGGCCTCTGCCAGAACCTTTGTAAAGATTCTCGGCGAGGAGGACAGACTGAAAGGGAGAGCTCGAAACTGGTAGTGCAGAACCTTTGTATCGATCTGCACTGCCAGCCTCAGGAATTTTTTAAATTTCTGATGTATGGGGATATGTAGATAGGCATCCCTGAGATCTACTGTGGCCATGAAACAGCCTGGGAACAGGAGGTTGGTCACAGAGAATATTGACTCCATCCTGAACCTCTTGTATGTTATAAATTTGTTCAGAGGACGAAGATTCAGGATTAACCTGAACTTCCCGGAAGGTTTCTTCACGACAAACACGTGTGAATACACTCCCATCCCTTGCTCCTCCAGGGGCACCTGAATAAGGACTCTTTGATCCATTAGATCTCCTAATAATAGACCCAAAGCCTTTGCTTTTTCCCGGTCTCTTGGCAGCTGGGTAAGCTGGAACATTGAAGGGGGAACAGAATCGAACTCCAATCTGTAACCGTTTCTTATTATGTCCAAAATGAACGGACTTGGAGTCGAATTGACCCATTGTGGGAGGAACTCCCCTAGTCTCCCTCCCACTGGGACACAGGAGTCACTGGGGTTTAGGGGTGGTTTGAGGAGGATTAAATAGGATTCCTCCTCTTCCACGTCCCTTATGGCCCGTCCAATGCTTCTTGGGACGGCCATCCCTTTCCTGTTGCCTGGGGCCACGAAAAAAATGTTTGTTCTCGTTTTTCTTTTTCTTTTCAGGAAAGGCCTTCTTCCTATCCTGAGTTCTTTCCAGAGCCTTATGTAGACCTGGTCCGAACAGATGGTCACCGGAAAAGGGTAACCCACACAGTTTAAGCTTAGAGGCAGGATCGCCAGACCATGTTTTTAGCCATACAGCCCTTCTGGCTGCGTTAACCAAAGCGGCAGATCTGGCTGCCAATTTTACCGACTCCGCGGAGGCATCTGCCAGAAAGCCTACTGCCTTAAATAGTAGGGGAAAAGATTTTAACAGCTGCTGTCTAGGTGTACCAGCAGCAATGTGAGATTGTAATTGTGTGAGCCAGCACTCCAGATTTCTGGCCACACAAGTGGCTGCTAGGGCCGGTTTCAACCCTATGGCAGAGGCATCCCAAGCCCTCTTTAGCAGCACATCTCCCCTCTTATCCATGGGATCCTTGAGCGACCCCAGATCATCGAAGGCCAAGTCTGTCCTTTTAGAGACCTAGGCTAACGGTGCATCCAACTTTGGAATCTTATTCCATGGATGAGAAGCATCTGCTTCAAAGGGGAACCTCCGCTTGAGGTTACCAGAAAAGAAGGGCCTCTTTTCCGGCTGCTCCCACTCCAGCAAAATCGACTCAATCAGAGTTTTATGAACAGGAAACACCCTGGCTTTCTGTGCACCAGACCCCTGATACATTAGGTCGTGCTTTGAAAGTTGGACTTGCTCCTCACGAATTTCTAACGTGTCGTAAATCGCCTTCAACAAATCTCCCACATCATCCAGGGATAGTTTGTATCTGGCCCCCCTGGAGGAATCATCCTCCTCCTCAGAGCCGGACGCTGAATCCGCCTGAGAAGAGGCAAGCGATCTAGGTACCCTCTCCCTAACCGTCACCTCCTCCTCCTGACTGGGCTCAGACAGGGAGGGTGTACTGGCTGCTCTATATAGGGAAGTAGAGGGACCCTGCACCCTATCCATCATTCCTTTAAATTATTGGAATGTGGATGCTAGCTCGTCTTTAACCGAAGCCAGGATCTTGTGACACTCTGCCACAGAATTATCCTTAACGAGACTGCTGACACAATCAGGGCATAGAGGCTTCTCCCAGTTAGAGCCTAACTTAGCCCCACAAATGGCACACTTTTTCCTAGGCGGCTGCATATGAGTCTTGTCCTGGGCTTTGACCTGAAAGTCAAACAAAAGAAAAGGACAAGAAATTTCCATCAATATGCTACCCTGACCCACACCACCACTGTGCTCGAGTCAGCCTAGGAAGTGCCCCCCCCCCTCACCAGAAGGTTCTCCACCCAGGGAGGGGAATATAGGGTCCAATACCCTGGCCCCCCAGTGTAAGGAATGGTCCACCCTCACCACCTTACCTGAGAGGCACCGGAGCCTGATGAACCGGAGTCTACGACCTGAACAGGTGTCTCCATGGTCCCGGGTGCTTTGCGCGGCCTCGCCGAGTCTATCACCGCTCCGGTAACGCCTGGCAATCCTCCGCTGCGCCTAAGAGACTGGAACCATGTCTCCAGGCGCCCCTTGATGACGCGGTTCCGCCGGAAGTCTCATCACTTCCGCCCGCTGGAACGCAGAAGCCCCGCCCCCCGCGCGCTGTACCCGGAAGTGTCGGCCGAATCGGCATGGCCAGCCGAGCGTCTCTCGCCCGTCCGCCAGGACACAACCTCGTTCAGGTACAGGCAGACAGGGGGACTGGGTCCAAGCCATCCAGGGTCCAGCTCTCTCAGAGCTTAATGGCAGCGGTGGAGCCGGCAACCACGCTCTTCCCCGATAGGACAGAGGGGTGCCCAGGCAGAGGAGAGTCCCTGCCAGGGGCTCTTCCCAGGACAGTCCTGAGACATGGAGCTCCTTAGGTTCCTTATGCGTGCTCCTTCCCGTCCGGCAGGAAACACAATAACTGAAGAGGGAGGCCTGGAGGACCACCTTTAAAGATAATGGGTGTGTGTGTTTCCTGTCCCGGAGGGAGGAGCCCTATGTCTCAGAGGCTGTCCTGGAAGACGAAAGGAGAAAAATGGCCTGGATATTAAGGGGGTAAAACCTTCCGGTCCTTAAGTGGTTAATGTGCTTCTTCTTGAGCCACTCTTTTGTTGCCTTGGCCTTTTGTGTTTTGGGTCATTGTCATTCTGGAATACCTATCCATGACCCATTTAACTACTTGCTTACTGGGCACTTAAACCCCCTTCCTGCCCAGGCCAATTTTCAGCTTTCAGCGCGGTCACGATTTAAATGACAATTGCGCGGTCGTGCGACGTGACTCCCAAACAAAATTGACGTCCTTTTTTTCCCACAAATAGAGCTCTCTTTTGGTGGTATTTGATCACCCCTGCGGTTTTTATTTTTTGCGCTATAAACAAAAAAAGAGCGACGATTTTGAAAAAAAACATAATATTTTTTTCCCTTAGTTTAGTCCGATACGTATTCTTCTACATATTTTTGGTTAAAAAAAAAAAAAAAATTGCAATAAGCGTTTATTGATTGGTTTGCGCAAAAGTTAAAGCGTCTACAAAATAGGGCATAGTTTTAGAGCGATTTTTATTGTGACTGCGACATTATGGCAGACACATCGGACACTTTTGACACCATTGTCATTGATACAGCGATCAGTGCTATTAAAATGCACTGGTTACTGTAAAAATGACACTGGCAGGGAAGGGGTTAACCACTAGGGGGGCGAGGAAGGGGTTAAATGTGTGCCCTGGGAGTGATTACTACTGTGTGGGGGAGGGGACCGATCTGTGTCCCTATGTACAAGGGACACAGCATCGGTCTCCTCTCCCTGACAGGACGTGGATCTCTGTATTTACACACAGAGATCCACGTCCCTGCTCTGTGTACACGCCGATCGCGGGTACCTGATGGACATAGCGGCCACCAGGCACACGCATCGGCATCTCAGTGATGCGCCGGGCTCGCGCGCGCCCCCCAGTGGCCGAAATAGCCGAGGACGTCTATTGACGTCCTCCCGGATTTTTAGATCCACCTTGAGGCAGTCATTTGTCAATGGCCCGGATCTGAAGAGGCCAACAATGCCCTGGCTGAGGGAAGGAGGTTCTCACCCAAAATTTGACAGTACATTGCCCCGTCCATTGTCCCTTTGATGTAGTAAAGTTGTCATGTCCCCTAAGCAGAAAAGCACCCCCCAAAGCATAAGGTTTCTACCTCCATGTTTGATGGTGTTCTCGGGGTCATAGGCAGCATTCCTCCTCCTCCAAATACAAGTTGAGTTGATGCCAAAGAGCTCTATTTTGGTCTCATCTGACCACAAAACTTTCACCCAGTTCTCCTCTGAATCATTTAGATGTTCATTAGCAAACTTCAGACAGGCCTGTACATGTGCTTTCTTGAGCAGGGGGACCTTGCGGGCGCTTCAGGATTTCAGTCCTTCACAGCGTAGTGTGTTACCAATTGTTTTCTTGATAACTATGGTCCCAGCTGCCTTGGGATCATGGACAAGATTCTCCTGTGTAGTTCTGGGCCGATTCCTCACTGTTCTCATGATCATTGAAACTCCATGAGGTTAGAGCTTGCATGGAGCCACTAACCGAGGGAGATTAAGTTATTTTGTGTTTCTTCCATTTGCAAATAATTGCACCAACTGTTATCACCCTCTCACCAAACTGCTTGGTCTTGTAACCAATTCCAGACTTGTGTAGGTCTACAATCTTGTCCCTGACATCCTTGAAAAGCTCTTTTTGGTCTTGGACACGGTGGAGCAATTGGAATCCGATTGTGTGGACATGTGTTTTTTTATACAGGTAACAAGCTGAGATTAGGAGCACTCCCTTTAAGAGAGTGCTCCTAATCTCATATTGTTACCTGTATAGAAGACACCTGGGAGCCACAAATCTTGCTGATTGATAGGGGATCAAATACTTATTTCACTCACTAAAATTCAAATCAATTTATAACTTTTTTGAAATGCGTTTTTTTGGATGGTCTGACTGTTAAAATAAACCTACCATTAAAAATTATAGACTGATCATTTGTCAGTGGACAAACGTACAAAATCAGCAGGGGATCAAATACTTTTTTCCCTCACTGTATGACCAGCTTAACTCGCTCTGCCCAACCAGCTATGCAGAGACTTTATCTGAATACAATTCGTGGACAGTGACAGCATTCTTGTGTTTAGAGCCAGGATCTAAAGTTGGACCAAGCCCTGCTTTTTGTCATAACTTACAACTTAGCACAGTGGGGAAGTTGTAAACAAGCATTACTGCGACAGCTTGGGTACCAAAATACTTACACGTGCAATCTTCTGCTGCTTGTCTTCTTCCACTGCTAGGAAACTGGTACAGTAAATAGGAACCACTACTTTCTGAAGAGCTGCCAAAAGCTCACGCGCTTGCTTTCTCTGACTGTGAGCAAAATAAATACAACTATATAAGTAATGCATTTTCTTAAAGCATAAAAGCGACAGGTTTACATAAATCTCCCATAGAGCATCAGGAGCCAAAGGAAATACCGTATTTATCGGCGTATAACACGCACAGGCGTATAACACGCACCCTAACTTTAACAAGGAGGTTTCAGGAAAAAAAACTTACAACAGCCCCCTGCGTATAACACGCAGGCACAGTTTACCCTCTATTTTCAGGGTAAAAAAGTGAGTGTTATACGCCAATAAATACAGTACCTGCACTTCGGGGGATGGGGCATTCTGTTATAAAACCCTGTATACCTAGGACAGGATACAACACTAGCAAACTATAAACATACCTAGATACCAGAGTTTCCGACCCCTGCCCTTTACCTCTGAAGTCAAAAAAAACGGAGCTGAAGACTATCCAAGAGGAAAATCATTATGTTTGTAGTCATGCTCCAATCTGGTAAAATACCTGGGGTCGACGGACAACGCACAGAATTTTTTAAAATCCACATTAATAATTCAGCCCCTTGAATGTTACATATGCTCAGTGTCACTAGCGCAGAAACTCTTGACCTTTTCTATGTTGGAAGCATTCGTGGTGGTGATTCCGAAACCTTGCAAGAACCTGGACCTGAGTTACTTCTACTGTGCAATCTAACTTCCAAATGCAGATGCTAAGACACCAATTAAAAATATTAAATTGTTTGAAGTTGGTTTTTACAACTCTGGAACATGGAGACCAGTCAAGTTTTATTCCGGGTAAAAGGAACAGATATTAACTTAAAGTGTTTGTTAACCTAATTTTTTTTTATATATAATAATATTGGATCCTGTTCCCTTAAAACATGATATACAGCTCAGTGATTGTGCTGTGTAATTTGGCCCCCTATATCATCTGAAATACCTGGCTGATCCTGCCTGGCTATGCCCTCTGTAAACTGACTGTTAATCATGGCTGCTGAGCCCCAACACTGGTCAGTTTACCTTAGGGTTCTCCCGATACTAGCATCGGTAACGATACAAAGCATATGCCTGAGTACTTGTACTCGGGCAAATGCTCCGATGCTTCACCAGATACCTGGGCAGTCAGGGATGATCGGTGCGGCGGGGGGAGTTACACGCACCGATCACCCCTGTATAGATTTCACTAAAGTCTGAAATCCGCTTTTCCCCCGGACCCCCCCCCCTCCCGTCAGCTGATTTCGTGAAATCTATACAGCAGTGATCGGTACTTGCTTGTAACTGCCCCACCGCTGACTGTCCCCGTATTCCCCCAACAGGGCTAAAAAAAATAAAGAATTGCAATAAATAAAAATTTAAACAAAAAAACAAAACACCGACACCATACGCACCTCCTCCCCTTTAAAAAAAAAAAAGAAAGCATTGTAAAATAATACCTACCGACACGTTCCACTGTCACATGACATAAAAAATAAAAGTATTGGTACTTGTACTCGGTCTTAAAAAAGTGGCATCGGGACAACCCTAGTTTACTTGCCTTCGTCATCCGCAGCACTCCTCTCTGCTCTCCCCCCTCTCCCCTCCCTGCCTGTCAGCTCTGTCCATTCTACGATCTTCCCCTCCTGCTGCTCTCATAACAACCTTGCAACAATCCCCTCTATGTTAAATAATGTCCCCAGTGCATTTTTTTATTTTTAAATGCTGATGTGTACCTGATTTCAGAAAGCCAATCAGCACTAATGTGACAGGCCGCCTCTCTCCTCCTGGCTGACGTCAGCGGGGGTTTCTGAGCCCAGGCCCGCTTTGCTGTCAGCTCGAGAGAGGAGAGGCAAGACCGGTCACGTGAGCACCGATCGGCGCTCTGAAATCAGGTATACAGCAGCATTTAAAAAAAAAAAAAAAAAAAATGGTTTTTTTTTAAAAATGCACTGGGGGGGGGGGGGGGGGGGGCGGGCGGGGTGTTTCATTATTTAACCACTTCAATACCATGCACTTACGCCCCTTGCTGCCCAGGACAATTTTCAGTGCTGTCACATTCTGAATGACAATTGCGCAGTCATGCAACACTGTACCCAAACTAAATTTTTATAAATTTGCTTCCCACAAATACAGCTTTATTTTGGTGGTATTTGATCACCTCTGCGGTTTTTCTTTTTTGCTAAACTAAAAAAGACCAAATTTTTTTTTTTTTAAATCGTTTTTTTTTTTTAGTTTGTCATAAAATTTTGTTTTCCCCTTTCACCGACGGGCACTGATGAGTTGGCACTGATATGTAGAATTGATGGGCACTGATAGCCAGCACCGATATGCGGCTGTGATGGGCACTGACAGGTGTTACTGCTGGGCAGTGATTGGCACTGTGGTGGGCACTGGTTGACAGGTGATTGATTATCAGCACAGCCCCCTGAAATGTAGCAATGTGCCGATTATCAGCACAGACATCCCCCTCTGACAGGGAGCGCTGTAGATCGGCGCTCCCTGTCAGCGCGAACCGAGGAATGCCGTTTACCAGAACTTCCTGGTTCACGCGATGATCAGCTGTGATTGGTCACAGCTGATCACGTGGTAAGAAGCCGCTGTCAGAGGCTTCTTATCACGATCGGAGATGCGGGGTGTCAGACTGACACACCGCACTCGCGACATGCCTCTACGGGCGCGCGCCGGCAGGTTATCCTGCTGGACGTCATATGACGCCCAGTCAGGATAACAGAACCACTTCCCGCACGTCAATATGTTATTGACCGGGCGGGAAGTTGTCAACATAGCAGAGGGGATTGTTGCAAGGTTGTTTGCATGGCTTAACCACTTTAAGATACTTGTTTAGCAATCTTTGGGTGACCTTCTCAGCTGGTGAAACAGGGGTGTTTGCCACCTTGGATATCAAAGAAGCATCCGATTCTGTTAAGTGAGAATACCTCTGGGCAGCACTATGCAAGTTTTGGTCATAATCTATAAAGTACACCCATTTATCCTGAACCCATAGCCTGCATACCCACTATTATTCTATGTCAGCACCATTTACAGAGGAACTAGGAAAGTTTGGCCTCTATCCCCATGGATTTGCGTTGGCACCGATACCTCTTTGTCATCTTTCCACAAGACGGAGTCTGTGCAAGGGTTAACTGTCAGCCCCCTGCAAGAAAAAAAAATTCCCTTTTCCGGCAATACTCGGCTATATTTCTGTAATAGTGCCAACTTTCTACAGTCAGTCCTGCAGATAGATCCCTGTGGCTCTTACTCTGGTCTAAGAAGCAGGCTGGAGATGTGTGCAGGTACCTGCAATACATGCCTAGTGCCGCTTACATGATAGGTATACCCAAGCACCTGATCAGTTTTCCATAGCCATCAACGTGCAGCTAAATGTTGCTAAGAAAACTACTAATATTGTGATTTGTACAAAATTACAAACAGGTGGTTAAATTAATTTAAAAAGCCACTACGCAAAACAACTGTGGTGTGCCTAAAGGATAAAGGACCAAAGCACATGGCTGGCACTACTTACCAGTGATGAAGAACATCATTAGTCAAGTAAATCAAATGCAGACGTAATTCAAAGTGTGCTCCTTCAGCTGTAATCCGATTGCGCAGGTGCCCAGCCATAAGTTCACAATGCTGAGGAGATTTGGCATTGCTGAACATCCAGTTCTTCCCTGCCTGTTAACATCATTTATGAAGCCTGTATTAGTTACGCATGTTCTGGTTCATTTACAAAACAAACTCTACTGCTTAGTTCCTCCTACAAGTCGTTGCGGACAATAGTAAGGCCAAACGCATACATCCACAAAATTATTCTGGTTGCCTGGTTCAGAGGATCAACTGAGTAAACCTGCCCATTACAAACACTCCTATCTAATAGGTTGCTATAACATTACTAATGGGTTACGTTAGAAATGAAGGAATTGTTAAGATAGGTGTTCTTTTCAGCTTTTTTTGTACAGAGGTAATCTCTAAAGACAAGGAGCAACCTTTAATTTTGAGGTCTGTTGTATCTCAAATGAGCAATGAGAAGAGAAAAAAAGGAGGAGGATTACTTACAGATATGGCATCCTTGGTACATGTGTCAATGATTGGTTGCAGCAAGTTATCAAACTCAGTCATGTCCAGATGGGTTTCGTCACGCTGTTTCTGCATCTGTTGTTCAATGGCATGTGCCACTGCAGCTGTTATTTGCTCCTGAGACACAGAAAATGTTCAGAGGTCTCAAATCTGCACATTTTTTAGTGTTAAGGTTATAAATCTTCTAGCTCTAACATGCAGTGGCAAATCAGACAGATTATATGGGGGGGACTATACTGATACCTGTCTCAGGTTGAGTAGCTGTTGTTCTTGCTGCTGCACATTCCACTGGCTTTGCTGTACAAGGTCCTCTATAGAAGGTGCACCTTGAGGGGGAACCAGTGTAGGGGGCAAAGCCAATGCTGGAGGGGGAATTATGGTAATCTGAGGCGTGGGCTCTATGTCCTGGGCTTGCTTGCAAATAACTGAATACAAGAGAAGAAAAGCAAATTTATTTTTAATCCTGAGTTGCAATGTGTCCACTGGGAGGTAATTGATCATAAATGCATTTCAAACATGTTCTCAGTTTCTATATGGCTCTACATAAAATATAATAATTTATTAAATCAGGTAATTGCACAAAAAAAAATAAGTCATATAAATTAAAGTACATTGCAACTAAGTGAAAACAGTAAAATGCTTGCCACAATACCACATATTGACAAGGTTAAAGTAGATGAAGTTCAGTGTAGCAAACCAAGCTGCTTTTTACCTGAAAGGACTGCTCTGGAGAAGATCAAAGAAATATAGCTGCAGGAAATTAAAAATAATTAAGGTTATAAATAACGTTTTACATACGTTGCTGCTGCTCCATGACAAGTTTATATTTGTAGTAATTGTAGAATTCTCCTCCGAACAGGAATGAAAACTTAGGGTTTTCTTTTTGCTTCTCCATTGTCATGTTCTCAAATTCGGGTCCATTTCTAGCCACAAATTGCGCTAGTTTGTCAATAACATTCCGAAGCTCCTGGTCTGTTAAAAAACAAAAATGATAGATAGATATAAAAATCACTGCAGTTAAAGGGGTTGGAAACCCTCGTGTTTTTTCACCCCAATGCATCCTATGCATTAAGGTGAAAAATAGGTACTTCTGACATTGACCAGCCCCCCACGGCGAAGACGTGCTCTACCTCTCTGCCTGTTGCCTCAGCTCTTGATTGGATAGATTGATAGCAGCTCAGCCATTGGCTCCCGCTGCGGTCAATCAAATCCAATGATGTGGGGGTGGGGCCGAGTTCGGCTTTCTGTGTGAATACACGCAGAAGCAGGACTTGGGAGCGCGCCCGCATGGGTGTCCACCAAGGAGAGCGGTTCTCCGACGTGGACACCAGTTGTGGGGAGGAGGTACCAGCGCTGCCAAGGGACCCCAGAAGAGGCAAATCAGGGCCACTCTGTGCAAAACGAACTGCACAGTGGAGGCAAGTATGAAATAAAAAATAAAATAAAAACACACACAACAAAAGGGGAAGAGGGTTTACAACCCCTACAAAAAGATCACCACATCTTCTGCCATCACAAATGTGGTGCTTCCGATATACAACTATGCACTGAAAAAAAAAATCTATTTTATTTTAGCACCAAGAAGCCATGATGTAGGAAACAAAGACCAGATCCTAAGTTCAACATGCTAAGAATATACAGATATAAAAAAGGAGCCGATGGACTGGCAACTATTTGTGGAGATATATCAGTGTTTCTCAACCTTTTTTTGGTCAAGGCACCCTTTAAAATGATGCACAAATCTCAGGGCACCCCATTCTAAAAGTATAAAAAATAAACAAATTGTTTTACATTTTGCAGCAGCAACCACACACGTGGGCCACCCAACATTTAGCCCACGTTCACATTGGGCCGATTTGGCATGCCATGTCAAATCGCATGCCAAAGCGACAGCTATTGCCGGCAATAGCACCGATTACCAAAAGTAGTTCCTGTACTACTTTTGGTGACTTCGGGGGTGATTTGAATTGACATATGTGCATGAACCCGCACAGATGTCTGTCAAATCGCACCCGAAGTCGGACTGCATTACCTGTTTTTGACAGGTACCGCTGCCCACTTCTGGGAGACAGGACCACGGTGCCATCTCTCAGAAGTTCAGCCCCCTCCTCCGGACCAATTAGAAAGCGCAGCGCACATGCGCAGTAGGGAATTGGCTATGAAGTCGAAGGGCTTCAGTGCCAGGTTAACAGAAAATAGTAGCGCTAATACATATGTAAGTAAAAACACCCAGTGATAAACCATGCTGAAACAAAAAATCAAATGACAAAGACCATATGAAATTCTGATGATATAATAGTCTCTGATATGTGAAATTAAAACAAATTCTTGACAAATAAGTGATAATCCCAAAATCTTGGAAAAAGTGAAGATGACCATCACCGATATAAAGGAGGCTTACCAGAATCTGTGGACCCAAACAGACATACGTCTGGAAGGTCACATCAAGCTTTGAGTATATATCACCCTGGTGAGCCGATCCTATGCAGATGAATCCACCGGAACGACACTCACAGCAAGTATGATGCAGAGGTAGATAAAAAGCTGTTCACACCAGCAGTTACGTTAGAATGCAGGCATTAAGTCATCTCAGCATAGAACCGTACTCAATGTATGCTGAGCATGCACAGCTCAGTGTACACAAATGAAGATAGTGGATGAAACAGGCATGTAGCAGGTAAGTGCAACCAGGAGATGTTCCAGTAGCAGGGCAGTGACTGACTGAAGAAGGAACCAATGAGCTGTTCTGAAACGCGTCCCGCCTCTATGACACACTTCCTGTCTGTGTTCCATCTCGCTTCCTCTGATGTCATCCCCAGGCTCCAGCGTTACTGTGTCCTCTGAACATTCAGAGCACAAATTAGCTGTTATCTCGTGGACTTCCCTGGAAGCTTTAGGCTGGGTTCACACTAGTGCGACACGACATCTGTCCTACTTTGGATCCGACTTTGCCCTGCGACATGAAGCCGACATATGTCCGACTTTCAATGAACGGGGATCCGACTTGGATCCCCGCCAATATCAGGCACTGTGTTTGGTATGAATCTTGAGGGGGAACTCCAGGCCAAATTTTAAATAAAAAAACCGGCATGGGTTCCCCCTCCAGAGGCATACAAGGCCCTTGGGTCTGGTCTGGATTTGAAGGGCCGCCCCTACGCCGAAAAAACGGCGTGGGGGTCCCCCCCAAAATCCAAACCAGACCCTTGACCGAGCACACAACCTGGCAGGCCGCAGGGGAAGAGGGGGGGACGAGAGAGCGGCCCCCCCTCCCTCCTGAACCATACCAGGCCGCATGCCCTCAACATGGGGGGTTTGGTGCTCTGGGGCGACCTGCGGCCCCCCCACCCCAGAGCACCCTGCCCCCATGTTGATGAGGACAGGGCCTCTTCCCGACAACCCTGGCCGTTGGTTGTCGGGGTCTGCGGGTGGGGGGCTTATCGGAATCCGGGAGCCCCCTTTAATAAAGGGGCCCCTGGATCCCGGCCCCCCCCCACCCTATGTGAATGAGTATGGGGTACATCGTACCCCTACCCATTCACCTGGTGGAAAAAAATTGCAATAAATAAACCACACAGCTTTTTAAAGTATTTTATTGCACAGCTCCGGGGGTCTTCTTCCGACTTCGGGGGTCTCCGGTGTCGTCGCCGCGCTCTCCGGTTCTTTCTTCTGCCGGGCCTCCGCTAACTTCTTTTTAGCTCTTTTGCTAATGGAGGCCCGGTCTTCTCCGTCGTCTCGTCCGGCTCTCCCTTGTCCTTCTGCCGGCCCCTCCACTAACTTCTTTAGCTCTTTTGCTAGTGGAGGGGCCGGTCTTCCCGTCGGCGTCTTCTTCCCTCTTCTCCTTCTCGATGTTGACGCGTCGCTTCCTCCCGCTGTAATACTGGCTCTCCGCTCCGCATTAATATAGGCTTCCCATGACGTCACAGTCACATGTTCCCATGACGTCACAGTCACATGCTCCGGGGCCATGTGCCTAGGAACATGTGACGTCATGAGAAGCCTATATTAATGCGGAGCGGAGAGCCAGCATTACAGCGGGAGGAAGCGACGCGTCAACATCGAGAAGGAGAAGAGGGAAGAAGACGCCGACGACGGGAAGACCGGCCCCTCCACTAGCAAAAGAGCTAAAGAAGTTAGTGGAGGGGCCGGCAGAAGGACAACGGAGAGCCGGACGAGACGACGGAGAAGACCGGGCCTCCGTTAGCAAAAGAGCTAAAAAGAAGTTAGCGGAGGCCCGGTGGAAGAAAGAACCGGAGAGCGGGAGAAGAAGGCGACGGAGAAGACCGGGCCTCCGTTAGCAAAAGAGCTAAAAAGAAGTTAGCGGAGGCCCGGCAGAAGAAAGAACCGGAGAGCGCGGCGACGACACCGGAGACCCCCAAAGTCGGAAGAAGACCCCCGGAGCTGTGCAATAAAATACTTTAAAAAGCTGTGTGTTTTTTTTATTGCAATTTTTTTCCACCAGGTGAATGGGTAGGGGTACGATGTACCCCATACTCATTCACAAAGGGTGGGGGGGCCGGGATCCAGGGGCCCCTTTATTAAAGGGGGCTCCCGGATTCCGATAAGCCCCCCACCCGCAGACCCCGACAACCAACGGCCAGGGTTGTCGGGAAGAGGCCCTGTCCTCAACATGGGGGCAGGGTGCTCTGGGGTGGGGGGGCCGCAGTTCGCCCCCCTGCCCCAGAGCACCAAACCCCCCATGTTGAGGGCATGCGGCCTGGTACGGTTCAGGAGGGAGGGGGGGCCGCTCTCTCGTCCCCCCCTCTTCCCCTGCGGCCGGCCAGGTTGTGTGCTCGGATAAGGGTCTGGTTTGGATTTTGGGGGGGGACCCCCACGCCGTTTTTTCGGCGTAGGGGCGCCCCTTCAAATCCAGACCAGACCCAAGGGCCTGGTATGCCTCTGGAGGGGGAACCCATGCCGGTTTTTTATTTAAAATTTGGCCTGGAGTTCCCCCTCAAGAGCAGTACAGCACAAGTCGCATGCCAAAGTCAGATCATGCAAGACTGCGGTCCGACTTCAATGATAGTCAATGGGCTGAAGTCGTATCAAAGTCGGACCAAAGTAGTACAGGGAGAATTTTCAAAGTCGGACCGACATGTGTCGGACCAGTTAAGACGGCTCCCATAGGGAAACATTGATTTTCACACGTCATGCGACATGAGCTCCCAATGTCGGAGCGTTTGTCGCCCCAGTGTGAACCAGGCCTTATCATCACAGACTGGGACTGCCCTGCTACTGGAACATCTCCTGGACGCACTTACCTGCTACATGCCCGTTTCATCCACTATCTTCATTTGTGTACACCGAGCTGTGCATGCGCAGCTCAGCATACATTTAGAGTACGGTTCTGTGCTGAGATGACTTAATGCCTGCTTTCTAACGTAACTGCTGGTGTGAACAGCTTTTTATCTACCTCTGCATCATACTTGCTGTGAGTGTCGTTCCGGTGGATTCATCTGCATAGGATCGGCTCACCAGGGTGATATATACTCAAAGCTTGATGTGACCTTCCAGACGTATGTCTGTTTGGGTCCACAGATTTTGGTAAGCCTCCTTTTTATCGGTGATGGTCATCTTCACTTTTTCCAAGATTTTGGGATTATCACTTATTTGTCAAAAATTTGTTTTAATTTCACATATCAGAGACTATTATATCATCAGAATTTCATATGGACTTTGTCATTTGATTTTTTGTTTCAGCACCGTTTACTACTGGGTGTTTTTACTTACATATGTATTTGCGCTACAATTTTCTGTTTGCACCTTTTTGTCTATTGGTTTTGTAGCTGCTCACGTCCACAAGCAGCGCGGAATTCTTTGTATATTGTTTCCTTCAGTGCCAGGTTCCCTTACTAGGAATTATACTTTCAGATATATGCAGCTTGCCCATGCTCTCTCAGCTCAATTCCCCGAAGGTACTCCACAACTAATAGAATCAGGTTTAGAGCAAATGTTAAGGAAAGAAAGAGGAAAGAAGTCAATTTTAACCCTGTATACCTATCAAGGACTAAAACGTCAGACATAAGGAAATTATGCGAATGTTGGACAAGAGATGTCCCAAATTTAGTAGAAGAGAACTGGGAGGAGATATGGAGGTCCCCATTTCAGATATCACTTTGAGATAAATTAATACAATTTAAAATAAACACATATAAGCTATATAAGATTTCCCCATCAAACTCTCAAAACTGTTGGAGATGTTCAGGCATCCCAGGAAATGTTATCCCATATATATTGGACCTGTCCAAAGACAGTAGTATTCTGGAAGGAGGTCTTGAGAATAATTACTATAGTAATATCAGTATCCTTGAAACAAGAGTCAGAGATTTGCCTATTAGGATTAGTAGGGAAGAAAATTACGCTGACAGGAAAGAGAACACAGGTGAGCCTACTACTTTTCTATGCAAGAAAAACAATAGTGATGAGTTGGAAGAAGGTGGAAGCTCCCTCGCTGGTATACTGGAAAAATTTGGTAAATAGCAATTTGCCATTGTATAGGGAGATATACTGTAATAGAGGACAGGGCGAGCAATATGAAAGAGTATGGGCAATTTGGATAGAGAACCCCATGACGACTTCAGGATAAAGAGGGCAGGAAGATAGGGTAAACCAGTGTTTCTCAACTCCAGTCCTCAAGGCGCCCCAACAGGTCATGTTTTCAGGATTTCCCTCAGATGAAACGGCCGAGGTAATTACTAAGGCAGCAAAACTGATCAAATCACCTGTGCAAAATAATGGAAAACCTGAAAACATGACCTGTTGGGGCGCCTTGAGGACTGGAGTTGAGAAACACTGGGGTAAACCACACCATAGAATGAAAGGTGAGAGCTTAATGTATAAATGTTTTATGTGTTAATGAAATTAATGTTAGTGGAAATTTTATAAATGCAAGTTGTGAAATGTATGTTCTTTGTTTTGTACGGAAAAAATTTAAAATAAAAAGGGGGAATGGCGGCAGCTGCACCTGAAGGCCGATCCGAAGATTGGCTAGGGTGCCGACATTGTGGGCTCCCTGAACAGGTTAGTGTTCATATATTAAAAGTCAGCAGCTGCAGTCTTAATTTTTCGTGGGGGGACTGGACCTCCTCCAACTCCAGCAACGGTTAAAAACCTCCCTTGCAGTGGGGTTGATGCTTCACTTCAAGGGTTAAGTGCTCATTTAGGTCTAGGGTTGAGAAAAGCACTTTTACTTTCCTGATCCTCCAACATCTGTCGCTCTCCTACTCTCCAGCGCCCTTGGGTCCAATGCAAAGTTATGGACCCCACATTGGACTTGAGGACATCAGAGGACCTGGGACTGCTGGAGCATAGAGATGAAGAGACTGCAGGGACCAGTCTTACAGCATGGAGGAGCCTGAGGGAGGGAAGGATCAGGCAAGTAAAACTGCTTTTCTTGTTCCTCTAGGGCAGGGATATGCAATTAGCGGACCTCCAGCTGTTGCAAAACTACAAGTCCCATCATGCCTCTGCCGCTGGGTGTCATGCTTGCTGCTGTCAGAGTCTCGCTATGCCTCATGGGACTTGTAGTTTGGCAACAGCTGGAGGTCCGCTAATTGCATATCCCTGCTCTAGACCTAAATGATCATTTTTAGCGCCGATCACTGTATTGGTGTCACTGATCCCCCAAAAAGTGTCACCTAATGTCAAGTCTGTCCGCCGCAATGTCAGTCCCGCAAAAAAAAAAACAAAAAAAAAACAAACACACACTTACAAACCAATTGCCGATCGCTGCCATTACTAGTAAAAACAATAAAAAAAAAAAAAAGTAAGAGTCCATAAACATATCCCATAGTTTGTAGACGCTATAACTTTTGCGCAAACCAATCAATATACGCTTGGGATTTTTTTTTACCAAAAATATGAAAAAAAAAACAAGCCTCTGCACCCTTTTTTGTGCAAATCCAATGCGAGTTAAGCCATACAACTGTATGGCTGAACTCGCATTGCACAGACATCAGGTTTTATAGTCATATACCGTATAGTGCAGGTGTGAATCACCTCCGATGTCTGTGTTCACTACCGTGTGAAACCGGGCTTAGTCACTTAAATTCCCTTCCTTCCCCATTCTGATGCTCGGTTTGAACTTCAGCAAGTCGTCTTCACCACGTCTAGGTGCCTAAATGCATTGCGTTGCTGCCACACGCTGCTGGTCGATTAGCAATTTGGGTTATCAAGCAATTGAACAAGTCTATCTAATAAAGTGGCCGGTGTGTGTTTATATATTCACACCAAATACTCCATTCAAAGCCACTCTGAACATGCCAATTTGTAGCATTAATGGAAGCCTCCAATCCTGCAGCAACTGCACAGGTTAATAAGTGTGTCTTTCCAAAGCAGGCAGTTCGCTTCCTATTCATCCATTACCCCTTCACTCAGCCTGCCAGCATGGCGCTCTTTTGGACGACAAAACGAAGCCAGGCTACAAGTACACAGCACAAAGAGAAATAAAATGACAGCGCTCACCCTCTGGGGGGAGAGGAACCTCCATAGCGAGGACTACGGCCTGCACCGACCACGACCACTCACTTCAGATCACCGCCACTCGTACACCGCAACCGGAAGCGTCGCAAAACACCACCGCGCTCTACGTTCCATCACCAGGACACGAACTGCACACTGGCACGGGACGTCACCAAATGTGCGACGGCAAGCGGAAGCGCAGGCTCAGCCATGATTGCTACTCCAGACTGCCCGCTCTAGATGCACGAGTGTCTCATAGAAGAGAAGTGACACTTTACAATAGATGGATGGAGATTCCTAAACGAAGAGCTGCTTTCTGTGTCATATTGGCGTGCTGTACAAATGGCCCAAGCAAGGGACACAAAAAAACAAACAAACCGCAAAGCGTTCTCTGTTCACAGGATATCCCCACTCTGCTTTTAGCAAAGTCTCTCTCTGCGTGCCATTTCATGCAAAGTCACACTACAAGAAACCACATTAGTGGTAGTTAAAGTAGAGCTACAGGAAAAACTTTTTTTCATTTAATTTTGGATAGAGTAAGACATAGTCATAACCCCTGTAAGTGTTTTTGCCCATTGGAGAGATTTCGCTCACTTCCTGTCCAATAACCAAAACAGGAAGTGGTAGGGAATTCCCTTCAAACTGAGGGAATCCCTGGGTGTAACCAGGCCAGGGTCACCAGATTTAGTGTTCTTATTATGCTCTGGGGACAACCCAAAATTTGGGATTTTATTTTTCACATTGGTAACAGTAAGCAGGACAAATGGGGTGAATCTCCCTAATGGGGGCACAGACAGCAATAAAAACTGATAGGTGTCCCTCTCCGCTGTATCCAAAGCGTAAGTTTTATATATATATATATATATATATATTTATTTATTTTTTTAAAATAACAAACATGTTATACTTACCTGCTTAGAGCAATCCTCTTCTCAGGTGCCCCACCGCCCCTTCCTCCTACCTAGTGCCTAAATAGCAAGCAGCTGAGCAGGCTCGGTGTGCTTATTCACACACACAGAGAACAGCTCCACCCCGTCCCCCGCTCTCTCTTCATTGACTCACTGGCTGAGATTGACAGTAGCAGCAGCCAATAGCTACCACTGCTGAAGCCGAGGTTCTCGTGCACATCCCTGGATCGCGATGGGGCTCAGGTAAGTATTGGGGGGACTGGGATTGCTGCTGCACACAGAAGATTTTTTTGTTACCTTCTTACAAACAATGCATGAAGGTAAAAAAAACTTGAGCCTTTACAACCACTTTAAGAAAAAAAGTTTTGCCTTTTGTTATACTTTAAATCACTAGCAGACCTTCACCCAAAATAACATCTTGGGCTGCCATGCCTGCTTCCCCCACATCATTCTTATCAATGGACATAATTTTTTCTTTTTTTCCAATATACTTTATTCATGCTGCAAAGCAGCACTTCCACTCTTCTCACCTAAGCGAGAAGTTCTTCCCGCCCCCTGTATGTGGGCAGATGTGCCACAGGGCTCATTTCCCAAAGAGAGCCCTGTAGCACATTTGCGTATGCACCGTTGTGTCTCCCATATGCACATATGTGGGGCTTCCTACCCACGTGCTAAACTGGCAGCAGGGATGGTCCAGAACCTTTCCTGTAATTTCATATGCATGGAACCCTCCTGCGCATACACTGAAGGCAGAGGAGAGCCCTGTGTGCACATCTGTGCATGCACTAGTATGGCGGTACTGGTGGGGAGGCAGAGCCTTGCTTGAGCTCAACTAAAGTGTATGTATCCTGTAATCCTTTTTCTTTTAGTTTTGGATAGAGTTGAGAATGATTAGAACTTCTGTTAGTTTTTTTTGAGAAGATTTAGATACTTAATGCCAGAACAGATGTCTCCCATTGGAAGATTCCCCCCTCACCTCATTTTCTGGTGGCAACTCAAACAGTTTTAATTTCCCCTCACTTTTTGTTTCTGTGACAATGGTCATCTGGAAAAATCCAGAGGGAGAATCTCCCGGGTTGAAGTACAGATAGCAATAAAAACTGGATAACGGTTCTAGTCCTCGCAGTGGCAGGCCGTCCATAGGGGGTGCAGGGGCGCCACCACCCAAAGCTACACATCAAAACACATTTTTTTCCCCCCTTTAAGTGTGTGCAGGGGGGCGGGGCGCCAGACACACAGGTGCTATGGGAGGCATTACCTCATCGCAATCATGTGATTGCAGGCAAGCAGATCTATCGGCTGGCCATTAGACTGCCCATTGAGCACTCCCACTCTGGCATTATGTGTCCTGTGGTGGTTAGTGATTGGCGGGTCTGTAGGGTGGTGCTTTTATCTGACCCGCCAATCACTTCTGTTTTTTTGAGTGACTCATCCTGGCTGGTCCAATCCAAAGGTGGATGGAAGAACACGAGACATGAGCAGAGGAGTCGGCCGGTGAGCAGGGCATATTACTGAATCTGCTAGTAGGTAAGATTAAGCGGACTTGTGCTGTGCTCTCGTCACTGCAGTGTGATCGCAGCAGCTGCCTGTGTAATGGATCTGGGAAGGAGGAGTGCAGAGTCCTCTCCCCCGGCTTGATATTCTCCCAGTCTGAGAGCGGAGATCAGAGCTTCTCCCCTGCCCATGGAGAGCCAGACCATGTAAGATGGGCCTGATGACATCTGATCTGTCCCTGGCAGGGGGGATGTATCTGATCATACTAGATGGCATGGTGACATTGTGCTGGGAGGACAGGAGATGACAGCAGGAGGGGAAGACAAGCTTCGCTGAAAGCCGCATCCAATTCGCAATAGTGTGAACCCAGCCTGAATCCTTAAATAGACTGATATACTGCTGTAAGCACTATCTGAAAGTGACAGCTTGGGGACTGCAGAAGATTTCTACTGTCTTTTTCTAGAATGTTTGTTTTTGCTGGATTTTGACTCATCCTGTGCAAGATAACTGCTGTTTTCTAGAACAGACTATGATATACAGCGGGTAAAATAAGTATTCTATACATCACCAGAAAAATCTAGGTAAATATATTGGTGCTATTGACATGAAATTTTCACCACATGTTGGTAACAACTAATGCAATCCATACATACAAAGAAATAAGTTAAGAAATTAAGTTATGTGTAATAAAATTGAATGACCAAGGGAAAAAGTATTTTACACATGAAGAAAGGGAGGTGCAAAAAGACATGGAAAGCCAAGACACCAGCTGAAATCTATCAGTAATTAGAAAACAACCCTGCCCCTTGTCAGTGCAAATTAATATCGGCTGGTTCAGTCTCAACTGATGGCCTATAAAAAGGTGTCTCATTACCAAGGTGTCACACAAGAAATATTTTATGATGGTAAAAGCAAAGAGCTCCCTCAATTTCTAAACTTCTGAAACGTTCCAGTGAGCACTGTTGGGGCATAACCTGGAAGTGGAAAGAACATACATTCACCATAAACCGGCCAAGACCAGATGCTCCTTGCAAGTTATCTGACAGAGGAGTGAAAAGAATTATCAGAAGAGTTGTCCAAGAGCCAATGACCACTTGTGGAGAGCTTCATAAAGACCTGGAATTGGCAGGTACAATTGTTTCAAAGAAAACAAGTAATGCACTCAACCGCCATGGCCTGTATGCATGTTCACCACGCAAGACTCCATCACTGAAGAAAAAGCATGTTGAAGCTCGTTTAAAGTTTGCTGCACAACATTTTAAACAAGCCTGTGAAATACTGGGAGAATATGGTCTGGTCAGATGAGATCGAAATTGAACTCTTTGGATGCCATAAAACACATCATGTTTGGAGGTCAAATGACACTGCACTTCCCATATCAACAGTGAAGTTTGGGGTGGGAACATCATGGTGTGGGGCCGTTTTTCAGCATACGGTACTGGCAAACTTCATGTCATTAAAGGAAGGATGAATGGAAAAATTTACCAAGACATTCTTGATAAAATCTGCTGCCGTCTACCAGGATGAAGATGAAATGAGGGTGGACATTTTAGCAAAACAATGATCCCAAACGCAAAGCCAAGGAAAATCTCAATTGGTTTCAAAGAAAGAAAATAAAGTTGCTAGAATGGCCCAGCCAATCACCTGACTTGAATCCAATAGAAAATCTATAGAAAGAATTAAAGATCAGAGTTCCTAGAAGAGGCCCACAGAACCTTCAAGATTTGAAGGCTATTTGTGTGGCGGAATGGGCCAAAATCACACCTGAGCAATGCATGTGACTAGTTTCTCCATACAGGAGGCGTCTTGAAACTGTCATTACCAACAAAGGATTTTGTATGAAGTATTAAAAGGGTTGTAAAGGTTAGGTTTTTTTTTTTTCTAAATAGGTTCCTTTTAAGCTAGTGCATTGTTGGTTCACTTACCTTTTCCTTCGATTTCCCTTCTAAATGTTTTTTTCTTTGTCTGAATTTCTCACTTCCTGTTTCTCCTCAGTAAACTTCACACCATCCTCCGAGCGGTGTTTAGTCAGCCAGAACAGCTTACTGAGGAGGAACAGGAAGTGAGAAATTCACACAAAGAAAAAAAAAAAACATTTAGAAGGGAAATCAGAGGAAAAGGTAAGTGAACCAACAATGCACTAGCTTAAAGGAACCTATTACGAAAATAAAAAACGAACCTTTACAACACCTTTTAGATAAATTTCAGTTAGCGTGTTCAATACTTTTTCCCTGTGTCATTATTCCATTTTATTACACATAACTTCACTTCTCAACTTGTTTTGGTTTTTTTTGTATGTATAGATTGCATGGGTTGATACCAACATGTGAAAATTTCATGTCAATAGCACCTTTAGAAATGTATTTACCTAGAAAAATGGTGACAGGTTTAATATTTATTTTACCGTTGTACAGTATCTCACAAGTGAGTACACCCCTCACATTTTTGTAAATATTTTATCAAATCTTTTCATTTGACAGCACTGAAGAAATTACACTTTGCTACAATGTAAAGTAGTGAGTGTACAGCTTGTATATTGCTGTCCCCTCTAAACAACAACACAGCCATTAATGTCTAAACTGCTGACAACAAAAGTGAGTACACCCCTAAGTGAAAATGTCCAAATTGGGCCCAAAGTGTTAAAATTTTGTGTGGCCACCAGGTCTAGTGCTAGAATTGTTGCACGTGCTCTAACTCACGTGGCGATACCTCATATGTGTGGTTTGAACGGCGTTTACATATGTGGGCGGGACTTACGTGTGCGTTCGCTTCTGATCGCGAGCTAACGGGGACAGGGGCGTTTACATTTTTTTTTTTATTCATTTATTTTACTTTTTTTTTTAGCACTTTTATTCCTATTACAAGGAATGTAAACATCCCTTGTAATAGGAATGTGTGTGACAGGTCCTCTTTATGGAGAGATGTGGGGTCAATAAAACCCCACATCTCTCCTCCAGGCTGGAAAGCATGAGATCGTGAATTTTTTTTCACTGATCTCATACTTACAGCCGCAATCGCGGCTTTCTTTACTTCTGAGAACCTGGGCGTGACATCATCACATCGCGCCCGGGCCTCTGACGGTCATAGAGATAACTGGTGACCATCTGGTCACCAGTCATCTCCATGCTTCCCATCCGGCGACTGACGATTCATTCTCCGGGCCCCCGATGGCATGGGAGAGCCCGGAGAAGCACCGGATGGCGGCGGGAGGGATGTCCCCTCCCGCCACCTATAAGAATGATCAAGCAGCGGAACTGTTGCTATGATCGTTCTTATTGTGCACAGAATCGCCGGCAGAAGAGAAGGATATCTGAATGATGCCTCTAGCTGCAGGCATCATTCAGATATCCCCCCACAAAGCCCAGGACGTGATATGACGCCCACCCAGAATGGGAGATCCCATCTGTGGGCGTCATATTACTATGGCTGGGTATTGAAGTGGTTAAACCAACGCAAACCGGTCTTCTCATGTTTTACACCCAGAAAGCCATCACATAATATTGGAAAAAGCCCTCTCCTCCCAACTATTCATTTTTGGAAGCGCTTGGTGAATTCTACTTTACCTTTTTGCCAAGACACCCACAGTAATGGCGGTTGCCCAAAAAAAGTCACCAAAGTGTGTGCAGGTTGGATTGAGGACCCCTCTACAGCTACTCTCCCTAATGTTCAATGACACCTTTAGCTGTGATTGAGTGGGATGACCATATGATCCCTGTTCATAGGTATGCATTGTCAGTCTTGTATTTGCATTATCTCATCAATTTCATGCAAGACCTGCACCAGTTTTTTTTGTTATTTTATGATTTACTAATGCTTGCCTGTTGATGTTTCTTGGCAACAGGATCTCTGCCATAGGTGTGCGCAGCCTATTGCATTAGGGTGTGCACCCCAAAGCTTAAACATACACTACGGATCACTCACAAAGGAAAGGGACCGGTAAATTACACATTTACTGCCCCCTTCCCCCACTCATCCTAATACCTCCCCTCAGCAACAGCTGGCGGGAGAGGAGGGAAGTCGGCAGCGCTGTGGGGGGGAGGGGGGAAGCCAGGGCAGTAGAGGGAATCTGTGCTGCACAGGGTGATTAGGGTGTGCCTGGGCACACCCTGTGCGCATGGCAATGATCTCCGCTGTGTATCCTACCCCTGCACGAGACAGGGCACACTGCTTTTGTGCTAGTCCTTCAAAAAACGCAATAAAAAAAGTTGAGGGTGTGTTTTTTTTTTTTTTTTTTTATAATAATTTTTTGTAATAATTATGTGTTCGGTTTTAAAGGGATAAAAGTGGCAACCCTAGGTAGAGTGCCTTGGCGTTTGTCCTACTAATCCAAACCTCATGATTCTGCTGGCTTTTTACTGGTTATCCTGCACCTGTTCTTTTTTTTACTTGGTATTTTGTTGCAACTGCATGTACCCATTCCCTTTGTACCAGATGTCTGCACCAGACCCCTTCCTAAACCCATTGGCCATTGAAATGAATTAAACGTTCAAGTGCTTGAGGTGCCTAGTGTTGCGCGTTTACACACATCAAGCATTTTTTATGCCAAAACGTTGCTGCTCCTGGCTGCACAGGCAGTTTTTTTTTGTTCTACCTCGAAACGCCTGTGTGCATTGACAAAAAGGCTAACGTGGAGGAGCATTAAGAGGCAAAAAAAAAAGCTCCTAAAAAGCAGAATTTTACATTGCAACCATCTGCAGATGAGTATATGCTTACAATGTAACAGGTTTGAATTTCAATTAGCTGCAACAAGCCTGTAAGTTAAAAAAAATATATATATTATTTGCTATTTAACCCAGAACTTGTGTATTGCCACCCCACCTTCTCTACATATAGTAATTATATATATATATATATATATATATATATACACACACACACACACACCTCAAAAAAATTAAAGGAACACTTTTGAATCCGAACTCCTGGGATATTGATCTGGTCAGTTAAGTAGCAGAGGGGGAGGGGTGTATACAGAGGGGGTTGTTAATCAGTTTCAGCTGCTTTGCTGTTAATTGAAACAAACAGGTGCACTAGATGGGCAACAATGAGATGACCTCCAAAACAGGAATGTTTTTTCAGGTGGTGTCTGACATTTTTTTCCCTAGTCATCTTTTCTGACTGTTTTTCACTAGTTTTGCATTTGGCTAGGGTCCGTGTCACTACTGGTAGCACGAGGCGATACTTGGACCCTATAAAGGTTGCACAGGCAGTCCAACTCCTCCAGGGTGGCACATCAATACACGTCATTGCCAGAAGGTTTGCCGTGTCTCCCAGCACAGTCTCAAGAGCATGGATGAGATTCCAGGAGACAAGCAGTTACTCTAGGAGAGCTGGACTGGGCCCTAGAAGGTCCTTAAGCCATCAGCAGGACCGGTATCTGCTCCTTTGTGCAAGGAGGAACAGGATGAGCACTGCCAGAGCCCTACAAAATGACCTCCAGCAGGCCACTGGTGTGAATTTCTCTGACCAAACAATCAGAAACAGACTTCATGGGTGTGGCCTGAGGGCCCGACGTCCTAGTGTGCTCTGTGCTCACTGCCGGACACTGTGGAGCTCATTTGACATTTTCCATTAAACACCAGAATTGGCAGGTCTGCCACTGGTGCCCCATGCTTTTCACAGATGAGAGCAGGTTCACCCTGAGCATATGTGACAGACGTGAAAGGGTCTGGAGAAGCCGCGGAGAACTTTATGCTGCCTATAACATCGTTCAGCATGACCGGTTTGGTAGTGGGTCAGTGATGGTCTAGGGAAGCATATCCATGGAGGGACACACAGACCTCTACAGGCTACACAATGGCACCCTGACTGCCATTAGGTATCTGGACGAAATCCTTGGACCCATTGTCAGACCCTACGCTGGTGCTGTGGGTCCCTCCTGGTGCACGACAATGCCCGGCCTCATGTGGCGAGAACATGGAGCCAGTTCCTGGAGGATTAAGACATTTATACCATTGAATGGCCCCCACGCTCACCTGACAAATACAAAAGAACACCTCTGGGACATTATGTTCCGGTCCATTCAGTGCCACCAGGTTGCACCTCAGTCTGTTCAGAAGCTCAGCGATGCTCTGGTCCAGATCTGGGAGGAAATACCCCAGGGTGCCATCCGTCGTCTCATTAGGAGCATGCCCTGATGTTGTCAGGCATGCATACAAGCACTTGGGGGTCATACAAACTACCGAGGACCATTTTGAGGTGTTGCAATGAAATTTCAGCAAAATGGACTAGCCTGCTATATAATTTTTTCACTTTGATTTCAGCCCTCTGTAGGTGGATAATTTTCATTTCCATCAAATGATGTGCCATCCTTCCATTCAACACATTACCCAGTCCATATCAGTATAGATATCCAGCATGAGATTTTGCCCTGTTAAGATCTGATGTGTTTTCAAAGTGTTCCTTAAATTTTTTGCTAGATTATATACACATACACACCTCAAATCTTTTCCCTCCTGGTTCAGTTACAACACAGGTCTTCTCTGGTTTCACAGTACTGCAGGAGACAAAACTTCTCATGTAATGACATGTGTGAAATAATTCTATGTTGCAGCTTTGAAAGCCCAAGATAGCGTGATGATGCACAGCTCGGGGTTGTGCCCACAACACAGCCTGGGCTCACAGCAGTGGGTTGAGTGGCAGTAGTCATTCATCCCAGAATAGGAGCGCTAATTAGTAGTGGAAATTTATGTGGGGGACAACACTGGACTCAAAGCTGTTCCCCTTTAATACTTAAACTGATACTGAATCAGCCTTTGTGTAAAAAAATAAAATAAACATATATGTCATACTTACCTGCTCTGTGTAGTGGTTTTGCACAGAGCAGCCCAGATCCTCCTCTTATTGGGTCCCTCTTTGGTGCTCCTTGCCCCTCCCTCCTGTTAAGTTCCCACACAGCAAGCAGCTTGCTATGGGGGCACCTGTGCCGAGCTACAGCTTCCCTGTGTCCCGGCCCCTTTCTCTCCTCATTGGCTGACCGACATTGATTGACAGCAGTGGGAGCCATTAGTGTCGCGCTGCTGTCTCAAGGGTAGGGAAGTCCCAGGCAGCCGAGACACTCTTCTGCAACAACGCTGGATCGAGATGGGGCTTGGGTAAGTATTAGGGGGGGCTGCTACACACAGGTGGTTTTTATCTTAATGCATCTAAATAAAGGTGTGGACATCAATTTGGACCTGGGTAGTTGCCAACATCCCTGAGATAAGAATAAAGAGAGAAAACCCCCCACATAGGACGGGACTTTAACGGCAACGAATTTGGAAGATTTGGAATAAATTTTATTGTACAAAAAATACATATCAAAACACAACAAAATTTTACAATATTAAAATCATAAAAATTGGATAATGCTTGGGTGATTCCAATAGCTGAGTCCACTTGTCGCCCAACGCGTTTCGGGATGTATCATATCCCTTCGTCAGGGGGCTGTAATACGGACGAAATCACACTGTGCAAGATACAAAAAATGAATTTAAACACAAAGTTAAAATGATAGTGTATATATATATATATATATAATCTCTCAACATCTGCTGGACAGAGCGACTAAACCTCAAAACTCTATATTGCAAAGCATGGTTTCACATACCTACTAGGAAGAGCAAACTCATAAGAGACCGGCAAGTAAGACCCCTACAGCGGTAACACAGCGGCGTCTCCAGCGCAAAAAGCGCCAAATTTGGGTCGATACCCTCACCTCCCAGCGAATCCCAAGGGGCACCACTGACACAAGCATAAGGGTCTGAAAATACAATAGTATTTTATTGATATATCTGGTTCACAGTATGTCAACATACACACCAATCCCATATTCAAGCATATTGTGAAACAACACATCTGTCACAAAAAAGAGAGACTGGGCCATACCTGGTGACAACCACCTACGGAAAGCACCCAGATCCTTTTTATATAAAGACTTTAATCATCCCAGGATGCCCTGATTATCCCTTACAACGGGGAGGGAGACTATAACTCTACCATCTGTGGATAGAGATAAAAAGCCTTCCATAACGAACACAGGCATGATTATATGGCTGCTATACATGCAATCATGACCGTATAATGGTGTACATGAGAGAGGAGAAAGATACACATGGGAGGTTAAAACCTACCTCATGCAGAAACATACTAAGTTTGTATAGATGGGTAGTCAAATAAAGAGCTTCCCTATTGAACTCCACAGGTGACTGCACAGGATGGTATGTGCAAAGTGTGGAAACGAGTAGGAAGCCCAATCTGTGGAGTAACATAATAGTGACACTTAAAATCTAATGCCAATTAAATCAAAAGATTAGCTCTGCTCAATAGAACTGTACAGAGCCTTACCTTGTATTATTGCCGCCTCGTTTGTCCGTATGCTTGCCGCTCAGTTTGTCAACATACTGTGAGGGGGTTAGCTCGGCAGCGGGTGTGTGTGATCCCCTGGATGGGCTCCCCACACAAAAACAGGCCCAGCAGACGGAGGTTGTGGTTTTCAAGATCAAAAAGGTGCGGTTTATTTCTCTATTTACAGTGACAAAAAACACAGCAAAGCAAAAAGAAACAAACAAAATAAACCCTGGTCAGCTTGACCTCTGACTAAACATGCAGGTTTCCTAACTAACAACTGGGATCAGCCTGGTGCTGTCCTAGTCCCTAAGTCCCTGGTTTAGTAAATGTCCAAACAAATAGCCACACAGGCTTTGTCTCACCGCACAGGGGTTCACTCTCCCTAGACAGTCCACACAGGTCTGGTTCCAGGCATGAGCAAACACCTAATGAAGCTGGGAGTTTTTATAGAGGCCTTAAACGAGCTGACAAGCTTCAGCTGGTCTCATCAACTCCCTGCCTGCACGACGCCCAGCACTCTCCCTAGAGGTATGAATCATCCATGAGCCCACTAGCCTCAGCTGGGCTTCATCAACTCTCTCCCTAGTTGTATAAGTCGGCATAAAGCCTGAATCTGGGAGAAATATACCTACCCCCCTGGATGCAACCAGGTGACTTTACCTTCCTGCTGTCACAATATTGACACTGAGTTTCATGCTTTATAAAGGGGGAGCTGCGGACGGTATCACCTGACATCATGACGCAATTGCGTCTGGTGCCGTGCACCCCGCCTATCTCCCATTCATCAAGTCGGACGAATAATGCGATACAGCATCACGTGACGTCATGACGTAACCACGTCATGCGTTCCAGCGTGCTTTCATGTGACCACAGTTGGAACGCAGGAAATAAGGCCGAGTGCAGGGGCGTGCCTATTCACCAGGAGAGCTCGCAGATTGTACAATCAAGGCCCTGGCAGGGAAAAAAGCCTAACTGCACTGAGCAAGGTCCTATGCTGATATAATAAAAAAATGTATGGCATAGAATAAAATGAGGATATAGATACAAAACAAAATATCCCATGTATACAAACCACAGAAAATTATATACCGCTATGAGCGATCACATATACCGCTATGAGCTCGTTATTGGGCATTGGTGTATATAGTAATTATTTTATTTGCTTGTTCTTGGGCATTGGTGTATATAGTAAATAAGAATATCAAACCCATAATACAAAGTGCCAACATAGCCCAGGATCCCGGGTGAAGGGCGCGAGGGTGCCCCCCGCACCAAAGCACCCCAGACAAACTATTGTCTAGGGGGTCAGGAGACGATGAGGGCATCCCGCGCCACAACAACCACCGACGCATACGTAGCCCCCACATCCCCGGCCAAAGCCAGGTGAGAGGGCCAATGGCCACCTAGGTGGCCTGGGTGCGCCGGGTGGGGGGTGAGAACAGCACACCCAAAAGGAGACGCAACCCATTCACCACCCAAGGGGCCAACCCCGACAAGTCAATCAGAGCAGCTCAATCTCAAGACAGATATAAACATGTAGGGGAAGGGAGATGTACAAGAGGACAAAAAAGGAAGACAAAAAAGGGGAACAAAAAAGCAGGACCATATTGAAAGGAAATCTCACTCTTGTATAGGGAGAGACCTCTATTCTTTCTCACACCCTCCGGATGCAAATCCTTCCAAAAATGGTCTAAAACTTAGCTGCTCATTTAGGCCGGGAGGTATAGTTGCCCCAAGGTCCGCGATCCAGCGGGTTTCCCTTTGGAGTAACAATTTATTCCAGTCTCCTCCCCGTGAATTGGAGTGGACACGATCCAAGATTAGAAATGGAATCTTTGGAAATTTGCCGTTATGTTCTAAAATAACGTGTCTCCCAAGGGGTAGATCTGGATTTGCCATTTTCATGGAACTTATATGTCTAGATGCTCTCTTATAAAACTGGAGCTTTGTTTTACCTATATAGAAACGAGAGCAGTGGCATGTTAGGAGGTATATCACACCCTCAGTCTTGCAATTAAAGAAATGGCGAGGCTTGTATGGACCGCCGTTTGGTAACACGTTGCCTTTTTTGGTGTTCATGTATTGGCATATCTGGCATCCTCCAGAAGTGAAGGTGCCAAGTCTCTTGCATGGATCCTTCCGGAATTCACCTCGGAATTCGCTTTGGACTAGGTGGTCTCAGAGTGATGGTGCTCGTCGATAGATGAGTGGTACATCGGAGACAAAACGGACTTAAGTTAGGGTCTATGCGAAGCAAATGCCAGAACTTAGAGATTTTTTTTCACAATGAGATGTTGGTTATGATATCTTGTGATGATTCTTGCGTCTTGAGAATCATCACTTGTATCCTTCCGGGCAAATAGGAGCTTATGTCTCTCCTGCTCATTCGCACGTCTGAAAGCTTTTTTCAGGCATGTATGGGAATAGCCCCTAAGGAGGAGTCTATCTCTCAATGAGTTGGCTTCCTTAATAAAAGTCTCATGCCTAGAGCAATTTCGTTTTAGCCGTAAATACTGGCTGTATGGAATAGAATTAACCAGGGCAGGAGGGTGAGAACTGGCTGCATGTAAAATTGTATTCCCAGCCGTGGCTTTACGAAATAGCTCACTGGATATGCTCCCATCGACGTTTTTCTTGATGGTTACATCCAGGAAGGGTATACCAACAGAACTAGAAGTCATTGTGAATCTCAAGTTAAAATCATTGGAATTCATGATAGACATGAATTCATCCAATTCCACTATAGACCCTTTCCAAATCATGAAGATGTCATCAATGTAGCGGAACCAAGCCGCCACATTGTGACAGTGCATTGGTGTAGTGGTCCGAAGGGATTCCTCCCATTCCCCCAGGTACAAGTTGGTGTACGATGGGGCACAAGATGTCCCCATCGCCACCCCTTGCACCTGGAGGAAATAGGATCCATCAAAGGAAAAAGTATTGTGCCCCAATATAAATTCCAAGGCCATCACAATGAACTCACCCAGTTTATGATCAACCTCATAGATAGGGGAGATTACATGTCTGATGGTCGCTACACCCAAATGGTGAGGGATGGAACTATATAATGCCTCAACGTCAATGGCTACTAATAAGGCATGCTCAGGCAGAACAAGGCCATCAAGTTTTTGCAAGAGATGAATAGTATCTCTAATGTACGATGGTAATTCAACTACAAATGACCGAAGATGAGTATCCACAAAGATACTCAAATTTTCAGTGATGGCCCCTTTACCTGAAATGATCGGTCTGCCAGGTGGCTCTAATAGATTTTTGTGGACTTTGGGCAAACAATATAGTGTAGGGATTCTGGGATATTTAATCCTCAGAAATTCCCATACGTCCTGGTTGATGACGCCCTGGGAAAAGGCGCCATCAATCAGGGCGTAGAACTGAGTTTCGAACTTAGTAATGCTAAACTTAGACAATGATTTATACCAATCAGTATTGGACAGAATTTTACGACAGTTTTATATTGGTAGTTTGTCATAATTACAATATTGCCCCCTTTATCAGAGGGCTTAATTGTAAGAGAGTGACATTGCTTAAGTTTGAATAAAGCAGCTTGCTCGATAGCCGTTAGGTTGCCAACATGTCCAGATTTATGAAGTTTGGTTATCTCCGCAGTTGTCAGAGATACAAATGCTGCCAAATTAGGATTAGTGTGAAGTGAGGGAAATTTATCAGACTTTCTTTAAATTGCAGACAGAGGGAAGAGACATCGCCAACATGTCAGGTTCCCGTCTAGAGGTTTCCAGTTCCGTGGCAAAACTGAGATCCGGAAGGTCCAAATCGTCCTCCAAGGACAATAGGATCTCCAGATCCCTTTCATGCTGGGCAGCAATGGGACCATTGATATCACCTCTCTTAGAGTAAAGACTTTTGAATAACAATCTTCTTGCGAAGAGGTTCAGATCTTTAATAATCTCAAAAGGATCCGGGTGTGAATCAGGGCAAAAACTTAACCCTTTAGATAACACCCTACTTTCTTCTGATGACAGAGGATAATTAGAGGTTTATGATATCCAAAGACCCACTGCTTGCCCCTATCGAGTCTAATGGCATGTTCCCTATGTTTCCGGGATGGGTCCCGGACCCTGTGGAAAAAACCTAATATCGCTGACCTCATCAATGTTGGTTCTAAGTCTATCTTGGGAAAGGTGAACACCCAAGTGTTGAGAAGAGTGTTGTACAGTATTAGAGGGCCCTGTCACCAAGGGAGAAGAAACACCACGTGACACATAGTTACCAACAGTCCCAAGAGAAGTGGTAGAAGGTATGTGAAACCATGCTTTGCAATATAGAGTTTTGAGGTTTAGTCGCTCTGTCCAGCAGATGTTGAGAGAGAGATATATATCTCATCATTTTAACTTTGTGTTTAAATTCAATTTTTGTATCTTGCACAGTGTGATTTCGTCCGTATTACAGCCCCTGACGAAGGGATATGATACATCCCAAAACGCCTTGGGCGACAAGCGGACTCAGCTATTGGAATCACCCAAGCATTATCCAATTTTTATGATTTTAATATTGTAAAATTTTGTCGTGTTTTGATATGTATTTTTTGTACAATAAAATGTCAAATTTATTCCAAATTCGTTGCCGTTAAAGTCCCGTCCTATGTGGGGGGTTTTCTCTCTTTAATCTTAATGCATCAAGATTAAAAAACCTTCTCCTTTACAATCACTTTAATGGTCCCAATTAGCTACTTCCGTCCAAGCATATTTCAAAGGTCCTGCAGAGGCAGGGCCTTTAAGCCACAGAGCCACACAGACCAGATCATGATGCGCAACCATGAGGACTCTTATTCAATTTGCTGAACGATGTCCTGGAGACAGTATTGAAAAAGACTGCAGGAGAAGTTTTACATAAACATCTTTTATTGTTCTTTTATTTTTTTGTTGCAAGGATACAACTCAGACAAAAATTAGACAAATTCACAGTACATAAAGAGAAATCATCTAGTCCCATTTACCCCCAAATTATAATCTAATTAAAAAAATGTATACAGTACGAGATTAAAAATCTCATTGCAAACACAAAATGTTCACTAAAAGGCTTCAATCTTTTAAGAATGAGACACATTTCATTATTGTATATACATAAACAGTAGCGCTTTTATTATATACACTCTGCCAATAAATAGTACTCTTCAAATAAAGCCAGTGTTTTTACTTGATAAGGGCAAAGAAGGGAGAGCTATACAAGGAAGGTAGTGACTGGACGAAAGCAAACATGCATAAAATTACCTGCAGGTAAGATCTTAACAGTATAAATCACCACCATGGAACAAAAAAATAAAAATTGAAATATTTGCAGGGATTTCACATCATTAAATTATGTGTAGCAAAGAACTAAATACCATTGGTATTGATAATTGCGTTGATAATCTCACTACAACTAACAATCGCACTGTTTTAGCCGGCTTTGATTTAGGGTGAGGTGACAGTTCAGCACACTATTTTACCTAGAGGTGGGCTAGCATGAAAAGCTTCCACATTTTCATCCACTAGAGGTGAACACAGAATACTTTTCCCTGCAGCGAGGGACATGGCTTATGACACCCACAAATACCCACTAGTGGCCATAGATCTGCAACACAGCAAAGATTGGTATTGCCATAGGCCAGAATGACAATTTTCTTTTACAAGGTGCTTGAACTTCAGGTATTATATAAAGTCACTTTATCACCCTTAGGCCCCTTTCACACTGGGCGCGGGAGGTGCGCTGGCGGTATAGCGGCGCTATTTTTAGCACCACTATACCGTTGTTTTTGCTGCAATATTCGGCCGCTAGCGGTGCAGTTTTAACCCCCGCTATCGGCCGAGAAAGGGTTAAAACCGCCAGCAATGCGCTGCTGCAGCGCATTGCAGGCAGTATAGCCACGCTGTCCCATGGATTTCAATGGACAGCAGCGGTAAACACACCGCTCCAAAGATGAGGCTAGCAGGACTTTTGGAGCAGTCCTGCAAACTCACCGCATCAGTGTGAAAGCCTTCGGGCTTTCACATTGAAGACTGTAGGGCAGGATTTTTTCAGGCGCTATTTTTATCGCCAGAACGCCCCAGTGTGAAAGGGGCCTTATTCTCCAGTTAGGGAATACGTATAAAAGCAGTAAATCTGACATTCAGCAAACGTTCTGAGGTTTGAATCATCCAGGTCCATGAGTTTTAAATGGCAGTGATTGATTCAACACCAGAGAGAATGTGTTGAAAGTCCCATTCACTGCTTTAAAAAAAATAGACTCCATGTGTATCTTAAGTAATTTTTTCCCCAGTTTTGGATAGGATGGGGAAGGGTTAGAAGGCAGATTCACCCCATTTTTATCTAGTGTCCATTGTGAGGAAACAAAAAGTAAAAAAAAAAGGAAAAGCCTACATTTTAGCACTAGGAGTTCTAGTGACAACTGTCCAAGCTGAAATTCCCCTTACTTTGGCCAGCTTTCTTCTCCTTACTGTTGCTTCTAAGATTTACCAAAACTTTGAAATACAAGGACAAACCTAAACAATCCATCCAAATTGTATCCAATTAGTCAGGTCCTTGCTTTGCATAGTTGATGGTAGATCAAGTAGATTTTACAATCAGATTGTATAGTGTGATTAGCTTTAGATAGGAAATTAGCAGAAAACCGAAACAAAAACAAAGAAGAAAAGGATGGATGTTTGTACCCTTCCCCATTTTATCCAAAATGTTTAAAAAAAAAAAAAAATTACTACCATACACTATGACATCATATAAACATGATACACAATTATATTCAACAAAATGTATGGGGCAGGCTCTGTATAGAGAAGAAAATTACATAGTCCCAAATGAAGTGCAAAGGGCATCTGTCTGTACAATCTTTGATTCATAATACAAGCTGTACCCAAGCCACACGCACACACACATTGTGTGTGTATATATACACATATACAATAATTTACACATGTGCATCACTGTCACTTTTAACAAGTATATATAATGCATACCTTCTATGTATGAATACAAACTTTCAGAAGCTATACAACATACGGATTGGAAGTACAAATGAAATTGACTGACCTGTACAATGAATTGCAAAGAAAAAAAAACATACTGCAGTGCAGTCCATTAATAATTTACATATAGATACCAAGAATATATTGTATCAGGTATAGACAAATTATTTGCAGCCACAACTTACATTATCCGTAAAATGCTTCCAGGTACACTGTATTACATGTATTCACATGCATCTACATTGCATCTGCAAACTTTTACCAAAAACGTAATTATGTTGCCCAGTGTCAAAGTTTCTTATGTTCTACTAAGGCAACCAGCACAAAGTTATGACGATACAAACCTGGTAGCTGCATTGCAACTACAGATATTCCATAGAACTTGTTCCAAAACAGTTTAAATAAGGGTTACCCATACTATTTAAACATAATGTATTATTCTATTGCACAAGTATACCATTTAAAAAAAAGGAAAAAAAAATATTTTGCTCTTCTCCACCAATTCTTAGGATACATGGATACAATGATCACATGTCCCAGATGGTTAAAGCTTAAGTTAATCTTTCAAATTTTTTTTTATAAATGCACATTTTTTTTTGCTGGTAAAAAAAAATATGAATTTATTTTGTTAGGACTCTGTAAAGCATTGCACCCATAATCAGTAGATTGTGGGTGTAATGCCACAAACCTGCATACTGTCTGTAGCTCTCTGCCCATACCTTTGATACAGGCAAGCAGATCCACTTACAGGAAGACTTGATAAACTACCTAGAGTGCTGATTCACATATCAACGGCTTCAAAGTCGTAAGATTCTGAAGCCGCCCCGCACAGCGCAATCTCAGCATGGCTTGCAAACTACTTCTTTAATAGAAGTCAATGCAAGTCGCCCCAAAGTAGTACAAGAACCTTTTTCTAAGTCAGAAATGACTTGAGTCGCTCCTATTAGAGTGGTTCCATTGTACTGAATGGAGTGCGGCTTATAAGGCTGACAAGTCACCTGACAGGTCTCCCCTGTGTGAACCAGCACAGAGCGCTCAATAGTGCTCTGGTAGTTCATTGAGAACTACAAGCTGAGAGCCTCAAAGGCTGTCCAATTGTAGTTTTCACAAAACACTTTGAATGAATGACGTGGACGGGGCAAAGCCCCGTATGGTAGTTTACTTTTTAGATTGCAACAGCAAGTGGGAGGAAAAGATCCCGACTCGCTGTCAAAAAACAAAAAAAACACACGGAATCGAGGGGGTGTGGGGGGCTGTTGCATCTAACATGTTACACCCTGAATATGGGTGTAACAGGTTACAAAAAAAAAGTAAACTTACTCTTTAACTAGTTCTGATTTGTATGTAAACTTTCAAATATAAGTCGGGCCCCTTGTTTAGTAAGGTAAAAGGTCAAAGTACAGAATGAAAAAAGGAACCAATCTGATGTTATCTTTCTCTATACTGTTTCTAAACTCTGTATGTAATATACAACAGGGCTTGACAAATTTGCTTGGAATCTAGGAGCCAGCTAAAAAAGTTAGGAGCCAGGAACGCGCCCTGTCCCGCCGAGCTTGCGCGCAGAAGCGAACGCATACGTGAGTAGCGCCCGCATATGAAAGCGGTGTTCAAACCACACGTGAGGTATCGCCGCGATCGTTAGAGAGAAATAATTCTAGCCCTAGAGCTCCTCTGTAACTCAAAACATGCAACATGTAGAATTTTTTTAAACGTCGCCTATGGAGATTTTAAAGGGTAAAAGTTAGTCGCCATTCCACGAGCGGACGCAATTTTGATGCGTGACATGTTGGGTATCAATTTACTCAGCGTAACATTATCTTTCACAATATAAAAAAAAATTGGGCTAACTTTACTGTTGTCTTATTTTTTTATTTAAAAAAAAGTGTATTTTTTCCCAAAAAAGTGCGCTTGTAAGACCGCTGCGCAAATACGGTGTGACAGAAAGTATTGCAACGACCGCCATTTTATTCTCTAGGGTGTTAGAATAAAAAATATATATAATGTTTGGGGGTTCTAATTAGAGGGAAGGAGATGGCAGGGAAAACAGATAGGGAAACTCCATTAGCATTGCTGGTTGTCATACCAACTGCCACCACAAGATGGCGCTAGTAAACAGAAGGAAGCATAGGCCTGCAGAAGGCCGCAAAGCCGCGGCCTAAATTACAGGCCGGCGCGGCCCGACGCGATCCCGCGGCGCGGAGGGGGGGCACGGAGACACAGGATACCCCAGCTGTGCTGCCCCAGGCGCCAAGTCGCTAATTCTAGTCGCAATGGCGACCTGGCGCCCGGGGTTTGTCGAGCCCTGATATACAAGACATAATTCTGCAAAACTAGACTTGATTACACTTTAAAAGTAAAACAGGTTAATAGTCTATTCCAAACTGTAGTTGGATGCGCACTAAAACAGAAGAAAAAGATGTAATGGATGAGAAAAGTGACAAGAACATTTTAAAATGTGTTAACTGGATAGCCACTCAAACATACTGTACATAGTTATTCATGCCGATATGCAATTTAAACATCAATACACAAAAAATACAATTGATAACCACATTCAAGCTCCTGACCTCTAAACAGACTATTAGACATTGTTCAAAATTATATATAAAAAAAAAATGACCAAGTTATCTCTATTATTATTACTAATAAACCCAGGTTTACCCAAATTGTTATAGGATTTTGAAAAAATTAAAAATAAAAATCTGCTACATGTCAGTTTGAATGAGTTTTAAATTTGAATAAACCCAACACCCTTGTTGGAGGTCTAGCTTAGCGATCCCCCCTAAAATAAATAAAACTAAAACATGCACAAAATGAGAAAAGAAAAAATAATGTTCTAGAACAGCTCCATTCAGGTTCTTCTGATGAACGGAAGGGTTATGAAGAAATATTGGTCTGAGGTGCTATTAGACAACCATGTTCTAGAACAAAGCTTTGGGAAATGATCTCCTACATAATATAAATTTAACAGTTACATTTATACATTGTTCGAGCCATCGCATTGCACCTACCACACATGCATACATTTATGACTTAAATAATAGGAGCATATTTCCTTTTCAGTATCTAGATCAGGACTGCTTTACATTAGGGTATTGTAATGTGCTTTTAAGGGGGATGTCACACTTTTCCATCAGCCAGTCATCCCCGATTGTCAAGATATGGGATATCTGGTCCAACAAAACAAAAAGTTGAGTTTACAGGTTACTGAGACCTGAAATTGTGCCACCCTCCATGTACCATTATATATTCACTCAGCTGTGCTCAAAGCTGATTTCTGCATTAAAAAAGAAATCTCCATTCATTCAGATATAGAGAAAGGGAGAGGAAGAAGGTGGGGTAATATTGGGACATGGAAAAGTGAAAATTAACCCTTAGCAAATACTGGTCTAATCCCAACAAGTCACTGAAGTAGTCACACAATGGTATTCACACACTGTTGTACCGAATAAGCATAACAGTGTACACATTCATCTCAATTCTGGTCACTTCACGCAGTTTAAAAACACAAGAACAGAACAAAAACAGACCAGCAACAGTTTAACATTTTGGTGGTAAAGCAGCCTTCATCTAGTCGTTTTGTTTTTGCATTTACAATTGCCGGGTGTGTGAACACCATAAGAGTTCGCTCAATGACACCAAAGCACCAGATTGACCATTTGTTCTTTGAAAAAGTACTTGCTAGTTTATCACGACTCATTTTGAAAGTGCTCCACAATGATATAAGTAAAACGAAGCATAAAGAATCTACCCACAGAATAAGAATTTTAAACCCAACGCCTGAAAAACTAAAAAAAACTCCTTCCTTGCTTTGGGGCTGCACCCGCACTGCAGAGTTCACTGCTAGTTTATGTCTAGGGGATAGTAAAAGCAATTTACTTAACGCATCCGCTGCTCCCCTGTGCTCTGATGGTGTATTGTTCCCCAGGATCCTTATGTCCATGCAGAGCCATGGACCCTACATGAGTTGCGATGTCAGAGAACCTTAAGCTGCCAGAGTGCAGGGGAGAAGAGGCTGCAGTATCCAGTCTACCTGCTTGCTCGGCGTCTAGAATGTACATGGAGCTGCGCAAACGCTGCCAAAAGCTAAAAGGTAAATTGCTTCCTGTACAAAACTAGTGTTTACAGGCTGAAGAGCATGCAAACAATACCTTAATGATACCTTTAGTCAACCTCTGCTCAAGTTCCTCTTCTGTGGTTTCCTTTTGTCAGAATCAAGTGTCAGCCTCTACTTATGATGGGATAAGAAATATCCCAATGTAAAGTGAAAAACAGCAGCCAAGACAGAAGATAAGGAAACTCAATATAAATGTGGGAGGTATAAATACATACACATCTATTTGCCCTCCAGTCAAAGGAAGTCAGTTTATCTTTAATGATCCCTGTTAAAATTAGGAAAGCTTCTAAGACACTTGTCAGTTTTGAAACCTTGGACATCAAAATATGATTTTTGTACATACCATACAACCCGTTTCTTCGAGGCTCTTGAGGGACACAGGAATTGAGAAACAGTTGAGCTATATGCAAGCTACATGAGGCCGAGACACTAGAAAAAATTTAAAGTTTTAAGCCAGCCTCTAAAAAACCCCTCCACTACTTAGTTTGTAGAGCAAGCAGTATACAAGGTCAGTAAAAAAAAAAAAAAACAGAGGGTGGCACTTAATGCACTCAAAGCAATAGATTTTAGGGTAAACGCAAAAATCCTATTTTGTCCAGGACACAGAAACAGGTGGGATGTTCTGAAGCAATTCAGCAACAGCCACTGACAGAACCAAGAAGGAACTGGGAACACAGGACAAATATCTGAATCTGGACCAGATAAAAATGAAGTCCCCTGCAAAGCAGGGGAGGCCGCCAACCACCATGGTAGAATAAACCCGATGCTCAGACCTTGACAAAAAAGGAATCACCAAGGGGAATAGGTCCCCTGGAAAGAACAATGAGCCTACACCAACAGGAAGCTGTGATTAAGATCACTACAAAAACAGGCAGAAAATACAACAGATCACAACATGGTCAACAAAAATTGAGCCCTGGGTTGAAATCTCACGAAAAAGAAGTCACCCAAGAGAAGCGTGGACAAGACAATTCCACAGGAGACCAGCCAGGGAAGGAAGGTCACAGGACAGGAATGAGTTTGCCCTGCCAGACCACCCATATCACATGAGATACTGAAGTAAAAGTGGAAATCCTCAATGTATAATATTTCAAAGAATAGCCAAATAAGCTCCCAAGGTAACGACCAAGGTATTCCAGCTGTGAAGTTGGTGTGACCCAGGTTAGATGATGGTAAGCAAGGGTTACCAACACCAGACACCTGCAAATTCTCATCTGGCAGGAGCTTACAGGTGTCAGGCTCTGCTGAAGACTTCTGATTGCAAGAATTCAGACTATTTTTTTTTATGACGGGTTGTCCACGTACTCAACGGTGGTGCCAGAGATGACCACTAGGTTGGATAAAAGGGCTAATGTCATAAAAAATAGCAGGTGCCTTCTAAGAACACTGAGTGGTCATGTGCTTGATAAGGAAGGGAGCAGTAAGATCTGATCCCATCTGACCTGGCAAGTCAAGGGGTCCCCATACCTTATGGAGGAAGCACGCTTAGAGGTACCAACAACTGCAAGGGATGCAGTAGCATCTGTGGGTGCAAACCTTTCCTGAATACAGCAGTGAAATTTCATAAACCATGTTCTGACCTGCAAGTAAACAGGAACTGCCAGGATGTGGCAAATCTGGGAAGACAATGCCGAGTGCAGTAACACATGGAGGGATATGAAAAGCTGCTCAAGGAGATGCAACCCACACAGAGTTAGCCATTGGGCTAAAAGGTGTGTCCTGAGCACTCAAATGACAGGGAGACAGACTACCCAAGGACCCGTCTGGAAGCACACACAGCCCCTGAAAATTGTTGAAGCATTGTGCGTGTTAATGCGCAAGTGCCAGAGGGGTTAGCAGACCTCTGGTTTTGGGCCCTACAGCCTTAGTGAGAGTTAGGCTTTACAGTACACTCTGGCCACCTATAGCACTGCTAATGACAATGCTAGTGTCAAGAGCAGGTCTGATGAGACCATGTACCTCAAAGGGCACGTGAACCGGATGTTCCCTGGACAGCTCACCAAAGCATTTGTACCAACAGTTATGGGAGATGCCAGTTTTGGGGCTTGTAACAAGCCAACACAACTAAAAGCACAAGGCTCCAGCATCTGCACCATCCACTCAATAAAATGGGAACCTCTTAGTAGTAAAGGGATCTCTTTTAAGGAATTCTACCCATTCTAAAAACAGTTTGACAGTTCAATGCTTCAGTCACAGGGCAATAAGCCAGTTAATTCAAACTGGGATCTATTGAGAATTCAACGATCAGTGAGGTTCCAAAAGTGGAGCACCCCATTTACCCTTTTGGTGGCTTTTTTTTTTTTTTTTTTTACAAAAAAGGATCACCGGTGCAGCCGTAGAGGGCACAGCATTTACAGATACCCTCCCAAAGGGAAAATACTCCCCCACAATTTCAGATGGGGTTCAGGAGCCCTTAGGGCATTTCCATTCTGCAGAACGTAATGACCCAAATAGCAGGTGAAGTGGAAAGGTCTTTGCAGCTTTAAAAATACCAAAACTAAAAGTTCCAGATTACAGGCGTCGGTTTCTTGTGGGGGGGAACACCTCCAAAACCACTAGGGGAGAATGGGCTGAGGTCACCTGTGGCTGCAGAACTGTACTCTGTAGGTCGTTGTGAAAACATGTTGTGCTGTGTAGCAGTACTCAACCAGGCCCGGTGTCAGTACTTGTAACCTTGCCTCACAAACCTGGGCAGCTGTTGACGAGTGTCTCAAGTGGCCAGGTCACTGTAGGGGGGCAGTGGAATTAGACTAGAGTTTCATGTGATGCTTCAGAAAGAAGAGCATCAGCCAGATGCTACTTTCTCCAGGCTATATGGCAGGAAAGCTAGCACAGAGCACACATACAGCATTCCACTTGGTGGATTACATCAGTGATCGGCCCCTTAAGCATTAGCTTTTACTGCAATAAAACTGGCAACCAGAATTCTGAAAAAGACACCCAGAGGCGCAAACAGTGGGGTAACTCCCAGTGCTTCTGGCCAACTGGCCCAAGTCTTCAGATTCCGGGTCACACCCGGGGCTGTGCTACGGTTCTGGACCTGGAAAGCTCTCCATAGATAATTAAGGCAGTACAGAAATGTAAAGCACTTCAATGTAGAGTTCAGTGCTGGAAGGTCAACTAGCATGAACAAGCAATGAGAAAATGCTGATCTGGTTAGCTGCTATATAGAGATCAGCTCAGGCAGATGTGCAGGGATCTTGACTGAAATCTTAGGGGAAAAAATAAAAATTCCACTAAATTAGGAAGGGTTAGCTTAAAATTTTGAAGAAAAGGCAGCCTTCTAGGACCCTAAAAACAAAAAACAAACAAAAACCCAAATAAACACAGAGGCGTGCTGGGTAGAAGATTTATACAAGGACTGGCTTATAAATTCTTTTAGTGTCCCAATCTCTTGTATGCAGTAGCACAACCCAAACATTTCTGAATTCCATTTTCCCTCTGATGGACATGGTCAGTTTTTCAGCATAGCTAAGCTATAGCTATAGTCGTTTTTACCACCCTCATCTCATTGTGCAGCTTAAACATGTCCAATTAATGTCATCCCTTTTTATATTGTCTCTTAAAACATACTTGATCTATAAACATAAGATAGGACATGAACAAGTTACACAGGTAACCATTAAAAGATGATTTTTTATATGCAAAGGGCTTGCTTCCATTTGCAAAAGTTCAGTTATAGAATGTTTTGTTATTGGGTGTTTTGGACGACAAATGAGGATTAAGATTTACCATTAACATCCCTGAGGGTGTTTAAAGATGTCATGCATTGTTAAAAAAAAAAAACAAAAAAAAAAAAACATTCCAATACCTGCTTTACCTTTACCAGAACTATGTGCATATAGCTGCACAATGCTATCTCTGGAAATCCTAACGCCCAAGAATATATAAAAAGGAAAAATTGGCTACACTTTATTTTAGAAGTTTCTTTGCTTGGTTGACTTTCAAAAACCAGACATCAGATTATAAAGATGGGTCTTTGACAGTAAGCATGCTACAAATAGAGTGGGTGCATGTACGGGGGTACATATTGTACACTGCAGAGTAACTATATGAGCTGCTGCACAGTACTAAAAAAAAAAAAAAAAAAGGGGAGGTGCACATGCTCCACGCACAGGGGCCATCTACACAGTTAATATAAATTCTAACCGTTCCCCAATGCCACAAAGGCAAACCTATTACAAGGAAGAACAATTTTAATGTAGAACCATTAAAACCAACATAGGATTGGTCACATAACTGTGCTGCCTTCATTACAGAGCCTCCTGTGGACCTTTTCTGCAGTCTTAAAGGGAAAGTAAAAGGGGTTTTTAACATGTACCTACAGGTAAGCTTATAATAAGGCTTACCTGTAGGTACAGTGAAAATCGCCTAAACTTACATGGTTTTGGAGATAGTCACAGTGCATGCAGCGGGCGGTGTCACCTTCGAATGCGCTCTGAAGGGACGGCATTACCAGTGCTGTCCCTTCAGAGCTCGGTGCAGCAGCCTGTGAAATCATCGTGGCTCGGCCAGTTAGACGGTCTGAGCACATGAACTTGGAGGGAAAACTGGGTAAAGATGGAAGCCCTGCCAGCAGCGACAGCGCACCGATGAGAGCTTTGTTCTAACATAAGTATTTTATAATGTGCTAATATGCAACGCATACAAACACATTATGCCATTTGTCTTGCAGGTATTGTTTTTTGGAAAGGCTGTGGTTTACTACCACTTTAAAAAACTGAAAAACCTGTGCTAGTCTACATTTGCAACATATGGAAGTATTATGCAAAACTGAGATAATGGGTACTGGAAAGAAAAAAAAAAAAAAAGGACTTCTAAATTTTCCTGGAAAATTTAGCTAGTAACAGATTAAAAAGGCAAAACTTTTTTTCAGATACCAGCACAGAAAAAATAATTTGTTACACCAAGATCTGGATGCCTTCCATAATAACCAGATTTATGTGAATAAAATGTAGGGATATCATAACCACCTTTCATTCCAAATGTACATTTTTATAGTCCAAACACTGGCTTTTATGGGTTATGTGCATATTGCAGTGTGCGGTTTCCAGGAGTAGACAAGACAGAAGATAGTGCTCTTTTTAGAAAGGCTGAAGACTCATTTGCATGCAGCAGCAACCTGAGGGATCCAATACTTCTGAGAATGTGGGGATAGAGGAAATGCACAACCAAAAAGGAGCTGAAGGTGGCAAAATTAAGTCTAAAATCCTATAATGCCACACATCTTATAGTCTAGATGCAGAAGAATTAGGGGCTGAACAAAAAGATAAAGCTTTGATCATGCCCTACACTGCATCTGGGCAAGCCTACCATGCATCTCCACTTCCAATGGACAAGCGACAAATCATACTGTAGCTATGAAATGTTTGGCCTTTTCTCGATGAAGTGTGATGTGAAGCAAGTGGAGTAAGGGGAACGCCATGGGATGATGCTTCAAACATCGTATCGATTGTGTGCATTTGGGTGGTTCTGTCGACTATACTGAAAATGGTCAGTCAGTATATTTGTCCGACTATACTGATAGTCTCTTCCAGGAGTGTAAGCAGCAATGCCATTCTGGAGCTTTTCTGGATGTTCATGGTGGTGATCCAAGCTTTGAATCTCTCCAGAGGCAATAGGAAGTAATTGCTTCTTTGCTTCCTGGTTAGTATCATATTTGGCCTGAAAAACAATAACAGCAGTCACGCAAGAGCATACGAGCAGATATGGGAAAATAAAATCACCAGTTCCCCATTTAAACTGCAACTTTTAAATACATTTCTGGCTAAGTTTAAATTACATTTCTCATTGACAGCATATATTGTTTTAGAAATGGCTATGAACAAGGATTCTTTTGAATTGGTTTGCAGGCCATGTATGACGATTGTGTCCCCATAACCCACCACCAGAGGTGTCTTCTTTACTAGGCTGCACACCCTGAGAACAGGGGGTAGACACCATGTCCCCCACCCTCAAGTTAATGTGCTGCCATCGTTAGCACGCAGACACTGAAAACACCACAAAGAACCAAAAAAGATCAAACATTTCTAACAAAACCTTCACTGTAACATATTACTTTTATTTGCAATGAGTACAGTTACCCTTCAAAAGGAAGCAGCTATGCATTGACAAATTCTCATTTCCCTGTATTGTATTTAAGTTCTGTTGAAAGTAATATTGCGGCACTTATTCTGAATCACACTCCAATGCATCTCACTGTGCGCGCGTTGCAGCACAGCAAGGCACGAATGTGCTTTGCACTGCTGAAAATGCAGCATGTACATTTTGGGTGCATTGGGCTGCCCATTCCAATTTACTGCCTTAAAATTAGTGTGTGCGCACTAATGCAGTGCAACAGCCTGAACCCAACCTTGGTTTGAGGATGGGGGGGTTGGGGAATGTGACCAAGTTTCATGTTACACCCCAAATATGGGCATTACATAAAACATGCTCTCAAAAAGGTGGACTATGCCTTTAACTAGGTCAGCATTTTGTACTGCTGTAGCAGGTGGGGGCTTATTTTGGTGATGTGGAGCTGACTCAGGGCTATTCTGTAAAACTGATGTGGGTGGCTGTACTCTGCACATAGTGAACCTGGAAGCGGTCAGCTTTTAGCGTTTCTGGCTTCACAACTGTCAGAATCCTGGCCAGAAAGCCAGGTGCATAGCTGATCAAGCATTCTTGGCTTAAGTGGAAAGCAGATATACAACACCAATTCCCAAAAAGTTGGGACTTTGGAATAAAATATGGGTTTCTGAGATTTTACACAAATAGAAAAAATACTTCAAATATTTAAAACTGAGAAAATGTATTATTTCAAGAAATAAGGCAATTTTGAAGTTGATGGCAGCAACACATCTCAAAAAAGTTGGGACAGGACAACAAAAAGCTTACAAAGTACATGGTACAAACACGTTCTAACAAGTAAATTCTATTGCAAATTAAATATGGGTTTATGAGATTTGCTAATCACTATGCCGGTTTTTTTTTTTTGTAGATTTTACACAGCATCCTAACCTTAGAATTGGGGTTGTAGATATATTGTCGTGCAAGAGAGTGGGAGCAATAACTCTAGGTACCTCATTTATGGTTAACCCTGAACCGATGAGCTGTAAAGGCATTTAAAGCACCACCTAATTGATACAAATTAGGTTTAAGTACCATCATTTTTAAGTCAATTCAAGGGTGCACACAGTTTTAGGGCTGGACTTATGTGGCATCTATTTACTTGACATAGCTTCATCTTTTTTTTTTTTTTTTATATACCACATAAAGCAGGAATTAAACTGTTTGTGTGCCTTAAAGTTAATTTTAGTGTATTTTTCCCTGAAAATATAGGATTTGATAAACCGCTGTGCAAATTTCTTGCAACATAATTAAATTACAACCAACATCTTATTTTTCTAAAAGGCCTCTGCCTTCAGAAAATATATAATCTTCTGGGGGGTTTTAAGTAATTTACCCACTTCCCATCCCACCCATTGTCATATGATGTCTGCAGATGGGATCTCCCATCCTGGGTGGGCCTCATATGACGTCCTTGGCTTCCCTGCGGTATAGGGGGCACGCGCCGCAGAGGAGACCATGCGTGTGCCCGGCGGTCGTGATGTCCACCGGGTACCCGCGATCGCTTGTGACAGAGCAGTTACATGGATTTGTATGTGTAAACACACAGATCCACATCCTGTCAGAGGAGAGGAGACAGATCGTGTGGTCCTAGTATATAGGAACACTGATCGGTCTCCTCCCCTAGTTAGTCTCATCCCCCCACAGTTAGAATCACTACCTAGGTAACATTTAACCCCTTGATCGCCGCCTAGTGTTAACCCCTTCCCTACAAGTGACATTTATACAGTAATCAGTGCATATTTATAGCACTGATCGCTGTATAAGTGTCAATGGTCCCAAAATATTCTCAAAAGTGTCCGATAAGTCTGCCGCAATGTCAGTCACGATAAAAATCACAGATCACCGCCAATACTTGTAAAAAAAAAAAATAACAAAAGAATAAAAATGCCATAAATCAAATTTATTTTGTAGGCGCTATAACTTTTGCGCAAACCAATCAATATACGCTTATTGCGATTTTTACCAAAAATATGTAGAATACATATCGGCCTAAACTGAGGAAAAAAAATAAAAAATAAGGTTTTAAAAAAAGAAATTGGGATATTATAGCAAAAAGTTAAAAAAAGAAATGTTTTTTCAAACTTGTTGCTCTTTTTTTCTTTAAAAAAGGCACAAAAAATTAAAACCACAGAGGTGATCAATTACCACCAAAAGAAAGCTCTATTTGTGGGGAAAATTTTTTATTTCATTTGGGTACAGTGTTGCATGACCGCGCAATTGTCATTCAAAATGTTACAGCGCTGAAAGCAGAAAATTGACCTGGGCAGGAAGGGGGTGAAAACGTCCTGTATTGAAGCGGGTAATAGGCAAAAATGCTGGTTTAAACATGTATGCAAAAAATTAAAACCAAAATGCTCTAGAAGATAAGTGATTAAATGAGAACATTCAACTACAGTGAAAATCTGGAAAAAAAACAAACTGACAGGAATATTGAACTCAAAAATGTATGTAAAGCAAAACATTTTTTTAAACTTTTGGCTAAACGTATGTAGACGCATTAGAATCCTGTTGGGTAGATTTATCCATATTATTGGTCTTAAAGACTGTCTCTGGTACAGAAAGAGGATGGGGAATCGAAACTGAGCTGTCACAAAAACAAGATAAAAAAGGAAAATTTTGGCTTTTCAGACAATTTAACCTGACCATTTTCACACATATCTAAAGTCTACAGATCCCATTTAACCAACAAAACAAAATGCTTATTAGGGGACCACTCACCTTGTTATAAAGAAAAACTCCAAGAATTGCAGTCAACATGCCTAAAACATTAGTGCCAGTCACAGGATTGCGAAGCATGAAGAGAGACACTGTAATAACCATGATCCTTTTTGTGGCGTTGGCTACAGAATAACTTAGAGGGCTTATAAGATTAAGGATGCTGAAGGCAATCAGGTTCTGGGCAAAGTTACAAGTCCCGCTGATTACCAGGAGGAGAAGTGTCCATGACCAGTGAGAGATGGAGCTCTGGAGAGGATGAGAAGCAAAAGGAATTGAAGTGCAAGAATTACCCCAAAACAAATAGAAAAAAAACAATCCATTTAAACATGTATATATTAGCAAGTGACCGAGATTAATTCACCTTAAACTGATATTTCAGTTTTTGGTAAATGCTGGGAAATGTAACCTAGTAATGGAACCATTACTTAAAGCGGAAGTAAACCCATCCATTTACCAGTTTCAAAAAGTTTCATTTCCGGCACGTTTCAGAAATGTAACACTCCCATTGGTTGTGCTCTCAACCAAACTGTCAAACCATCTAATGGCTGGTGTCATAACTGATCACACGTGCAGAATCATGGCAGTTGTAGATTAGAGGCAAAGATGGCAGCTTCCTTGGCTGAAAATGATAGGAGGGTTTACTTACACTTTAAGAATTCCATTGGAAAGATGTATCCATCTTAATTCCTGGAAATGCACTCCATCTAATTTATTCAATTGAATATATAAGTTAAAAATCCAAAAGGATACATTAGGCCCTTGGAAGTAGACAAAGCAGGTGATTCGTTCTGGGAACATAAGCACACAGATCAGAGGGACCAAAGAAGCAATTGCTTGATTCATCTTCCCAAAAGAAAGCCTTCCTAAAATAAAATGCAAATAAACTCTGAAAAGGCTAGTTACCTGGCTATTATGCTGACCCTATAAGCTCAGGGCTCGACAATCCCTGGGCGCCAGGTCGCAAATGCGCCTAGAATTAGCTACCTGGCGCAGCACAACTGAGGTTACCTGTATCTCCGTGCGCCCCCCCCTCCGCGATCGCGTGATCTCGTCAGGCCGCGCCGGCCGTTAATTTAGGCCGTGGCTTTGCGGCCTTCTGCAGGCCTAGGCTTCATTCTGTACTCTGGCGCCGTCTTGTGGTGGCCGTTGGTATGACAAGTCAACCAGCAATGCTTGCCTGTTTCACTGCCCGCCCATCTCCTTCCCTTTACTTAGAAGTTAACCTACAAACATTATATATATATATATATATATATATATATATATATATATATATATATATATATATATATATATTTTATTCTAACACCCTAGAGAATAAAATGGCGGTCGTTGCAATACTTTGTCACACCGTATTTGCGCACTTTGAGGAAAAAAATACACTTTTTTTTAATAAAAAAATAAGACAACAGTAAAGTTAGCCGAATTTTTTTTTATATTGTGAAAGATAATGTTACGCCGAGTAAATTTGATACCCAACATGTCATGCTTCAAAATTGCGTCCGCTCGTGGAATGGCGACAAACTTTTACCCTTTAAAATCTCCATAGGCGACATTTAAAAAATTCTACAGGTTGCATGTTTTGAGTTAGAGGATGTCTAGGGCTAGAATTATTGCTCTCGCTCTACCAATCGCGGCGATACCTCACATGTGTGGTTTAAAACACTGCTTTCATATATGGGCGCTACTCACGTATGCGTTCGCTTCTGCACGCATTGGTCGTTAAAAAAAAAACCTGGCTCCTAACTTTTTTAGCTGGCTCCTAGATTCCAAGCAAATTTGTCAAGCCCTGCTATAGCTTCAATACTCCCGATTACCTAACCTGGGACAAGTATGCAAATCAGGTAATTTAGAGAAAAGAAAAATAATCTGCATCAGAGCTAGCTAACATACAGAATGAGATGCCAGTAATGGGAGTCTCCATAATTCTCACAGGAAACATTTGCTTAAACCAGTAAAATGTTTTGGTCAAGACTTCTTGGGACACAACATTGGAATAACCTCTGTCCAACTTAAAAGTCATGGGTGAATTATTAATACATATATTGCAGCATTTGTCCACGCCCTTCCTCAAATATCCCCAACAAGTCATGTTTCCATTGGATAACCATTACAGAATCCATTTATAGAATCCTAAGTCTCACTTATTGCTTGCATCAACTGACACAGCAGCATCAACCTATTTTCTATCAGGGTGTAACTAAGGACATTGGTTATAACCGGTTTTTAATAAGCTGAAAATACTGGATCCAGGTCATCTTTACTGTGTAAAAGTCACAGGCTAAATTGGTTTAAACCTGTAAAGACTACACAGGGGAATTTTTAGTACATGTGTCAAAGATATGAAGGATGTTATTGCTCACCTCTCTGAATATGCTACCTGCCTGGCTATCCTGACGATGCTTTAGGTTCACTACTTTCTGACCTACTAACCCACAATATGCATATAGATGAAGCCAATTTTTGGGACACGTGACCTAGACCAAACACCCGAAGATTGGTCAGAAATGTTGCTGGTGACACATAAGGTCTCCCAAAATGTGGCTGCATTAGAAACATCCTATAAAGTACTGTGAAGATATTTGGTACATCGGATATCAAAATATTTGCCGGGTTACCCATTCACCCGTTTCAGGGGTTGCGGCAAGCACAAATTGAAAAAAAACGTAGCAGACTTGTCCCCTAGGTGCTCAAATCGTTTGAATCAAACCCACCTATTCAAAAACGCCATTCCAACACCACCCTTGGATAGTTATTAGATGCCAAACCCTCAGAGCTGACCAGGAACCAAATCAAGTTTCTTATGTCATGGCCGCTGCAAAATAGGCCATCGCCAGATCGTGGAAGGCGTTGGCTCTCTGTACGGTTGCTACTAAAATCAAAGTCTCTCGGGGAATGATACAAGCCAAGACTGAGGCAACACTCCAGGACTAGGTGAGGCAGTATACCAAATTTGGCAGCCCTGTATTGACAAATACTTGCCTCTTGATTTTGCACACCTCTCTTGGAGCCCTCTTGCACCCATCATGTTTGCCTCTTCAATACTGCCGTTACTGTAACCTTCGGAACCCCCCTTTCCCTCCTTTCTTGCTCCCACCCCCCCCCTTTAATTTTTCTCTTTTCATTCCGCTCTCCCTTTATTTTCAGACATACCGTTGTGCTCAAAAGTTAGCATACCCTGGCAGAAATTGTGAAATGTTGGCATTAATATTGAAAATATGACTGATCATGCCAAAAAAGCCGTCTTATTTAAAGGGGTTGTAAAGGTTTGTTTTTTCACCTTAATGCATCCTATGCATTAAGGTGAAAAAACACCTGGCAATCACCAAATTCAAATCCCAAGGAGGAAGAGGTGGTTTAATAGGGGGGGGAAGTATATGGCGGACCCCCCGTCCGAAGGTACTAATCAAAGAATGGCCGGGAAGCGGACGCTGAAAAGGAATAACTAAAGCTGAAATCTGACCCTTTTTAACAGATACGTTTTTATTTATCAGCATAATAAGCAATAAAAGTAGAACGGTACATAGTACTGTGATATATAAAGCAGAATTCACAGAAGTACAAATATACAGAGGGTCATCAGTTCAAGCAAAACATTAAAGCTACGGGTCCAAGGAACATAGTCTCAGGTAGTTACATCAGGAATAATCGGGCACATTAAATGCAGGTGATTTACTTAAGGGGGGGGGGTGGGAGTCCCTTGGAAGGAGAAGGGGAAACCAGGAGAGAAAAAAACGGGGAGGGGGAGACAGAAAAGGATCAGGGAAAAGAGGGGGGGAGCAGCATCAGACAGTAAAGATAACACCCATGAAGCAGAGCAGCACACCGCATCAGACTCACTACCTCCTTCAGCAAAAAGGTCTAATCGGCATTGGGCCTTTTCTTAACCCATTTCCCCCAGATTTTATTGAATTTCTTGGGACATTTCCGGCTCATATATGTTAATTTATAGAGGGGAAGCACCTGATCAATCATCGACCTCCACTGTAAAACCGTCGGGGGATCTGCTAATTTCTATTTGCACAAAATGGTCTTCCTGGCATAAAAGGCGGAGTAGAATACAAACAACTGTTTGTGTCTATTGGGCGTGACAGTATCGCATACTCTCAGTAGAAGGACTCTAGGATCCATATCAACCCTCACCCCACCAATGTCATTAATCTCAGTCACCACGCCTCTCCAGAAGTCCTGTATTATAGGGCAGGTCCAGACTACATGTATGAAGGCCCCCACTTCAGTCAAGCATTTGGGGCATTGGTCCGAGTATGACGGGTAAATTCTAGCCAGTCTTTGGGGGGTGTATTAAGCCTAGTGCAAAAATTTAGGCTGTATATATCTATCCCTGGCAGAAATCATTAGCGGAAGGTATTGTTGGATCCAGGTTTGGAATGTCGCTCTGCCAGCTAAGGAAGAGCTGTGCGGTCCGATCAGTGTCAGAGGAGGAATTCTAAGATACAGGGACTAGAGGATCCGGTCAGCATAACAAAACGACAGCTATGATTCTATACTGTGGGAATTAACGGTTGGGGAAACTGCGCCTGAACAGCATGTCGCAGCTGCAGGAATCTAAAAACATCCAAGAGGGTAGCTGAAACTTGGCCCTAAGGGTATCATACGGTAGGAGGGTGCTGGTCGGCATCACATGCTGAACCTTAGCGATTCCGAACCCGGCCCATACACTCGGGTCAGGCACCCTCAGTAGGTGTGGAAATCGTGGATTTCCCCACAGCGGGGCATGGGGGAGGGGGATATCATCAGAGAGGGACACAAATCTTGACAACTGGTCCCAGACCCTAACCGTGGTTTTCATGGACGTGGTCACAGTAGCATGTGCCTTTGGCCCTCTGAACACAAGGTTACTCAGCGCGGCGTAAGATCCTAAAATGGCTGCCTCGAGGGTAACCGCAGGGTTCGACTCAGCGAAATCTGACCCTTAATGGTGCTTAAAGCAAGCTTTTTGTCCACACTGCGCTGCAAGAACAGCAGGATCCTGGGAACGGAATACGTCCGTTGACGCCAATACAGCTCCTCGCACATAGCGATGTAGGCTCTCCAGGTACGGTGGTATATCTTCCTGGAGGAAGATTTCCGTGCCCTCAGCATGGTCGAGATAACCGAATCTGAGAGACCACGGTCCTTCAGCGCCTGACTTTCAAATAGCCATGCCATTAAAGCCAGCGACTGTAAAGCAAGATGAAGTATGGGACCTTGAGACAGATCCTCCTGCACAGGCAGTCACCATGGAACGTCCGCCACTAGGAGCACAAGATCGGCGTACCAAGGATGGCAAGGCCAATCTGGAGCGATGAGGATCACCGGAATCCCCTCGGCCTCCACCCTTTGAAAAAGTTGAGGAAGCAACTTCAGTGGAGGATAGGCATAAATCAACCGATACCCCACGGGGCCACCAACGCGTCTGCCCAGGGATCCCTGGACCTGGCCATGAATCTCGACACCTTGCGATTGAGTCGAGAGGCCAATTGGTCCACATCCAGCGTGCCCCACCTCCGGCAAAGGAGGCGAAACACCTCCGGATGCAAGGACCATTCCCCCTGGTCTAACATCTGGCGGCTCAGATCGTCCACCTGCCAGTTGTCTACTCCTGGAATGTAAACGGCCGACAGAGCCGGCACGTTTCTTTTCGCCCACCTTAGGATGTGAGCGACCTCGGACGCCGCAGCTGAGCTCCGAGTTCCCCCCTGATGGTTGACATAAGCCATCGCCGTGGCGTTGTCCGACTGGATCCTGACTGAGCGCCCCTGCAGTAGAGCTGCACGATTTTGGGAAAAATGAGAATCACGATTCTTTTGATTAGAACAAAGATCACGATTCTCTCACGATTCTTTAAAATGGTAAATTTAAAAAAAAATTAAAAATTTGCTTGTCTTTTTTTTTTTGCAAAACTTTCTTATTTTTAATATTTTTATTATTCTTTACTTTTTAATTTCTTTATTTTATTAATTTAATTATTATTTTTTTATCATTTTTTTTCCACTTTATTGCCATCACACAGGAGAAAACAATTCACTGTGTGATACCAATTGGAGGTTCTCTTTATTGACCCTCTCACTTCCAAAAACAGGAGTCCTAGTACTCCTGTCACAGCTGAGATGGGAAGAGCACAGGTCTCTTCTCTCACTGTGAACATAGGCGGCAGGGACAGGAGACAGACGGAGGACAGACTCGGCGGCCGGGGGGGGGGGGGGGGGGGGGGGACGGAATCCCGAAGACAGCCAGCCAAGTGTGGTATGTGGGGGGGGGGGGGGGGGAGAGAGGGGGGAGAAGGGAGGACGGACAGCAGCACACATTTTCTTATAGAAACTCACCGCCGCCGGTATGTTGAAATTGTCTCTCCTCTGCTCGCACACAACCCTGCCTCCTCCTAACCCTGCGCTGTGATAGACAGAACACATCCCAGCATTGATTGGACCCGCATTCTGTCTATCACAGCGTGGGGTTAGGAGGAGGCGGGGCTGCGTGCGAGCAGAGGAGAGACTGTTTCAATGCATCACGCTCTATGATCAATTTGCGTTCCACGCTGGTTACGTGGAACTGGCGGGGATTTAAGAAAATCGCGGTCATCCAGCCTGGAGATCGTGGGGGGGGGGTGAATCGAGATCGCGATTCTCAAACGATTAATCGTGCAGCTCTACCCTGCAGTCTCCTTGACCACGAGGAGAGGCACAGTCCGATTGCCCTGAGTTCCAGGACATTGATCGCCAGACGGGACTCGTGCAGAGTCCAGAGCCCTTGAGCTGACAGAACTCCCCAGACTCTGCCCCAGCCCGAAAGACTGGCATCCGTCGTGATCACAGTCCACCGGACAGGAAGGAACGACTTCCCTGACCGAAGGGCCGGGGATCTCAGCCACCACGTCAGAGATGCCCTGACCAGGTGACTCACCTGGATCGGACGATCCAGTGATAATGGAGACTTATTCCAGCAAGATAGGATCTCCTTTTGTAAGACTTGAGTGTGGAATTGGGCATACGGCACCGCCTCGAAGGAAGCCACCATGAGTCCCAGAACCCTCATGCAAAAAACGGAGTGACGACCATTTGCGGGATGTCAGCACCAGTACTGCAGATTGAAGAGTCTAATTTTTCGAAGGGTAGAAATACCCTTGTCTCAGAGGAGTCCAGGATCAATCCTAGGTACTCCAGACGCCGAGTCGGAACCAGGACCGACTTCTGAATGTTCAGCAGCCAGCCGAATTCTCGGAGGGCCTGACTGGCTATCGCCACATTTTCCTCTAATTCTGAGCCAGAGTCTGCTCTCAGAAGATCGTCTAGATAGCCCACGATAGCAATGCCTCGCTGTCTCAGCAAAGCTAGAATCGGGGCAAGCACCTTGGTGAAAACCCGCAGTGCTGACGCCAAACTGAAGGGAAGCGCCACAAACTGATAGTGGTCTTCGCCTATCGCAAAGCGCAGAAACTTTACTGGTGACCCGCGCAGATTGGGACATGCAAGTAGGCGTCCCTGATGTCCAAGGATGCCAGAAAATCCTCCGGGTGGAGCACAGCAATTCCCCAGCGAATGGATTCCATGCGGAATTTCCGAACCTTCACAAAGACATTTAGGGCCTTGAGGTCCAGAATTGGACGACTCCGACCTTCTTTGGGACCACAAACAGATTCGAATAAAATCCCTGAAACCTCTCCTTTGCCGGTACCGGCACAATTACTCCGCACCTCAGCAAGTCCTGCACTACCCTAATAGGGCAGCCTGATGCGCCGGAAGGAGAGAGAGATTGGAGGGAAAGAATCTGTCTGGTGGCCAGGAAAGGAATTCTATTCTGTACCCCGAGGTGACCACCTCACACACCCATCGGTCGGAGATCAGGGAGGTCCACCGATCCGTTAACCTGCGAAGTCGTCCCCCCACCCCAGAGTCGGGCGGGGGCAAGACTTCATGCAGTGGCGGGCTTGCTTGCCGGCTTGTTCCGCTTACGCACCCAGGGACGCTCCTGTCCTCCAGCCGCACTCGTCAGTCTGGGAGAATTTTCCCGCGTGATATGACCGACGAAAAAACCTCTGCGTGGGAAAGGAAGGACCCGGCTTACGGCACGGCTCCTTTGCCTTAGTAGGCTGAGCAAGAAGGGTGCTCTTACCCCCCGTGACATGTTTAATAATGTCATCCAGGGAAGCACCAAATAGCCTTCCGCCCTTGAAAGGCAAATCCGTCAGAAGATTCTTAGAGGCCAGGTCAGGAGACCAGCATTTTAACCAGATCAGGCGACGCAAAACCACCGCAGACACTGAGGCCCTAGAGATTAGGGGGGGCAACGTCCATAGTGGCATCGCACACATACACCAGGCCCTGTACCATTTGGTTGGCCAGTGCAATCCGGAGGAAGATTATGCTCCTGCACAGTCTGGTGCAGAATCTTCGCCCATTCCATGAGTGTCTGAGACACCAGAGTCGCAAATACAAGAGGACGTAGCGCGGATCCCAGCATGGTGAACATGGCTCTGCTCACCACTTCCGACCTATCAGTAGGGTCCTTAAAAGGCAGGGGTCCCCTCAACCGGGAGAGTTGAGTTGTGGCTTTATTCAATCTGGGGGGGGGGGGGGGGGGGAGGTCGCCCACCGGAGGAGAGGCCCATTTTTTAATCAGGCTCTCCTCAAAGGGGTACCTAACCGCCAGACGCTGCGAGACCGCAAAGGACTTCTCCTGTTTGTCCCAAACCTGGTCTATGAATTTGTCAAAGAAAGGTGTATAGGGAAAAACCTTCTTAGAAGGATTAACTTTAAATGAACCAAAGGAGACTGCTTGGAGACTGGTGGAGGTTCTTCAGCCGCAGCCTCCAGCTTGAGAGTGTCCCTCACCGCATCAATGAGTTCACTAACAAGCTTCCTGTCATGTAGCTAACCCAGATAAGGAGTCTTCCTCAAGGAATGTCCTGGTCAAAAATATCCCAAAATTCAGAGCTAGGGTCCTGTGCCGCAGCAATGCCCATATCAGAATCAGAGCACTCCCCTGGAGATGGTGTGGGGAGAGGGTGCTTTAAAAAGCTCTCGTGCTCACACGCCGCTTCCATCCTGGCAACAAATGATTCCAGGACTGCCGACAACTGGTCCATAGGGGCCGCAGGTGCAGAAGCACAGCCTGAGACTGTCAAAATGTGAGAAAAAAAGTCCACCCTCCAGCTGCACTGACTGTGGGGGGTTACCCAGGGGACTCACCAACCCAGCTAGGACCGCTCTGTTCTGCTGCCTGTGTCCCGCTCCCAGCGCGAGTGAACAGTGAAGTGACTGAGGAGAATTGCGCCATTCTTAGGCAGCGATAGAGGCCAATTAGCACAAAAAAAGCGTGCGACTTCAAGAAAAACGGCCACCACAATAAGTGCGCCACAGCAAGATGGCCGCCAATGCAATTTTAAATATGAAAGAAAAAAAACATAGTAACACATGGCGCCCAGCGGCGCAAGAAAAAACAGAAGGCCCAGGATGACATAAGCATCCCCACATAGAATGCAGACCCCCCACCGGGACAGAATGACCCCCAGTCAGCGCACGCCAGAGCAAGGTGACAGTAGTAAAAACAAGGGGGAGACAGGGAAACCCCCCTACCATAGGAACACACAGCATGTACTCACCTGCTGAGGCAGGGGAAACCGTACTTACCCGTCCAGCTATGTGTCCTTGACAGGCCTATCACAGTGCAGTACTGAGTAGCTGTCGGCCCGGTCCACTGTGAAAGATACAGCAAAAATGTTCAGACATATGTGGACCCTGGAGCAAAAAGCTCACCAGCCACTCCTGGAGCTGTGGGGTATGTCGTGGACTGATCTCACGCTGAGCAAGTATCAGCACGCTCGATGGTCGGACTGGGAAGACTACGAGGATAGCAACTACCCAACCTGTTGCCCAGCCGACTGTTGATAGAAGAATTCTCAAAAATAAAATGAAAATTAAAAAAAAGGAATAAAAATATTTCTTCAAGAGACTGGCTCCGAAGAGAGTCACGTCCTCTGCTAGGCAGAAAAAAAAAAAAAAAACAGGCTGCAGGTAGGAGGGTTATGTCCGGCGGGGCTGTTGAGCTCTGGTAATGGAGTGTATGTTAAAACATCTAACATTCTGCTTAGTCATCTCCTATGAGCAGGAACATAACCCACTTTGTCGAGATTGAAGATGCTGTGTCAGTCCATGGACGGTAAGAGAATTTTTTTTTTTTATATATTTTTGGGGGATATTTATTATAGCAAAAAGTTAAAAATGTTGCATTTTTTTTTAAAATTGACGCTCTATCTTTGTTTATAGCGCAAAAAATAAAGACCGCAGAGGTGATCAAATACCACCAAAAGAAAGCTCTATTTGTGGGAAAAAAAGGACGTCAATTTTGTTTGGGAGCCACATCGCACGACCGCACAATTGTCAGTTAAAGCGACGCAGTGCAGAATCGCAAAAAGTGGCCCGGTCATTTAGCAACAAAATGGTCCGGGGCTTAAGTAGTTAAAACTGGTGCACACAGAATCAGGTTTTTAGCAGCAGCTGTCAAAGCTTAATTGAACAAGCGGACGTTCGATGCCAATTAGTTACTTTACACAGCTGCACCAGATTCTGCGTTCACCAGTTTTAGTAAATCACCCCCCTCTGTGACAATAAGATTCCCATGTGATGAACAAAAGTCTGTCTAGGTTCACATTGCAGCGATATGTCAAATCGCATGCCAAATCGTCAGCTATTGCCGGTAATGACATTGCCCGAATGCGCCATAAAATTGGCTTCGCACAGGTTCCCAAAATAAGTTTATGTCTGTAAAATTGCCCCAGAATTCGAACCGACATGCGAGAATGAAATCGTAGAAGTTCAGCTGAACTTGCACAATTTCAATCCAGCTGTCAGTGTGAACCTGAGCTCAATCACAAAGTAGCACTGTAATGTATCATGTAAATATTATGCAAATTCTATTTAAAGGGTGACCCAACTTTAGTTATAACGGATTTAACAAACACACTCACAGGCCTTTTTCTAACTTAGTGTTACTAACCTCAAATTCCTCAAAATGTCAGTCAGCTATGACTTTATAAATGTTTAAACTTGGCTTCCTTTTTGGGGGGGCTCTGTATGCACTTAAAAAACATTTGCTGCCCATATGATTGGCTGCTTGTTATTCCTCATCAGCTATCCTCTCGTTACAACACTGACTGGCCATGTCTCTACAGCAGGAAGACCCACCCTACTCAACACTCAGGAGCAGGAATTAGCTGCAGGAGGTAGGAAGGGCCTAGCATTTTTATACAAATGGCCGTAATTAGGACAATGATGTTTGCTAAAATTCTAGCAATGTATAAAACAAACCAGGGAAAGACAGTTTTTCCCTTCATTCTCACAGCAAATTTACTCTTTGAATACACAAAATTATTTTCTCACATGCAATTTTATGAAATGACCAAAATAAGGTTAATTTTCAGGCAAAATTGCTGAAGGCTACTCGCCACCACCTGCCGTAAACATTACTGCAATCAGATTGTCCCAAAAGGCATAACTTTGGGCTGAGATCTTTGCATTGTGGTGTCATTCTTTCTAAACGACAGTTCAACACAGTAAGGCAATGCATCTGGAGCGCACTAAATGCATGCCCATTCCAAATAATGCAATACGCAGGTGTGACCCCTGACTTGCCAGCAACAAATGAACAACAATTTACATCAAGAAAATTAGGAAAGGTCAATTTACCAGATCACTCTCCACTAAGAAGGATGAAAGATCCAGTAACACCCATGTAGGTATCATGAAAAATACAGCATGACATCCCAGAAGGTTCAGTAATCTTAGATGATGGATTCGGGAATCACGAAGGACCTATTGAGTAAAAACTATTTTAATTATGCCATTTTAACCATTTTAAAAGTACACTTGATGTGGTAATTAGGACACAATTAGACAAGAGATATAAAGCACAGAAAGGCATGAGATACTTACATTTAAAAAAGACTACTAGTCTGATCTCTAAAGTAAATTCCAACTCCATGCAGTTTTTTTCACTGATAGAACTGAACTGCTTTTGCAGCCATGACCAAACAAGTAAAATAATGTTTGGTATCATGGTATGCAATGAAGATTGTCCTCTGGTCACCTGTATAACAAGCTGAAAAATAGGTCATCCTGACACACCCTTAACGATTCCACACCGTTAATCATAACTAGGATTGTCCCGATACTAGTATCGGTACCGATACCAAGCATTTCCCCCCCCGAGTACTTGTACTCTGGGAAAATGCTCCGATGCTTCACCCGATACTTGGGCAGTCAGGGATGATCGGTGCGGCCGGGGGGAGTTACAAGCATCGATCTCCCTGTATAGATTTCAATACAGCCTGACAGCTTCTCCCCCGACCCCCCCCCCCCCCCTTTTTCAGCTGTTTTAGTGAAATCTATACATCGGTGCTTGTAACTCCCCCCCAAAGCCGCACCGATCACCGCTGACTTTCCCTGTATCCTTCTCCAGTTCCCCCATCCGTGCTGCTCTCCCCCCGCGCTCCGTGTCCCCCCTCCATGCTGCTGCTGTCCTTCTTGCTCTGTGTCACCCTCCATGTCCTCCTCTGCCCCCTCTGTCAGGATGGAGAGCGGAGGTAGGAGCCGCTAAACCCGGCTCCTACCTTTTCCGAATGAACAGAGTCAGTGATCACTGACTCTGTACATTCATATAACTGAAACATTGTAATCTGTGTTTACGATGCTTCAGTTTATGAATGGAGAGGAGTCTCCTGTCCATTCATTTTCAGTGCAGCTGAGAAAGGGACTGGGGAATCTGTCTTTTCTCTGTCTCAAAGGGGAGATGTCAGAGGTCTGTTAAGACCACTGATATCTCACCAAAGCCCCCCCAACATGGCTAAAAATAAATAAATTGCAATATAAAAAAAAAAAAAAAAAAAGCGAGGAGGGAGAAGAGCAGAGAGCTGTGACCGACAGTCTACAGATCTCTGAAAACTGAGTGATTGGCGATGTTTGATCGCTAGGTTCTCAATGTAGAGGCACCGGGGGACAGATGCAACATCGGACCTATGCAAGTATTATTGGGGGAGATTCCTTTACTTTTTTAAATTGTAGGATTTACATGGTTTCCATTTTCTATAATAAAATATCTATATTAAATATTAATAGGGCCGAAACGAATCGATTATGAAATTAATCGATTACCAATTTCATAATCGATTGGCCAGTAACATAATGGGGTTAAACAAATCAAACTAAAATTAGCCCTTTATAGTACAAAAAGAGCAAATCGCTACTGTAAATTACTTTCACTGTTCCACAGTAAAAAAAAAAAAAATTAACCCCTTAGGTAGCGATTTGCTCTTTTTGAACTATAAGGCCACATTCACACCTGAACATGGCGTTTTCAGGCAGAAAGTCGTGCAATTTTACGATTTTGCTGCGTTTTTGTACAGATCCAAGGGTCACCAATGTAAAAAGCAAGAAAAACGCCCAAATCTGCCAGATTCGCGCGAGGGTCCGGAACTTGTTTGAGCTTCAGGCGTTCGGCTTCAGACGTTTTGGAGTGGAGATGTGAACCATCTTCATAGAGAATAATGGATTTTTTCCCCTCTAGCGTTTTGTAGCTTCAGGCTACAAAACGCTCAGGTGTGAATGCAGCCTAAAGGGCTAATTTTCTTCTTTTTTTTTTTACCCCATTATGTTACTAAACATCTCAGGCCTGGCTCACACGTATGTTTTTTGGTGCTTTTTGCGGAAACACATTAGTCCATTTACACAGTTTCCTATGGGGCACGTTCACAGCTATGCTTTTTCAGCTGCTGCGTATCTGAAAAGGGTAGGGACCCAGCGTGAAGCCGTAATGCTACACTGCCAAATTCTCTTACCAGCAATGGCGGCGGCAGCACCCGACTGCTGATGGAAACATCAGCTGTGGCGCAGACATTGCTGGACTCCAGGACAGGCAAGTGTCCTATTAAAAGTCAGCAGCTGCAGTTATGTGTAGGTGCTGGCTTTTAATTTTTGCAGGTGTGGGTGGACCTCCTCTTTAAATACATAATCATGGATGTTGCGTTTTAAAATATAGAATAAGTCTGCCAATTTCCCCACTCCAGGAACCTCCCTTAGTATAGGCTCATATTGCTGCTGTTGAAAATGATTTCACGTGCTTTTCCGACATGCAGAGAAACACGCTGCCATATAGCATGTGTCTAGTGCAAGCTTTTGGCCATATGCCGCCAATTAAATGAATGGGCTGCCCTACACACAACGTGCAGGTATGTGTGCGCACCTGCAGTAGTGTGAACCAAGCCTTACAGGCAGAGTGACCAGGAAAGATGTAGAAAGGGCTAGAACCACCAATTATTTTCACAGTTATTTCTGTCTTATTCCCCCCCCCCCTCAACTAAACCAGCTGGGTAGGGTTGCTGGGCATCTTCACACTTACCTTCTTGGAAAATATGTTTTGCAGAGAGAAACACAGAGTGGCAGCAAGAGCGCTGATCAGGCCCCACATGTCAAAGGAGATTTCAGTAACAGTTGCCAGAAGAACTCCTCCAATAATTGGAATCAAAGATAAATACACCTAGGTGGACATGAAAAATAGTTTTAGGAAACATCATGACTTCACTTGCAAGTTGCCCTACATGTGCGTACGGATGCACCATTATTCCTCTTGCGACACCAACTTCCCTCTCCTCTCTACTGTCTTAACGTTTCTCTCCCCTCTAAATTAGGGGGCATAATTTGATAATACAGTTGCCACCCTGACAAGTTTTGGTGAAATCATTATTGGTTATATGTTAACATATGGTACATCCAACTGTTCTGAATGTCTACACTTGTTATATGCTTTCCTGTGATCTGATGTTTCCCGTTTCACTTACTATATATTAGGGCTGTCCTGATACCGATACCAAGCATTTCCCGAGTACTTGTACTCGGGAAAATGCTCCGATGCTTCACCCAATACCTTGGCAGTCAGGGATGATCGGTGCGGCGGGGGGGGGGGGGGTTACAAAGCACCGATCTCCCTATATAGATTTCAATACAGCCTGACAGTTTCTCCCCTGACCCCCCCCCCCCTTTTCAGCTGTTTTAGTGAAATCTATACAGCAGTGATCGGTGCTTCTAACTCCCCTCAAAGCCACACCGATCACCGCTGACTGTCCCTGTATCCTCCTCCAGTTCCCCCTCTGCGCTGCTGCTATCCCCCTCCATATCCTCCTCCGCCCCCTCTGACAGGATGGAGAGCAGGGGTAGGAGCCGCTAAACCCAGCTCCTACCTTTTCCAAATGTACAGAGTCAGCGATCACTGACTCTGTACATTCATATAACAAACATCGTAACCTGTGTTTACGATGCTTCCGTTTATGAATGGAGAGGAGCCTCTGTCTCCTGTCAATTCATTTTCAGTGCAGCCGAGAAAGGGACTGGAGAATCTGTGTTCTTATTCCCCTTCTCTGTCTTAAAGGGGAGATGTCAGAGGTCTGTTAAGACCCCTGATATCTCACCAAAGCCACCCAACAGGGCTAGAAAAAAAAAAAATATATATATATATATATATATAACACACACACACACACACACACACACACACACACACACAAGAAAGCACTGTAAAAAACATAACAAAAATACTGACATGTGCCACTGTCACATTACAAAAAAGTATGGGTATTTGGTATCGGCGAGTACTTGAAAAAAAAAGTAATCGGTACTTGTTCTCAGTCTTAAAAAAGTAGTATCGGGACAATCCTACTATATATGAAAACTTGATAGTTTACTGAAGAGAAGAAACATCATAGGGGCTATCCCATAGGAGCAAAGACTGAATGTGACTGCTGCTCCACACTTACCCTTGTGGTCTGCTTTTCCTTCATTATTATTCGAGACAACAGCACCACCCATATTGGCATTGTGGCCTTCACTGAAAAAAAAAAAGAAAGTAAAATACTTCAAGGCATAGCCAATACAAAGACCTCAATTGTGTTGCTCATAGCATCTAATATTCTGGTATGGGTCAGACAAGGAACAAATAGGATTTTTGTACTCACCGTAAAATCCGTTTCTCTGACGTCCATGGACCGACGCAGCTCTCATACTGATTACATGTGGGTATATGTCCCTGCTCGCAGGAGAAGACCTAGGCAGAATGTTAGAGGTTAAAACATTCTAGAACAAGCCAGAGCTGAATAGCCCTGCCCAGGGGGGCGGTCCCTCCGGACATTACCCTTCCACCTGCAGCTAATCAGCCTCAGTTCGTAACAAAGCAGTACAAACTTAAAAGGAAGGGTGGGTGCTGCGTCGGTCCATGGACGTCAGAGAAACGGATTTTACGGTGAGTACAAAAATCCTATTTTCTCTTATCGTCCATGGACCGACGCAGCTCTCATACTGATTACATGTGGGACGTCCCAAAGCAGTATAAGAAAAGGGTGGGAGCAAAAAAAGTAAGGAACAACCAAAACTTCACTCCAAACCAGCAGAGCCCCTCAACGGAGGTGTTGCAACATTAGACAGCGGCCTGCAACACTTTGCGGCCGAAGGAAGCATCCGAAGATGCAGCCACATCAACCTTGTAGAACTTTGAAAAGGTATGAACGGACGACCAGGTCGTCGCCTTGCACACTTGTGCAACCGACGCTTGATGTCGGAAGGCCCGGGAAGCACCAATTGCCTTGGTGGAATGCGCCGCAACCGGAAAGGGAGGCGCCCGCCCCTTAAGGGCATAGGCCTGTATGACGGTCTGCCTGATCCACCTAAAGACGGTGGCAGACGACACCGCTCGGCCCTGTTTTGGACCAGACACAGATTTCCGAATGGAAACAGTAGCAGACAGGTACACTCGTAAGGCTTGTACCCATCTTAATGCAGGAAGCGCAAACTCTCAGGGAAGCGATGGGTGAGGACACAAGGACGGAAGAACAATGTCCTTCTTAAGGTGAAAGGCCAAGACCATCCTTAGAAAAGGATGGTCGTGGGCGCAACACCAACATATCCTTATGGAGGACCAAGTAAGGCGACTTGCCAGACAAGGCTGCCAACTCAGACACCCATCTAACCAAAGCAATGGCCAATAAGGCCAACTTCCGGGACAAGGTCAAGAGAGGAATCTCTCTGATATTCTCAAAGGGATGTTCTTGGAGAACCGAGATGCATCAAAATCAGATCCCAAGTAGGGAGAGGAGGCTTGACAGGGGGGACCACATGGCGAACCCCCTGCCCAAAAGGTGCTAATCAAGGAATGGCCCGGCAGCAGTCGTTGAAAAAGACAGTCCGGGCCGAAATCCGACCCTCAAAAAAAAAAAATAAAAAAAAAAAAAAAAAAAAAAAAGGTATGCAAGGCCAGCTTTTGGGTCACACCACGCTGTAAGAACAGCAAAATCCTGGGAACGGAAAACATCCGAGGATGCCACTCAAGTTCCTCGCACATAGCGATGTAAGCCTTCCAGGTACGGTGAGATATCTTTCTGGAGGAAGATTCCCGTGTCAACAACATAGAAGAGATGACCGAATACAAGAGAACTCGGTCCTTTAGCACCTGGCTTTAAACAGCCATGCCATTAAAGCCAAGGACTGTAAAGCAGGATGAAGTATGCTCTGCGAAGCCGGCGAGGCAACAACAGTAGCAGAGGGTAAGCATATATCAGGCGATACTGCCCCCAGGGGCTTCCAACGCGTCTAACGCATCCGCCCAGGAGTCCCTGGACCTGACCACGATCTTGCCACCTTGCGAGTGAGTCGAGAGGCCACAAGGTCCACTTCCGGTGCCCCACCTCCGGTAAAGAAGGTGGAAACACCTCCGGATGCAAGGACCCTTCGCCTGCAATGCACACAGCTGACAGGACCGTCTTGCAGTGAGACGTATGAAAATCCCAAAGAGACTCCGCAATGTATCGGAGAAGGGAGGCCCCAGTGTACAGGGTGCCTCAAATGTTGGCCAATAAAGGCAACTTGACGGAACTTCCCTAGAAACCTGGTCAGAGGACTAGTACCTCAGCCTCCACAGGTGGCGCAAACCCACCCCGGGCACAGAGACCCTAAAGGCTAAAGCAGTTGTAGTGCACCTGCTAGACGACTGATGAATGAAGCAGAGGCTTTTGCCCAGTCATTGAGCTACAAAAAATGCCAGAGACGCAGCCACTAACGGGCGCAACGCCAACCCCAGCCTGGCGAACACAGTCCAAGCCAGCGCTTCTGATCACCACTGAAAGCAGGTGGAAAGTGATACCCCTGAAACCAGGGATCCTTGTGACAATGCTCCATCCAGCAGCTACCCATGGATAGGTGCTGATTGTGCAAACACATAGTTTATACTTTGTATTGCGTCAAACGCACAAATGGAGAGTGTGGGAGGAAACCCACCCAGCCACAAAGAGCATAATACCACCAGATACGGCGTATGTAGTTTAGTATTTGTGGATAAACCTATTAAACGCGTATATACTGTGCCAGCGACGAAGGCGTGCACATCATCGGGGCCTGGACGTAAACCAGCCACACAGATTGCGTACACAACCATGTAGGTATGTTAGCCTGCGAATAAACAAATTGCACATGTTTATACTGTGCATAGCACTGAGAATGCGCACACCATTGGAACGCAGGGGAGAAACCTGAGCACCCGGATGAAACCCATGCGGACTGCATACGCATACCGTGTATGGTATTATAGTATGTGTGCTAAACATTTTGCACAAGCCCATGTGTGCATAGCACCGAAGGCGCGCACACTGTTGGCGCGTGGGAGGAACCGAAGTACCCCACGCATACTCAGAGAATGCAATACCTACAACTACTGTAAATGTATTTAGTGTAGTGTATAGACATAATGTGTATGTTTACACCGTGTATTGCACCAAAGGCATGCATGTCATGTAGCATGGGCAGAAACCCACGCAGACTGCATACGCATACCGTATAGGTATTATAGTGTGTGTGCTAAACCTTTTGCACAAGCTCATGTGTGCAAAGCACCGTTGGCGCGCACACCGTTGGCGCGTGGGAGGAACCGAAGTACCCCACGCATACTCAGAGAATGCAATACCTACAACTACTGTGAATGTATTTAGTGTAGTGTATAAACATAATGTGTATGTTTACATCGTGTATTGCACCAAAGGCATGCATGTCATGTAGCGTGGGCGGAAACCCACGCAGACTGCAAAGACATACCGGGTAGGTCCAATCGCACAAATTTAGACTGTGCATAGCGCCGAAGCGCCCACTCGGAAGAACTCCACGCAGACAGCACACAGATACCGTGTAGGAATGATAGCATGTGAATCAACATAATATTGCACATGTTTATGCTGTGCATTTCCATTGGAGCGTGGGGGGAAACCGGAGTACCCGGAGGAACCCCACGCAAACAGTATACCCATACTGTAAACATGTATAATATGTGCAATAAACATATTGAACATGTCTATACTGTGCAGAGAGCCGAAGCGCACATACCATGAGAGTGCGGGAGGACACCGGAGCCCCCGCCAGCCCAGAGAGTATGATACATACATATACTGTGAATGTATCTGGAGTCGTGCATAAACATATTTTGTATGTTTATATCATGTATGGCACTGAAACACAGCATTGGAACGTGGGGACAGCCACGCAGACACAGAGACCAATAACACATACATACACTGTGAATGTATGCAGTCTAGAGGTATAGGATGAGTTTAAATTATGGCGCAGAGGCACATAATCTTCTCTGTATCATTCCAACCTGCTTGACAGTGCTGCTGAAGCAGCATGCAGGTAACAGGTAACCTCTGATCCTCAGACCGTGTGTCTGTCAGAGCTCAAATCATTCCCCAGGAAATGGCAGGAAATGTTACCTCAGGTATCACACACAAGGCTCACAGGGATTAGAGACATAAATGAATAAAGTCCTCCCTCATCCATGCTGCTCTTGAGGCAGCGTGTGAGGAAAACTGAGGAAACTGTGTAAAAGAAAAGCTTGTCACAGCAATTTCAGCCTGAGTGTGATTCTCACATCATCAATGAGATCACTTACAAGCGCCCTGTCATTCACTGACACAGAACTGGAGTCTTCCTCACAAGGGAATGTCCTGTTCATAAACATTAAATATTCAGAGGTAGGGTCCTGAGCCCAATAGCTAGGCCCATATCTGACTCAGAGCACTCCTTCACTAAAGATTTTTGTGGGGGGAGGGGGCTTATAGCTCCTTTTGCTCGCACACCACTTCCATTCTGACAGGAATGATTCCAGGACTGCTGACAACTGGTCCGTAAGGACCGCAGGTGCAGGAAACATATGAACATTTTTAACTGTGCAGCACTGCCAGTTACCCCAGGCAATGTGGAGAGCAGGTGTATCAGACTCCATAAACGCCACCCTCTGAGACCTTATACACTATACAGTGAATATACAGTCCACCCACTGGCTACGCTGAGGAGGGGACACCCGGGAGGACCCACCAACCCTTAAGGACAGCTCAGTCTGTGAGGAGATTGTGAGGGGATTCGCGCCGCCGCCAGAAATAAATGTGCGGCGGCCACAAGAAAATAGCCGCCGTCCGCAGCTATAACTGTGCCACTAAACGCCAAGATGGCCGCCGAGCACAAAATTCAAAGCTCTAATGCGCGCCAATGGCGCACACAATAACCACCTCAAACAGCGCCAATGGCGCACGCAATAATCACCTCACACACCAGAAAAAACTGCAGACATGAGCGCCCAACCAGGCCAGACTGACCCCCAAGCACCCCACAGCACAGCACCAGTACAGGGTGCAGAGAGCAGCATAACAGGGGGGGGACAGGGAGAAACCACCACACACAGAAACATAGCCAGCATGTACTCACCTGCAGTAGGAGAGACTACTTACCCGTCCCTTTCAGGGACCCACTGGCTTGTTTCAGACAGACCTATCACAGAGTCGTACTGCGTAGCTGTCGGCCCGGTCCACCGCGAGAGATACAGTCAGTCAAGTACTGTTCAATCTTGAGAGGACCGCGGGAGCATGAAAGCAACCCGGCCACCCCTGGAGCCATGGGGTATGTCGTGAACTGAGTCTCACGCACGTAAGGCGAGGATCAGCACGCTCGATGGTCGGACAGGGAAGACTACGAGGATACTAGTGTACCCAACCTGTTGCCCAGCCGACAGTTGATTGAAGGTCTCAAAAATAAAATAATAAAATTCCCAAAAGGAATAAAAATCAAAAAGTAAAATCTTCCAGGAGACTGGCTCCCGAGAGAGCCATGTCTTCTTCTGCGAGGCAGAAAAAAACTGAGGCTGATTAGCTGCAGGTGGAAGGGTAATGTCCGGAGGGACCGCCCCCCCTGGGCGGGGCTATTCAGCTCTGGCTTGTTCTAGAATGTTTTAACCTCTAACATTCTGCCTAGGTCTTCTCCTGCGAGCAGGGACATATACCCACATGTAATCAGTATGAGAGCTGCGTCGGTCCATGGACGATAAGAGAAAATCACATTTTACCTTTTACAATGGCTGCATTAGGATAGCGTTACAATTAATATTCAGGTGCACGAACAAAGCATTTAATTTTAAAAATAAATGTCAGACAACAAGCAAAGGCAATTAACAAGTCTGACAGATTCCTGTTCTGTGCTCACATCTGATGACACTAGCACATTTCACACAGAATTCACCAAGCCCTTTCAAAATTAATTATCTGATCAACTAGAGTCCAGTAAATGCCTTGTTACTATGGGTTTCTGCACAACAGCAACTGCTCTTTGACTCGTTAAGAAAATCAAATTGATTTAAGCCCTGGTTCACACCACTGCGGCTTTGAAATCGTTCTACTTCAGCGTGATTTCAAAGGCGCACATCAGTACGATTTATACTGCCGATTTCATTTAACAGAAGTCATACAAGTCACAATGAAATTGGTAAAAAGTAGCGCAGGATCCTTTTTCATAATCACAGCAACATGAGTTACATTGATATGAACAGTTCCATTGCCGGCGAGGGGGTGCAACTTGTCATGAGATTTGGAACTGTCAAATCGCATGACAAGTCCCACCAGTGTGAACGGGGACTAAATGATGCATCAAACTAAAGCTGCAGCTGTGTGTCCTGATTTTTTTCTTGCTGTGGCATGTAGTGTTTTATCCAATTTTAACCAATAAAGGCCATTTAAGGAAAAAAAAATTCCCTGGAGTGCTGCTGTCCAAACATTCTCTTTGTTATATGCCTTGCCAGCGCCCGTGGTCTCTGGGAGGAGACTGATTACCTAAGCATACCCATCTGGAGCGGCTACTTCCCTTTTCCCCCATAAAGCTGCATCGGTTTGGAAATTGCAGAGCAACGCAGCCCTTAGGTGAGCCACAGATGGGTTGAATCTTGATCCATGTAGGGGCAGGCTGGTTTCATCAAAGGCGATCCATCATTCGAATAGGGTACAACCAGCCTGACTTTTTTTTTCTCACAAGAAAACGCCTGCCAGATCTTTTACATGTGATTACTGCCGGTGGCTATAGCCATTAGCAGTAATCATTGTGTTCTGCGGCCAGGAAGGTTCCCTGCAGGCAGAACACAACAGTGCTGCAGAAAAGCTTCCACCAATAACACCGATTGTGTTGGTGTGGATCTAGCAATTTTCTTTCCTTCCACCCGTGGTGAGAGGAAAGAAAAATCAAATAATCTATGGCTTGCCTTTTAGTAGCCTTACAACTCCTTTTTACACATGCATCCCTGCAGCTTGGCCGAGTTCCCGGAGAGGGTCTCTTACCTTCCAGTTGGCAGTGGAAAAATAGGATTTTTATAACAGCTTACCTGTAAAATCCTTTTCTTGGAGTACACCACGGGACACAGAGCTAGTCATTACATAATGGGTTAAGGGTCACCAGCGGTGATTGGACACTGGCACAACCAATGGAAGACAGTTCCCCTCCATATAACCCCTCCCATCAGGGAAGTACCTCAGTTTTGTAGCAAAGCAGTAAGGTTCCCATAAGAAGGGGGGGACCTCTGTGTCCCGTGGTGTACTCCAAGAAAAGGATTTTACAGGTAAGCTGTTATAAAAATCCTATTTTCTTTATCGTACACCACGGGACACAGAGCTAGTCATTACATAATGGGACGTCCCAGAGCAATGCTCATATGAAGGGGGGGAGACACAGATCAAAACAGGCCGCTTGCGGACCAGAAGCCCTATACTGCTGCCTGCAGCACACTTCGCCCAAAGGCGGAATCCTCATGTCCTTTCACATCTATTTGATAGAATTTGGAAAATGTATGGACTGAAGACCAAGTTGCAGCTTTACAGATCTGAGCCATCGAAGCCTGGTGGTGCACTGCCCATGAAGCACTTATCGTCCTGGTAGAGTGCGCCTTAACAGGAAAAGGAGGAGTCCTGTTCTTTAAACCATAAGCTTGAACAATTACTTGTCTAATCCACCTGGAAATGGTGGATTTTGATACCGCTTGGCCCTTCTTGGGCCCATCTGGTAAAATAAACAAAACATCTGTTTTACGTATCTGAGCGGTTGCTTGCAGATACACCCTTACCGCTCTCGCTAGATCTAGAGAGTGTAATAATTTTCCCCCCGCCGTCCGCGGGTTTGGAAAAAAGGAAGGCAGAACAATGTCTTGATTCAAGTGAAAAGCCGACACCACCTTAGGTAGAAAAGCCGGATGGGGTCGTAGTACGATTTTGTCCTTGTGACAAATTAGATAAGGCTCTTTACAAGAAAGAGCTGCTAGCTCTGATACTCTCCTAGCAGAAGCTATAGCAATCAGAAAGGCCAACTTCCTACTCAATATAATTAAAGGAATATGGCGAATAGGTTCAAAAGGTTGCTTTTGCAACACTGACAATACCAAATTCAAATCCCATGGACACAAGGGAGTCCTAACTGGAGGATTTATCCTCAGTACCCCCTTAATGAATGTCTGAACTAGGGAGTGAGATGCCAATGGTCTCTGAAAGAAGACTGATAGAGCCGATATTTGCCCTTTGATGGTGCTAAGGGCTAAATTCATATCCACTCCTAACTGGCAAAAGGCAAGAATCCTACTTATTTCATATTTCTGAGGATTCCAACATCTGGATTCACACCAGGAAACGTATGCTCTCCAGACTCTCTGATAGATGAGTCTGGAGGCTGGCTTTCTAGCATTAATGAGCGTAGAAAGAGCCGGACCAGAGACCCCTCTCTTTTTCAAAATGTGGGTCTCAGCAGCCAGGCCGTCAACTTTAGCTTTTGTAAGGAAGGGTGGAATACTGGACCCTGTGACAGCAGGTCGTGTCGAAGTGGAAACTTCCAGGGCCTTCCTATCGCCATTTTTACAATCTCGGCGTACCAAGGCCTCCTGGGCCAGTTTGGGGCCACTAGGATTACTGGTATTCCCTCCTCCTTGATCCTGCGAAGCAGTCTTTGTAGAAGAGGGATCGGAGGGAATGCATAGATCAGTGAGAACTGATTCCATGGAGTTATTAGAGCGTCTGTATTATTAGAGCGTCTGTCCCGTAGGCTAGAGGATCTCTCGTTCTGGACACAAAGTTGTCCAATTTCTTGTTGAACCTGGCAGCTAGCAGGTCTACATCTGGGTTTCCCCATCTCAGACATATGGCCTGAAAGATCTCGGGGTGAAGAGACCACTCTCCTGGTAGCAGCTGCTGACGACTCAGGTAGTCTGCTTGCCAATTTTCTATCCCTGGAATGAAGATTGCAGAAAGGCAAGGTACATGCTCTTCTGCCCATGCCAGGATCCGGTTCACCTCTCTTTGGGCTGCCCGACTGCGGGTGCCTCCTTGGTGATTGATGTAAGCTACTGCAGTAGCATTGTCGGATTGAACCCGAACTGGGTAGCCCTGTAACCTGTATGTCCAGGTTTTGAGGGCTAGATATACCGCCCGGATCTCTAGCACATTGATGGGCAGGATCCCCTGAGTCTTGGCCCAGGTTCCCTGGGTAGAAGCCTCCTCGAATACTGCACCCCAGCCCGATAGGCTGGCATCCCTAGATACCACCTTCCAGGCCACTGGGAGGAAGGACTTTACCTTCTGTAAATTCCTGGCTTCTAGCCACCAATCGAAGCTGTGGCGTACTTGTGAGGACAGGCGCATGGGTATATCCAGAGCTTGGCTCTTCCTGTTCCAGGAAGCTAAAATATTGCCTTGAAGTAGTCTCGAATGAAACTGGGCGTAAGGGACCGCCTCGAAGGAGGCTACCATCTTTCCCAATAGTCTCATGCAAAGGCGAATAGACGGCCTCTTGTTTGCTTTGACCTTGTGGATCAGGTCTTTCAGAGACTGTATCTTCGGTTCTGGCAGGTATACCCCGTTTTGGGCTGTATCTATGATCATGCCCAGGTACACTATCCTTCTTTGGGCCTGGAGAGAGGATTTTTGTAAATTTATAATCCATCCTAAATGCTCCAGGTATCCTACTGTAGTGTGTACAGCGTGACCCAATCCCTCCTTTGACTGATCTATTACTAGTAGATCGTCCAGATAGGCTGTTACCGCAATGCCCCGTGTTCTTAGGTTTGCTAACAGAGGAGCTAGCACCTTTGTGAATACTATGGGCGCGGTGGCTACACCAAACGGCAGAGCCACAAATTGAAAGTGGCGATCTTCTACCGCAAACCTTAGGAATCTTTGGTGAGCGGGGAGGATGGGTATGTGTAAATGTGCGTCCTTGATATCTATGGGCGCCATGAATTTTCCGCCCTTTAAAGTGGCGGCCACGGATCGGATCGTTTCCATTCGAAAATGGCGATCGTTCAGGAACCGATTTAGGGATTTTAGATCCAGGATGGGTCTGACATCTCCATTTGGCTTTGGAATCACAAAGAGGTTTGAGTAAAAACCTGCACCTCGCTCTTTTTGGGGTACGTCTGTAACTACCCCTTGAGCCATTAAGTGATTCAAACCTTTGAAGAAGGATTCTCTTTTTTGTGGATCCTTGGAGAGTCTTGAACCTCGGAATTGAGAAGGTGGGATCTCTCGAAATTCCAGTTTGTACCCTGAGGATATTGTGGATACTACCCAATTGTCCTGGATTTCTGACCCCCAAGTCGCTCAGAACTGATAAAGCCTTCCTCCCACTCGGCCGAGCGGGGGCGCCCCTTCACTGAGAGGCTTTGGGGGCTTGCTTATTAGCTCTTGCACCCCACGGCTTCTTGTTCTTCTGAGCTTGCCCCTTGGCTTTTGTGGGCGGCTAAAACAGGCCGCCGCCACTGGTTGGAGTCAGATTTCCCGGGAGCTGGGGAGAGAGAGCGTTTAAAACAAGATCTCTTGTTTTTCTTTCTCTCAGGTAAAAGTCGTTTTACCACTTGATATCTTCTGTATATATTTTTCTAAATCTTCCCCAAATAGGCGTTCGCCATGGTACGGGAACTTGCCAACAGCTTTTTGCATGGGGTTTCCGCTGACCAATGCTTAAGCCAAAGTACTCTGCGCATCTGTACCAGCTGGAGTGTAAGGCGTGATGCCTGTATGATAGAATCTCTCATGGCATCCACTGTGAAGCATAAGGCTTTAGGCAAATTTTCCCAATTTCTAGCCTGCTCTGAAGGCAGTTCCTTCAGCCCCTGCTTTACCTGTTGGCTGATGACCTGACACATACCGACTGCTGCTACTGCAGGTTGGGTAATTGAGCCGGCCAAAAGGAAGGAGGATTTCAACTTCCTCTCAGAAGGATCTTTTAAACCCTTGTACATTATCCACCGGACATGTCAGGTTTTTATTTACACAAGAAATAGCCGCAACTACCGCAGGCAGGCTCCATTTCTTTAAAAAAATTTCCCCCATAGGATAAAGAATGTTAAACCTTTTTGGAGGTGAGAAACGCTTATCTGGATGTTGCCAGTTTGCGTATATTAGATCCTCTAGTAACTGATGAACCGGGAAGGAGCATGCACCTTGCAGGGATCTTAATGACCCTAGGGAGGAGACAGGTAATTCCGTTACCTCCGCAGAGGTTAACTTAAATGCACTGCTATAGCATTGTACCTGTGACCTTAAAATCTGGCTCCTCATCCTCTGCTGATGTAGCCTCCTCCTCCTCATCCTCCTCCCTCAGGTACTTCTGAAGGGAGGTCCAATACTGGAAGAGACCTGCTTCGCTTATTGTCCTTTTTAGAGGACTTAGCGATTAAGGTAGCAATTTTTTCCTCCAGATTATTTAGGGCAGCTGATAAAGTGTCCTCAGTGACATATACAGGCCCAGGCTTCACTGGGGAAGCCGCCATACCTGACAGAGGTAATGGCTCATCCTGTACAGGTGCATTTGGCAACACAGGAGAGGAAGGTACCGAGTCAGCACAGCTAGAGCCTCCTCTCAGGCGGTGGTGCTTTCTTATCTCTTTTTGTCCGTATTACTTCCCCTGGAAGGCTGTTTAGACAAAATACAAGGTACCTAAATGCATATACTACCGTGTTCAGTTTAGCAAATACATTAAGTATGCAACTTTTAACACATAACTATGCATAACATGGATGTCTTCTAGGAAGTACCCAATCCAACCACATGGAGTCTTACGTCCCTGTATAGCTGCTGTGTTTCTCTGCCAGGAACAAGAGAACTAACGAGCTTGCTTGCTGCTGCAGTGCTTCTCACACTGACAGTCTTTTAAATTTGGCGCCGTTTCTGTGCCTGCGCGCGCCACGTGCCCGCGCACGCCTTCGCCCCCTCCGATAAAGCGCGCTCCCGCGCGCGCGGCCCTTAGCGCTATGGCGGTGGCCATAGTGAGAGAGGACTCTCATCAGCCCTTGTTCCCACTTACCTGCATCTGCAGGTGTCTGGTCGGCCACCGAAAGGAGGATCGGGGTGCCCCAGCAAGCTCAGCAGCGGAGGTGACGAGCAGTGTACTTCGCCGAAGCCGACACTGAACAGAGTGAGGTGAGTATATTCAGCTCTTTACTCCCCCCAGTGGTGGAAAAAAAGAAGACATCCATTTTTTGAAAAAGGTCCCAACCTAGTTATGGACCTTCTAATCTCACCTTATCCACGCCGCAGGTTTTTCTGCTGAAAGATTTCAGACAGATACCAAACTTCACCCTTCACGGTGGGCTATGTGTGCCAACCTTCAGGGATATGGGTTCCTATTTAAAGGATACCTCTCCCCTGGGCCTTGTACAAGACTCTTACCAGGACTTTATAGCGAAATAGCGAAAGTGCTGGATCTTAGAGCCCAGTCCTCCGAAGAGAGACATTACAGGCGACGCCTCATGGATGAGGCCCGGATCCCATCCAGATTCAGCTCATTTGTAGGCGTCTTGGATGGATCCGAAAGCATAGCTCTTTTACCCCCAGAGGGTCTCTTTGGTAGAGCTTTCCTTTAGCACCTCCTAACGCGTCCAACACCTTTCGACACTGGCGAAAAAACTGAGGTACTTCCCTGATGGGAGGGGTTATATGGAGGGGAACTGTCTTCCATTGGTTGTGCCAGTGTCCAATCACCGCTGGTGACCCTTAACCCATTATGTAATGACTAGCTCTGTGTCCCGTGGTGTACGATAAAGAAAATAGGATTTTTGTACTCACCGTAAAAGCCATCTGACGTCCATGGACTGACACAGCTGGATACTGTAAACGTGTGGGTATATGTCCCTGCTCGCAGGAGAAGATCTAGGCAGAATGTTAGATGTTAGAAACAAGCCATCTGCAATGCTTTGCGGCCGAAGGAAGCATCCAAAAGATGCAGCCACATCAACCTTATAAAATTTTGAAAAGGTATGAACGGGCGACCAGGTCGCCGCCTTGCACACTTGTGCAACCGACGCTTGATGTCGGAAGGCCCAGGAAGCACCAATTGCCTTGGTGGAATGCGCCGCAACCGGAAAGTGAATGCGTCTAACCGAAGTAATGGCCACCTTCCAGGACAAGGTCAAGAGGAATCTCTGATATTCTCAAAGGAACGTTCTTGGAGAACCGAGATGCATCAAATTCAGATCCCAAGTAGGGAGAGGAGGCTTGACGGGGGGGAAATCACATGGCGAACCCCCTGCACAAAAAAGGTGCTAATCAAGGAATGGCCCCGGTAGCGGTCGTTGAAAAAGACAGCGCAGGCCGAAATCCAACCCTCAAAAAAAGGTATGCAAGGCCAGCTTTTGGGTCACACCACGCTTTAAGAACAGCAAAATCCTGGGAACGGAATACATCCGAGGACGCCACTCAAGTTCCTCGCACATAGCGATGTAAGCCTTCCAGGTACGGTGAGATATCTTTCTGGAGGAAGATTCCCGTGTCAACAACATAGAAGAGATGACCGAATACGAGAGAACTCGGTCCTTCAGCACCTGGCTTTAAACAGCCATGCCATTAAAGCCAAGGATTGTAAAGCAGGATGAAGTATGGGATCATGAGACAGAAGGTCCACCCCAATAGGCAGTCGCCAAAGAACGTCTGCGACTAGCAAGTAGATCGGCATACCAACGTCGCCGTTCCGGAGCAATGAGGATCACCGGAATGGCCTCAGCCCCTACTCTGCAAAGCAGGTGAGGCAACAGTAGCGGAGGGTAAGCATATATCAGGCGATACTGCCCCCACGGGCTTCCAGTGCCCCACCTCCGGTAAAGGAGGTGGGGAAACACCTCTGGATGCAAGGACCCTTCCCCTGCAATGCACACGGCCGACAGGACCGTCTTGCAGCGAGATGTATGAAAATCCCAAAGAGACTCCGCAATGTATCGGAGAAGAGAGGCCCCGGTGTACAGGGTGCCTCAACTGTTGGCCAATAAAGGCAACTTGACAGAACTTCCCTAGAAACTCGGTCAGAGGACCAGTACCCCAGCCTCCACAGGTGGCGTAAACCCACCCCGGGCACAGAGACCCTAAAGGCTAAAGCAGTTGCAGTGCACCTGCTAGTCGACTGATGGATGAAGCAGAGGCTTTTGCCCAGTCATTGAGCTACAGAAACGCCAGAGACGCAGCCACTAACGGGCGTAACGCTAACCTTAGCCTGGCGAACACAGTCCAAGCCAGCGCTTCTGACCACCACTGAAAGCAGGTGGAAAGCGGTACCCCTGAAACCAGGGATCCTTGTGACAATGCTCCATCCAACAGCTACCCATGGATAAGTGCTGATAGTATAAACTATGTGTTTGTACAATGTATTGCGTCAAACGCGCAAATAGAGTGTGGGAGGAAACCCACCCACAAAGAGCATAATACAACCACATACGGCGTATGTAGTTTAGTATGTGTGGATAAACCTATTAAAACACGTTTATACTGTGCCAGCGACGAAGGCGCGCACATCGGGGCTTGGACGTAAACCAGCCACGCAGATTGCGTACACAACCGTGTAGGTATGTTAGCCTGCGAATAAACAAATTGCACATGTTTATACTGTGCATAGCGCTGAAAATGTGCACACCATTGGAACGCAGGGGAGAAACCTGAGCACCCGGATGAAACCCATGCAGACTGCATACGCATACCGTGTAGGTATTATAGTATGTGTGCTAAACATTTTGCACAAGCCCATGTGTGCATAGCACCGAAGGCGCGCACACCGTTGGCGCGTGGGAGGAATCGAAGTACCCCCGCATACCCAGAGAATGCAATACCTACAACTACTGTGAATGTATTTAGTGTTGTGTATAAACATAATGTGTGTTTACACCATGTATTGCGCCAAAGGCACGTATGTCATGTAGCGTGGGCGGAGACCCGGAGGAAACCCACGCAGACTGCAGACATACCGGGTAGGTATGTTAGTATGTGAATATCCAATCGCACAAATTTAGGCTGTGCATAGCGCCGAAGCGCCCATACCAATGGAGTGTGGGAGGGAACCGGAGTACCAGGAGGAAACCGACACAGACTGCATACACATACCGTGTAGGTATTATAGCATGCGTGATAAACATTGAACATGTTTAACTGTGCAGAAGGCCAAAGGCGCACACATACCGTCAGCATGTGGGAGGAAACCGGAACACCCGGAAGAACCCCACGCAGACAGCACACAGATACCATGTAGGAATGATAGCATGTGAATAAACATATTGCACATGTTTATGCTGTGCATTTCCATTGGAGCATGGGGGGAAACCGGAGTACCCGGAGGAACCCCACGCAAACAGTATACCCATACTGTAAACACGTATAGTATGTGCAATAAACATATTGAACATGTCTATACTGTGCAGAGAGCCAAAGATCACATACCATGAGAGCACGGGAGGACACCGGAGCCCCCGGCGGAAACCCGCGCCGACCCAGAGAGTATAACGCATACATATACTGTGAATGTATCTAGAGTCGTGCATAAACATATTTTGTACGTTTATATCATGTATGGCACTGAAACACAGCATTGGAACACAGCATTGGAACGTGGGGGGACACCCACGCAGACACAGAGACCAATAACACATACATACACTGAATGTATGCAGTGTAGAGGTATGGGATGAGTTTAAATTATGGCGCAGAGGCGCATAATCTTCTCTGTATCATTCCAACCTGCTTGACTGTGCTGCCGAAGCAGCATGCAGGTAACAGGTAACCTCTGATCCTCAGACCGTGTGTCAGAGCGTTCCCCAGGAAATGGCGGGAAACCACAGGTGCAGAGACCCTGTTGCCTCAGGACATCACACAGAAGGCTCACAGGGACTAGAGACATAAATGAATAAAGTCCCCCCCCCCCCATCATGCTGCACCGACCAGGGGGAGGGAAACACTGTGTACCACTGTATCATCCATGCTGCTCTCGACGCAGCGTACGAGGAAAACAGTGAGGAAGCTGTGTAAAAGAAAAGCTTGAAGGAACCAAGGGAAACAGCATCCACCTGAGGTACCTCAGCCACAGCACCCAGCTTGAGAGTGTTCCTCACATCAATGAGTTCACTTACAAGCGCCCTGTCATTCACTGACACAGAACTGGAGTCTCTCAGTAGGGAATGTCCTGTTCATAAACATTAAATATTCAGAGCTAGGGTCCTGGAGCACAGTAGCTAGGCCCGTATCTGAATCAGAGCACTCCTTCACTAGAGAAGTTTGTGGGGAGAGGGGGGCTTATAGCTCCTTTCGCTCGCACACCGCTTCCATTCTGACAATGAATGATTCCAGGACTGCCGACAACTGGTCCATAAGGACCGCAGGTGCAGGAAACATATGAACATGTTTAACTGTGCAGCACTGCCAGTTGCCCCAGGCAAGTGTGGAGAAGCAGGTGTATCAGACTCCATATCGCCACCCTCTGAGACCTTATACACTATACAGTGAATATACAGTCCACCCACTGGCTACGCTGGAGGCGGGGATACCCGGAGGACCCACCAACCCTTAAGGACCGCTCAGTTCTGCTGAAGAAACCGCGTTGTGAGCCTGAGGAGAGTGAAGAATCTGAGGAGATTTGCGCCGCCGCTAGAGGCCGAAACCGAAAGTAAATGCGCGACGGCTACAAGAAAATGGCCGCAGCTATAACTGCGCCATTGAACCACGCCAAGATGGCTGCCGAGCGCGAAATTCAAAGCTCTAATGCGCGCTAATGGCGCACGCAATATAACCACCTCAAACAGTGCTAATAACGCACGCAATCACCTCACACACTAGAAAAACTGCCCCTCTCCCCAGAACCCACTACAGACATGAGCGCCCAGCCAGGCCAGAGTGACCCCACAGCACCAGTACAGGGTGCAGCATAACAGGGGGGAGACAGGGAGAAACCCCCCATATAAAGAAACACAGCCAGCATGTACTCACCTGCAGTAGGAGAGACTACTTACCCGTCCATTTCAGGGACCCACTGGCTTGTTTCAGACAGACCTATCACAGAGCAGTACTGCGTAGCTGTCGGCCCGGTCCACCGCGAGAGATAGTCAGTCAGGTACTGTTCAATCTTGAGAGGACCGCGGGAGCATGAAAGCAACACGGCCACCCCTGGAGTCATGGGACATGTCGTGAACTGAGTCTCACGCACACAAGGCGAGGATCAGCACGCTCGTTGGACAGGGAAGACTACGAGGATACCAGTGTACCCAGCCGACAGTGGATTGAAGGTCTCAAAAATTAAATAAAATTCCCAAAAGGAATAAAAATTAAAAAAGTAAAATCTTCCAGGAGACTAGCTCCTGAGAGAGCCATGTCTTCTTCTGCTAGGCAGAAGAAAAAAAAACTGAGGCTGCTAGCTGCAGGTGGGAGGGTAATGTCCAGAGGGACTGCCCCCCCTGGACGGGGCTGTTCAGCTCTGGCTTGTTCTAGAATGTATGTTTCTTAACAATCCAACATTCTGCCTAGATCTTCTCCTGCGAGCAGGGACATATACCCACACGTTTACAGTATCCAGCTGTGTCAGTCCATGGACGATGAGAGAAAGTCCTTTACTGTTCACACACCACATGGTGTGTGCATGGCATTTGTCACTGTTCAGGGAGGTTGTGCTTGCCACATCTTGTCAGTAAGATCTCACATCTACAATGAGCACAACTGACTTACTGTATAGAATGGTTGCAGAGCATTTAGGAAACATCCCATACACTGCATAAAGCATACACAACTCAGCCAACCTGTTCAAAAGGCAACAGTCAAAACAAGACACCCAAGAGGTCTACCTCATTCTAAAGCAAGCTAGAGGGTGGGAAGAGGTAAGCACAGTAGGAAAGGATATTTTATTAAGACCTATAAGACAGGGCTCGACAAACCTCGGGCGCCAGGTCGCCATTGCGACTAGAATTAGCGACCTGGCGCCTGGGGCAGCACAGCTGTGGTATCCTGTGTCTCCATGCGCCGCCCCCCCCTCCGCGCCGCGGGATCGCGTCGGGCCGCGCCGGCAATTGAGGCCGCGGCTTTGCGGCCTTCTGCAGGCCTATGCTTCCTTCTGTGATCTAGCGCCATCTTGTGGTGGCCGTCGGTATGACAAGACAACAGCAATGCTAATGGAGTTTACATGTACAGAACCCCCAAACATTATATATATTTTTTATTCTAACACTCTAGAGAATAAAATGGCGATCGTTGCAATACTCTGTCACACCGTATTTGCGCAGCGGTCTTACAAGCGCACTTTTTTGGGAAAAAATACACTTTTTAATAAAAAAATAAGACAACAGTTAGCCCAATTTTTTTTTATATTGTGAAAGATAATGTTACGCTGAGTATATTGATACCCAACATGTCACGCTTCAAAATTGCGTCCGCTCGTGGAATGGTGACTAACTTTTACCCTTTAAAATCTCCATAGGCGACGTTTAAAAAATTCTACTGGTTGCATGTTTTGAATTACAGAGGAGGTCTAGGGCTAGAATTATTGCTCTCGATCTACCGGTCGTGGCGATACCTCACACGTGTGGTTTGAACACCGCTTTCATATGCGGGCACTACTCACGTATGCGTTCACTTCTGCGCACGAGCTCGGCGGGACAGGGCGCGTTCCTGGCTCCTAACTTTTTTAGCTGGCTCCTAGATTCCAAGCAAATTTGTCAAGCCCTGCTATAAGAAAATAGTAAACTGATTCCAGCAAAGTCAATCAGTTGCAACCAGGTTTGCAATATCTGCAACATTATTAAGGCTGGGTTCACACTGGTACGACAAACACTCCGACATTAGGAGCTCATGTCGCATGACGTGTGAAAATCAATGATTCCCTTTAAGAACTGTCTTAAAGCTGAGGTTCCGCGGTTCACACTTTTTTTTTTTATGTCTATTACATGTCCTTACAGATTACCAATAAGTACTCACTCGTCCTGCGTTTTCAATCGTCCCCCGTCCGTTTTCGTGTAAAAGGAATATTTATAAAAACTTTTCCTGTCTTTTCCATTTTGCTTGTGGGCATCGTGAAGCCCACAAGCAGAGACTTCCGCCAGACTTCCAGGTAGCGGTGAATGCGGGTCTCCCGGCAAATTGAGGGATTACGCTGGACGGCGTCTCCTGTGGGAAGTATGACACTTTGCTCCCAGGAGACATTGCGCCAACATCCCAGCACACAGCGCCGCTGGGGAATCAAAACACGCCTACTCCCGCGGGAGGAAAAGCAGGAAGTGAAACAGAATAAAGAAGATTATATTCATTTACAGCATCATGAAGTACAAAAGGTTGGTGACATGTTAATGTACATAGCACTAGGATATTGGGAATAGACAGTTTAAATTTAGGGTGAACCTCCCCTTTAACTCGTCCGACACAAGTTTGTCTGACTTTGAAAATGCTCCCTGTACAACTTTGGTCTGACTTTGATCCTACTTCAGCCCATTGAATATCATTGAAGTCGGATCAAAGTAGGATCCTTGTCCTAACCATCTAACTTTTGACATCCGACATGGTGATTACAGCAGCAGTAAGGCCAGGTTCACACTGGGGCGACAAACGCTCCTACATTGGGAGCTCATGTCGCATGACGTGTGAAAATCAATGTTTCCCTATGGGAAAAATGGCTAATTGGGCATGCTTGGTCAAATCTAAATGGCACCACATCCCAGGATTCCTCTCCACACAGGGAGAGCTGGATGCACCATCCCCAGCTTAGGCATCCGTTAGATTGCTGCACCCTAGGTACCCTGCTGTTTGCAGTCCATTCCATCATCCAATTTGTTTTACATTCGCCCTCTCCAACAACAGTGTGACCTACACATACTAGTATTTAAAAGATCACCATTTTCATTGGCATTTTGGTTGCAATTTCTTGCAACATCATCGTTCAGATTGAGCTCTGTTTTGCTCTTAACCTCTATGGTTGCCATCACAGTGGCGGGTCACTGTCTTTTTGGATAGGTGGATGCCTAATCAATGTGGAACGAATATAACCTTATTTTTCGTGACTATGTACTAGCCTAGCAAGTGGTGTAACCTGCTTAAGTTTCAATCACTCCTGGGGAAGCTCTATGTAGCGAAACTAGTTGAGTGACAACATAGCAGCGCTTCGCACATATGGCTATTCAGCCATACATCTGCAAGGATGGTCATTTTATAATCGGTATTGTATAAAATAAAAGTTTTTACTATTCTACTTCAGTGTTTACTCTCTATCTGGCACCGTAATTTAAAGTCCCAGGGTACCTAGTGTATCCATTGTTTCCCCTTGTTTTTCATGTTTCCCTATGGGAGCCGTCTTAAACTGGTCCGACACAAGTCGGTCAGACTTTGAAAATGCTCCCTGTACTACTTTGGCCCGAGTTTAATCCTACTTCAGCCCATTGACTATCATTGAAGTCGGATCAAAGTCTTGCATGATCCGACTTTGGCATGCGACTTGTACTCTGCTGATCTTGAGGGGGAACTCCACGCCAAATTTTAAATAAAAAAAAAAAAAACGGCATGGGTTCCCCCTCCAAGAGCATACCAGGCCCTTGGGTCTTGTATGGATTTTAAGGGGAACCCCTACGCCAAAAAAAACAGCGTGGGGGGTGTCCCCCCCCAAAATCCAAACCAGACCCTTATCCGAACACGCAACCTGGCAGGCCGCAGGGGAAGAGGGGGGGACGAGAGAGCGGCCCCCTCCCTCCTGAACCGTACCAGGCCGCATGCCCTCAACATGGGGGGTTTGGTGCTTTGGGGCAGGGGGGCCTCTTCCCGACAACCCTGGCCGTTGGTTGTCGGGGTTTTTCGGGCGGGGGGCTTATCAGAATCCGGGAGCCCCCCTTTAATAAGGGGGCCCCCAGATCCCGGCCCCCCACCCTATGTTAATGAGTATGGGGTACATCGTACCCCTACCCATTCACCTGGTGGAAAAAATTTCAACACACACACACCTTTTTAAAGTAATTTATTACACAGCTCCGGGGGTCTTCTTCCCACTTCGGGGGTCTCCGCGCTCTCCGTTTTTTTTCTTCCTTCTGCCGGGCCTCCGCTATCTTCTTCCAGCTCTTTTGCTAGCGGGGCCCAGTCTTCTCTTCGATGTTGACACGTCGCTTCCTCCCGCTGTAATTTCTGGCTGGGCGGTGCGCTCCGATTCATATAGGTCTCTTATGACGTCACAGTCACATGCTCCGGGTGGCCACATGCTCCCAGGACGCAACAGTCACATGCTCTGGGGCCACCCGGAGCTTGTGAATGACGTCATGAGAGGCCTATATAAATCGCAGTGCACCGCACAGCCAGCATTACAGCTGGAGGAAGCGACGTGTCAACATCGAGGAGGAGAAGAGGGAAGAAGGCGACGGAGAAGACCGGGCCCCCGCTAGCAAAAGAGCTGGAAGAAGATAGTGGAGGCCCGGCAGAAGGAAGAAAGAACCGGAGAGCGACGGAGAAGAACCGGAGAGCGACGGAGAAGAACCGGAGAGCGACGGAGAAGAACCGGAGAGCGACGGAGAAGAACCGGAGAGCGACGGAGAAGAACCGGAGAGCGACGGAGAAGAACCGGAGAGCGACGGAGAAGAACCGGGCCCCACTAGCAAAAGAGCTGGAAGAAGATAGCGGAAGCCCGGCAGAAGGAAGAAAGAACCGGAGAGCGCGGAGACCCCCGAAGTCGGAAGAAGACCCCCGGAGTGTAATAAATTACTTTAAAAAGCTGTGTGTTTTTATTGACATTTTTTCCCACCAGGTGAATGGGTAGGGGTACGATGTACCCCATACTCATTCACATAGGGTGGGGGCCGGGATCTGGGGTCCCCCTTATTAGAGGGGGGCTCCCAGATTCCGATAAGCCCCCCGCCCGCAGACCCCGACAACCAACGGCCAGGGTTGTCGGGAAGAGGCCCTGTCCTCATCAACATGGGGGCAGGGTGCTTTGAGGTGGGGGGGGCCGCAGGTCGCCCCCCTGCCCCAAAGCACCAAACCCCCCCCCCATGTTGAGGGCATGCGGCCTGGTACGGTTCAGGAGGGAAGGGGGGCCGCTCTTGTCGTCCCCCCCTCTTCCCCTGCGGCCGGCCTGCCAGGTTGCGTGCTCGGATAAGGGTCTGGTTTGGATTTTGGGGGGACCTCCACGCCTTTTTTCGGCGTAGGGGTTCCCCTTAAAATCAATACCAGAACCAAGGGCCTGTTATGCTCCTGGAGGGGGAACCCATGCCGGTTTGTTTATTTAAAATTTGGCGTGGAGTTCCCGCTCAGGATTCATACCAAACACAGTGCCTGGTATTGGCGGGGATCCAAGTCAGATCCCCGTTCATTGAAAGTCGGGCATATGTCGGCTTCATGTCGCAGGGCAAAGTCGGATCCAAAGTAGGACGGCTGTTGTGTCGCACAAGTGTGAACCCAGCCTAAAAAGGAATTTCACACTGGGATTGTTTTGATTGGTCAAAGGACAAGTCAGACTATCACAAAGTCGGATCAAAGTAGTATCCTGTTCATTCAAGTCGGATGGATGTAGGACCAATGTAGGACCGATGATGGATGTCGCAGAGCAAAGTAGGATGAAAGTTGTACGACTGTCGTGTAGTATCAGTGTGAACCCAGCCCTAAACGCAAAACAGTCATGCAAGAACTGCTCAGGTTACCATACAGTCTAAAATATGTGGCAATACTAGGCAATGCTAGGTTCACACTTAAAAAAAAGCACCTGTAATTTTTTCAAAGAGGTATGGAGGAGAGACACAAAGGTGTGAACAGACTATAGAAAATAATGGTAATCCAAGTGCAAAATTGCATAGGTTTAAACAAGGACTTAAAATGATTGTACAGCAATACCTTGGATTGGCTTTACAAAAGTTGATCTAAAAAAAATTGACTGATTGGAAATGTAAGTGCATCCTGTCAGATATTAGACTGCGATAGAGATTCCTTCATCCAAGCGGTTAACATGGATGGAGGAATCAACGATCAAAAAATCTAGCAGTGTTTTGCTAGCATAAGAAACTGATAACCGTTTCAATTTTAACCACTTGACGATCAGCAACTTACTGGCATCGGAGTACTCATCGGAGTGTTTTACGTCACCGCGTTTGAAACGGTCAGTTTTTTGACTGATGGTGTGTGGACAAGACTGATGGAAGTTAAAGCGTCCCCATGCAAAAATGAATGCACGAGTGCAAACCGCAATCATACCACATGTGATGCATCACTGCGAACGTCAGATTGAGGGCAGTAATTCTAGCACTAGAACTCCTGTGTAAATCTAAAGTGGTAACCTGTAAAGGCTTTTAAACTTTGCCTGTGGATAATAAAATTGACGTAGTTTGTCACTGTTGCATGGGCATGCACAATTTTAAAGCGCGATACGTTTAGTATCTATTTACTTGGCATAACATAGTTTAGATTTTACCAAACAATTGGGTATTATATTGTGTTTTTGTGCATTGAAATTTAACAGTGTAATTTTTCCCAAAAGATTGTGTAAATACCGTGTGACATAAAAATTAAAAAAACACACACCATTTTATTCTCTAGGGCTTTAAAAAAGAAATAATGTTTGGAGGTTTTAAGTCACCTTCTAGCCAAAAATACTGACTTTTACATGTAATCAAAAAGGCCTGGTGTTCAAGTGTTTAAGCCACACAAGCTACCTGGCTCACTGGATCGTTCTAGCCTTATGGTGTCTGCGACCAGAGGCAAAATGCAGGCTTTATAGTTTTACACTTTTTCCTGTATCTGCTGAACACTGAACAAATACCATAACACAGCACAGGCATTTGTTTGCAGAGGGAGTAGTCATTCCTCCCATGTGTCAGAAATGTAACCGAATGGAAACTGGGATTAATAAAGTCATCGGTCTGGATTTCAGAAGGTCATCGTTTCATAATGTAGGCTGCCACAGCTCACTCTGGATATCCGACAGCAGCAGTGACATACATATTAATGCAACAACAGTGTACTTATAAAAAGATAAAAACCCAGATCAACAGTAGAAAATCATTACTTACTAAAGTTGATCACATTTTGCACCAAAATTCATGTTGCCGAGTGACCGCCGCAAATCATTTCACTGCGTTATTAAAAAAATCTCATATATGGTCTGTAAATGACCACACAAATTTTTGGCCTATTCATATTGTTGTCAAATAAACTTAGGACTACCAGTTAGGCCTCATGCACACAAGACATTTTGTGGGATTTTTTTCCTGCCTCTAAACGTCCCTCAACGTTAGCCTACAAGCTTTTACAGGCATTTAGGCCCCATTTAGGTGTTTTTAAGGGGTTTTAGTGCTAAAAATAGCGCTGTAAAAATGCCTGAAATAATCCTGCCCCAGCATTCTCAATGTGAAAGCCCTGAGGGCTTTCACATTGAGGCGTTGTGCTGGCTGTGCATTGGAAAAAATCCTGCAAACAGCTTTTTTGGAGCATCTTTGGGGCGCATAAAATAGCGCTGTAAAAACGCCTATCCCCATTGAAAAGAATGAGTACCGCTGGAAAACCGCGGTAAAAACGCATAGGCGTTATCGCTATTTTAAAAAATAGCGGTAAAAGCGCGGTAAAAACGCTAATAGTTTTTAGCGCGTTGTTGCAACGCCTCAGTGTGAAAGGGGCCTTAGAGGCAGGAAAAAACCCCAGGGCCAGCACGCTCAGGAGATGAGTGTTCCAACATGAAACACTTGACAAGAGTCTAAACACACTTTAGTGCATCAAGTCCTGCATGCATGGGGCCTAAGGTTTAACCACTTCAATACCAGGCACTTACACCCCTTCCTGCTTTCAGCGCTGTCGCACTTCGAATGACAATTGTGCGGTTATGCAACGCTGCACCCAAACTAAATGTTTATAATTTTCTTCCCACAAATAGAGCTTTCTTTTGGGGGTATTTAATAGTGGTGCAACGGATCGGTGACGATCTGTGATCCGAACGGGTCACCCCGTTCGGATCGGCACACACCGCGATCCGCGGCCTCGGCCTTAGGAAAGGCCGCGGCTTCGGCCTAGCTCCAGAGCCGCGGCCATCTTGGTACACCCGGCGGCCGCCTTGTGCGTGCTGACGTCATCACCCCTCACCCTCGCTGCTCGTGGATCTGAACTGGCCGGCGGGAGAGTAAGGCAAGTGGGGAAGATTGTGGATATTACAGGGGGGGGGGGGGGAAAGATTGTGGATATTACAGGGGGGGGGGGGGGAAGATTGTGGATATTACAGGGGGGGGGGGGGAAGATTGTGGATATTACAGGGGGGGGGGGGGAAGATTGTGGATATTACAGGGGGGGGGGGGAAGATTGTGGATATTACAGGGGGGGGGGGAGATTGTGGATATTACAGGGGGGGGGAGATTGTGGATATTACAGGGGGGGGGAGATTGTGGATATTACAGGGGGGGGGAGATTGTGGATATTACAGGGGGGGGGGGGAGATTGTGGATATTACAGGGGGGGGGGGGAGATTGTGGATATTACAGGGGGGGGGGAAGATTGTGGATATTACAGGGGGGGGGAAGATTGTGGATATTACAGGGGGGGGGGAAGATTGTGGATATTACGGGGGGGGGGAAGATTGTGGATATTACGGGGGGGGGGAAGATTGTGGATATTACGGGGGGGGGGGAGATTGTGGATATTACGGGGGGGGGGGAGATTGTGGATATTACGGGGGGGGGGAGATTGTGGATATTACGGGGGGGGGGGAGATTGTGGATATTACGGGGGGGGGGGAGATTGTGGATATTACGGGGGGGGGGGGGAGATTGTGGATATTACGGGGGGGGGGGAGATTGTGGATATTACGGGGGGGGGGGGGGAGATTGTGGATATTACAGGGGGTGGGGGGGGGAGATTGTGGATATTACAGGGGGGGGGGGAGATTGTGGATATTACAGGGGGGGGGGAGATTGTGGATATTACAGGGGGGGGGAGATTGTGGATATTACAGGGGGGGGGAGATTGTGGATATTACAGGGGGGGGGGGAGATTGTGGATATTACAGGGGGGGGGGGAGATTGTGGATATTACAGGGGGGGGGGGAGATTGTGGATATTACAGGGGGGGGGGAGATTGTGGATATTACAGGGGGGGGGAGATTGTGGATATTACAGGGGGGGGGAGATTGTGGATATTACAGGGGGGGGGGAGATTGTGGATATTACAGGGGGGGGGGAGATTGTGGATATTACAGGGGGGGGGGAGATTGTGGATATTACAGGGGGGGGGGGAGATTGTGGATATTACAGGGGGGGGGGGAGATTGTGGATATTACAGGGGGGGGGGGGAGATTGTGGATATTACAGGGGGGGGGGAGATTGTGGATATTACAGGGGGGGGGGAGATTGTGGATATTACAGGGGGGGGAGATTGTGGATATTACAGGGGGGGGGGGGGAGATTGTGGATATTACAGGGGGGGGGGAGATTGTGGATATTACAGGGGGGGGGGAGATTGTGGATATTACGGGGGGGGGAGATTGTGGATATTACAGGGGGGGGGGAGATTGTGGATATTACAGGGGGGGGGGAGATTGTGGATATTACAGGGGGGGGGGAGATTGTTGATATTACAGTGAGGGGGAAGTGACATGGATATTAGTAATTTTTTATTTTTTTTTGCCGATCTGAAAATGATCCGATCCGTGACCCCCTGATCCGAGGATCGATCCGATCCGTGAGTTTTTTGATCCGTTGCACCCCTAGTATTTAATCACCGCTGCAGATTTTTTATTTTTTTGCTAAACTAAAAAAAAAACACCAATTTTTTTTATTTCGTTTTCCCCTTCACTGACGGGCACTAATGAGTTGGCACTGACAAAGTGGCACTGACAGGCGGCTGTGATGGGCACTGACAGGCGGCTGTGATGGGCACTGACAAGTACTGACAGGTGTTACTGCTGGGCAGTGATTGGCACTGGCAGAATTTTATTTTTGCACTGTGGTGGGCACTGGTTGGCAGGTGATTGCTACATTTCAGGGGGCTGTGCTGATAATCAACGAGCCGAGGAATGCAGTTTACCGGCACTTCCTGGTTCACACGATGATCAGCTGCGATTGGTCACAGCTGATCACGTGGTAAGAAGCCTCTGACAGAGCTTGGACTATAAACTGAAAGTGTTATGGAACGAATCATCTGAGTTTCCATTATTTCTTATGGGGAAATTTGCTTTGATATACAAGTGCTTTGGATAATAAGCCTGTTTCTGGAACATATTATGCCCGCAATCCAAGGTTTTACTGTATATGCGAAGACTTGACAAATGTCGTTCCAAAGTACTTAAAATTTTAATTTGCTTTAAACCACTTGCCGGCCAGCCACCCGCATACTGTGGCAGGACGGCACGTTCCCACGAATCGCTGTAGCTGTACATCGGCCGTTTAAACAGCTCTAGCAGGCGCCCACCCGCTGCACGGCGGGGGACGTGATGCACGTGGCAGGCAGCCACGATGTCCGTAGGGCATGAGAGCCAGAATGGGAATGCACGTGTGTGTAAACACACAAATCCCCATTCTGTCAGGAGGAGAGGAGAGACAGATCGTCTGTTCCTACTAAGTAGGAACAGCGATATGTCTCCTCTAGTCAGTCCCATCCCATACAGTTAGAAACACATTTAACCCCTTGATCGCCCCCTAGTGTTGACCCCTTCCCTACCAGTGGCACAGTAATCAGTGCATTTTTATAGCACCGATCGCTGTTTAAATGTCAATGGTCCCTAAATTGTCAAAAGTGTCCGCCGCAGTCCCGCAAAAAAAAAAAATAAAGAAAAAAAAATGCAGAACGCTGCCATTACTAGTAAAAATAAAATAAACATAAAGCCATAAATCTATCGCCTATTTTGTAGACGCTATAAATTTTGCGCAAACCAATCAATATACGCTTGTGATTTTTTTTTACCAAAAATATGTAGAATATATATATCGGCCTAAACCGGTAAAGAAATTGTTTTTTTTTCCTTTTTTTTGGGGATATTATAGCAAAAAGTATAAAATATTGTTTGTTCCAAAATTTACGCTTTTTTTTTTGCGCGCTATAAACAAAAAAAAAAAAAAACGCAGAGGTGATAAAATACCACCAAAATAAAGCTCTATGTGAGGGAAAAAAACGACGTCAATTTTGTTTGGGTACAGCGTCGCACGACCGCTCAATTGTCAGTTAAAGCGACGCAGTGCCATATCGCAAAAAATGGGCCGGTCATTAAGGGGGGGGGGGGGAGGAATTCTTCTGGTCCTTAAGTATTTAACTTTGATTTTGGATCAAATGGACTTCCCCAAATGAAAACCACACACTGTTAGAAATGACCCCAATAACAGAAAAATGTTCAAATGAAATTCTACTAGCTTATGGCCAGCCTAAGAACAGGTATTTTGCTTTGGAGACTCATCTTTAAAAGTTTGGCTGTGGTCTTCCTAGGGGTCTCATGCCTACTAGGCAGTAAAAAAAACCATAACTGCCTATGAGTTTAGGCGTGTTTGCATTTATAAGTGTTTTTCCCCTTAAGACAAGGCTCCATTCACACTGGAGTAGAGCGGCTTTCAGGCATTTCTTTTTGACAGAATTTAGAAGTGAATTACAAGCATTATACAATGTTAGGTGTTTTTGTGTAGCCAGTAAAAAGCACTAGAGGGAGGAAAGGTGAAGGAGATTAGGAGTGGAGAGCTGCTGTTTGAGCAGAAATGTGCGACAATGTCTTAAATGTGCTCATGTCGCACATTTTCAGGCGTTCCCATGAAGTCTATGAGGACCAATCTGCCAAAAAGTAGCTACAGGCGTTTTTGCTTCAGTTTTCAACGCTCATACGTTGAGAAGGTCCATTGAAATTAATGGACCCACAAGCTTCAAGCAGAAAACACTCAGCTGTGAATGCTTATACAAGCTGAAAAAAAAAAAAAAGCAGAATTTTTGTATGCCCAGTGTGAATGAGGCCTTAAAGTATCAGCTGGCTATGCAGAGTTCTTTAAATTGTATTTGCGCGCATGAGGTACAAAAATTACTGACCAAAAATGCAGATTTTTCGTTTTTCTTTTTACTGAAGAATGCACGGTACTTGTTTAACCACTTAAGCCCCGGACCATTTGGTAGCTAAAGGACCAGAGGTGAATTCAGAATTTTGCACTGCGCTGCTTTAACTGTAAATTGTGCGGACATGCAAACGAAATTTGCGTCCTTTTCTTCCCACAAATAGAGCTTTCTTTTAATGGTATTTGATTGCCTCTGCGATTTTTATTTTTTGCGATATAAACGGAAAAAGACCGAAAACTTTGAAAAAAAAATGATATTTTCTACTTTTTGTTATAAGAAAAATCGAATAAACTCAATTTTAGTCATACATTTAGGCCAAAATTTATTCAGCCACATGTCTTTAGTAAAAAAAATGTCAATAAGCGTATATTTATTGGTTTGCGCAAAAGTTATAGCGTTTACAAACTAGGGTACATTTTCTGGAATTTACACAGCTTTTAATTTATGACTGCCTATCTCATTTCTTGAGGTGCTAAAATGACAGGGCAGTACAAAACCCCCCCAAATGACCCCATTTTAGAAAGTAGACACCCCAAGGAAATTGCTGAGAGGCATGTTGAGCCCATTGAATATTTTTTTTTGTCCCAAGTGATTGAATAATGACAAAAAAAAAAAAAAAAAAATTACAAAAAGTTGTCACTAAATGATATATTGCTCACACATGCCATGGTTATATGTGAAATTGCACCCCAAAATACATTCTGCTGCTTCTCCTGAGTACGGGGATACCACATGTGTGGGACTTTTTAGGAGCCTAGCCACGTACGGGACCCCGGAAACCAAGCACCGCCTTCAGGATTTCTAAGGGCGCAAATTTTTGATTTCACTCCTCACTACCTATCACAGTTTTGAAGGCCATAAAATGCCAAAATAGCACAAAACCCCCCCAAATGACCCCATTTTGGAAAGTAGACACCCCAAGCTGTTTGCTGAGAGGCATGGTGAGTATTTTACAGCTCTCATTTGTTTTTGAAAATGAAGAAAGAACATTTTTTTTTTTGTCTTTTTTTTTTTCAATTTTCAAAACTTTGTGACAAAAAGCGAGATCTGCAAAATACTCAACATACCTCTCAGCAAATAGCTTGGGGTGTCTACTTTCCAAAATGGGGTCATTTGGGGGGGTTTTGTGCCATCTGGGCATTCCATGGCCTCCGAAACTGTGATAGGCAGTGAGAAGTGAAATCAAAAATTGACACCCTTAGAAAGCCTAAAGGCGGTGATTGGTTTTTGGGGTCCCGTACATGGCTAGGCTCCCAAAAAGTCTCACACATGTGGTATCCCCATACTCAGGAGAAGCAACAGAATGTATTTTGGGGTGTAATTCCACATATGCCCATGGCATGTTTGAGCAATATATCATTTAGTGACAACTTTGTGCAAAAAATAAATAATTTTTTTTTCCCGCAACTTGTGTCAACATATAAAATATTCCATGGACTCGACATGCCTCTCAGTATATAGCTTGGGGTGTCTACTTTCCAAAATGGGGTCATTTGGGGGGGTTTTGAACTGTTCTGGCATTTTATACACAACATTAGGAAGCTTACATCCACTCTTCTAACCACTTGAAGACAAACCCCTTTTTGACACTTTTTGTTTACATGAAAACATATTTTTTTTTGCAAGAAAATTATGTTGAACCCCCAAACATTATATATATTTTTAAAACAAAGGCCCTACAGAATAAAATGGTGGGTGTTGCAATTTTTGCGCAGCGATTTTTCAAACGCATTTTTTTGGGAAAAAAATACACTTTTAATTTTAATGCACTAAAACACACTATATTGCCCAAATGTTTGATGAAATAAAAAAGATGATCTTAGGCCGAGTACATAGATACCAAACACGACATGCTTTAAAATTTCGCACAAACGCGCATTGGCGACAAACTACATACATTTTTAAAAGCCTTTAAAAGCATTTACAGGTTACCCCGTTAGATTTACAGAGGAGGTCTACTGCTAAAATTACTGCCCTCGATCTGACCTTCGCGGTGCTACCTCACATGCATGGTGCAATTGCCGTTTACATATGCCGCCAGACCGACGCTTGCGTTCGCCATTGGGCAAGAGCAGGGCAGGACAAGGGTGCTTTTTTTTTTTTTTTTTATTATTCATTTTGCTTTTTTATTTTATTTTTAAACTGTTGCTTCCATATTTATTTATTTTTATCACTTTTATTGTTATCTCAGGGAATGTAAATATCCCCTATGATAGCAATAGGTAATGACAGGTACTCTTTTTTGAAAAAACTGGGGTCTATTGGACCCTAGATCTTTCCTCTGCCCTCAAAGCATCTGACCACACCAAGATCGGTGTGATAAAATGCTTTCCCAATTTCCCGCTTTTTATATCCGGGGGGGGGGGGACATTCCCTCCCACTGCTTGTAAAAGCAGTCCAGAGGCTAATTAGCCACTAGGATTGCTTTTACATGAAAGCCGGCCGCTGGCTGAAAAGAATGATACCAAGATGATACCTAAACCCGCAGGCATCATTCTGGTATAAACATTCAAAGTCCAGCAACATACCAGTACGTTGCTGGTCCTTGTTGGACATGTATTGTAATCTTTTTTTTCATGCAGCCTGTTGGCTGAACGAAAAAAAAAAGATTGGTGGGTATGCCCACCATTAGAATACCGCCCTTCATCCACCCACTTCTAATGATGGGCATACATGCACCATTTATATACAGTATGCCGAAGCATGGGGGCATCTTCTCGCAAAAGTTATGCCGCGTACACATGGTCAGACTTTTCCACGGGCAAGCCTCCGTCGGAATTTCGACCGTATATACGCGGCATTAGGAGCAAAATCGCTCCTCCGCTCCTGCTGCCCCAATGCTTTGGCATATATGCTTTTTTTTTTTTAACTGTGGTGGTGAAATCACCTCCTACAGCACTGGAGTCGCAGGGATCAGGCCTGTCTCTGCGAACGCTGCAGTTATGTGTGTTGTGTTTTGCAAGTGACAGTGATCGATCGATACTGCACTTCGGTGGCCTGGGCTGGACGGAGGGGCAAAACGCAGGTGCTAGCAGGTATCTGGGCTGATCCCACTAACAGTGCGTTTTTGGGAACCCTAAACTGCTGGGGACGCTAGTATAGATCTGATCAGATCAGATATTGAGCTGATCAGATACTATACCACTAAGGGGGGTGTATGCTTCACGTGTGGGTGTTAGTGCTACTGGCACTAACCTGACGCTGCCTGGGGTGTGACGCAGACCCTCTCTGACGCTAAAACCTAATTGATATCACCCGCCGGGCGATCAGGGGGTTAAACCTTTATTGGGTTATATACGGCGGGTGCCCTGACACTATAAAAAGCAAACTAACTAACCAGCGTCACCCGTAACACTTATATGATGATCACTGGTGAAAGGGTTAACTAGGGGCAATTAGGGGGTTAAAACCTTTATTAGGTAATATATGGGGGTACCTGACGCTATATAAAAACCTGACGGCGAACCTAAAAAAAAAATTACTGGCTACCTATCGGCATCACCGACACTAAGACAACGATCATAAAAGCGATTGCTTAGCGACAGTGGTGATAGGGGGTGAAAGGGTTACCTGGGGGGCGATCAAGGGGGTTAAACCTTTATTATTATTATTAGGTAATATATGGGGGTACCTGACGCTATAAAAACCTGCGGCGAACCTAAAAAAAAATTACTGGCTACCGATCAGCATCGCCGACGCTAAGACATCGATCAGAAAAATGATTGCTTAGCGACGGCGGTGCTAGGGGGTCAAAGGGTTATCTGGGGGGTGATCAGGGGGTTAAACCTTTATTAGGGGGGGTTAGGGGGCTACACTGGACCTAAAACTAAATGTACTGACACTTTTACAGTCACAAATGTCACCGATTGCAGTGATCACTAAATAAATGGTCACTGCAATCAGTGACACTGTGACTGGGGGCTGGGGGGTGATCTGGGGGTGCCTGGGGGGGCGATTTATGTGCCTATGTGTCCTGGTGTCAGTGTGCTGTTTTGTGTACTAACCTGCATCTTCTCCTGTACGGCGCTCGGTATATATGTGAGCGCCGCAGGAGAGATTACATCACTTCCTCCTTCCTGGCAGGCAGGGGAAGCTCTCTCATTCGCCGGGAGCGATCGAGAGGGGGTGGCCGGAATCTAACGGCCGTCCCCTCATGCCGGATCGCTCCCGAAGGTAAAACGACCACCCACTGTAAAGAAGGGGGGTCCGATCGGACCCCCCAACTATACAAAGGCAATCACGTACATATACGTGATTCTGCCTGTCGGTGCCATTCTGCCGATGTATATTTACAGTGGGCGGTCGTTAAGTGGTTAAGCGCCTGTGTGTATAGGCCAGTGATGGCTAAACCCAGATGTTTTGGAACTACATTTCCCATGATGCTCATGCACTCTGCAGTGTAGCTGAGCATCATGGGAAATGTAGTTCCAAAACATCTGAGGTGCCAAGGTTCCCCATCACTGGTATAGGCACATATACAAAATAATGGGCTCCATTTGAGCTCAGAAAAAAAAAAAAAAGCTATACTGAGCTTTTTCAAGCTGCAGTTACACAAAACAGAAGGCAAAGAAAAACCAGCAAAGACAGAATAAACAATCAGCCTAGTAGATAAGCCACATCACGTGGACACATTTTGTAAGGGCTCTTTTACACTGATCAGTTTTTCAGTTAAAAATAAATAAAGCAGGGAAAAAAAAAAAAAAGCACATTAAAGAAGCATCCCTATGGAACTCTTCACACTAGTCAGAATAGAAAACGTGTCAAAAAACGAACGGCAGTTGTGTGAGTCACATGTCCACAAGTGCATGCTGGGAGTCTGACAACCAGAAAACGCACTGGAAAGGCAACAAAAGTACATACATGTTTAACGGAGCAGTCTGAAAGCAGCCTGAGGCTCATTTCACACTTGTGCAACCTGAAAATTGTGTGATTTTGCTACCATTTTGATGCAAATTTAAAGTGGAAGTAAACCCTCCTATCATTTTCAGGCAAGGAAGCTGCCATCTTGGTCTCTGTTTAATCTTCAACTGCCATGATGTTGCACATGTGATCAGTTATGAAACCAGCCATTGGATGGTTTGACAGTTTGGTTGAGAGTACAACCAATGTGACAGTTAGTTGGCATTCCCGGCATGCCGGGAATGTAACAGCTTTTTAAAACCGTTAAATCGATGGGTTTACTTCCGCCTTCCGGGAATGCCAGCTGTCACATTGGTTGTGCTCTCAACCAAACTGTCAAACCTTCCAATGGCTGGTGTCATAACTGATCACATGTGCAGCATCATGGCAGTTGAAGATTAAACAGAGGAAAACACGGGAACGACTTGTCATGCAACTTTGCAGTCCCAAGTCGCAAGAAAAGTCTCACAAGTGTGAAAGGGGCCTACCTGTTTTTAAAACGCACACAAAAATACATGTTTCGCTATTATGAGTTGCTGTCTTTAGCACACATCAGTTGAATAAACACGTCCGGAAGGTAAAATTAAAACTTTAAACTGTAATCTTTCACAGTACAGGGCAATTGGGGCTGGTAAAGTGTATAGTATAGTCATGTCTCTAAAGCACAAAGGGTCTGCCACAAAAAAATTCATTACAGTGCACAGTACAAACGTTACCTTAAATTACATTTTATATAGGGTTGTGCTGATACTAGTATTGGTATCGGTCCCGATACCGAGTATTTGCAGGAGTGCTTGTACTCATGAAAATGCTCTCGATGCCTAGTCCGATACTTGGACACTCAGGGATGATTGAAGCGGCAGGGGAAGTTATAATCACGATCTCCCTGTGTGGCTTTCAATAAAGCAGCCGACAGCCGCAGAGAGGAGGAGACGCACACAGGGAGATCAACGTTTATAACTTCCGCTGCATCAATTGTTCCCGTGTGCTCCTTCGGTGCCAACCCCCCCTCCTCCTCCACCGTTCACCCCCGCTCCCGTCCCTGATCTTTCAGGATGGAGAGCAGAGGATGGAGAGTGGAGGAAGGAGACAGTAAATATGTGATTTGCCGCCTCCTTCCTTTTCCAAATGCAGAGTCACCAATTACTGACTGTCCATTCATAACTGAGCATCGTAAACAGTTTATGATGCTTCAGTTTATGAATAGAGAGGAGCCGCTGTCTTCTGTCCATTCATCTTCAGTGCAGCTGACATGAAACTAATTTCCCATTTTTCCTGAACATGATAGTGCTGCTGCTTGCAGACTGGCTGCTCAAACACCCAACCAAGGCTGTCAACCAGGTTCAGAGAGAGTATCCTCAGACCACTGTAAGCACCAAGTCAACTCTTTTGCTCTCAGCAGCCAAACCTATTAGCAGAAGAGTAAAAAGAGGCTGAGGACTGTGCTGCAGGGGTGGGTGGTGGTTAAGAGCGCCTATTTATTTGTCCTGTATGGCCAAAAGACAGGTTCACATTAAAGTTTCACAACATGCCCTCTTCTGTGCTTGGAGCACCCCAATGCTACTGAACACTATTTAATATACATTATCTGCAGCAAGAAATACAATTTTCCATTTAATTCTTATGTGGGAAGATAACAATGGTATGCCAGGTGCACTACAGCTTCACCAGATCAAGCAAGGAAAACAAACCATGTGCTGATTCAAGGCTAGTTTTCCTTCTCCTGCTCAACGCTGCTTAACCCCTTCCCACCTAAGGGTAAAACAAATCTTAATTCTTAAAGAGGTTGTAAACCATTACAACAAACTTTTTGCTACAGGTAAGCCTATAATAAAGCTTACCAATAGCTACCCTGGATATCTCCTAAACCTAAACGGTTTAGGAGATATCCCCTGTATTTGCATATGTCGACGTAATCGGCACATGCGCACTGAAGCAATGGCATGTACGTTCCGTTTCTTTCAGTAAATGTGTGGTTACCGGCAGCTCTTGCGCAGGAGTGACATCATCGCGGCTCTGGCCAATTACAGTGCGGGAGCCGCGATACCCGGAAGTAACTCCGGGACGACATGTCGCCGGCCGATGCTGTGTACGGACACTGCAGCGGGGGGGATTCGATCCCAGGTGAGTATTACATAATGAGCTAGTATACATAGCATACTAGCTCATTATGCCTTTGTCTTGCAGGTCCTTGCTTTTTTTTTCCTGCCTGGGTTTACAACCACTTTAAGCACAATTTTGCAACTCAGGACAAATTGGGCTTTCCTTTCGTTTTTTGTTTTTATCAAAGGAAAACTGGCCCAAAATAGTAAAAGATTAATTAACAGTAGATTGCTTGTTACTACCATAACCAACCACTAAAGAACAACCCAAAATAAATTCTCCTGCTCCCAACGATCACAGTGATTGGGCAGGAAGGAGGTGAAAGTACCTGGTAGGTAAGTGGTAGGTAAGTGGTTCTAAAGTCAAATCATTTTCATCTTAATGCATTTCCTTATAAATGCCCCAGTAGTTGTATCACCTATTGGAAGGCTATTAGCAATGTATGATTTGCACAATCACATTACTTATCCATGTCACAGACTGAATGAGTGATTGAACGACCACTTTTTTTTTCTACTTGCCTGTATCCCTTTTTAAGCCCTGTTGCATTTTTACAGAGCTACATCATCTCTATGGCTAGCCAGAGCTGGTGGAGGAATGTGTGGCAGAAGTAACACAAGATTTCCAATGCCTGTCATGACAGGTGTCAATTGGCATTGTGGAGGAGTGTTTTCACTGTTGACAAATTCTGAGACTAGCCCTCTACCTGCATAGTGGACCATATATAGTATGTTATTTGTTCCTTGAGTAGGACCCAAATAATAGTGCGCATTTAGCTTTTTTATCCTACCTAAAACCCACTGACACTTATTTAAAAAATGCTTTTAAAAAAAAAATCCTGCCCAAAATGTACTGATCATGACTTTTGACCCTGACTTTTGGCCCTTAATTGACCCAAACACTAACCTTGGCACTGACCTAGATAAAACCTTGGTATTTGGTATTGGTATTTCTTGGTATTTCTTCATTTTTTGTTTACACACAGTTGTTTGTATCTCTCTTTCCTTGCAGAGAAAAACAAAGTATCTTTCCTCTCCAGAGAGAGAAGTCACTGTGAAGCCTGCCCGTGTTTATCACTGATAGTCAATCATAGGCGATCACAGTGATCAGGTGACCTGGGACCAGGCGTTCCATGTCCTGATAAGTTAGTACAGGACCTGGGGCGCCCGGTGAGATCCTGCACTCTGTGCTGGAAGCGTGCTATGCGGCGTGCTCCCAGCACAAAGACAGATGCAGCCCCACGGGAAAAAAAGACCAGTCCAGTGAGGTCACACATGCATACTGTCGGTGTGAAGGGGTTAATAGATACAATACTCATTTTAAACAATCCAGCCTTGTTAACATGGGCTTCAGTTGTACAGCAAGTTTTTAGCAACTTTTTCTCAGACCTGTAACCTTCCAGCCACCATCTAGCTCCACTAGTTGTAGTGAATCACAGTCACCTAGCCTTGTTCTTTAATATTGAAGATGTTTAGTAGTTTATCCAAGCCACTCCTTAATTCTAATGAGCAGCAGGAAGATCCCCATGGCCTGGATTAAAGACAACATTCATCCTGAACCATTTTACGTAAAAAAGGAAATTAAAATAGAACTAATGTCATTTGAAAAATATTTTTTTTTTGCAGTGAGACAATGATAGAAATCAAAGTGCATAATTGTGAGAATCACCTATCTGTAAAAATATCCACTTAACCTGCCAGTTTCTGGACTTCCTTTAGTATGACAATGCAGATTTCCCTGCAGCCAAACCATTGCATTGTAGTCACCCTGGTCCACTATGCAGGTAGAGGAGGGCTAGTCTCAGAATTGTCAACAGTGAAAACACTCCTCCCACAATGCCAATTGACACCTGTCATGACAGGCATTGGAAATCTTGTGTTACTTCTGCCACACATTCCTCCACCAGCTCTGGCTAGCCATAGAGATGATGTAGCTCTGTAAAGATGCCACAGAGCTACAAAAGGGATAGAGGCAAGTGAAAAAAAAAAAAAAAAAAGTGGTCATCCAATCACTCATTGAATCTGTGACATGGATAAGTATTGTGATTGTGCAAATCAATAACCTTCCAATAGGTGATACAACTAGTTGGGTATTTTTTAGAAAATGCATTAAGATAAAAACGATTTGACTCTTGAACCACTTGCCAACCGGGGGAAGGTGCTGCAGCCGCAAATTGCCGCGATTTGAGAAGCGGGAGGTGGGGTTCCGCATATGTCAACCCCCCCCCCAGAATTATGGCCCCTAGGGACCTCCGGGCCCCTTACATGTGTACTGCCTGTACCCCCTGATGGTGGCCCTGCTACCCGCGTACTTTCACCTCCTTCCTGCCCAGGCCAATTTTCAGCACTGTCACACTTTATATGACAATTGCAGGGTCATGCAACACCAACCAAAATGTATTTATAATTTTTTTTTTTTTTTTAGGATGCATTAAGGTGAAAAAACATGTAACTTTACTACTCCTTTAAGAGGAGAATAAGGGGGGATATGATTAACAAGTACAAATATATAAGGGGTCCATATAGTGAACTTGGTGTTGAATTATTCACTTTAAGGTCATCACAGAGGACAAGGGGGCACTCTTACATCTAGAGGAAAAGAGATTTCATCTCCAAATACGGAAAGGTTTCTTTACAGTAAGAGCTGTGAAAATGTGGAATAGACTCCCTCCAGAGGTGGTTCTGGCCAGCTCAGTAGATTGCTTTAAGAAAGTCCTGGATACTTTCCTAAATGTACAGAATATAACTAACATTTATAGGTAAAGTTGATCCAGGGTTAATCCGATTGCCTCTCAGGGGATCAGGAAGGAATTTTTCCCCTGCTGTAGCAAATTGGATCATGCTCTGCTGGGGTTTTTTGCCTTCCTCTGGATCAACTGTGGGTATAGAATTTGGTATATGGGATTGTACGATTTTTTTTATGGTTGAACTGGATGGACTTTGTCTTTTTTCAACCTGACTAACTATGTAACTATGTAACGCTGGGTTATTTATTTTTTAACAAAAAAATAAACAAAAATTGAGGAAAAAAAGTTTTTAGTTTGTCAGAAAATTTTGTAAATAAGTAATTTTTCTCCTTCATTGATGTGCGCTGATGAGGCTGCACTGATAAGGGGCATATGCAGCACTGACATGCAGTACTAATGGGCAATGACAGGTGGCACGGATAAGCAGCACTGATGAGCAGGCACTGAAAGGCAGCACTAAATCAAATGATGATAAACGGCCCCTGTGAGTAGATGCTGCTGATCGGCTCTCCTCACACTAAGTATGAGGCAAGGAGAGCTGATTAATGGCACTTCCGTGTTTACATGGCTTTGATTGGACACAGCTGATCCCATAGGTAAAGAGTTATGTCGTCGGCTTTTTACCGAGATTGGGGTTGCGCTGTGTCCCAGGGACAGAGCGCACTTGTGATCGCCGCAAGACCGGGCAAAGTCAAAGGATGTTGGCCCAGAATGGAAGTGCATCCCGCCCGCCATGTCTATACGGCAGGCGGGAGGCAGTTAAAGTGGTTGTAAAGCAAGTAATCCCAATTCCTGATAATAAAATATCAGAAAAACTCCCTAAGGTGCCTCTGATCCTAGCGCTCAATGGACAAAAAAAATCTAAATTCTTCTGTAGTGCAGCAGCTATTATAACATAATAAAACTTCATACAAAATATGCTCAATAAATAATTGTAAACAACTATGCATCAAACATTAAAAATGCTTCGCAGGTGAGGTAAAAAAAAATCCAATTCCTGCCAGCCCCTCTGAAATAATGACACACTAACAGTGTATTTTTTGAAAAACCAGCAGGTAAAATACCTTTTACATCACCGTGACTGCCAGTCACTCTTCTTCCCCCAAAGGACTACAGTGGGAGGGGCTGAGATTCAACTCAGACGTCGGCGATGTGAAAAAAGCTATTTTGCTCCTGAGTTTTCTAAAAACACACACACACACACACACACACACACACACACACACACACACACGTATATATTATTATTACAGAGGGGTTGGCAGGAATTACAGGAATCTGTCAGTGTAAACAAACAGATCCCCGTTCTGTCAGGGGGGGTAGAGAGAGATCGTCTGTTTCTAGTCATTAGGAACAACGATATCTCTCCTCTTCCAGTCAGCCCAGCCCCCATACAGTTAGCAACACCTCCCAGAGAACACACTTAGGCCCCTTTCACACGGGACGGATCAGGGACTGCCCTGTCAGATCTCCGCTCTCCCCTAGGGGGGGGATCGGATGAACACGGACCGTCTGTCCGTGTTCATCCGATCCGCTCCGCAGACGGATAGAAAAGTAGGAATTTTTCTATCCAGAAAAACGGAGCATTGCGGACAAGATAGGATGTCAGCGGATGTTCATCCGCTATTCCATAGGGATACATGCATGTCCGTTTTTCATCCGAAAACGGATGGATGAAAAAAACGGACATACGGTCCGCCCGTGTGAAAGGGGCCTAAACCCTGCTTTTCCCTCTTAGTGACATTTATACAGTAATCAGTGGCCATTTTTATCTCTGATCGCTTGTCAATGGTCCCAAAAAAAAGTGTCCGATCTGTCCGCCGCAATCCCGCTAAAAGTCGCAGATCACCGCCGTTACTAGTAAAAAAAAAAAATAATAATGCCATAAATCTATTATTCTGTAGACACTATAACTTTTGCGCAAACCAATCAATATACGCTTGACATTTTTTTACCAAAAATATGTAGCAGAACACATTTTGACCTAAACTGAGGAAGAAATTTACTTTACATTTTTTTTCTGGGGATATTATGGTAAAAAGTTTATTTTTTTTCAAAATTGTTGCACTTTGTGTTTATGGCACAAAAAAATAAATAAAAACCAGGAGGTGATCAAATACCACCAAAAGAAAGCTCTATTTGTGTGGGGGGGGGGGGGGACATAAATTTTGTTTGGGTACAGCATCGAACGACCACGTAATTGTCCGCTACAGCCAGTAGTGTATTTAGGTTTTGTGCTGCCCTAGGCCTGAATAAACTCGTGCACCCCCTAATCTAAATATGACCCACCCCTTCCTGTCAAGGCCACACCCCTTTCTGTTTAGGACCCGCACCGGAATTTGAGTGGGGACACTAGTTCTGAGGGCCTGGGGGGCAATGGATTCCCTTAATTTGCATAGATTTCCTCTCACTTCCTGTTTGGCTATGGGGCAGGAAGTGAAGGGAAATCTCTGCAATGGGACAGGGATGGTAAAAAATAAACTGACAGGGGCTCTAACCCCCCCCTTACTCTATCTAAATGAAACAAAAAAAAGTGTTGCCTATTAGTTCTACTTTAAGCACAAATTTCTGATAATTTTATGGAGAGGACTAAAAAGATATAACCATGCCAATGGTGCAGCAGAAAACATATAGCACAGTGAGGAAGGTTTGTGGTCCAGGCTGATAGGTCAAAATTAGAAGCAGCGCGCCTTACACTAACAGTGTAGCGCAAGCCGGCGGGGACTCTTTCCGTGCTGCCCCCCCTGCAAAGTGCTGCCCTAGGCCTGGGCCTTGTTGGCCTAGGCCAGGATACAGCGTTGGCTACAGCGACGCAGTGCCGAATCGCAAAAAAAGGCCTGGTCATCAAAAGGGGAAAATCTTCCGGTCCTCGAGTTTTTAAAGGAATAATTTTTTTATTTTTTTATTTTTTTAGAGTTACAACCACTAACTTTCTCTAGGTGTTGAAAACAAATAAAAAAGCGGGCAGGAGGGGCTGTATATTGAAAAATGTGTATGGAAGGAGATAGCAATGAGTGTGTGGAAGAAGCAATGGTGGTGATGAGGATTTCCTGAGTGTGTTATCAGCATCATTGATGAGCAGAGCTCAGACCACAAAGGACTTATCTTCGTTGTGGTGAGCCCATGTAGTGGTGGGCCCATGTAGTGGATGTCCTCCCTCCCCTGCCCCCGGGCACTTACCGGTGTGTGCATAGGAGACGGGCACCTTCCAGATGCTGAAGTGAGCGGACACAGAGGCGAAGTACTTCCCGAAGGCCAGCGGGATGATGTACCAGCGGTAATACCTGGCGGGTAGCTGGGTGTGAGGAACCCCCCAGGCTCGGAGCATAGGAGGGAGGAAGCAGCAGATGGCCAGGATATGGAATAGAGACACTGTCACCGGGTACGGGAAGCTGTTCAGGATGATTTTGTTCACCACGTTCCCACCTGAGCTCACCGAGTACCACAGCATACAAAGCATGGCGACCCGGGCCCCTTCCTTCACACCGGCCCCAGCTGGGGGGCCGGAACCCCCCGTGCCGGACACAGCCGCCATGACCCGGACCCGGACCCGGACCCGGACCCTCCTCCACTACGGGGAAGCCGCACTCCACACCGGGACACACACACTAGAGACGTGGAAGTGCAGACGTCAAAAGAAGGGGAGGGGATAGAGTCCTTTCACAATTCCGTCACATCCCGTGGGAAGCGCCAAGAAAATGATTTCGTCACTTCCTGTGTAGAAGGCGGCGTTCGCTTAGGCGTAGTTGGTATCTTAGCTACTGCTTCACTAGAAGCAAGGAGCAGGCTCAGCCCTGTATGTGTCTTTAGGTTACTGCAATCTAGTGAAGAGTTATAATTAGATAATCCCTAACCACAGTAACCTTATAGTTGCCAACATTTTTGGCGTAGTAGTATGTTAATTAGGGGCGGGACATTCGTTTTTATGGGCGTGCCTGGTGTTTAGAAAAATTACGGAGCACCCACAGCGAAAATAGGTGTGGTTTAAGTTATGCTAAATGTTGGGTGTGGCTTAAAGAAGGTGTAGTTAAATAGTCGATTTCCATCCACCTGTCTGTAGGCATGCATGGACCTTTCCATCAGGTCCGCCTGAAAAACTGACTGTGTGAAAGGGGCCTTAGTGATGGTGTCAGCAAGGAGTGACTGTGAGTAAAAAACAACTTTACCTTTAAAGTCCCCCTGTAACATCAGAGCCCCCCTTTACCATCAGAGCAGCCTCATTAGTGCAGCGTCATCAGAGCAGCCTCATTAGTGCAGCGTCATTAGTGCAGCGTCATCAGAGCAGCCTCATTAGTACAGTCTCATCAGAGCAGCCTCATTAGTACAGTCTCATCAGAGCAGCCTCATTAGTACAGTCTCATCAGAGTAGCCTCATTAGTACAGTCTCATCAGAGTAGCCTCATTAGTGCATGTTCACCAGAGCAGCCTCATTAGTGCAGCGTCATCAGAGCAGCCTCATTTGTGCAGCCTCATCAGAGCAGCCTCATCAGAGCAGCCTCATCAGTGCAGCCTCATTAGTGCAGCCTCATCAGAGCAGCCTCATTAGTGCAGCCTCATCAGAGCAGCCTCATCAGAGCAGCCTCATCAGTGCAGCCTCATCAGTGCAGCCTCATCAGTGCAGCCTCATCAGTACTACCTAGTTAGAAGGACCTACCTGGTCCTGGCCACACCAGCCAAGCTCCATTTACCATCCAGACTCACCAAGCAGTGTTGCCAGCTCACACTCACATCAGCTGGGCTGCCTCCCCAGGTACTCCTGCTCGCACAAATGATCCATCACGTCCTGATTAGGGATGAGGTTCGAGTTAAACCCACGTTTGACTCAAACATCATCTGTTCGCTGAAATTTGAACATTATGGGCCGTTCGCACCAAATTCGAGTGGCGTGTCGCGGCCCATAATTCACTGCAGCATCGCAGTGCATTGCTGGCTGATGATTGGCCAAGCATGCACTATGACCCGCATGCTTTGGCCAATCGCAGCGCAGAAAAAAACGGAGAGCCATAATTGGGCAAAGCCAGTGTGGCTTTGATTTAATTTGAGTTAGCTAGAGCAGGCGAGTCAGTTAGCTTCAGTTACAGTGTGTAGAGGATATATATGCATCCTAGGTGTTGTGTCTATATATTTATACACTGTATTCAGTTTAGCTAGATCCGTTCCTGTTATTCTCTATACTGACAGGCAGGTGATTGTGCTAGCTGCACTATATTCACTTAGTGTACTGTGTCCTTTGCACAATGTGCACCTAAAGCTTACCTCAATACAATTGCCGGTGTTCCGATACAAATACAGGGGGGGGGGGGGGGGGTGTGTGTGTGTGTGTGTGTGTGTGTGTGTGTGTGTGTGTGTGTGTGTGTGTGTGTGTGTGTGTGTGTGTGTGTGTGTGTGTGTGTGTGTGTGTGTGTGTCAAACACCCCCGGGTTCGGTTCGCACCAGAACCCGCAAACGGACCGAAAGTTCGCACGAACGTTAGAACCCTATTAACCACTTAAGCCCCGGACCATTTGGTAGCTAAAGGACCAGAGGTGATTTCAGAATTTTGCACTGCGCTGCTTTAACTGTAAATTGTGCGGACATGCAATGTTGTACTGAAACGAAATTTGCGTCCTTTTCTTCCCACAAATAGAGCTTTCTTTTAAAGGTGCGTGCAATCTATAGAGTGGGTACTCCTGCGCTACCAATCTGGAGGAATGTGTGGGTGACTGAAACTATCGCAAGCACCTAACAGGTTAATCCTAACCTGGTAAAGTAAAGATCTAAATCAAGGGGGGGGTGGTGCTGCGCTGTTTCTAATGTATGTATATAGTAGTAAATAATAGTGCACAAATGGCTAATAAATATCAATCAATATAAAATATAGATAAAAATGAAAATGAATAAAACTGATCTAATATAGTGATGTATAAATACTAAAACCATAAAATCAGTAGTAAAAATATAAATATATAGACTGTAAAAGTATAAATAAATAAACCTGTAAATAAATACCCAGGTGCACGTTGCTGTGCAAATATGCTGTGAAAAATGAAATAAACGAAGGAAGACGCCTGCAAGGTGCAGTATAATAACAAGTGCACAAATGTGACTGCTAAATAAACAAAGTGCAGTACAGTGCTAAGGTAAAGCAAAAAAAAAAAAAAAATTTTAAATAACGAAAGGTGAAAATTGTCCAATAAGCAAAGGAACACAAATTGAACTCCAAAAGTTCATAGAAGAAGAATAATAATAGGTGGTGCCCGTGCAGATCAATTTCTTATAGGTGACAATCCTGCAGCTACTTTCCAAAATGGGGTCATTTGGGGGGGTTTGTGCCATATGGGCATTCCATGGCCTCCGAAACTGTGATAGGCAGTGAGGAGTGAAATCAAAAATTTACACCCATAGAAATCCTGAAGGCGGTGCTTGGTTTTCGGGGTCCTGTACGCGGCTAGGCTCCCAAAATGTCTCACACATGTGGTATCCCCATACTCAGGAGAAGCAACAGAATGTATTTTGGGGTGCAATTCCACATATAACCATGGCATGTTTGAGCAATATATAATTTAGTGACAACTTTTTGTAATTTTTTTTTTTTTTTTTCTTTTTGTCATTATTCAATCACTTGGGACAAAAAAAAAAAATATTCAATGGCCTCAACATGCCTCTCAGCAAATAGCTTGAGGTGTCTACTTTCCAAAATGGGGTAATTTGGGGGTATTTTGAACTGTCCTGGCATTTTATGCACAACATTAGGAAGCTTATGTCACACATCATCCACTCTTCTAACCACTTGAAGACAAAGCCCTTTCTGACACTTTTTGTTTACATGAAAAAAAAAATTTTTTTGCAAGAAAATTATGTTGAACCCCCAAACATTATATATATTTTTAAAGCAAAGGCCCTACAGATTAAAATAGTGGGTGTTGCATTTTTTTTTCCACACAGTATTTGCGCAGCGATTTTTCAAACGCATTTTTTGGGGGAAAAACACACTTTTTTTATTTTTAATGCACTAAAAAACACTATAATGCCCAAATGTTTGATGAAATAAAAGAGATGATCTTAGGCCGAGTACATGGATACCAAACACGACATGCTTTAAAATTGCGCACAAACGCGCAGCGGCGAGAAACTACATTCATTTTTAAAAGCATTTAAAAGCCTTTACAGGTTACCACGTTAGATTTACAGAGGAGGTCTACTGCTAAAATCACTGCCCTCGATCTGACCTTCGCGGTGATACCTCACATGCATGATGCAATTGCTGTTTACATATGACGCTAGACCGACGCTTGCGTTCGCCTTTGCGCAAGAGCAGGGGGGGACAGCGGTGCTTTTTTTAAATTTATTTTGCTTTTTTATTTTATTTTTAAATTGTTCCTTCCATATTTTTTTTTTTTTTTTTTTTATGGTTATCTCAGGGAATGTAAATATCCCCTATGATAGCAATAAGTAGTGACAGGTACTCCTTTTTTTTGAAAAAAAATGGGGGGTTAGACCCTAGATCTTTTCTCTGCCCTCAAAGCATCTGACCACACCAAGATCGGTGTGATAAAATGCTTTCCCAATGGCGCTGTTTATATCCGGGGGGGGGGGGGCATTCCCTCCCACTGCTTGTAAAAGCAGTCCAGAGGCTAATTAGCCACTAGGATTGCTTTTACATGAAAGCCGGCCGCTGGCTGAAAAGAATGATACCCGCAGGCATCAATCTGGTATAACCATTCAAAGTCCAGCAACATACCAGTACGTTGCTGGTCCTTGTTGGACATGTATTGTAATCTTTTTTTTCATGCAGCCTGTTGGCTGAACGAAAAAAAGAGATTGATCGGTGGGTATGCCCACCATTAGAATACCTCCCTTCATCCACCCACTTCTAATGATGGGCATATATGCCGAAGCATGGGGGCATCCTCCCGCAAAAAAGTTATGCCGCGTACACACGGTCTGACTTTTCCACGGGCAAGCCTCCGTCGGAATTTCGACCGTATATACGCGGCATTAGGAGCAAAATCGCTCCTCCGCCCCTGCTGCCCCCATGCTTCGGCAAATAAGCTCTTTTTTTAACTGTGGTGGTGAAATCACCTCCTACAGCGTTGGAGTCACGGCTTTATGTATCGTGGGAGCAAACACTGTTGCTGTCAAGATAAATAAATCCGCGATGCAACTGAATGGCGTACCTGCTAAGCAAATGATGGTTAACATTAAAACAAAGTAACATTACAGTACAACAGTAAGACCTTACCATACCATACCTGCAAAGCAAATACCAAAACAAAACCTAGTAAAAAATAAAACATTTTTTTTAACGCAACCTGTGCCTAAAATATATATATGCCGAAGCATGGGGGCATCCTCCCGCAAAAAAGTTATGCCGCGTACACACGGTCGGACTTTTCCACGGGCAAGCCTTTGTCGAAATTTCGACCGTATGTACGTGGCATAAAAGGTTATGCCGCGTACACACAGTCGGACTTTTCCACGGGCAAGCCTCCGTCGGAATTTCGACCGTATATACGCGGCATTAGGAGCAAAATCGCTCCTCCGCCCCTGCTGCCCCCATGCTTCGGCATATATGCTCTTTTTTTAAACTGTGGTGGTGAAATCACCTCCTACAGCATTGGAGTCACGGCTTTATGTATCGTGGGAGCAAACGCTGTTGCTGTCAAGATAAATAGATCCGCGCTGCAACTGAATGGCGTACCTGAAAACAAAAAATGACATACCTGAAAAGCAAGCATGATAAAACATTGCAGAATAGAATACAGTAAAAAAGAGCAGAACAATAGAGAGAAAAGAGAGAGAGAGAATAAAACGACAACTATTTTTGGTTTTTTTATTTTATTTTTTTTTGTGTTTTTGTTTTTGACGTTTTTTTTTTTTACACTTTTTTTTTTTGTAACTTTACCAACTGTAATGGTTCGGGTCTAAGTGTGTCCTAGTCTGTGAAATGCTGTACCCTACGCTAAAACTTCACTTTTGAGTGGTAGCGATCAAAACATTCACCAAGGCAAAGACCAGGTTTGTCAGGACAGAGTGGACAAAAAACACGGGTGTCACGCCTAAATCCGCGCTTGCTACAGACACGACATCTTTTTTGGGGGGTTCGTTGGGTAGGGGTACTCGGGAGGGCATACGGATAATGCCTCTCATGCAGCCGGCTTACTGCATTTGGTAGGGGATGGTGAGGTGCAGAACGGCCTGGATACAGGAGTTCTGTGACTATCTCATTCTGGAATTTTAGAAGAGATAACGTCCCGCCTGAAGCTCTGTATAGCACATGAGCATTCAGCAAAGCCAATTGGAATAAGGATAGAGACACTTTTTTGTACTAGCGTCTCGCCTTACGGTCAATTAGATACGGCGCCATCAACTGGTCGTTGAGGTCCACCCCTCCCATATTTTTGTTATATTCGTGGACACAGAGGGGTTTCTCCACAACACCAGTCGCCGTACGAATTTGGACTGTCGTGTCTGCATGAAGGGAGGTAAGAAGGAAAACATTCTTATTGTCCCTCCACTTCATAGCGAGCAAGTTATTACACTTCACGCAGGCTCTCTCCCCCAGCCTAAGACGGGCATCTACAAGCCGCTGGGGAAAGCCCCGACGATTAGGTCGCACGGTGCCACATGCTCCAATCTGATGATCAAACAAGTGACTAAACAGTGGCACGCTCGTGTAATAATTGTCCACATACAAGTGGTACCCCTTTCCGAATAAGGGTGACACCAATTTCCACACTATCTTGCCAGCGCTCCCTATGTAATCTGGGCAGTTGACCGGCTCAACCTGACTATCCTTTTCCCTCATAAACCATAAAGCGCCATACATAGCCTGTTGCCCTGTCACAGAACTTATAGAGCTTGACCCCGTATCTGGCACGCTTGCTGGGAAGGTACTGCTTGAAAGCCAAGCGGCCAGAAAATTTAATCAGGGACTCCTCAACGCAGACAACTTGATCGGGAATAAACAAGGCTGCAAAACGTTAGTTGAAGTGGTTTATGAGGGGCCGAATTTTATAGAGCCGGTCGTACTCAGGGTCCCCACGTGGACGACAAAGTTCATTGTCGTTGAAGTGCATGAACCGCAAAATCTGCTCGTATCGTGTCCTGGGCATGGAGGCAGAGAACACGGGCATGTGGTCAATTGGGTGCGTGGACCAATAAGCACGCAATGACGGGAATTTATGTGTGCCCATGTTGAGGGAAAGGCCCAGAAAGGTCTTAAATTCGGAAACCGTAATTGGTTTCCAATCTTTGGCAATTTTAGGCAACTGGGGGTTAGCGGCGATGAATTGACCAGCATACAAATTACTCTGGTCCACAATAGATCTATAGAGATCTTCCGTGAAAAACAGCGAATAATAATCGATTGGCATAAAATCAGCTGTTTCCACCTGAATACCGGGTTGGGCAGTGAATGGGGGAAGTACGGGTTCTGCAGAAGTGGTGGGGACCCAATCAGGATAGGCGAATTCTGCAGGAAGGGCACTATGGGCACGCCTTTGTCTTCTTGGTGGCAGCGGGACACTACTTGTGCTTGCCACCTCGCCAGCTTGAACTGCACTTATGGGACTCGCCACGTCACCACGTGATACTGCAGTGCTGGATGTACGCCCAGGCTGTACTAGGCCGCTGGTGCTTGCCAATTCACCAGAAGGAATAGCGGCGCTAGTACTACTCTGCTCCATGATACGAGAGCCCTGCGGTTCTTGCTCCTCAACAACCTCAGAAGATCGGGATCGGGTACGCCTGACCTTAGCAGGGACCTCAACTTCGTCGTCAGAGCTATCTGACGTGGGGCCGCTGACGTCACTGTCTTCTACGGGAAGATATTCTGAGCCTGAATCTGACAGATGCGTGACCTCCTCTTCACTATCTGTCATGCTCAGAATCTCGTAGGCCTCTTTACTAGTGTACCTTCGACTTGCCATTTTGGGCTCTAAATTTAGCGGTACACTAGTAAGATTCACAGGTAAAAAAAGCACCCGACTGTCACCAAATGTATCAAACGCTACCAAAAAAACTGTTGGCGATCGCAGGGATCAGGACTGTCTCTGCGAACGCTGCAGTTATGTGTGTTGTGTTTGGTAAGTGACAGTGATCGATCGATACTGCACTTGGGTGGGCTGGGCGGAGGGGCTAAACGCAGGTACTAGCAGGTATCTGGGCTGATCCCGCTAACACTGCGTTTTTGGGAACCCTAAACCGCTGGGGACGCTAGTATAGATCTGATCAGATACTATACCACTAAGGGAGGTGTATGCTTTGCCCGTGGGTGTTAGCGTTACTGGCACTAACCTAAAGCTGCCTGGGGCGACGCAGACCCTCTCTGGCGCTAAAACCTAATTGATATCACCCGCCGGGCGATCAGGGGGTTAAACCTTTATTGGGTTATATACGGCGGGTGCCCTGATGCTATAAAAAGCAAACTAACCAACCAGCGTCACCTGTAACCTTTATATGGTGATCACTGGTGAAAGGGTTAACTCTAGGGGCAATCAGGGGGTTAAAATAATATATGGGGGTACCTGACGCTAATAAAAACCTGCGGCGAACCTAAAAATAATTAACTGGCTATCTAGGACACCAGCGACAAGAAAAAAGCGATCGGAAAAACGATCGCTTAGTGACGCTGGCGTTAGGGGGTGAAAGGGTTACCTGGGGGCGATCAAGGGGTTAAACCTTTTTTAGGGGGGGTTAGGGGGCTACCTTGGACCTAAAGGGGCCTAATCCTAACTGCCCTGCAACTTTTTACAGTCACAAATGACACTGATTGCAGTGATCAGTAAAAAAAATGATCACTGCAAACGGTGCACTGTGACTGGGGGGTGATCTGGGGGGTGATTTGTGTGCCTACGTGTACTGGTGTCAGTGGGCTGTTGGTGCACTTACTGTGAGATGTCTTCTCTCCTCGCGCCGGATCGAAAAGACAGACACGAGGAGAGATGACATCACTTCCTCCTGCCTGTGTTTACATTACAGGCAGGGGAAGCTCTCTCATTCGCCGGGAGCGATCGAGAGGGGGTGGCCGGAATCGAACGGCCGTCCCATCATGCCGGATCGCTCTCGAACACTTAACCACTGCTCACTGTACAGAAGGGGGGTCCGATCGGACCCCCCAACTATACAAAGGCGATCACGTACATATACGTGATTCTGCCTGTCGGTGCCATTCTGCCGACGTATAATTACAGTGGGCGGTCGTTAAGTGGTTAAATACAATGGATGCGAACGTTCGAAATCTAAAGTGCTAATTATAACGGCTATTATGCATGTTATTGTCCTAAAAAGGGTTTGGGAACCCGGGTTCTGCACCAGGGGACATGTATCAATGCAAAAATAAGTTTTAAAAACGGCCGTTTTTCGGGAGCAGTCATTTTAACCACTTAATATATATACGTCGGCACAATGGCACCGACAGGCACAATCACGTAGAGTGTACGTGATTGCCTTTGTACAGTTGGGGGGGTCCAATCGGACTCCCCTTCTGTACAGTGAGTGGTCGGAATTCGTCTGGGAGCGTTCCGAGATGGGGGGGCGGCCGTTCGATTCCGGCCACCCCCCCGCGATCGTTTCCGGCGAATAGAAATGCCCCCTCTGTCTGTGTAATGTTTACACAGACAGAGTAAGCAGGAGGAAGTGATGTCATCTCCTGTGCGGCGCTCACATATACCGAGCGTCGTACAAGAGAAGACACACAGGTCAGTGCACTAACACTACACTAACACCAGCACACATAGGCACATAAATCGCCCCCCAGACACCCCCAGATCACCCCCCAGCCCCCAGTCACAGTGTCACTGATTGCAGTGACCATTTATTTACTGATCACTGCAATCAGTGACATTTGTGACTGTAAAAGTGTCACTACATTTAGTTTTAGGTCCAGTGTAGCCCCCTAACCCCCCCCTAATAAAGGTTTAACCCCTTGATCACCCCCCAGATAACCCTTTCACCCCCTAGCACCGCCGTCGCTAAGCGATCATTTTTCTGATCGCTGTCTTGGAGTCGGTGATGCAGATCGGTACCCAGTAATTTTTTTTAGGTTCGCCGCAGGTTTTTATAGCGTTGGGTACCCCCATAAATTATCTAATAAAGGTTTAACCCCCTTGATCGCCCCCCAGGTAACCCTTTCACCCCCTATCACCACTGTCACTAAGCGATCATTTTTCTGATCGATGTCTTAGCGTCGGTGATGCAGATCGGTAGCCAGTATTTTTTTTTTAGGTTCGCCGCAGGTTTTTCTAGCGTCAGGTACCCCCATATATTATCTAATAAAGGTTTTAACCCCCTAATTGCCCCTAGTTAACCCTTTCACCAGTAATCATCATATAAGTGTTACGGGTGACGCTGGTTAGTTAGTTTGCTTTTTATAGTGTCAGGGCACCCGCCGTATATAACCCAATAAAGGTTTAACCCCCTGATCGCCCGGCGGGTGATATCAATTAGGTTTTAGCGTCAGAGAGGGTCTGCGTCACACCCCAGGCAGCGTCAGGTTAGTGCCAGTAATGCTAACACCCACGCGTGAAGCATACACCTCCCTTAGTGGTATAGTATCTGAACAGATCAATATCTGATCTGATCAGATCTATACTAGCGTCCCCAGCAGTTTAGGGTTCCCAAAAACGCAGTGTTAGCGGGATCAGCCCAGATACCTGCTAGCACCTGCGTTTTGCCCCTCCGTCCAGCCCAGTCCTCCCAAGTGCAGTATCGATCGATCACTGTCACTTGCAAAACACAACACACATAACTGCAGCGTTCGCAGAGACAGGCCTGATCCCTGTGACTCCAGTGCTGTAGGAGGTGATTTCACCACCACAGTTAAAAAAAAAAAGCAAATATGCCGAAGCATTGGGGCAGCAGGGGCGGAGGAGTGATTTTGCTCCTAATGCCGCGTACATACGGTCAAAATTCCGATGGAGGCTTGCCTGTGGAAAAGTCTGACCATGTGTGTGCGGCATAACTTTTTTGCGGGAGGATGCCCCCATGCTTCGGTATATATAAATGGTGCATGTATGCCCATCATTAGAAGTGGGTGGATGAAGGGAGGTATTCTAATGGTGGGCATACCCACCGATCAATCTCTTTTTTCGTTCAGCCACCTGGCTGCATGAAAAAAAAGATTACAATACATGTCCAACAAGGACCAGCAACGTACTGGTATGTTGCTGGACTTTGAATGGTTATACCAGATTGATGCCTTCGGGTTTAGGTATCATCTTGGTATCATTCTTTTCAGCCAGCGGCCGGCTTTCATGTAAAAGCAATCCTAGTGGCTAATTAGCCTCTGGACTGCTTTTACAAGCAGTGGGAGGGAATGTCCCCCTCCGGATATAAAAAGCGCCATTGGGAAAGCATTTTATCACACCGATCTTGGTGTGGTCAGATGCTTTGAGGGCAGAGGAAAGATCTAGGGTCTAGACCCCAGTTTTTTCAAAAAAAAGAGTACCTGTCACTACCTATTACTATCATAGGGGATATTTACATTCCCTGAGATAAAAATGATAAAAAAAAAAAAAAAAAATATGGAAGGAACAATTTAAAAATAAAATAAAAAAGCAAAATTAATAATAAAAAAAAAAAAAAAAAAAAGCACCCCTGTCCTGCCCTGCTCTTGCCCAATGGCGAACGCAAGCGTCGGTCTGGCGTCATATGTAAACAGCAATTGCACCATGCATGTGAGGTATCACCGCAAAGGTCAGATCGAGGGCAGTAATTTTAGCAGTAGACCTCCTCTGTAAATCTAACGGGGTAACCTGTAAAGGCTTTTAAAGGCTTTTAAAAATGTATGTAGTTTGTCGCCAATGCGCGTTTGTGCGAAATTTTAAAGCATGTCGTGTTTGGTATCTATGTACTCGGCCTAAGATCATCTTTTTTATTTCATCAAACATTTGGGCAATATAGTGTGTTTTAGTGCATTAAAATTAAAAAAAGTGTATTTTTTCCCCAAAAAATGCGTTTGAAAAATCGCTGCGCAAATACTGTGTAGAAAAAAAAAATGCAACACCCACCATTTTATTCTGTAGGGCCTTTGCTTTAAAAATATATATAATGTTTGGGGGTTCAACATAATTTTCTTGCAAAAAAAAAATGTTTTTATGTAAACAAAAAGTGTCAAAAAGGGCTTTGTCTTCAAGTGGTTAGAAGAGTGGATGTAAGCTTCCTAATGTTGTGTATAAAATGCCAGAACAGTTCAAAACCCCCCAAATGACCCCATTTTGGAAAGTAGACACCCCAAGCTATATACTGAGAGGCATGTCGAGTCCATGGAATATTTTATATGTTTACACAAGTTGCGGAAAAAATACAATTTTTTTTTTTTTTTTTTTTGCACAAAGTTGTCACTAAATGATATATTGCTCAAACATGCCATGGGCATATGTGGAATTACACCCCAAAATACATTCTGTTGCTTCTCCTGGGTACGGGGATACCACATGTGTGAGACTTTTTGGGAGCCTAGCCGCGTACGGGACCCCAAAAACCAATCACCGCCTTCAGGCTTTCTAAGGGTGTAAATTTTTGATTTCACTTCTCACTGCCTATCACAGTTTCGGAGGCCATGGAATGCCCAGATGGCACAAACCCCCCCAAATGACCCCATTTTGGAAAGTAGACACCCCAAGCTATTTGCTGAGAGGTATTGTGAGTATTTTGCAGATCTCGCTTTTTGTCACAAAGTTTTGAAAATTGAAAAAAAAAAAGAAAAAAAAAATGTCTTTCTTCATTTTCAAAAACAAATGAGAGCTGTAAAATACTCACCATGCCTCTCAGCAAACAGCTTGGGGTGTCTACTTTCCAAAATGGGGTCATTTGGGGGGGTTTTGTGCTATTTTGGCATTTTATGGCCTTCAAAACTGTGATAGGTAGTGAGGAGTGAAATCAAAAATTTGCGCCCTTAGAAATCCTGAAGGTGGTGCTTGGTTTCCGGGGTCCCGTACGTGGCTAGGCTCCTAAAAAAGTCCCACACATGTGGTATCCCCGTACTCAGGAGAAGCAGCAGAATGTATTTTGGGGTGCAATTCCACATATAACCATGGCATGTGTGAGCAATATATCATTTAGTGACAACTTTTTGTAATTTTTTTTTTTTTTTTGTCATTATTCAATCACTTGGGACAAAAAAAAAAAAATATTCAATGGGCTCAACATGCCTCTCAGCAATTTCCTTGGGGTGTCTACTTTCCAAAATGGGGTCATTTGGGGGGGTTTTGTACTGCCCTGCCATTTTAGCACCTCAAGAAATGAGATAGGCAGTCATAAATTTAAAGCTGTGTAAATTCCAGAAAATGTACCCTAGTTTGTAAACGCTATAACTTTTGCGCAAACCAATAAATATACACTTATTGCCATTTTTTTTACTAAAGACATGTGGCTGAATACATTTTGGCCTAAATGTATGACTAAAATTGAGTTTATTCGATTTTTCTTATAACAAAAAGTAGAAAATATCATTTTCTTTCAAAATTTTCGGTCTTTTTCCGTTTATATCGCAAAAAATAAAAATCGCAGAGGCAATCAAATACCATTAAAAGAAAGCTCTATTTGTGGGAAGAAAAGGACGCAAATTTCGTTTGGGTACAACATTGCATGTCCGCACAATTTACAGTTAAAGCAGCGCAGTGCAAAATTCTGAATTCACCTCTGGTCCTTTAGCTACCAAATGGTCCGGGGCTTAAGTGGTTAATGATGCATAAAGTGAAAAAAAAAAGTCAAATATTCCTTTAAATATCGTACCTGGGGGGTGTCTAAAGTATGCCTGTGAAGTGGCACGTGTTTCCCGTGTTTAGAACTGTCCCTGCACCAAATTACATTTCTAAAGGAAAAAAAGCCATTTAAAACTGCTTGCGGCTTTAATGTAATGTCTGGTCCCGGTAATATGGATGAAAATCTTTAAGAAAAATGGCATAGCTACCCCATCACAGCCCCCCCCCCCACCCCAGCCCATTACCAGCCCCTTTGGGTCTTGTATGGATATTAAGGGGAACCCCGCACACAAAATAAAAAAGGCCCTATATACTCTGAACAGCCGTATACAGGCGGTGCATACAAGACAGGGACTGTAGGTTTGTTCTTATGCAGAATCTGTTTGTAATTTTGAACAGGTACATTGTTTAAGTGTAGCTCCAGCCAAAAAATCTATTTTTAAGCTTTTTGGAAAACATAGGGAAGGGTTATCACCCCTGTAACATTTGTTTTGCTGTCTGTGCAGTGTGCACCTGTTCAGAACAGTTCACCTCACTTTCCGTCCTAATGGCAAATGTTTTTTTGAAAATTTGTTTTTTTTATTGAAACAAGAATTGGTGATAAAGCATCAGTGGAGAGGAGACACTTTTTTTTCCCCATATTAACTCTTACAGGAGAGAATTTGCCTTCCTAGGGGTAGATTTCTTCTCACTTCCTGTTGTATCCTTCCGTTTGCAAGGAGGAGTCGTTTGTAAGTTGGATGTTTGAAAGTAGGGGCCTGCCGTATATACTCAGCTGAAATTTGCCCCTTACATGTTGGTGTTGCCACAACACTGTGAGCCCTCACAGTTACTCTTGGTGGGCGCATGAATGGGCCCTGCTGTGAATTATTAGATCAAGAATTGTAATTGCATGCCCCTGTTGAACAGGGGCTGAAAAATTGGGCCTTTGGTGGTGGTGTTGACACAACACTGCAAGGCCTCACAGTTACTCTTTGTGGGCGCAGGAATGGGCCCTGCTGTGAATTATTAAATCAAGAATTGTAATTACATGCCCCTGTTAAACAGGGGCAGAAAAATTGGGCCTTAGGCACTGGTGCCACAACACTGCAACCCCTCACAGATACTGTACTTGGAGCACAGCAATGAGCCCTGTTGCAAAGTATTGCATCCAAAATTGTAATTACACGCCCCTGTTAATCAGGGGCTGAAAAATTGGGCCTTAGCCACTGGTGCCACGACACTGCAACCTCTCCCAGATACTCTAGTTGGATTGCAGGAATGAGCCCTGCTGCAAAGCATTGCATAAAAAATTGTAATTACATGCCCCTGTTAAACAGGGGCTGAAAAATTGGGCCTTAGCCACTGGTGGCGGCACCCAGAAACAAATGTTCTTCCAAGCTATCATCATCAATCGGATCATTGAGGAGGAGGAGGAGGATAGTCAGTCAACATAACAGGACAGTCTCTCAGCAATCAGTCTTGAAGGGATGTGACATTTGAAAATAAATTAGTCTGTTATATCAGCTTCAGGTGTTTGGTAGCTGGTGGTGATCCAAGACTGGTTCATCTTTATGAAGGTCAGTCGATCAACAGAGTCGGTGGACAGGCACACCCTGTGATCCGTGACAAATCCTCCAGCAGCACTGAATGTGCGTTCTGAAAGAACGCTGGATGCAGGACAGGCCAGTAGCTCAATTGCATACTGTGCAAGCTCTGGCCAGTGATCCATCCTCAAGACCCAGTAAGCCAGAGGATTTTCGGTGGGGAAGGTGTCCAAGTCTGACCTTGCCCCTAGGTATTCCTCCACCATGTATATCAGACGCTGGTGATGGTTGCTGGAACCGATCATACCTTGGGGCTGCGGACTAAAGAATTGTCTGAACGCATCGGTCAGACGGCCACCTTCCCCACCGCTCCTTCTTTGACTGAGCGAAGCCTCAGCAACTCGTTGTCCAGGACCAGGAGTTTGTAGCCTCCCAGTCTCTGGGAACGCGTTGCACAGACCTTTCTGCAAGGCCTCCCGGAGTTGTCTCATCCTCTGCTCCCTCTGCGACGGTAAGATAAGGTCCGCAACCTTACCATTGTACCGTGGTTCAAGGAGAGTGGCCAGCCAGTAATGGTCCCTCTCCTTGATCCGAAGAATACGAGGATCCTTCCGCAGACTTTGCAGGATCAGGGAGGCCATGCAGCGTAGGTTAGCTGAGGCATTCGGTCCGGAGTCCTCTGGGTCACTAAGGACGACATCATCTGCAGCCACTTCCTCCCAGCCACGTACAAGTCCACTGGTTTCTTGGGACTGTAAATCATCCCTAAAAGAGTCCTCCTTCCTCCTTCCTTCCTCCTTCCTCCTTCCTCCTTCTCCTCCTTCCTCCTTCTCCTCCTTCCTCCTTCTCCTCCTTCCTCCTTCTCCTCCTTCCTCCTTCTCCTCCTTCTCCTCCTTCCTCCCTCTTCCTCTTCCTTCCTCTTCCTGCCTCTGTTCTGCCTCAAGTGCCCTGTCCATTATTCCATGCAGCGTATGTTCCAACAGGTGGACAAGAGGTACAGTGTCACTGATGCATGCACTGTCACTGCTCACCATCCTCGTGGCCTCCTCAAATGGTGCCAGGACAGTGCATGCATCCCTGATCATGCCCCACTGGCGTGGTGAAAAAAAACCCGAGCTCCCCTGACCCTGTCCTGGTGCCGTAGTCACACAGGTACTCATTGATGGCCCTCTGCTGCATGTACAGCCGCTGCAGCATGGCCAACGTTGAGTTCCACCTGGTGGCCATGTCACATATAAGGCGGTTCTTGGGCAGGTTCAACTCCTTTTGCAGCTCAGCCAGGCGAGCACTGGCATTATAAGATCTGCGGAAATGCACACAGACTTTCCTGGCCTGCCTCAGGACATCCTGTAAGCCCGTGTACCTGCCCAAGAACCGCTGCACCACCAGGTTAAGGACGTGAGCCACACAGGGCACATGGGTCAGTTGTCCCTGTCGGAGAGCGGAGAGGAGGTTGGTGCCATTGTCGCAAACTACCATTCCTGGCTTAAGCTGGCGTGGCGTCAACCACCTCTCGGCCTGCCCCTACAGAGCAGACAGAACCTCTGCCCCAGTGTGGCTCCTGTCCCCCAAACACACCAGCGCACGGCATGGCATCTTTTTGCCTGCGTACTTGCGTAGCCCCTTTAACGCCTACGGAGCACCGCTGGTTCCGAGGACAAAGCACAGGAAGAGGCCATGGAGGAAGAAGAGGAGGGGGTGGAGGAGAGAGGTGTGTCACAACCAGTAGTAGCATTTTGGAGGCGTGGCGGTGGAACAACCTCCAACACTACTGCACCTTGTCCTGCATCCTTCCCAGCTGCCAAAAGAATGACCCAATGGGGCGTGAAAGAAAGGTAACGTCCCTGTCCATGCCTGCTGGACCATGAGTCAGCGGTAATATGCACCTTACCACTGACCGCCCTGTCCAGCGAGGCCAAGACATTGCGTTCCACATGCCGGTAGAGAGCCGGAATCGCCTTCCGTGAGAAAAAAGTGGCGTTTGGGAACCTGCCACTGAGGAACCGCACATTGCACAAACTCACGGAAGGGGGCCGAGTCTACCAACTGAAAAGGCAGCAGTTGAAGCGCTAGCAATTTAGCCAAGCTAGCATTCAACCGCTGGGCATGTGGGATGGCTGGGAGTGAACTTCTTTCGACGGTCCAGCAGCTGGGGCAGGGAAATTTGCCTTCTAGAATCGGACGTCGGTGTACTGCTAGCAGAGGTCACAGCCAAGTACTTGGCTGTGACCCACCTAATTCTACACCTTCATTCCTCTCAGTGCAGGTTTCAGAGAGGACTGAAGGTATAGTGGGGTTGGAGATCCCAGCTGATGCGGTGCAAGGAGAGGTCCGCTTTGGTGTGGGTCTTTAAGGTAGGCTTGCCAACGAGCTGCATGGCAGGTCAACATATGTCTGGTCAAGCATGTGGTGCCCAAGCGGGTGATGTTTTGGCCACGCGATATACGCTTGAGACATATGTTGCAAACAGCAGCTGTGCGATCTGATGCACTCGACTCAAAAAAGGCCCACACCAAAGAACTTTTTGAATAACGGGCAGAGGCAGCGCCCTGCACAGGCGGAGCTCTGCGGTGTGATTCCATTGGTGTGCTGCCCTTACGCTGGCCCCCCGAGGGCATCCTGCCTCGTTGATGTGCCTCCTCCTCATCCTCCTCTCCTATTTAGGCACCCAGGTGGAGTCAGTGACCTCATCATCCCCTCCCTCCTCATCACTGGAGCCAATCTGGCAGTATGCTGCAGCTGCTGGAACATGACTGCCAGATTGGTGTCCTTCTTGAGCATCCCCTCTCTCTGCTCTCACGCTACTGCCTTCCTCTAGCTGGGTATCATCATCAGACCCTTCGAAACGCTGGGCATCCTCCTGGAGCATGTACCCAACACTGTGCTCAAACAGTTCGGGGGACTCCTCAGGAGGACATGGTTGGTCTAGGGAAGGAGTGACTGATGATGACATTGATACCAGGGAAGAGGATGCTTTGGCAGCTGCTTTGCCAGTACCCTGAGCCTGGGTGAGAGAGGATGAGGAGGGCTTGGTCATCCACTCTACCAAGTCTTCGGCATGATGCGGCTCAACACGTCCAGCTGCCGAAAAGGACAAGCGTGTCCCATGGCCACGTGCTGATGGCGATGCACCGCGTCCACGACCAGCACTGTTGTCTCTAGACACAAAGCCTGCTTGCCCTCTTTTATTGGCTCCTGACTGTCTGCCTCCCCTTGATTGCCTTCCAGACATTCTAATGGCCTGCAGGGAAATGGGAAAACCAGCAATAAGGCCTAGCTTCAGGAGTATATTTTGCAGGAATCACACTACGCCTGCTGTAGGTGCTGCAACTGCCTGTTAGTTGTAATGTTGGGGGTTGTTTAGCTCAAGTGTAGCATCCGTTAGCGAGAACAGTCCCACACAAATGTTTCCTTTTGAGGGCTTGTTGGCCCACTTTTATTAAAGAAAATCAAACAAAGTTCCAGAAATGAAAACAAATGTGGTTTCCCTCGCAGGGGGTTTTCACCATCAACATAAAATGGTAGTATGTTCAGCCTCCTGGCTCAGACATGCATAAGTGCTATGAAAATACCGAGCCGCCTGGCTCTCTTCAGCAGCAGCACCACTGCTCAGGCTCCCGCATGGAGCTTTCCTGACTCCTGTCAGCAACCTCAGACTCAGGTCTCTGGGTTTCACAGTGCAGCCTGCACTCTCTAGCTTTTCCAGCTTCTCTAGCTACTTCAGTGGACACCTGCACACTCTGGGTTCTCCCTTGCAAGCCTGGTCTCCTCGGGAGGGTGGAGCCCAGAACCATGGTCAGGTGTCTACAAATAGGCCAGCACACACCTGACCAGTCAGTGTGCTGGTAAATCTCAAAATCTGGACCCAGGACTGGGGATTTCATCCCACCCGGATCTCTAAGAAATCCCCGGGCTCCAGGTCCCAAAGTGGACTTTATTAAAGAATGAGGAGACTGAAATGCCAGTTTCCTCTGTGCATTATAAATTCCCTGGAGCCCCTCAACCTGTCCAGTTGAGAATTCTGGGTCACTACACTGGTGGGGTACCACACTACCACATGGTGTAACGCACCAGGAAAAAGCAGCAATACAGGCTAACTTCAGGTGTAATATGATCAGGAGGCACACTCCGCCCGCTGTAAGTGCTGCAAATGCCTGTTGGTGTAACACACCAGGAAAAAACAGCAATACAGGCTAACTTCAGGTGTATAAGGTGCAGGAGGCTTAGCAACAATGACACTGACACTGACACTGTCCCCTGCCTATCCTTCTCTCTCCCTGCACACAAGGTTTAGCAAAGACCAAAGAATATGACACTGACACTGTTCCCTGCCTATCCTTCTCTCTCCCTGCACACAAGGTTTATCAAAGAATATGACACTGACACTCTCCCTGCCTATCCTTCTCTCTCCCTGCACACAAGGTTTATCAAAGAATATGACACTGACACTCTCCCTGCCTATCCTTCTCTCTCCCTGCACACAAGGTTTAGCAAAGAATGTGACACTGACACTGTCCCCTGCCTATCCTTCTCTCTCCCTGCACAAGGTTTAGCAAAGAATATGACACTGACACTCTCCCTGCCTATCCTTCTCTCTCCCTACACACAAGTTTGAAGTACAAATGGCACTGACACTGTTCCTGCCTATGTAACTCTTTCCCTGCGCCGGAAAACACACTACACAAGGCCGCCGCGCTGGCGGCCTTTTATAGTGTGGGGCGTGTGCTAAACCCCCTGAGCTATAATTGGCCACAGGCAACCTACCTGTGGCCAATTATGGCTCTCCTAGCTGCCGGCGCTGTGATTGGCCAAGCATGCGGGGTCACAGTGCATGCTTGGCCAATCACAGCGCCGGGATTGCACTGCGATGGCGCAGTGTATTGTGGGCCGTTCGCGTCACTCGAATTTGGCACGAACGGCCCAAATCGTTCGATGTTCGCCAAACGGTCGAACAGCCGATGTTCGAGTCGAACTTATGTTCGAGTCGAACACCGAGCTCATCCCTAATAAATAAATACACACACACATCCCAGCTTTGTGCAGCTACATCTCCCTGCAGGCCATTAGAATGTCTGGAAGGACAACAAGGAGAGACAGACAGTCACGAGCCAATAAGAGGGCAAGCAGGCTCTGTGTCTAGAGGCAACAGTGCTGGTCGTGGACACGGTGCATCCTCATCAGCACGTGGCCGTGGGACACACTTTTTTTTTCGGCAGCTGCCCGTTTTGAGCCGCAACATGCCGAAGACTTGGTAGAGTGGATGACCAAGCCGTCCTCATCCTCCCTCACCCAGGCTCAGGGTACTTTGTCTGCCAAAGCGGCCTCTTCCCTCGGCTCAATGGCATCAGTCACACTGTCAGGAACGAGTATGGAGATCGAGATGCTAAGAGGGCTCCCCTTGCGGCTGAGTGCAGCGCGCCCCTGGAGTTGGGAACAGGGAGCGCGGTGCCCACAGAAGCACGGTTGGCCAGGTGCTTGCTTGCAGTCTGATGAGCTCAGCCACTGAGGGATGGCGGAGGCAGGCAGAACTGAGCTGGTTATATTCAGATGAACGGAGATATCGGAAGCCAGGCCGGGGGTCAAACACAGGAGATCAGTCCAGAGCATATACAGGGGCGAGCTGGGGTCATACACGTGCAGGGTCCAGGTACAAGCCGAGGGTCAAGCCGGGTGGTCAGGAAGCAGAAGCAGAGTCCAGAAGCAGGCCGAGGGTCAAACACAGGAGAACAGGAAGCAAGGTTAAGGCAAGCCGGGTCACAACGGATAAGCACGGATCAGGAGACAAGGTCAAGGTACACAGGAGACTGAAGAGATAATCCAGCAATGAGCAGCTCCAGCAGCAGGCTTAAATAGACCAGGAAGTTAGTCATGTGATCTGTTCAGGTTACAAGGAGGAAGTACCGCCCACCTTAGTCATGCTGTGCACCATGGCAGCCATGATTGTCTTGGGCAGAATTGCCAGTCCTTCTTCGGCTATTTCCCTGACACACTCCTTCCCTAGCCCCACCATGTCCTCCTGAGGAGTCCCCCGAACTGTTTGACCACAGTGTTGGGTACATGCTCCAAGAGGATGCCCAGCGTTTTGAAGGCTCCGATGATGGTACCCAGCTAGAGGAGGCAGTAACGTGAGCCCAGAGAGAGGGGGTGCCCAACAAGGACAGCAATCTGGCAGTCATGTTCCCCCAGCTGCAGCATACTGCCAGTTTTGCTATAGTGATGAGAAGGGAGGGGATGATGAGGTCACGGACTCTACGTGGGTGCCTGATAGGAGGAGGAGGCACATCTCCAATGAGGCAGGATGCCCTCCAGGGGCCAGCTTAAGGGCAGCACACCGACAGCATCACACCGCATGTGCAGGCCGCTGCTGTCTTTGCACGTTATTCCAAAAGTTCTTTGGTGTGGGCCTTATTTGAGACGAGTGCATCAGATCACAGCGCTGCTATTTGCAACATATGTCTCAGGCGTACCTCACGTGGCCAAAACATCACCCGCTTGGGCACCACATGCTTGATCAGACATATGTTGACCTGCCATGCAGCTCGTTGGCAAGCACACCACAAAGACCCACACCAAAGAAGAAAGCGGACCTCTCCTTGCTCCTCATCAGCTGGGATCTCCAACCCCACTATACCATCAGTCCTTTCTGAAACCTGCACTGAGAGAAATGAAGGTGTAGAATTAGGTGTGTCACAGCCAAGTACTTGCAGGCAGTCTGCTATCGGTACACCGACGTCAGATAGTACCAGGCAAATTTCCCTGCCCCAGCTGCTGCACCGCCGAAAGAAGTTCGCTCCCAGCCATCCACATGCCCAGCGGTTGAATGCTAGCTTGGCTAAATTGCTAGCGCTTCAACTGCTGCCTTTTCAGTTGGTAGACTCGGCCCCCTTCCGTGAATTTGTGCAATGTGCGGTTCCTCAGTGGCAGGTTCCCAAACGCCACTTTTTCTCACGGAAGGCGATTCCGGCTCTCTACCGGCATTTGGAAGGCAATGTCTAGGCCTCGCTGGACAGGGCGGTCAGCGGTAAGGTGCATATTACCGCTGACTCATGGTCCAGCAGGCATGGACAGGTACGTTACCCATCTTTCACGGCTCATTGGGTGACTCTGCTGGCAAGGATGCAGGACAAGGTGCAGTAGTGTTGGAGTTTGTTCTGCCACCACGCCTCCAAAATGCTACTACTGGTGATTCTGACACACCTCTCTCCTCCACCTCCTCCTTCTTCTTCCTCCGTAGCCTCTTCCTGTGCTTTGTCCTCGGAACCAGCAGTGCTCCGTAGGTGTTCAAGGGGCTATTCAAGTACGCAGGCAAAGAGATGCCATGCGGTGCTTGAGCTGGTGTGCTTGGGGGACAGGAGCCACACTGGGGCAGAGATTCTGTGAGCTCTGCAGGGGCAGGCTCAGAGGTGGTTGATGCCACACCAGCTTAAGCCAGGAATGGTGGTTTCCGACAATGGCACCAACCTCCTCTCCGCCCTCCGACAGGGACACCTGACCCATGTGCCCTGTTTGGCTCACGTCCTTAACTTGGTGGTGCAGCGGTTCTTGGGCAGGTACCTGGGCTTACAGGATGTCCTGAGGCAGGCCAGGAAAGTCTGTGTGCATTTCCGCTGGTCATATAATGCCAGTGCTTGGCTGGCTGACCTGCAAAAGGAATTTAACCTGCCCAAGAACCGCCTAATCTGTGACATGTCCACCAGGTGAAACTCAATGTTGGCCATGCTGCAGCGGCTGCACACGCAGCAGAGGGCCATCAATGAGTATCTGTGCCAATATGGCACCAGGACAGGGTCAGGGGAGCTTGTTTGGTTTTTTTTCCACGCCACTGGGTCATGATCAGGGATACATGCACTGTCCTGGCACCATTTGAGGAGGCCACGAGGATGGTGAGCAGTGACAGTGCATGCATCAGTGACACTATACCTCTTGTCCACCTGTTAGAGCACACGCTACATGGAATAATGGACAGGGCACTTGAGGCAGAACAGAGGGAGGAAGAGGAGGACTTCCTTACCTCTCAAGGCCCCCTTTATCCAGTGTTCCTGTTGGCCCGCCTATCACACAGGAAGAGGACGAGGAGGAGGAGGAGGGTTGTGTCAGCATGGAGGTGGGGCCTAGCACTCAGCATCAGCAGCAGTCTTCAAGGGATCAATTACAGTCCCAAGACACCCATGGACTTGTAGGTGGCTACGGATCATGTCGTCCTGAGTGACCCAGAGGACTCCGGACCGAATGCCTCAGCAAATCTACACTGCATGGCCTCCCTGATCCTGCAAAGCCTGCGGAAGGATCCTCGTATTCGTGGTATCAAGGAGAGGGATCATTACTGGCTGGCAACCCTCCTTGATCCATGTTACAAGGGTAAGGTTGCGGACCTTATCTTGCCGTTGCAGAGGGAGCAGAGGATAAAACATCTTCGGGAGGCCTTGCAGAAAGGTCTGTGCAATGCGTTCCCAGAGACTGGGAGGTTACAAATTCCTGGTCCTGGATAACGTATTGCTGAGGTTTTCGGTCAGTCAAAGAAGGAGCGGTGGAGAAGGTGGCCGTCTGACCGATGCGTTCAGACAATTTTCTCCTTTCGTCTTCCAGGACAGCCTCTGAGACATAGGGCTCCTCCCTCCGGGACAGGAAACACACACACCCATTATCTTTAAAGGTGGTCCTCCAGGCCTCCCTCTTCAGTTATTGTGTTTCCTGCCGGACGGGAAGGAGCACGCATAAGGAACCTAAGGAGCTCCATGTCTCAGGACTGTCCTGGGAAGAGCCCCTGGCAGGGACTCTCCTCTGCCTGGGCACCCCTCTGTCCTATCGGGGAAGAGCGTGGTTGCCGGCTCCACCGCTGCCATTAAGCTCGGAGAGAGCTGGACCCTGGATGGCTTGGACCCAGTCCCCCTGTCTGCCTGTACCTGAACGAGGTTGTGTCCTGGCGGACGGGCGAGAGACGCTCGGCTGGCCATGCCGATTCGGCCGACACTTCCGGGTACAGCGCGCGGGGGGCGGGGCTTCTGCGTTCCAACGGGCGGAAGTGACGAGACTTCCGGCGGAACCGCGTCATCAAGGGGCGCCTGGAGACATGGTTCCAGTCTCTTAGGCGCAGCGGAGGATTGCCAGGCGTTACCGGAGCGGTGATAGACTCGGCGAGGCCGCGCAAAGCACCCGGGACCATGGAGACACCTGTTCAGGTCGTAGACTCCGGTTCATCAGGCTCCGGTGCCTCTCAGGTAAGGTGGTGAGGGTGGACCATTCCTTACACTGGGGGGCCAGGGTATTGGACCCTATATTCCCCTCCCTGGGTGGAGAACCTTCTGGTGAGGGGGGGGCACTTCCTAGGCTGACTCGAGCACAGTGGTGGTGTGGGTCAGGGTAGCATATTGATGGAAATTTCTTGTCCTTTTCTTTTGTTTGACTTTCAGGTCAAAGCCCAGGACAAGACTCATATGCAGCCGCCTAGGAAAAAGTGTGCCGTTTGTGGGGCTAAGTTAGGCTCTAACTGGGAGAAGCCTCTATGCCCTGATTGTGTCAGCAGTCTCGTTAAGGATAATTCTGTGGCAGAGTGTCACAAGATCTTGGCTTCGGTTAAAGACGAGCTAGCATCCACATTCCAATCATTTAAAGGAATGATGGATAGGGTGCAGGGTCCCTCTTCTTCCCTATATAGAGCAGCCAGTACACCCTCCCTGTCTGAGCCCAGTCAGGAGGAGGAGGTGATGGTTAGGGAGAGGGTACCTAGATCGCTTGCCTCTTCTCAGGCGGATTCAGCGTCCGGCTCTGAGGAGGAGGATGATTCCTCCAGGGGGGCCAGATACAAACTATCCGTGGATGATGTGGGAGATTTGTTGAAGGCGATTTACGACACGTTAGAAATTCGTGAGGAGCAAGTCCAACTTTCAAAGCACGACCTAATGTATCAGGGGTCTGGTGCACAGAAAGCCAGGGTGTTTCCTGTTCATAAAACTCTGATTGAGTCGATTTTGCTGGAGTGGGAGCAGCCGGAAAAGAGGCCCTTCTTTTCTGGTAACCTCAAGCGGAGGTTCCCCTTTGAAGTAGATGCTTCTCATCCATGGAATAAGATTCCAAAGTTGGATGCACCGTTAGCCTAGGTCTCAAAGGACAGACTTGGCCTTCGATGATCTGGGGTCGCTCAAGGATCCCATGGATAAGAGGGGAGATGTGCTGCTAAAGAGGGCTTGGGATGCCTCTGCCATAGGGTTGAAACCGGCCCTAGCAGCCACTTGTGTGGCCAGAAATCTGGAGTGCTGGCTTACACAATTACAATCTCACATTGCTGCTGGTACACCTAGACAGCAGCTGTTAAAATCTTTTCCCCTACTATTTAAGGCAGTAGGCTTTCTGGCAGATGCCTCCGCGGAGTCGGTAAAATTGGCAGCCAGATCTGCCGCTTTGGTTAACGCAGCCAGAAGGGCTGTATGGCTAAAAACATGGTCTGGCGATCCTGCCTCTAAGCTTAAACTGTGTGGGTTACTCTTTTCCGGTGACCATCTGTTCGGACCAGGTCTACATGAGGCTCTGGAAAGAACTCAGGATAGGAAGAAGGCCTTTCCTGAAAAGAAAAAGAAAAACGAGAACAAACATTTTTTTCGTGGCCCCAGGCAACAGGAAAGGGATGGCCGTCCCAAGAAGCATTGGACGGGCCATAAGGGTCGTGGAAGAGGAGGAATCCTATTTAATCCTCCTCAAACCACCCCTAAACCCCAGTGACTCCTGTGTCCCAGTGGGAGGGAGACTAGGGGAGTTCCTCCCACAATGGGTCAATTCGACTCCAAGTCCGTTCATTTTGGACATAATAAGAAACGGTTACAGATTGGAGTTCGATTCTGTTCCCCCTTCAATGTTCCAGCTTACCCAGCTGCCAAAAGACCGGGAAAAAGCAAAGGCTTTGGGTCTATTATTAGGGGATCTAATGGATCAAAGAGTCCTTATTCAGGTGCCCCTGGAGGAGCAAGGGAAGGGAGTGTATTCACACGTGTTTGTTGTGAAGAAACCTTCCGGGAAGTTCAGGTTAATCCTGAATCTTCGTCCTCTGAACAAATTTATAACATACAAGAGGTTCAGGATGGAGTCAATATTCTCTGTGACCAACCTCCTGTTCCCAGGCTGTTTCATGGCCACAGTAGATCTCAGGGATGCCTATCTACATATCCCCATACATCAGAAATTTCAAAAATTCCTGAGGCTGGCAGTGCAGATCGATACAAAGGTTCTGCACTACCAGTTTCGAGCTCTCCCTTTCGGTCTGTCCTCCTCGCCGAGAATCTTTACAAAGGTTCTGGCAGAGGCCCTGGCTCCACTGAGAGTCAAAGCCATCACAGTGATCCCCTACCTGGACGACCTCCTGTTTGTCGCCCCATCTTTTCAACAACTGGAGAAAGACCTACAGGAGGCCCAGAGTTTCCTACTGTCTCTGGGGTGGTTGATCAACCGAGACAAATCTCAGCTGACCCCGTCCCAGGAGGTCCTTTACTTGGGATACAGAATCTCTTCGGTGGAAATTAAAGTCTTTCTTCCCAGGGAGAAGATTCTGAAGGTGGATCAGGCAGTAGCCCCGCTTCTATCCTGTCAGCCCCAATAAGGGAGGTTATGAGAGTTCTGGGGTTGATGTCGTCCTGCTTCCCAGCTGTTCCGTGGGCAAGGCTGCACCAGCGCCCTCTACAGGGTCTCATGTTGAGCCACTGGGATGGCAAAAAAGAGAGCCTGGATTCAAATATGCCCCTTTCCACCAAGGTCAAAAGGACATTATGGTGGTGGCGAGCCCATCACAACCTGGAGAAGGGTTTGTCATGGGCCAGGCATACGGCCATAGTAATAACTACCGATGCCAGTGCATGGGGTTGGGGGGCCCATCTGGAAGAAAACCTAGCCATGGGGTCCTGGTCTCCTATAGAGGCCCAGCGTTCCTCAAACCAGAGGGAACTTCTGGCGATCCTCAGAGCTATAGAGACCTTTCAGTCCCAGATAGTTGGCCAGCACCTTCAGGTGCGAACCGACAATGCGGCAGCTGTCGCGTACATAAACAGACAGGGGGGCACAAAGAGCCCAGCTCTGCAGGCCATAGCGAACAGAATCCTATGTTGGGCCGAGGTGAACCTGCCCTCTCTGTCAGCAGTTCACCTAAAAGGCTCGCAGAATTCTCTGGCGGACTTCCTAAGTCGTCAGCACATAGGACAAGACGAGTGGTCCCTCAACAGGGAGGTCTTCATGGAGATTGTGCAGCATTGGGGACAGCCAGAGGTGGACCTCTTCGCCTCGGAGGACAACAAAAAGGTGCCTCAGTTCTTTTCTATCCACCCATTGGACCAGGCCACAGGAATAGACGCCTTCGCCAATCCTTGGCAGTTCAACCTGTGTTATGCCTTCCCTCCAGTGAGGCTGATAGCCACGGTTCTTCAAAGATTCCTGTCAGAATCTACGGACCTGATCCTAATTACTCCATACTGGCCAAAGAGGCCGTGGTTTGCCAACCTAAAGAGACTGGCCATTTATCCCCCATTGACTCTTCCGGTCAGGGAAGATCTGATATCCCAAGGTCCGGTTCTCTACCCACAGATAAAAAATCTAAAGTTAACAGCCTGGTATCTGAGGAACAACTGCTAAAAGCTCAAGGCTTTTCAGACAGAGTGATTAGAACTCTGCTGGAGTGCCGTAAACCAGTAACCAGGGCTATCTATGCCAAGGTATGGAAGAGGTTTCTTTCCTGGCTGGGAGAGCAAGGACTAGATCATCCTGGGATACCAGAGGTACTGGATTTCCTCCAGGCAGGTGTGGAACTAGGCCTGTCTATTAGTACCCTAAAGGTTCAGACCGCTGCCTTGAGTATTTTCCTCCAGACTTCACTACAGCAAAATCAATTCGTTAGAAATTTTTTCAAGGCCCTAGCGAGATCTAGGCCGGTGAAGGTTACAACCTGCCCCACTTGGGATTTATCTTTGGTTCTCAGGGCTCTTACGGGTAGTCCGTTTGAACCCCTGGAGAAATCATTACTGAAATGGATTGTACTCAAGACTGTTTGTTTTTTTGATAGCGATAACATCAGCAAGACGAGTGAGTGATCTACAGGCTCTATCCATACGAGAGCCTTTTTTGTTAATTTTGGAGGACAGGATTATACTTAAGACAGATCCTAGTTTCCTCCCCAAAGTAGCATCTATGTTTCATAGAACGCAGGACATTGTCCTACCTACGTTTCGCCCCACCTCAGAGGAAGAGGAGGAGGAATCTCTAAGTTTGCTAGACGTCAAAAGATGTCTTTTAATTTATTTAGAAGTCACTAAGAGCTTCAGAATCTCAGATTCACTTTTTGTTAATTTTGCGGGGGTCCGCAAAGGTTATAGAGCATCTAAATCGACCATTGCCCGATGGATAAGGATGGCGATTTTAGAAACTTATCAGTTAGAAGGTAGACAAGCACCATTTGTTAAGGCACATTCTACCAGAGCAGTCTCAGCATCTTGGGCAGAGAGGGCCGGAGCCTCCCCGGAGGACATCTGCAAGGCAGCAACATGGTCATCATATTCGACTTTTGCAAGACATTACCGTCTGGATTTGTTGTCTGACAAGGAGAAGACATTTGGACGAAAGGTCCTCCAGGCAGTGGTCCCGCCCTGACAAAGTAAGTTCCTTGCTTATCATCTCAGAGGCTGTCCTGGAAGACGAAAGGAGAAAACCGGAGTTAGACTTACCGGTAACTCTTTTTCTAGGAGTCTTCCAGGACAGCCTGGATTTCCCACCCGGTGTTTGCTATTGACTAGGGGTTGGAGTTATGTACTAACGATGTGTTGGTGTGTTATGTCTTTCAGAGCCTTCCGGTAGTTCTTTGGTAAACTGAAGAGGGAGGCCTGGAGGACCACCTTTAAAGATAATGGGTGTGTGTGTTTCCTGGACCCGGAGGGAGGAGCCCTATGTCTCAGAGGCTGTCCTGGAAGACTCCTAGAAAAAGAGTTACCGGTAAGTCTAACTCCGGTTTTTTAGTCCGCAGCCCCAAGGTATGATCGGTTCCAGCAACCATCACCAGCGTCTGGTTTACATGGTGCAGGAATACCTAGGGGCAAGATCAGACTTGGACACCTTTCTCACCGAAAATCCTCTAGGTTACTGGGTCTTGAGGATGGATCACTGGCCAGAGCTTGCACAGTATGCAATTGAGCTACTGGCCTGTCCTGCATCCAGTGTTCTTTCGGAACGCACATTCAGTGCTGCTGGAGGAGTTGTCACGGATCACAGGGTGTGCCTGTCCACCGACTTGGTCGATCGACTGACCTTCATAAAAATGAATCAGTCTTGGATCACCACCAGCTACCAAGCACCTGATGCTGATGTAACCGAGATTTTTTTATTTTTTTTTGAAATGTCAGATCCCTTCAAGACTGCCTATGCTGATGCCGAGTGACTATCCTGCTATGCTGAGTGACTATCCTCTTCCCCCTCAATGATCATGCTGATAGCTTGTAAGAAAATTTTTGGTTCTGGGCACCGCCACCAGTGGCTAAGGCCCAATTTTTCAGCCCCTGTTTAACAGGGGCATGTAAATAAAATTTTTGATGTAATACTTTGCAGCAGGGCTCATTCCTGCGCTCCAACTAGAGTATCTGTGAGGGGTTGCAGTGTTGTGGCACCAGTGCCTAAGGCCCAATTTTTCAGCCCCTACTTAACAGGGGCGTGTAATTACAATTTTTGATGCAATACTTTGCAGCAGGGCTCATTCCTGTGCTCCAACTAGAGTATCTGTGAGGGGTTGCAGTGTTGTGGAACCAGTGCCTAAGGCCCAATTTTTATGCCCCTAATTACAATTCTTGATCTAATATTTCACAGCAGGGCCCATTCCTGCACCCACCAAGAGTAACTGTGAGGGCTTACAGTGTTGTGGCAACACCACCACCAAAGGCCTAATTTTTCTTACCACTGTTCAACAATGGCATGTAATTACAATTCTTTATCTAATATTTCACAGCTGGGCCCATTCCTGCACCCACCAAGAGTAACTGTGAGGACTTACAGTGTTGTGGCACCAGCACCACCAAAGGCCTAATTTTTCTTACCACTGTTCAACAATGGCATGTAATTACAATTCTTGATATAATAGTTCCCAGCAGAGCGTTCCAGCGCCTACCGAGAGTAACTGTGAGGGCTTACAGTGTTGTGGCAACACCAACACCTAAGGGCCAAATTTCTGCAGAGTATATACGGCAGGCCCCTACTTTCAAACATCTTACTTACAAACGACTCCTACTTGCAAACGGAAGGAGACAACAGGAAGTGAGAGGAAATCTACACCTAGGAAGGGAAATTCTCTGCTGTAAGAGTTAATATGGGAAAAAGGTGTCTCCTCTCCACTGATACTTTATCACCAATCCTTGTTTCACTAAAAAAAAAAAAATTTCTAAAGAAATTTGTCATTGGGACGGAAAGTGAGGTGAAATATTCTGAACAGGTGCACAGACAGCAAAACAAATGTTACAGGGGTGATAACCCTTCCCTATGTTTTCCAAAAAGCTTAAAAATAGATTTTTTGGCTGGAGCTACACTTTAAAAATGTACCAGTTCAAATTTACAAACAGATTCTATGTAACAACAAACCGTGTTTGCACTGCCTGTATACTGCTGTTCAGAGTATATAGGGCCTGGGGGCCCCACGCCTTTCCTTTTTTTAATTTGGGTGCGGGATTCCCCTTAATACAAGACCCAAAGGGGCTGATAATGGGGGGGGAGGGGGGAAACCCATGCCATTTTTCTCAATGATTTTCATCCATATTGCCGGGACCAGACATTACATTAAAGCCGCAAGCAGTTTTAAATGACCTTTAGAAATGTCATTTTGTGCAGGGATAGTTCTAAACACGGGAAACACGTGCCACTTCACAGGCATACTATAGACACCCCCCAGGTACGATATTTAAAGGAATATTTCACTTAATTTTTTTCATTTTAACCACTTCAATACAGGGCTTTTTGTACCACTTCCATACCGGGCCTATTCTAGCACTTCTCTCCTACATGTACAAATCATCATTCTTTTGCTAGAAAATTACTCAGAATCCCGAAACATTATATATGTTTTTTTAGCAGACACCCTAGGGAATAAAATGACGGTCATTGCAACTTTTTTTCTTGCACGATATTTGCTCAATCATTTTTCAAACGCCTTTTTAAAAAAATAAATAAATGGTTTCATGAATTAAAAAATAACAAAACAGTAAAGTTAGCCCAATTTTTTGTGAAAATATGAAAGATGATGTTACGCAGAGTAAATAGATACCCAACATGTCACGCTTTGAAATTGTGCACACTCATGGAATGGCACCAAACTTCGGTACTTAAAAATCTCCATAGGCGACGCTTTAATTTTTTTTACAGGTTACCAGGTTAGAATTACAGAGGAAGTCTAGTGCTAGAATTGTTGCACGCGCTCTAACGCACGCGGCGATACCTCACATGTGTGGTTTGAATGGCGTTTACATATGTGGGCGACTTACGTGTGCATTCGCTTCTGATCGCGAGCTACCAGGGACAGGGGCGTTTTTCCTTGTTCTTATTTTTATTTTTTTTACTTTTTTACAATTTTACTTTTTTTTTTGATCACTTTTATTTTTATTACAAGGAATGTAAACATCCCTTGTAATAGGAATGTGTGTGACAGGTCCTCTTTATTGAGAGATGCGGGGACAATAAGACCCCACATCTCTCCTCCAGGCTGGAAAGCATGAGATCAGTGAAATTTTTTTCACTGATCTCATACTTACTAGCCGCAATGGCGGCTTTGTTTACATTTGAGGACCCGGGCGTGACGTCATCACATCGCGCCCGGGGCTTCGCCGATCATCACCAGTCATCTCTATGCTCGTCACGTGACCCACCAACGGCGCCAGAAGATTCTCTCCGGGTCCCCGATCGCACGGGAGAGCCCGGAGAAACACCGGATGGCGGCGGGAGGGGGGATGTCCCCTCCCGCCGCCTATAAGAACGATCAAGTGGCGGAATCGCCGCTATGATCGTTCTTATGGTGCACAGAATCGCCGGCACTTTAAAAGGATATCTGAATGATGCCTCTAGCTGCAGGCATCATTCAGATATCCCCCTACAAAGCCAGGACGTCATATAACGTCCACCCAGGATGGGAGATCCCATCTGTGGACGTCATTTGACTATGGCTGGGTGGGGAAGTGGTTAAGCATCATTAAAATCACTGCTCCCAAAAAAACGTCCGTTTTTAAAACTTTTTTTTTTGCATTGATACATGTCCCCTGGGACAGGACCCGGGTTCCCAAACCCATTTTAGGACAATAACTTGCATATTAGCCTTTATAATTATCACTTTTGATTTTGAACGTTCGAGTCCCATAGACTTTAACGGGGTTCTAAAGTTCTCACAAACTTTGGGTCCGTTCGCAGGTTCTGGTGCGAACCGAACCGGGGGGGTGTTCGGTTTATCCCTAGTCCTGATGTCTGCGACAGAGGCAGATTTCCGGGATTTTGCCCAGGACAGGCTCAGACAGGATATCGGTCTGATTTCCAGGAATGTCCCATGCCAATCAGGAGTGTTGGAAACTATGTAACCTATGAACAGTACACACCAATTGTCCATAACATTCACTCCCTATAACTAATTGAGACATGGACTCCACTAAAGTTCTGAAGGTATGCTGTGGTATCTGGTACCAAGCCGTCAGTAGCAGATCCTGTAAAGCAGAGCTCCACCCAAAAGGGGAAATTCCGCTTTAAAGTGATTCCAAGGGTTCGGTTTAAAAAACAAAACAAACATAGATCGGTGGGGGGGATGGGTCTAATTGACATTAAGGACTATTTTCGGGCAGCCATACTTACCCAACTCAGGCATTGGATATCCCCATCCTCCGACATCCTCTGGTGTAACATCGAACAAGCCCTTAGTCCAACTCTAAATCTGCGCAACCTTCTAATTCTTGACGTATGGAAACCTTTCTCCCTGCGCCAATTCCCACTAACACTTCAAACTTCCTTAATGGCTTGGAGAGACCTGTGCGACTTGGCATCCAAGTCCCCCAGTACAGTAACTATCCCTATCCCCATTGAGATCCTGACACACGCAATCCCACACACTACTCTGATTGGCATGTCAGAGGCATCTCCTGGATAGCTGATCTATACAGTAACGACACACTTAAGTCATTTGACACACTTACAGCGGAATTTGACCTTCCACCTACCGACCGCTTTAAATATATCCAGGCTTCTCACTTCCTAAAGTCAATAAAGTCCCATCACATACCCATCCAAGATAACCTATGGCAATTCTATATTAAGGAGTTCTCATCCCCAAAAGGGATTTCCCTTTTTTACACTCCCTTCCAAAACAAATTGGACTTCACTGTCTCCCCTCCTTACCACAAATGGGAATTAGACTTGGGTAAAACCTTTACACCGAACCAATGGCAATATGCATTTAGAATTACATACAAAGCTTCCAGATGCGTAAACCACTGGGAACTTACTCAAAATATTGCTCAGAGATGGTACCTAACTCCATATAGAATGGCAACATTTTCTTCCTCTAACTCTCCACTGTGCTGGAGAGAATGTGGTGCTGTGGGCAACATCTTGCATGTGTTCTGGCTCTGCAAACATCTTACCAGCTTCTGGAGAAATGTATTCAGATGTATTTCACGCATTACAGGAGTCCTAACACCGCCCAATCCTGAATTGGCACTATTAAACCTAGGCATTGAAAAATTCCCCCCTTGCTTCCGCATTGTAGTTACACATCTCCTGTTAGCAGCTAGATCATTGATAACTAGAAATTGGAAATCTAATAGGGTCCCCAACATTTCGGAAGTTCTTGAAATTACACAAAATAACTATACCTTTCTTAGCAAATAGAGATGGCAGGAGGGCGAGGTTTGATACTCAGTGTAAGATATGGGCAGAATGGTTTGATGCAAAGTAGAATAAAAAATGTCTTCGGTACCGTATTACTTATGATAGCAGCAGCATTCAAACGATACCTGTACTTGTTTGGAAATGTTTAATGTACATCCTGTGATTATCCATCCATTACCCCCCCCCCCCATTTTTTTCTTCCTTCCTTTCTTGTTACTATTATTGCTTCTCTGGAATACACTGTCGCTCTTCCAAGGGAGTAATATGTGCTCACTCAACTCATGTATTATTATACCCCTGTTTGACCCAACCCATTACTCTGCGTACTGTATGTTTTGGTCACCTGTTGCTTATGGTGTATTCTTGTTCTCCTTGTATTCTCAGTACTATTTTGTACTTTACTTTGTACTTTGAAAAATCTCTAATAAAAAAAATAAAAAAATAAAACAAAACAACAAAAAACATGTTATACTTACCTAGTCTGTGCAGTGGTTTGCACAGAGCAGTCCCGATCCTCTTCTTTTTGGGTCCCCCACCGGAGCCCGCCCCCCCCATGACCAGTGCCCCCCAAAAGCAAGCCACTTGCTATAGAGGCACTGGTGCGTGCTCGCTCCCAAGTCGCGCTCTATGCATCCATAAGACACATAGAGCCCTGACTCGGCCTGCCCCAGCTCTCTCCTCATTGGCTCACTGGCTGTGATTGACAGTAGTGGGAGCCAATGGGGGGCGGGTACCTGGTTTTGACAGGTACCCACTCCCAATCTTGCACAGATCGCTTAGGCAATCCATGCAGAAGTTCTCCTCTCCCCCTCCCGCCATCTGGGACACGTCAAGGGCCCCAGATGACTGCAGGACCATTCACAATTCACAGCACGGCTGCATGCGCAGTAGGCACCCGTTTTCACATGCCGGTATCCACAGTTGAGGCGCCGGGCACAGAAGACAGAGAGATGGGATGACATAAGGGAGCACATTGCTGAATCATGGGACAGGTGAGTGTCTGTTTAAAAAGTCAGCAGCTCTAGTTTTTTTTTAGCTACTGACATTTACTAAACACAAAAATTACTAGAGCTTCTCTTTAAAGGGATATTAAAGTATTTTTTTCCCTTTAAAATAACAAACATGTTATACTCACCTGCTCTGTGCAGTGGTTTTGCACAGAGCAGCCCGGATCCTCCTTTTTTAGGGTCCCACACCAGCGCTCCTGGCCCCTACCTCTTGCTGGGTGCCTCCACAGCAAGCAGCTTGTCCTGGGGGCACCCAAGCAGGCACGCTCCCAACCCGCAGCTCTATGTGTCCATTCACACACTGACCCATGACTTGGCCATGCCCCCTTGGTCTCCTGATTGGCTCACTGGCTGTGATTACCAGCCAATCAGGCGTGCGAGTCCCCAGAGAGACAAGGCTTTGGTGGACATCGCTGGATCGAGAGGATGCTCAGGTAAGTATTAGGGGGGCTGCTGCACACAGGTTTTTTACCCTCATGCATAGAATGCATGAAGGTAAAAAACCTTATGCCTTTACAACCACTTTATTTTTTTTATAATTCTTGATTTTATTTTATCAAGATTTGTAATGCAGCATTTCCAAACTTCGAGTGAAGAAAAATACATAGAGACAATATAATAAATACTAGAAAAACTCTTGACTCAATGTTCTTATAGACACTTTTCTAAGATCTCTATTTGCCCCCCTACCCCCACCCCTCCTCCCTATCTAACCTCCCCTCCCCCCTTCTACCTTTTTTATTTTCTACTTCTTTTTCCTCTAGCGTCTCAGATTTTCTGCGTAGCTCCATGTTTGCTTAAATTCTTTCCAGCATTTCCACTTATTTTGAAATCCTATTTTTTCTTCCTCTACCCCATATTTCAGTCCCTCCATACTGTATGTTTCTTCCACAGTCAATCCACTCCCATACTGATGGGCTTTCCAATTCTCGCCATTTTTTTGGGATCAGCCTTTTGCCCGCATTTAACAGATGAGGAATCAGTGACTCTTTATACTGTCTCACTCCTCCTTCTCCTCCGTGGAATAGAACTATCCATGGATCTTTTTTGATCTCCTTCTCGGTAATTACTTTTATCAAGTCCAGGATTTTTTCCCAGTATTTTTTAATTTTGGGGCACTGCCACCACAGGTGAGCCATTGTTCCCGTTTTCCCACATCCTCTCCAGCACTCCGCGTTCTGTCCTACTTGGTATTTACTTCGTTTATCAGGTGTAATATACCATCCTGTAATACACTTGAAGTTCATTTCTGCTGTCCATAGCAGACGAGTGGGTCAATTTTATTATTTTATCTATCTTTTATCCCTTTGTGTTCCCAGTTCCCTTTCCCATTTTTTTTATATATGGGGGCACCTCCAGTTCTTCCACTGTCGACAGCAGTTTATAGAGTTTTGATATAATGCCTTTTGTATTCTCGGCTGTGCATAGCTGTTCCATCGTCGTGAGCTCCTCCCCCGACCTAATTGGCTGGGGCAGGCTCTGTACGAAGTGGGTCAACTGGTGATACCTCCATTCATCTAATATCATTAAATCCCTTTTGTGTCTTAGTTCCTGAAATGGTGTGATTTTTCCTTTCTTTATTATATCCCTTAACTGTGCTTTATCTTTTTTAATCCAGTTTCCTCCCACTGTTTTTTTTCCCTGGTGCAAAATATTCATTATCTTTTAATTCTATAAGAGGGGAATTATAGTCCCTGTCTATTTGTTTATGTAACCTGTCCCATGTTTTGAGTGCAATTCGTGTCATAACATGTGTGTTTTCACCTAGTGTTCTATGTTGGGGAGGGTTCCATATTATACTTCCCAATTGTGCCTTTGCCATAGCCTTTTCAATTTTAACCCACCTTTTTTCGTGTCTGTCATTGGCCCACTCTACTACACGAGACAGCACCACCGCATTGTAATATTTTTTTATATCTGGTACAGCCAGCCCTCCGTGTTTTTTATCCTGTTTTAGTACCAAGAAGGAGATCCTATGTTTTTTATTTTTCCATACAAAGTTCATTAACATATTTTTTAACACTCTAAAGTATGGTTGGGGTATTGCCACTGGTAGCATCTGAAATTTGTATAAGATCTTTGGTAAGAGAACCATCTTCAGGATATTAATTCTTCCTAGCCATGATATTGGTCGATTCATCATCTTTCTGATTTTCAATTTTATTTCGTCTAACAGGGGGATATAATTTATCTTATATATTTTCTTTGTTGAATTAGCGAGTTTCACTCCCAGATACTTGAGTTCCCTCTGCCAGGGAAAGTTAAACTCTTTTTTTAACCTCCGTTCTTCTTCCTTTCTAATATTAACATTTAGAATCTCAGTTTTCGCTATATTAATTTTAAAATTTGATATCTCACCATATTGTTTAAGAATTTTAAGTAGATTCGGCAATGTGGTTCTAGGGTTACTAACAAAAAAAAGGACATCATCTGCAAACGCTGACAGTTTATGTTCATCTTCTTCTATTCTAATCCCTTTGACATCGGGGTTGTTTCGTACCGTTGCCAATAAGGGTTCTAAGGACAGCACAAACAAGAGGGGGGACAGGGGGCATCCCTGTCTTGTCCCGTTTTTCATTTCGAAAGCCGGAAACAATGTACCATTTATTTTAATCCTACCTGAAGGGTGATGATACAGTGTTTTAACCCTCTGTATCATCCTAGCTCCAATTCCCATGGTTTGGATCATGAGTCCCCAGTCTACCCTGTCGAATGCCTTTTCTGCATCTACTGACAGGAGTAGACCTGGGGACTCATTCTCTTTTATCTTCTGGAGGAGGAACAATGCTCTCACACCATTGTCCCTCCCCTCCCTTCCTGGGATGAATCCGACCTGGTCCGAATGTACCAGTTTGGTCATCAATCCCTTCATTCTTTCTGCCAGAACTTTCCGTTATTGTGGCTACTGAGGCCTCCCTGTTCATTTCATAGTCCAGCCCTAACCCATTCATATATTTACATAACCTGGGTATCAGTATCTTCTTAAATTTTTTAAAGTATAGTGCTGTAAACCCGTCGGGACCAGGGCTTTTCCCTGGGGCTGAATCCATCAGCGCTCTACTTATTTCCTCCTCCGTGATGGGTTTATCTAATGCCAGTTTTTCATTCTTGTTAATCTTGGGCAGTCTCGCCTTTCCTAGAAATTCCTCTATCTTTTGTTGCTTCTCTCCTAGCCTCCATCTCTTCAGCTCCACTGAATACAGCCCCTCATAGTAGTTTTTAAATGTATCTGCTATCTCCTGTGTTGTATGTACTACCTCTCCGTTCTTTTTTTTTTTTTTGATCTTTTCTATAAAGTTTCTCGTCTTTTTTTTTTTTGTACCATTCTTGCTAGGTGTTTACTAGGTTTATTTCCCCACTTTTATCTCTCTTTTGCTATGCGGTTTAGTATCATTTTAGTTTCTTGGTCCATAAGTTCTTTTAGTTCGTCCCTTTTAATCACTAATTCATGATCTAGCTCTTGTTGTTGCCATTGTTGTTTTTTATGTTCCTGCCCGGCTTGAAATATTTCTCCAGTCAGTAAATTAAGTTTTCTATTTCTTTCTTTTTTTTTCCTTGCCCCTTCCGAGATCAAAATCCCCCTGATGTATACTTTATGTGCCTTCCATAAGGTTGCCCCTGAGATCCCTTCCGTATCGTTTGTCTGAAAGTAGTACTCTAATTCCTTTTCCACCCTCTCTAATCTCTCCTCATCCCGAAACAATTCTTCATTTAATCGGCAAGTATAGGGTTGCTTTTGATAGTCGGGGGTTTTTAGTTTCATGCTTACAGGAGCATGGACCGATAGGGAAGCGATTTCTATGTTTGATTCCACTACCATGTCCAGCATTCTATGTTCTACCATTATATAGTCTATCCTTGAGTACGTCCCGTGTACAGGGAAAAAAAACGTATAATCCTGTGTTTTGGGGTGCATGGTCCTCCATATGTCAACCATCTGATTGTTATGCATTTTCTGTTTTATCTTTGTCAGTTGTAAGTTATTTGTCCCCTGTACACGGGACGTACTATCCACTGCCGGATCTATACAAAAGTTCATATCTCCCATCACGATAGTATATCCTGCCCCAAAGTCTTTCAATTTACCCAACATTTCATTAAAATATATTTAATGGGGTTCGCGTTGGGGGCATAAATGTTTGCCAAGGTACATTTCATTCCACCTAACTTCCCTTTTAGAAAAATATATCTACCGTCTCTATCGGTCATTCTTTCCTCCAACACGAACCTCATTTCCTTAGCAAACCCTATTGCGACCCCCCTCGCTTTTTTGGAGATAGTGTCCCCATAGAACCACTTCGGGAAGCTAGGTGAGTATAATTTAAAGTTTGATTCTAGGGTCAGATGAGTCTCCTGTAAGAAGACTACATCCGCTCTGTACTGTTTTAGTTCTCTTAAGATCTTATGCCTTTTGGTAGGTGTGTTTAGTCCTCTGACGTTGTAGGTTAGGAAATTTATTACTGACATTTCTTTTTTTTTTTTTTTTTCCTGAGCTGCTTATATTTTATCTGTCTAGCATCGCCTTTTACATTTCTTGTAGCGTCAAAAGGGTAGAATCCCCGCCTTTCCCCCTCCCCTTTCCCACAGGTTCCTCCCTCCCTCCCTCCCCCCTTTTGGCCCATTATTGGCCTTAGAACCATTGATGGTCTTGTTCTTTGTCACTTGGTTCTCTCGTTGTAGAGGTGTGACTCTGTCCTTGTCGCTCGGGCTCCCCCCGCCCCCCCATGCATTGTTGGGGGGGCGAGGTAGCCCCGGAGTGCCTACCGGAGCCCTGGTCGGCCGTTTTCCGCTTCCCCATCCTACCCCTCCCTCCTAACCCCCCAGAGAAGATCCTCACTGTCCGGTCTGGGTCTGCAGTCTGCAGCCGTAGCTGGACCTGCATCAGAATTATCCCCAGAAGCTTGCAGGGGACAGGGGCGTTTTCTACCCCCTATATTCCCGTGTGCTGCTTCCACCCTGGCAGCAAACGCCTCTAGGATTGCCATCATAGCGTTCATAGACACCTCAGGGGCACCAGCTGCTAAATCTGGTGTTTCAGGGGAGAAGACGTCTGGCTCAGATGCCATGCTGACCACGCGCTGACACCCACGGGGCTCCAGGCAAGATATCAATAGGCCACCCTCCTGTGCTGCAGAGATGCTGGGTCACCCAGAGGACTCACCACCCTTGGATCGGTACCGCTATGCTGCCGTGCTGCGCCTGTGATGCTGTCCCACTGCTGCTGTGTCAGTCTGCTTCTCTTATCTGTGCTTCCTGTGTGAATTTCTCGCGCCAGTGTAATGCACCCTAGAGGCCGGAGACTCTCGCAAAATGGCCGCCAAACGTCTGTATGGAAGATAATGTGGGCACTAAGAAAGTGGCCGCCAAACCGAAGATAGAGGCCAAAGCAGCCGTAGACCACAAAAAGATGGCCGCCGAACGGCAATATATACATACAGCGTGGATCATTACAAACATGGCCGCCGATCAGTCGATAGAGGCCAGAGGGTGTGGGACTACAAGAAAATGGTGCCGAAACCACAGGAAGATGACCTCCGGGCAGTCACTAGAGGCCGAACCCGGCATGGACCACCGCAAAATGGCCGCCGACAGCATGGAGGGGGAAGAAGCGCACACACGCGCACGTAAGCAGAAATGACATCTTTTTAAATGTTAGTTACAGCCAGCCCCGCTCCAGTGGAACCCCCTAGGTGAAGCCCAGGGAGGAGGGAAGGGCAAGGACAGAGGGAAGAAAGGGGCCACAACCACTTACTTGGTCTCCCCGGAATGTCCAGCCAAATCACCCAGCCAAGGCAGGGGAGTTTACTTGCCATTCCTGCATGTATCATGCTGGAAGACATTCCAAACAGATCATCGTCCGCGCACAGAAGGTGACTGTTGGCCAGGCATGCTGTGATTGGACCCAAGGGGACGATCCTATGTATGCCCTGGAGTGTGACGCTCACCGGACAGGCTGCTGCGACTCGGCCGTAAGGTCAGCCGAAGCGGAGCCGTCCGATGCAAGCCTTGGAGCGTAAGCTCACTAGCCAGGCTGCTGCGACTCGGCCGTAAGGTCAGCCAAAGCGGAGCCGTCCGATGCAGGCCCTGGAGCGCAAGCTCACTAGCCAGGCTGCTGCGACTCTGCCGTAAGGTCAGCCAAAGCTGAGCGGTCCGATGCAGGCCCTGGAGCGTAGGCTCACCGGCCACCCCTGGAGCGACGGGCATGTCGTGGAAAACCCAGCGCGTAGCTAGGGTCAGCACACGCTCGACGGCCGAAACGGGGGAGACTACAAGGATCGAGGATCCAGCCTATCACCCAGTCGGCAGTTGATCGAAGATCGCAGGAAACAAAAAAAATAATGTAGCAAAAAAATATATATATATCTTTTTTCCCCCGGACCAATAGGCCCGAAGGGAGCCATGTCCTACTCCTTGCTAGACAGAAAAAAACTGATTTGCGAGATGCAGACTGAGGGAATATACCCAGAGGGTCCGCTCCCTGGGCGGTACTGTAGAAGGTGTGATGCAACACTTTTTACAAGTTTTCTGCCTAGTCACTCCTAATTAACGGATAATACCCACTTTGTCAATAGAGAAGCTGTCGGTCCATGGACGAAAGCGTAAAGAAAATTAAACGCCCATGTATTAAACGGTCCCTCTCTCCGGTTCCAGGGACCTCTGCCTCTAGGCAGTGGCGACGGCATTCTCAGTCAACCACAAAGCCTAAGACAGAGTCACAAAAGACCGTGGGTACAAAGAACTGGTAAACAGAACCCTAAAGCTTCCTCATGAAGTGGCGCCCCCGCTCGGCCGAGTGGGGGTACGGCTTTGGCAGTTTTCAGCAGCTTGGCAGACAGAGATGCGGGACAAATGGGTAATTTCCACGATATCCTCAGGATACAAGATAGAATGCCGGGAAATACCACCTTATCGGTTCCTAAACTCAAATGTCTCCAAAGATCCAACAAAAAGAAAACCCTTCCTCCAAGCAGTGGATCACTTGCTGTCCCAAGGGGTAATCAAAGAAGTTCCCCTAAGGGAACAAGGCACAGGGTTCTATTCAAATTTTTTTGTGGTTCCAAAGCCAAACGGAGACGTCAGACCCATTCTGGATCTAAAAGCTCTAAATCAGTTTCTAAACATTCGTCATTTCCGAATGGAAACAATAAGATCAGTGGTTTCCACCCTACAAGGCAGAGAATTCTTGGCGTCAGTAGACAGCAAAGATGCATATTTGCACGTGCCTATTCATCCCGCTCACCAAAAGTTCCTATGGTTCGCTGTGGAAAACCGCCACCATCAGTTTGTGGCTCTACCTTTTGGCTTGGCTACGGCACCTCGCGTGTTTACAAAGGTTTTGGCCCCGCTTCTAGCAAATCTAAGGACGCAGGGCATAACGGTGACGGCTTATCTGGAAGATCTACTCTTGGTAGAACAGTTGATGGCACAGTTAAATCAGTGTACTCAGTACAGTAAAATACCAGAGTATTTAGGCTGGATCCTAAACTTCCAAAAGTCCTCTCTACAGCCCCGGAGTAGAGTATTTGGGCATGGTCTTAGACACAACCCAAACCAAAGTATTCCTTCCGGAGCCAAAGGTCAAATCTTTAAAGGATCTGGTCCGCATGGTCAAGGCAAAGGGGAAACCATTAATTTGCCTTTGCATGAAATTGTTGGGGAAAATGGTGGCCCCTTTCGAGGCCATCCCGTATGCCTAGGTTCATTCAAGGCTACTTAAAAACAGTATCCTGGCTGCCTGGAACAAAAAGATCCAGGCTCTGGATTGGCCGATGCGCCTGTCCTCGGAGGTGCGCCAAAACCTCAGTTGGTGGTTAAACACCAAGATTTTGCGAGCAGGGAAATCCTTTCTTCCAGTCACTTGGAAAGTGGTATCTACGGATGCCAGCCTATTGGGCTGGGGGGCAATTCTGGAAGAAGCCTCAGCCCAAGGAACTTGGTCCAAGTCCGAGAAAGGCCTACCCATCCAACATTTTGGAGATTCAGGCAATATATCTAGCCCTCAGAACCTGGACACACAGGTTACATGGCCACCCGATTCGGATTCAATCCGACAATGCTACATCAATCACCAAGGAGGCACCCGGAGTCGGGATGCTCAGAGAGAGGTGAACAAGATTTTAACATGGGCAGAAGCTCATGTTCCTTGCATTTCTACAATCTTCATTCCAGGAGTGGATTATTGGCAAGCAGATTATCTGAGCCGCCAGCAATTGTTGCCGGGGGAGTGGTCTCTCCACCCTAACATTTTTTCAGGATATATGCCAGAAATGGGGGACCCCGGAAGTAGACATGTTCGCTTCCAGGTTCAACAGAAAGTTAGACAACTTCATATCGAGGTCAAAAGATCCTCTGTCCTACGGAACAGATGCACTAATGATTCTCTGATCTATGCATTCCCTCCAGTTTCGCTCTTGCAGAGACTTCTTTGCAAGATCAAAGAAGAAGAAATACCAGTTCTCTTGGTGGCCCCAAATTGGTCCAGAAGGTCCTGGTACACCAAGATCATAAGGATGGCAGTGGGGGAGCCTTGGGTTCTCCCGCTTCGCCAAGACCTGCTATCACAAGGTCCAGTGTTCCATCCTTCTTTATGAAAGCTAAATTTGACGGTCTGGCTGTTGAAACCTACATGCTGAAGAACCGTGGGCTCTCGGGCCCAGTTCTTTCTACTCTCATCAATGCTAGGAAGCCGGCCTCCAGAATCATTTATTATAGAGTCTGGAAGGCATATGTTTCCTGGTGTGAATCCAGGGGGTGGAACCCTCAAAAATATGTCATTGGTAGGATTCTGGCCTTCTGTCAATTAGGGGTAGATATGAGATTTGACCCTTAATAGTACTAAGGGCTAATCTCGGCTCCATCTCTTTTTTCAGAGACCGTTGGCATCGCATTCCCTAGTCCGGGCATTTATTCAGGGAGTGTTGCGGGTAAATCCGCCAGTCAAACCTCCCTTGTGCCCATGGGATTTGAATCTAGTTCTGTCAGGCTTGCAAAAGCAGCCCTTTGAACCTATTCGTCATATTCCATTGATTCTCTTAAGTCGGAAATTGGCATTTTTGGTTGCCATCTCCTCTGCTAGGAGAGTATCTGAATTAGCAGCTCTTTCTTGTAAAGAGCCTTATTTAGTTTGTCACAAAGACAAAATTGTATTACGGCCCCATCTTACTTGTCTTCCTAAAGTGGTGTCGCCGTTCCATTTAAATCAAGATATTGTTTTGCCTTCCTTTTTTCCAGAACCGCAGTCAGCGGGGGAAAAATTATTGCACTCTCTAGATGTAGTGAGAGCAATGAAGGTTTATCTGCAAGCAACTGCTCAGAAACATAAAACAGATATTTTGTTTATTCTGCCAGATGGTCCCAAAAAGGGCCAGGCAGCATCGACAAGTGATTATTCAAACTTATGATTTAAGGAATAAAATGCCTCCTTTTCCTGTCAAGACGCACTCGACCAGGGCAATAAGTGCCTCCTGGGCAGTGCATCATCAGGCTTCGATGGCTCAGATCTGTAAGGCTGCAACTTGGTCTTCAGTCCATACATTTACCAAATTTTACCAAATAGATGCATGAGGATGCCGCCTTCGGGCGTAGTGTGTTGCAGGCAGCGGCTTAGGGCCTCTCGCACGATGGTGGTCTGCTTGATCTGTGTCTCCCTCCTCTCATATTGCGCATTGCTCTGGGACGTCCCACTATGTAATGACTAATGCCGCGTACACACGACCGCTTTTCTCGACGAGAAAAACTGCATTTTTTTCTTTTCGCCGAGAAAAACGATCGTCTGTGGGCTTTATGTCGTTTTTCTCGTCGAGGAAAAACGGCATAAAAAACGACGAGAAAAATTAGAACATGTTCTAAATTTTCTCGTCATTTTTTTCTGCGGCAGTTTTCCCATAGGGAAACACTGCCGCGGAGCCCACAGACGGTCGTTATTCTCGTCAAGAGAAAAAATGACGGGAAAAACGACCGTGTGTAGGGAACCAAGCGGTTCCCTCGTTTTTCCTGTCATTATTCACGGCGGTTTTTTAACCGCCGTGAATAATGATCGTGTGTACGCGGCATTAGGCTCTGTGTCCCGTGGTGTACGATAAAGAAAAATAGGATTTTTTTTTGTACTCACCGTAAAATCCTTTTCTCTGACGTCGATGGACTGACACAGCATCTTCAATCTTGACAAAGTGTTCTGTTCCTGCTCATAGGAGAAGACTAGGCAGAATGTTAGATTTTTTAACATACATTCCCTTACCAGAGCTGAACAGCCCCGCCCAGGGGGCAGTCCCACCGGACATAACCCTTCTACCTGCAGCCAGCAGCCTCAGTTCATATTAAAGCAGTAAAAACTCAAAAAAGGAGGGGTGGGTGCTGTGTCAGTCCATGGACGTCAGAGAAAAGGATTTTACAGTGAGTACAAAAAAATTCCTATTTTTTCTTACCGTCCATGGACTGACACAGCATCTTCAATCTTGACAAAGTGGGACGTTCCAAAGCAGTGTCAAAGAACGAAAGGTGGGAACAGTATCAAGGAAAAACAAACAAACTTCACCCCAAACAAGCAGAGCTCCTCAACGGAGGAGTTGCAACATTAAACAGCCGCCTGCAAAACCTTGCGGCCGAAGGAAGCATCAGAAGATGCAGCCACATCAACCTTATTGAACTTTGAAAAGGTATGTGCGGACGACCAGGTTACCGCCTTGCACACTTGAGCAATAGACGCTTGATGTCGGAAAGCCCAGGAAGCACCAATTGCCCTGGTAGAATGCGCTGTAACCGGAAAGGGAGGGGCCCGCCCCTTAAGGGCATAGGCCTGTATGACGGTCTGCCTAATCCACCGTGAAATGGTGGCAGATGAAACCGCTTGGCCCTGTTTCGGACCAGACACAGACAGCGAGTCAGACTTGCGAATCGAAGCCATAGCAGACAGGTACACCCGCAGGGCACGTACCACGTCTAACGTGTGGAGTGCAAACTCTCTGGGATGTGACGGATGAGGACATAAGGACGGAAGCACAATGTCCTCATTACGATGGAAGGCCAAGACCACCTTTGGGAGAAAAGAAGGCTGCGGGTGTAGCACCGCCTTATCCTTATGGAGAACCAAGTATGGCGGTTTGCAAGACAAGGCCGCCAATTCGTAAACCCTTCTGACAGAAGTAATGGCCACCAGAAAAGCCACCTTCTGAGATAAGGTTAAGAGAGGAATCTCTCTGATGTTTTCAAAAGGAGGTTCCTGAACAACTGAAAGCACCAAATTCAAATCCCAAGGAGGAAGAGGTGGCTTAACAGGGGGGAGCACATGTCGAACCCCCTGTATGAAGGTACTAAATCAAAGAATGGCCCACTAGCGGCCTCTGAAAGAAAATAGCCAAAGCTGAAATATGACCCTTAATGGTGCTTAAGGCAAGCTTTTGGGTCACAGCACGCTGTAAGAACAGCAAGATTCTGGGAACGGAATATGTCCGTGGACGCCAATCCAGCTCCTCGCACATAGTGATGTAGGCCCTCCAGGTACGATGGTATATCTTCCTGGAAGAAGATTTCCGTGCCCTCAGCATGGTCGAGATGACTGAATCCGAGAGACCCCGGTCTCTCAGTACCTGGCCTTCAATAGCCATGCCGTTAAAGCCAGCGACTGTAAAGCAGGATGAAGTATGGGACCTTGAGACAGAAGGTCCTCCCATATCGGCAGTCACCACGGAACGTCCGCCACTAGGCGCACAAGATCGGCGTACTAGGCACGCCGAGGCCAATCTGGAGCAATGAGGATCACCGGAATCCCCTCGGCCTCCACCCTGCAAAGCAATCGAGGAAGCAGCTTCAGTGGAGGATAGGCATAAATCAGCCGATACCGACCCCACGGAGCCACCAACGCGTCTGACACGTCTGCCCAGGGATCCCTGGACCTGGCCACGAATCTCGACACTTTCCGATTGAGTCGAGAGGCCAATAGGTCCACATCTGGCGTGCCCCACCGCTGGCAAAGGAGGTGAAACACCTCCAGATGCAAGGACCATTCCTCCTGGTCCAACATCTGGTGGCTCAGATAGTCCGCCCGCCAGTTGTCCACTCCTGGAATGTAAACGGCTGACAGAGACGGCACGCTTCTTTCCGCCCACCGTAGAATGTGAGTGACCTCGGACGCCGCAGCTGAGCTCCGAGTTCCCCCCTGATGGTTGACATAAGCCACCGCCGTGGCGTTGTCGGATTGGATCCTGACTGAGCGTCCCTGCAGTCTCCTCGACCACGAGGAGAGGCACAGTCTGATTGCCCGGAGTTCCAGGACATTGATCGGCAAACGGGACTCGTCCGGGGTCCAGAGCCCTTGGGCTGACAGAACTCCCCAGACTCCGCCCCAGCCCGAAAGACTGGCGTCCGTCATGATCACAGTCCACTGGACAGGAAGGAACGACTTCCCCCAACCGAAGTGCCGGGATCTCAGCCACCACTTCAGGGATGCCCTGACCAGGTGACTCACCTGGATCTGACAATCCAGTGATAATGGAGACTTGTTCCAGCAAGATAGGATCTCCTTTTGTAAGACTCGAGTGTGGAATTGGGCACCGCCTCAAAGGAAGCCACGAGTCCCAAGACCCTCATGCAAAAACGGAGTGACGACCATTTGCGGGACGTCAGCACCCGTACCGCAGATTGAAGAGTCTGTAATTTTTCTAAGGGTAGAAGAAGAGCCGCAAACTGATAGTGGTCTTCGCCTATAGCGAGGCGCAGAAACTTCTGGTGACCCGCGCAGATTGGGACATGCAAGTAGGCGTCCTTGATGTCCAAGGATGCCAGAAAATCCCCCGGGTGGAAGGCATTTAGGGCCTTGGGATGCATAATTGGACGGACTCCGTCCCTTCTTTGGGACCACAAACAGATTCGAATAAAAACTCTCCTTTGACGGTACCGGCACAATTACTTCACACCTCAGCAAGCCCTGCACTGCCCCTAATAGGGCAGCCCGATGCGTTGGAAGAAGAGAGAGATTTGAAGGAAAGAATCTGTCTGGTGGCCAGGAAAGGAACTCTATCCTGAACCCCGAGGTAACCACCTTGCATACCCATCGGTCGGAGATCCAGGAGGTCCACCGATCCGCAAACCTGCAAAGTCGTCCCCCCTACCCCAGAGTCGGGCGGGGGCAAGACTTCATGCGGTGGTGGGCTCGGTAGCCGGCCTGGTTGGCTTACGCACCCAGGGACGTTTCTGTCCCCCAGCAGCACCCTTGCTAGTCCGGGAGAATTTTTCCACGGGATTTGACCGACGAAAAAACCTCTTCTGAGTGGAAAAGGAAGGACCCGGCTTACGGCGCGGCTCCTTCGCCTTAGGAGGCTGAGGAAGAAGGGTGCTCTTACCCCCTGTGACATTTTTAATAATGTCATCCAGGGAAGTACCAAATAGCCTTCCGCCTTTGAAAGGCAAATCCATCAGGAGCTTCTTAGAGGCCAGGTCAGCAGACCAGCATTTTAGCCAGATTAGGTGACGCAAAACCACCGCAGACACTGAGGCCCTAGAAATTAGGGGGGCAACGTCCATAGTGGCATCGCACACATACACCAGGCCCTGTACCATTTGGTCTGCCAATGTAATGCATTCCAGAGGAAGATTATGCTCCTGCACATACTGTTGCATAATCTTCGCCCATTCCGTGAGCGTCTGAGTCACCAGGGTCGCCGCTACAAGAGGATGCAGCGCGGATCCCACTATTGCTCACCATTTCCGACTTCCTATCAGTAGGGTCCTTAAAAGCAGGGGTGGTTTTATTTAACCGGGTCGACCGGGGGGGGGGGGGGTCAACAACCGGAGGAGAGGCCCATTTTTTAATCAGGCTGTGCTCAAAGGGGTACCTAACCGCCAGACACTGCAAGATCGCAAAGGTCTTCTGTGGTTTGTCCCAAACCTGGTCTATGAACCTATCAAAAAAAGGTGTATAGGGAAAAACCTTTTTAAAAGGCTTAGCTTGAAATGAACCAAAGGAGACTGACTCCACCACAAGTTCCTCAGCCGCAGCATCCAGCTTGAGAGTCCCTCACAGCATCAATGAGTTCACTAACAAGCGTCCTGTCATGTACTGACCCAGATAAAGAGTCTTCCTCACAAGGAATGTCCTGGTCAAAAATATCCAAAAATTCAGAGCTAGGGTCCTGTGCCGCAGCAATGCCCATATCTGAATCAGAGCACTCCCCTGGAGATGGTGTGGGGAGAGTGCGCTTTTTAGCTCCCTTGCGCTCGCACGCCGCTTCCATCCTGGCAACAAATGATTCCAGGACTGCCGACAACTGTTCCATAGGGACTGCAGGTGCAGCAGCACCGCCAGTTGCTTCTGAAATGAAAGGGGAAGCAGATGACACTGACTCCATGATACCACCACCCTCTGAGACTTTGTCCAAATCAAAGAAAAAGTCCACCCTGCGGCTGCACTGACTGTGGGGGGTTACCCAGGGGACTCACCAACCCTGCTAGGACCACTCAGTTCCGCTGCCTGTCTGTCCTCTACAGCGCGGTTCCCGCGAGTGAACAGTGAGGAGACTGAGGAGAATTGTGCTGTCCAATCAGCGATAGAGGCCAAAACCAGCACAAAAGAGCGCGCGGCTACAAGAAAATGGTCGCCGCAATTACAAATGCGCTACAGGCGGCTACGGCAAGATGGCCGCCAATGCGGTTTCAATTGTAAGGAAAAACACAGTAAAAAAACATGGCGCCGAACGACGCGCAAGACCCACGCTGACACAGCTAAAACCCCCACACCTTATGCAGACCCCTGTGGACCCCCACCAGGACAGAGAGACCCCCAGGCACCCCCAGTGTAGGTGACAGAGTAGCAAAAACACAAGGGGGAGACAGGGAAAACCCCCCTACCATAGGAACACACACAGTATGTACTCACCTGCTGAGGCAAGGGAACAGTACTTACCCGTCCAGCTAAGACCCACTGGTGTGTTCCTGACAAGCATATCACAGTGCAGTACTGAGTAGCTGTCGGCCAGTCCACCGCAAAAGATACAGCAAAATTGTTCAATCTTCTGTGGACCCTGGAGCAAAGAGCTCACTGGCCACCTCTGGAGCCATGGGGTATGTCGTGAGCTGATCTCACGCAGAGCGAGGATCAGCACGCTCGATGGTTGGACAGGGAAGACTAGGATAGCGAACTATCAAAAATAATAATAGAGAACACCACGGGACACAGAGGTCCCGGCCCTCTTCTGGGATACTTACTGCTTTGCTACAAAACTGAGGTACTTCCCTTATGGGAGGGGTTATATAGAGGGGAACTTGTCTTCATTGGTTGTGCCAGTGTCCAATCACCTGTGGTGAACTATACAACCCACTATGTAATGACTAAGGCTCTGTATCCCGTGGTGTACTCCAAGAAAAGGATTTTACAGGTAAGCTGTTATAAAAATCCTATTTTTCAGGGTAAGCGAGTTCCTGAAAGTATATGTACATATAAAGCTGTACATATGCGTAAATACGCGCCTAACAAAAGGTAAAGTATAGTATTCCAAGATTTGTTTTTTTTCTTATGCTTTCCTTTGTATTCTCCCAGTGGCCAGAAACGCCTAGCAATTCATTTGCAAATTACCAAAGCTATCCAAAATCTAGGGGATTCAATATAATCGAATGTGTGTGTGTGATGCAATGGATGTGTATGAACTGTCCAGGTTTAAACAAGATTTTTTGTTTTTATGGCCATCAATAAGTGTGATCACATTAATGCGCATGCTTTGTACGGTTTATGTTTATTTGACTATTTTAAAAAAAAATTTCCTCTCTTGTTTGTAATGAGCTCAATACTGGTACCAGTTTAAATTTATACTTTTTTTTTTTTTTTTTTTACAAATTGAAATGTATTCGCAATTAAATAACCTGTGCACAGATACGAGATCTTGATTCCTATAGTTAGGAGAAACTGTAGGAATTTAGTTTTTGTTTTTTCTCCCTTTCCTGTGGTTAGCGTGAAGTTTCAGTCACTCTGACATTTGGAAACTACATAATACATTACTTTGCACCCTGTGGCATCTTATGTATTCAGTAGGTCTTATGTTTTGTCTGTTTTTTTCTTCCAAATTGACGCATGTGCTGCTAATATGTGTGAAGGTTTTATGTCGACATGTTTGTCTTCTTAGACTGTAAGTACTTACAAACCCACCATGTTTTCCTATAACTTTTGTTTGTCAGAATACAGATAGGTGGGTGAGTCTGTACATGTTTCACTGTACTTCCTGTTGATGGACTCATTACCTCTGCTGGAAGTTTGTTCCAAGCATATACTGCCAGTTAGCCCATTAGAAACCTCTCAGAAGAGGTCCAGTGAGGTGTGATTAATGGTTTTGAGTTTTGTATTTTAGGAAGAAATACACACACACACACACACACACACACACACACACACGGACGAATGGACCAAGACTGGTCAAAATACTTTAACCACTTCCATACAGGGCACTTATACACCTTCCTGCCCAGACCAATTTTCAGCTTTCATCGCTGTCGCACTTTGAATGACAATTGCGCGGTCATGCTACATTGTACCCAAACAAAATTTTTATAATTTTTTCCCCACAAATAGAGCTTTCTTTTGGTGGTATTTGATCACCTCTGCGATTTTCATTTTCTGCTAAATAAAAAAAAAAGACCAAAAATTTGGAATTTTTTTTTTTTTTTTGTTTAATTTACAAAACTTTGTAAATAAGTATGTTTTCTCCTTCACTGATGGGACTGCACTGACGGGCACTGATAAGGCGGCACTGATGATGGGCACTGATCGGCGGCACGGATGGGCACTGATCGGCGGCACGGATGGGCACTGATCGGCGGCACGGATGTACTGTAATGATAGATGCCAATCAGTGCCAAACAATAATGCCTGCCAATCAGTGATGCCCATTGTGGGCACTGATTGGCATCCATTGTGGGCACTGATTGGCATCCCTGGTGGTCTAGGGTGACATCCCTGGTGGTCCTAGTGGTGTCCCTGCTGACAGACGCGAGTGAGGAAAAGCCGATCACCGGCTCTTCCTGTTTACATCGTGATCAGCCGTGATTGGACACGGCTGATCACGTGGTAAAGAGTCTGTCAGAGACTCTTTACCTAGATCGGTGTTGCGGGGTGTCAGACTGACACCCCGCAACAACGATCGTCGCGATGCGCGCCGCGGCTAAATATCCTGATCACGTCATATGACGTCCGGTCAGGATATTGAAACCACTTTGCCGCCGTCATATTGTAATAGGGAAGGCGGCAAGTGGTTAAAACACAGAGGACCTTAAAACATAGTTTTTTTTTATGTGCGTTTTAAGGAAAATCCTGGAATGGAATTACAGTCAGGCCTAACTAAATTCTAATAAATATATTATTTATATATATATATATATATATATATATATATATATATATATATTGGTGGTCTGTTTCATTAAACAGTGTCTGGTCTCTCTCTGATACAACTTCCTGTGGCCTGTTGGACTTGCAAATAGATTTTCACTGAGAATAAATGAATATGTTAATCACTACCGAGAGAGGACATTGCCTTTTGTATAGCTGCAATGTTTGAAGGCAGTTTCAATAATTTTTGTTTAACATAATTACATATTCAGTGCTCTTTAACAATTTAAAGGTTGGGGCAGCATTAAATCTGAATTTATTAATTTTTAACTTTTTTTTGGTGTGTTTTTTTTTATTTATTTTTTTTACTTTTTTTCTTTTAAGGAAAACTGTTTTTCTTTCTTTCCTATATCACCTTATTTATTTTTTTTGTGATTCTTGAGTTTGGCTTCGCTATGGTGAAAAAAAAAGAAAAAAAAAAAAAAAGAAGAGAGTGGGGGAAACATTATATGGAGAACAGTTAAAAATGTTGATATAGAATATTAAAGCTTCCGTATAGCATTTTGGGGATGGGACAAAGTTCCAACAGTTTTTCTTCTCTCTTTCGACATTGGATAATTGTTTTATATAAATGTATGTCATTGTAGCTATTACCAACTATGACAATAGTAACAGTAACACCTGGGGTTTAGCAACAGTCATGTGACTAGTTAACTTGTATATGTGACATGCAGTCCTCTCTACAGTTCTAATATTTGGCAGTCATATGTGGTCATTGGTAATTTTTTTTATGTTGGTCAGTTTTCTTTTTGTGCCATAACTAAGTTCAAAGAGCATTGCTTGAATATCATATAGATATACTGGGACTGGAAGACAAGGAGAGAGGCGCCTCTAAGTGCAATAGTGCTAAAAAAGTTTTTAATGGTAGAGACAAGTACACTCAAATTTAGATGGACAATGTAGGCGTTTAAATTAGATGTCTTGCTGAAGAAGGAGCGCAACTTGCCAGGACATCGCAAGTCTGCGCTCACGAAACGCGTCCACTGCTGATGACGTCACTTCCTGCAGTCTCACCACATGTGCGCTCCTAGCCTCGCTCTGAAACAACTCATCACAGGATCGTTGTCCCCGGAAGTCAGCCGCTCCATCCTAGAGACACTCCTGCCACTTTTTGCAGAAGCTGAGAAGCCCTTGTGACCTGCTGCTGATGACTGTCATCCTGACATGCTTTAAACGCCTACATTGTCCATCTAAATGTGAGTGTGAGTGTACTTGTCTCTACCATTAAAAACGTTTTTAGCACTATTGCACTTAGAGACGCCTCTCTCCTTGTCTTCCAGCTATACCCCTGAACATGGTTTCTGTTCACCCATGATGGCCGCCCTGGTGCACGGTGGATCCCCATTCACCCCTGCCTTACTCACATACACCTTAGGGTGTAAAATAGACTTTAAAGGACTTTTACTCATATTGATTATTATTTTTGATTATTTTGTGGGTAATACATGTTTTTGTGGATATTGTGCGCCATCACTTGTCTATATACTGGGACTGGTGAGACTCATAGTGATTGGCAGAGAGTATAGTACAATTGTACTTAAGTAATTTAGGTTGATCGTTCTGTAAGCCACAAGTAACTGGTGACATCACACTTATCTGCATTCTGAAATCAAGTAATTTTTGTCTCTTTAGGTGACACGGCTTAAATCTGCACACAGACCTCTTAAAGTTATGACCTCTTCCCTAGCCTGCTAAAGGCTAAAGGCAGGACTCATACAGTAGCTACACACGGTAGCCAAGGACGGAGCTATATGCACAAAAGTTTGGCACCGGCCAAGGCTGTAACCCATCAGGGTTGGTATAACTGAACACAGCGTCGGTAAAAGGAGTTTGTGGTGAGTTGTGATGGCAACAAGATCACCCTGGACACCCGAAGGGACACACACACACACACACACACACACACACACACACACGTATTCAGCAGAAGGCGGGGCAGAGTTACTTGCAGGCATATGACAATGGAGGAAGAAAGATGGGGGATGAAAATCAGACACCCTGGCTGAAGGGCGCAACCATTTAAATTGTTACACGTATCAATGGGAAAAGGCCTCATATTAGATCGCAGTATATCTATAAAAATTCTAATCAAAGGTCCTTAATACTCAGAATGACAAGATAAGCATTCATTTGAATGCATATGTCTAACTTTGCCCACATTAATAAAGTACAATCACAGAAAGCTGGTTTAAAGGCCATTACTGTATGCGGTATCCAAGTGGAATCACCGGGGAAGTCTGTCCCAGAAGCAAGGCAACATGACCAGATTGACTTTCGCACTATTATTATTGGACGATTGAGAACAAGGATCCTCGTGTTTTTTTTTCCCCTTTGCGTTTTTTTTGTGCGTGTTTTGTATCTTATGATTTTTATTATGGACTTATTACATCCAGAACAAATGATGACTACCGATACTGGGATCCAGAAATATGAACTGTAGAGATGGAAAGTTTAAAAATTATTATTTTTTTTTCTTCTCAAAGAGTTTTGTTTCATTTCAGAGGGCAAAGCCAAAAGTTCCAAATATTAAAGGAGATTACACATAAACCATTATTTTAGGTGTGGCCGAGTCTCATATTCTCAACTGGCCACAAGGGGCCATCTGTTGCCTTATGGGTTTATGTGAAATCTCCATTAATAGCTGTAAAATATTGTAATTATGAATATATTTAATTTAGCTTGCATCTATGAAAGGTGGGCAATATGGCGTCACAGAAGTGCCTGGTAGAGCAGACATTGCAGGGACGAGACTTGTATATACATACCATGGAGAGACAATTGTTCATTGTTTTACACCAGGGATATGCAATTAGCGGACCTCCAGCTGTTGCCAAACTACAAGTCCCATCATGCCTCTGCCTCTGGGTGTCATGCTTGATGCTGTCAGAGTCTCGCTATGCCTCATGGGACTTGTAGTTTGGCAACAGCTGGAGGTCCGCTAATTGCATATCCCTGTTTTACACCCACTCCCTTCATAGGATCCCATGCTGGGATATGCAATGAAGGGAGCCCAACCTGTAATCAATACCTAACTTCCTGGGAAAAGTCAATTAAATCTCCTGGCCAGAATCGTCACCAGTATTTGCATGAAAGGGGGCTGAGTTATGTAGTAAGCCCTCCAATCATGAGCCCAGCTAGGCCAACCAATGGGACATCAGCATGGAGGTATATAGTCAGAGCAGATGGGGAGAGGGAGCTCTTGATGGAACGCCAGGCTGCAGAATGGCACTAATGGGTATTTATGGAAAAAGGTCTGTCTTACATGTAACTGAATATGCTTGTACATTTATGTTTTAAAGAAATATACTCTGTATTCCTCCATGTAAATCTTGTATTTTAACCTACTATTTCCTTCTTGTTTAAAGGAGCACTAAAGCTTCCCTTTTTTTTGCCTAAAAATAACAAACATGTTATACTTACCTCCACTGTGCAGCTCGTTTTGCACACAGTGGCCCCGATCCTGGTCTTCTGGGGTCCCTCGGCGGCTGTCTTGGCTCCTCCCCGCAAGGACTCCACACCATAATGCGAGTGAGCTCGCATGGTGTGGAGTGATTGCGGGCGCGCTCCCGTGATACAGCCGGCGGCCATAGCCGCCGACTGTATCACTCGGCCCCGCCCCCCGCGTCATTGGATGTGATTGACAGCAGCGCCAGCCAATGGCTGCGCTGCTTTCAATCCATCCAGTGTAGCCAATCGGCGGCCAGGCTGAAAAACGAAGAGGATGACGGGGACGAGCATGGGACTTTCGAGGGGCCAGGTAAGAAAAACGGGGGCTCGGGGGGGGGGGGCGGTATTGTCAAATGTTTTTTCACCTTAATGCATAGGATGCATTAAGGTGAAAAAACATGTAACTTTACTACTCCTTTAAGACTATATAGATATTTTCTGTGTATTAGACTTTTTAACAATACATAATAAATGTTCTTATGTTAAAGTTTTCACTTCTGCTCAAAAGAACTCTCATTTAACCCACCTCATATCTTTGAGATATTAAATCTTAAATATAGATTTTAAAGATTAACAATCCCATAGCTCCCTTTGATAACAGCTTGAAAAACCTTGAGATCTAACTAAGTTACTACTTTGTTCATCTTCTGGTCATATATGATTTACCTTGTGTACTTGCTTAAATACTTAGTTTTTTTACATTGTGGTTATGGACAGACCTCATGGTTTATATTAGGGCTGTCCCGATACCGATACTAGTATCGGTACCGATACCAAGCATTTCCCCAAGTACTTGTACTCGGGGGAAAATGCTCCGATGCTTCACCCGATACTTGGGCAGTCAGGGATGATCGGTGCGGCGGGGGGAGTTACAAGCATCGATCTCCCTTTTATAAATTTCAATACAGCCTGACAGCTTCTCCCCCGAGCCCCCCCCCTCTCTTTTCAGCCATTTTAGTGAAATCTATACAGTGGTGATCGGTGCTTGTAACTCCCCCCAAAGCCGCACTGATCACCGCTGACTGTCCCTGTATCCTCCTCCAGTTCCCCCATCCGTGCTGCTCTCCCCCCTGCGCTCCGTGTCCCCCCCTCCGTGCTGCTGCTGTCTTCCTCCGTTATTCTGCTCTCCCCCTCCACGCTGCTGCTGTCTTCCTCACTCCGTGTCACGCTCCATGTCCCCCCTCTGCGCTCCGTGTCACCCTCCATATCCTCCTCCGCTCCCCTCTGTCAGAATGGAGCTAAACCTGGCTCCTACCTTTTCTGAATGAACAGAGTCAGTGATCACTGACTCTGTCCATTCATATAACTGAAACATTGTAACCTGTGTTTACGAGGCTTCAGTTTATGAATGGAGAGGAGCCGTTGTCTTCTCTCCATTCATTTTCAGTGCAGCTGAGAAAGGGACTGGGGAATCTGTGTCCTTAGTCCCTTTCTCTGTCTCAAAGGGGAGATGTCAGAGGTCTGTTAAGACCCCTGATATCTCAACAAAGCCCCCCAACAGGGCTAAAAAAAAAAAAAAAAATTATTGCAATAAAGAATAAAAAAAATTAATTGTAAAAAATAATAATAAACTCCCCCCCCCCCCCCCCAAGAAAGCATTGTAAAAAAACATAACAAAAAAAATTACTGACACGTGCCACTGTCACATGACATAAAAAAAAAAGAAGTATCGTATTCGGTATCGGCGAGTACTTGAAAAAAAAAGTATCGGTACTTGTACTCGGCCTTAAAAAAGTGGTATCGGGACAACCCTAGTTTATATCCATGTTTTGTTTTTTTTAACATTGTTTTTCCTGCCATAAGACCCATTACCATTTGTTTACTAATATCCACCAATATCTTGCTTTAATATTGCCCTGAAATTTTTGAGGATTTTACATCTTCAGTATGAACCTGGTCCTACCTTTTTCTTTATTATAAGCAGTGTGACGGTATGCGAGGTGAGATACAGGATAATCGCTACATTTCACCTCGCATTCGGTCCATTGTAAGGGACTGAACCAGAATCCGGCCCAGGTTTTTCCAGCCTCTGTAGTTGGCTGGGTTCCGGTCCGGATATTCAGGTTCACTGGAATCCATAGGCAGCTGGGCTTTAAAGATCCAGGAAGAGAGCACAGCATGGCTCTGGCCTGAGACTCAGAAGGGAATCTGAGTAAGAGGAGCGCTGTTGATCTGGGCTGAAAGAAAAAGGTTTGCTTTACTTCACCTTGTGTTTTGTGGGTGACGGGGACCAGCCCCTCACCGTATAGAGAGAGCGGTTACTGTATAGTTTAGTGCCGGACGGCAAGGATTTGTTTTACTGTTTTGTTTAGTTTGTATGACTATTGCAAACCACTTGTAAATAAAGCTGGCAATACGCCAGGTTTTAAAGAAACTGCCTGTACGCTGACCTTCATTCTGTGAAAAGGTGATCCCCACGAGCTAATCTCCCACACGTGGTGGATTCAGCGGGCACTTTCTGAAGATGGAGGAAATGTTAAAGGCCCTGCTACAGGCCAATGCAGCTCAGCTGGAAACCAACCGCCAAGTCGCAGAGGCCGTTGCAGCACAACGGGAGGCTCAGCAGGAGATGAGCCGCCAAGTCGCAGCACAACAGGACGCTGCTGCAGTTCAACAGGCGGCCCAGGAGGAGATGAACCGGCAGTTCGCAGAGGCTCTGCTAGAACTGAAAAAGGAGTCCGCACCTCCTGCGCCAGTGGAAGCAAAGATGATACGTGCATCCTATTACCTACAAAAGATGACATCTGCTGATGATAGAGGCATACCTTGCAACTTTTGAAAGAGTTGCTGTCCGTGAAGGATGGCTAAAAGAGCAGTGGGCAGGTCTCTTGGCCCCATTTCTAACAGGAGAACCCCAAAAAGCCTATTTTGACCTAGAACCTGATAAGGCCCAGGACAATGAGACTCTAAAGACGGAGATACTCGCACGCTTGGGTGTCACCATGGCAATCCGGGCCCAGCGGGTGCATCAGTGGTCCTTCTCCAGCAACAAGCCACCCCGTTCGCAAATGTTTGACCTGGTCCACCTCACCAAGAAGTGGTTGCAGCCAGAGGCCTTGACAGGCCCGCAGATCGTGTGGTAATGGACCGGTATCTGCGTGCACTCCCTACTGCTCTGAGGAAGTGGGTCGGACAGGGCGACCCCAAAACTGCAGCCCAACTGGTCGACCTAGTGGAGAGGTACAGTGCTACTGAGGACTTTGTGAATCCATCTACGCCCCACTTCGGTGTGTCTAGGGGTGCAAGATCTCCCGGCGGTTTTGGTAAGACTGTTCCGGGGTCCAAGAGCTTGGGGAGATTTGATGAGACTGTGGTTCCTAGACCTGGAGACTGGCCAAAGCAGCCAGGAAGGTCTTTGGGACCGTTGAGAGGACTGGGGGTTGAGCATATATGATGTTTCCGTTGCCATACATTAGGGCATATTGCTGCGAACTGTCCTATAAATGATGAACCTATGCAATGTGATTATGCTCATATAAAAAGACGCATTTCTTTATTTGCACAGGTTGCATGTACTGCATCATGTCAGAGTCACATTGAAAGACAGATGTGTGTTATTTCAGTGGATGGAAAAGCCCTGCTAGACTCTGGTAGTGTGGTGACCCTAGTCAGGAGTGATTGTGTGAACCCCACAAAACTACACCCCAGTACTATTGGGGTAATTTGCATCCATGGGGACACTCGAGACTACCAGACAGCGGTGGTTGAGGTTGATACCCCCAGGGGCAGTGTAACACATTCAGTGGGGGTGGTACCTTCACTGCTTCATGAAGCTTTAGTGGGAAGAGATTTTCCCCATTTCTGGAATTTATGGGAGAGCAAAGGGAGGCTGGTAGATAGAGCTCCCCCTGCTGGAGAAGCACGGGAACTCTCACCAGACCCTTTTTGCCAAAGGGAAGGGGATGCTGTTGGTGGGATCAAGGAAGCCAGAGACCCTCTTCCTTTCCCTGTCATGGTTGGGGAGCCGGAGGACCTGGAAGCTAGCTCCCAGCCTGAGGGTAACGAACAGGAGAACCCCTCTGACCCTGACATTGAGAGTAGCCAAGATGTGGTACCCGATTTAGAGGTCAGGAGAGAGAATTTCTGCACAGAGCAATTACGAGAGGCCACCCTCATGAGAGCCAGGGAAAACGTTAAGATGTTGGATGGGGAACCGGTGGATCCTAACTGGGTGGTGTCTTTCCCTTACATGGCAATTAAAAACAATTTATTGTATCGAGTGATAAAACATGGAGAGGACGAGGTAGAACAGCTACTAGCCCCCAAACCCTTCCGCAGGGTGGTGCTAGACCTGGCCCATGGTCATGTAATGGGGGGGCATCTCGGTGTTGAAAAAACCAGGGAGAGAATCGCCCAGAGATTTTTCTGGCCCGGATTGCATGCAGATGTCAAGGAGTACTGCCAATCGTGCCCCAAGTGCCAAATTTCGGCACCGTCTCCCCATTTTCGCAGCCCCCTCGTTCCTCTGCCAATAATCGAGGTCCCCTTTGAGAGGATTGGCATAGACCTGGTGGGTCCGGTTGTGAAATCTGCCCGCGGGCACCAGCATATTCTGGTGATCCTGGACTATGCGACACGCTATCCTGAGGCCATACCCTTGCGCAATACCTCTGCTAAGGCTATTGCCAAGGAATTGGTCCATGTCTTTAGTCGACTGGGGATCCCAAATGAGATCTTAACCGACCAGGGCACCCCCTTTATGTTCAAGGTTACCAAGGAGCTTTGTAAGTTATACAAAATCTCCCATCTCCGTACCTCTGTCTACCACCCCCAAACGGATGGTCTGGTCGAAAGATTTAATAAAACTTTGAAAAGTATGCTGAAAAAGGTGGACAAAGATGGGAGAAACTGGGATTTTTTTGCTGCCATATCTCATGTTTGCAATACGCGAGGTTCCGCAGGCGTCCACAGGCTATTCCCCCTTTGAACTCTTGTATGGTAGGCATCCCAGGGGACTGCTAGATGTTGCCAAGGAAACATGGGAAGGTGAGGCAACCCCATACAAAAGCATCAGAGCATGTCTCCTTGATGCAGGATCGAATCGCAGCTGTCCTGCCCCTGGTGTGAGAACATATGGAGCGGGCCCAGGAGGGTCTATGACCGAAGTACCAGGGTCCGTACTTTCTGCCCTGGGGACAGAGTGTTGGTATTGGTCCCCACGGTGGAAAGTAAGTTTTTAGCCAAGTGGCAGGGTCCCTTCGAGGTTGTCGAAAGGGTGGGGGAGGTAAACTACAAAGTCTACCAGCCAGGGAAAAGGAAACCACACCAGATTTACCATGTGAATCTCTTAAAACCCTGGAAGGACCGAGAGACTTTACTGGCCACGTCCCCGCCTCCAACCGACCGGGTACACGTGACACCTGACGTTCCCATCATGGATACCTTGTCCGTGGCACAACAAAGTGACGTTAGGGTGTTTGTGCATAAAAAGAGAGACTTTTTCTCCCCCTTACCCGGACTGACCAACGTGATCCAACAACATGACATCGTGACGGAACCAGGGGTTCGGGTAAATGTGAAGCCGTATAGAATCCCAGAGGCCAGGCATGAGGCGGTCGCAAAAGAAATTAAAAACATGTTGGAGTTGGATGTGATTGAGTCCCACAGTGAGTGGTTGAGCCCCATAGTGCTGGTCCCAAAACCTTATGCCACTATCAGGTTTTGTAATGACTTTCGAAAACTTAACAGTGTATCCAAGTTCGATGCATACCCGATGCCCCGGGTCGACGAACTTGTGGACAGGTTGGGACAGGCTCGCAAATACCGCTATCTGAATCGGCCAAGGAGAAGACTGCCTTTTCCACTCCTGAGGGCTCGTTTCAGTACAAGCGGATGCCTTTTGGTCTGCATGGGGCCCCTGCATCATTCCAACGAATGATGGACAAAACTTTGAGACCACATCGCCCGTATGCGGCTGCTTATTTGGACGATGTGGTCATCCACAGCCCAGATTGGGAATCGCACCTGCCCCGGGTACAGGCAGTGGTAGATTCCCTTAGAGAAGCAGGCCTCACGGCTAACCCAAAGAAGTGTGCCATAGGCCTGGAGGAGGCCAAGTACCTGGGCTATGTTATTGGCCGGGGACTTGTCAAGCCTCAGACCAATAAAATTGAGGCAATTCAAAAGTGGCCCCAACCCGTAAACAAGAAACAAGTTCGAGCCTTACTAGGCATTACGGGGTATTACCGACGGTTTATACCTGACTTTGCCACTATTGCCATCCCTCTGACTGACCTGACGAAGGGCAGAGGGTCGGTCATGGTCAAATGGAACACTAAGGCCGAGAAGGCGTTTCAAAAATTAAAACAGGCCCTTTGTGCACTACCGGTGCTGGTGACCCCGGACTTCACAAAGGAGTTTGTCGTACAGACAGACGCCTCTGAGGTGGGCCTAGGGGCTGTGCTGTCACAGGTCAGGAATGGTGAAGAGCACCCGGTTGTATACCTAAGCCGGAAGCTGAACAAGCACAAAAGGAACTATGCCATTGTTGAAAAATAGGATTTTTTGTACTCACCGTAAAATCCTTTTCTCTGACATCCATGGACTGACACGGTGTCTCTTTACACTTTACACATGGTTTATGTCCCTGCTTGCAGGAGAAGACCTAGGCAGAATGTGAGATGTTATACATACATTCTAAAAGCCAGAGCTGAACGGCCCCACCCAGGGGGCGGTCCCTCCGGACATAACCCTCCCACTACAGTCAGCAGGCTTCAGTTTGTAACAAAGCAGTACAAACTTAAAAAGGAAGGGTGGGTGCCGTGTCAGTCCATGGATGTCAGAGAAAAGGATTTTACGGTGAGTACAAAAAATCCTATTTTCTCTTATCATCCATGGACTGACACGGTGTCTCTTTACACTTTACACGTGGGATGTCCCAAAGCAGTATCAAGAGGGATGGGAGCAGTATAAATGGAAAAACCAAAAACTTCACTCCAAGAAGGCAGAGCTCCTCAACGGAGGAGTCGCAACTTTAAACAGCGGCCTGCAGCACCCTGCGGCCGAAGGAAGCATCCAAAGATGCAGCCACATTAACCTTATAAAACTTAAAAGGCATGAACAGACGACCAGGTCGCCGCCGTGCAACCGACGCTTGATGTCGGAAAACCCAGGAAGCACCAATTGCCCTGGTGGAATGCGCCGTAACCGGAAAGGGAGGCGCCCGCCCTTTGAGAGCATAGGCTTGAATTACGGTTTGTCTGATTCCCCTAGAAATGATGGCAGACGAAACCGCTTGGCCCTGTTATGGACCAGAGACAGTCACAAACAGTGAGTCGGACTTCCGAATAGAAGCAGTAGCAGACAGGTACACCCGTAAGGCTCGTACCACATCCAATATGTGCAGCGCAAACTCTCTGGGATGCGATGGGTGAGGACACAAAGACGGGAGGACAATGCCCTCATGTAGGTGAAAGGTCGACACCACCTTTGGCAAAAAGGAAGGTCGCGGATGCAACCCCGCCTTATCCTTATGGATGACTAAATATGGCGACTTGCAGGACAAAGCCGCCAACTCAGACACCCGTCAAACAGAAGTGATTGCCACTAAAAGGCCACCTTCTGAGACAAGACAAGAGGGGAATATCCCGGATATTCCCAAAAGGAGGTTCCTGGAGGATCAAGAGCACCAAATTCAGATCCCACGGTGGGAAAGGAGGCTCGACAGGAGGGAGCACATGGCGAACCCCCAACACAAGGTGCTAACCAAGAAATGACCCGCTAGAGGTCGCTGAAAGAAGACGGCCAAGGCCGAAATCTGATCCTTGATGGTACGCAAAGCAAGCTTTTGGGTCACTCCACACTGCAGAGGACGCAGGATTCTGGGGACGGAATACGTCCGAGGACGCCAGTCCAGCGCTTCACATATGGCGATATAAGCTTTCCAGGCACGGTGATAGATCTGCCTGGAGGAAGACTTCCGTGTCCTTAACATGGTCAAAATGACAGAGTCCGAGAAACCTTGGTCCCTCAACACCTGGCTTTTAACAGCCCTGCCGTTAAAGCCAGAGACTGTAAGCCGGATGAAACATAGGACCTTGAGACTGAAGGTCCTCCCTCATCGGCAACCGCCAGGGAACGTCCGCGACGAGACGTACCAGATCAGCGTACCAGTGATGCTGAGGCCAATCCGGAACAATTAGGATCGCCGGAGTTTAGATCAGGCGATAAGGACCCTATGGAGCCACCAAACGCATCCGAGGCATCGCCCAAGGATCCCTGGATCTGGCCACAACCTCGACCCTTGCGATTGAGTCGAGAGGCCATCAGGTCCACATCCGGCGTGCCCCACCGTCGGTAAAGGAGTTGAAATATGCAAGGACCACTCTTCTTGGTCCGGCGTCTGGCGATTGGCGACTCAGATAGTCCGCCTGCCCATTGTCTATGCCCAGAATGTAAAATGGCCTACAGAGCCGGCACGTTTCTTCCGGCCCACTTCAGGATACGGACTACCTCGGAAGCCGCAGCTGAGCTCCGAGTTCCCCCTTGATGGTTTACATACGCCACCGCCGTGGCGGTGTCCGACTGGCTCCTGATGGAGCGACCCTGTACTCTCTCCGACCTGAGGAGAGACACAGTCCGATGGCCCGTATTTCCAGAACAGTGATTGGTAAACGGGCTCGTCCGGAGTCCAAGGCCTGAGCCGACAGGACTCCCCAGACTCCACCCCAGCCCGTCATGCTGGTGTCCGTCGTGAGTACCGTCCATTGGATGGGAGGGGAACGAGTTTCCGGACCGAAGAGCTGAGGATCTCAACCACCATGTCAGGGGCGCCCTGACCAGGTGAATCACCTGGATATGAAGATCCAAGGACAACGGGGATTTGTCCCAGGTGGACAAGTTCTCCTTCTGCAATGCCCTGGTGTGTGATTGGACTTACGGAACGGCCGCGAAGGAGGCCACCACGAGTCCCGGGACTCTCATGCAAAAAACGGATTGACAACCATTTTTGGGATGTCAGCACCCGCACCGCAGACTGAAGTGTCAGCAACTTCTCCAGAGGTAGGATACCTTTGCCTCCAAGGAGTCCAGAATCAGAACTAGATACTCCAGACACTGAGTCGGGACCAGGACTGACTCCTGAATGTTCAGGAACCACCCGAGTCCCTGAGGGTCTAATTGACGATAGTCACCTTTCCTCTAAGTCTGAGCCACTTTCTGCTCTTAGCAGAAGATCGTCCAAACAGCCCACGACCGCAATACCTCGCTGTAACAGAAGGCTAGAACCGGAGCAAGCACCTTGGTGAACACCCTTGGTGCCGAGGCTAGGCCGAAAGGAAGAGCCACAATTGATAGTGGACTTCGCTGATCGCAAAGCGCAGAAACTTCTGGTGACTTGCGCAGATCGGAACATGCAAGTAGGCGTCCTTGAAGTCCAAGGACGCCAGAAGAAAATCCCTTTGGTGGAGTGTAGCGATCACTGTGTGAATGGATTCCATGTGGAATTTCTGCACCTTCTCGAAGGCATTCAGGGCCTTGAGGTCCAGGATAGGTCGAACCACGTCCTATTTTTGGGACGACAAACAGATTCGAGTAGAATCCCTGAAAACTCTCCTGTGACGGAACCGGCACAATCACTCCGGACCTGATCAAATCCTGTACAGCCCCCAAGAGGGCTGCCCGACAGGTAGGAAGGAGAGGAAGATTTGAGGGAAAGAATCTGTCTGGGGGCCAGGATCGGAATACTATCCTGTATCCTGAGGTGACCACCTCGCACACCCACCAGTCGGAGATTCGGGAGGACCACCGATTCGTGACCTGCGAAGTCGTCCCCCCACCCCAGAGTCGGGCGGAGGCAAGACTTCACGTGGAGGCGGGCTTGGGAGCCGCTTGTTCGGCTTACGCACCCAGGGGCACTTGTGCCCACCAGCCGCACTGCCGTCAGTCTGAGAGGGCCTACCCGTGGACTCTGACTGACGAAAAAACCCCGTTTTGCTGGAAAGGAAGGCCCCTGTTTGCGGCGGGCCTCCTCACCCTTGCTAGTCTAAGGAAGAAGAGTGCTTTTACCTCCCATGACATCCATGATGATGTCATCCAGAGCAGCACCGAAAGGTCTACCACCTTTAAATGGTAGATCCGTCAGGAGCTTCCTAAGGCTAGGTCAGCAGACCAGCACTTCAACCAGATAAGACGACGCAATACCACCGCCGAGACAGAGGCCCTGGATATTAAAGGGGCCGCATCCAACGTGGCGTCGCACACATAAACCAGGCCCTGAACCAGTTGGTGGGCCAGAGCAACTGTGTCTGTAAGGAAGATTATGCTCCTGTACAGCTAGGTGCAACATTTTTGCCCAACCTGTAAGTGTCTGAGACACAAGGGTCGCCGCTACCACAGGCCGTAGGGCGGATCCCAACAAGGCAAACATGGCTCTGCTCACCACTTCTGACCTCCTGTCAGTGGGGTCCTCAAATGCAGGAGTCTCCTCCATCGGGAGAGTGATGGCCTTGTTCAACCGGGCGACTGGAGGGTCGACCCTGGGGGAGAAGCCCACTTTTTAAGTAGGGCATCTTCAAGGGGTATCTGATAGACAAACGCCGCGGGACCATAAAAAAATTCTTCTGCGGCTTTTCCCAGACCTTATCAATGAGCTGGTCAAAGAAAGTACATATGGAAAAACCTCTTTAGAAGGCCTGGCCTTAAAAGAACCAAAGGAGACTGTATCCGCCTGAGGTTCTGCATCCGCAGCATTTTAGCTTGAGATTGTCCCTCACTGCAGTCATGAGTACACTAACAAGCGCCCTGTCATTTACTGACTCAGAACTGGAGTTTTCCTCATAAGGAATGTCCTGTTCAAAACCATCCAATACATTCAGAACTAGGGTCCTGAGCGGTAGTGGTTAGGCCCATATCTGAATCAGCGCACTGCCCTCATTAAGTAAAGTGGGGAGAGGGCGCTTTTTTGCTCCCTTGCGCTTGCACACAGCTCCCATCCTGGTCAGAAATTATTCCAGGACTGCCCACAACTGGTCCCTAGGGACCGCAGGTGCTGAAGCACTGCCTGTTGTCCACTGACCTTTAGGGGAAGCTGGTGACAGAGACTCCATATTGCCCCCCTCTGAGACTCCTCAGATAAAAAGTCCACCCACAGGCTGTGCTGACTGAGGAGGGGGCGCCCAGGGGACTCACCAAACCGGACCAGGGACCGCTCAGTTCCGCTGACTGTATCGCGCTGTGTCAGCGCTGGTGAGCTGTGAGGAGATTGTGAGGAGATTCACGCTGTTACAGCAGCGCTAGAGGCCAAAACTAGTGCTGAAGAGCGCGCGGGCTACAAGAAAATGGCCGCCGCACTTCACTGAGGCGATCCGCGGCAAGATGGCCGCCATGACTCAGCAAAAGTGAAAAAAACAGCACACACACAGCGCCACTCGGTGCTCAGGCCCCAAAACACACAAAAAAAGGCCCCAAGCATATCTGCAGACCAGCATTAGCCCCTCCAAGAACAGTGTGACCCCCAGGCACCCCCCACCAGCACAGCACCAGCAATGGTGACAGAGTGACAATGAAATACAGGGGGAGACAGGGAAAATCCCCCACAGAGAAACACAGCCTTTTGTACTCACCTGCAGGCAGGAGAGACTACTTACCCGTCCCCTGAGGGACCCACTGGTGTGTTTCTGACAGGACTATCAGGCCTCATGCCCACGGGCGTTTTTTCAGCCGCGTTTTTGAGCGTTTTTTACAGCTTAAAAACGCCTGTCCATGTTAGTCTATAGCTTCATGCCCACCTAGGCGTTTTTGAGCTGTAAAGAGCATAGGCGTTTGTAAGCTGTAAAAAAAACCCAGGGCCAGTGCGTTCCTCAGCGTCAGAACTAGGCAGGAAAAAACGTGAGCGTCAAAAAACGCGCAAAAACGCGCACTAACGCGCAAAAAACGCGCACTAACGCGCGGTCGCGTTTTTAGCTCCGACGTTTTTTTTTTTTTTTTTTTTTTTTTTTTCAAAAAAAAAAAAAAAAAAAAAAAAAAAATATTTACAATAACATGGACAGGCGTTTTTAAGCTGTAAAAAACGCTCAAAAACGCAGCTGTAAAAACGCCAGTGGGCATGAGGCCTTACAGTGCAGTACTGAGTAGCTGTCGGCCCGGTCCACCGCGAAAGATACAGTCAGTCAGGAACTGTTCAGTCTTGAGAGGACCGTGGGAGCATGAAAGCAAACCCAGCCACCCCTGGAGTCATGGGGCCTGTCGTGAACTGAGCCTCACGCACACAAGGCGAGGATCAGCACGCTCGATGGTCGGACTGGGAAGACTACGACGATATCTTGTACCCAACCTGTTGCCCAGCCGACAGTTGATAGAAAATTCTCAAAAATAAAATAAAATAAAAATTCTAGAAAAGGAATAAAAATAGGTAAGGAGACTGGCTCCTGAGAGAGCCACGTCTTCTCCTTCTGCTAGGCAGAAAAAAACTGAAGTCTGCTGACTGTAGTGGGAGGGTTATGCCCGGAGGGACCGCCCCCTGGGTGGGGCTGTTCAGCTCTGGCTTTTAGAATGTATGTATAACATCTCACATTCTGCCTAGGTCTTCTCCTGCAAGCAGGGACATAAACCACGTGTAAAGTGTAAAGAGACACCGTGTCAGTCCATGGATGATAAGAGAAAGGAGTGTCTTGCCATTAAATGGGCCTTAGACTCCCTGAGGTATTATCTACTCGGGAGGTCGTTCAGGCTGGTCACTGACCATGCTCCCCTGAAGTGGATGTGTGACAACAGGGAGAAAAATGCCCGTGTGACAAGGTGGTTCCTGGCTTTACAGCTCTTTAAGTTCACGGTTGAGCACAGGCCAGGCAAACTCCAGGATAATGCTGATGCCCTCTCCCGCGTGCACTGTATGGCTGGGTCAAGTGCTCAGCCGCAGGGGCTTGAGCAGAGGGGGAGGATATGTGACGGTATGCGAGGTGAGATACAGGATAATCGCTACATTTCACCTCGCATTTGGTCCATTGTAAGGGACTGAACCAGAATCCGGCCCAGGTTTTTCCAGCCTCTGTAGTTGGCTGGGTTCCAGTCCGGATATTCAGGTTCACTGGAATCCATAGGCAGCTGGGCTTTAAAAATCCAGGAAGAGAGCACAGCATGGCTCTGGCCTGAGACTCAGAAGGGAATCTGAGTAAGAGGAACGCTGTTGATCTGGGCTGAAAGAAAAAGGTTTGCTTTACTTCACCTTGTGTTTTGTGGGTGACGGGGACCAGCCCCTCACCGTATAGAGAGCGGTTACTGTATAGTTTAGCGCCGGACGGCAAGGATTTGTTTTACTGTTTTGTTTATTTTGTATGACTATTGCAAACCACTTGTAAATAAAGCTGGCAATACGCCTGGTTTTAAAGAAACTGCCTGTACGCGGACCTTCATTCTGTGAAAAGGTGATCCCCACGAGCTAATCACCCACAGCAGTCACATAAAAGGTTCTTTGCACTGTCCCTTATTGCTTCCACTGCATCATGCCCTAAACTCCTTCTTAAGCATGTTTACAAGAGGTCTTCTGCCTAGTACTGTTAAGACTTCCAATTACCTACTGACATCATTCTGCAGCATTATGTTCATGCAATTGCCACACTAGCTCACAGTAAAGTGGTTCTCAAGGCAAAATAATTTTACGTTAATGCATTAAAAAAGATACAAAAACTTCTACGTTTAGCTTTTCCCCAAAATACTTACCGGAGCCCGATCACGATCCAGCGATGTGTCCAAGAGTGGCAGCTCTCTCACTCCTCACTGGACATGGAGGCATCGGTGCTTAGTTATAGTGGCATATCTAATTTCAATGTAATATATGTGAAAACACAGCGTAGCGCTGAAAACCATCAAAGAAACAACATAATACATTAAAGATGTATAAACGTAAAATAATAATGTATACAGACAAAATAATAAAGTATACACAAAAATAATAAAGTCCTATGACTGAAAACGGTGAAAATGTGAAATCACCACTACAGTGCGCTCGCTAGAGCAAATGTCCACAAATGTGAAGGACTTAGGATCCACTCTTGAGATGACACTTAGATGGTGGAATGAAATGTAACTGGCCGTTGGGTCACCAGGGATGTAACTGGGGCATGAGTTGAAGTCCATTATTGCAAAACGCATCAGACTTGCATTTTACTGCTCCTCACATTGCTTTTAACTTTGTGATCACCATTTTGTACACATCTGAATTGATGCACATACTTTTTTTTTTTTTACAATAAATCCTCCTTTTTTGACCTGCACCATATGAAGCCTTTCTGTTTTTCATCATCTTTATGCTGGTCCGGGTGAGAGTACCTATTTACCCACTTCTGGATTGATCCCCCAACCGGGTTCCAGTTCCGTCAAGTCTTGTGCAGCATTAGAGTCCCAGGCTTTGGCCGATTCAAGCTCGATTGACCCACTGCCGCTGGCATGCGAGTCCACTCTGTCCGGTAAGGGTATACATCTTATTTTTTTGGTGGAAGATACACTATCCCTGGTGACCCAACAGCCAGTTACATTTCATTCCACTATCTAAGTATCATCTCAAGAGTGGATCCCAAGTTCTTCACATTTGTGGACATTTGGTCTAGTTCGCTCACTATAGTGGCGATTTCATGTTTTTAGTCATTGGACTTTATTATTTTTGTGTATACAATATTTTAAGTTTATACATCTTTAATGTATTTTATTATGTTGTTTCTTTGATGGTTTTCAGCGCTACATTGGGTTTTCACATATTTCTTTGACTTTGGTCAAGTGCAGTAAATTTCCCAAACCTTCTCACAATGTAATATGATAAATTAGGTTTTAAATGATGTTTTAATGCAAAAAACAAAAAAAAGTCTGGCACCTCATTTATACAATCTCCTGCGCTCAGGAGTTTAGTTACTAGGTGGTATAACCAGAGCCTTCTAAAGGAGTATGGAATGTCTAGAATCTTGCTGCCCTCCTCAGAACAATGTGTATTCTTGAGGCTGAAACATCTAGAAAGAAAAGGAGGGCACACCGACCTTGTGCATTACCAATGACAACGTTTATTCATAAAACAATAAAAATGTTACTCAAAAACAAGCTTTAAAATATGGGTGTCAATCCACCGGCAATAGTAGTACATATCCCTATATGCCTGCAACCTGGACCAAATATTTAGAGGAACCAGACAGCAAACACGGCTGCATTAAACACGGCTTACACGTTGCGAGGGCGAACCCTCTTCCTCAGAGCCACAGCAATGATATCAGGACTTCCGCAGGACCTTCAATAAGTGCTTGCAATCACATGTTTAGGTGGACGCCCCCCAGAGCCTGCCACACCCAGAGTATGCTCTGCCCAACGTACCTGTCTTTCATTAGATGTCAGAACATTTGGGGTTAAAAATAATAACATATAGGCCTTTATATTATGCATATTATGTATTTTTCATATGGTTCATATTCATGTATATCATGAGCGAGAGGACAGCCATTTTGTCTCTAAAGTTAAGCCCATAGCTCATGATATGCTATGAACAAGACTTTGGTTTCTACTTTCTCTTTGAGGGGTTAACCCAGATTCAATATCTTGGAAAGATTAAATTGGATTCACAGACATGAATAGGCTTTGTTCTTATGTCTCACTAAGGGGGTCTTGACTGTACCAGTCTCCCCAGGTTGTAATTCAAAGGTTTGGACACTTGGTAAAATAAACAAGATAAGGAACTCTTGTTTCAAGGGAGCATAAAACCTAAATTGTATTTCAGAATAAGCTACAAAACTATAGGGCTTATTCAAAATAAGCTGTGTACTGTATATCTTAAATAAAGTTTTTATTGTAAGCACCTTCACAAAAGTATCTATACTAGTAATACGTGTATAAACCCAGGTATGCCTATATATAGATTAGTATTAAGGAGTTGTAGACATGCTACTATATTAGTGGGGTAGCATTAGAAACTGCTTAAACTGACATTCCAGTGGTTAGCTTCAGGAACTTCCCCAAACATTAACAAATGGCCGGAGTCAGTGTTGATAATAAACATTCACACCTGTAAATCTGAAGTGACGCCAAGATAGCTGGTATACAGGACATGTGTTTTGACACCCTTAGGCAATTAAGTGTGTTTTACTAAGCTAGGTCAAATGGTAGTCGTAAATTATCTTCGCCTATTTTATTTCTAATACGCTACCGCCCTCTAGTGGTAAAAATACTTAATTGTTCAAGATAATGTGATGTTTGGTTGCTATGACAACCTACCCAATCACATCATCATTTGACGTCTCAGTTACGTAGTAATGTAAGATACACACCCACTTTTTGGAGAGCGATAAAAGTAGCAGCTGAGATAGCAGGGGAGGACAGAGACCTGAAGACCGGGAGAAGGGAGCTCTTAAAGGGAGACTCGCTGAGGAGATCTTAAAAGCACAAACATGTAGCAATATTGGAAGGAGTCCTATGGGACTCATCATTGCCTCATAATGGAAGCTTCTCAAACAGACAGAACTTTAACCTGGTAACGTATATATTTTGTTTATTTACCTGCTTTGGTAATGGAGTTGTTTTTGCATACACATAACTAAAACCATTTAAATAGCAATTTGGAATGGTATCATATTTTAACTGCAGTATAAATGAAATATTATTCCAAATATTAAGGCACATGCCCCAATTTGGTTGTCTTTAAAAAGCTAGAGCCAAGTGGTACAATGGGGTTTTATTATGATATAGGTGTAAAAATGAATTCTCTCTAAATTTAATATAAGACTTGATGTTTTATCAAAGCCGTGTTCCTTATATGACACTGGGTCTGGACACCTTTAAAGTGGTTGTAAACCCTTTTAAACTACCTGTAAGAGAAAGGCATAATGAGCTAATATGACTAGCATAATAGCTCATTATGCATCACTTACCTTAGATCGGGGCCCCCGAAGCCGTCCTCGTCTCCCTCTTCAGCCGCAGCCATCTCTGCGGCGATAACCAGAAGGTTACTTCCGGGTATCGCCGCTCCGGCGCTGTGATTGGCCGGAGCGGCGGAGACGTCACTCTGCGCATGCGCGCGGGAGCCTTCACATTCGGCTACGCCCAGTGATTGCTGGGAAGTAGCCACATTTGTGAATGGGATTAACCCCATGAATGTGCCGTTGTCTACGGCGTGCATGCGCCGTAGACAGCGGCGCCTGTCATTTAACTAAATATCTCCTAAACCGTGTAGGTTTAGGAGATATTTCTTGCACCTACAGGTAAGCCTTAATCTAGGCTTACCTGTAGGTGCAAGTTGAAAAAGTGGGTTTACAACCACTTTAAGAAGTGTAATCGGGAGATCTGTTGGTTTGAGAAAGAAATAGTGTTAAAGAGAACAAAAGAGTGTTTACACCTTCCGTGAAGTAACGGAAAGACATTTCACCAGTTACCAAGATTTAGATGTACAAGTATCATTTAAGTATTGAATTGTGAATATACCTTGTCATATCGAGCTTGCATAGAAATGTATGTAAATATTATCTGAACCTTAATCATCATTTATCTCTGTAGAAGTATATCCATTCATTTGTTTTATCACGACTTATACCTGATTTTAATTTGCACTGTACTTTAGTTAATATAATATTTTAAGCAATATTCATTTGTGTTACTTGTCTTTAAACTAGCACGGATATAAGAACTTAGAATTTCTTGTTAATATTGTAGGAAATGGGGAATCTCCAAAATTAAGATATACCTATTTCCGCAATAATAATTTTTTTATATTTCAGTATAAACATTCTGACATACTTGTAGGCACTATGCTGAGATGTGTCAATGTTTCTGACATATGTATAGTATATCATAAACCTACACATCATGGGTCCTAGCCATGAAAAAACACCTTTTTCTAAAAGATTAAAATTCTTTGACAAGAAACCGACATTGTCGTGGAACAAGCTGCCCAAACTAGATGCAAAATTATCTTAAAATTTCTAAATTCAGTGCTTTCTTTCAAGAACATAGTTATTCTTAAAAGATCTCACAAAAAATTTAGTTCAGGGGAGGATTTTATTGCCGATTCTTCGGGTTTGAAACAGTCAAGCTTATTGCCAAGTCGGCAGCGCTCATTGATACTTCACGCAAAACTTTGTAGCTCAAGTACTGGACTGTGGCTCTGGCTTCCTATGTTTACCTTTGTGGTATTCCATTCATAAATTTACTGTTTGGGCTCAACTTGGAGACCATCTTAGACCGCACAGCTGATTAAGAATTTTTTTATTTTTTTTATTGGTAGGACGACATCAGTGAAGATTTTTTTTCATAATCCAAAAGAACCAATGTAAAAACATGAGTCTGGTCAAAAGTAGCAATGGCAGGGACACAAGGGCAGGTCCAAAAAATAGATTTTTGTTAAACTTCCTGGACATACCAGTAAACCCCAATGACTGGCCAGGACTGGTAGGAGGAAGGTTGGGGTTCTTCCTACCCCAGTGCCAAAACAATTTCCCCCATTATGTATATTCATTCAGAGGCTCAGATGAAGGGTAACGTCTAATGTTTTCCAGCAGGCCTCCCTCATAGTGCCCTGTTGGACGCACTGGTTGACCAGCAAATTTCTATCCCTGTACACAAAGAACAAGTCAACCAAGGTTCCTACTCTCACACGGTTGTAGTTTGAAAACTTTCAAGCAAATTTCACCTTTTCTCTCAACTTGAGATCTCTGAACCAGAAGTTAGCTTACAAAGGTTCTGTATGGACACCATATTCTCCATTAAAGACAATCCTGTCTCCCCATTGCTTTATGGGTACAGTCGACTTAAAGATGCTTACCTGCGCATTCTTATAGAAATTTTCAGCGTGATCTTTGGCTGGCAATTCCGTGGAAGGGGGAACAGTGGCCATTTCCAGCTCAGATCCCTTCTTCCACCCCAGAATCTTTAAAAGGTGATGGAGGCTCTAGCACTTAAGCATCCAGGAAATCCTGGACAGTTTTTTTCTCTTTTCGAAGGGCAAAAAAAGAGCAATCAAAGGATCTTCTGAAAGCCCTAACCTATCTTCAGAGCTTAAAATGGATAATAAATTGAAAGCAAGTCCAATGTAGCTTTCGGAGAAAAATTTTGTTTTAAGTGAAAACCAGGAGATTGGAGAATAGTGCAGGTAGACCTGTTTTTCAATCAGAGCAACACCAAGGCTTCATCTTTCTACACCCTCAAACAAAATGGCTATGTTACAGGATCACTCCTTTCAAGCTTCTTCCATTAGTCTTGAAAATAGAAAAAAAATAACACTGTGATCCTAGTGACTCCTTATTGGAAATAGACTTTGTCTCTAGAAGTATTTTACGCATGACTAAAGCCTCCCCTGATGCTTCCTGACAGGTAGATCTTCTAGTTTAAAGCCCAGTCTTTTACCATCAGGTAGAAACCCTGAAGTTGCCACGTGGTGTCTGGTGTAGTCAAACCCTACTTTTCAGCAGAAAAGGGGGTTACTAAAGCAATTTACGGCAAGATGTGAAAAGTTCCCCCTGTGTCAGGACAGTGAGGTGTCCGTTGAGAATCCTTCTATCCATGATTTTCTCCAAAAAAGTGCACAAGGATCCTGCTAGAAAAAAAAAAAAAGAGGAAAAAAAAGGGTGGCCACTCCTACTGTATTTTTCTAATGTAAACTAGCGGCAGAGCCATTTCGTGCCAGTTTTGTTCAAGGGCCCTTTCCTGATGCGGGGCAGTCCTTGCCCAGGCATGTCCTAAGTGAGAGCTAGTCTAGTCTTTCAGGCCCAATTATGTTATCTGGTGATCCTACAACTCTCAAAAAAGGTCTTTACCTTCAAGACAGTTTTTCTGGTGACTATCATTTCAGCTAGATGTAGCAGTGAATTGGAAGCCTTGTCCATTAGAGAGCCATTGCTGTGGGTTTTTGAAGAAATGTTCTCAGAACAGATCCAGTGTTCTTTTCTAAAACAGCGTCAACAGTCTTTCATCATTCCCAGGATGTTTCTTTTTAGTTCTTATTTTGGGAACAAGGAAGAGAAAATTGATCATCTAGATGTCAGAAATTGTAGGTTAGGATGCCTAGAACCTACAGGAAGCTTGAGGCTGTTTTTGTCTTGTGTTGTGCATAAATAAAGGAACGACCAGCGTCCAAAAAATAGGATTTTTATAACAGCTTACCTGTAAAATCCTTTTCTTGAAGGTACATCACGGGACACACAGCACCAGTAATTATTACATGGGTTATGGGCCACCTTCAGGTGATGGACACTGGCATAAGCAAGACCGGAAGTCCCCCTCTATATAACCCCTCCCACATGGTGAATAGCCCAGTTTTGTAGCGCAGCAATACATAATCCCAAAAGAGGGGAGGGACCTCTGTGTCCCGTGATGTACCTTCAAGAAAAGGATTTTACAGGTAAGCTGTTAGAAAAATCCTATTTTCTTTACAGTACATCACGGGACACAGAGCACCAGTAATTACTACATGGTATGTCCCAAAGCAATGCCATCTGAGGGGAGGGAGACACAAACAAACAAAGCAGACCTCCGTCAGACATGAGGACCTATACTGCCATCTCCAAAACACTGTGCCCAAAGGCAGCATCCTCCTGTTGACCCACATTCACCTGGTAAAATTTGGTGAATGTATGAACAGATGACCAAGTTGCAGCCTTGCACACCTGCGCTATGGAGGCTTGGTGACGCACTGCCCAAGAAACACTAACCGCCCTGGTGGAGTGCCCTCTAGGGAGAAAAGGAGGAACCTTCCCTTTTAAATCATAAGCTTGATTAATGACTGACAAACACATGTAGAGATGGTTGATTTGGATGCTGCCTGTCCCCTCCTGGGGCCTCCTGGCAACACGAACAATGCATCAGTTTTCCGTATCTGAGCAGTTGCTTCTAGCTAGAGGCTAACTGCGCTCACTACATCTAAAGAATGTAATGACTCTTCCACTGCTGAATTTGGCTCTGGAAAAAAAGGCAGCAGCAAAATATCCTGGTTCAAATGAAAACTAGATACTACTTTAGGCAGAAAAGATGGCCGGGACATAACACCACCTTGTCCTTATGAACCACCAAAAATGGTTCTCTACAAGATAAAGCTGCCAACTCCGAGACTTCTTGCAGAAGCTACCGCAACCAAAAATACTAGCTTCCTTGTGACCATGGCCAACGGGGCTCAAAGGGAGGCCCCTGAAGGACTGACAAGACACGATTCAGATCCCATGGGCACATAGGTGACTTAAATCGGTGGATTTATGTGTGTTACACCCTGCATAAAGGCCTGCACTAGGGCGTGAGAAGCAAGAGGTTTTTGGAAAAAACTGACAAAGCCGAGATTTGACCCTTTATAGTACTCAAGGCTAGCTTCATCTCTACTCCCCAACTGTAGGAAGTCTATAATCCTGCTTATGCTATACTTGCGAGGATGCCAACCCTTGTTTTCACACCAGGAAACATAGGTCATGGCTTTCTAGCATTAATCACGGTGGTTACCACTGCCCCTGATCTTTTAGAGCGAGGGCATCAACAGCCAAAGCGTCAAATTCAGCATTTGTAAGGCAGGATGGTATACTGGCCCTTGTGACAGCAGATCCTGGCGGAATGATAGATCCCAATGACAGTCACTGCCATTTTTACGATCTCCGCATACCTCCTGGGCGTTTCCGTTCCCCTCTGATCCTGTGCAGCAGACATGGGAGCAACTGAACTGGAGGGAACGCATAAAATCAGAGAAAACTGGTCCCAAGGGGTTACCCAATGAATCTGTCTCGCAAGCAAGCAGGTCCCTTGTTCGGGACAAAAACCTGCCTAGTTTCACGTTGAACCTGGATGCAAAAAGATCCACGTCCAGGGTACCCAATCTCCAGCAAATAGCCAGAAAGACATCTGGATGTAGGGACCATTCCCCTGGGAGCAATGGCTGGCGGCTTAAGAAGTCTGCCTGCCAATTTTCTACCCCTGGGATGAACACCGCAGATAGGCAAGGAACATGCTCTTCTGCCCAAACCAGAATATGGTTTACCCTTTCTGGGCCGCCCGACTCTTGGTGCCGCCATGGTGATCGATATAGGCCACTGCCGTGGCATTGTCAGACTGGATCCCGACAGGGAATCCCAACAGTCTGCCCGACCAAGCCCTTAGGCACACTGCCCGAATTTCTAAAATGTTGATAGGCAAGGTCTTCTCGGACTCTGACCATTCCCCCTGAACAGCATACTCTTCTAATATTGCTCCCCAGCCTACAAGGCTGGCATCGGTCGTCACCATTTTCCAAGTGATCGGTACAAAGGTTTTCCCCTTCTGCAAGTTCTCGGCTAGCAACCAGAAATTGAGACTTCGGCGTATGCTTGGAGTCAAACGCATTGAACAATCCAGATCCTGGCTTCTCCTGCTTCAGGCAGAGAGGATACTGTTTTGCAACAGTCTTGAATGGAACCGAGTATAGGGGACTGCTTTGAATGAAGCTACCATCTTCCCTAACAATCTCATACAGAGATGGATGGGAGACACTTCCCTTGTCCTGAACGTATGCACCAGATATCTCTTTGCACAGACCTTTGCCTGGGGTAAAAACACCTTCTTGTGGGCTGTGTCTATCACCAGACCCAAGTACTCCAGCCTTATTACTGGCCACAATGACGATTTTACTAGGTTGATAATCCAACCCAGATGCTCCAGATACCTGACCGTGCTGGCTACACTCAGATCCAGACCCTTTATGGACTGATCTATCAGTAATAGGTCGTCTAGGTATGCCCTTACAGCTATACCCAGGGCTGTTAAGTCTTGCTAAAAGCGGAGCCAGGACCTTTGTAAACACTCGTGGTGCGGTGGCCAACCCGAAGGGCATGGCCACAAACGAAAAGTGTCGCTGCTCTACTGCGAATCGCAGGAATTTCTGGTGAGCAGGGAAAAATTGGGACATGGAGATATGCATCCTTGTCTGTTGACGCTAGGAACTCTCCTCCCCAAAGGGAGGACACCACTGACCGAATTGATTCCATCCAAAAGGAGCAGATGTTTAGAAATTGGTTCAGACCCTTGAGAGCCAAAATACCCTTTGGTATGGGTACTGTAAAGAAATTTGAGTAAAATCCCATTCCCTGTTCTCTTGAGGGGGTCTCTATGATCACCCCTTGAGACAGCAACCGGTCTATTGCCTGAAACAATGAGACTTTTTACAGGGTCCTTGGAAACGCTCAATTTTAGAAAATGAGGCAGAGGGAATTCCCGAAACTCTAGTTAGTAACCTAGAGCAGTGTTTCTCAACTCCAGTCCTCAAGGCGCACCAACAGGACAGGTTTTCCCTCAGATGAAACAGCTGTGGTAATTACTAAGGCAGTGAAACTGATCAAATTACCTGTGCAAACGAATGGAAATCCTGAAAACATGACCTGTTGGGGCTCCTTGAGGCCTGGAGTTGAGAAACACTGACCTAGAGAAACTATGGAGATGACCCATCTGTCTTGGATCTCCTCCTGCCAGGCTTTGCAAACTGCAGGAGCCTTTCCCCCACTCGTGCGAGCGGGGGGCACCCCTTCATAAAAGGAGGCCTTGGGACTCTGCTTTGCAGACTTTTGTCCCAGGCACTTCTTCTGGCCCTGAACCTGGCTTTGGGGCCTTCCTCTTGGGGCGGACGGCGGAGGCCGTTGTGACTGCCTGGAGGCTGATTCCGCAGGCGACAGAGGCAAAACATTTAAATGAAGGACGCTTACTCCTTTTTACTGGAAGAAGGGTACTCTTTCCACCCGAGATCTTCTGGATGTACTTATCCAAGTCATCCCCAAATAAACGCTCTCCATGAAAAGGAAAGCCAGTCAACAGTTTCTTACAAGGCAACTCTGCTGACCAATGCTTTAAGCCATAGCACTCTTCGCATGTGTACCAGTAGAAGAGCGAGACGTGACGTCTGATGAATGGAATCCTTAACCACTTAAGCCCCGGACCATTTTGCAGCTAAAGGACCAAGCCACTTTTTGCGATTCGGCACTGCGTTTCTTTAACTGACAATTGCACGGTCGTGCGACGTGGCTCCCAAACAAAATTGACGTCCATTTTTTCCCACAAATAGAGCTTTCTTTCGGTGGTATTTGATTACCGCTGCGTTTTTTTTTTTTTACGCTATAAACAAAAATAGAGCGACGATTTTGAAAAAAATTCTATATTTTTAACTTTTTGTTACAATAAATATCCCCCAAAAGTATATAAAAAAAAAATAAAAAAATCCGCGGTCCGACTCAAGGCGGCCACGTACAGGTACGTGATTATGCCTGTCCGTGCCATTCTGCCGACGTAAATGTACAGTGGCTGGTCCTTAAGCGGTTAATAGCGTCAACTGCAAAACAAAGGGCCTTGGGAAGTTCCAGAACCTCTTCCCCCGACGGTTTGTTTCACCTTATCCTTAAGGAATTGACAGACGCCAATAGCTATCGCAGGCTGTGCAACAGCACCGGCCATAGTGCCTTTTATCCGCTGGATCCTTAAACACCTGAACATTGTCAACTGGACAAGTAAGACTCTTATTCAGGAAAGACAGCCACGTCTACCGCTGGCACACTCCATTTCTTACTAAATTTCTCCTCCATAGGATAAATCTGAGAAAAATCTCTTAGGAGGAATGAAATGCCTGTCTGGGAATTCCCAGTCAGCATAAATAAGCTGTTCCAGCAACAGGTGCATAGGAAAAGCATATGCCCCTTGAGGAGGCCTTAGAGAACCCAGAGAGAAAAAGGGGGCCTCAGCCGACTCTGTTGGGGACAACTTATAACCAACACGCACTGCCTCAGTGAGCGATTGAACTAACAACCTTTGAGACTGAGGTTGCAAAGTCCTCCTCCGGGGCTGAGCCTTCTAATGAAGAACCATCCTCATACCCTTAGAATGGGTCCTCCAAAAGGCACATCCGAATCTTCTACCCACTCCTGATCCGCAGCCGACGGCTCAAGAGCAGGAGAAGGGGACCTGTCTTGGTTTTTCCCAGTCTGGGAGGAAAACGCGATCAAACTAGCCAATTTCCCCTCCAAACCAGCCAGAGCCGTAGCCAAGTCATCTTTAGTGACATATGCAGAGGCTGGAGTGTTGGAGGTAGCTACAATGCCTGACAAGGATTCAGCTTGGTCAACCATTTCAGGTCTTACAGAGGAAGCAGGTGCCGTGGAGGCACGACTAGGATTCCCAGGACCTGACCTCTGCGCTTTTGCACCCCTTCTCCCTGTTTTTGCCCCTCTACTTCGGGAATACATAGTCCTAGGCACAAGGCAGAGGTACTAATTATTATGCATCTATTGCTGAGCTCAGTCTTTGCAATCTTAACCACTTAACGACCGCCCACCGCCGATTTACGTCGGCAGAATGGCACGGACAGGCAGAATCACGTAGATCTACGTGATCGCCTTTGTGCAGTTGGGGGGTCCATCCGGACCCCCCTTCACTGCAGTGAGCGGCCGTTAAGTGTTCGGGAGCGATCAGGCATGAGGGGGCGGCCGCTCGATTCCGCCCCCCCCTCGCGATCGCTCCCGGCCAATGAAATTGCTTCCTCCGCCATGTGATGTAAACACAGGCTGGAGGAAGTGATGTCATCTCCCTCGCCGCGGTCTTTTCGTTCCCGGCGCCGAGGAGTGAAGACAGAGGTTAGTGCTCCAACAGTCCACTGACACGTAGGTACACATAGGCACACAAATCACCCCCAGATCACCCCCCAGGTCACCCCAAAGCCCCCAATCACAGTGTCACTGATTGCAGTGATCATTTATTTTACTGATCACTGCATTTAGTGTCATCTGTGATTGTAAAAAGTTGCAAGGCAGTTAGGATTAGGCCCCTTTAGGTCCAGGGTAGCCCCCTAACCCCCCCTAATAAAGGTTTAACCCCTTGATCACCCCCCAGGTAACCCTTTCACCCCCTAACTTCAGCGTCACTAAGCGATTGTTTTTCCGATCGCTGTATTCGTGTCGCTGGTGTTTTAGATAGGCAGTTATTTTTTTTTTAGGTTCGCCGCAGGTTTTTATTGGTGTCAGGTACCCCCATATTTAACCTAATAAAGGTTTTAACCCCCTGATTGCCCCTAGTTAACCCTTTCACCAGTGATCACCATATAAAGGTTACGGGTGACGCTGGTTGATTAGTTTGCTTTTTATAGCATCAGGGCACCCGCCGTATATAACCCAATAAAGGTTTAACCCCCCTGATCGCCCGGCGGGTGAGATCAATTAGGTTTTAGCGCCAGAGAGGGTCTGCGTCGCCCCAGGCAGTGTTAGGTTAGTGCCAGTAACGCTAACACCCACGCGCAAAGCATACACCCCCCTTAGTGGTATAGTATCTGATCAGATCTATACTAGCATCCCCAGCGGTTTAGGGTTCCCAAAAACGCAGTGTTAGCGGGATCAGCCCAGATACCTGCTAGCGCCTGCGTTTTAGCCCCTCCGCCCAGCCCAGCCCAGCCCACCCAAGTGCAGTATCGATCGATCACTGTCACTTACCAAACACAACACACATAACTGCAGCGTTCGCAGAGACAGGCCTGATCCCTGCGATCGCTAACAGTTTTTTTGTAGCGTTTGATATATTTGCTGACGACAGTCAGGTGCTTTTTTTCCTGTGAATCTTACTAGTGTACCCCTAAATTTAGAGCCCAAAATGGCAAGACGAAGGTACACTAGTAAAGAGGCCTACGAGATTCTGAGCATGACAGATAGTGAAGAGGAGGTCACGTATCTGTCAGATTCAGGCTCAGAATATCTTCCCGTAGAAGACAGTGACGTCAGCGGCCCCACGTCAGATAGCTCTGACGACGAAGTTGAGGTCCCTGCTAAGGTCAGGCGTACCCGATCCCGATCTTCTGAGGTTGTTGAGGAGCAAGAACCGCAGGTCTCTCGTATCATGGAGCAGAGTAGTACTAGCGCCGCTATTCCTTCTGGTGAACTGGCAAGCACCAGCGGCCTAGTACAGCCTGGACGTACATCCAGCACTGCAGTAACACTTGGTGACGTGGCGAGTCCCATAAGTGCAGTTCAAGCTGGCGAGGTGGCAAGCACAAGTAGTGTCCCGCTGCCACCAAGAAGACAAAGGCAGGCCCGTCGTGCCCATACTGCCCTTCCTGCAGAATTCGCCTATCCTGATTGGGTCCCCACCACTTCTGCAGAACCCGTACTTCCCCCATTCACTGCCCAACCCGGTATTCAGGTGGAAACAGCTGATTTTATGCCAATCGATTTTTATTCGCTGTTTTTCACGGAAGATCTCTATAGATCTATTGTGGACCAGAGTAATTTATATGCTGGTCAATTTATCGCCGCTAACCCCCAGTTGCCTAAAATTGCCAGAAATTGGAAACCAATTACGGTTTCCGAATTTAAGACCTTTCTGGGCCTTTCCCTCAACATGGGCACACATAAATTTCCGTCATTGCGTGCTTATTGGTCCACACACCCAATTGACCACATGCCCGTGTTCTCTGCCTCCATGTCCAGGGCACGATACGAGCAGATTTTGCGGTTCATGCACTTCAACGACAATGAACTTTGTCGTCCACGTGGGGACCCTGAATACGACCGGCTCTATAAAATTCGGCCCCTCATAAACCACTTCAACGAACGTTTTGCAGCCTTGTTTACTCCCGATCAAGTTGTCTGCGTTGATGAGTCCCTGATTAAATTTTCTGGCCGCTTGTCTTTCAAGCAGTACCTTCCCAGCAAGCGTGCCAGATACGGGGTCAAGCTCTACAAGTTCTGTGACAGGGCAACAGGCTATGTAGTGAACTTTACGGTTTATGAGGGAAAAGACAGTCAGATTGAGTCGGTCAACTGCCCGGATTACATAGGGAGCGCTGGCAAGATAGTGTGGAACTTGGTGTCACCCTTATTCGGAAAGGGGTACCACTTGTATGTGGACAATTATTACACGAGCGTGCCACTGTTTAATCACTTGTTTGATCATAAGATTGGAGCATGTGGCACCGTGCGACCTAATCGCCGGGGCTTTCCCCAGCGGCTTGTAGATGCCCGTCTTAGGCTGGGGGAGAGAGCCTGCTTGAAGTATAATAACTTGCTCGCTATGAAGTGGAGGGACAATAAGAATGTTTTCCTTCTTACCTCCCTTCATGCAGACACGACAGTCCAAATTCGTACGGCGACTGGTGTTGTGGAGAAACCCCTGTGTCCACGAATATAACCAAAATATGGGAGGGGTGGACCTCAACGACCAGTTGCTGGCGCCGTATCTAATTGACCGTAAGGCGAGACGCTGGTACAAAAAAGTGTCTCTATCATTATTCCAATTGGCTTTGCTGAACGCTCATGTGCTATACAGAGCTTCAGGCGGGAAGTTATCTCTTCTAAAATTCCAGAATGAGATAGTCACAGAACTCCTGTATCCAGGCGGTTCTGCACCTCACCATCCCCAACCAAATGCAGTAAGCCGGCTGCATGAGAGGCATTATTCGTATGTCCTCCCGAGTACCCCTACCCAAAGCCACCCCCAAAAAAGATGTCGTGTCTGTAGCAAGCGCGGATTTAGGCGTGACACCCGTAGTTTTTGTCCACTCTGTCCTGACAAGCCTGGTCTTTGCCAAGGTGAATGTTTTGAACGCTACCACTCAAAAGTGAAGTTTTAGCGTAGGGTACAGCATTTCACAGACTAGGACACACTTACACAGGGTCTCCCAAGATGCCATTACATTTTGAGAGACCCGAACCATTACAGTTGTAAAGTTACAAAAAAAAGTGTAAAAAAGAAAAAAAAAACGTAAAAAACAAAACACAAAAAAAATATAAAATAAAAAAACCAAAAATAGTTGTCGTTTTATTGTTCTCTCTCTCTCTCTATTTTCTCTCTATTGTTCTGCTCTTTTTTACTGTATTCTATTCTGCAATGTTTTATCATGCTTGCTTTTCAGGTATGTAATTTTTTGTTTTCAGGTGCGCCATTCAACTGCAGCGCGGAATTATTTATCTTGACAGCAACAGCGTTTGCTCCCACGATACATAAAGCCGTGACTCCAGTGCTGTAGGAGGTGATTTCACCACCACAGTTAAAAAAAAGAGCATATATGCCGAAGCATGGGGGCAGCAGGGGCGGAGGAGCGATTTTGCTCCTAATGCCGCGTACATACGGTCGAAATTTCGACCGTGTGTACGCGGCATAACTTTTTTGCGGGAGGATGCCCCCATGCTTCGGCATATATATATTTTAGGCACAGGTTGCGTTAAAACATTTTTTTATTTTTTACTAGGTTTTGTTTTGGTATTTGCTTTGCAGGTATGGCATGGTAAGGTCTTACTGTTGTACTGTAATGTTACTTTGTTTTAATGTTAACCACCATTTGCTTAGCAGGTACGCCATTCAGTTGCAGCGCGGATCTATTTATCTTGACAGCAACAGCGTTTGCTCCCACGATACATAAAGCCGTGACTCCAATGCTGTAGGAGGTGATTTCACCACCACAGTTAAAAAAAAGAGCATATATGCCGAAGCATGGGGGCAGCAGGGGCGGAGGAGCGATTTTGCTCCTAATGCCGCGTACATACCGTCGAAATTCCGACCGTGTGTACGCGGCATAACTTTTTTGCGGGAGGATGCCCCCATGCTTCGGCATATATATATTTTAGGCACAGGTTGCGTTAAAACATTTTTTTATTTTTTACTAGGTTTTGTTTTGGTATTTGCTTTGCAGGTATGGCATGGTAAGGTCTTACTGTTGTACTGTAATGTTACTTTGTTTTAATGTTAACCACCATTTGCTTAGCAGGTACGCCATTCAGTTGCAGCGCGGATCTATTTATCTTGACAGCAACAGCGTTTGCTCCCACGATACATAAAGCCGTGACTCCAACGCTGTAGGAGGTGATTTCACCACCACAGTTAAAAAAAGAGCATATATGCCGAAGCATGGGGGCAGCAGGGGCGGAGGAGCGACTTTGCTCCTAATGCCGCGTATATACGGTCGAAATTCCAACGGAGGCTTATCCGTGGAAAAGTCCGACCGTGTGTACGCGGCATAACCTTTTATGCCGCGTACATACGGTCGAAATTCCGACGAAGGCTTGACCGTGTGTACGCGGCATAACTTTTTTGCGGGAGGATGCCCCCATGCTTCGGCATATATGCCCATCATTAGAAGTGGGTGGATGAAGGGAGGTATTCTAATGGTGGGCATACCCACCAATCAATCTCTTTTTTTCGTTCAGCCAATAGGCTGTATGAAAAAAAAGATTACAATACATGTCCAACAAGGACCAGCAACGTACTGGTATGTTGCTGGACTTTGAATGTTTATACCAGAATGATGCCTGCGGGTTTAGGTATCATCTTGGTATCATTCTTTTCAGCCAGCAGCCGGCTTTCATGTAAAAGCAATTCTAGCAGATAATTAGCCTCTAGACTGCTTTTACAAGCAGTGGGAGGGAATGTCCCCCCCCCCCGGATATAAAAAGCGCCATTGGGAAATTGGGAAAGCATTTTATCACACCGATCTTGGTGTGGTCAGATGCTTTGAGGGCAGAGGAAAGATCTAGGGTCTAACCCCCCAATTTTTTTCAAAAAAAAGAGTACCTGTCACTACCTATTGCTATCATAGGGGATATTTACATTCCCTGAGATAACGATAAAAATGGTAAAAAAATAAAATATGGAAGGCACAGTTTAAAAATAAAATAAAAAAGCCAAATAAATAATAAAAAAAAAAAAAAAAAAAAAAAAAAAAAAAAAGCACCGCTGTCCCCCCCTGCTATTGCGCAAAGGCGAACGCAAGCGTCGGTCTAGCGTCATATGTAAACAGCAATTGCATCATGCATGTGAGGTATCACCGCGAAGGTCAGATCGAGGGCAGTCATTTTAGCAGTAGACCTCCTCTGTAAATCTAACGTGGTAACCTGTAAAGGCTTTTAAATGCTTTTAAAAATGAATGTAGTTTGTCGCCGCTGCGCGTTTGTGCGCAATTTTAAAGCATGTCGTGTTTGGTATCCATGTACTCGGCCTATGATCATCTTTTTTATTTCATCAAACATTTGGGCAATATAGTGTTTTTTAGTGCATTAAAAATAAAAAAAAGTGTGTTTTTCCCCCAAAAAATGCGTTGGAAAAAAAAAATGCAACACCCACTATTTTAATCTGTAGGGCCTTTGCTTTAAAAAAATATATAATGTTTGGGGGTTCAACATAATTTTCTTGCAAAAAAAAATTTTCTTTCATGTAAACAAAAAGTGTCAGAAAGGGCTTTGTCTTCAAGTGGTTAGAAGAGTGGATGATGTGTGACATAAGCTTCCTAATGTTGTGCATAAAATGCCAGGACAGTTCAAAACCCCCCCAAATGACCCCATTTTGTAAAGTAGACACCTCAAGCTATTTGCTGAGAGGCATGTTGAGCCCATTGAATATTTTTTTTTTTTGTCCCAAGTGATTGAATAATGACCAAAAAAAAAAAAATGTACAAAAAGTTGTCACTAAATTATATATTGCTCAAACATGCCATGGGCATATGTGGAATTACACCCCAAAATACATTCTGTTGCTTCTCCTGAGTACGGGGATACCACATGTGTGGGACTTTTTGGGAGCCTAGTCGCGTACGGGACCCCAAAAACCAAGCACCGCCTTCAGGATTTCTATGGGTGTAAATTTTTGATTTCACTCCTCACTGCCTATCACAGTTTCGGAGGCCATGGAATGCCCAGATGGCACAAAACCCCCCCAAATGACCCCATTTTGGAAAGTAGACACCCCAAGCTATTTGCTGAGAGGTATGTTGAGTATTTTGCAGATCTCGCTTTTTGTCACAAAGTTTTGAAAATGTAAAAAAAGAAAAAAAAAAGAAAAAAAAAATGTCTTTCTTAATTTTCAAAAACAAATGAGAGCTGTAAAATACTCACCATGCCTCTCAGCAAATAGCTTGGGGTGTCTACTTTCCAAAATGGGGTCATTTGTGGGGGTTTTGGGCTATTTTGACATTTTATGGCCTTCAAAACTGTGATAGGTAGTGAGGAGTGAAATCAAAAATTTATGCCCTTAGAAACCTTGAAGGCGGTGCTTGGTTTTTGGGGTCCCGTACGCGGCTAGGCTCCCAAAAAGTCCCACACATGTGGTATCCCCGTACTCAGGAGAAGCAGCAGAATGTATTTTGGGGTGTAATTTCACATATGCCCATGGCATGTGTGAGCAATATATCATTTAGTGACAACTTTGTGCAAAAAAAACAAAGTTTGTCATATTCCCGCAACTTGTGGCAAAATATAAAATATTCCATGGACTGAACATGCCTCTCAGTAAATAGCTTGGGGTGTCTACTTTCCAAAATGGGGTCATTTGGGGGGGTTTTGTGCTATTTTGGCATTTTATGGCCTTCGAAACTGTGATAGGTAGTGAGGAGTGAAATCAAAAATTTGCGCCCTTAGAAATCCTGAAGGCGGTGCTTGGTTTCCGGGGTCCCGTACGTGGCTAGGCTCCTAAAAAGTCCCACACATGTGGTATCCCCGTACTCAGGAGAAGCAGCAGAATGTATTTTGGGGTGCAATTCCACATATAACCATGGCATGTGTGAGCAATATATCATTTAGTGACAACTTTTTGTAATTTTTTTTTTTTTTTTTTTGTCATTCAATCACTTGGGACAAAAAAAAAAAAATATTCAATGGGCTCAACATGCCTCTCAGCAATTTCCTTGGGGTGTCTACTTTCCAAAATGGGGTCATTTGGGGGGGTTTTGTACTGCCCTGCCATTTTAGCACCTCAAGAAATGAGATAGGCAGTCATAAATTTAAAGCTGTGTAAATTTCAGAAAATGTACCCTAGTTTGTAAACGCTATAACTTTTGCGCAAACCAATAAATATACGCTTATTGACATTTTTTTTACTAAAGACATGTGGCTGAATACATTTTGGCCTAAATGTAGGACTAAAATTGAGTTTATTCGATTTTTCTTATAACAAAAAGTAGAAAATATCATTTTTTTTCAAAATTTTCGGTCTTTTTCTGTTTATATCGCAAAAAATAAAAATCGCAGAGGCAATCAAATACCATTAAAAGAAAGCTCTATTTGTGGGAAGAAAAGGACGCAAATTTCATTTGGGTACAACATTGCATGTCCGCACAATTTACAGTTAAAGCAGCGCAGTGCCGAATCCCAAAAACAGGCTTGGTCCTAATGGCCCGAAATGGTCCGGGGCTTAAGTGGTTAATATGCTGCTATCAAATGCCACAGCTCAGATGCTGAACAGATGAGTCTTGAAAAATGCCTGTCCCCAGCGTTTTCATGCCCTGTGAAAAAGTGTACGTCTCTCCGTCAGTGTTCCTGTACCCACACGGCTTGAGGTGATAACATTTTGCCGGTTCGCACCTGCACCGTAGGGCAACGTGCATGCCGGCGGCGCCACTCCGCACCCCGTGACGTCCTTTCACATATGAAGAGGGTTCTCCGCGCTCGCAAGCGGCGAACCGCTTGGGGAGGGGAAAGGAGGGAGTGGGGAGTAAGTCTCACTGCTGGTGGAAACCCCAAATTTACCCCCTCTCGTTAGGTGGCTGACAAACAGGAGGGAGAGGCAGAACTCCTCCACATGTGCTGCTGACAGACTTCTTTAACCAGGCAGGCATGTGATGCTGACACCAGGTATGTTACGTCACACCCTCTAGTGGTAGGAGTAAATACAGGCAAGACCTCAACTATTCGCTAAAATAAACCCCAAAGGATCTTCTTAACTTACCATTCCCACCGCAGGGTACTACTGGAATTTAACAGTGACCCAATCTTCACCCATCACGGGGGGGCCTAGAGTAATGCCAGACCTTCAAGGATGGGATGCCCTTTTAATTTATTTATAGGGTCCACTGCATTGGACCTGTAGAGCACCCCGCCAGAGCAACCTGTTGTATAGCAATGTGACCAAGGTTTTGGATCCCAGGGCCCAGCTCTCCTAAGCATTACAGGCATAACCTCGTTCTTCCGTATCGAGGCTCGGGTACCATCCACTTTTGCCTTTGTTTTTGGCTTTTTGAATGGATCCGATTGTAAAGCTCCTTGGCCCTGGCTAGGGCCCTTCTGGGGAGCATAATGTTAACTGTGACCAACACCTTAGACACTGGCGAAAAAACTGAGGTACTGCCAATGTGGGAGCGGTTATATAGAGCGGAACTTCCGGTCTTGATTAAGCCAGTATAAGTGAGGAAAAGTTGCGCTACTGATATAAAAATTAATAGCAGCCAGCTTCAGCAGTAAGACATTTTGTAGACAAAGGAGCAAAAAACAAATCGATGCAGCGCTGTGGCAAAACAAAATCTGTGATATAAATAGGAGAGCCTTTAAGATATGTATATCCAGGCTCAACCACAAACCTTGTGTATCAAAATAAAACACATACATATACCAATTACATGTGTAATTTACAGCTGTGAAGGAAGTGAGTGTGTATAGTCCATAGGACAATTAAAAAATAATTTAAGACCGAGAATGCCCATATCCAATGGGCTTCTATAGATGCTCAATGTCCCAATTTTCCAAATATAAGAAAATAAGTTAATATTCATGTGGAGATGTTTCAGCAAACACAACACCCAGGAGAGTGATTCCAACACCAGGGAGGGGGAGAAATGGATACTCTTACCCCATGTAGTGGACACACGCGCCAGCGGCGGTGGGTCAGGAAAGCAATGACAGATCCTTTCCAGGCACGTATACAGGTCGGAACTCCTGCGAAGGGGAACTTCCTGTGTCCACGCTGGATCCAATAGAGGTTGAAGGTAATGGCGTTTAGTAGTTCTGATGTATCAAAGCTCCAGATAGCCAGACACCAATACAGACCATAGAAAAAAGCAATAGGCCTCCACATAGTGCAGATCAAACGATTTGATAAAAAAAAGGACTTGTTTATTCCAATAAAAAACAAACATTCAGATGTATAAAAGGGTACAGGCATCATAAAAAATGCTTGTACAAAAGTGATCACAGAGAGATATCAAAATAGGGCGTAGTAGAGCTTGAAGCAGGCTATGTACCCGACATGTTTTGCACTAACGTGCATCAACTGGGGCATACACCTGCTAATAAACTAACACGCCATTAGATAATAAACAATGATTGCTCCCAAACACTCACCGCTGGTGTGTACACACCCACCGGTCAAGGATGGCCAATCTAAACTACGAATCTGGCGCGTTCCAGCCCGTGATTCTCGTCCTATCGTTGTAGCCAATCAGGAATGCGTGACGTCAACTATGCGTCATTGCGCCGCTGTCGCAGCATGTCATCACGCAGTGCGAGTGGTAACTCATGTGTTCCAAGCCTCAAAACCCTCTGAGCGTCATGTGACACACGGCGCAAGAAGGTATGACGGTGCGCCGCTCTGCATGTGTGTGACCGCTACGCACGAGGATGTCAATGACGATCCGAATGTTACGAAAGGCGGGGTTTATCGCCATAGTAACCAGGAGCGAGGACCTACGAACCAGAAGGGACCATGATATACAAAGACCAAAACTGAGCATGCTAATAAATCACATCATGTACATTAAAAAGGATAAATAAAACACCCTTCGTTGCCAAGGAATGCAAAGATTAGGTGATACATAACTGAAAAGATATGGGGAATGTAAAAATAAAACAACATGTCAGCTCAGATGCCTCTAGTGCTTATACTGTATTTAAATAAGCAAAATGCAACACCAAGCATCGGGCAAAGTCTCAGAGGCTGTAGGACTGAAAATGGTCATAAAACTTCATCCAAGGACATCTCATGGGGAATAAAGAGAAATACTAAAATGGACCAGCTAAAAAGGCAACATAAAAAAAATGCCTAATGCCTAGGCTTTATTAATAAATTAATTCATATCACAGTCGATGTTAAGCCCAAAAGGAGAATAACACCGAAGCTGGTATATCCAGAACGTTTCTAACTGAGAAACGCCTCTAATACGAGATTCACCCCTCCAATGGGGGATGAATTGATCGATCACCTGAAATTTCGTTCCTGAAGGGTCTCTATTGTGAACATGTAAGTAATGCCTGGGAACGCTGGGGTTTATACGTCCTTTTTTTAATGCCCGAAATACGTTCACCTACCCTAATCAAGAAATTTCTGCGTCCTACATATTGCTTATTACATGGACATGTAATAAGATACACAATGAAACGTGTGGTGCAGGTGGTAAACTGCTTCATGTGATGCACAGTGGACATGGTGGTAGATGTAAAACTGTCACTTTTTTTCCGCCTAATTGCATTGTGCATGCTTCTTGCACTTCTTACACTTCTTGCAAGGATAATACCCTTTTAATTTTGGAAAGAATGATCGTCTTACAGGAGGGTCCAACACATTTGGAGCAATTCAATTCCTGATGGGCGGAGCGCCTCTGTATACAATGCCTGCCTCTTCAGGGAGTATGGGGCCAAGCAATGGGTCATTCTTGAGTACTTTCCAATGACGATTTAAAATGTTTTTAATCTGCTTATGCTGTACGGAAAATTGTGTGGTAAAGGACCACTTAAATTTGGCATCCAGTACCCGTTTGGGTTGTTAAACAATAAGGGAGCCTCGATCCAATAAGGAAACTGTTTATTTCCTCATCAATAGCGGTCGGGAGGTAACCTTTCTCTACGAATCTGTATTTGAGAATATCCACCTGTACACAAAAATCGGTTAGATCCGTGCAATTTCGCCTAATGCGGAGCAGCTGGCTATATGGTACGGACTTGAGCCAAAAGCTGTAATGACATCTGTCAATAGGGATATACCCACTGCGGTCGGTTGGCTTAAAGGTTTTGGTAACCAACCGCTGATCAACTATCGAAATCTCAAGATCCAGAAAGTGGATGGTCGTGTGACTCATCTCATATGTCAACACAATACCCATATCATTATCGTTTAGGGTGGCCATGAAATCGTGTAAAGATTCCTCGTCACCCTTCCACAGGAGGAGCATGTCATCTATATACCTTGCCCACAAGACCAGCTCAGGACACTGTAAGGCATAGATGACATCCTCCTCCCATAGGGCCATGAAAAGGTTCGCGAGGCTGGGGGCAAACTATTTTGATATCTCTCCGTGATCACTTTTGTACAAGCATTTTTTATGATGCCTATACCCTTTTATACATATGAATGTTTATTGGAATAAACAAGTCCTTTTTCATCAAATCTTTGATCTGCACATGTGGAGGCCTCTCTTGCTTTTTTCTATGGTCTGTATCGGTGTCTGGCTATCTGGAGCTTTGATACATCAGAACTACTTAACGCCATTACCTTCAACCTCTATTGGATCCAGTGTGGACACAGGAAGTTCCCCTTCGTAGGAGTTCTGACCTGTATACGTGCCTGAAAGGATCGGTCATTGCTTTCCTGACCCACCGCCGCTGGCGAGTGTGTCCACTACATGGGGTAAGAGGGTAAGAGTATCCATTTCTCCCCCTCCCTGGTGTTGGAATCACTCTCCTGGGTGTCGTGTTTGCTGAAACATCTCCACATGAATATTAACATCTTATTGTCTTATATTTGGAAAATTAGGACATTGAACATCTATAGAAGCCCATTGGATATGGACATTCTCTTTCTTTAATCATTTTTTCATCGTCCTATGGACTATACACACTCACTTCCTTCACAGCTGTAAATTACACATGTAATTTGTATATGTATGTGTTTTATTTTGATACACAAGGTTTGTGGTTGAGCCTGGATATACATATCTTAAAGGCTCTCCTCCTATTTATATCACAGATTTTGTTTTTCCACAGCGCTGCATCTATTTGTTTTTTGCTCTGTGTTTACAATATGTCTTATTGTTGATGCTGGCTGCTATTAATTTTATATCAGTAGCGCAACTTTTCCTCACTTATATTGCACTTTTTTCAGACTTTATTGTTGCTGACACTGGTTTAGGTTATTTTCACATCAAATTTAAAGATGGATGTGTTTGAATATAGGACTGCTCATTCCTTTAACACGGAAGGAGTTTTTGTCCCTTTGAACACCAACTCCGAGGTAAGTGGCCTCTTCATGAGGCTCAAAAACCTCATGGTAATGGAGATCCACTTGGAATGGGACATAGCTTTCCTAGAGCAATACTCGAAGGAACATATGTTCCTAGAAGAGTACGCTGGGATGTACACCCCCAACAGGGTGATTCTGACAGACATGGTTTCGTTACTTCAATGAAGCTGGTATTAGCTTCCTATGTTTTCTTGTGGATAGAAAAAAACAGATTGTCGTCAGGTATAGATAAGGAGATTAAAGAACTCAGATCTACTCCTTACATACAAATTCACACCCGAGTATATTTCTCTTTCGGCCAATCTCAAGAGCCATCTTGAAAAGGAAGAGAGGGAACAACGCAGTAAGAAACAAAAGAAATATACACGGGATGTTAAAGATTACAAAACCAAATTTTGTTTTCAACAGGCAAAAAAAGGACATCACGTCCCTTCCTGATGCTCCTGCCTCTGGCCAAATGGATACGTCATTACCGCCATTGATGACTAATGCATCCGGACCTACTGTACTTCCTCATCAGATATCTGCATCTAATAGGACTGACCATCCCCGTACTCCCAACACCTATAATGGGCATCGTATATACGACCATAGTCCCAATAGGCCTTCCAGGGACAATCATCCACATTGTGGAAGAGGGAAGAATGGGAGAAGTAGAGGCAGGGCACCACAACATGTGAAAAATGAAGGCCATAGAAATTATGATCATCAAGACAGATCACCCCACGGTTAATACACCAATTAGGGGAGTTACCATCAGGAATCTTACCATTCACAACCCCTATTCGAACATAATAGATTTTCACCTCTTAGAGAAGGTACGTCACAAAACAACTATGACACACATCATCCCTACATGGAAAGAGAAAATGATCAGTACAATAGGTCACCTTATACGTACAATCATACACATACAGGTCCCCACTCGGATTTTTCCAAGGAACTTACAGGTCCCAAACAAAGAATAGAAACAAACGAGGCACCCGAGTGGGAGGACGACCAGGAAAAAAGGAAAAACAAACAAGCAGGATTTGTAAAGTAAAGCGACTTTTTCTGATGCTGAATTACGGACTTTAGACCAAGGATTAAAATATGTCCCTTTAAAAAAATATTTAATAAATTCAACACCTTTGTGGATGTACAAAAATATGTTCGCAAACTTAATGTACAGAGGCAGTTTATTGCCAATCCATCTAAACCTAAGGACATTAAATGTGAGAACTGATAAGTGTCGTTCATACCGGCCTATCCAATCCCTTTTTAACCCTTTCCATACAGGGCTTTTTATACCACTTCCATACCGGGCCTATTCTGGCACTTCTCTCCTACATGTACAAATCATCATTCTTTTGCTAGAAAATTACTCAGAACCCCCAAACATTATATATGTTTTTTTAGCAGACACCCTAGGGAATAAAATGACGGTCGTTGCAACTTTTTATCTTGCACGGTATTTGCGCAATAATTTTTCAAACTTTTTTTGGGGAAGAAAATGGTTTCATGAATTAAAAAATAAAAAACAGTAAAGTTAACCCGATTTTTTTTGTAAAATATGAAAGCTTATGTTACGCCGAGTAAAAAGATACCCAACATGTCACGCTTTAAAATTGCACACACTCATGGAATGGTGCCAAACTTCGGTACTTAAAAATCTCCATAGGCAACGCTTTGAAAATTTTTACAGGTTACCAGGTTAGAGTTACAGAGGAGGTGTAGTGCTAGAATTGTTGCACGCGCTCTAACGCACGCGGCGATACCTCACATATGTGGTTTGAACGGCGTTTACATATGCGGGCGGGACTTACGTGTACAGGGCCGTTTTAAAAAATTGTTTTATTATTGATTTTTTTCAATAAGACCCCACATCTCTCCTCCAGGCTGGAAAGCATGAGATCGTGAAAAACATTTCACTGATCTCATACTTATAGCCGCAATGGCAGCTTTGTTTACATCTGAGGACCCCGGGCGTGACATCATCACATCGCGCCCGGGCCTCCGACGGTCAGAGATGACTGGTGACCATCTGGTCACCAGTCATCTCTATACTCGTCACGTGACCCACCACCGGACGATTCTCTCCGGGTCCCCGATGGCACGGGAGAGCCTGCAGAAGCACCGGATGGCGGCGGGAGGGGGGGGGATGTCCCCTCCCGCCACCTATAGGAACGATCAAGCGGCGGAACCGCCGCTATGATCATTCTTATGGTGCGCCGAATCGCCGGCTGAAGACAAGGATATCTGAATGATGCCTTTAGCTGCAGGCATCATTCAGATATCCCCCCTCAAACCCAGGACTCATATGACGCCCACCCGGAGGGAGAGAGGGTTCCTGCCGGCGTCATTTTACAATGACGCAGTATGAAAGTGGTTAAACCCTCCCAATGCCACTGTCAGGGTCACCTGTGGCCAGGTGACAGATGCACACCGTAGGGGGACAGGAGTGCACCGCGAGGTAGTGAACCCTATGGCTGGCTTCTGCGGGTAGGAAACTGGGTGGTTGTGGAAAGCGGGACCAGAGGAGCACAACCGAGATCCTAAACGGAAGCTAGAGCCAAGATTCCCCAGGGCGCGGAGTCTAAGACCCAGCTGGTCTTCTCCAGGGCCTCTAGTGGTGAGGATGTTGTGCTGCAGGCTGGGACCAGGTCGCGGCCCCTGGAGTATCCTAGCTCACGCCCCGTAGGATAAGGGGAAAAGAGGGGAAGCAGCAGCACAAGATAAGGGAGAACCGAATAACAAGCCGAAGGTCAGGGGCCACAAGCAGACAAGGATAACGAAGAACGAGCCGAAGGTCAAGGGTCACGAGCAGACAGGGATAGTCGGGGACAAGCCAATAACGTAACAGAGAGACAGACGTAGCACACGGCAGGCAGGAACCCAAACACACAATGCCTAACAAACACGTTGATCAGCCAAGCAGGCTTGCAGTGCACAGGTTAATATAGTGTTCTGTGATAGGGCCTGGGGTGGAGTCTGGCTGGGAGGAGATTATAAAGGAAGCCAGGTGAAAGGGCTCAGGCCTCTAAGATGAACACATGGGAAGGAAGGTAAGCTGACAGACAAACACTACTGCATATCCATGACAGCCACTGCCCCATCAATTAAAATATTTAAAGATTTGGTCCTTAAAGAGTTAGAATCACTACCCAAGACTATACGTGACCAGCCTGATATTAAATTAAGCTTGAAGTCCCTGTGTGAACGCAAGGACATTATTATTCGCCCTGCGGACAAGGGTGGGGGGCTGGTTATCCTCGACAAGATCGATTATTATATGGAAATGTGTAGAATTCTAGGAGGACACCAACACGTATATTACCACTACCTAGAGACCCTACCAAGGATCTCAAGAAAGCCTTGGTAGATTTGGTGGATAAAGGGGTTCCAATTAGGCATTCTTGATAAGAAGGAAAAAAATTTGGTGCCTGTGGCACCGCGCATTCCCGTCATGTATTACCTTACAAAGGTTCACAAAAGTGCGACAACCCCCTGGTAGGCTTATAGTTAGTGGGATCGACTCAGTAACGTCCCGTATAGGCCGTTACATAGATTTTCACCTTCAACCGCTGGTTTGATCCACCCCATCCTTCTTGAAGGATACGGTGCTATTATATGCCTGCTAGAGGGTGTGGACAGTTGTGAAGATTGTATACTAGTCACGGCCGATATTGCGGCATTATACACCTGTATACCACATAGATTGAGTTTACATGCCGTCAAGCATTTTATGTCTAATAGTGGTCTGATTCCCCAACGTTCAACACTATATCATGGAATTGCTTCTGTTTGCACCACAATCTAACTATTTTTGGTATCACAATCAATTTTTCTTACAAAGGACGGGAGTCGCGATGGGGGATACGTTTTCCCCCAGCCTTGCAAACCTTTTCAAGGCCCTATGGGAGGAGGATGTCGTCTATGCCTTACAGCATCCTGAGCTGGTCTTGTGGGCAAGGTATATAGACGACATCCTCCTCCTGTGGAAGGGTGACGATGAATCTTACACAATTTCATGGCCACCCTAAACGATAATATGGGTATTGTGTTGACATATGAGATGAGTCACACGACCATTCACTTTCTGGATCTTGAGATTGATAGTTCATCAGCGGTTGGTTACCAAAACCTTTTTTAAGCCAACCGACCGCAATGGGTATATCCCCATTGACAGCTGTCATTACAGCTTTTGGTTCAAGTCCATACCATATACCTAGCTACTCCGCATTAGGCGAAATTACACAAATCTAACAGATTTTTGTGTACAGGCGGATATTCTCAAATCCAGATTCGTGGAGAAAGGTTACCTCCCAACCACTATTAATGAGGAAATAAACAGAGTTTCCTTATTGGATCGAGGCTCCCTTATTGTTTAACAACCCAAAACGGGTACCAGATGCCAAATTTAAGGGGTCCTTTACCACACATTTTTCCGTACAGCATAAGCAGATCAAAAACATTTTAAATCGTCATTGGAAAGTACTCAAGAATGACCCATTGCTTGGCCCCGTACTCCCTGAGAAGGCAGGCATTGTATACAGAGGAGCTCCGCCCATCAGGAATTGAATTGCTCCAAATGTGGCGGACCCTCCTGTAAGACAATCATTCTTTCCAAAATTAAAAGGGTATTATCCTTGCAAGAAGTGTAATGTGTGCATGCATAATGCAATTGGGCGGAAAAAAAGTGAGTTTTACATCTACCACCACGTCCACTGTATATCACATGAAGCAGTTTACCACCTGCACCACACATTTCATTGTGTATCTTATTTCATGTCCATGCAATAAGCCATATGTAGGACACACAATCAGAAATTTCTTGATTAGGGTAGGTGAACATATTGCGGGCATTAAAAAAAGGACTTAAACCACAGCGTTCCCAGGCATTACCTACATGTTCACAATAAAGACCCTTCAGGAACAAAATTTCAGGTGATCGATCAATTCATCCCCCATTGGAGGGGTGAATCTCGTATTAGAGGCGTTTCTCAGTTAGAAACCTTCTGGATATACCAGCTTTGGTGTTATTCCCCTATTTGGGCTTAACATCGACTGGGATATGAATTAATTTATTAATAAAGCCTAGGCATTTTTTATGTCGCCTTTTTAGCTGGTCCATTTTAGTATTATTTCTCTTTATTCCCCATGAGATGTCCTTGGATGAAGTTTGACCATTTTCAGTCTTACAGCCTCTGAGACTTTGGCCTCGTACACACGGCCGAGATTCTCGTAGAAAAAAACATGTCGTTTTTTTCGACGAGATTCTTGGACAAGAAAATTGTCCCGGCCGAGTGTACACACGCTCGATTCAAAGAACCCGCGGTTCTTTGAATGGAGCCTACGCGCTGACGTCATCGACTACGACGAGCATGCGTTCGTCACATTCGATGCCGTCGCCGCCATCTTGGTATACCCTATCTATGCCTAGGAAGCTACCGCGCATGCGTCAAAGTCATTTCGAGCATGCGCGGGCTTCCCGGCGAAAAGGTAAGTGTACACACACACACACACACACACACACACACACGCACACACACAATTTTCTCGTCGAGAAACAGGCTGACGAGAATCTCGACGAGAAAATAGAGAGCAGGTTCTCTATTTTCTCGTCGAGATTCTTGTCGCTTTTCTTGACGAGAAACCATACACACGAACGAATTTCTCGGCAAAAAATCTCTGCCAGCAAGTTTCTTGCTGGTTTTTGCCGAGAAACTCGTTCGTGTGTACGAGGCTTTTGCCCGATGCTTGGTGTTGCATTGTGCTTATTTGATTACAGTACAAGCACTAGAGGCGTCTGAGCTGACATGTTTTATTTTTACGATCAGGGATTTTTACATTCCCTGTATCTTTTCATTTATGTGTCGCCTAATCTTTGCATTCCTTGGCAACGAAGGGTGTTTTATTTATCCTTTTTAATGTACATGATGTGATATATTAACATGCTGAGTTTTGGTCTTTGTATATCATGGTCCCTTCTGGTTCGTAGGTCCTCGCTCCTGGTTACTATGGCGATAAACCCCGCCTTTCGTAACATTAGGATCGTCATTTGACATCCTCGTGCGTAGCTGTCACACATATGCAGAGCGGCGCACCGTCATACCTTCTTGCGCCGGGTCACATGACACTCAGAGGGTTTTGAGGCTTGGAATGCATGAGTTACCACTCACGCTGCGCGATGACCTACTGCGACGGCGGCGCAATGATGCATAGTCGACGTCACCCTTTCCTGATTGGCTACAATAGGACGAGAATCACGGGCTGGAACGCTGTAGATTCGTAGTTTAGATTGGCCATCCTTGACCGGTGGGTGTGTACACACCAGCGGTGAGTGTTTGGGAGCAATCATTGTTTATTATATAATAGCGTGGTAGTTTATTAGCAGGTGTATGCCCCAGCTGATGCACATTAGTGCGAAACATGTCAGGTACATAGCCTGCTTCAAGCTCTACTACGCCCTATTTTCATATCTTTGATCACGTTTGTACAAGCATTTTTTATTATGCCTGTACCCTTTTATACATATGAATGTTTATTGGAATAAACAAGTCCTTTTTTCATCAAATCGTTTGATCTGCACTATGTGGAGGCCTCTTGCTTTTTTTTCTATGGTTTGTATTGGTGTCTGGCTATCTGGAGCTTTGATACATCAGAAATACTAAACGTCATTACCTTCAACCTCTATTGGATCCAGCACGGACACAGGAAGTTCCCCTTCGCAAGAGTTCCGACCTGTATACGTGCCTGAAAGGATCCGTCATTGCTTTCCTGACCCACTGCCGCTGGCGAGTGTGTCCACTACATGGGGTAAGCATATCTATTTCTCCCCCTCCCTGGTGTTGGAATTACTCTCCTGGTACACATGAATATTAACATCTTATTGTCTTATATTTGGAAAATTGGAACATTGAACATCTATAGAAGCCCATTTGATTAAGCCAGTGTCCATCCCCTGAAGGTGGCCCATAACCCATGTAGTAATTACTGGTGCTCCGAGTCCCGTGATGTACTGTAAAGAAATACAACTGAGCAAGCTAGCAATCTTAAAAACCTACAATGGCATAAGCAAGGAGCTTTCCTTTTTTCCCCCCAAGATCCGTGCTTCTGGAGCTTTATCCAACTTGTAGGCAGAGAAGGCTGCTGGAAGTAGCCATGTAGTCCAGCTAGGCTACCTTTTGGCTGCATTATTGCACCTTCTCTCCACTCAGGATCAATCCCTGCAGGAAGTTATCCTTCCCTATTCTGCTTACCCTCTCACCTGCTGTCCTGGACAGGTGACTTGGGAAAATCAGAATTAGACTTGCCAGTAAACGTTTCCAGGACAGCCTTTGCCTACAGGGTTTCCTGCATCCAGGGGGAGGAGTAATGCTCATATGCCGTCCTAGACAACTCCTGAAAACAGAAGTATCGGTAAGTGATTTTTCTCACTTCTTTGATGGCACAGGAACACTATAGCAGGGACTGCAGCTCTCACCCTTGCTATTATGTTGTAATATTTATAGAGCCAGTACCAAGTCCCTAGAACTTTCCACTCAGGACAAAAGAACTGGGAAAAAAATACATGAAGTCCAAGGGCACAGAGATAATATGCACTACATTACACTTCTGAACCTGAATTCCCACATGCACTCTTGACAAATCTTGCTTAAAACCCTCCCAGAAAAATGTCAGTTATACTGCAAAGAAGAGAGGGAGCAACTTTATACAACAGCCATGGTTATGGAATTAAATGTGCAAAAAGCCACATATATGCATCATTGTAACCAGTATATAATATACAGTGCCAGTACAGTTACACATTTTGTCATGTTACAACCAAGAACGTAAATGTATTCTACTGGGATTTTATGTGATAGACAAATACAAAGTGGCACATAATTGTGAAGTGGAAGGAAAATAAATGTTTTTTACAAATAAATGTGAAAAGTGTGGCGTGCATTTGTATTTTCCCCCTGAGTCAATACTTTATAAAACCTCCTTTTGCTGTAATGACAGCTGCAAGTCTTTTTGAGTATGTCTCTACCAGCTTTGCACATCTACTGTAGAGAGTGACATTTTTGTCCATTTTTCTTTAACTGTGAAAAGCAATTTTCACGTCTTGCCACAGATTCCTAATAAATTTAGGTTTGGACTTTGACTGGGCCAGTATAACACATGAATATGCTTTGATTTAAACCATTCCATTGTAGCTCGGGCTGTATGTTTAGGGTCTGTCCTGCTGGAAGGTGAACCTCCACCACAGTTTTAAGTCTTTTGCAGACTAAACAGGTTTTTTCTAATTAACACTACTGAAAAATTATATGAAAAAAAATAATGCACCGTCGTCCTATCAACTTAAACAAAAAAGAGCAGAGGTTTTGAGGCAACTTTGGACTTTCATGGCACGATAAAGACTCACAGAAGCGATGTGTACAAAAATATAAAATTTATTAAGAGAAAACACAGAATTAAAAGTAGTCCTTTAGAGCGAGGATACAAAATACATAATTTTATATCTCTGAAAATAGGAACCGTAAACACAGACGTGAAACCATCCGTGTAGGGGGGGGGGGGGGGGAGATCAGATGTTCGTCCCGTGACAGTTCTACATGTTTCGCGGTATGACCGCTTCTTAACCACTTCAGCCCCGGACCATTTGGCTGGCCAAAGACCAGGCCACTTTTTGCGATTCGGCACTGCGTCGCTTTAACTGACAATTGCACGGTCGTGCCACGTGGCTCCCAAACAAAATGGACGTCCTTTTTTCCCCACAAATAGAGCTTTCTTTTGGTGGTATTACCTCTGCCGCTTTTATTTTTTGCGCGATAAACAAAAATAGAGCGACAATTTTGAAAAAAATGCAATATTTTTTTCTTTTTGCTATAATTTCCCCCAAAAATATATAAAAAAAAACGTTTTTTTCCTCAGTTTGGGCCGATATGTATTCTACATATTTTTGGTAGAAAAATAAATAAAAAATAAGCGTTTATTGATTGGTTTGCACAAAAGTTATAGCGTCTACAAAATAGGAGATAGTTTTATGGCATTTATATTAATATTTTTTTTTTTTTTTACTAGTAATGGCGGTGATCAGCGATTTTTATCGTGACTGCGACATTATGGTGGACACATCGGACACTTTTGACACCATTTTGGGACCAGTCATTTTTACAGCAATCAGTACTATAAAAATGCACTCATTACTGTAAAAATTACACTGGCAGTGAATGGGGTTAACCTGTAGGGGGCGCTGAAGGGGTTAAGTGTGACCTAGGGAGTGATTCTAACTGTTGGGGGCGTGGCTTGCCATGACACATCAGGGTCGCAAGCTGGCCAGCAGCGGCGCGACCACACGGCCGGAAAATTAAAAGGGGAGATATATATATTATATATATATATATATATAAATATTTATATATATAAAAAAAATATATTAAGTCCTGGAACTAAAATGGTCCAAATGATATAAAGGCGCTAAAATTCGATAAAGGTCCAACTACATATAAAACATTTGAGTGATGACATGTCAACAGTAAGTCCTAAATCGCTGAGTGCTTCTAGGAATTGGATCAGTAGTGCACCCTACACGTGCTCCCAATCTTCACCACACGTGAAGCACTCTCCCCCGCTGGGGTACAAACTCACCAAAAAGATGAAAATTGTGGGCCTTAAATAGTAATGATGAGCTCTCTCACTTGAACATCCGTCATCAACAGCTGGAGGCAGCATGGGTTAAATTCTGTATAGATTCATATAAAGACACAAAAAGCACTAAAATTCAATTGCACATGCAATTCTGTTTTAACGAATAAAATTAACCCCTATGCAGCAATCCCCGCTTCAAATGCACATACAATGAATCAGTGTTAATGCACATATAGTAATAAATGTATTCACTGCTATCCTCAGGTCCAAAGGAGCACCTGTGTTGCTATGTGCAGCGCTGGAGAGTTCCTTCCTTGTTTGGGCCGGCTAGCGGTGAAGCGCATTCGTCACTTCCCGGTCACAGTAACGTCGTTGTAGCCACACCCTGACCGGTTTCGCCACAAATCTACTTCAACTGAGGGCGTGGCTACACGGCGCAAGCAGGCAAATTATAACCTCCCTCCCCTCCGTCTATTGGATACATCCGCGTTGTCATTCCGCTCTGATTGGTGCAGCTCAGAGCGGATGACAGGCATGCCGGAAATCACATCTGGACTAGGGGGAAGTAAACATCCGGCCTGTAATGTAAAATACTGCACAATAATAACCCCTAGATGGCACAGAAAAGGCCGAAATCTTAGCCAAAATCATGTCCAACTCTGATTTTTTCAATATCAAGGAGCTAAACTGCTGATGACATATACGATAGGTCATGTATTTTAAGTTCTGAATCGTGGCAGCAAACATTGCACTAAGTGTCATACTCACAGGTCAGTACAATGTTATTGCGGCCAACACCAAATAAACACATACTAATGGCTAAAGCAATACAGATGATAAAGAATGTGAATCCACATTAAAACAATATTACTCCAAACTTATATTACACAGCAGGTAATTTAAATTAACCATTACCTCTATATGACTTGTAGAGGTTTAAAAAAGAAGGAGATATTCAAAAAGGGAATATTTCTAGAACAGAAATATATATAAAACGATATATGTATAAAACTGGAAGCAAAAAAGCTATATCACCAAAGGTATAGGTCAATCAATAATATTAAAAACTGTTAATTAAATTAAAATCAATAATCGCTGATAAAACAATTAATGTCAAGGACAACATTTAACCCCTTAGGAGAAAAAGTGTCGACAGAGTATATCCACTGAGTCTCGAGTTTGGATAACCCTCTAACGAGGTTGAAACCTCTCCATGATGGTTTAAGGTGGTCCACCCCCCAAAACTTGAGTCCAGCAGGATTCTGATCGTGGAATAATTTAAAATGCAATGAGACATTATGGTCCTTAAAACCGATTTTTATGTTCGCCACATGTTCTGCAATCATTACTTTGAGTACCCTTTTAGTGCGACCTATATATTTTAATTTACAAGGGCATTGCAAAATGTAAACCACATATGAAGTGTAGCATGTTAAAGTTTATGGGGAACTCGACATTGTTGGATGTGGATATGAAACTTTCCAACGCTATTAGAGGTCTGTTTACTTCCCTACATGGGCGACACTTCCTACAAGCATAAAATCAGTCCTCATCTCAGAACGATGGTGGTCTGCTTCGTGGATCCAGGATTTTCTTCACCACTCTATCCCCATAATTTGGGGCCTTCCTGTAGATGAAGCTGTGTTTAACTGGAATGGCGGTTTTAAGTATTCTATCTAGAAGAAGGCCGTGTCAATGAGAAATTAATATCCTTTCTACTTCTTTGAATTGGGAGTGGTACCCAGAAATAAAACGCCATTCGTGACTGATCTTATTACGGGAGGGGATAGCACCATCCAAATATTCAATTCTTGGTACTACGGATAACTCGATAATTTTGTCGAGTTGATTCTCACGGTAACCTCTCAAATTTATTTTTCAAGATACAGGCCTGGGATATATAAATCAACATCAGTGGAGCAGTTACGTCTTACCCTTATTATTTGTCCTTTGGGTATGTTCAACCACATTGGGTGGTGCCCGCTTTGTGTTGGAAGATAGCTGTTAGCATCAGTCGGTTTAAAGTAAACCTTTGTTCCTAATTTAATCGCCACTTCTGTATATGTTGAGGTCCAAAAAGTGAATACTTTCTTGGTTGTATTCAAATGTGAGTTGAGAGTTGAGTTGAGAGGTATCTTAATATAGCGCGGTCTTACCCCAAAGGGTCCCGACGCGCATAGCAGAGTTTCTGGGAAAGAGAAGACCCAGAAACCAAAAGCAGCACAGAGTGGCAGAAAGGGTGGGAGAGAGGCTACGCAGGGAAGGCTTGCATGAAAAGTTAAGTCTTCAGTAACCCGCGGAAGACCGGAATAGTAGGGGCCCCCTGGAGCTCGACAGGGAGGCTATTCCACAAAACGGCACCCTGGTGGGAGAAGGCCCGACCACCACGCCAGATCTTCTTGGGCACCGAGATGTGGAGGAGATCTCTGCCGGTAGATCTGAGTGATCTAACAAATGCTTGTTTATGAAAACGAGAGCAGAGATAGCTTGGGGCCAGGCCTCTCATTATCTTAAACATAATACATCCGGCCTTAAATAAGGTGCGATAGTGGACCGGCAGCCAGTGCAAGGCGCAGAGGACAGGGGTGATATGATCCCTCAGCGGGACATCCATGAGTAACCTAGCCGCAGCATTTTGAATAAGTTGAAGCTTCTGCACCAACATCTTTGGCAATTCCAGATAAAGAGAGAGTTGCAGTAGTCTAGGCAGCTACCTATCGTGGCGCAGATGACAGTTTTTCTGTCCGAGATATCCAAATATTGAAACGATATTGTGTGTATTGGTGTTTAGTTCCGCCAAGAAGTTTTCTTTTTTTTTATTTTTTTTTTTACGTTGAACATAGGTTTTGTTGATCAAAAGGTGCATACATGTTAAGCATACTTTGCATAGAAACTTGGTAACTGAAACAGTAAAGTCATACATTAGGTAGGCAAGGGATCAGGTACATTGTCATTGCCATATGGGCACACTTTATAAGTATACATTGAACACCCGGAGACTACCCAAAACATGTGTCTGAGTGTACATTCCTGACTGGTATAGTTTTGTTATGCACAGGTATCGGACTCTTGAAGCCAGCGATCCCATATCTTATTGTACTTGTTAGGGCAACCTCTGTTGATATATATGCATTTCTTATATGGCAGGGTATTATTCACTTCTATTTTCCATTCTACTAGTTTGGGAGGTGTTTGTCTCATCCATTTTTTAGCAATAATTTTCCTAGCCGAGAACAGCGTCTCATGGAGAAATATTTTTGTGCATTTATCCATTGTATCCGGGAACATCCCGAGAAGGCATTGCTTGGGGTCTAATGCTAAGGGTGAGCCCATGTTGTCATGTAGAAATGTCACAATTTGTTTCCACAGCCCCTGTATCCTAGGGCATGCCCAGATTAGGTGAAAAAAGGTACCTGTCTCCTGCCCACACATCAAACATATTGTAGACTGGGTACGTTTGTATCTTGCCACTCTGAGGGGTGTGAGATACGCCCTATGTAGAATATAAAGTTGTGAAAGTCGATCGGATAGCTTGAGGGACACTGCTTTACAGGACCCCAGTGCCTCGTCCCACTCCTCATCCTCTATTGGCCCCACCTCCCTCTCCCATCTAGGTTTCAGACCATACGCTATTGTAGTAGAAATGGGGATGGAAAGCATATTGTAAAATTCCAAGATCAGCTTGCAGGGATCTGTGCTTTTGATTACTGCCATAATTACCATTGGGCGTGGGATGAGGGGCAGAGTCAGGAAATTGCGATTGTCGCGTGACGGAGTTGCAAAAATCTAAAAAATATTTGGTTTTGAAGAAGTGCAAATTCTTCTCTGAGGGAATCAAAGGTTTTCAATCGACCGTTTTCTAGGAGGTGGTGGAGATAAAATACCCCCCGTGTGGACCATTGACTTGCATCCTGTATTTTAGTGAACGGAGGGAGATTCATATTATGCCATATCAGTGTGTAGTCGTTGTATTGTGGGATACTAAGTCTGCAAGAGGCCAAGTCCCATATTTTCCTGTAGTGATATAACATGGTGTGCCTATTTGTACCCGGTTCCGCTCCCCCCGAGCCCGATGCTATTGCATATATCGAGTCTTTGGTGTGCTGTGCCCATTTTGGACATAAGGTGGTGAGGAATCTCTCTCTGTCTGTCTTATCTAAGTGAAACAGCTGTGACAGTTGTGATGCAATGTAATATAAATTGAAGTCAGGGAGAGCCGCGCCGCCAAGATCAGTCGGGTTCTTGAGAGTTTGCCATGCTAATTTGTGTCTATTGGCTCCCCACACAAAGGGTTTGAGAAGGGCCTCCATAGATTTGAAATGTTTCTAGGGTAGATAAACTGGGGTATGCCACAAAACATACAGTATCTTAGGGAGTAGGACCATTTTAATTAAATTTATGCGGCCCCAGATTCCAAGTGGAAGTCGGGACCAGATCCTCACTTTGGTTTTAATGAGGGAGATAAGGGGGTTCTATATTGAGGGGAATGTAGTCTGCTGGGGACCTAGATATATGAACCCCTAGGTATTTAATGACATTGACTCTACACAGTAATAAACTGGTATGGGATTCCGGGGGTGGGAAGCTGTCTATGGGAAGAATTTGGGACTTGTCCCAATTGATTTACAATAGTGAAAATATTCCAAAGTGTTCGATCGTGCGGAGTGCAGAGATGGGCCTGAATCTGCTAAATATATGCCAATACGTTTTCTAATGAGAGTGTTGATCCTGCCCAAATGAAGAAAAGATCATCAATATATCTCCGATAGAGAATCAATTCATCTCTCCTTGTACAAAAGATGGTCGTCTTCCCACTCGGCCATGAAAAGATTCACTATACTTAGAGCGAATTTAGCTCCCATTGCCACACCCTTTTTTCTGGGAGTAGAAAGAACCATCGTACCAAAAATAGTTGTGTCCCAAACAAAAATCTAGGGAATTGCGAAGAAAAAGAAGTTTGAGCATGTGTAATATCCTCCCCCTCTGTGCCCAGTTAAGGGCCAAAAGGGCATCATCGTGTTGAATTATCGTGTATAGTGACGCCGCGTCCGCAGTCACTAGAAAAACTTCTTCCTTCCCCGTTAAATCTACACCTTGTAGCAATACAAGGAGGTCTTTTGTATCCTTTAGGTATGCTTGTGTTTGTGAGACACTCTTCTGGAGATGGTGATCTAGGTATTGGCCCATACGGGATGCAACTGCGCCAATACCATTCACTATAGGCCTAGCTGGAGGGAGGTTGAGGTCTTTATGAATTTTGGGCAGGGTGTAAATAGTGTGTATCCTGCTGCTGCTTGGCACTAGGTATTTACTTTCATAGTGAGAGCTCTTGTTCAATATCCCATTTCGACTAAAATCCAACTTATGGTATGTCCCTTTGTCCATTAGCATATTCAACAACTGGTCATGGTAAAATTATTTTGTTAGAATCACTACTCCACCTCCTTTGTCTGCCGGCCTCACCACAATGTCCTTTTTTCCAGTAGTTCTACAGGTCCTTCTCAAAAAATTAGCCTATTGTGATAAAGTTCATTATTTTCTGTAATGTACTGATAAACATTAGACTTTCATATATTTTAGATTCATTACACACAACTGAAGTAGTTCAAGCCTTTTCTTGTTTTAATATTGATGATTTTGGCATACAGCTCATGACAACCCAAAATTCCTATCTCAAAAAATTAGCATATCATGAAAAGGTTCTCTAAACGAGCTATTAACCTAATCATCTGAATCAACTAATTAACTCTAAACACCTGCAAAAGATTCCTGAGGCTTTTAAAAACTCCCAGCCTGGTTCATTACTCAAAACCGCAATCATGGGTAAGACTGCCGACCTGACTGCTGTCCAGAAGGCCATCATTGACACCCTCAAGCAAGAGGGTAAGACACAGAAAGAAATTTCTGAACGAATAGGCTGTTCCCAGAGTGCTGTATCAAGGCACCTCAGTGGGAAGTCTGTGGGAAGGAAAAAGTGTGGCAGAAAACGCTGCACAACGAGAAGAGGTGACCGGACCCTGAAGAAGATTGTGGAGAAGGACCGATTCCAGACCTTGGAGGACCTGCGGAAGCAGTGGACTGAGTCTGGAGTAGAAACATCCAGAGCCACCGTGAACAGGCGTGTACAGGAAATGGGCTACAGGTGCCGCATTCCCCAGGTCAAGCCACTTTTGAACCAGAAACAGCGGCAGAAGCGCCTGATCTGGGCTACAGAGAAGCAGCACTGGACTGTTGCTCAGTGGTCCAAATTATTTTTTCGGATGAAAGCAAATTTTGCATGTCATTCGGAAATCAAGGTGCCAGAGTCTGGAGGAAGACTGGGGAGAAGGAAATGCCAAAATGCCTGAAGTCCAGTGTCAAGTACCCACAGTCAGTGATGGTCTGGGGTGCCATGTCAGCTGCTGGTGTTGGTCCACTGTGTTTTATCAAGGGCAGGGTCAATGCAGCTAGCTATCAGGAGATTTTGGAGCACTTCATGCTTCCATCTGCTGAAAAGCTTTATGGAGATGAAGATTTCATTTTTCAGCACGACCTGGCACCTGCTCACAGTGCCAAAACCACTGGTAAATGGTTTACTGACCATGGTATTACTGTGCTCAATTGGCCTGCCAACTCTCCTGACCTGAAACCCATAGAGAATCTGTGGGATATTGGGAAGAGAAAGTTGAGAGACGCAAGACCCAACACTCTGGATGAGCTTAAGGCCGCTATCGAAGCATCCTGGGCCTCCATAACACCTCAGCAGTGCCACAGGCTGGTTGCCTCCATGCCACGCCGCATTGAAGCAGTCATTTCTGCAAAAGGATTCCCGACCAAGTATTGAGTGCATAACTGAACATAATTATTTGAAGGTTGACTTTTTTTGTATTAAAAATACTTTTCTTTTATTGGTCGGATGAAATATGCTAATTTTTTGAGATAGGAATTTTGGGTTGTCATGAGCTGTATGCCAAAATCATCAATATTAAAACAAGAAAAGGCTTGAACTACTTCAGTTGTGTGTAATGAATCTAAAATATATGAAAGTCTAATGTTTATCAGTACATTACAGAAAATAATGAACTTTATCACAATATGCTAATTTTTTGAGAAGGACCTGTATACCTTCTTTTATATGTCGTGGATTGACATTTTTCTTTGGTACAATATGCTCCAAATCACGCAACACCAGTCCCTTGAAAACATTGAAGGGCTGGTTTGTTCCTATTAAAGGATTAAATAAAGATCTGTTGCGAAGGCCACTATCCGTGGGCACAGAAGATGCACTTGTGACTAAATTTGAGTTTTTATTCAGAAAGTATTTTTTTCATATTTAATTTTCTCATATTTATGCACGTCGATAACATTACATTTATTTATCGGACGATGTAACCCACATTTCAGTCCCAAATGTAAAATGTTAGTTTAAATCGGTTAAAATCACATTGCTTAAATTAAAAATCCCACCTATTCGTACTCCTTCCTTTTTTTGGACCCTTCGTCTAGCCCTACAGCCTTTAGTTTTTCTCTCCTTACACCTGGCTGTTGTGTTCTCTCCCATTACCAATGTGGTGGATACCTTCATTGCGGGTCTCTCTGGGTGGGTCCTTGTTGTGGTCCTCTGAATTGAGGCGCTTGTTGCGGGTACAACGAAGGTCTCCCTCAGAGTGTTCGGACCTCTGCCCCTCTTCTGCCAACCCCTGCCTCTTCCTAAAAAAGGACGCAGTGATTGGTATGATGGTCTATTTTCATCTCCCCACAATGGTTCATATCTATTATGGACCGGTAGTTGGCAATAGTCTTCAGAGGGTGGGGGTCAGTAATAGGGGTTCGAGGGTCCCAATTTCCTTGATTTGCCCCTTCCATGATTCGTATCACCTCTAATGGGTGTGGAATGGTCAATAGGGGCATGTTGTGGACCAGGGTCTCTCCTGTCAGCTAATAGTAATAGTTGATTAGTTGGTGGTTGAGATCTTCCTGTATTTATTTCTTGTCGTGTGTCCATAAAAGGTCCCCTCATTGTCGCTCACTTCAGTGGGATTCAATTGCTGCTACAGGTAGATAGAATTGTACCGAAAGTCACCTAAATCTCTGTGGAATTTTTTATTTTTTTTTGTGTTTCTTTATCCACCTTTTCTAGTTTCTTTTTAATACGGCTATTAAACTCAATCAGTTGTTGAGTATCCTTAAAAAAGGATCAAGCTGTTTTTGCAGCTCATAAATCCTTGCTTCCAATTTTAAAATGTTTCTCCTTTACCTTTTTAAAATAAGATCCTGTAACTTAAAACAGACTCCATTAAAAAAAAACTGCAACCACTCGGTCATCAAGACCATCTTGGGGTACTACTTCCCATCTTAAGCTTCTAATAATGATACGCTCCTTCAAATAATGTTCTAGGGTACATAAGTCCCACCAAGTTCTTACTTGTTTCTCTAGACAGTTACCTAGGGTGGTCATTGCTCCATTTAAATTAACTTGTGCAGCAGTGTGTTCATTAACAGTTAAAATACTATTTAAATCTATGTTCCTATTGCTCAGAAATAGTAGTGCATCCATGGCAGCCAAGGAAAAAGTATAAATGAAATGCATCAAGAAGGTGCATAAACAAGGCCTATAATGCACTTCCTGGCACCACAATGTTAAAATACAATTTCTGAGCCTCCCCCTTAATAACCAAACGGCTAAAAGGGGATGAGCGAGTAAGAAAATGAAACAGAATAAATGAAATTAAATAAAAAACTAATATCACAGTACATAAACGTGATAAAAGCCAATCAGCAGCTGTTTAAAAGCCTAAAACGAGTAATCTCATAAAAGTACACAGATATAAAAACAAAAATATCAAGTCCTGGAACTAAAATAGTCCAAATGATATAACCGCGCTAAAATTGGATAAATGTCTAACTACATATAAAACATTTGAGTGATGACGTGGCAACAGTAAGTCCTAAATCGGTGAGTGTTTCTAGGAATTGGATCAGTAGTGCACCCTACACCTGCTCCTGTCATCCGCTCTGAGATGCACCAATCAGAGCGGACGGGCGACGCGGATGTATCCAATAGACGGAGGGGAGGGAGGTTATAATCTGCCTGCTTGCGCCGTGTAGCCACGCCCTCAGTTGAAGTCGATTAGTGACGAAACCGGTCAGGGCGTGGCTACAACGGCGTTACTGTGACGAATGCGCTCCACCGCTAGCCGACCCAAACAAGGAAGGAACACTCCAGCGCTGCACGTAGCAACACAGGCGCTCCTTTGGACCCGAGGATAGCGGTGAATACATTCATTACTATATGTGCATTAGCACCGATTCATTGTACGTGCATTTGAAGCGGGGGCTTGCTGCATAGGGGTTAATTTTATTAATTAAAACAAAATTACACTCTTTTCTGTGAAAAAAACAAAAAACAAAATTACACTATTTTAGTGCTTTTTGTGTCTTTGTATGAATCTATACGGAATTTAACCCATGCTGCCTTTTGCTGTTGATGACGGATGTTCAAGTGAGAGCTCAGCATTACTATTATTTAAGGCCCACAATTTATCTTTTTGGTGAGTTTGTACCCCAGCAAGGGAGAGTGCCTCACGTGTGGTGAAGATTGGGAGCAGGTGTAGGGTGCACTACTGATCCAGTTCCTAGACGCACTCACTGATTTAGGACTTACTGTTGCCACATCATCGCTCAAATGTTTTATATGTAGCTGGACATTTATCCAATTTTAGCGCTGTTATATCATTTGGACTATTTTCGTTCCAGGACTTGATATTTTTGTTTTATATCTGTGTACTTTTATGAGATTACTCCTTTTAGGCTTTTAAACAGCTGCTGATTGGCTTTTATCACTTTTATGTACTGTGATATTAGTTTTATTTTATTTAATTTATTCTGTTTAATCATTTTCTTACTCACACATCCCCTTTTGGCCGTTTGGTTATTAACCACTTGACCACTGGGCACTTAAACCCCCTTAATAACCAGACCAATTTTCAGCTTTCGGTGCTCTCACATTTTGAATGACAATTACTCAGTCATACAACACTGTAACCCATATGAATTTTTTGTCCTTTTTTTCACACAAATAGAGCTTTTTTTGGTGGTATTTAATCACTGTTGGGTTTTTTATTTTTTGCGCTATAAGAGAAAAAAGACTGAAAATTTTGTAAAAAAATGATTTTTTTTTCGTTTGTTATAAAATTTTGCAAATGACTATTTTTTCTTCATAAATTTTGGCCAAAATTTATACTGCTACATATCTTTGGTAAAAATAAGTACAAATTGGTGGATATTATTTGGTCTTTGTGAAAGTTATAGAGTCCACAAGCTATGGTGCCAATATCTGAAAATTGATCACACCTGAAGTACTGACGGCCGATCTCATTTCTTGAGACCCTAACATGCCAGAAAAGTACAAATACCCCCCAAATGACCCCTTTTTGGAAAGAAGACATTCCAAGGTATTCAGAAAGAGGCATTGTGAGTTTTTTGAAGTTGTCATTTTTTCCCACAATTCTTTGCAAAATCAAGATTTTTTTTTTTCTCTTTTTTTTTTTTCACAAAATTTTCATATTAGCAGGTTATTTCTCACACACAGCATATGCATTCCACAAATTACACCCCAAAACACATTCTGCTATTACTCCCAAGTATGGCGATACCACATGTGTGAGACTTTTACACAGCGTGGCCACATACAGAGGCCCAACATGCAGGGAGCACCTTCAGGCGTTCTGGAGCACCCAGGCCAATTCTGACATTTCTCTCCTACATGTAAAAATCATCATTTATTTGCTAGAAAATTACATAGAACCCCAAAACATTATATATGTTTTTTTTAGCAAAGACCTTAGAGAATATAATGGTGGTTGTTGCAACTTTTTATCTCGCACGATATTTGCGCAGCAATTTTTTTAACGCGTTTTTTCCGGAAAAAAAAATGTTTTGTGCTTAAAAAAAAACAGTAAAGTTAGCCCAATGTTTTTGCATAATGTGAAAGATGAAGTTACGCCGAGTAAATAGATACCTAACATGTCACCCTTAAAAATTGCACACACTCGTGGAATGGCGCCAAACTTCGCTACTTAAAAAAATCCCCATAGGCGACGCTTTAAATATTTTTACTGGTTACATGATTTTAGTTACAGAGGAGGTCTAGGGCCAAAATGATTGCTCTCGCTCTAACGTTCGCAGAGATACCTCACATGTGTGGTTTGAAAACCGTTTTCATATGTGGGACTTACGTATGCGTTCGCTTCTGGATGCGAGCTCACGGGGACAGGGCCGCTTTAAAAAAATATATATATTTTTTTATTGTTCATTTTACTTTATTTATTTTAGTTTGACATGTTTTTCCGCCCCCAAAAATTTTTTTGATCACTTTTATACCTATTACAAGGAACGTAAACATCCCTTGTAATAGGAATATGGCATGACAGGTCCTCTTTACAGTGAGATATGGGGTCAATAAGACCCCACATCTCACCTCTAGGCTGGGAAGCCTGAAAAAAAAAAAAAAAAAAAAACAATCCTGGCTTTGATCGTAGCGGTGAGTCGGTAGAAGCACCGGAGGGCAGCGGGAGGGGGGGGGGGGGGGGGACATCCCCTCTCGCCTCCCGTAAGAACGATCAAGCAGCGGAACAGCCGCTATGATTGTTCTTATGGTGTAGGGAATCGCCGGCTGAAAAAGCTGATATCTGAATGATGCCTGTAGTTGCACCCATCATTCAGATATCCCCGTACAAAGTCAAGGACGTCATATGATGGCCGGCGGGCGGGAAGTGGGCATTGCGGAGTATTGCCGAGCATTGCAGGGCATTGTGGACTATGGCAGGGTATTGCACGGGGTATTGCACGGGGTATTGCAGAGTATTGTGCAGGGTATTGCAGAGTATTGTGCAGGGTATTGCAGAGTATTGCGCAGGGTATTGCAGAGTATTTTTCAGAGTATTGCGCAGGGTATTGCGCCAGGGTATTGCACCAGGGTATTGCAGAGTATTTTGCAGAGTATTGGCAGGGTATTGCACCAGGGATGGCTGAGCAGGGATGGATGGATGGCTGGATCTGTGACTGCAATTGTCACAGATCCAGCCCACAGAGCTGCTGCTGCCATCCGCTCCCTCCCCTCTCACACTGTACCGATCGGTACAGAGAGGGGAGGGAGGAACCGGCGTCATCAAATGACGCCAGTCTGTTTACAAGTGATTGCTCCGTCATTTGACGGAGCGATCACGTGGTAAACTGCCGCTATCGGCGGCGATTTACCGCGATTCGTGATTCGCCGGGTCCTCTGGACCCGGCGGTCACGGAGTTTCCCATGTGCGCGCCCCAGGGGGCGCGATTCTGGGAGGACGTTATATAACGTCCTCCCAGAGTTAAGCAACCACCTTGTCGACGTTATTTGTCGGCAGGTGGTTGTTAAGTGGTTAAGGGGAGGCTCAGAAATTGTAAACACACACATCATGGTTAGAGAGATTTCTGACAAGGTGTGGAACCAAGATCTGTCTGATTTGGTCCAGACCTTTGGCAGACAGATCTTGGTTCCATACCTTGTCTGAAATCTCTCTAACCACGATCTAGGTATATATATATTTTTTTGCTCTTTTCCATTGTGTCTAGGTGAAATTTATTTATGTTCGACCATTTTAGAGATATCCTAAAAAGAAGAAAATATACTCCTGAAGAAACGGTCATACCGCAAAACATGTAGAGGCGGAACTGTCGCGGAACGAACATCTGATCCCCCCTGATCCCCCTCTACACGGATGGTTTCACGTCTGTTTACAGTTTTTCAGAGATATAAAACGATGTTTTCTGTATCCACGCTCTAAAGGACTACTTTTAAATTTTGCGTTTTTCTCTTAATAAATTAATATTTTTGTATACATCGCTTATGCGAGTCTTTAAATCGTGCCATGAAAGTCCAAAGTTGCCTCAACCTCTGATCTCTTTTAGGTTTTCTTCTAAGATTGCCCTGTATTTGGCTCCATCCATCTTCCTATCAACTCTGACCAGCTTCCCCGTCCCTGCTGAAGAAAAGCATCCCCGCAACATGATGCTGCCGCCTCCATGTTTCACGTTGGGGATGGCGGGTTTCTGGGTGATGTGCAGCGTTAAGCCTTGTACACACGGTATGATTGTTGGCAGGGGATTGTCTGTTGTCCTAAAATCTTACCGTTAGCTCCCTTTGACAATTGTTGTCCAACTTTCGGCCAACAAATGTTGGATGAAAGGCTAGTAAATTTTCGGGTAACAGTATGACGACATCCGATTTGCGTATGGTCAGTATACAAATCAGTTACACAAAAGTCAAAAGTACAAACACGCATGCTCGGAATCAAGGCTCAAACACAAAATTAGCAGAAAGGGACCAAAAGGGTGGCGCTCGAGAGCTAAAATTCCTCGTAGTACGTCACTACGTTCGTGTTTGTGGCATGACAATTGTGTACCATTAGTATGCAAGACAAGATCCTGGCACACACCCTTTTGACAAAAATCAGACGCTCGGTTGGCCAACAATCGTAGCGTGTGTACGAGGCTTTAGTTTTCCGCTGCAAATAGAGTTTTGCTTTTAGGCCAAAAAGTTCACTTTTGGTCGCATCTGACCACAGCACCTTCTGCCACTTGTTCGCCGTGTCCCCCACATGGCTTCTCCCAAACTACAAACTGGACTTCTTATGGCTTAATTTCAACAATGGCTTTCTTCCATACAGATCAAATTTGTGGGGTGCACAACCAAAGACTAAAAGTTGTCCTGGGGACAGATTCTCCCACCTGAGCTATGGATCTCTGCAGCTTCTCCAGAGGTACCATGGGCCTCTTTGGCTTCTTCTCTGATTAATGCTCTCCTTGCTCAGTCTGTCAATTTAGGTGGATGGCCATGTCTTGATAGGTTTTCAGTTGTGCCATACTCTTTCCATTTTTGGATGATGGTTTGATTAGTGCTCTGTGAGATATTCAAAGCTTGGGATATATTTTTTTTCTATAACCCAACACTGCTTTAAGCTTCTCCACATCTTTATCCCTGACCTGGCTGGTGTGTTTCTTTGCCTTCATGATGCGGTTTGTTCACTAAGGTTCTCCAACAAACCTCTGAGGGTGTCAAAGAACAGCTGTATTTATACTGAGATTAAATTACACACGGGGGGGGGGGGACTTCATTTACTAATTAGGTGACTTCTGGCAATTTATTCCACTACATTTTAGTTGGAGATATCACAGTAAGAGGGGGGCTGAATACAAATATTTATATATAAAAAAAAAAAATTAAATCATTTATAAATTTTCCTTCCACTTCACAATTATGTGCCACTTTGTGTTGGTCTAACAAATAAAATACATTCACGTTTTAGGTTGCAACATGACAAAATGTGGAAAATTTTAAGGGGTGTGAATACTAAGGATGCCAACTCAATGTCAACGGGAGACTGTAGGCAGACTAGTGACAGAAAGCTAAATTGCTAAAGCAGAAAGACAAATTGTGTAAAACAAGACTCAGATAGGTCCCCTGCCCATCTACAGCCTTTGTGCGACATCGCAGTGCATGCTGTATAGCCCAAATAGAGCAAGAGGACAATGCTGTAGTAAGCGGCAACATTACCATGGGTTATTTAGGCTGCAAAAAAATATGCCAGCTGCAGCAAGGAGTCAGCAGATTTCCACAACTGTATTTAGGCTACTCAGCATTTGCCAAGATATCACCCCAAAAGAGAGCTGATGTTGCCCCCACCCCCCTCTGAAGCATTCGGGAATAGTAAACTTTAAAAAAAAAAAATTGGATTTTTATACTCCCCGTAAAATCAATTTCTCCGACGTCCATGGACTGACACAGCTTCTAATACTGAAACACATGGGTATATGTCCCTGCTTGCAGGAGAAGATCTAGGCAGAATGTTGGATGTTACAACATACATTCTAAAAGACCAGAGCTGAACAGCCCTGCCCAGGGGGCGGTCCCTCCGGACATAACCCTCCTACCTTCAGCCAGCAGCCTCAGTTCATAACAAAGCAGTACAAACCTTAAAAGGGTGGTGGGTGCTGTGTCAGTCCATGGACGTCACAGAAACATTTTACGTTGAGTACAAAAATCCTATTTTCTTTTATGGATTGTCATGGACTGACACAGCTAATACTGAAACACATGGGACGTCCCAAAGCAGTATCAGAAAGACGGTGGGAGCAGTAGTAAAGGAAAAAACAAACTTCACTCCAAACAAGCAGAGCTCCTCAATGGAGGAGTTGCAACCCTAAACAGCAGCCTGAAGGAACCATCCGAAGATGCAGCCACATCAACATTATAGAACTTAGAAAAGGTATGAGCGGACGACCAGGTTGCCGCCTTGCACACTTCTGCAACCAACGCTTGATGTCGGAAAGCCCAGGAAGCAGCAATTGCCCTGGTGGAATGCGCCGTAACCGGAAAGGGAGGCGCCCGCCCCTTAAGGGCATAGGCCTGAATGACTGTTTGTCTGATCCACCTAGAAATGGTGGCAGACGACACCGCTTGGCCCTGTTTTGGACCAGAGACTGACACAAACAGTGAGTCAGACTTCCGAATGGAAACAGTAGCAGACAGGTACACCCGTAAGGCTCATACCACATCCAATGTGTGAAGCGCAAACTCTCTGGGATGCGATGGGTGAGGGCACAAGGACAGAAGAACAATGTCCTCATTAAGGTGAAAGGCCGAGGCCACTTTTGGAAGGAAAGACGGTCGCGGGCGCAACACCGCCTCATCCTTATGGGAGGACCAAGTAAGGCGACTTGCAGGACAAGGCCGCCAACTCAGACACCCGTCTAACAGAAGTAATGGCCACTAAGAAAGCCACCTTCTGGGACAAGGTCAAGAGAGGAATGTCTCTGATGTTTTCAAAGGGAGGTTCTTGGAGAACCGAGAGCACCAAATTCAGATCCCAAGGAGGGAGGGGAGGCTTGACAGGGGGAATTACATGGCGAACCCCCTGCACAAAAGGTGCTAACCAAGGAATGACCTGCTAGCGGTCGTTGAAAGAAAATGGCCAAGGCCGAAATCCGACCCTTAATGGTGCTCAAACCCAGCTTTTGGGTCACACCACGCTGCAAAAACCGCAGGATTCTGGGGACGGAATATGTCCGTGGACGCCAGTCTAGCTCTTCGTACAGAGATGCAAGCCTTCCAGGTACGGTGATAGATCTTTCTGGAGGAAGACTTCCGTGCCCTCAGCATGGTCGAAATGACCGAATCCGAAAGACCTCGTCCTTCAGCACCTGGTTCTCAATAGCCATGCTGTTAAAGCCAGAGACTGTAAAGCAGGATGAAAGATAGGACCTTGAGACAGAAGGTCCTTCCTCAATGGCAGTCGCCAAGGAACGTCCGCGATGAGACGTTCCAGATCGGCGTACCAATGACGCTGAGGCCAATCCGGAGCAATGAGGATCACCGGAATGCCCTCGGCCGCTACCCTGCGCAGTGAAGGGTAAACATAAATCAGGTGATACTGACCCCACGGGGCAACCAACACGTCCGAGGCGTCCTTGGACCTGGCTACAAACCTTGACACCTTGCGATTGAGTCGAGAGGCCATTAGGTCCACATCCGGCGTGCCCCACCGCCAGCAAAGAAGTTGAAAAACCTCCGGATGCAAGGACCACTCTCCCTGGTCCATTGTCTGGCAACTCAGTCCGCCTGACAGTTTTCTACATCCGGAATGTAGACGGCCGACATTCGGCACACTTTCCGCCCACCTTAAAATGCGGGCGACCTCGGATGCCGCAGCCAAGCTCCGAGTGCCCCCCTGATGTTGACATGGATGGTTGACATGCGCCACGACCGTGGCATTGTCCGACTGGATTCTGATCGATCGGCCCTGTAACTTCTCCGACCATGAGGAGAGGCACAGTCTGAACGCTCGCAATTCCAGGACGTTGATCGGTAGACGGGATTCGTCCGGGGTCCAGAGCCCTTGAGCTGACAGGACTCCCCAAACTCCGCCCCAGCCCATCAGGCTGTCGTGACCACCGTCCACTGAATGGGGAGGAACGACCTTCCGGACCGAAGAGCCGGGGACCTCAGCCACCACATCAGGGACGCCCTGACAGTGACTCACCTGGATCTGACAATCCAATGACAACGGGGACTTGTCCCAAGTGGACAGGATCTCCATTTGCAATGCCCGAGTGTGTGATTGGGCATACGGTATGGCCTCGAAGGAGGCCACCATGAGTCCCAGAACTCTCATGCAGAAAACGGATTGACGACCATCTTCGGGACGTCAGAACCCGTACTGCCGACTGAAATGTCTGCAACTTCTCAGAGGGCAGGAACACTTTCGCTTCCGAGGCGTCCAGGATCAGACCCAGATACTTCAAACGCCGAGTCGGGACCAGGACCGACTTCTGAATGTTCAGGAGCCACCCGAAGTACCGGAGGGTCTGACTGACTATTGTCACATTTTCTTCCAACTCTGAGCCACTCTCTGCTCTTAGAAAAAGATCGTCCAGATAGCCCACGATAACAATTTCTCGCTGTGTCAGCAAAGCTAGAACCGGGGCAAGCACCTTGGTGAAAACCCGTGGTGCCGACGCTAGGCCGAAGTGAAACAAACTGATATGGACTTCGCCTATTGCAAAGCGCAGAAACTTCTGATGACTTGCGCAGATCGGGACATGCAAGTAGGCGTCCTTGATGTCCAAGGACGCCAGAAAGTCCTTGGAGTGTAGCGATCACCGTGCGAATGGATTCCATATGGAATTTTTGCACCTTCACAAAGGCATGCAAGGCCTTGAGGTCCAGGATTGGCCGGACCCCGTCGTCCTTTGGGACAACAAACCGATTCGAGTAGAAACCCTAAAACCTCTCCTGCGACGGTACTGGCACAATCACTCCGCACCTGAGCAACTCCTGTACAGCCCCCCAAGAGGGTCGCCCGACGGGCAGGAAGGAGAGGGAGATTGGAGGGGAAGAATCTGTCTGGGGGCCATGAACGGAATTCTATCCTGTATCCTGAGGTTACCACCTCGCACACCTACCGTCGGAGATCCGGGAGGTCCACCGATCTGTGAACCTGCAAAGTCGTCCCCCCACCCCAAAGTCGGGCAGGGGCAAGACTTCATGCGTTGGCGGGCTTGGGAGCCGGCTTGGTCGGCTTACGCACCCAGGGACGCTTCTGTCCACCAGCCGCACTGCTGTCAGTCCAGGACGACTTACCTGCGGATTCTGACTGACGAAAAAAGCCCTTTCTCGCTGGAAAGGAGGGGCCCGGCTCACGGCGGGGCTCTTTTCCCTTAGTCAACTGTGGAAGGAAGGTGCTCTTACTCCCTGTGACATCCTTAATGATGTCATCCAGGGCAGCCCCAAACAGTCTACCGCCCTTAAAGGGCAAATCAGCCAGGAGCTTCTTGGAAGCTAGGTCAGCCGACCAGTATTTTAACCAGATAAGACGACGCAATACCACCGCATAGATAGAGGCCCCAGATATCAAAGGGGCATCGCACACATACACCAGACCCTGCACAAGTTGGTGGGCCAGGGCAATGGTATCTGGAGGGAGATTATGCTCCTGCACAGTCTGGTGCAAAATCTTTGCCCATTCCGTGAGTGTCTGAGACACAAGGGTCGCCGCTACAATAGGACGTAAGGCGGACCCCAACAAGGCAAACCTAGTTCTACTCACCACTTCTGACCTCCTGTCAGTGGGGTCCTTAAATGCAGGAGTCCCCTTCATCGGGAGAGTGGTAGCCTTATTCAAACGGGCAACCGGGGGGTCGACCACCGGGGGGAGAGCCCATTTTTTAACCAGGGCACCCTTTAAAGGGGTATCTAATAGATAGATGCTGCAGGACCGTCAAAGTCTTCTGCGGCTTTTCCCAAACCTGATCAATGAATCAAAGAAAGGCGTATATGAAAAAACCTTCTTTGAAGGCATGGCCTTAAACGAACCAAAAAGGAGACAGCCTCCACCTGAGGTTCCGCAGCATCCAGCTGGAGAGTGTCCCTCACAACATCAATGAGTTCACTTACAAGCGCCCTGTCATTTACTGACTCAGAACTGGAGTCTTCCTCACAAGGAATGTCCTGTTCAAAAACATTAAAATAGTCAGAGTTATGGTCCTGAGCAGCAGCAGCTAGGCCCATATCTGAATCAGAGCACTCCCCTACTGGAGATTGTGTGAGGAAAGGGCGCTTTATAGCTTCCCTTGCGCTCGCACACCGCTTCCATCCTGACAAGGAATGATTCCAGGACTGCCGGCAACTGGTCCATAGGGACTGCAGGTGCAGGAGCACTGCCTGTTGCCTCTGACAAGAGTGGGTAAGCAGGTGAACCAGACTCCATACTCACCACCCTCAGACCTTAATGCACAAAAGTGAATAAAAGTCCACCCACTGGCTGCGCTGACTGAGGGGATACCCAGAGGACTCACCAACCCAGAGAGGACCGCTCAGTTCCGCTGCCTGTACCAGCGCGAGTGAGCTGTGAGGAGAGTGCGAGGAGATTCGCGCCGCAGCAGAGGCCAAAACAAGTTTGAAGCACGCGGCTTCAAGAAAATGGCCGCCGGCCGATGCAACTGTGCCATCGATCCGCGGCAAGATGGCCGCTGAGAGCGCAGTAAAACTACAGACAAGGCACCTAATGGCGCCCAGGCCCAAACACACCAAGGTCCCCCCAGCACCACACAGACAGTCATGAGCGCCCCCCAAGCACCCCCACACAGCACAGCGCCAGATTAGGGTGCAGAGAGCAACAATAACAAGGAGGAGACAGGGATAATCCCCCATACAGAGAAACACAGCATGTACTCACCTGTATTCAGGAGAGACTACTTACCCGTCCCAGAGGGACCCACTGGTGTGTTTCAGACAGACCTATCACAGAGTAGTACTGAGTAGCTGTCTGCCCGGTCCACCGGGAAAGATACAGCAGGTACTGTTCAATCTTGTGAGGACCACGGAGCATAAAAGCCCACCGGCCACCCCTGGAGTCGTGGGGCATGTCGTGAACGTAGTCTCACGCACACAAGGTGAGGATCAGCACGCTCGATGGTCGGACAGGGAAGACTACGAGGATACCTTGTACCCAACCTGTTGCCCAGCCGACAGTTGATTGAAGATCTCAAAAATAAAATTCTCAAAAAAGGAATAAAAAAATCTTCCAGGAGACTGGCTCCTGAGAGAGCCACGTCTTTTCCTTCTGCTAGGCAGAAAAAAAAAAACTGAGGCTGCAGGTAGGAAGGTTATGTCCGGAGGGACCGCCCCCTGAGCGTGGCTGTTCAGCTATGGTTTTTTAGACTTTATGTTGTAACATCTAACATTCTGCCTAGACCTTCTCCTGCAAGCAGGGACATATACCCACATGTTTCAGTATTAGAAGCTGTGTCAGTCCATGGCCGATAAGAGAAATTACTTTTAACCACTTAAGCCCCGGACCATTTGGTAGCTAGAGGACCAGAGGTGAATTCAGAATTTTGCACTGCGCTGCTTTAACGGTAAATTGTGCGGACATGCAATGTTGTACCCAAACGAAATTTGCGTCCTTTTCTTCCCACAAATAGAGCTTTCTTTTCATGGTATTTGATTGCCTCTGCGATTTTTATTTTTTGCGATATAAACGGAAAAAGACCGAAAATTTTGAAAAAAAAATGATTTTCTCTACTTTTTGTTATAAGAAAAATCGAATAAACTCAATTGTAGTCATACATTTAGGCCAAAATGTATTCAGCCACATGTTTTTAGTAAAAAAAATGTCAATAAGCGTATATTTATTGGTTTGCGCAAAAGTTATAGAGTTTACAAACTAGGGTACATTTTCTGAAATTTACACAGCTTTAAATTTATGACTGCCTATCTCATTTCTTGAGGTGCTAAAATGACAGGGCAGTACAAACCCCCCCCCCCCAAATGACCCCATTTTGGAAAGTAGACACCCCAAGGAAATTGCTGAGAGGCATGTTGAGCCCATTGAATTTTTTATTTTTTTGTCCCAAGTGATTGAATAATGACAAAAAAAAAAAAAATTACAAAAAGTTGTCACTAAATGATATATTGCTCACACATGCCATGGTTATATGTGGAATTTCACCCCAAAATACATTTTGCTGCTTCTCCTGAGTACGGGGATACCACATGTGTGGGACTTTTTGGGAGCCTAGCCGCGTACGGGACCCCGGAAACCAAGCACCGCCTTCAGGATTTCTAAGGGCGCAAATTTTTGATTTCACTCCTCACTACCTATCACAGTTTCGAAGGCCATAAAAGGCCAAAATCGCACAAAACCCCCCCAAATGACCCCATTTTGGAATATAGACACCCCAAGCTATCTGCTGAGAGGAATGGCGAGTATTTTACAGCTCTCATTTGTTTTTGAAAATGAAGAAAGAAAAAAAAATATATATATATATATATATATATATATATATATATATATATATATATTTTTTCCAATTTTCAAAACTTTGTGACAAAAAGCGAGATCTGCAAAATACTCACAATACAATACCTTGCAGCAAATAGCTTGGGGTGTCTACTTTCCAAAATGGGGTCATTTGGGGGGGTTTGTGCTATCTGGGCATTCCATGGCCTCCGAAACTGTGATAGGCAGTGAGAAGTGAAATCAAAAATTTACACCCTTAGAAAGCCTGAAGGCGGTGCTTGGTTTTTGGGGTCCCGTACGTGGCTAGGCTCCCAAAAAGTCTCACACATGTGGTATCCCCGTACTCAGGAGAAGCAACAGAATGTATTTTGGGGTGTAATTCCACATATGCCCATGGCATGTTTGAGCAATATATCATTTAGTGACAACTTTGTGCAAAAAAAAAAATTGTCGTTTTTCCCGCAACTTGTGTCAACATATAAAATATTCCATGGACTCGACATGCCTCTCAGTATATAGCTTGGGGTGTCTACTTTCCAAAATGGGGTCATTTGGGGGGGGTTTTGAACTATTCTGGCATTTTATACACAACATTAGGAAGCTTACATCCACTCTTCTAACCACTTGAAGACAAAGCCCTTTTTGACACTTTTTGTTTACATGAAAACATTTTTTGTTTTGCAAGAAAATTATGTTGAACCCCCAAACATTATATATATTTTTAAAGCAAAGGCCCTACAGATTAAAATGGTGGGTGTTGCATTTTTTTTTTCTACACAGTATTTGCGCAGCGATTTTTCAAACGCATTTTTTGGGTTAAAAAATACACTTTTTTTAATTTTAATGCACTAAAACACACTATATTGCCCAAATGTTTGATGAAATAAAAAAGATGATCTTAGGCCGAGTACATAGATACCAAACACGACATGCTTTAAAATTTCGCACAAACGCGCATTGGCGACAAACTACATACATTTTTAAAAGCCTTTAAAAGCCTTTACAGGTTACCCCAGTAGATTTACAGAGGAGGTCTACTGCTAAAATGATTGCCCTCGATCTGACCTTCACGGTGATACCTCACATGCATGGTGCAATTGCTGTTTACATATGACGCCAGACCGACGCTTGCGTTCGCCATTGGGCAAGAGCAGGGCAGGACAGGGGTGCTTTTTTTTTTTTTCTTTTTTTTTTATCATTAATTTTGCTTTTTTATTTTATTTTTAAATTGTTCCTTCCAAGTATTTTTTTTTGTTGTCATTTTTATTGTTATCTCAGGGAATGTAAATATCCCCTATGATAGCATTAGGTAGTGACAGGTACTCTTTTTTTGAAAAAACTGGGGTCTTCTAGACCCTAGATTTTTCCTCTGCCCTCAAAACATCTGACCACACCAAGATCGGTGTGATAAAATGCTTTCCCAATTTCCCAATGGCGCTTTTTATATCCGGGGGGGGGGGGGCATTCCCTCCCACTGCTTGTAAAAGCAGTCCAGAGGCTAATTAGCCGCTAGGATTGCTTTTACATGAAAGCCGGCCGCAGGCTGAAAAGAATGATACCAAGATGATACCTAAACCCGCAGGCATCATTCTGGTATAAACATTCAAAGTCCAGCAACATACCAGTACGTTGCTGGTCCTTGTTGGACATGTATTGTAATCTTTTTTTTCATACAGCCTATTGGCTGAACGAAAAAAAGAGATTGATTGGTGGGTATGCCCACCATTAGAATACCGCCCTTCATCCACCCACTTCCAATGATGGGCATACACGCACCATTTATATATGCCGAAGCATGGGGGCATCCTCCCGCAAAAAAGTTATGCCGCACACACATGGTCGGACTTTTCCACGGGCAAGCCTCCGTCGGAATTTCGACCGTATGTACGCGGCATTAGGAGCAAAATCGCTCCTCCGCCCCTGCTGCCCCAATGCTTCGGCATATTTGCTTTTTTTTTTTTTAACTGTGGTGGTGAAATCACCTCCTACAGCACTGGAGTCGCAGGGATCAGGCCTGTCTCTGCGAACGCTGAAGTTATGTGTGTTTTTGTTTTGTAAGTGACAGTGATCGATCGATACTGCACTTGGGTGGCCTGGGCTGGACGGAGGGGCAAAACGCAGGTGCCAGCAGGTATCTGGGCTGATCCCGCTAACACTGCGTTTTTGGGAACCCTAAACTGCTGGGGACGCTAGTATAGATCAGATCAGATATTGATCTGTTTAGATACTATACCACTAAGGGGGTGTATGCTTCACGCGTGGGTGTTAGCGTTACTGGCACTAACCTGACGCTGCCTGGGGTGTGACTCAGACCCTCTCTGACGCTAAAACCTAATTGATATCACCCGCCGGGCGATCAGGGGGTTAAACCTTTATTGGGTTATATACACGGCGGGTGCCCTGACACTATAAAAAGCAAACTAACTAACCAGCGTCACCCGTAACACTTATATGGTGATCACTGGTGAAAGGGTTAACTAGGGGCAATCGGGAGGTTAAAACCTTTATTAGATAATATATGGGGGTACCTGACGCTATAAAAACCTGCGGCGAACCTAAAAAAAATTACTGGCTACCGATCTGCATCACAGACACTAAGACAGCGTTTAGAAAAACAATTGCTTAGCGACAGTGGTGATAGGGGGTGAAAGGGTTACCTGGGGGGTGATCAAGGGGGTTAAACCTTTATTAGATAATATATTGGGGTACCTGACGCTATAAAAACCTGCGGCGAACCTAAAAAAAATTACTGGCTACCGATCTGCATCACAGACACTAAGACAGCGTTTAGAAAAACGATCGCTTAGTGACATTGGTGATAGGGGGTGAAAGGGTTACCTGGGGGGCGATCAAGGGGGTTAAACCTTTATTAGATAATATATTGGGGTACCTGACGCTATAAAAACCTGCGGCGAACCTAAAAAAAATTACTGGCTACGATCTGCATCACCGACACCAAGACAGCGTTTAGAAAAACAATTGCTTAGTGACAGTGGTGATAGGCCGTGAAAGGGTTATCTGGGGGGTGATCAGGGGGTTAAACCTTTATTAGGGGGGGTTAGGGGGCTACACTGGACCTAAGACTAAACTTTGGTGACACTTTTACAGTCACAAATGTCATTGATAGCAGTGATCACTAAATAAATGGTCACTGCAATCAGTGACACTGTGACTGGGGGCTGGGGGGGTGATCTGGGGTGTCTGGGGGGGGCGATTTATGTCCCTATGTGTCCTGGTGTCAGTGTAGTGTTGTGTGCACTGACCTGATATCTTCTCTTGTACGGCGCTCGGTATATGTGACGCCGCACCAGAGATGACATCACTTCCTCCTGCTCCCTCTGTCTGACACAGACAGAGGGGGCATTTCCATTCGCCGGGAGCGATCGCGAGGGGGTGGCCAGAAACGAATGGCTGCCCCCTCATCCCGGAACGCTCCCGGACACTTAGCCACCGCTCACTGTACAGAAGGGGGGTCCGATTGGACCCCCCAACTATACAAAGGCAATCACGTATGCTCTACGTGATTGTGCCTGTCGGTGCCATTCTGCCGACGTATATATACAGTGAGCGGTCGTTAAGTGGTTAAAAAACACATGTATAAAATGTATGTCTACTGTACATTAACAAGGTACATCATCCAAAAATAAAGTTATATATATTCATTCCAATCCATACGTGAACACATGACTAATAAAAAAACAAAAAACTTTTTTTTTAGCATGTCCGTGCATAACTGAAATCTAAAAGGGTATAAAAGAAAAGCATAAGATGAATGACCATGCACACAATGTAGAGGACAAAATTGAGAAAGGTAAAACAAACTTTTTTCCCCCTAGCATAACATGAAATTGCCTTCTAAAGAATATGTATACAGAGTAGCCTAACTACGCACTGATTGTTCAAGGCTGGATTCACTTATGTGAATTGGATGTGGGTTTCCCTGCATCCAATTTGCATGACAGGAGCCTGACCAGCTCTCAATGGTGCCGGTTCACACATCTCCAGGGCGACCACGGAGCACATTGTAGTAGGGTCCTGTGCGTCTTTGGCTCCTTTTTAGGTCCGAATTCAGGCACAAAATTTGGACCCAATTTGTTTCTGAAACGGAGAACAGGGACGCACTGGACCCCCTGCTACGAGCCGTTCCGCACATAGTGTGAACCCAGCCTAAAGCAGCTTCCAGTGGGAAGGCTTCCAGACTGACGTTTATGCATCCTTCTGTGTACATTTCAAAACCAGGTAAAAATAAGAACAGTAGAATAACTACAAATAGTTAAATTGGAGAAACAGGAGGGGGCGTGGCCAAGATGGAGACCTGAGCGGTCGCACTTCACGGAGCTCTGCTGACTGCCTGTGAATTTCTCCGTTCCCTGGCTGTGATTCGTGTCTTAGCTGGCCGGGTTCTACACTGATGAGACGCCGGACTCGTAAGGGAGGCTGTAATAGGGGACAACCGCTTCGCTTTCCGCCAATTGAAGAGCTTCCATCTGAACCCCCTGCGGCCTGTGTGCAGCCTCGTGGCTGGAAGGGCAATAACATGGCGTCTCAGACGGATTTCCTGGCTGAACCACCGCTGCCAGATGAAGCGACATCGCAACCCAGCTATGTGGCTGACATTATGGCTGCTATTGCTAACTGCCAAGCCACACTAACGACCAAGATCGAGGCAGTGCAACTTGAGATGGGACACATGAGGCAAGACATGGACAAGCTCCGCTCCCGAGTTACAGAGACGGAGGAGCGGGTGAGTGGTGTGGAGGATACCGTGAATGAGCACTCCTCAGCTATCCGTGTTATCCAGCAGAAGGTGAGAGCCCTGGAGTATAAGGTGGACGACGCCGAGAATCGGAGGAACAACCTTCGGATTGTGGGTAGGGCTTAAGGAGCGGAGGGTAGGAACCCGGCGGTGTTCGTGGAGGATCTCCTGCGTGAACTATTGCCCGACGCTCACTTTTCCCCTTTTTACGCCGTGGAGAGGGCTCATCGGGTTCCGCCGCAACCGAATCCGGCGGGCGGTCCCCCCCGCACTTTTATTCTAAGGTTCTTGAATTTCCGGGACCGGGATGAAGTGCTGAAAGCGGCGCGAGTGAAGGGAGAACTTCGCTATCAAAACGCCAAGCTCCTTGTCTTCCCCGACTATTCCCTGGAGACCCAGAAGCAGAGGAAGTCGTTCGACCAAGTGAAGGCCCTGCTTCGGGCCCGTGATATTCGATACAGCATGCTGTTCCCTGCTCGTCTCCGTGTGCAGGATGGGGAGACGACACGGTTCTTTACCTCTCCGCGAGAAGCCTCCTCCTGGATTGACACCTTGCCACCGCACCGCTGATGAGGAAGGGGTGTCCCCTGGATCGGGCTTCCCCCCCCCATTCTTCTCTACCTGTTTTGGGGCGGATATGCACTGCATGGATCTTGAGAGCCCGGTCCTACTGGTCACTTGCTCTGACTGATCTTGCAGGTACTGTAACGTTTTAAGTTTGTGCCCCTGCTTGCAGGTGAAGTTGACATTATCACCACCTTTTGATCCCCCTGCTTGAACTTCCCAACTCTCCTTGCGATATGCCGGACTGCCTATGATGTTGAGGTTCGCCTCACCCTTTTGGTGTAGCTGCATGGGACTTTCTGAGCTAGGGGATACCTTTTTCCTCCTGTACAGTTATGTGGTGGTCAGCATCTCCGGTGCTGGTTCGGCACTTGTGTTTGAGTGCGGATTCCACTGGTTCACTGCCCTCTTTACATTTGTTCTGTTCTAACGGACCCGTTGTCTGTTTGGGATTTATGCTCTCCATAATAATTGGGATGGGGTTGCGGGGTGGGGGGTTTTGGTTGTCCTGCCGCCGTTGCGGCTTCTATGGGGTTCTAGTTTAAGGGGTTCTGTCGTGACATGCATAACCTTTTATTTCTGTTACAGGTATGTTGACTGGTGTTTTGCGGGGTGGTGGGGAGGGGGGTCCTGCCCCGGACCTTATTGTGTCTCTCCCGTCACCACTATATTGCTAAGGTCCATATCTTCTAGGACATTATGGCTCAGTTAAAGATTATCTCCTGGAAAACTCGGGGCCTTAACTCAGCGGTTAAGAGGTCCCTAGTGTTTCAATACTTGCAGAAGGCCGCCCCACATGTTTGTATCTTATTGGAAACCCATTTGACAGGGTCCAGAGTCCGGGCCTTGCAAAGGGCTTGGATTGGGTCAGCTTATCACTCTACCTACTCATGCTATGCTCGCGGGGTCAGTGTTCTCATTAGGAGATCGCTGCCCTTCCAGCTGTTGGAGGTGCACACAGACCCCGGGGGTAGATATGTGGTCATGCATGTTAACATATATGATAAGCGATTGGTGCTGGCTGGAGTCTATTTACCTCCGCCTACTTCAATACAACTGTTGCATGACTTGATGGTGCATATCCTGGCATTTGACACGTCCGAGTTTTATATCTTTGGGGATTTTAATATGGTGCCCTCTCGGGATCTGGACAGACTGCACCCCTCGGTCAGGTTTTCTATGGACCTTCCTAGGTGGGCTGAGACGTACAGTCTGACTGATGTATGGAGGCATTTTCATCCCTGCACACGAGAATATACTTGCCACTCTGCCACATACAAGACCCTGTCCCGCATTAACCTGGTCTTTGCTTCTGCGTCGGCCCTCAATTGGGTTTGCGAAGCGGGCCACCTATCTAGAGGTATCTCTGACCACGCCCCCGTCTGTATTACAGTGTCCCTCTCAGGGGCTAGAGGTGCTAGACTATGGCGCCTGTCCAGGTACTGGGCATTGGATGAGGGTATTCAAGAGGATATGGTGGAGTCTGTCTGTAACTACTGGACCCTCAATCAGGATTCGGCTAGCTCTGGCGTTCAATGGGATGCCTTTAAGGCCTTTGTAAGGGGGGCCTTCATCTCCCGGATTTCTTTGGCACAGAAGGTAGGGGCTAAATTACTGAAGGATAAGGAGGAGGAGGCTGGGAAGTGGGAGCGGGACTTTGTGTCCTCCCAATCGGATGCTACTTACTACGAATGGCAGTGGGTCCTTAGGGAACTCTCCCTATGTCGTGTCGACCAAACCAAGAAAGCCATGTTACACTTGGCTCAGAGGGTGTTTGAGTTTGGGGACAAAAATGGTCGACTGCTGGCATGGCTGGCTTGGGGACAGGCCCCCTCTGTGCACATAGCAGGAATTCGGGATGAGGGTGGGTCTGTCCTCTCCTCCCCAGAACATATTAATGCTAGGTTTTCCCAGTTTTTCCGGGGGGTCTACTCTAAGGTCGGATACACTTCTTCCGAACTCCGGGAATTCCTGGGCTCGATTGACTTCCCTGTGCTGTCGGATGACTCTAGGGGTTCTCTGGAGGGAGAGATTACTCTGGAGGAGGTACAGAAAGCCATTGGGGGGTTACAGGGGGGGTAAAATGCCAGGTGTAGATGGTCTCCCAACAGAATTCTACTCGCAGTATATGGATCTGCTAGCACCGCGGTTGACTTCACTTTTTTCTGACTGCAAAAAACGGGGAGTTCTGTCTGACTCTATGGCGGAGGCGGTTATAGTGTTGGTGCCCAAGCCCGGTAAGGACCTTCTGGAATGTGCCTCCTCCTTGCCAAGATCTTAGCTGTGCGTCTGTCTGCGGTCATTTCTGATTTGGTCCATGTGGATCAGACTGGGTTTATGCCGGGCAAGGGCACTGACATTAATATTAGGCGCTTATTTTTGAATCTCTCATTGACGCACGACTCTGTCGGGTCCCGCGTAGTAGCCTCCCTTGATGCCGAAAAGGCTTTTGACTCGATTGAGTGGGAAGATATGTGGGAGGTTCTGCGTGGCTTCGGATTTGGTCCTAATTTTATTCACTGGGTGCAGATGCTATATGGTAGTCCGAGGGCGCGGGTCCGTACTAACGGTTGGGTTTCGGATCCCTTTCCGTTGTTCAGAGGCACTCGTCAGGGGTGTCCCCTCTCTCCCAGTCTCTTTGCCCTGGCTTTAGAACCCCTGGCAATTTCAGTCCGGGAGTCCCGGAGGAGCTGGTGGTGGGGGGACTGGAGGAGAGGATATCATTATATGCTGACGATGCTCTGTTATACCTGAACGATGCTGGGCCTTCTCTCTTGGCTGCCCTGGACGTATTTGAGGAGTTTGGAAGGTATTCCGGGGTTAAGATAAACTGGTCTAAATCTGTGGTATTTCCACTGGATGACCAGGCTTCTGCCCTTGCCAGCCCATCTTCCTTGAGTTGGGTCACTGAGTTCAGGTACCTTGGGGTGGTTGTGACGAGGGATGTGGCCCAATACTATGCACGGAATATTCTTCCCTGTCTATCCTGCGGGAGAAATGTGCTTCATGGTCTAGCCTTCCCTTGAATCTCCTCGGCCGTATCAATATTTTTAAGATGGTCCTGCTGCCTAAATTTATCTACCTGTTTCGCAACTGCCCGATGTGGATTCCGGTCTCCTTTCTTAGAGAGGTAGATAAGAGTATTGGCTCCTTTATTTGGGGCGGGACGGTCCCTAGGCTTGCTAGATCTACTCTTCATCTCCCTACGCAGTTAGGGGGCCTGGCTCTGCCTAACCTACAAGTGTATTACTGGGCCGCTGTTTTGGTGACCGTTTACTGGTGGTTTGAGGGGGCTCGTTCCAATGCGGCTGTGTGTCTGGAAGCCGCTTACCTAGGTTCGCTGATGGACCTGCGTAACTTGGCATACAGAGGCCCCAGGGCGTACGAGTCAGTGCCGACTCCTACTAATGCCACCTATAGAGTTTGGGTGGCGGGGCTAGGAAGTGTTTTTCTCGGGAGAATAGGTGGTCCCCGGTGCAGCCTCTATGGGGGAATCCAGCCCTGCCCCACTTTCGTACGATCCCTGACCCGCATGTCTGGGCAAGGTATGGGGTGAGAACCTTACGGGATATCATGCCGGCTGGGGTGCTGCTGCAGTACGCACAGCTTCGTCGGCAGTTTCAATTGCCGAGCTGGATGTTCTTTCGGTACCTCCAGCTCCGACATGCGGCCAGGGCCCAGTTCCCTGTCACGCCTTTAATTTAGCTGGATCCAGTTGAGGAGGTCCTTTCACGGGAAGACCTGCGGAAACCACTTTCGGTTCTATACGGTACCCTGCTGAGGACTGACTCTCCGAAGATCGAGAGGCTCTGGGATCAATGGAGGGCGGATATACCAGCCCTTGATAGGGAGGATTGGGAAGATGCACTGGAAAACTGCCCTAAACTGGTTATCTCCTCCCGTGATAAGCTGCTGCAAGTTAAACTACTCCACAGGGTCTATCTTACGCCCGCTAGGCTTCATAGAATCTATCCGGATAGGGACCCTAATTGCCCTCGGTGCCTGGTCCAACCAGGGGACCTGTTGCATATGCTCTGGGCTTGCCCCAAGTTACAGGATTTCTGGAGGGAGGTGTTTGAGTTAATCTTAAGCTGGAACTGTCGCTCCCCTTGTCGCCAGAGCTGGCACTCCTAGGTATTCCAGATGATGGCCAGAGATCGCACCATAGTAGATTGCTCATAGGATACTTGCTGTACTATGCCAAGAAGGCTGTTATTTGTAAATGGCTGTCTCCCGATCCTCCAACTGTGTCCGTCTGGTTGGCTATGATCAATGCTGCCCTGCCACTCTACAGGTTGACGTATATTAGTAGAGGTTGTTCCTGGAAGTTTGACAAAGTGTGGCAGTTGTGGCTCGCTACGTGAGGGGTCCCCGCCCTGGGGTCTTGTGGTCCTGGGGGGGGGGGGGGGTCGTGTTCCCGGGGATGAGGCAGTGTGTCTTCCATTCCGGGGGAGTAGGCTGTATTTTGTTTTGTTTACCAAGCTTACTGGGTCACTTGAGCCATCCTGATTCCTGTAGGTCATGGTGTCCCTATCTACATTGTTGTGCCCTGAGATATTTTGATGTGATAGTCATCTGTTTGCCTGTAATTTCAATGTACTGTCAAGACAATGGTTGTGCCAACCAAAATCTTTGTGGTATTTTCTTTTCTCTGTACTGATTTTTGCTTAATAAAAAACCCCTGTTTGTTAAAAAAATTGGAGAAACAGACTTCAGATAAGTCCATTAAAAATCTTTTGCTTAGAAAAAATGGAGGAAAAAAAAAATTTTGGTGGTATGATCCCACTGATATGCTTCTTATTAAAAGATACAGGCTATCAAGACGGATTGTTACAGAGTCTCAGGTTGGCGCATAAGACTCCACAGCAACCCCATTTGCTGCCACCGTAGCAGTTCAAAACGGTTATCTTAATGTGGTGTCTTTCTAAAGTGCAGGCTGCAAAATAAAGCGACCATCGCTTTCCTCAAGAATTCCAAAGAGCTCCCGCAAGTAAAAGGCTGTAAATAGTTGCCTTTAAGGGTACTTTCACACTGGGACGGGTGTCGGAGGTAAAGCGCCGCTATTTTTTTGCAGCGCTTAACCGCCATTTTTTGGCCGACAGCGGGGCGCTTTTAACCCCCACTACAGCTGAAAAAGTGTTAAAAGCGCTGCTTTGCCAGCGCTGCCCAGTGATTTCAATGGGTGGGTGGGGGGCTTTAGGAGCGGTGTATACACCACTCCTACAGCGCCTCAAAGATGCTGCTTGCAGGGCTTTAAGCGACCTGCCAGCACACCGCCTCAGTGTGAAAGTGGCCTAACGGTGCGTGGTTCTTCCAGCTTTCATCCAGGTCACTGCAGAGTCCTGAAGTGACTTAGGGGGCAGAGTGAGGAACCACAGCACATGTCAAGGGATGCAGAAACACTGGAAGTATTGAATGATGAAGACAGAAAGCGGCTGCAGCACTGGAAGACACAGGAGCATGTCATTTTCCTAAAATTATTATAGTAACATTAGAATTTGTGTTCTCGAAGAGAACCCAAACCGGTTATTACAGCTCACCTCTTTAATAATTTGTTAGCCAATAAAGGGTATTATTCAAATGCCAAATTTCCTGCACACAGGACAATAAGCATGTAGTTAGTAAAGCTTTGATGTTTGATATGCAAATCTTCCAAATAAGGGACTTAAATCACCGAATAAAGATGACAGACAGGCTGTGTCAAGAAGTCTTATGCTGGCCATACATGGTTAGAAATTTGGCCAATGTCTGCTGAATCAGTCAAAATTTGAGCTAGAGTGTGGCACCACCCTGCTCGACAAATGTCAAAAAAAAAAAAAAAATCACAGAAGCCAGGCAGAAATTCTGACAAACTGACTGCAGCCAATCAGATGCAGTCACTGTTCAGGTATTCCGACAGCTGCAGAAGCAGGGGCTCTTAGAATACAATAGTCGGCAGGGAGGAGTCCTCTATCCATGCTATTTAGCATGGATAAATGAGAACTCAATTTTGTATGGCTAGCCTTAATGAGCTTTTCCATTTGCTCATCAGGCTTGTGCACCCAGGTACATCAGTTGTACCTCTGGCACCTCCCTCTGCTTTGTGATTCACAAAGCACAGCTTGTGGTGATGCTGAAGCCATGCTTGATTAACAGTAAACCAGGGGCTGCTATGGACACCACATAAATGTGAGCTTGTACACAGCTGTGTGTGAAATTCATTCATTACTGTGGAAACAGGAGATATACAAAATATAATGCTTTAACTCTTAACGTGGCTGTGCCTGGAGTTGGGCTTTAAATCTTAGGTCAAAGTAATTTCTACCTGTTACTTAAATGATCTAGCGCCCAAATGTATAGTATGCATCTTGGCTAACAGTTATGGGGAGATATACTGGGACAAACATTGAACCTCCACATGAAATGCCAGTTGGCAGGCTGTCATGCCAATTCTTTTACACAGTGGGGGAGAATTACTATACTGGTGTATACAGAATCTGGTGCAGCTGTCCATAGTAATCAGCTTCTAACATCACCTTGTTCAGAAAAGCTTTGACAATAAAACCTAGGCAGTGATTGGTCACCAAATTCTGTATGCAGAACTTCTACTGTACATATTGGTTTGAATCAAAGCCAGACAATTTTTTTTAGGATATAAGGTCATCCGTAGCAGACTATTTCTCTCAATTTTACTTTTTGCCTTTTTAAGGGTCCATTCACACTAGGTGTAATAGGACTGCGTTGGGCAGCTAGTTCCGCAAAGTCCTACTGCAAGACTAGACAAAATTCCTCGTCTCTATGGTCAGTTCACACCACTATGTTGCAATGGGGTGCACTGAAGAGGGAAATTTTTTTTATTTTTTTTTCAGCGCAGTAAGGTACAATCCACACACACTGCCTTGCACTGCACCCCATTAGACCTTAACCTTCCTGGCGGTATTACCGAGTCTGGCTCGGGGTTGAATTTCAGCACCAAAAGCGGTAAACCCGAGCCAGACTCGGGATTGCATCGCAGAAATCCAGGCAGAGTTACTTACCTTTTCCCCTGGATCCTGCGATGCCTCCCCGCTGTGTGATCGAGCTGTCTCCTCGCTCTATTCACACAGTGCCGAGTGCCGTCGAGCTCCGATCCCTGCGACTTTACGTCGCACGGGGACGGAGATCGGCGCCAAATTCAAAAAAGTTAACAGTACACATACAGTACACTGTAATCTTACAGATTACAGAACTGTATAAAAAAAAAATACACACCCCCTTTGTCCCTAGTGGTCTGCCCAGTGTCCTGCATGCACTTTTATATAATAAAAACTGTTCTTTCTGCCTGGAATTTGGAGATTGTCCATAGCAACCAAAAAGTGTCCCTTTACGTCAAAAGTGGTTTTAGACCAGATAGAAAACAGCGATAATAAATTAGAATCACCCGCAGAATTGAGCGATAGCGATTTGTGGGGAAATTCGTCATCAAACACTGAAAAACACTATTATTATTTGTTATAATTATTTTATAGTTATTTATTATATTATAATTTTTTTTTTTTTTTTTTTAACTTTATCATACCCGGGATGTCTACTAGACTCTTGTTTGGACAGATTTAGGTAAGTTATTCCTAAGAATTACAGGCCTGCAATATAAAACGCCAAATTTCCATGCAGAATAATGGTACCGCTTTCAGCACCTAAAATCTGACAGAATCATACCGCCAGGGAGGTGAATAAAATGTCACTTTTTCAGTAAAGTTTCTATTTACCAAAAATAAACAGTAAAGCATGCAATGCACCACAATCACCAACACTGTCATTCTACAGCAAACCAGCTGCTGTGTTCTAGCGCAGCCACTGATGTGAATGGGTCCTTATGTTGGCAGTATGTACATTGTTGATAGTAGGTTTAGATTTAATTTGTTGTGATCAATGACAGTTGAAAGCTGTTAATATGTGAATTGTTCTAGATGAAATTAAGTTCACAAAACAGTGCAACAGTTAATTTTCCCTTCAAACAATGGAGTACCGATGTACCTGTAAATAACAGTTGTGCTCACAAGTTTACATACCCTGGCAGAATTTCTTGGCCATTTTTCAGAGAATATGAATGATAACACAAAAATAGGATTTTTTGTACTCACCGTAAAATCCTTTTCTCTGTCGTCCATGGACGGACACAGCTCCTTAATTCTGGACAGTTGGGTTATGTTCCGTCTAATAGGAGAGGACTAGGCAGAACATGTTAGATATTTAATACATGTTACTTTACCAGAGATGAACAGCCCCGCCCAGGGGGCGGTCCCTCCGTACATAACCCTCCACCCTGCAGTCAGCAGCCTCAGTTCGTAGAAAAGCAGTACACACTCAAAAAGGAGGGGTGGGTGCTGTGTCTGTCCATGGACGACAGAGAAAAGGATTTTACGGCGAGTATAAAAAAAAATATAGGATTTTTGTACTCGGCGTAAAATCCGTTTCTCTGACGTCCATGGACTGACACAGCCTCTTCATACTTGACAAGTGTTTATGTCCCTGCTCATAGGAGAAGACTAGGCAGAATGTTAAATGTTGTAACATACATTACCAGAGCTGAACAGCCCCGCCCAGGGGGCGGTCCCTCCGGACATAACCCTCCTACCTGCAGCCAGCAGCCTCAGTTCGTAACAAACCAGTACAAACCTTAAAAAGGAGGGGTGGGTGCTGTGTCAGTCCATGGACGTCAGAGAAACGGATTTTACGGTGAGTACAAAAATCATATATTCTCTTACCATCCATGGACTGACACAGCCTCTTCATACGTCAAAGAAGAGGGGTGGTAACAGTAATAGAGGGAAAAAAAAACAACAACTTCACCCCAAACAAGTAGAGCTCCTCAACGGAGGAGTTGCAACATTAAACAGCCGCCTGCAAAACCGTGCGGCCGAAGGAAGCATCAGAAGATGCACCCACTTCAACCTTATAAAACTTTGAAAAGTTATGAACGGACGACCAGGTCGCCACCTTGCACAACCGACGCTTGATGTCCGAAAGCCCAGGAAGCACCAATTGCCCTGGTTGAATGCGCCGTAACCGGAAAGGGCATAGGCCTGTATGACAGTCTGTCGAATCCACCGAGAAATGGTGGCAGCCGAGACCGCCTGACCCTGTTTTGGACCGGACACAGTGAGTGAGACTTCCGAATAGAAGCCGTAAAGGACAGGTACACTCGCAAAGCATGTACCACATCTAAAGTATGAAGCGCAAACTCTCTGGGATGCGATGGACGAGGACACAGGGATGGAAGAACAATGTCCTCATTAAGGTGGAAGGCCGAGACCACCTTCGGGAGAAAGGAAGGCCGTGGGCGCAGAACTGCCTTATCCTTATTAAGGACCAAGTACGGCGGGTTGCAAGACTAGGCCGCCAATTCAGACACCCGCCTGACAGAAGTAATGGCAACCAAAAAAGCCACCTTCTGGGATAAAGTTGAGAGGAATCTCTGTTCAAGACCTCCATTTGAAAACATCAGAGAGCACCAAATTCAGATCCCAAAGGAGGAAGGGGTGGTTTAACAGGCGGGAGCACATGGTGGACCCCCTGCACAAAAGTGCTAAAAGAAGGACTCGCTATTGGCCGCTGAAAGAAGACCGCCAGAGCCAAAATCTGACCCTTGATGGTGCTTAAGGCAAGCTTTTGGGTCACACCACGCTGTAAGAACAGCAGGATCCTGGGAACGGAATACGTCCTTGGACGCCAATCTAGCTCCTCGCACATAGCGATGTAGGCCCTCCAGGTGCGGTGGTATATCTTCCTGGAGGAAGATTTTTGCGCCCTCAGCATGGTCGAGATGACGGCATCCGAGAGACCTCGGTCCCTCAGCACCTGGCTTTCAATAGCCATGCCGTCAAAGCCAGCGACTGTAAAGCAGGATGAAGTATGGGACCTCGAGACAGAAGGTCCTCCCGCATTGGCAGTCGCCAAGGAACGTCCGCCACGAGATGCACAAGATTGGCGTACCAATGATGCCGTGGCCAATCCGGAGCGACGAGGATCACCGGAATTCCCTCAGCCTCCACCATGCAAAGCAGACGAGGAAGCAACTGCAACACCAGGCGATACCGATCACACGGGGCAACCAACGCTTCTGAGGCGTCTGCCCAGGGGTCCTTGGACCTGGCCACAAACCGACACCTTGCGATTGAGACGAGAGGCCAACAGGTCCACATACGATGTGCCCCACCGCCGGCAAAGGAGTCGAAACACCTCCGGATGCAAGGACACCTCCCCCTGGTCCAACGTCTGGCGGCTCAGATAGTCCGCCTGTGAGTTGTCTACTCCTGGAATGTAAACGGCCGACAGAGCCGACACACTTCTTTCCGCCCACCTTAGGATGTGAGCGACCTCGGACGCCACAGCTGAACTCAGAGTTCCCCCCTGATGGTTGACATAAACCACCGCCATGGCGTTGTCCGACTGGATCCTGACCGATCGACCCTGTAGCCTCTCCGACCAAGAGGAGAGGCACAGTCTGATTGCCCCGAGTTCCAGAACATTGATCGGCAGACGGGATTCGTCCGGAGTCCAAAGCCCCTGGGCTGATAGGACTCCCCAAACTCCACCTCAGCCCGCAAGACTGGTGTCCATCGTGATCACCGTCCACTGCATAGGAAGGAACGACTTCCCGGACCGAAGAGCCGGGGATCTCAACCACCACGCAAGGGATGCCCTGACCGGGTGACTCACCTGGATCTGACGATCCAATGATAACGGGGACTTGTCCCAAACGGACAAGATCTCCTTTTGTAAGGCACGAGTGTGTGATAGAGCATACAGTAGGGCCTCCTAATTCTGAGTCAGAGTCTGCTCTCAGAAGAAGATCGTCCAGATAGCCCACGATAGCAATGCCTCGCTGTCTCAGCAAAGCCAGAACCGGGGCAAGCACCTTGGTGAAAACCCGCGGTGCTGACGTTAAGCCGAAATGAAGGGCCACAAAACTGATAGTGGTCTTCGCCAAATCGCAAAAACTTCTGGTGACCCACGCAGATTGGGACATGCAAGTAGGCGTCCTTGATGTCCAAGGACGCCAGAAAATCCCCTGGATGGAGTGCAACAATCACCGTGCGAATGGATTCCATGCGGAATCTTTGAACCTTTACAAAGGTATTTAAGGCCTTGAGGTCCAGTATTGGACGGACTCCGTCCTTCTTTGGGACCACAAACAGATTTGAATAAAATCCCTGAAACCTCTCCTTGGACGGTACCGGCACAATAACCCCACACCTCAGCAAGTCCTGCACCACCCCTAATAGGGCAGTCCGATGCTCTGGATGGAAGTAGAGAGATTTGAGGGAAAAAAATCTGTTTGGTGGCCAGGAAAGGAACTATCCTGTACCCCGAGGTGACCACCTTGCACACCTACCAGTCGGAGATTCGGGAGGTCCACCGATCCGAGAACCTGCAAAGTCGTTCCCCCCCACCCCAGAATCGGGCGGGGGCAAGACTTCATGCGGTGGCGGGCTTGGTAGCCTGCTTGTTCGGCTTACGCACCCAGGAACGCTTCCGTTCACCAGCCGCACTCTTGTCAGTCTGGGAGGTTTTACCCGTGGGCTCGGACTGACGAAAAAACCTCTTCTGAGCCGGAAAGGAAGGGCCTGGCTTACAGTGGGGCTCCTTTCCTTTAGCAGTTTGAGGAAGAAGGGTGCTTTTACCCCCGTGACATCTTTAATAATGTCATCCAGGGCGGCATCAAACAGCCTCCTGTCCTTAAAGGGCAAATCTGTTTTTGTTAAAAAAAAAAAAAAAAAGGCAAATCAGTCAGGAGCTTCTTAGAGGCCAGGTCAGCAGACCAGCATTTTAATCAGATCAAAACGACGCAACACTACCGCAGACACTGAAGACCTAGATATCAGGGGGGCAGCGTCCATAGTGGCATCGCACACATACACCAGGCCCTGCACCATTTGGTGGGCCAGTGCAATGCATTCTGGAGGAAGATTATGCTCCTGCACAGTCCGGTGCAGAATCTTAGCCCATTCCGTAAGTGTCTGAGACACTAGGGTTGCCGCTACAATAGGACGTAACGCGGATCCCAGCATGGTGAACATGGCTCTGCTCACTACTTCCGACCTATAAGTGGGGTCCTTAAAGGCAAGAGTCCCCTCCATCGGGAGAGTAGTGGCTTTATTCAACCGGGCGATCGACCACTGGAGGAGAGGCCCATTTCTCTTGTCATCCATGGACTGACACAGCGTGTCTTATACACCTTTACACGTGGGTTATGTCCCTGCTTGCAGGAGAAGACCTAGGCAGAATGTGAGATGTTATACATACATTCTAAACAGCCAGAGCTGAACAGCCCCGCCCAGGGGGGCGGTCCCTCCGGACATAACCCTCCCACTGCAGTCAGCAGACCTCAGTTTTTTTCTGCCTAGCAGAAGGAGAAGACGTGGCTCTCTCAGGAGCCAGTCTCCTGACCTATTTTTATTCCTTTGGGAATTTTTTTCCTATTTTATTCTTTTGAGATCTTCTATCAACTGTCAGCTGGGCAACAGGTTGGGTACAACATATCCTCGTAGTCTTCCCTGTCCGACCATCGAGCGTGCTGATCCTCGCCTTGTGTGCGCGAGACTCAGTTCACGACATGCCCCACGACTCCAGGGGTGGCCGGTGGGCTTTCAGCTCCGCGGTCCTCTCAAGATAGAACAGTCCGGCTGTATCTTTCGCGGTGGACCGGGCCGACAGCTACTCAGTACCGCACTGTGATAGTTCTGTCAGAAACACACCAGTGGGTCCCTCAGGGGACGGGTAAGTAGTCTCTCCTGGCTGCAGGTGAGTACATGCTGTGTGTTTCTTGTGTGGGGGATTTCCCTGTCTCCCCCTGTGTTTTTTAATGTCACTCTCTGTTCACTAGTGCTGGCGCTGTACTGTGTGGGGTGCCTGGGGGCCACTGTCCTGGGGGGGGGGGGCTCATGCTGCTCTGCATTCGCTGGGGCTGTTTTGTTTTTGGATGTGAGGGGCCTGGGCGCCATGTTTTGTGTGTGTGCTGATTTTTACATTGGCGGCCATCTTGCCGTGGCCCGCCGGAGCACATTGCGGCAGCCATTTTCTTGTAGCCGCACGTTTTTCTGGCACTAGTTTGGCCTCTAGCGCCGCTGGGAATGGCGCAAATCTCCTCACACTCTCTCCTCTCAGCTCACTCACGCTGAGCAGCGCGGCGCAGTGAGACAGAGCAGCGGAACCGAGCGGTCCTGGGCAGGTTGGTGGGTTCCCTGGGCATTCCCCTACTTCAGTCAGCACAGCCTGTGGGTGGTCTCAGAGAGGGACATTATGGAGTCAGAGTCACCAGCTTCCCCTCACATGCCAGAGGCAGCAGCCAGTGCTATAGCACCTGCGGTCCCTATGGACCAGTTGTCGGCAGTCCTGGAATCATTTCTGACCAGGATGGAAGCTGTGTGTGAGCACAAGGGAGCAAAAAAGCGCCCTCTCCCCACTTTATCTCCACAAGGGGAGTGCTCTGATTCAGATATGGGCCTAGCTATTGCTGCTCAGGACCCTAGCTCTGAATATTTGGATGGTTTTGAACAGGACATTCCTTGTGAGGAAGACTCCAGTTCTGAGTCAGTAAATGACAGGGCGCTTGTTAGTGAACTCATTGATGCTGTGAGGGACACTCTCAAGCTAAATGCTGCGACCGCAGAACCTCAGGCGGATACAGTCTCCTTTGGTTCTTTTAAGACCAAGCCTTCCAAAAAGGTTTTTCCATATGTACCTTTCTTTGACCAGCTCATTGACCAGGTCTGGGAAAAGCCGCAGAAGACTTTTATGGTCCCGCGGCGTTTGTCTATTAGATACCCCTTTGAAGACGCCCTGCTTAAAAAGTGGGCTTCTCCCCCGGTGGTCGACCCTCCAGTCGCCCGTTTAAACAAGGCCACCACTCTCCCGATGGAGGGGACTCCTGCGTTTAAGGACCCCACTGACAGGAGGTCAGAAGTGGTGAGTAGAGCCATGTTCGCCTTGTTGGGATCCGCCCTACGGCCCGTAGTAGCGGCGACCCTTGTGTCTCAGACACTCACGGAATGGGCAAAAATTTTGCACCAAACTGTGCAGGAGTATAACCTTCCTCCAGACACTATTGCTCTGGCCCACCAGATGGTGCAGGGTCTGATATATGTGTGCGACGCCACGTTGGACGCAGCCCCTTTAATATCCAGGGCCTCTGTCTCGGCGGTGGTATTGCGTCGTCTCATCTGGTTGAAATGCTGGTCTGCTGACCTAGCCTCTAAGAAGCTCCTGACGGATCTACCTTTTAAGGGTGGTAGACTTTTTGGTGCTGCTCTGGATGACATCATCAAGGATGTCACGGGAGGTAAAAGCACTCTCCTTCCTCAAACTATCAAGGGTAGGGAGGCCCGACGTAAACCGGGTCCTTCCTTTCCAGCAAAAAAGGTTTTTTTTTCATCCGTCAGAGTCCACGGGTAAGCCATCCCAGACTGACAACAGTGCGGCTGGCGGGCACAAGCGCCCCTGGGTGCGTAAGCCGAACAAGCCGGCTCCCAAGCCCGCCTCCGCGTGAAGTCCTGCCCCCGCCCGTCTCTGGGGTGGGGGGACGACTTTGCAGGTTCACGGATCGGTGGACCTCCCGGATCTCCGACCGGTGGGTGTGCGAGGTGGTCACCTCAGGATACAGAATAGAGTTCCGCTCCTGGCCCCCAGACAGATTCTTTCCCTCAAATCTCCCTCTCCTTCCTGCCCGTCGGGCAGCCCTCTTGGGGGCTGTACAGGATTTGATCGGGTCCGGAGTAATTGTGCCGGTTCCGTCCCAGGAGAAGTTTCAGGGATTCTACTCGAATCTGTTTGTTGTTCCAAAAAAGGACGGGGTTCGGCCAATCCTGGACCTCAAGGCCCTGAATGCCTTCGTGAAGGTGCAAAAATTCCGCATGGAATCCATTCGCACGGTGATCGCTACACTCCATCAAGGGGATTTTCTGGCATCCTTGGACATCAAGGACGCCTACTTGCATGTTCCGATCTGCGCAAGCCACCAGAAGTTTCTGCGCTTTGCGGTCGGCGAAGTCCACTATCAATTTGTGGCTCTTCCCTTCGGCCTAGCCTCGGCACCGAGGGTGTTCACCAAGGTGCTTGCTCCGGTCCTAGCTTTGCTGAGACAGCGAGGCATTGCTATCGTGGGCTATCTGGACGATTTTCTTCTAAGAGCAGACAGTGGCTCAGAATTGGAAGAAAGTGTGACTATCGCCAGTCAGACCCTCAGGGAGTTTGGGTGGCTCCTGAACGTTCAGAAGTCGGTTCTAGTCCCGACTCAGCGTCTGGAGTATCTAGGTCTGATTCTGGACTCCTTGGAGGCAAGAGTCTTCCTACCTCCAGACAAACTACTGACACTTCAGTCTGCAGTACGGGTGCTGACGTCCCAAAAATGGTCGTCAATCCGCTTTTGCATGAGAGTCCTGGGACTCATGGTGGCCTCCTTCGAGGCCGTTCCTTATGCCCAAGCGCACACCAGGGCTTTACAGAAAGAGATCTTGTCCACTTGGGACAAATCCCCGTTGTCCTTGGATCTTCAGATCCAGGTGAGTCACCTGGTCAGGGCGTCCCTGACGTGGTGGTTGAGGTCCCCGACTCTTCGGTCCGGGAAGAAGTCGTTCCTCCCCATCCAATGGACGGTGATCACGACGGACGCCAGCCTGACGGGCTGGGGGGGGGGGGGGAGTCTGGGGAGTCCTGTCGGCCCAAGGGCTTTGGACTCCGGACGAAGCCCTCTTACCGATCAATGTGCTGGAGATACGGGCAATCAGACTGTGCCTCTCCTCATGGTCGGAGAAACTACAGGGTCACTCCATCAGGATCCAATCGGACAACGCCACAGCAGTGGCGTATGTCAACCATCAAGGGGGGACTCGGAGCTCAGCTGCGGCTTCCGAGGTCGCCCGCATCCTGAGGTGGGCCGAAAGAAGCGTGCCGGCTCTGTCGGCCGTCTACATTCCGGGCGTAGACAATTGGCAGGCGGACTATCTAAGTCGCCAGACCAGGGAGAGTGGTCCTTGCACCCGGAGGTCTTTCAACTCCTTTGCAGACGGTGGGGCACGCCGGATGTGGACCTGATGGCCTCTCGACTCAATCGCAAGGTGTCGAGGTTTGTGGCCAGATCCAGGGATCCCTGGGCGGATGCGTTGGTGGCCCCATGGGGTCAGTATCACCTGATATACGTTTATCCTCCGCTGCAGTTGCTCCCTCACCTGCTCCGCAGGGTAGCGACGAGGGAATTCCGGTGATCCTCATTGCTCCGGATTGGCCTCGGCGTCACTGGTACGCCGATCTGTTACGTCTCGTCGCAGACGTTCCCTGGCGGTTACCAATACGGGGGGACCTTCTGTCTCAAGGTCCTATATTTCATCCTGCTTTACAGTCTCTGGCTTTAACGGAATGGTTATTGAAAGCCAGGTGCTGAGAGACCGAGGTCTCTCGGATTCGGTCATTTCGACCATGTTAAGGGCACGGAAGTCTTCCTCCAGAAAGATCTATCACCGTACTTGGAGAGCTTACATCGCCATGTGCGAAGAGCTGGACTGGCGCCCACGAACGTATTCCATTCCCAGAATCCTGCATTTTCTGCAGCGTGGCGTGACCCAAAAGCTCGCTTTGAGTACCATTAAGGGTCAGATTTCGGCCTTAGCCATCTTCTTTCAGCGACCGCTGGCGGGTCATCCCTTGGTTAGCACCTTTGTACAGGGGGTTCGCCATGTGCTCCCCCCTGTCAAGCCTCCTCTCCCCCCTGTCAAGCCTCCTCTCCCCCCGTGGGATCTGAATTTGGTGCTCTCGGTCCTCCAGGAACCTCCCTTTGAAAATATTAGAGATATTCCCCTCTTGACTTTGTCTCAGAAGGTGGCCTTCTTGGTGGCCATTACTTCCATTAGACGAGTGTCTGAATTGGCGGCCTTGTCCTGCAAGTCGCCCTTTTTGGTCATCCATAAGGATAAGGCGGTGTTACGTCCGCGACCTTTTCTGCCAAAGGTGGTCTCGGCCTTCCACTTAAACGAGGACATTGTCCTCCCGTCCTTGTGTCATCACCCATCGCATCCCAGAGAGTTTGCGCTTCACACTTTGGATGTGGTACGAGCCTTGCGGGTGTACCTGTCTGCTACTGCTTCTATTCGGAAGTCTGACTCACTATTTGTGGCTGTCTCTGGTCCAAAACAGGGCCAAGCGGTTTCGTCTGCCACCATTTCTAGGTGGATCAGACAAACCGTCATTCAAGCTTATGCTCTCAAGGGGCGGGCGCCTCCCTTTCCGGTTACGGCACATTCCACCAGGGCAATTGGTGCTTCCTGGGCTTTCCGACATCAAGCGTCGGTTGCACAAGTGTGCAAGGCGGCGACCTGGTCGTCTGTTCATACCTTTTCTAAGTTTTCTAAGGTTGATGTGGCTGCATCTTCGGATGCTTCCTTCGGCCGCAAGGTGTTGCAGGCCGCTGTTTGATGTTGCAACTCCTCCGTTGAGGAGCTCTGCCTTGTTTGGAGTGAAGTTTTTGGTTTTCCATTTATACTGCTCCCATCCCTCTTGACACTGCTTTGGGACATCCCACGTGTAAAGGTGTATAAGACACGCTGTGTCAGTCCATGGATGACAAGAGAAAATAGGATTTTTGTACTCACCGTAAAATCCGTTTCTCTGGCATCCATGGACTGACACAGCACCCACCCTTCTTTTTAAGTTTGTACTGCTTTGTTACGAACTGGGGTCTGCTGACTGCAGTGGGAGGGTTATGTCCGGAGGGACCGCCCCCCTGGGCGGGGCTGTTCAGCTCTGGCTGTTTAGAATGTATGTATAACGTCTCACCTTCTGCCTAGGTCTTCTCCTGCAAGCAGGGACATAACCCACGTGCAAAGGTGTATAAGACACGCTGTGTCAGTCCATGGATGCCAGAGAAACGGATTTTACGGTGAGTACAAAAATCCTATTTTTTAAGCAGGCCCTCATCAAAAGGGTACCTAACCGACAGACGCTGCGGGACCGCAAAAGTCTTCTGCGGTTTATCCCATACTTGGTCTATGAATCTGTCAAAGAAAGGCAAGTAGGGAGAAACCTTTTTAGAAGGATTAGCCTTAAAATGAATCAAAGGAGACAGTCTCCACCAGAGGTTCCTCAGCCGCAGCATCCAGCTTGAGAGTGTCCCTCACAGCATCAATGAGTTCACTCACAAGCGCCCTGTCATGTACTGACTCAGAGCAGGAGTCTTCCTGACAAGGAATGTCCTGGTCAAAAACATCAAAAAATTCAGAGCTAGGGTCCTGTGCAGCAGTCAGGCGCATATCTGAATCAGAGCACTCCCCTGGAGATGTAGTGTGGAGGGGATGCTTTTTAGCTCCCTTGCGCTCACACACCGCTTCCATCCTGACCAGAAATGATTCCAGGACTGCTGACAATTGGTCCATAGGAACCCCAGGTGCAGAAGTACTGCCTGTTGCCTCTGGCATGTATGGGGAAGCAGGTGCACCAGACTCCATAACTCGCCACTCAGACTTTGTAAAAAAAAAAAAAGCCCACTCTCCCGCTGCGCTGACTGTGGGGGGTTACCCAGGGGACTCACCAACCCAGAGAGGACCGCTCGGTTCCGCTGCCAGTGCTGCGCTTCCAGCGCGAGTGAGCAGTGAGAAGAATCGCACCGTTCCAGCAGCGATAGAGGCCCAAGCAGCACAAAAGCGCACAGCGCCAAGAAAATGCCGCCGCAAATGCGCCATAGCAATCCACGGCAAGATGGCCGCCATGCGCTTCTATGTAACAAAAAAAAATGACAAAACATGGCCCAAAAAAAAAACAAAAAAACAAAAAAAAAAACACCCACAGCTTCATGCAGGCACCCATAGCCCCCCCCCCCCCCTGGACAGAGTGACCCCCAGTCGGCACAGCGCCAGAGTTAGCTGACAGAGTAACAACCAACAAGGGGGAGAGAGGGAAAATCCCCCCCATTACATAGGAACACAGCATGTACTCACCTGCAGAGGCAGGAGAGACGATCGTATATACTCGAGGATAAGCCGACCCGAATATAAGCAGAAGACACCTAATTTTACCACAAAAAAACTGGGAAAACGTATTGACTCGAGTATAAGCCTAGGGTGTCCATGTGCATGCCTCACTGTGCCCATGACTAGACTGACGTTAGTCTATGGAAGGGGTGACCGGCTTTGAAAAAAATCGGTGCTCCCCGGCCGTAGGTCCCCCAGACAACAAACATTGCAAACTGGTAGATGAAGAGTGGGGCTACATGTGTGCCAAGTTTGGGGTCCTGGTACCGGGTCCCCAAAATCCAGAAGATCAGGTGCAAAAAGGTGACTCGGGTATAAGCAGAGGGGGCATTTTCAGCACAAAGAAATGTGCTGAAAAACTTGGCTTATACTCAAGTATATACGGTACTTACCCATCCAAGAAGGTCCCACTGGTGTGTTCCTGACAGACCTATCACAGTGCGGTACTGAGTAGCTGTCGGCCCGGTCCACCATGAAAGATACAGCAGAACTGTTCAATCGTATGCGGACCTCGGAGCAAAAGCTCACCGGCCACCCCTGGAGCCGTGGGGTAGGTCCTGAACTGTTCTCACGCAGAGCGAGGATCAGCACGCTCGATGGTTGGACTGGGAAGACTACGAGGATATCCAAGTACCCAACCTGTTGCTCAGCCGACAGTTGATAGAAGATCTCAAATAAAATAAAAAATTCCCAAAGGAATAAAAGAAAATGTCTTCAGGAGACTGGCTCCGAAGAAAGCTACGTCTTCTCCACTGCTAGGCAAAAGAAAAAAAAACGGAGGCTGCTGGCTACAGGTAGGAGGGTTATGTCCGGAGGAACCGCCCCCTGGGTGGGGGCTGTTCAGCTCTGGTAATGTATGTTACAACATTTAACATTCTGCCAAGTCTTCTCCTATGAGCAGGGACATAAACCCACTTGTCAAGTATGAAGAGGCTGTGTCAGTCCATGGAGGGTAAGAGAAATCCTATTTTCTCTTTTCGTCCATGGACGGACACAGCTCCTTAATTCTTGACAGTTGGGACGTCCCAAAGCAGTGTCAAAAAACGAGGGGTGGGAACAGCAATCAAAAACCAATTTCACCCCAAACAAGCAGAGCTCCTCAACAGAGGAGTTGCAACCTCAAACTGCCGCCTGCAAAACTATGCGGCCGAAGCTAGCATCCGAAGATGCACTCACATCAACCTTGTAAAACTTTGAAAAAGTGTGAACGGATGACCAGGTCGCGGCCGCACACACTTGTGAGACAGACGCTTGATGTCGGAAAGCCCAAGAGGCACCAATAACCCTGGTCGAATGCGCCGCGACAGGAAAGGAAGGCGCCCGTCCTTTAAAGGGTATGGGCCTGGATGAGTCTGCCTGATCCACTGAGAAATGGTGGCCGACGAGACCGCCAGACCCTTCTGCGGACCAGACAGACACAAACAGTGAGTCAGACCCCCGGAACGGAGCCGTAGCAGACAGGTACACCCGCAAGGCACGAGTGCAGCACAATCTCCTTGGAATGTGATGGCCGAGGACACAAGGCTGGAAGTACAATGTCCTCATTCAGGTGAAAGGCCGAAACTACCTTCGGAAGGAAGGCTGCGGGCGTAGCACCGCTTTGTCCTAATGGAGGACCAAATATGGGGACTTGCAAGACAAGGCCGCCAATTCATAAACCCTCCTGACTGATGTTATGGCTACTAGGAAGGGAAAAAAAAGGCCAACGTTGCGCTAGATAAAATCAATTAAGATTAAAGAAGTGATCAGTGGTCAAAAGACAGCAGCTAGCATAAATAGCTAAATACTAAAACTATACAAAACATAAAAAACAAAAAAAAAGGTATGCAGCGCTGAAATAAGATCTCCAAAGTTAAATATAGAGAACACAAAGTGAGTGGATAATCAACTGATATAATAATTAAAACACAAAAATTATTAAGTGAATAATAAATTGGTGCAATGGTGAACCATAATTTTTTTTATAAAAATCCTATATTATGGCAGTGTAAATAATATTGGTATATAATCCGTGAAAAAGTTCATAGATAAAGTCCATCAAAAAGAAGACCTCCTTAGTGCAAAAAAATCAACCACAATCCAATGTGAAGTGAAGTGTTCCAAAAAAAGAAACTTGCTCCCAAACGTGAAATAATGGATACAATGGTGACACCAGGGTGGGAAAGATGTATATCCTGCTTACCAGATACCCATGACTGCATACAACAGTCTCACCCAGCACAGGGAAATTAGGCTTCCCCACAGCCTTTAGATTTCAATGGTGTGGATTCCTTAAGCAGAAAGCTTGCGACTCCCCTTACTCATAGAGGTCATGCATCCGGGGTGATGAGAATCACCGGAATCCCCTCGGTCTCTACTCTGTGGAGCAGACGAGGAAGCAACTTAGGGGGTGGGGGGAAAGACATAAATTAGTCGATGCTGACCCTACGGGGCCACCAACGCGCCTGACGCGTCTGCCCAGGGATCTCTGGACCTGGCCACGACCCTCGACACCTTGCGATTGAGTCGAGAAGCCAGGAGATCCACGTCTGGTGTGCCACATCTCGGGCAAAGGAGTTGAAAAACCTCTGGATGCAACGACCATTCCCTTTGGTCCAGCATCTGGCGACTCAGATAGTCCGACTGCCAGTTTTCCAGGCCCGGAATGTAAACTGCCAATAGAACCGGCACGCACCTTTCCGCCCACCGCAGAATGTGAGCGACCTCCGACGCTGCAGCCGAGTTTCTTGTTCCTCCTTGATGGTTGATGTATGCCACTGCCATGGCGTTGTCTGACTGGACGCCCTTGTAGCCTCTGTGACCACTTAGAGAGGCACAGCCTGATCGCCTGGAATTCCAGGACATTGATCGGCAGTTGGGATTCTGATTAAAGTCTAATGAAAAGGGGAGGAAGGTCTTCCCAGACCAAAGAACCGGTGAGCTCAGCCACCAACTCAGAGAGGCCCTGACTAGATGACTTATCTGAATCAGACGATCCAGAGACAACAGAAATTGGTCTCCCTTGCAAGACCCGAGTGTGGAATTGGGCATATGGTACTGCCTCGAAAGAGGCTACCATGAGGCCCAGGACTCGCATGCAAAAAACGGAGAGACGACCATTTGCGGGATGTCAACAACCTCACCGCAGTCTGGAGTGTCTGCAACTTCTCCAAGGGAAGAAAGACTCTGGCCTCCGAGGAGTCCAGAATCAACCCCAGGTACTCTAGGCGCAGGGTCGGTACCAACACAGACTTCTGGAGGTTCATTATCCAACCAAACTCCCGGAGGGTCTGACTAGGTATAGATACAGCCTCCTCTACTTCTGAGCTTAAAGAAGCTCTCAGAAGAAGGTTGTCCAAGTAGCCTACAATAGCAATGCCGCGCTGTCTCAGCAAGGCTAGATCGGGGCGAGCACCTTGGTGAAAACTCTTTGTGCCGATGCTAGGCCAAAAGGGAAGAGGCACAAATTGATAGTGGTCTTCGCCGATCGCAAAGCGCAGGAACCTCTGATGCTTGACGCAGATGGGGACATGCAAGTATGCGTCCTTGAGATCCAAGGACGCCAGGAAGTCCCCCGGATGGAGCGCAGCCACCACAGAATGAATCGATTACATCCGGAATCTTTATAAAAAGGCATTGAGGGCCTTGAGGTCCAAGATTGGACGGACTCTGTCCCTCTTTGGGACTACAAACAGATTCAAGTAGAAAAACTGAAACCTGTCCTGTGGTGGTATGGGTAAGATCACCCCGCAACAAGTGTCGCACTGCCCCCTGGAGGGCAGCCCGACGAGCAGGAATTAGAGGCAGATTTGAGGGAAAAAAAAAAATATGTTTGGTGGACAAGAAAGGAACTCTATCTTGTACCCCGAGGAACTTCATGCGATAGCAGGCTTGTTCGCCGGCTTGCGCACCCAGGGACGCTACTGGTCCCCAGCTGGACCTTTGTCCACTTGGGAGGGTCTGCCAGCAGGTCCTGACTGACGAAAAAAACGCTGTTGTGTGGGAAAGGAGGGCTCCGGGTTACGGAGCGGCTCCTTCCCTTTAGTGGACTGAGGGAGGGGTGTGTTCTTACCTCCAGTGACATCATTAATGTCGTCCAGTGAGGCACCAAAAAGCCTCCCACCCTTGAAAGGCAAATCTGCCAGAGTTTTCTTAGAAGCTTGGTCAGCGAACCAGCATTTAAGCCATATTAGGCAGCGCAATACCACCGCAGATGCGGAGGCCCTGGAGATCAAAAGGGGCTGCATCCAGGGTTGCATCACAGACGTACACGAGTCCCTGTACCAACTATTCGGCCAGGGACACGCATCCTGGAGGGAGCTGATGCTCCTCCACAGTCTGGTGCAATATTTTTGCCCATTCAGTGAGTGTCTGGGACACCAAAGTAGCAACCCAGATAGGCCGCAATGCTCACCGAGTCGGACCTCCAATTATTAGGGTCCTTAAAACACAGGGGTCCCCTCCACCGGGATAGTGGTTACTTTATTTAACCGAGAGACCGGGGGATCAACGACCGGAGGAGATGCCCAATTTTTCAAAAGGCTCTCTCCAAATGGGTAATGGACCACCATGCGCTGAGGGACCGCAAAGGGCCTCTGCGGCCATTCCCATTCCTTATCTATGAACTTGTCAAAGAAATCAACATAAGGAAAAACCTTAACAGAGCGGGTCGGTTTGTGCGACCCAAAAGGGTGGACAGGCCCTGCTGTGGAAGTCCCAGCTGCATCTTCCAGCTTGAGTGTCCCTCACAGCATTGATAAGTGCAGTCACAAGTGCCTCTCTTGCGCTAACCCGAACGAGGGGTCCTCCTCACAGGGAAGGTCCTGATCCACCTCTTCTGACATACCAGAACAGGGGCCCTGAGCCGCAGCCAGGCCCGAGTCTGAGTCAGAACATTCCCCAGGAGATGGCGGGGGCGCTTAGTATCCCCCTTACACCCGCACGCCACTTCCACCCTGGCAACAAATGACTCCAGGACCGCCGACAAGCGTCCATGGGAACCACAGGTGCAGGGGCACCGATTGCTGCCTCTGGAATGTTTGGGGGGAAAAACGCCAGCTTCTGACTCCATATTGCCCACTGACAGCCCTTAGGGATTTAGTCAAGACACCTGACAAAAATTTTTATCCACCTTCCTTGCTGCACTGACTGAGGGGGGGGGGGGATACCCAGGGGACTCTACCGCCTAGCCAGAGACTGTTCAGCGCCGCTGCCCGCTCTCCATCCGCATACCACGTGTAACCGAGGAACTGTGTGAGGTGAATAGCGCCATTCATGCTGTTCAGGAAGCTGAGCCAGCACTAGAGGCCATTACCAACTCCAAAATGGCCGCCGGGTGCCTCAGAGAAAGCGCGCGGACCACAAGAAAATGGCCGCCCGCAATTGCAGACCTGCATCAAGGAGCGGCCACGGCAAAATGGCCACCAAAAGGGATTTGCAATGCATTGCACAGGCTCCAGAAAAATGTCACCCAGCAAGTGAGGTGGACGAGAAGGCCAGCAGCGGAAGCTTCCAAGAAAATTACTACCCCCCACACAGAGCGGGCCTGGATACCCCAACAACCCCCCGCCGGGACCAGGAGCCCCCCTAAAAAGGTATTCCCCGGTCGCAGCGAGCCCCGCAAGGGGAGGAGGAAAAAGGTTAGAGGGAGAGAGGGAAGGGCAGAAGAACCCCATAACGAACCCCTTAGGAATGCCCAGCTGTTCCATCCCACCGAAGCAGGAGGAACTGTACTTACCCGTCCTTGCGAGGACCTGCTGGTGCGTTCCTGACAGACCTACAACTGAGCAGTACAGAGTAGCTGTCAGCCCGGTCCACTGTGACTGAGACAGCAAGCCGCCCGGTCATTTATGAACCCTGGAGCAGAGCTCACGGGACACCCCTGGAGCCATGGGGTATGTCGTGGCCGACCCTGCACGTAGCTAAGGCATGCTCAGCCAGGTCCTTCTCTACTAGGCAGAAAAAAAACGGAGGCTGCTGACTGCAGGGTGATGTACAGAGGGACCGCCCCCTGGGCAGGGCTGTTCAACTCTGTTAAAGTAACATGTATTAAATATCCAACATGTTCTGCCTAGTCCTCTCCTAATAGACGGAACATAACCCAACTGTCAAGAATTAAGGAGCAGTGTCCGTCCATGGACGAAAAGAGAAAACATTTTTCACTTATGGATAGTGTTTGGCTGAAGTCATTTATTATCAAATGTGTTTACTCTTTAAAATCATAATGACAACAGCAACTAACCAAATGATCCTGATCAAAAGTTTATACCGTGGTGATTTTGGCCTGATAACATGTACACAAGTTGACACAAAGGGGTTCAAATAGCTATTAAAAAGGTAACCATCATCACCTGTGATCTGTTAGCTTGTAGTGTGTGTGTGTGTGTGTGTGTGTGTGTAAAAGGACAATGAGTTTCTGGACTCCTGACAGACCCTTGCATCTTTCATCCAGTGCTGCACTGACGTTTTTTGATTCCGAGTCATGGGGAAAGCAAAAGAATTGTCAAAGGATCTGCGGCAAAAGGTAGTTGAACTGTATAAAACAGGAAAGGGATATAAAAAGGATATCCAAGGAATTGAGAATGCCAATCAGCAGTGTGCAAACTCTAATCAAGAAGTTGAAAATGAGGGGTTCTGTTGAAACCAAACCACGGTCAGGTAGACCAACTAAAATTTCAGCCACAACTGTTAGGAAAATAGTTTGGGATGCAAAGAAAAACCCACAAATAACTTCAGGTGAAATACAGGACTCTGAAAACACGTGGTGGGGCTGTTTCAAGATGCACAATAAGGAGGCACTTGAAGAAAGATGGGCTGCATGGTCGAGTCGCCAGAAGAAAGCCATTATTACATAAATGCCACAAAGTATCCTGCTCACAATATGCCAAAAATCACAGACGAGCCTCAAACCTTCTGGCACAAAGTCATTTGAAGTGAGGAGACCAAAATGTAGCTTTTTTGCCAAAACCATAAAACACTACATTTGGAGGAGTCAAAAATGCCTATGATGAAAGGTACACCATTCCTACTGTGAAACACGGGAGGTGGGTCGCTGGTGTTTTGGGGATGTGAGAGCTACAAAGGCACAGGAAATTTGGTCAAAATTGATGGCAAGATGAATGCAGTATGTTATCAAAAAATACTGGAGGAACATTTGCATTCATCAGCCAGGAAGCTGCGCAAGGGACGTACTTGGACATAACATGACAATGATCCAAAACACAAGGCCAAGTCGACCTGTCATTGGCTGCAGCAGAATAAAGTGAAGGTTCATGAGTGGCCATCTCAGTCTCCTGACCTCAATATTATTGAGCCACTCTGGGGAGATCTCAAAATGTGCAGTTTATGCAAGACAGCTCAAGAATTTACAGGAACTGGAGGCTTTTTACCAAGAGGAATGTGCAACTTTACCATCTGAGACGATAAAGAGCCTCATCCACAAAAGACTTCAAGCTGTCATTGAGGTTAAGGAGGGGGGGGGGGGGGCAATACACGATATTAATAACTATGCATGTAAAACTTTTGGTCAGGGTCATTTGGGTAGTTTCTATTGTCATTAGGATTTAAAAAGAGTAAACACGGTTGATTAATGGCTTCAGCCAAATGAGTGAAAAAAATGTTTGTTTTATCATTTATATTCTCTGAAAAATGGCCAATAAACCATAAATTCTGTCAGGGTATGTACACCTATGAGCACAAATGTACATGGGTTATATGCCACTATCAGGTTATTGTACACTGGCAAAAGCTTTGCTGGGAACTGCCCCTTCGTGTACCCCAAAAAAACCCGCCCACTCAGATTACGGTTTTTAGCAAGTAGTAAAGAGATGATAGGCGGAAGAGAGGAGGGGCCTGTGTTCTGTACTGCACTCAAGAGTTGGAATTTACTGGTATGTCGAATTCTCCATAATCTTAAATCAATCATACAGTAGACAAAACGATAGAAGACAGCAGAAGCACTTTGCAGTCAAAGCAGGGATCAGTAGAGGTTTACACAGAAATCAACAGTTTTGAAAGCACAGAACAGGCCGTCGACTTGCCATCCTTGACAACGCTAGACGCTGTAAAGAACCGCCTAGGGGAATAGGTGGGAGAGGTAGTTAGAGGGACTCATTCCCTGAAGGCAGAAGTCTTAAAAGAAAGGCAAAATTACCACCTAGATAGCTGGAAGAGGAGGAAGAAATTCCAGAGAGGAACCACCCTAGCAGCCATAGATGCCAGTCCTGACCACTCCTATAAAGCATGCCTTCAAGCTAGGGAAAATGGCACTCTCAGGTGGTGATAAGGAACTCCAAGGAAAGCAAGACTGGCTTTCCAGGAAACTTTACCCCCATAAGAAAAAATATCCCCCAACCATCAAGAACAATCCATAGAGAGGTCAAAGCAGAACTACAGCTGTTTGGGTTACAGGACTCCCCCCCCCCCCCCATACCTTGGTCTTTTGTTGTCCTTCCTCGGTACCTGTGCAGCCATTTTCAAAATGCCCATATTGCAGTGAATATATGAGAGACTTCATGCACTGTATGACGTAAGATCTTACGGAAACTCAGTTTGGATTCCCCTGAAGGCAATGACGACGCTGCCTTCCCATGGGGCATTGGTGCGGCCATGTCAACACTACCCTCAGGAAAACAAAAAGTACTTAAAATTTTGACATGCCTATAATTTCCATATGTTGAAAGTACAGTACAGGACACAGGTCCCTCCTATCTTCCGCTGATTGCCCTACTTGCTGAAAACTGGGATGCATGCTAGTAAAATATAGGGAATGGTTTGATTTAAGGGCCGGTTCACATCGCTGCGGTGCAAATTTAGCGCAAATTTGATCCGATTGCGCTGCAAATTTTCATTGCAAATTTTGTGTTCTTGCGATTCTACTGCAAATATTACAGTCTATGGAGCTGAATTTGCATCGCACACTGATCAAACTCACACAGGACCCTTTTGTTACGCAGATTAGATTCACAACGCATTGATGTGAACGGCACTCATGGAAAGCTATGTTATTAAAATGACTTGCGAATTTGAGCAATCACAACGATTAAATTCGCAGCAGTGTGAACCGGCCCTAATGGAGGGAAAAAAAAAAAAAAAGTGGTTCCATTCCTACAATTGCCCTCATTTGAAGCAGAATGTGAGGGCTCTGCGTTGGCATGAGCACCTAGAGAAAGACCACCCCAAGAGGCACAGGAAGTTGCAATGGTGAAGGACATTCTTGCAAAAGGGAGTGCACAAGGAGTGTGAAAGCAAGGCGTTAAGAAGAGGATATGCAAGGCCTAACCAAGACCTGCTGGTTTCCAAAGCAAGGTGTTTTGCAAGGCCAAAACGAAAGAAGTTGCAAGATGCGGTCACCATCATCATACTGGGTAAGGCCACCTCACATGTACAGTGTATGTCCCCAAAGAGAGGTACCCAACATAGGTGAGAGGAGAACAGGGAAATTAGAACTTGAATCTATGTAAAGAAGCTAGCCTCCATGCATAGCGAGTACAATTCTAATGACCCCAAGTGGGGAAACTTGACACAAGACTAAAATGGTCAAAGATTCGACTATGAGCTTTTTAAAGAAATAGATTGCCAAGGCACCCGGGTAAGAGACTTCAGATCGGTTTAAGGCAGGGCTTGACAAATTTGCTTGGAATCTAGGAGCCAGCTAAAAAAGTTAGGAGCCAGGAACCCGCACCGCCGAGCTTGCGCGCAGAAGCGAACGCATACATGAAAGCGGTGTTAAAACCACACGTGAGGTATCGCCGCGATTGGTAGATCGAGAGCAATAATTCTAGCCCTAAACCTCCTCTAACTCAAAACATGCAACCTGTAAAAAATTTTAAACGTCGCCTATGGAGATTTAAAGGGTAAAAGTTTGTCGCCATTCCACGAGCGGATGCAATTTTTAAGCGTGACATGTTGGGTATCAATTTACTCAGCGTAACATCTTTCACAATATAAAAAAAAAAAATTGGGCTAACTTGTCTTATTTTTTAATAAAAAAAAACAGTAAAGTGTATTTTTTCCCAAAAAAGTGCGCTTGTAAGACTGCTGCGCAAATACAGTGTGAAAGAAAGTATTGCAATGACCGCCATTTTATTCTCTAGGGCGTTAGAATAAAAAATATATATAATGTTTGGGGGTTGTAATTAGAGGGAAGGAGATGGGGCAGTGGAAACAGACAGGGGAAGCTCCATTAGCATTGCTGGTTGTATGTCATACCAACGGCCACCACAAGATGGCGCCTGATCACAGAAGGAAGCATAGGCCTACAGAGAAGCATAGGCCTGCAGAAGGCCGCGGCCTCAATTACCGGCCGGCCTGACGTGATCATGTTCGCGATTGCGCGGCGGGGGTTTCACGGAGACACAGGATACCCCAGCTGTGCTGCCCCAGGTCGCCAACTCTAGTCGCAATGACGACCTGGCGCCCGGGGATTGTCGAGCCCTGGTTTAAGGGGATAATAAAATTGAGCACCACTGGGGGGGGGGGGGGGACAGCTGTAGCTTCGATCTGGAGCTGCAGCCGTTTTCCCGCTGGCATAAAGTCAGAGAACCGAGCGATCACATGACCACTGATTGCGCAGTTCACAGCCCGCTCAGAGCAGACATCAGTGACTGTGACCACTATAGGAGCAGAGAGCAGTGACTGACAGTAGCTGGCTCCAGCTCTCAGCAATGAAAACAGATTTAGTGAAAGAATGGTTAGTTTCACAGTGGGAACAGGATCCGTTTTTAACCGGTTGCCGACCGTGTTCTGCACATATACGTTGGCAGAATGGCATGGCTGCGCGCTATATATATATAAATTGAAATTTATTGGCGTATAAACACTCACTTTTTTACCCTGAAAATAGAGGGTAAACTGTGCCTGCGTGTTATATGCAGGGGGCTGTTGTAAGCCCCCCCCCCTGAAACCTCCATCTTAAAGTTAGGGTGCATGTTATACGCCGATAAATACGGTGTGTGGGTGTGTGTGTGTAATATATATATATATATATATATATATATATATTACACACACATATACATACACACACCGTATTTATCGGCGTATGACACGCACCCTAACTTTAAGATGGAGGTTTCAGGGGAAAAAAAAAAAAAAAAACTTACAACAGCCCCCTGCATATAACACGCAGGCACAGTTTACCCTCTATTTTCAGGGTAAAAAAGTGAGTGTTATACGCCAATAAATTTCAATATATATATTTTTATTACACACACACATACAATAATTATATATACACACACATATACATACACACACACATACACACACACTTATATTATCACATATACAGTGGGTACGGAAAGTATATATGTGTAATCAGACCCCCTTAAATCCTTCACTCTGTTATATTGTAGCCATTTGCTAAAATCATTTAAAAGTTCAATTTTTCCTCATTAATGTACACACAGCACCCCATATTGACAGAAAAACACAGAATTGTTGACATTTTTGCAGATTTCTTAAAAAAGAATAACTAAAATATCACATGGTCCTAAGTATTCAGACCCTTTGCTCAGCATTTAGTAGAAGCACCCATTTGATCTAATACAGCCATGAGTCTTTTTGGGAAAGATGCAACAAGTTTTTCACACCTGGATTCGGGGATCCTCTGACATTCCTCCTTGCAGATCCTCTCCAGTTCTGTCAGGTTGGACGGTAAACGTTGGACAGCCATTTTTAGGTCTCTCCAGAGATGCTCAATTGGGTTTAAGTCAGGGCTCTGGCTGGGTCATTCAAAAACAGTCACGGAGTTGTTGTGAAGCCACTCCGTTATTTTAGCTGTGTGCTTAGGCTCATTGTCTTGTTGGAGGGTAAACCTTCAGCCCAGTCTGAGCACTCTGGAGAAGATTTTCATCCAGGATATCCCTGTACTTGGCCGCGTTCATCTTTCCCTCGATTGCAACCAGTCCTGCCCCTGCAGCTTAAAAACACCCCCACAGCATGATGCTGCCACCACCATGCTTCACTGTTGGGACTGTATTGGACAGATCATGAGCAGTGCCTGGTTTTTCCACACATACCGCTTAGAATTAAGGCCAAAAAGTTCCATCTTGGTCTCAACAGACCAGAGAATCTTATTTCTCACCATCTTGGAGTCCTTCAGGTGTTTTTTAGCAAATTTCATGCAGGCTTTCATGTGTCTTGCACTGAGGAGAGGCTTCCGTCGGGCCACTCTGCTATAAAGCCCCAACTGGTAGAGGGCTGCAGTGATGGTCGACTTTCTACAAATTTCTCCCATCTCCCAACTGCATCTCTGAAGCTCAGCCACAGTGATCTTTGGGTTCTTCTTTACCTCTCTCACCAAGGCGCTTCTCCCCCGAGTTTGGCCGGACGGCCAGCTCTAGGAAGGGTTCTGGTCATCCCAAACGTCTTCCATTTAAGGATTATGGAGGCCACTGTGCTCTTAGGAACCGTAAGTGCAGCAGAATTTTTTTGAAACCTTGGCCAGATCTGTGCCTTGCCACAATTCTGTCTCTGAGCTCTTCAGGCAGTTCCTTTGACCTCATGATTCTCATTTGCTCTGACATGCACTGTGAGCTGTAAAGATCTTATATAGACAGGTGTGTAGCTTTCCTAATCAAGTCCAATCAGTATAATCAAACACAGCTGGACTCAAATGAAGGTGTATTACCATCTCAAGGATGATCAGAAGAAATGGACAGCACCCGAGTTAAATATATGAGTGTCACAGCAAAGGGTCTGAATACTTAGGACCATGTGATATTTCAGTTTTTCTTTTTTATTAAATCTGCAAAAATGTCAACAATTCTGTGTTTTTCTGTCAATATGGGGTGCTGTGTGTACATTGAGGAAAAAAATGAACTTAAATGATTGTAGCAAATGGCTGCAATATAACAGAGTGAAAGATTTAAGGGGGTCTGATTATACAGTGGGTACGGAAAGTATATATATATATATATATATATACATACATACATATATATACACACACACACACACACACTATATATTATATATATATATTTATATTACACACACACACACACCACTTTGAATTTGGCACTCGATGTCCGCCAGTGAGCATCGATCAGTGTCGTGTCACAGTAAGCCCTGCCCCCACACAGTTAGAATCACTCCCTAGGACACACTTAAAGTGGAGTTTCCACCAAAAATACAATGTAGCATTAATGTGCATATAATACCTCCAAAAAAATAAAAAAAAATAAAAAAGAGAATTATTTTTATTTCTTTTTTACTCACCTGGAAATACCTGTTGCTAGGTGGTCCCACGAAATCTGCCTTCAGATTCACCTCGATTTGTGTCATCTCCCTCGGCTCCTCAGCTCGCTACTGCTCCTGGGAAAAGTGCGTCATCATTTCCCAGGATGCAGTGCACTTCCCCTAGGGCTAGAATCGCGGGACTTCGAAACAGGAAGTGACACGAATCAATGAAGATTTCGGCACCATTTTCACTATTGGAATAGCCCTTTGTATTTTTATTTTGAATGTAGATGCAGGCTGACATACATTTTTATTTTTTTACAAATGGCGATGTTTTCTTCTGCTCTCCCTTCAGTATTGTTTATCTTCCGGCTTCTTACACCGTTCTACGTTGTTGGTTGCCATCACAACGGCGGGCACTTCCGCTGCTGTTACAATGCGCATGCGCGAGACGGGCGGACAGTGATGGTCACTGCTCGTCATCACAGTCCAGGAAGTAAGTGCTTGTGGGCTTCAGATGCCCAAGAGCAAATTGACAACTTCAGGAAAGACATTTAAAAAAAGTCTCTTTACACAGTAACTCGGCAGATCGGCGGCTGATTTGAAAATAGTAAGTCAACTTAATTGTATTGCATGATGAAAGAACATACTTTGAAAAATTTGATTGGAACCCTGCTTTAACCCCTTCCTAGCCCCCTAGTGGTTAACCTCTATCCTGCCAGTCACATTTATACATTAATCAGTGCATTTTTATAGGACTGATCGCTGTATAAATGTGAATGGTCCCAAAATGGCGTCAAAAGTGTCCGATGTGTCCACCATGTCGCAGTCACGATAAAATTTTGATGATCGCCACCATTACTAGTAAAAAAAATAATTAATAAAAATGCCATAAAACTATCCCCTATTTTGTAGACGCTATAACTTTTGCGCAAACCAAACAAGCGCTTATTGCGATTTTTTTTAGCAAAAATATGTAGAAGAATACGTATCAGCCTAAACTTAGGGAAAAATCAGTTTATATATTTCTATTTTTTCGAAATTGTCGCTCTATTTTTGTTTATAGCGCTAAAAATGAAAAACCAGAGGTGATCAGATACCACCAAAAGATAGCTATATTTGTGGGGGGGGAAAAAAAAAAAAAAAAAAAAAAAAGGTAAATTGTTTGGGAGCCACGTTGCAATTGTCAGTTAAAGCGACGCAGTGCCGAATCGCAAAAAGTGACCGGGTCATTTGGCAGCCAAAAGGTCCGGGGCTGAAGTGGTTAAAGTGTTTTTTAAAAAAGGTAAAAAACGTTCTATAGTTCCCGCTGGTATAGAACACCAAGCTCCCTAGTGCATGTCATTTATAAAATTCTGCTGTATAATGGCTTACTTCAGAGTGCCGTTCGGCGCTCACCTGGCTTCCCGCTGATTACCTCTTCCAATGTAATAGCTGCAGGGGGGGTGCTGGGAAGCCCCTGCTGACATCAGACGAGACCGGCGGGCAGTCACGTGAGCACCGAAGGGCACTCTGAAGTAAGCCATTATACCACATTTTTATTCATGACATGCACTGGGGAGCTTAATGTTCTATATCAGCGGGAACTATAGAAGAAAAAAGCAGTCATATTTAGAGAAGGTTAGGCGGATCGGAGAGCTGACAGGCAAGGAGGGGGAGGAGGACAGAGGCAGGGCTGCGGATGACAAAGGCACGTACGGATGATTCCAGTGTCAGGGCTCAGCAGCCCTGAAATCTGAGTCAGTGTACAGGGGGAAGGGTATAGCCAGGCAGGATCAGCCAGGTATTACAGGGGGCCAAATGACACAGCACAAGCACTGTGCTGTATAGCACGCTTTAAATAAACAGAATTAATTTTTTTTGGGGGGGTTAACAAAGGCTTTAAACTCCTTCCATAGGGTACAAGGCTTTCATGAATTAAGCAAGAGGGAATAACCTCTGAATTGGGCCAATACTTTAAAGCCCACTCAATTACAGGAGTACGGAAAGGCATTTAGGAATTAGCTATTTTGTGTTTTGAAAAATATGTGGGGGGTGAACAGCTATTCAGAGACTAGAACACACTGCTTCAAGCAATGAGTCCACAGCAGTCAGCATGTGTCCAGAAGCTGTAGTAACTTCAAGAGATTCTGGCAGTAAAAAAAATGGATGCGTAACCTCCACTAATAGCCATTTTACCATATTCAAGTCACTGATCCCTTCCAGGGCTCAGGCTTTGCCCATCACAGTGGGTATACACCCAAAAGGTTCTTAAAGGTCTGGATGTCACAGGAATGGACCACAGCCCTGAACTTGTATAGCGCCCTGCAGCTTACTCACTCGTTACACCACATACCAGCGTCAGCAGTGAATGCAGGATCCAGTGCCAGAAGCAAACACAGGCTAGCCCTGCTGTTGCAGGGTCTAGTTCAAGACGTACATCAAGGGTAACCAATCCAGAAACTGCTAGAATAGGATAGGGCAATAAGCAGATCTTGATAGAAGTATCAGTTGAAGAAAACCACTGGCTAAAATTTAAAATATCCAACAGAAGGGGTCCATTACCTAGGATACTAGCAAAAAAAATTAAACATGGAGCTGCACCGAGTGCGTGGGGTTATACGAGTACTCCTTCTCTCCCCCCCCCCCCCCCCCAGCAAAGCTTTTGCCAATGTCCATCACCTGAAGCAGCATATAACCCAAAGTCTAATTAACTCCTGTGTCCCATACAATTAAGATATACAATTTTCATTTTATTTTACATCTTCATTTTGCTCATCTCTATCCTGTCCTTAACATAATTGATAAACATAATTGCTCTTGACCAGTTTCATGATGGTGACACTGGCAGAATGCACCTGTGCAATGTGCATTAGCACAGCTTCTTGTAGATTCATTGGTAGAGTGTGTGACCGCAGCGATACATAACTGGGAGCCAGGGACAGAGTGCTGTCGCCCCATAACAAAAGGGGTATTCATTGCAGGATAACCAATTCTTCTATGCTGTAAATAAAAGCTGTAGATATAAAGACATTGAAATTACTTCAAATTACATGGATAGGTTAATGTTCTTCTAACATTTTAAGGACTGGGTAAAAATTTGAAAATACAATCAATTCCAAAGCTTGACAGTTTTGCAGTCAAGTACATATGCAAGCCATAAAGTCCCTCTGAATAAACAAATAAAACTATACACAATTTGTATTTTTTTTTTATTATGGTTTCCACATTTATATCACAATTTGTCCACCGATAGGACGAAAGTTAGCAAAGTTGCTCTCTTCTGCATATCAGAAATACAGAAGTCTTACTGTACATTCAACTAAGGCTTTGTTTTTTGATGTATTTTTTTTTTTTTTGCAAAAAAAAAAAAGAAAAAAAAAAAAAACCAAGGAAAAAATAATCGCGTTTTGATGGAGATCCCATAAGGCAGATTACATCTAAAAAGGAATGGTAGCAAGTAGTTACGTTTTTTTTTTTTTTTTTCCCCCAGCATACCAACTGGCCTTATGTGTTCGGCCTCTGGACAATTTAGAAGCTGGTAGCACCATCCGTCACCTTTAAGTTTTTTAAAACCAGGGTAATTTAAAGAACTTTTCTCACTAGGGGTAAAATGAACACAGTTCATTTCTAATGTAGAGATGCTGAAAACACTGAAATATGGTTAGAAATCACATGTATGTGTTGGGGCTTGAACAGGTTTCAAACGGTGGAAAGGTAGATTTTATATTGGGCTTATAAAAGGGAAACTAGCAGCAGCTTACAGATCTGAACTGTGTGTGATAGTAGATGGGTACAACAAAAAAAGAAAATATGATGGGGAGGAGGGAATGATTTTTTTAAGACTCTCCCCTAGTCAACATAAAGGGATCAGCTGTGATGCTTGGAACTGAACACTTCTATACTTTGCGCCTTTTTAGACACTTTACTGTCAAATTTTAAATTGAAATAAAATCTGAAAAAGGAAAAAACATTAATTCAAATAAATAATGCATACTCTGTTAAGGTAACTTACTCTCAACTTATTTAAATCCTCTTTCACATAAGATTTAGGTACCTGTCATATATATAATTTTTTTTTTTTATTCCAGCCCTTTCTCAGGTACCGGAAAAATTCACCTTTTTGCAATCTTAGGGTAGGTTTGAACTTAACACTTTATTTTTTTTCCATATATTTTATAGCTCACTTGCTATAGGAGTTTCAAAACTCCAAGTGGAACCCCCCTTGCACACTGTTCCATTGCATTTCTTGACCCCCTTCTGTAATCCTTTGCCAAGTTATCTGGTAGCAGCATTTAGCACAAAAGAACAGGTGTGGCAGACAGAGGGGGGAGCTCCGACAGGGGAAGAGAATTCCCAGGATGTAGTGGACACAAAGCTTCTCTTCCAGGCTCTCTACACCCTCAACCCATTACATCCCCCAAAAAAGGGAACTTAACTCAATCAAATCTTCCATTTTGAGCATTGGTCGCAGAGCGACCCATGGTTTGCACTGAAAACCACAGATATGAGAAAGCAGATTTGAGACTGGTGCTCAGTCTAGGCAGACATAAGGCAAGATGTTTAATCTACCATCATCACCATGAGGGTCCAAGGAGATGCACTGCGTCCAATCAAACCAGTTGCCTTGTGTATCGTGACAGCCATTGACACCAGGCCAATGTTGATTATGAAGTCTGTCTACATCAGCGCTAGTCACTTCCCTGCTTTTTCCAGGCAGCTCACTCGGTAGGGCAAGTGGCACTAAAACATGAGTCTTTCTAGCTTCCCGCTTACTGCATTCCGCCTGTTTTAAATATTCAGACATATAATAATGTGCACTCTGTGTATGTACACCAGAGGAAGACAACAAGCTGCTCTGACGAGTGAGATAGGACTGAATGATCCCAATTTGAGACAACTCCTTCCAGTCTGTCTGTTCAAAGGGACTTGGCAGGCCGAGTTTGGGGTCTTGTTTGTCTGTCTCAGTTCTGTGCTGTTCTGAAGGGGCTGAAATCTCTGCCTGGGATGGGTCTTTGTTTGTTAAAGGCTTTATTTGCCCAGTCATGAAATCAAATTTTAATTTACGATCCTTTTTTACTCGGGTTTGTTTGCTATTCCCATCTGCGGAGTATCCTTCTTGATCTCCTCGACTACGAGATTTCTTTTTCTTGCGGCTGTCTGAACCAGAGGCTGCGTCATCGCTGTCCATTTTTGAGGACTCTGGTGAGTAGCTACTGCGAGGTGTTTGAGGATCTGTGATAGGCTGTCCACTACGATGTCCCTGTGGGGTGTGCTGTTGCGTTACCCTAGGCGACTGCTGAAGTTGGTAGTCAGTAGAGACCAACTGCTCTACAGGCCTATGAGGTGAAGAGACTGCAAAATCCCTTCTAGGAGACTCTAGTCTTTTTGCTATGACAGGGGGTGTAGAAGGGCGCACAGGGGATTGAGAAGAGGGAGGATGTGCAGTGTCTACACCAGGCAGCCTTTGAGAGGGGCTGGGCGCAGAACCCTTTGGTGCATATGTGGTGTGCTGCCGTGCCACTAGTTCTGCCCTAGTGCCACGAGGGCTGTAAGAGGAACAGCGTGGACTTCGTGGCTGAAGAGAATGGGTTTCTTCTAACCCTACACTGTGTTGTTGTAGGACGGCCACTTTTAGTAAAGAGGAAGTGCTTGAGTGTTTTACAAGTCCAGGGGAGTTGGTGTGCGGCCGGACAGCATTTACTGGGATTTTACCATGTTTATCATTTTCAGCAGTCTCCAACCTGTTAGTCTGTGAACTGCCATCAGGAGGACCAAGTAGGTTTTCCGGAGGACTACTTCCTATTCCATTTGTGGGGAGTGGTGAAGAATTTTGGAACAGCTCCTGATTCGGTTTGCCTGCTTTGCAAGCAAGCCCTTGGGTACCATCTCTAAATTCCCCTTTCCTTTTTCGACTGGCCACCTTTTCAGCCTTAGGTGAATGTGCTTTCTGGATATCATTCCTGCCCTTAAGGTCCTGAAGAGGCTTTCCACTCAACAGTGCAGTTTGATTGGTCTCTATCTTACAGTTGTGGGTACTACCACCATTTGCTGAACCTTGTGGGTTGAGAGTACCTCTGGCAGCCTGCTCAGCCTGTACTGGCTCTATCAATTTCTGCCAGCCACGTAGCAGTTTCTTAGCACGTTTGGCAAGGTCCTCGTTACTGGTTTTTTTACGAACATCATTAATTAGCTTTCCAAGTCGGGTTTCCTATAAATAAAAAAAAATAGATAAAATTAATAATTTTTTTTCCCTCCAAGGAGAATTTTGACTCAGATATGCTTCATATAAAAATACCACCTTCGCGCACACTATGGACATTAAACTTGAAAACAAGACCTTACGTGCCCCATCTAGCTGCTTGTGCTGTGAACTATTTTGTCCTAAAACAAAATCCTAAGCCAAGTATTTTGTTTCTAACAGTTTACAAAATACCTGCAGGTACATTAAAAGGCTGGCAGCCTGCTCTCATAGAAAAAAATAAATAAAATAAAAATCTCTGTAGCTCTGCTGTAAACTTTAAACATGAAATTTCTCCACAATGTCTATTAGCTGCAAAGGTGAATGCGGCCTGTTTAAAAGGGTTTTATATGTAAATACTGTAGGGTGTATATATTTCTGGCACAGGTACAATTTGAAGATGTTCTTATTCTTTAAAGATGTCACACACCTCCAGTGCCTCTTTGGTAATTGGATACTTCTCCAAACTGGAGATCACTTCCAACACGGCCACCATGTTACGAATCTGGAGAGACAAAAAAGGTATAGCAATTCAGAGATTTGGATCAAAGTTGGAACAAATTTACAAAAACGTGCATCAGACAAAAAAACACTTGTAAAACATTTGGGATCAACAGCAATGGTCATTGAAAAACACAAAGTAGTTGGAGGGAAAAAAAAAAAAAGGAGGTCGTCAATGGTATGGTTGGTAAATCATGTTAATTTTAGCACAGGATACCAAGTCTTAGCTAAAAATTTGTAAAAGGTTAAGCTTTTAATAGAGAAAGCATCAATATTAAAATGGACCTTCACCCAATAGAACAACCTTTAACTACTGGCTCCACTCCTACAACTGGTTAAAAAAAAAAAATCTATTTCTGATCTTTTTAGTGGTGCAGCACAGCACTTCGTTATATCTTACCTATGTGAGAAAGGCCTTGCACCAGCCCCCAAAATTTCTTGGGGTGGCCATGTCTCATCTCAGTAGACAGTTTTACCGATGGGTGCATGCTTGTTGTGGGATTCAGGCTCTGGCAGAGACCTCTGGCACATCTGTGCACACACAGGATACTCAAATATTACAGTGTGGGCGTGGAGGTGCAGGGCAAAAATTTGTGAGGACCGAAGTTCCTAAGTTTTGTCATTTACAGTCAAACTGAGGCCTCTAATGAGGCAAAAAAACTACATTCACAAGTAAAACATTTTAGGAAAGAAATTCAAGTACAGTCTGGTGGAAGATGCAACTCAGAATCCTGAGTCACATGGTATGTGGTGCAGTTAGAGAATGAAATTTTGGGTTTTCACACAGGTGGTTTGGCTTGTGGTAGATGCCCTCTAATAATCTGCATGAAGCAACAGTAAACCTACACTACTTTGACCAGCAGATGTCCTCATAAGCACAGTTTCATTATCTGTCCTCAAAAAACGTTAAAGACACCTGGCAATCACCAGCCCCCCAGTTTTACTTACCCGGGCCCGTTTGTCTCCTCGGCGCGTCCCCGCCGTCGTCCTCTCCACGGAGTCCCAGCTTTGATTGGATAGATTGATAACAGCGCAGATATTGGCTCCCACTGCTGTCAATCAAATCCAATGACGCGGGCGCCAGGGCCGAGTCATACACTCAGCGTCTATGGACGCCGAGTGTAGGACTCAGGAGCGCGCCCACAAGGTAACCCCTCGGGAGAGAGCTTCCCAGAGGGGGGGGGGTTATCTAATGCAGGGAGGAGCCGCGAGAGCCGCCAGAAAATGATGTTCGGGCCACTCTGTGCAAAACTAGCTGCACAGTGGGGGTTAGTATAACATGTTTGTTATTTAAGAAGTAAATAAAAAGGAACCTTTAGTATCACTTTAATCACCTGCTACATAACACAAGGAGAGCAACCAAGTCAACAATATCAAATAAAAATCGGAGAGGCAAATTTAAAAAAAAGGTCATCAAGGACATCTTTACATCAAGTATATTAAAGTTTACCTTACGAGTAAACCAACAAAAAAAAATAGTTTTTGCCCAGTGAAAATCAAATCATTTTATTTCACATTTTAAAGGCCACACACACCTAAAAATGTTCCACTTTCAAAGATGGGGTTGATGGCAACAAATAACCAATACCATAATTGCACTGAATGCAGAGACTTCAACTTTTAGATCCAAGTCACAAATAAAAAGCAAGCCTGCAACAGTACCCCTGAGGCCTGCTGAACAGGTATTTAGGAATTACATAGCACCAACAGTTTGCACAGCACGTTACAAGATAGTGGGAGACAGTGTTACAATACAACAGAAGGCTCATAGGCAGGGCCGGTGCTACCACTAGGGAAACGCCTAGGACACACTGCTGCCTAGGGTGCCCGGCCACTGGTGTTCCTACTCTCAGCATCAGCAGGCAGCTGCTGCTCAGTTTTCACAGTGTCATAGGCTGCATTGAGGGGCGCTGGTGAGGTTGCATTGAGGGGCGCTGGTGAAACATACATGGGCAGGGCAAAGAGGGTGGAGTCAGGGGAGGAAAAATTAGTTTTCGCCTAGCGTGTCGACAATTCTTGCACCAGCCCTGATCATAGGGCCCTGCCTGCGAGAGCTTACAATCTAAAAAGGCTATGTATAAAGAACTTTATTACACTATTTCTACAAAAAAAAAAAAAAAAAAAACACGATTTGCTCTTTGTATCTACAAAAAATAAATAAAAAATTACGTGTGCACGCTCTATATATTTTCAAGGTTTTTACTTTAACCAAAGTATATGCAATCCTGTGTAACAAATTATGTGCCATTGATGATTTTCTGTAATAAGGGAGAATAGGATTTTTGTACTCACCATAAAATTTTTCTGACATCCATGGACTGACATGGCGTCTCTTACACTTTACACGTGGGTTATGTCCCTGCTTGCAGGAGAAGACCTAGGCAGAATGTGAGAGGTTATACATACATTCTAAAAAGCCAGAGCTGAACAGCCCCGCCCAGGGGGGCGGTCCCTCCGGACATAACCCTCCCACTGCAGTCAGCAGACCTCAGTTCGTAACAAAGCAGTACAAACCTTAAAAAGGAAGGGTGGGTGCCGTGTCAGTCCATGGATGTCGGAGAAAAGGATTTTACGGTGAGTACAAAAATCCTATTTTCTCTCATCATCCATGGACTGACACAGTCTCTTACACTTTACACGTGGGATGTCCCAAAGCAGTGTCAAGAGGGATGGGAGCAACCAAAACCAAAAAAACGTCACTCCAAACAAGGCAGAGCTCCTCAACGGAGGAGTTGCAACTATAAACAGCGGCCTGCAGCACCTTGCGACCGAAGGAAGCATCCGAAGATGCAGCCACATCAACCTTAGAAAACGTAGAAAAAGGTATGAACGGACGACCAGGTCGCCGCCTTGCACACTTGTGCAACCGACGCTTGATGTCGGAAAGCCCAGGAAGCACCAATTGCCCTGGTGGAATGCGCCGTAACCGGAAAGGGAGGCGCCCGCCCCTTGAGAGCATAGGCTTGAATGACGGTTTGTCTGATCCACCTAGAAATAGTGGCAGACGAAGCCGCTTGGCCCTGTTATGGACCAGAGACAGTCACAAACTGAGTCAGACTTCCGAATAGAAGCAGTAGCAGACAGGTACACCCGCAAGGCTCGTACCACATCCAATGTGTGAAGCGCAAACTCTCTGGGATGCGATGGGTGAGGACACAAGGACGGGAGGACAATGTCCTCGTTTAAGTGGAAGGCCGAGACCACCTTTGGCAAAAAAGAAGGTCGCGGCCGCAGCACCGCCTTATCCTTATGGATGACCAAATAGGGCGACTTGCAGGACAAGGCCGCCAGCTCAGACACTCGTCTAACAGAAGTAATGGCCACTAAGAAGGCCACCTTCTGAGACAAAGTCAAGGGGGGAATATCTCTGATATTTTCAAAGGGCAGTTCCTGGAGAACTGAGAGCACCAAATTCAGATCCCACGGGGAGGGGGGGGGGAGGAGGCTTGACAGGAGGAAGCACATGGCGAAACCCCTGTACAAAAGGTGCTAACCAAGGAATGACCCGCCAGCGGTCGCTGAAAAAAAGACGGCCAAGGCCGAAATCTGACCATTAAATGGTACTCAAAGCAAGCTTTTGGGTCACGCCACGCTGCAGAAAACGCAGGATTCTGGGGGCGGAATACGTCCGCGGACGCCAGACCAGCTCTTCGCACATGGCAATGTAAGCTTTCCAAGTAAGGTGATAGATCTTTCTGGAGGAAGACTTCCGTGCCCTTAACATGGTCGAAATGACCGAATCCGAGAGACCCCGATCTCTCAGCACCTGGCTTTCAATAGCCATGCTGTTAAAGCCAGAGACTGTAAAGCAGGATGAAATATAGGACCTTGGGAAAGAAGGTCCTCCCTCATTGGCAACCGCCAGGGAACGTCTGCGACAAGACGTATCAGATCGGCGTACCAGTGACGCAGAGGCCAATCCGGAGCAATGAGGATCACCGGAATACCCTCAGTCACCACCCTGCGCAGCAGGCGAGGGAGCAACTGCAGTGGAGGATAAACGTACATCAGGTGATAATGACCCCATGGGGCCACCAACGCATCTGAGGCATCCGCCCAAGGATCCCTGGATCTGGCCACAAACCTCGACACCTTGCGATTGAGTCGAGAGGCCATCAGGTCCACATCTGGCGTGCCCCACCGTCGGCAAAGGAGTTGAAAAACCTCCGGGTGCAAGGACCACTCTCCCTGGTCCAGCGTCTGGCGACTCAGATAGTCCGCCTGCCAATTGTCTACGCCCGGAATGTAGACGGCCGACAGAGCCGGCACGCTTCTTCCGGCCCACCTTAGGATGCGGGCGACCTCAGAAGCCGCAGCTGAGCTCCGAGTCCCCCCCGATGGTTGACATACGCCACCGCCGTGGCGTTGTCCGACTGGATCCTGATGGAGCGACCCTGTAATCTCTCCGACCATGAGGAGAGACACAGTCTGATTGCCCGTATTTCCAGAACATTGATCGGTAAAACAGGCTTCGTCCGGAGTCCAAAGCCCTTGGGCCGACAGGACTACCCACACCCCCCCAGCCCGTCAGGCTGGCGTCCATCGTGATCACCGTCCATTGGCTGGGGAGAAACGACCTCCCGGACCGAAGAGCCGGGGACCTCAACCACCACGCCAGGGACGCCCTGACCAGGTGACTCACCTGGATCTGAAGATCCAAGGACAATGGGGATTTGTCCCAAGTGGACAAGATCTCCTTCTGTAAAGCCCTGGTGTGCGATTGGTCATAAGGAACGGCCTCGAAAGAGGCCACCATGAGTCCCAGGACTCTCATGCAAAAACGTATTGACTACCATTTTCGGGACGTCAGCACCCGCACTGCAGACTGAAGTGTCAGCCGCTTCTCCGGAGGTAGGAATACCTTCGCCTCCAAAGAGTCCAGAATCAGACCTAGATACTCTAGACGCTGAGTCGGGACCAGGACCGACTTCTGAATGTTCAGGAGCCACCCGAAGTCCCTGAGGGTCTGACTGACGATAAACACTTTCTTCTAATTCTGAGCCACTGGCTACTCTTAGAAGATCGTCCAGATAGCCCACGATAGCAATGCCTCGCTGTCTCAGCAAAGATAGAACCGGAGCAAGCACCTTGGTGAACACCCTCGGTGCCGAGGCTAGGCCGAAGGGAAGAGCCACAAATTGATAGTGGACTTCGCCGATCGCAAAGCGCAGAAACTTCTGGTGGTTCGTGCAGATCGGAACATGCAAGTAGGCGTCCTTGATGTCCAAGGACGCCAGAAAATCCCCTTGATGGAGTGTAGCGATCACCGTGCGAATGGATTCCATGCGGAATTTTTGCACCTTCACGAAGGCATTCAGGGCCTTGAGGTCCAAGATTGGCCGAACCCCGTCCTTTTTTGGAACAAACAGATTCGAGTAGAACCCCTGAAACCTCTCCTGGGACGGAACTGGCACAATCACTCCGGACCCGATCAAATCCTGTACAGCCCCCAATAGGGCTGCCCGACGGGCAGGAAGGAGAGGGAGATTTGAGGGAAAGAATCTGTCTGGGGGCCAGGAACGGAACTCTATTCTGTATCCTGAAGTGACCACCTCGCACACCCACCGGTCGGAGATCTGGGAGGTCCACTGATCCGGGAACCTGCGAAGTCGTCCCCCCACCCCAGAGTCGGGCGGGGGCAAGACTTCACGCGGAGGCGGGCTTGGGAGCAGGTTTGTTCGGCTTACGCACCCAGGGGGCGCTTGTGTCCACCCGCCACACTGTTGTCAGTCTGGGAGGGCTTACCCGTGGACTCCGACTGACGAAAAAAACACCTTTTTTTGCTGGAAAGGAAGGACCCGGCTTACGGCGGGCCTCCTTACCCTTGATAGTCTGAGGAAGGAGAGTGCTTTTACCTCCCGTGACATCCTTGATGATGTCATCCAGAGCAGCACCGAAAAGTCTACCACCCTTAAAAGGTAGATCTGTCAGGAGCTTCTTAGAGGCTAGGTCAGCAGACCAGCATTTCAACCAGATAAGACGACGCAATACCACCACCGAGACAGAGGCCCTGGATATTAATGGGGCCGCGTCCAACGTGGCGTCGCACACATAAATCAGGCCCTGCACCATCTGGTGGGCCAGAGTAATAGTGTCCGGAGGAAGATTATACTCCTGTACAGTTTGGTGCAAAATTTTTGCCCATTCCGTGAGTGTCTGAGACACAAGGGTCGCCGCTACAACAGGCCGTAAGGCGGATCCCAACAAGGCAAACATGGCTCTGCTCACCACTTCTGACCTCCTGTCAGTGGGGTCCTTAAACGCAGGAGTCCCCTCCATCGGGAGAGTGGTGGCCTTGTTCAAACGGGCGACTGGAGGGTCGACCACTGGGGGAGAAGCCCACTTCTTAAGTAGGGCGTCTTCAAAGGGGTATCTGATAGACAAACGCCGCGGGACCATAAAAGTCTTCTGCGGCTTTTCCCAGACCTGATCAATGAGCTGGTCAAAGAAAGGAACATATGGAAAAACCTTTTTAGAAGGCTTGGCCTTAAAAGAACCAAAAAAGGAGACTGCCTCTGCCTGAGGTTCCATAGCCGCAGCATTCAGCTTGAGAGTGTCCCTCACAGCATCAATGAGTTCACTAACAAGCGCCCTGTCATTTACTGACTCAGAACTGGAGTCTTCCTCACAAGGAATGTCCTGTTCAAAACCATCCAAATATTCAGAGCTAGGGTCCTGAGCAGCACTAGCTAGGCCCATATCTAAATCAGCGCACTCCGCTTGTGGAGATAAAGTGGGGAGAGGGCGCTTTTTTGCTCCCTTGCGCTGGCACACCGCTTCTGGTAAAAAATGATTCCAGGACTGCATGGCGACCGCAGGTGCTGGGGCACTGCCTGTCGCCTCTGGCATGTAAGGGGAAGCTGGTGACACTGACTCCATATTGTCCCTCTCTGAGACTCCTCAGAAAAAAAGTCCACCCACAAGCTGTGCTGACTGAGTAGGGGAATGCCCAGGGGACCCACCAACCTGACCAGGACCGCTCGGTTCCGCTGCCTTGTGTCTCTGCGCCGCGCTGTTCAGCATGAGTGAGCTGAGGAGAGAGTGTGAGGAGATTTGCGCCGTTCCCAGCGGCGATAGAGGCCAAACAAATGCTTGAAAAGCGTGCGGCTACAAGAAAATGGCCGCCGCAATGTGCTCAGGCGATCCACGGCAAAATGGCCGCCAATGTAAAGTAATGCACAAACCCAAAACATGGCGCCGAACAGCGCCCAGGCCCCCAAAACTCAAAAAACAGCCCCAGCGATATGCAGACCAGCATGAGGCCCCCCCCAGGGCAGTATGACCCTCAGGCACCCCACACAGCACAGCACCAGCAATGGTGACAGAGTGACAAAACACAGGGGGAGACCGGGAAAATCCCCCACACAGAGAAACACACACACAGCATGTACTCACCTGCAGACAGGAGAGAGACTACTTACCTGTCCCCTGAGGGACCCACTGGTGTGTTTGACAGAACTATCACAGTGCGTTACTGAGTAGCTGTCGGCCCGGTCCACCGCGAATGATACAGCAGGACTGTTCAATCTTGAGAGGACCGCGGAGCATGAAAGCCCACCGGCCACCCCTGGAGTCGTGGGGCATGTCGTGAACTGAGTCTCACGCACACAAGGCGAGGATCAGCACGCTCGATGGTCGGACAGGGAAGACTACGAGGATACCTTGTACCCAACCTGTTGCCCAGCCGACAGTTGATAGAAGATCTGAAAAATAAAATAAGAAAAATTCCAAAAGGAATAAAAATAGGTCAGGAGACTGGCTCCTGAGAGAGCCAGGTCTTCTTCTGCTAGGCAGAAAAAAAACTGAGGTCTGCTGACTGCAGTGGGAGGGTTATGTCCGGAGGGACCGCCCCCTGGGCGGGGCTGTTTAGCTCTGGCTTTTTAGAATGCATGCATGTATGTATGTATGTATGTATGTATAACATCTCACATTCTGCCTAGGTCTTCTCCTGCAAGCAGGGACATAAACCACGTGTAAAGTGTAAGAGACGCCGTGTCAGTCCATGGATAAGAGAAAGTGGATTTTTAAAAATTTTAATGTTTTATAGTTAATACACTGAAATTGTCACAGCTCTTAAAAAAAAAATATGCCTGTATAGCTCTATTCCTGCCTCTCTCAACACAGAAGAACCCCATCATCAAGGTAACCATTTGGAGTTTAGAAGTGCGCTTGCAGACATACGTCTGAATATAGTCAGATCATGTTACCACCTTTTTCCACCCTCTAATGTAGTGGCAGGCATCTTGACAATTAGAGATCGCCTCAATTTGGGCCTCTAAAATGTCCAGAGGGCCATAATATAGCAACATGTTTTCATTCTTTAAAGCATGTATTAAAGTGTTCGTTAACCCAAAAAACAAAAAACATGGATCCTACTTCTTTAAAGCATGTTATATGACACAGTGCTTGTCCCGAGTCATTTGACCCCCTGTAGCACCTAAAAAACCTGGCTGATCCTGCCAGTTTCTCCCCACCACTCTGTAAATTGACCACTTTGTATCATGGCTGCTGAGACCAGACACTGTGGTCAGTTTACGTGCCTCTGTCATCAGCAGCCTGCTATCCTCTCTGCTTCTGTGTCGACCTCCCGCCTCAGTCGATGTTTGAGCCGCCTCTGGCTACTCTCAGAACACTAACCTGTATACACCTTCAGCACTGCCTCCTATTGCAGTGTCCCCCTCTGTGAATGATTTATAAATGCTGTAAATACCCAATTTAAGAGCTGAGATTGCGATCACATGACAAGCCAGCTCTCCTCCCCTTCAGACTGACAGCAGAGGAATCTCAGCCCCACCCACTTCATCTCTCAGGAGGAAAGGAGAAAGCTGGCCAGTCATGTGATCACAATCTTGGCAGTGTAATGAGGCATTTGCAGCATTTATTTTTGTAAATCATACAGAGGGAGATACTACAATAGGAGGTAGTGCTGATGGTGTATACAGGTTAGAGAGGCTTAACAACCACTTTAAAGTGGTTCTAAAGCCTTAAGGGTTTTCACCTTCATGCATTAAAGCAGTGTTCCACCCGCAAATTTTTTTTTTTTTTAAAAGTCAGCAGCTACAAACACTGTAGCTGCTGACTTTTTATAAGGACACTTACCTGTCCAGGGAGCCCACGATGTCAGCCCCAGAGGCTGATCCGTCCATCAGATAGGGTGCAGGCGCCGCCATTCTAACTAATGGAAACAGGCAGTGGAAACTGGCGGCTTCACTGCCCGTTTCCTACTGCGCACATGCGCGATTCACGTGGTGCATTGTGAATGGCCAGTTGAATTTTGGGTGGGTATACACAGGTCCCAGAAGACAGCCGGGGGGGTTTGGGGTGGGAGATCATCATTTCTCAGGAGCACAGGCGAGAGAGGAAGTGAACTAGGAGCTCCGCAGTATAGGAGGTGGCAGATAAGGACGACTGCCTAGAAACAGGGCGTTTCTGCAAGTCAAATTTTTTTTTTTTTACAAATATTTAATAGGTTTCAAGGAGACTGCTAATGTAAAAAAATTTTTTAGGGTGGACCTCCGCTTTAAGTTGAAAAACCTAATGTGCTGCAGCTCCCCACCAGACCCCCCCCCCTTTTTTCTTACCTGAGCCAGATCCAAACCAGCGATGTTCACGAGTTGGACAGATCGACAAATTCTCCCCAATTGGACAGATCGATAACAGCGGGAGCCATTGGCTGTCAATCAAAATCTGACACGGGAGCTGGGCTCAGGAGCCAGCACGCATGGTTGCCCCCATGGAAAGCGGCTTTCTGTGGGAGCACCTGACTAAAAATGGGGGCATGGAGCACTGACCAGGGACAACAGAAGAGAAGGATCAGAGCTGCTCAATGCTAAAGCATTGCACAAAGTAAGTATAGATGTGTGATTTTAATACAAAAAAAAAAAGATATAAAAAAAAAAAAAAATAATAATAATAATATAGAACCATTTTAAGTAATCCATTAGAAATGAATAAACCAACATTCATTTTGGTGTTCTGTTTCGATAAAAATAAAATGCAGGTTTGGGTTTCTGTTCTGGTGTGCTGACAGCCACAACAAGGCCTGTTACAGTAACATGCCAGAGCAGACAGGTATAAAGAGAGCATTAGTTAAGCTGATAATTTTTCTTTTCATCTTTCCCTCTCACCTTGCAGGGCAATGTGTGTGTCTGTGTGAGGCTGGAACTGACACCCCGGGTAGAAAGCCAGTCCCAGCTCTACACAGGCTCTACACCTCCTGACACCGATTTGACTAGGGTTGTGCAGGAATAAGGAGCCACTTTTCATCTCAGAATCAAAGTTCTTTAACAATCACTGCAGCAGCTACTGATGTGACAGCGTAATTTTTGCAATGGAGGAAGAGTCCATTTACCAGCAAACAGTGGGTCCCCACTCAGTAAATCGACTTCTCCAGCACAGGAAAAGGACTCGCATATCAGGAGCTGCTGCCAACTATTTACAGTTGACTGTGCCAGCTCAAAAAATGCGGCTGGCCATTGAGGGCCTGGATTCTAGCAGATGGTGGGCTACACAAGGCTCCTGCTTAGGAGGCACAGTAAATGTGCTTTACACTGCTCCTGTTATCAGAGGAAGTCTGTTTCACGTGGGATCATACAATCCTTAGGTGGCTTATCTTGGCAGTCATTCTGCATGAACCATGTACCAATTACACTTTTAAAGATAGCAACCAGAATTACAACCGTACAATACAAACCGTACAATGCGCAAAATAAAAAAAATAAAAAAACACAGTAACCATCACCTTGAGATTTTTTTGTAAAAAGCTACAGCAAAGATCTGTTGGATGTAAGCATATGCTCTAAAAGAAGCCACAACACACTAATCTATAAAAGTACCAACACTAGACAAACTAAGTGGTTCTAAAGCCTAAACATTTACCTTAATGCATGCCTTGCATTAAGGCAAAAAAATGGTTTGGGCATCGGCATCCCCCCCTCACCTCTTTTACTTACCTGAGCCCTCATTTGATCCAGCGCGGTGCACGTCTGCAGCTCTTCTCTCCTCACTTCCAGGTCTCGCTGGCTTTGCTGGGGCACTGGGAGCCACTGACTCCCAGTGCAGTCAATCAATGCCATTGACAAGGGAGTGGGGACGGGGCCGAGAGAGCAAGAACACAGGAGTGCCCCCATAGGAAGCAGCTTCCCATGGGGGGGGGGGCAATGGACAGGGAGGAGGGGCCAGGAGCACCAGCTGAGAAACCAAGAAGAGGCGGATCACAGCTGCTCTGTGCAGTTCCATTGCACAGAGCAGGTAATTAAAGACATGTTTGTATAGACAAAAAAAAAAAAAAAAAAAGAAGAAGTTTACCTTTACAATCGCTTTAATATTGAATAATTTGAGTAGGTTTACCTGAAGGCTATACTTTTCAAGGCAACTGAATTACCAAATAGGCAAGGCTTCCACCAAGCTCATTTATAACCACTTGACCGCCAGAAGATGTCTTCATGACCAGGCCATTTTTTTGCAATATAGCACAGACTTGCTTTAATAGACAACTGCACGGTTGTGCGATGCTGTACCCAAATAAAAATAGAATTTTTGTACTCACCGTAAAATCCGTTTCTCTGACGTCCATGGACTGACACAGCCTCTTAACACTTTACCCCTGGGTTTATGTCCCTGCTTGCAGGAGAAGACCTAGGCAGAATGCGAGATGTTGTTACACATACATTCTAAAAGCCAGAGCTGAACAGCCCCGCCCAGGGGGGCGATTCCTCCGGACATAACCCTCCCCCACCTGCAGTCAGCAGCCCTCAGTTCGTAACAAAGCAGTACAGACCTTGAAGGAAGGGTGGGTGCTGTGTCAGTCCATGGACGTCAGAGAAACGGATTTTACGGTGAGTACAAAAATCCTGTTTTCTCTTATCGTCCATGGACTGACACAGCCTCTTAACACTTAACCCGTGGGATGTCCCAAAGCAGTGTCAAGAGGGATGGGAGCAGTATAAAATGGAACACCAAAAACTTCACTCCAAACAAGGCAGAGCTCCTCAACGGAGGAGATGCAACTTTAAACAGCGGCTTGCAACACCTTGCGGCCGAAGGAAGCATCCGAAGATGCAGCCACATCAACCTTATAGAACTTAGAAAAGGTATGAGTGGACGACCAGGTCGCCGCCTTGCACACTTGTGCAATCGACGTTTGATGTTGGAAAGCCCAGGAAGCACCAATTGCTTTGGTGGAATGCGCCAGGTGAAGACATAAGGACGGGAGGACAATGTCCTCATTAAGGTGAAAGGCTGAGACCACCTTTGGCAGAAAAGAAGGTCGCGGACGCAACACCGCCTTATCCTTATGGAGGACCAAGTAAGGCGACTTGCAGGACAAGGCCGCCAACTCAGACACCCATCAAACAGAAGTAATGGCCACTAAGAAAGCCACCTCCTGAGACAAGGTTAAGAGAGGATTATCTCTGATATTTTCAAAGGGGGGTTTCTGGAGAACCGAGAGCACCAAATTCAGATCCCAAGGAGGGAGAGGAGGTTTGACAGGAGGGAGCACATGGAGAACCCCCTGCACAAAGGTGCTAACCAAGGAATGGCCTGCTAGCGGTCGGTGAAAAAAGACGGCCAAGGCCGAAATCCCTTAATGGTGCTCGAAGCAAGCTTTTGGGTCATGCCACGCTGCAAGAACTGCAGGATTCTGGGGACAGAATACGTCCGTGGACACCAGTCCAGCTCTTCGCACATAGCGATGTAAGCTTTCCAGGTACGGTGATATATCTTTGTGGATGAAGACTTCCGTGCCCTTAACATGGTTGAAATGACTTTATCCGAGAGACCTCGGTCCCTCAGCACCTAGCTTTCAATAGCCATGCCGTTAAAGCCAGAGATTGTAAAGCAGGATGAAATATAGGACCTTGGGACAGAAGGTCCTCCCTCATTGGCAGTCGCCAAGGAACGCCCGCGACGAGAAGTACCAGATCGGCGTACCAATGACGCAGAGGCCAATCCGGAGCAATGAGGATCACCGGAATTCCCTCAGTCGCCACCCTGCGCAGCAGTAGAGGAAGCAGCAGCAGCGGAGGGTAAGCATATATCAGGTGATACTGACCCCATGGGGCAACCAACGCATCCGCGGCGTCCGCCCAAGGGTCCCTGGACCTGGCCACAAACCTCGACACTTTGCAATTTAGTCGAGAGGCCATCAGGTCCACAGCCGGCATGCCCCACCACCGGCAAAGAAGATAAAAAACCTCCGGGTGCAAGGACCACTCTCCCTGGTCCAGCGTCTGGCGACTCAGATAGTCCGCCTGCCAATTGTCTACCCCCGGAATGTAAATGGCCGACACGCTTCTTTCAGCCCAACTTAGGATGTGGGCGACCTCGGATGCCGCAGCTGAGCTCCGAGTCCCCCCTTGATGGTTGACATACGCCACCGCCGTGGCATTGTCCGACTGGATCCTGAGTGAGCGGCCCTGTAGTCTCTCAGACCACGAGGAGAGGCAGTCTGATCGCCCGCAGTTCCAGGACATTGATCGGTAGACGGGCTTCGTCCGGAGTCCAAAGCCCTTGGGGCTGAATGGACTCCCCAGACTCCACACCAGCCCGTAAGGCTGGCGTCCATCGTGATCACCGTCCACTGGAAGGGGAGGAATGACCGAAGAGCCGGGGATCTCAACCACTACGTCGGGGACACCCTAACCGGGTGAGTCACCTGGATCTGAAGATCCAAGGACAACGGGGTTTTTTCCCCAAGTGGACAGGATCTCCTTCTGCAATGCCCGTGTGTGTGATTGGGCATACGGAACGGCCTCGAAAGAGGCCACCATGAGTCCACGGACTCTCATGCAAAAAAGGATTGACGACCATTTTCTGGACGTCAGGACCCGCACTGCAGACTGAAGTGTCAGTAACTTCTCTGGGGGTAGGAATACCTTCGCCTCCAAGGAGGCCAGGATCAGACCTAGATACTCCAAACGCTGAGTCGGGACCAGGACCGACTTCCGAATGTTCAGGAGCCACCCGAAGTCCCGGAGGGTCTGACTGACAATAGTCACACTTTCTTCTAATTCTGAGCCATTGTCTGCTCTTAGAAGATCGTCCAGACAGCAATGCCTCGCTGTCTCAGCAATGCCTCGCTGTCTCAGCAAAGCTAGAACCGAGGCAAGCACCTTGGTGAAAACCCCTGGTGCCGAGGCTAGGCCGAAGGGAAGAGCCACAAATTGATAGTGCACTTCGCCGATCGCAAAAGCGCAGAAACTTCTGGTGACTTGCGCAGATCAGAACATGCAAGTAGGTGTCCTTGATGTCCAAGGACGCCAGAAAGTCCCCTTGATGGAGTGTAGCGATCACCGTGCGAATGGATTCCATACAGAATTTTTGCACCTTCACAAAGGCATTCAAGGCCTTGAGGTCCAGGATTAGTCGAACCCCGTCCTTTTTCGGAACAAACAGATTTGAGTAGAACCCCTGAAACCTCTCCTGTGACGGTACAGGCACAATTACTCCATACCTGAGCAAATCCTCAACAGCCCCCAAGAGGGCCGCCCGACGGGCAGGACGGAGAGGGAGATGTGAGGGAAAGAATCTGTCTGGGGGCCAGAAACGGAACTCTATCCTGAGGAGACCACCTCGCACACCCACCGGTCGGAGATCCGGGAGGTCCACCGATCCGTGAACCTGCAAAGTCGTCGCGGGGCAGGACTTCATGCGAAGGCAGGCTTGGGAGCCGGCTTGTTCGGCTTACGCACCCAAGAACACTTCTGTCCACCAGCCGCACTGTTGTCAGTCTGGGAGGGCTTACCCGTGGACTCTGACTGATGAAAAATAGGATTTTTTACTCACCGTAAAATCCTTTTCTCTGAGTCCATGGACCGACAGCTTCTCTATTGACAAAGTGGGTATTATCCGTTAATTAGGAGTGACTAGGCAGAAAAACTTGTAAAAAGTGTTGCATCACACCTTCTACAGTACCGCCCAGGGGGCGGACCCTCTGGGTATACCCTCTCAGTCTGCATCTTCGCAGATCAGTTCGTCAAAAAGCAGTACAAACTTAAAAAGGAGGGGTGGGTGCTGTGTCGGTCCATGGACTCAGAGAAAAGGATTTTACGGTGAGTAAAAAATCCTATTTACTCTTTCGTCCATGGACCGACACAGCTTCTCTATTGACAAAGTGGGACGTCCCAAAGCAGTGTCAGAGAAAAAACGAGGGGTGGTAACAGCATAAAAATAAACTTCACCCCAAACACAAAACAGCACTACTCCTCCAACGGAGGAGTTGCAACTCTAAACAGCCGCTTGCAAAACCTTGCGGCCAAAAGAGGCATCCGAAGATGCACCTACATCAATTTTGTAGAATTTTGTGAAAGTGTGAGCGGACGACCAAGTCGCCGCTTTACATAATTGGGAAACAGACGCTTGATGTCGGAAAGCCCAAGAGGCACCTATTGCCCTGGTCGAATGCGCCGTGACAGGAAAGGGGGGCGCCTGACCCTTTAAGGCGTAAGCCTGGATTACTATCTGTCGGATCCACCTAGAGATGGTGGCCGATGAGACTGCTTGGCCCTTCTTTGGGACCAGCCACCGAAACAAACAGTGAGTCTGACTTCCGGAACAGGGAAGTAGCAGATAGGTATACTCTCAAAGCTCGGACAACGTCCAAGGAATGCAACGCCGACTCCTTAGGATTCGACAGGTGAGGACACAAGGATGGAAGTACAATGTCTTTGTTGAGATGAAAAGCCGAAACCACTTTCAGAAGAAGGGAAGGCTGCGGCTGCAGCACCACCTTATCCTTGTGGAAAATCAAATAGGGAGCCTTGCAGGACAAGGCTGCCAGCTCAGAGACTCGTCTAACTGACGTAACAGCCACCAAAAAGACCACTTTCTGAGAAAGTGTCAACAGGGGAATATCTCTAATATTCTCAAACGGTGCCTTCTGAAGCACCGAGAGCACCAGGTTCAAGTCCCACGGAGGTAACGGGGGACGGACCAGAGGGGCCACATGTCGGACCCCCTGCACAAATGTACTCACGAGAGAGTGAGTCGCCAGGGGTCGCTGAAAAAAAGACAGCCAGGGCAGATATCTGTCCCTTAAATCGTACTTAGGGCAAGCCCTTGGTCCACCCCATGCTGTAAAAACAGCAGGATTCTGGAAACCAAATAGGTACGCGGATGCCATTTCATTTCCTCACACATGGAGATGTAGGCCCTCCAAGTGCGGTGATAGACCTTCCTAGAGGACGGTTTTCGAGCACTTCTCATAGTAGAGATTACTGAGTCTGACAGGCCCCGGTCTCTCAGTACCTGGTTCTCAACAGCCATGCCGTTAAAGCCAATGACTGTAAAGCAGGATGGAATATGGGACCTTGCGATAGCCGGTCCTTCCGTAGTGGTAGGCGCCAGGGGACGTCTGCTACCAGACGTACTAGATCGTCGTACCAAGGACGCTGAGGCCAATCTGGAGCGATTAGGATCATTGGAATTCCCTCTGCCTCCACTCTGCGGAGCAGAAGAGGAAGAAGCCTTAAGGGAGGGAAGGCATAGATTAGCCGATACTGACCCCACGATGCTACCAACGCGTCCGTTGCGTCTGCCCATGGGTCTCTTGACCGGGCCACAAATCTCAATACCTTCCGATTGAGTCGGGAAGCCAGAAGATCTACGTCTGATGTGCCCCATCATTGGCAGAGGAGTTGGAACACCTCCGGGTGTAAGGACCCTTCTCCCTGGTCCAGCATCTGGCGGCTCAGGTAGTCCGCCTGCCAGTTTTCCACACCCGGAATGTACACGGCCGACAGTGCCGGTACGCTCCTCTCTGCCCACTTCAGGATGCGAGCGATCTCCGATGTTGCAGCTGAGCTTCTTGTTCCTCCTTGATGATTGACATATGCCACTGCTGTGGCGTTGTCTGACTGTATCCTGACTGGACGCCCTTGCAGCCTCTGAGACCATTTGAAGAGGCACAGCCTGATCGCCCGGATTACCAGGACATTGATCGGCAGGAGGGCTTCCTCTGGGGTCCAGCGACCTTGCGCCGACTGAGCACCCCAGACTCCCCCCCCCCCAACCTGTAAGGCTGGCGTCCGTCGTGATCACTATCCAGTAAACCGGAAGAAATGACTTCCCGGCCATTAGAGCCGGTGCTGTCAGCCACCATACCAGGGATCTCCTGACTATGTGGCTCACTCGGATTTGATAATCCAGAGATGATGGACATCTGTTCCATCTGGACAGAACTTCCTTCTGTAACACTCGAGTGTGGTATAGAGCATATGGAACCGCCTCGAAGGAGGCTACCCTGAGGCCCAACACTCGCATGCAAAAAACGGAGTGACAACCAATTCCTGGAAGTCACCTGCCGTACTGCAGCCCGGAGGGTCTGCAACTTCTCCACAGGGAGGAATACCTTTGCCTCTGAAGAATCCAGAATCAACCCCAGGTACCCTAGGCGTTGAGTGGGCACCAATACTGACTTTTGCGTGTTTAGTATCCAACCACAGTCTCGAAGAGTCTGACAGGTAATGGACACGCTTACCTCTAATTCTGAGCTTGAAGGGGCCTTCAGCAGAAGGTCGTATAAGTAGCCTGTGATAGCGATACCCCGCTGTCTTAGAAGTGCCAGAATCGGAGCGAGCACCTTGGTGAACGTCCTGGGTGCTGGGGCAAGGCCCAACGGGAGGGCCACAAACTGGTAGTGGTCCTTCCCGATAGCAAATCGCAGAAACCTCTGGTGTCTGGAGTATATGGGGACATGCAGGTATGCGTCCTTGATGTCTAAGGAGGCCAGAAAGTCCCCCGGATGGAGAGCCGTGACTACAGATCGAACCGACTCCATCCGAAAACTTTGTACCTTCACAAAGCAATTGAGGGCTCTGAGATCCAAGCTTGGACGAACCCCCTCCTTCTTCGGCACAATGAACAGATTTGAGTAAAAACCCCGTTCCAGTTCTGGAACTGGAATAACTACCCCGCGTTCCAGTAGACCCTGGACCGCCCCATACAGGGCCTCCCGACGGGTCGGTAGTAGCTGGAGATTGGAGGTGTTGAATCTGTCCGGTTTACTTCGCAAACCCACCTGTCGGAAATTAGTGCTGTCCACTGAGTCACGAATTTGCGAAGACGTCTCCCCACCCGAGAGCTGGGTGGGGGTGGACCTTCATGCGGACGCAAATTTGTCCGCAGGCTTATTGGGTATGCGGGACCAGGGACGCTTTTGTCCTTGGGGCAGGCGCTTTATCGGCCTGGGGTCTTTTCCCTGTCGCCCTAGGGGGACGAAAAAACCACTTGTGTGCAGTAAAGGAGGGCCCTTGCCCTTGGCGTGGCCCCTTACCCTTGCTAATTTGGGGAAGCAAAGTGCTTTTACTTCCTGTGGCATCCTTGATGATGTCATCCAGAGAAGCCCCAAAAAGTCTGTCGCCCTTAAAAGGCAGATCCAAGAGGGCTTTCTTGGAAGTCTGGTCCGCAGACCAGCCTTTTAGCCAGATCAGACGGCGTATTGCTACTGCATAAACCGAAGTTCAGGGAATAGTATTCATGTCTGACTCACAGACAAACCTAAGGCCCTGGACCAACAGGTCGGCCAATGTTATCTCATCAGGAGGAGCATCTCGCTCCTTAACCCCTGGAGTAGCAATCTTGCCCATTCAGTAAGTGTGTGAGACACTAGGGCCCCCGCCAATGCCGGGCGTACTGCCGAGCCTACCACTGAGTATAGGTAGCAAGCGAGTGCTTCAGCCTTCTTATCCACAGGGTTCTTGAAAACAGGAGCCCCTTCTACAGGAATTGTGGTGGCTCTATTAAGTCTGGACACCGGAGGGTCCACTATAGGGGGGAGAGGTCCATTTCTTCAGAAAACTCTCCTCAAAAGGGGTACCGTACCGCAAACCTCTTTGAGGCTGTAAAGACCCTCAGTGGGTTCTCCCATTCCTTGTATAAGAGTTTATCAAAAGACACACAAGGGAACACCTTAGCAGTGCGGGCAGGTCTATGAAACCCAAGTGGACCGGAGTCTCTGCTGCTTCTGCAGTATTTTTCAACTTTAGCATATCCCGCACTGCAGTAATAAGGTCAGATACCAAAGCCGTTTCGCGTACTGACCTGGACTTGGAGTCATTCTCACTGTCCGGTCACGGTCTGCAGTCTCTGATGCGTCAGAATCTGGGCCCCGAGCCGTAGCTGGACCTGGTTCTGCACCAGAATTATCCCCAGAAGCTTGCAGGGGATGGGGCGTTTACTACCCCCTGTATTCCCGTGTGCTGCTTCCACCCTGGCAGCAAACGCCTCTAGGATTGCAGTCATAGCGTTCATAGACACCTCAGGGGCACCAGCTGCTAAATCTGGTGTTTCAGGGGAGAAGACATCTGGCTCAGATGCCATGCTGACCACACGCTGACACTCACAGGGCTCCAGGCAAGATATCAATAGGCCACCCTCCTGTGCTGCAGAGAGGCCGGGTCACCCAGAGGACTCACCACCCTGGATAGGTACTGCTATGCTGTGCCTGTGATGCTGTCCCCTGCTGCTGTGTCAGTCTGCTTCTTTTATCAGCACTTCCTGTGTGAATTTTCGCGCCAGTGTAATGCACCCTAGAGACCGGAGGCTCTCGAAAAATGGTTTCCAAAAACGTCTGTATGGAAGATAATGTGGGCTCTAAGAAAATGGCCGCCGACAGAAGATAGAGGTCAAGCAGCCATAGCCCACAAAAAGATGGCCGCCGAACGGCAATATCTGCATACAGGGTGGACAAACATGGCCGCCGATCAGCTGATAGGGGCCAGTGGGTGTGGCCGAACCACAGGAAGATGGCCGCCGGGCAGTTACAAGAGGCCAAACTTGGCATGGACCACCTCAAAATGGCCACTGACAGCATGGAGGAGGAAGGACACAAACACAGGTAAGAAAAAATGACATTTCTTTTAAATGTTAGTTACAGCCAGCCCCGCTCCAGTGGGACCCCCTAGGTGACCCCCAGCACCCAGCAACCTTTAGCTAGAAGCCCAGGGAGGAGGGAAAGGCAGGGAGAGAGGGAAGAAAGGGGCCACATCCACTTACTTGATCTCTCCAGGAATGTCCAGCTAAATCACCCAGCCGAGGCAGGGGAGTTTTACTTACCTATCCTGCATGTATTCTGCTGGAAGACATTCCAAACAGATCATCGTCCGCGCACGGAAGGTGACTGTTGGCCAGGCATGCTGTGATTGGACCCAGAAGGGACGATCATATGTATGCCCTGGAGCATGACGCTCACCGGACAGGCTGCTGCGACTCGGCCGTAAGGTCAGCCGAAGCTGAGCGGTCCGATGCAGGCCCTGGAGCGTAAGCTCACCGGCCACCCGTGGAGCGACGGGCATGTCGTGGAAAACCCAGCGCGTAGCTAGGGTCGGCACACGCTCGATGGCTGAAACTGGGGAGACTACAAGGATCGAGGATCCAGCCTGTCACCCAGTCGGCAGCTGATCGAAGATCGCAGGAAACAACAAATGTGGCAAAAAAAATATATATATAATATATATATATATATATATATATATGTATATGTATATGTATATGTATATGTATGTATATGTATATGTATATGTATATGTATATATATGTATATGTATATGTATATATATATGTATATATATGTATATGTATATATATATGTATATATATGTATATGTATATATATATATATATATATATATATATATATATATATATATATATATATATATATATATATATATATATATATATCTTTTTTCCCCCGACCAATGGGCCCGAAGGGAGCCATGTCCTACTCCTTGCTAGACAGAAAAAAACTGATCTGCAAAGATGCAGACTGAGAGGGTATACCCAGAGGGTCCGCCCCCTGGGCGGTACTGTAGAAGGTGTGATGCAACACTTTTTACAAGTTTTTCTGCCTAGTCACTCCTAATTAACGGAAAATACCCACTTTGTCAATAGAGAAGCTGTGTCGGTCCATGGACGAAAGAGTAAAACCCTTTTGCTGGAAAGGAGGGACCCAGCTTACGGCGGGGCTCCTTTCCCTTGATAGTCTGAGGAAGGAGCGTGCTTTTACCTCCCGTGACATCCTTAATAATGTCATCCAGGGCAGCAAAAAGCCTACCACCCTTAAAGGGCAGATCCGTCAGGAGCTTCTTAGAGGCTAGGTCAGCAGACCAGCATTTTAACCAGATAAGACGACGTAACACCACCGCAGAGACGGAGGCCCTGGATATTAAAAGGGGCTGCGTCCAAAGTGGCGTTGCACACATACCAGGCCCTGCACCAGTTGGTGGGCCAGCGCAATAGTGTCTGGAGGAAGATCATGCCCCTGCACAGTCTGGTGCAAAATCTTTGCCCATTCCGTGTCTGAGACACAAGGGTCGCCGCAACGACAGGACGTAAGGCGGATCCCAACAAGGCAAACATGGCTCTGCTCACCACTTCTGACCTCCTGTCAGTGGGGTCCTCAAATGCAGGAGTCCCCTCCATCGGGAGAGTGGTGGCCTTGTTCAAACGGGCGATTGGGGGGGGGGGGTCGACCACTGGGGGGAGAGGCCCACTTTTTAAGCAGGGCCTCTTCAAAGGGGTATCTGATAGACAGGGACCGTCAAAGTCTTCTGCGGCTTTTCCCAAACCTGATCAATGAACCTGTCAAAGAAAGGTGTATATGGAAAAACCTTTTTAGAAGGCTTGGCCTTAAAGGAACCAAAAAGGAGACAGCCTCCGCCTGAGGTTCCGCAGCATCCAGCTTGAGAGTGTCCCTCACAGCATCAATGCGTTCACTTACAAGCGCCCTGTCATTTACCGGCTCAGAACTAGAGTCTTCCTCACAAGGAATGTCCTGTTCAAAACCATCAAAATATTCAGAGCTAGGGTCCTGAGCAGCAGCAGCAGCTAGGCCCATATCTGAATCGGAGCACTCCCCTTGTGGAGATAATGTGGGGAGAGGGTGCTTTTTTGCTCCCCTGCGCTCGCACACCGCTTCCATCCTGGTAAGAAATGTTTCCAGGACTGCCGACAACTGGTCCATAGGGATTGCAGGTGCTGGAGACTCCATAATTGCCCCTCTCAGACTATCTCAGAAAAAAAGTCCACCCACTGGCTGCGCTGACTGAGGGGATACCCAGGGGACTCACCAACCCGGACCAGGACCGCTCGGTTCCGCTCCGTGAGCTGTGGGGAGAATCGCACCGTTTCAGCAGCGATAGAGGCCAAACAATGTAAAAAGCGCGCGGCTACAACAAAATGGCCACCACAATGTGCTCCAGCGATCCACGGCAAGATGGCCACCATACAAATGTAAAGAGCACTAAACATGGCGCCGAATGGCGCCCAGGCCCCAAAAACACAAAAAACAGCCCCCAGCGATATGCAGACAGCCATGAGCCCCCCCTGGGACAGAATGACCCCCAGGCACCCCACACAGCACAGCGCCAGCAATGGTGACAGAGTAGCAATAACCAGGGGGAGACAGGGAAAATCCCCCATACAGAGAAACACACAGCATGTACTCACCTGCAGCCAGGAGAGACTACTTACCCGTCCCCTGAGGGACCCACTGGTGTGTTTCTGACAGGACTATCGCAGTGCGGTACTGAGTAGCTGTCGGCCCGGTCCGGCATGACTGTTCAATCTTGAGGACCGCGGAGCATAAAAGCCCACCGGCCACCCCTGGAGTTGTGGGGCATGTCGTGAACTGAGTCTCACGCACACAAGGCGAGGATCAGCACGCTCGATGGTCGGACAGGGAAGACTATGAGGATATCTTGTACCCAACCTGTTGCCCAGCCGACAGTTTATAGAAGATCTCAAAAATAAAATAAAAATTCCAAAAAATAATAAAAAAAATAAAAATCGGTCAGGAGACTGGCTCCTGATAGTTTTTTTTCTGCCTAGCAGAAGACGTGGCTCTAAGGGCTGCTGACTGCAGGTGGGAGGGTTATGTCCGGAGGGACCAGGGCTGTTCAGCTCTTCCTTTTAGAAAGTATGTGTAACATCTCACATTCTGCCTAGGTCTTCTCCTGCAAGCAGGGACATAAACCCACGGGTAAAGTGTTAAGAGGCTGTGTCAGTCCATGGACGATAAGCGAAATGTGTTTTTCCCCCCCACAAATAGAGCTCTTTTGGTGGCATTTCATTATCTCTGCATTTTTACGCAAACATATATTTTTACTTTCTGCTATAAAACATATCCAATAAAAAAAAAAATTGAAAGGAAACAATTTCTTCATCAATTTAGGCCAATATGTACTCTGCTTCATATTTTTGGTAAGAAACAAAAACAAAAAAAAAAAAAAACACAACCCAATAAGCGTATGATGGATGGGTTGCGCAAAAGTTAGTCTACAAACTATGGGATGTTTTTTATTTTTGCTAGTAATGGCGGCGATCAGTGACTATTAGGACTGCGATATTGTGGCAGACATTCTGACACTTAATGGGGACCAGTGCTAAAAAATAAATAAAAGAATGCACTGTCACTGTAATGGCATTGGCTGGGAAGGGGTGATCAAAGGATTAAATATGGGGTTACTATGTGGGGGGGGGGGGAAGGTGCTTTTACTAGGGTTAGAGCTTAAATGTACACATTTCATTTCTTCCCTCCTGTCAGAACGGCAATCTGCCTCGTTTACATAGGCAGATCGCTGTTCCACCTCTCTGCTCGATTGTCATGTGCTGGGGGACATCAAGTCCCTACATGGAAGAGCCTGATGCATACAATATGAGTGGAAGGGAGGCACAATTGGACAAATTCTGCCAGTCTGCGTGACATATTTGCAAATTCATGCAACCAAGACCTCCAGAATCCAAACACAGAACAGATTGTTTAGAAAGATATGTACAGATGCATTACAGATTTTTACTACTGCTCCCAAATCATATGTACAGCAGACGCATATCCAGTAAGCAACACAAATAAAAAAAAATTCCCCCCAGAATTCCCATTAGCAATCCTGGTCTTAACCCAAATAGCTGATTTCAGGGAAGGTACCCAACAGTAAAACAATGCTGAAAAAAAAAAAAAAAAAAAGGTAGGGGTTTGAGTTTTTAGAGTTTGCTCTGTAGAGGACATGCTAGCCAGAATGAAGAAAATCTGTAATCCCTAAACACACTCTAGGCTGCCTTACTGCAGGTTCCATGTGGAATGCAAGTGTGCAGCACAAGTCCAGCAGTAAATGAAATTTCTATAACTACAGAGAGCCCGACTTCTGGCTAGCATAACAACCACCACGCGCCTGCACACTGCACTGTAAAAGCAGAACTAGTCACACCCACTTCTACTACTTCTCTGACATCAACATTTTCCATATGAGCAATGTGAAACTGAAATCTGACTGATGTTGCTTAGCTTGAATTTCAGGAAAAGAGCACCTGCACAAGTGAATGCTGCAGAGGAACAGACCCTGTCATTAAAGCAATAACATGTCATATCTGGTATAATCTATACACATCTCTACACATATCCAACTACGGTGAAAGAAATATGAATCAATGTTTTTAATTATACTAGAAGCCTCATGCCCGTTACAAGAATGTTAGTGTACACAGACTACCCTCTCCAGTAACCAAGAAGCTGTAGAGGAGATGATTAATGCACACCATGAACAGGTAAGTTCCTGGAGTGCCAGCCTCAGATGAGCAATATTGTAATAAAGAAGCCTACTCTCCATTACATTATATTTTATGGCTTACATTTTTAAAGACCTTAAAAGTGATCAAGTCTCAAGGTTTTTCACCTTAATGCATTCTATGCAACCCTTTCATGCCCAAGCCTATTTCTGACATTTGTTGCTTACAAGTTAAAATCTTTTTGCTAGAAAATTACGTAGAATCCCCAAAACACAAAATTATATATATTTGAGAATCTAGAGAATAAAATAGCGATTGTTGCAATATTTTATGTCGCACTGTATTTGCATAGCGGTCTTTCAAATGCAATTTTTTGGGAAAAAATACACTTTCAGGAATATATATATATATATATAAAAAAAAAACGTAAAGTTCGCCCAATTTTTTGGTAGAATGTGAATGATGCTATGCCGAGTAAATAGATACCCAACGTGTCATGCTTTGAAATTGCGCACACTCGTGGAATGGTGACAAACTACGGTACCTAAAAACCTCCATAGGCGGCGCTTAAAAATATAAAATAAAATGGTTACCAGGTTAGAGAGTTAGGCTACTTTCACACTGAGGCGCTTTGCAGGCGTGATAGAGCTAAAAATAGCGCCTGCAAAGCGCCCTGAAAGAGCCTCTCTTTCCACTCCAGTGTGAAAGCTCGAGGGCTTTTACACTGGAGCGGTGCGCTGGCAGGACACTAAAAAAAAGTCCTGCCAGCCGCATCTTTGAGGCGCTGTAGGAGCGGTGTATACACTGCTCCTACAGCGCCCCTTCCCATTGAAATCAATGGGCAGCGGCGCCGAACCGCCGGCAAAGCGCCGCTGCAGCGGCGCTTTGCAGGCAATTTTAACCCTTTTTCGTCGGCTGGCAGCTAAAAAAACGACGGTAAAACACCGCTAAAAAGAGCGGCGCTTTACCGCAGACGCCGCAACGTGAAAGTAGCCTTACAGAGGAAGTCTAGTGCTAGAATTATTTATCTCGCTCTGAGGATACCTCACATGTGTGATTTAAAACACTGTTTAAATATGCGGGCGTGACTTAAGTGTGCGTTTTCTTTGCTGCACGAGCTCGCGGGGACACTTTAATTTTTTATTTTTTTTACAGGCATTGTCACTTTTAAAAAAAAATATGTGATCACTTTTAATGATGTCACAAGGAATGTAAACATGCCTTGTGACCGTAATAGGTGGTGACAAGTACACTTTATAGAGGTATCGGGGGTCTAAAAGACCCCAAATCCCTCCTTTGCACTTCAAAGTATTCAGAATCGCAGTTTTTTTTTTAAACTGCGCCATTGGCAGCCGAGTAAACTGGAAGAGACGTTGTTTCTGTGTTTACACAAAGGAGACTGGAATGAAGCCGTTTCCGGCTTCGTTCCAGTCTTGCTCTAGCTGGCGAAAGTATCGGATCGTGGGACGGGAGACCCAGGAAGAGCGGCGGAAGGTGGTGGGCATCCCCTCTCGCTCCTTCAGGATAACAGCCGAACGGCTTTTAGCCGCATCGGTTGTTATCCCTGAAGAGCCGATCGCCCGCTCTAAAAAACTGTACCGGGGTGATGCATGCATCATCCCGATATAACCCCCTTAAAGCAAAGGCCGCATATGTGCATATGGTCGGCGCTAAAGGAGTTAAGATGAAAAGCATTCTTTGCTGCAGCAGCCCCCAGACTCCCCCCCCCTTTTCTTACCCAAGCCTGATCCGATTCAGCGATGTGCGCAGGCCCAGCGGCTCCAGGCACCGTCTCTCCTCACTGGACAGATAGCAGCAGGAGCCATTGGCTCCCGCTTCTGTCCAAATCCAGTGACACGGGAGCTGGGGGGCGGGCCGAGTCACGCGGTCTGTGTCAATGGACGCAGAACTCCAGACTCGAGAGCAAGACCACTGTGTTAACTCAGGTTTGTCAGTGACTTCAGCCTGGGTACATACAGGAGCGGAGCAGGAAACTGCTTGCGACTCAGACAGGAATCACATCTGTGCTGTTCAAATCACATGCAATTCCTTGTAATAGGCGTTCATTTTGTATGGGCTCAAATCGCACCGCATAAAAATAAAAACAGGTATGGGTAAAATGGTATCAGCGAGTGGTACTTGAGGAAAAGAATCGGAACTCGCTCTGAAAATATGGTATCGGTGCATCACCAACACTAAGACCCCTTTCACACTGGAGGCGTTTAGGCGCTTTAGCGCTAAAAATAGCGCCTGTAAAGCGTCTGAAAGCCTCAGCTGCAATCCCAGTGTGAAAGCCCGAGTGCTTTCACACTGGGGCGCTGCGCTGGCAGGACGTCCAAAAAGTCCTGCAAGCAGCTTCTCTACAGCACTTTAGGCAAAGCGGCGCTGCAAGGAAAATACTGGTAAAAGTAGAGGCTCATCTAAGTTTTTAGTGTAATTAAAGGGCACCACATCCCATATTACTTGGAAAAATATTGTGCAGAAAATGTTATGATTCTCTTCTCCTGCCAAAGTGATAACCCACAAAATATGTAGCAGAAAACGACAGTGGAACTCACCATGTAGCATTTACTTCTGTAATTATGCTGAAGTCTCTTTATATCGATTTACAATTATAAAAGGGGAGGCCCATTTTATTTATTGGGGGAATAAAAACCTGCAAGTTCATACCAATATTTTTAAAACTCTTTTAGGCCACTTCCACACGAGGCGGATCCCTTTCAGCGGAGTCTGCCAGCTCAGCGGGAGCTCTCTCCACTAAGCCGGCAGATGACAGATCCGTCTCTGCTTACTGAGTGGGGAGGGGCCTGTCGAGCGTTGCCGATCCCTATAGAGAGATCAGATGAAAACGGACAGCATTTCCGTTTATCAGATCTCATCTAATTCGTTCCGCCAGGACAGATGTTTTACGTATCGCCATACGTCTGATTTTAGCGGATCGCCCGTGTGAAAGGGGCCTTAGTTTTACGCATTTTTCTTCACAAAATCAGATTTCTAAGAAAACCACCACATTAATGCAGCCAACACATATAAATTGACTAGTAAGCTGCAATATATATTATGTTTTTGGCTTGGTTTAATACCACTTTTTCAATCATTGCTACCATCGCTTGTGGACTCTAACTTTCACACAGACCAAATATACACGAATTTGGGTTATTTTTACCAAAGAAATGGAGCAGTATAAATTGGTCAAAAATTATGAAGAAAAATTACTTATTTGCAAAATTTTACAACAGAAACTATGAAAAATAGGATTTTTTGTACTCACCGTAAAATCCTTTTCTCTGACATCCATGGACTGACACGGTGTCTCTTTACACTTTACACGTGGGTTATGTCCCTGCTTGCAGGAGAAGACCTAGGCAGAATGTGAGATGTTATACATACATTCTAAAAGCCAGAGCTGAACAGCCCCACCCAGGGGGCGGTCCCTCCGGACATAACCCTCCCACTACAGTCAGCAGACTTCAGTTCGTAACAAAGCAGTACAAACTTAAAAAGGAAGGGTGGGTGCCGTGTCAGTCCATGGATGTCAGAGAAAAGGATTTTACGGTGAGTACAAAAAATCCTATTTTCTCTTATCATCCATGGACTGACACGGTGTCTCTTTACACTTTACACGTGGGATGTCCCAAAGCAGTGTCAAGAGGGATGGGAGCAGTATAAATGGAAAAACCAAAAACTTCCACTCCAAGAAGGCAGATCTCCTCAACGGAGGAGTCGCAACTTTAAACAGCGGCCTGCAGCACCCTGCGGCCGAAGGAAGCATCCGAAGATGCAACCACATCAACCTTATAAAAAAACTTAAAAGGTATGAACAGACGATCAGGTCGCCTGGCACACTTGTGCGACCGACGCTTGATGTCGGAAAACCCAGGAAGCACCAATTGCCCTGATGGAATGCGCCGTAACCGGAAAGGGAGGCGCCCGCCCTTTGAGAGCATAGGCTTGAATGACGGTTTGTCCGATTCCCCTAAAAATGATGGCAGACGAAACCGCTTGGCCCTGTTATGGACCAGGGGCAGTCACAAACAGTGAGTCGGACTTCCGAATAGAAGCAGTAGCAGACAGGTACACCCGTAAGGCTCGTACCACATCCAATATGTGCAGCGCAAACTCTCTGGGATGCGATGGGTGAGGACACAAGGACGGGAGGACAATGTCCTCATGTAGGTGAAAGGTAGACACCACCTTTGGCAAAAGGGAAGGTCGCGGATGCAACACCGCCTTATCCCTATGGATGACTAAATATGGCGACTTGCAGGACAAAGCCGCCAACTCAGACACTCGTCAAACAGAAGTGATTGCCACTAAAAGGCCACCTCCTGAGACAAGACAAGAGAGGAATATCCCGGATATTCCCAAAAAGGAGGTTCCTGGAGGACCGAGAGCACCAAATTCAGATCCCACGGTGGGAGAGAAGGCTTGACAGGAGGGAGCACATGGCGAACCCCCAACACAAGGTGCTAACGAAGAAATGACCCGCTAGAGGTCGCTGAAAGACGGCCAAGGCCGAAATCTGATCCTTGATGGTACTCAAAGCAAGCTTTTGGGTCACTCCACACTGCAGAGGACGCAGGATTCTGGGGACGGAATACGTCCGAGGACGCCAGTCCAGCGCTTTGCATATGGCGATATAAGCTTTCCAGGCACGGTGACAGATCTGCCTGGAGGAAGACTTCCGTGTCCTTAACATGGACAAAATGACAGAGTCCGAGAGACCTCGGTCCCTCAACACCTGGCTTTTAACAGCTCTGCCGTTAAAGCCAGAGACTGTAAGCTGGATGAAACATAGGACCTTGAGACTGAAGGTCCTCCCTCATCGGCAACCGCCAGGGAACGTCCGCAACGAGATGTACCAGATCAGCGTACCAGTGACACTGAGGCCAATCCGGAACAATTAGGATCACCGGAGTTTATATCAGGCGATAAGGACCCTATGGGGCCACCAACGCATCCGAGTCATCGCCCAAGGATCCCTGGATCTGGCCACAACCTCGACCCTTGCGACTGAGTCGAGAGGCCATCAGGTCCACATCCGACGTGCCCCACCGAGTCGAAATATGCAAGGACCACTCTTCCTGGTCCGGCGTCTGGCGATTGGCGACTCAGATAGTCCGCCCCTACAGAGCCGTCACGTTTCTTCCGGCCCACTTCAGGATACGGATTACCTCGGAAGCCGCAGCTGAGCTCCGAGTCCCCCCGTGATGGTTTACATACGCCACCGCCGTGGCGTTGTCCGACTGGCTCCTGATGGAGCGACCCCGTACTTTCTCCGACCTGAGGAGAGACACAGTCTGATGGCCCGTATTTCCAGAACAGTGATTGGTAAACGGGCTCGTCCGGAGTCCAAGGCCTTGAGCCGACAGGACTCCCCAGACTCCATCCCAGCCCGTCAGGCTGGTGTCCGTCGTGAGTACCGTCCACTGGATGGGAGGGGAACGACTTTCCGGACCGAAGAGCCGAGGGTCCCAACCACCATGTCAGGGACGCCCTGACCAGGTGAATCACCTGGATCCGAAGATCCAAGGACAACGGGGATTTGTCCCAGGTGGACAAGATCTCCTTCTGCAATGCCCTGGTGTGTGATTGGGCATACAGAATGGCCGCGAAGGAAGCCACCAGGAGTCCCGGGACTCTCATGCAAACAACGGATTGACAACCATGTTCGGGATGTCAGCACCCGCACCGCAGACTGAAGTGTCAGCAACTTCTCCAGAGGTAGGATACCTTTGCCTCCAAGGAGTCCAGAACCAGAACTAGATACTCCAGACACTGAGTTGGGATCAGGACTGACTCCTGAATGTTCAGGAACCACCCGAAGTCCCTGAGGGCCTAATTGACGATAGTCACCTTTCCTCTAAGTCTGAGCCACTTTCTGCTCATAGCAGAAGACCGTCCAGATAGCCCACGACAGCAATACCTCGCTGTAACAGAAGGCTAGAACCGGAGCAAGCACCTTGGTGAACACCCTTGGTGCCGAGGCAAGGCCGAAAGGAAGAGCCACAATCGATAGTGGACTTCGCTGATCGCAAGGCGCAGAAACTTCTGGTGACTTGCGCAGATCGGAACATGCAAGTAGGCGTCCTTGAAGTCCAAGGACGCCAGAAGAAAATCCCTTTGGTGGAGTGTAGCGATCACCGTGCAAATGGATCCCATGCGGAATTTCTGCACCTTCTCGAAGGCATTCAGGGCCTTGAGGTCCAGGATAGGTCGAACCACGTCCTATTTTTGGGACGACAAACAGATTCAAGCAGAATCCCTGAAAACTCTCCTGTGACGGAACCGGCACAATCACTCCGGACCTGATCAAATCCTGTACAGCCCCCAAGAGGGCTGCCCGACAGGTAGGAAGGAGAGGAAGATTCAAGGGAAAGAATCTGTGTGGGGGCCAGGATCGGAATACTATCCTATATCCTGAGGTGACCACCTCGCACACCCACCAGTCGGAGATTCGGGAGGTCCACCGATCCGTGAACCTGCAAAGTCGTCCCCCCACCCCAGAGTTGGGCGGAGGCAAGACTACACGCGGAGGTGGGCTTGGGAGCCGCTTGTTTGGCTTACGCACCCAGGGGCACTTGTGCCCACCAGCCGCACTGCCGTCAGTCTGAGAGGGCCTACCTGTGGACTCTGACGAAAAAAAACCCGTTTTGCTGGAAAGGAAGGCCCCTGTTTGCGGCGGGCCTCCTCACCCTTGCTAGTCTAAGGAAGAAGAGTGCGTTTACCTCCCGTGACATCCATGACGATGTCATCCAGAGCAGCACCGAAAGGTCTACTGCCTTTAAATAGTAGATCCGTCAGGAGCTTCCTAAGGCTAGGTCAGCAGACCAGCATTTCAACCAGATAAGACGACGCAATACCACCGCCGAGACAGAGGCCCTGGATATTAAAGGGGCCGCGTTCAGCGTGGCGTCGCACACAGAAACCAGGCCCTGAACCAGTTGGTGGGCCAGAGCAACTGTGTCTGGAGGAAGAATATGCTCCTGTACAGCTAGGTGCAACATTTTTGCCCAACCTGTAAGTGTTTCAGACACAAGGGTCGCCGCTACCACAGGTCGTAGGGCGGATCCCAACAAGGCAAACATGGTTCTGCTCACCACTTCTGACCTCCTGTCAGTGGGGTCCTCAACTGCAGGAGTCCCCTCCATCGGGAGAGTGATGGCCTTGTTCAACCGGGCGACTGGAGGGTCGACCACTGGGGGAGAAGCCCACTTTTTAAGTAGGGCATCTTCAAGGGGTATCTGATAGACAAACACCGCGGGGCCATAAAAAATTCTTCTGCGGCTTTTCCCAGACCTTATCCATGAGCTGGTCAAAGAAAGTACAATGGAAAAAACCCCTTTAGAAGGCCTGGCCTTAAAAGAACCAAAGGAGACAGTATCCGCCTGAGGTTCTGCATCCGCAGCCTTTGAGCTTGAGAGTGTCCCTCACCGCAGTCATGAGCACACTAACAAGCGCCCTGTCATTTACTGACTCAGAACTGGGGTTTCCCTCATAAGGAATGTCCTGTTCAAAACCATCCATACATTCAGAACTAGGGTCCTGAGCGGTAGTGGCTAGGCCCATATCTGAATCAGCGCACTGCCCTCAAGTAGATAAAGTGGGGGGAGGGCGCTTTTTTGCTCCCTTGCACACAGCTCCCATCCTGGTCAGAAATTGATTCCAGGGCTGCCCACAACAGCTCCATAGGGACCGCAGTGCTGAAGCACTGCCTGTTGCCACTGACATTTTATGGGGAAGCTGGTGACACAGACTCCATATTGTCCCTCTCTGAGACTCTCTCAGATAAAAAGTCCACCCACAGGCTGTGCTGACTGAGGAGGGGGCGCCCAGGGGACTCACCAAACCGGACCAGGGACCGCTTAGTTCCGCTGTCTGTACCGCGCTGTGTCAGCGCTGGTGAGCTGTGAGGAGACTGAGGAGATTCGCGCTGCTACAGCAGCGCTAGAGGCCAAACTAGTGCTGAAAAGCGCGCGGGCTACAAGAAAATGGCCGCCGCACTTCACTGAGGCGATCCGCGGCAAGATGGCCGCCATGACGCAGTTAAAATGAAACCGCACACACGCACAGCGCCACTCGGCGCTCAGGCCCCCCCAAAAAAAAAAACACACAAAAGCCCCAAGGCATACATTGCAGACCAGCATGAGCCCCCCAAGAACAGTGTGACCCCCACGCACCCCACACAGCCAGCGCCAGCAATGGTGACAGAGAGCGACAATAAAATACAGGGGGAGACAGGGAAAATCCCCCACAGAGAAACACACAGCCCTTTGTACTCACCTGCAGGCAGGAGAGACTACTTACCCGTCCCCTGAGGGACACACTGGTGTTTCTGACAGGACTATCACAGTGCAGTACTGAGTAGCTGTCGGCCCGGTCCACCGCGAAAGATACAGTCAGTCAGGAGCTGTTCAGTCTTGAGAGGACCGTGGGAGCATGAAAGCAAACCCGGCCACCCCTGGAGTCATGGGGCCTGTCGTGAACTGAGTCTCACGCACACAAGGCGAGGATCAGCACGCTCGATGGTCGGACAGGGAAGACTACGAGGATATCTTGTACCCAACCTGTTGCCCAGCCGACAGTTGATAGAAGATTCTCAAAAATAAAATAAAAAAGAATTCCAAAAAGGAATAAAATAGGTCAGGAGACTGGCTCCTGAGGGAGCCACGTCTTCTCCTTCTGCTAGGCAGAAAAAAACTGAAGTCTGCTGACTGTAATGGGAGGGTTATGCCCGGAGGGACCGCCCCCTGGGTGGGGCTGTTCAGCTCTGGCTTTTAGAATGTATGTATAACATCTCACATTCTGCCTAGGTCTTCTCCTGCAAGCAGGGACATAACCCACGTGTAAAGTGTAAAGAGACACCGTGTCAGTCCATGGATAAGAGAAACATTTTTTTTTCATTTGTAGCATAAAAAATAAAAAACCCAGTGGTGATTAAATACCACCAAAAGAAAGCTCTATTTGTGTGAAGAAAAATGATAAAAACTTCATTTGGGTACAGCGTTGCATTGGCCTGGGTAGGAAAGGGGTGAAAGTGGCCAGTATTAAAAGTAGTGGCATAGGTGGTCTCATCGATATTATGTATTCATGTAATGAGACACTAGAATAAAGTATTATGCCTTTCAAAGACCACAAAGATTTGACAGTAAAATAAATTAGCCAAAGTTCCTAACTGAAAATGCCATTTAATTTTTAATATTGAAAGCCAACTCATTCATCCGTCTCTCCATGATTTATATTGTTGAGAAACCACTTTGAAAAACACTCCCCCCTAGCATTTCTAGCTGGGCAGATGAATTTAAAGGCAAAGTTCATCTTTAAGAACAAGTACCATGTTCCCAGTGCTGCAGCAGCCACCCACCAACCCCCCTTCCCCGGCAGCAGTACAGGGAGAAGTTCTCCCTACCAGCTGTCAGTTGGTGAAAGCAGCGGGGTACCGCCCACACAGCCGCGTCATTCATACACAGGGCTCTGTGAATTAACTACAAGTCCGACACCCTTAGCCACAAAAAGACAGAGGGTGCACAGACCTAGTGCATCATCTTAAAACCATTGCTTTATTAACCACTTGACAACTGGCTCACGCCGATATAGAATGGCTCTGATGGGCAAAACCCTGTATGGGTACGTTGTTCCCGTTAAGAGGTCGCCAAGGGGCTTACGCACGTGGGCGCCTGCTGCTCGGCAAGGGACCCGCGGGCACCAGGGCCATAACGGGAATTTGTGTATGTAAAAAACACACGAATACCTGTTCTGTCAGGGGAGAGGAGACATATTGTTTGTTCCTACTGAGTAGGAACAGCGATGTCTCCTCCCCCAGTCAGTCCAATCCCCACACAGTTAGAAACCCAAACTAGGGAACACAGTTAACCCCTTCTCTACCAGTGACATTTACACAGTAATCAGTGCATTTTTATAGAACTGATCGCTGTATAAATGTCAATGATCCCAAAAATGTGTCAATGTCGCAGTTAGAACGCATCCCTAAGACACACTTAACCCCTTCACTGCCAGTGTCATTTACACAGTAATCAATGCATTCATCAAAAGTGTCCGATGTGTCCGCCATAATGTCGCAGTCACGATAAATTAAAAAAAACGCTGATCGCCGCCATTACTAGTAAAAGAAAGAAAGAAAGCAAGCCATAAAACTATCCCCTATTTTGTAGATGCTATAACTTTTGCGCAAACCAAACGCTTACTGCGATTTTTTTTTTACCAAAAATATTTTGAAGAATACATATCGGCCTAAACTGAGGAAAAAAATTTGTGTTATAATAAATATCCCCAAAAAATATATAGCAAAAAGTAAATACCACCAAAAGAAAGCTCTATTTGTGGAAAGAAAAAAAAAAGAAAAAGGACGTCAATTTTGTTTGAGAACCACGTCGCACGACCGCGCAATTGTCAGTTAAAGCGACGCAGTGCCGAATTGCAAAAAGTGCTCTGGTCTTTGGGCAGCCAAATGGTCCGGGGCTGAAGTGGTTAAAAAAAGCCATAAATCTTTCCCATAGTTTGTAGACATTAACTTTTGTGCAAACCAATCAATACATGCTTATTGCGATTTTTTTTCACTAAAAATACGTAGAAGAATATATATTGGCCTAAACCGATGAAAAAATTTGTTTAAAAACATTTTTGGGGATATTAGAGCAAAAAGTTAAAAAATCGTCCCTCTTAGTTTATAGCGCAAAAAATTCAAACTGCAGAGGTGATCAAATACCACCAAAAGAAAGCTCTTTGTGGGAAAAAAAGGCTGCAAATTTAGTTTGGGTAAAGCACTGCATGATCGTGCAATTGTCAGTTAAAGCGACACAGTGCCAAATTGTAAAAAGTGCTCGTCATGAAGGGGGTAAAATCTTCGGGGGCTGAAGTGGTTAATGTAATAAATGGTAAGTATACTCACAAGATGACAAATGTAACAAGCGCATCAAAATGGTACAGCGTCATTAAGCCCACATTGCATCATATCATGCGATAGAAGGTGAAGATCCAATAAGCTAACGCATTTCGAGGACTAGCCTCTTTCTCAGAGTCCAGCTTTATTGGCTGTAGTAGTTCATGGAGTCTGTCAGTGAATATCGACTTACCCGTACAGGATGTACAAGTAAACTGATACACAGAGTGTGGAAGAGAAATGCATGGCATTAGCGATCGATGGCTAGTGCAATGCTTTACAGGCTCACAATACAACAAAAAAAAAATGTTTTACCTGCAAAAAAGATGTGCATTTATTGTTTTTTGTGCAAAGGTGAACTTATCCTTTAATTCCTGGAATCCATCTGCCTTTAGCTCAAGAATGAAAGCAGGGAGGGAGTGCAAGCTTAGAAAACCCTCCTACCATCCTCCAAATAAAAAGAAAACTAATTTCCCATGAAAATTCCTGGGATGCATGGATTAGGCCAAAAACCACCTGAAGAAAAGCTGATCAGCTTAAAAATAGGTAATATTGCATGAAAGTGTAAAGTTCAGATCAATCCCAACACTAGTGTGAAAAAAGCACTACACTACTTTCTCCCAAACAAGACCATGAGAAACATGTCTGGATTACATGAGAATTACTAACAGCAACAAAAAGTTTACATGCCAGGAAGAGCAAGTCCTGATGCCATGGGAATGTAAATAGAAAGCCCTTGCCAAAGCACAGGTTTTAAATTGTAGAGTTACAGTGTCAAGCTCCAGATGAAGATTCAAACAAACTCCTCCTGAGACAAAATCAAACAGGTTTGAATACATCAGACCTCAACTTACCAGCGTCTTAAAATCTCAGCATTATCCATGGCAACAAAGTATAGCATAAGCAATTATGCTTGACAGTAATGGTAGGGGTTAAACTTCATCGCTCTCAGAACTTTAGGCCGTTTACAATGCAAGACTCCCAACCCATCATGCCCTGGGTCAGTCCTATAAATAATGAGCTAAGCTATTCATAGGACTGCTTGTCAGGACAGTGATCAGGTTATAACTGATTAACACACACCAGTGACAAGAGACACAGTATAGCAGCATGATGTGCAGCCGAGAAGGGATAAGACAAGGAGTACATTGCAAAACAGGTTTGCAATAGCAATATAGAATGGTAGTATTTATAGCCATACCATATGCAGTGAATAATCTTACAATCATTTTTACACAGGTGCTCAAATAAGTTATAGCGAGTAAACTAATCAAAGCACAAAAGATTTGACACATTTTTCAGGCTGCCTCCAAATTTAAATTTTGTTTTTTAGCAACAACCGACAACTTTTCACATTCACATGATTTTGAAAGTGTGTACTACAAATAAAAAACTAAGAAAACTTGAAAGATTCAACAATTCTCAAACAATAGTAAGGATGAGCATCTAGTTCAAGAGCAACACCACAGACATACAACTGGCTTACCCAAGTCTTTGGCTACCTCTGCCTACTTATAATAGTAGGAGTCTATGGAATCAGGTTTATAATACTTTGGATTTGGTTTTCAGCTTGTTAAAAGCAGTTACACATTTTACCGAATAAAGCACCAATAAAAATAAATAAAAAGTATAAAAAATTACAGCAGAACTCTTTTACACAAACCAAGCCCAACTCTCAGATATTACCAAACACACACACACATTTTATTTTGAAGCCATTGTCACATGATGATCCTTCTCTCTTCTATTGATGAACTTGGGTACAATCAGCCTGCAAGGTTTTACTTGCAATTATTGCTAGCAGCTGGTATAGCCACTAGCAATCACTGTCTTCCCTTGTCAGGGATGCAGACCCCTCCCCCCCATCCACAATGTCTCAGCAGGAGGGATTCCCCTGTCAGCGCTGGCCTGGTTGATGGGGGAATCGTGTGAATTTTCCTGCAACCCGTTGTAGAAGGAAATAAAATTTGAACCATCTATGACCTGCCTAAGTTTAGACTGCTTGCTTTTCAGAAGCAAGTAGAGAGGAGGCAATACAACGCCACCTCACTGCCTTTTTTTAACCCCATCTGTTTACTTTCCTGGGGTCCTTCTTCGGGTGCCCACATCACTGTATGTGTGATGTGGGCACCTCCTATTGGTGGATACAACACTTCCAGCAGCCGGATCCTTTCTTCTATGCTCCAGAGGCAGGAGAATTCAGTAGATTAGCAGGTGAAAAATAAATGTCTGGTCCCCAGGGCAGATTAACTGCTTGCCAATTGTATACAGTACATACAAGTCGGCTCTCCTGTGCAAAATCATGTACAGGTATGTCATTTTGCACTTCCGGGTAAATTGGAGGTTACTACAGGAGACCTGAACATCCAAACTTCTGGGAGGTAAACAATCAGCAAAACCCTCTACTAGCAAAAGCAGAGTGTGCCTTCATGAAGGTTGAGGATCTCTGGCTTTGAGTGGGAGGTAGGCTCTGACTGCCTATGAGGTACTACTACTCTAGTGCAGGAAGGAGAAGGGTGGGGTTTTTCCAATACGTCCACAGAACTCCTCTGCACTGAGGCAGGGCAGGCTCCACCAGTAGCAATGCTAATTAAAGTCAAGAGCAGGGCTGCAGCAACCTGAAGTGGAACCAAGTCAGATCCTTGGCCATAACATCCGAATCCCATGTATGTAGTTGAAGTGTCCTATGTAAATGAAGAGATTGTTTTCTTTTTCTTTGTGTGTGTTCGTTTGTTTATTTGATTTACCCCCAGCATTTATTGGATACCTTTATATATTCGTTTTACCATTTACAATCTATATGAATTTTGACATATTTACTTCTTATTGAACAGTAGCCGCAGGATGTCTGTGGCCTCACCATGAATACATTGTTTTTCACTTATACATGTTAGTTTTATTATTTGCAATTTATATGAATATTTGTTGATGTATTTATTTCGAACCGATAGTAGCCGCAGCGTCGGTGGCATCATAGACAAATTGTTTTTCTATTGTGATGCTCATGGCCCATTATGTGCTCCAATCTCACCAGTTTGCTTTTCTCTTCGTTTTTATTAACTCTGGCTATGTTCCTTAAATAGCAATTTATCTCTCTGCGATTTTTCAACCAATCGAAACTATTGGAGATGCAATTTCTCCATCAATCAATATATTCTTATGATTGTTCAAACATATTAATACACATTTTGGTGTGTTGATATAATTCAGCTAATTCCATGCAGCACTTCTCCCTTGTCAGTTTATCCTTTGGCGCACCTTAGTGCAACCATACGGACGCCCGGGGCGCCCTTGTTTAGTTCATTTGTTTTGCCAATCCTATGTTCACTTAGGTCGCCCTTATCAGTAGGTCCTTGTCCAGTCAGCCTAGAATTTCCATCTAGTTTTTCCATTCCTATTTTTTCACCAACTATTTTCCCACTTTACACATGTATTAGTGTGGCCTTTCCCTTTTTGAAGATGGCGCGGCAGACTTCAGCAGCACGGAGGGCTTCAACACACACGTCTTCTGACGTGTGATGAGCCACGCCAGTTGGCTGCTTCACTGACGCACGCACCAGTCCCAACCAATGGACTGCGCCTGCGTCCTACACGGACCTTCTAGCAGACGTCCGCATCACGGCGATTAGGTCAGACGCCGCCGTGGTGGGGTATATGAAGCAGGGTTTGTACCGCTCACTTTCTGCCAGGATTCTTTCCCACACCAAGGGGCTGGCTGCACTCCTCCCAGCCGGACTATGTTGTATGCTTATTCATCTAGGTAAGGCATTGCATGGATGATTTGTCACTAGACTCCTTGATCTATGCTTTTCTTTAGCATTCTCTCCTATTCTGATACATATGTTCTGTTTTTGCTTTATTAGCTGACAGATATCTTCCAATGCACCTTATCTTTCCTTTGGGTTGATGTACACTCCCACTGGCTCATTCATCCCCCATTCAAACATCGTAGCCTTAGTACTCTTATGAGTAATCTAGATGCCAGATACTTACCGACAATTTATTGGCATACCTACTCTATAAAGGTAAGAGGTTATTATTTCAAGTATTACACAATAGAATGTGTTTGTGCGGCCTTGGTACTTATAACACATTTTACTTACCTTTTATAGGTATCCATTTCATGCTGCCTAAATATACCCCTATGGTTGCGTATACTAATAGGTGGGTCACTGGATTCTGCTAGGTGGTTGAGTGGAGCAATGGAATATTGCTGTCTCGTTTGAACTGTGTGGCTTTGAGAGAATCCTTTCTCCATTTATGATTAGATGAGTTTTATTGCAAACTGGTGAGTGCATATGTACACATATGTATGTTGGGTGTTCGGCATGGGTCCTGATCAACTATGCATGTTTATTTGTTTATTTATACTTTTCCCTATTATCATGTCAATATTGATGTGTTAACTTTCGCGATGCAATTTAAATAATGTTATATATTGATGTAACATCAATTCTTAACCATCCTCTGTGTTAACCATATATATTCTGTGCTTTCAGTATAATTCTGCTACTGTCACAATCACTCCTGAGGAAGCTATTTCAGCGAAACTAGTAGAGTGGCGACTTAGCAAATTGCACCTTGATCATTGAGTCACACGTCTTCAAGGATGGTTATTTTATTTTGTGTATTTGTCTTTCTCATGTTAATAAAATGAAAAACATTTTTTAAGATTTGATCTTGTTGTCAATCTCCATTTAGCACCGTATTTGAAAATCCCAGGGTACTGAGTATACCCATTGCCCCCTTCTTTTTCCGAAGATATTGTTTTGTTTCAAATGCGGCTTTACACATTGACAGAATTCCTTAGACCAGTCTATTCTAGACAGTACAGTCACCTGCACCACCCACTCCATGATTACACAGAAGTTGAATCCAACACAATTTTACGTAGCTGTAGCCCCGTAAGGAATGCTGGCTGAGGAGTACAGCACAGATGACGATGACAAGAGTTCTACATCTACCCAGTTGGTGCAAAGGCTGCCAAGTAAAGAGAACAGTTCAAGTACACTGACACAAACAGCAGTCCAGGCTGCAGGGGTCTCCAAATCATGGCCCTTCAGTTGTTCAGGAACTACAATTCCCATCATGCCTAGTCATGTCTGTAAACGTCAGGGTTTAACAATGCCTCATGGAACGTGTAGTTCCGCAACAGCTGGAGGGCCGTAGTTTGGAGATCCCCAGTCCAGAGAGATGCATTTATGTGGTTTACTGCTAGAACCTTTAACAACGGGTGAGGGTACAACGTATGGGATGCTCCACTCTATACTAGGGCTGCAACTAACGATCACTTTCATAATCGATTAGTTGGCCGATTGTTTAGATTAATCCGTTAATAACCTTAAAAAAAAAAAAAAGGTAATTTTGCTGCATTTTTTTTTTGGGCCAATTTGTTGTTGGGCAGATTACAAAACACAAATTTCTGCAAAAACACATTACATGCTTTTCTGCACCAAATAGCACCGTTTTGCGTTAAAAAAAAAAAAGTCCTTGCCCTTTCCAAATACGCAGCAGCTGAAAAAATCATGGATGTGAACGTGTCCCATAGGAAATCATGTAAATGAACTGTAGTGCGTTTCTGTAAAAAGCACCAAAAAAAACAGAGGTGTGACCCAGGCCTGAGATGTTTAGTAACATAATGGGGTTAATTAAACAAAAATTAGTACAAAAAGAATAATCACTACTGTAAGGGGTTCATTTTTTACTGTGGGACAGTGAAAGTAATATTTACAGTAGCGATTTGCTCTTTTTGTACTATAAAGGACTATTTTTTTAACCCCATTATGTTACTGGCCGATTAATCGATTATGAAAAATGTAATCGATTAATCGACGGCCCTACTCTATACTATACAAGTTTACTGGAAGGGGTGTATAGCAGTGTGCAGAGGGTTCATTCAGAATTTGTACTCCACACTATAGGATGCAATAAGGGAACACTCTTCTCTGTGGTACAATCCTCAGATCAAATCTGCTAAAACTTCAGAATACAGTCTCCCTTGAATGACTAAAGCCTTGTACACGACCGGACTTCAAACTAACTTTTCTGTGGATTTTTGTTTGAAGGGCGTTGGCCGGGAACGCCCATAGCATACACACAGCAGGACTTTTTCTGCAAACTTTCCCAAAATCATGTGGTTTTCTGCTCTTTACTGCCACCCTTTGGTCAACGTCTGCTATTGTTGGTTGATTTTAACATTGGTTCTGGGCATGCGTGTTTGTACTTTGGACTAAAGTCCGATGGATTTCTGTACACACTATAGGACTTTTGTTGCCGAAAAGTTTGTCCGTTTGCAGAGCGAACTTTCGTCCGATGAAAACCGAAAAAGTTTGTCCGATGGAGCATACACACGGTAGGATTTTTTTGAAAACTTGCTTATTTTGAAGTTTGTCAAAAATTCCGACCGTGTGTATGGGGCTTAAGGGACAGGCCAGAGGTAGGGACCCCTTGTATCAGATACAGTATCCAAATATTACACAGTCATCAAGATCTGGTGGAACCGTTAGTACTAACAAGGCAAAGAAATAGCTGTGCCAATTCAGCTTCCTCCAGGTGCCTTCTTAGTGAGGATTCTGCAATCTGGATCCCACAGATACAGTTTCAGGGAGTTGAAGATAATTTTACATTTACTGTAGGCCCCCAGCTCTCCTACAGCTGTGATTTAGCAGAGCTTTCCTCAGGGGAGGGGATAGTCAGCCCCACTCAAGCAGGTGTAATCCATTCTACGGGAAGACCCTGCTACTCTGGGGTTCACACCATTTATTGGACTCTCCAGCCACCTGCTGGGCCACCGCTACCAGGATTTGGCTGGTACTTAAATATTAAAAAGGTACATATTTGACTCTCCCCTTACCTTTGTTCCAGAAGCCTCCAAAAGACAGGGGGAAGAGTCAAACCTGCAGCCTGTGAAACCGGGACCAGCCTAAATAAAATCAACCACCGCTCCAATGACTACAAAAGGAGCCACACAAAAAACTAAAAAATGTACTTAACACCCTAGCAGCCTATGCAGGCGGGTGCTACATTTACTTCAGCTAATTGTTGTACAAAAAAAAAAAAAAAAGTTCTCCAGTGTTTAGCGTAAGACAACAATTACTTTTCTAAGCCCCGTCTCTGCAAAGCACTAACGGAATCTAGCTAGGGATGAACACTAAACAGGAGGGGATGACATAGGGAGAAACCAAAACCACGTAGTAAAGTTGTAGTGCCCCAAAACCTCCACTTGATGTCAACATATTACAGAATATCATCTTTATGCAGTTAAATACAACACAAAACAAAAAAATACATAAAAGTGGAACAGAAAAAAAAAAGACATCTATGCAATACAAATTTGGATGCTTGTAAGTCACCATCTGCATGGTTCTCCCTGTGCTGGCGTGGATTTCCTCCCACATTCCAATTTGCTCAACTGAGTGCACCTAAATTGGCTGCCTGAACTCCTAAGGCTACATTCACACTGGCGATTAGGGCTGGTGCGAATAGTAGCAGCAGGCTTCAGATTCCTGCTGCAGCCATCAGCAGCCGCCGGCCCCATTCACTATGTGTGGGAAACCTGAGTTCCGCACGCGTTTCCCGCATTTGGTTTAAAAGCACATTTGCAATCTGCAGCGGGGCTCAGTGTCAACCTAATGGCAGCCCTAACGCAGGTCACAAACGCAGTGTCTGCCTGCACCAGATCGCATGGAACAATGCGATAAGTTTGCTCTGCATTTTATAAAGAGCACTACTGCAGCAGTCTGGTGCAATTTCAGCCCATTTAAATTAATAGGTTGAAATCGCACTGCATTCGGATCACATGTGAAGTGCACAGGAAAGTATAGCTCGTTCCTGTGCAATGCATGCAAATTAGCTCTTAAGATAACAAAAATTGCTATGCTGAGCTTGTGACAGACTGTATTACCGGTATATTTGGCATATATTTTTTTTGCCCATAGCTCCACTGTAACCACTCCCTGTCCAGCCGCTCGATTGCGAGGAAGAGGAGGAATCCCCCACCCCCTTACCACACACAAAGACCCGAGCGATCGGTCGGCTGGCCGGACTTACAAGCAAAGCCAGGACCGGCTGTTCGTAATAGTAACCCGGAAGCGATGACATTACTTCCAGTTTACTTGGAAACCATCACCATTTTTTTTAAACGAGAGCAGTCAAAAACAAACACAGATCTCGCCATAGAAAGGACCTGTCACATGGATGTTTACATTCCTTGACAGCAATAAAAAAAGTAATCAAAAAAATGTAAAAAGCAAGTGTAGAAAAAAAAAGTGCCCACATCCTCCCTGGTCTTTGGTCCCGCACGCAGAAATTGACCACCACATACATGTGAGGTATTGCGGTATCACGTCAGATTTTGGGAAGTAATTCTAGTACCAGACCTTCTCCAAATCTAAAGTGGTGACCAGTAAAGGCTTTTAAATGATCGCCTATGGATAGTAAAATTGACATTTTTTGCCGCTGCACGGGCATGCGCAATTTTAAAGCGTTCGGCGTAACTTCATCTTTTACAAAAGATTTGGGTTATGTATTGTGCTTTTTTATTTTTTTTACATAAAAAATAAAAGTGCATTTTTTCCCCCAAAAATTGGGTTTGAAAAGCCACTGCGTAAATACCGTGCGACCTAAAACATTGCAAAACCCACCAATTTATTCTCTAAAAAAATATGTTTTCTAAAAGAAACATGTAGATATAGCCATTTAACAGATTCCTAAAAATGCTAACTGAAGGACTTCCAGGATCAGCGTGTCGAAGGTAAGCGAAAGATAGATTGAGATGTATAGATATATATAAAAAAAAAAAAAAAAAAAAAAAAAACACAAACACAACATGTAATTGGCCAATTACGATTTCGAGGCTCTAAAATCTAAAACAAAATTACTTTTTTCTTAACATTATAAAATAAAAATGCTCCAACTACAAAACTTCCCTTTAATCTAGACCTCTCTTCTCCAGTACCTGCTATTTGCCACAAGATGTCCTCAGTCTTCCAAGTTAAATGACACCCAGCATGGCGCAATCAGAAAACAGAGTACATACTGTGAGTGCAGGACATCATAGCCACACCCAAAAGGCAGTTACTTCAGAGCACGCTTTATTTTTATATAGTGTATGCTGAGAACAGGGCTAAAATCCTCAAGTCAATGCTGCTCTTTAGGATCAGTAAGGAACGCAAAGCGATGTGAGCCAAAGTTAAAAAAGGACCCTGCAGCACCATATGACCAGTCTGAAGACTTCAGAAAATGGTAGGTATTGAAACAAAGCATCAACAACATCAACAGCTATAAATGTAGGAGGGGTGGGTAACAGTTCAAAGTAGGACTCAAAGGCTTTGTTTACCTTTGGGACCACATTTAGGTTGTAAACTTCAAACAACCCCCCCCCCCCCCCCACTCTCAAACCCCCATTTACCTAAATCGTGGGCTGCATCACTCTGTAGCATTCTGTCCAGTTTAAATATGAGGTGGCTTTGCATGGCTCTGCACGCACAGCTGGGTCATTCGTTCACAGGGATCTGTGAATGAAGATTACAAGTCCCATCTGTCAACGGGAATTATGGATCTCGATGGATGACGTTCACCACACTAGTAAGTGCATTGTTTATTTCCCCCAGCCACCTAATTGTTGGTAGGTGCATACCTCCATACAGAGCTGGAAAGTAAACCATGCAGGAGCCTGTGCATTATGCCTGTGATGCACTGTTCACAGTTACAATGCTCTGCAGACCTGAACACAAAAAAAGTTAATGCATTCTTTATTTTTTATTATGTGCACATTTATTTTTTTAATTAAATAGGTGGACTGTGCCATTAGTGCATATTTACTGCTTTGGTGAATCATACTTGCATAGCACAGCATTAGAAGTCAGGATTTGATCTGCTAGAAAATATCATTTTCTACAAGCATTACTAAGCTACTTGAAAGCAACAGGCAGATCTGCTCCATATCTGTAAGCAGGTGAGCTATTGAACTGTAAGAACTTCTCTCACTAATGGAGAATTTACCTACCAGTTTCATTCACGTGACTTAGGATTGTGAAACCTCATGTGCTCCATACATGAGCAAACAGACTAATCCTAATCAGTTAATCATCCACAAAATTTGCAAGTGCAAATGTATTGTGTACGTACATCACCGCACACACATGAACCTAAAGGGTATGAACACAAGCCCTTAAAAAGCAGTGTTCCGCCAAAATAAACCCCCCAAAAAAAACCACATTAAAAACCAGCAGCTACACATACTGCAGCTGCTGGCTTTTAATAAATGGACACTTACTTGTCCTGGAGTCCAGCGATGTCGGCACCCACAGCTGATGTTTCCATCAGCTGTCGGGTGCTCCTCCGACATTGCGGGTACAGGAACCCGGCAGTGTAGCCTTTCAGGTTCACGCCGGGTCCCTACTGCGCATGCGCGAGGCTCCGCTTCTCTCCCATTGGCCTGGCGGATGAGGGAGTCCTGCGGTGATGTCACAGCTCCGCGGCAGGGACTCCCAGAAGTGGGAAAGGATACCCGTCAAAGACATGTATCCTGTCCCCCCTCTCCCCCCCCTCCCGAAAGATGCCAATTGTGGCACCGAGGGGGGGGGGGGGGTAGCGGAATAAGATGGGTGGAACGCCGTTTAAATCGCCTCGCCCCCCCCCTTTGGTCTTAAAAATACCATTAAAAAGGCATTTGGTCATTTCTGTTCCGAATGCAAAATAACTGATGTTCTGCCAGAAATGTTGTCAAGAGAATGCTGATGAGAATGCTCCTGTGGCATTTTCAGTCACATTGTTCTCAGCCATCTTTAAAAAGGACTACAGAACCCACCTGCAAACTTTTCATATCGACACACTTTACAATGCGTCTAAACCTTAACCACTTGCTGACCGTATTACCTAGATATACGGCAGCAAGGTGGCGACTTCCGGGAGGGTTGGAAGCCGGCCAATGGATTATCGCCGGCACCCAGCGATCCTCATGGATTTACACAAGACAGGGCTCTGCCTATGTAAACAAGGCAGAGCCCTGTTCTGTCAGCAGGGAAGTAATAGATTTTCTTTCCCGCAAATCAGGGAATAAAATCGATTCCACCACACAAAGTACACATTTAACCCTTTGATTGCCCTAGATATTTAACCCCTTCCCAGCCAGTGTCATTACAGTGCAGATTTTTTAGGACTGATCACTATTGTGATGCATACAAACGGCAAAGAATTGTTGGCCAACAAACACGAAACTACGTGTTTTTTCAGCTCTTTAGCGCCACCCTTTGGGCAACTTCTGCTAATGTGTTATGGTTAGCATTGGTTCGGAGTATGCGTGTTTGTACTTTGGATTTTTTTATCAGTTTGTAAATGGATAGAAAACTGTCTAAAAGACAGAATTCAGAGAGTCGTGGTTAATGATTCTTACTCTGAATGGTCTAAGGTTATCAGTGGTGTACCCCAAGGTTCAGTGCTGGGACCCTTACTTTTTAATATGTTTATAAATGATATTGGGTCTGGGATCAAAAGTAAGATTTCTGTCTTTGCAGATGACACCAAGCTATGCAGTGGAATAACGTCCTTACAGGATGTCGCCAATTTACAAGCCGACCTCAATGCTCTGTCTAATTGGGCGACTATGTGGCAGATGAGGTTTAATGTTGATAAATGTAAAGTTATGCACTTTAGGGCTAAGAATATAAATGCATCATACATACTAGGGGGAGTACAACTGGGAGGATCCGTAGTGGAGAAGGATCTGGGGGTTTTGGTAGATCATAAGCTCAATAATGGCATGCAATGCCAAGCTGCGGTTTCCAAAGCGAGCAAAGTCCTTTCTTGTATTAAGAGAGGTATGGTCTCCAGAGAGAGAGAGAGAGAGATATCATTTTGCCCCTGTTCAAATCATTAGTAAGACCTCATCTGGAATATGCAGTTCAGTTTTGGGCCCCAGTTCTCAAAAAGGATATTGGGGAACTGGAGAAAGTGCAGAGAAGGGCAACCAAACCGATAAGAGGCATGGAGGAGCTCAGCTATGAGGAAAGATTATAAGAACTGAATTTATTCACTCTTGAGAAGGAGATTAAGGGAGGATATGATCAACATGTACAAATATATAAGGGGTCCATATAGTGAACTGGGTGTTGAATTATTCACTTTACGGTCAACACAAAGGACAAGGGGGCACTCTTTGCGTTTAGAGGAAAAGAGATTTCACCTCCAAATACGGAAAGGTTTCTTCACAGTAAGAGCTGTGAAAATGTGGAATAGACTCCCTGCAGAGGTGGTTCTGGCCAGCTCAGTAGATTTCTTTAAAGCGGAAGTTCCGCGGTCTGGACATTTTTTTTTTTCAGTCCATTCTATGCTACGCATTATGTATTTTTAGTACTCACTTGTCCGTCGCTCATAAACTTCCCCCGTCCGTTTTCGTTATAAATTATTCTTTATAAAAATTCTTCCTGTATTTGCCATTTTGCTTGTGGGCATCTTGAAGCCCACAAGCACATTCTTCCGGGTAGCGATGAATGCGCTTCTCCCGGCATTCATCGCTGTATCTCGCGCACGCGCAGTGTTGATGGCGAGCAGCGCCGTCAACACTTCCTGGTTGCCATCACAACAGGCGTCAACAGTAAAAGTACACGCCCCGTTGTGATGCCAATACACCTACGTGCCATTATTTAAAATGGCGGAATTAGATCCGCCCTCGTCACGTGACCGGGTAGACGAGTCACGTGACGATTGAATTATCGCGATGTTTGTTTGCAAGGAAGGCGTTACTCTATTACTCCTGGGAAGCAGGACACTTTGCTCCCAGGAGACACAGCAAAGGACACGCCTACTCCCGCGGGAGGAAATCCCGGAAGTACGAATGAATAAAGAAGATTAATGAAAACGACACAACAAAAAAAATAAAAGGTTAGGCATTTGTTTTTATTCATGTTAAGAGGGACTGGTGACAGCAATGTCTAAAATGTGGGTGAACCTCCGCTTTAAGAAGGGCCTGGATGCTTTCTTAAATGTACATAATATAACTGGGTACTAACATTTATAGGTAAAGTTGATCCAGGGAATATCCGATTGCCTCTAGGGGGATCAGGAAGGAATTTTTTCCCCTGCTGTAGCAAATTGGATCATGCTCTGCTGTTTTTTTTTTGCCTTCCTCTGGATCAACTGAGTATAGAATTGGGTATATGGGATTGTATGATATTGCTTTTCTTTTATTTATTTATTTTATGGTTGAACTGGATGGACTTGTGTCTTTTTTCAACCTGACTAACTATGACTTCTGTACACACGATCGGATAATCCGACAACACATTTGTTGTCGGAAAATTTTAAAGCATGATATCCAACATTTGTTGTTGGGAAATCCGACAAAAGCCTGCCATCACACAATTCCCGTCGGAAACTCTGATCGTGTGGACAGGATTTTAGTGTTACATGTTCCCAAAAAGTGTCAATATCGCAATCCCACTATACAGTGTCAATAACGCAGTCCCACTATAAGTCGCTGATCACCATTACCAGCAAAAATAAATAAAAATTCCAGTATATATACACACGCTATAACTTTTGCACAGATATCAATATACACTTATTGGCATTTTTTTATTTTTTTTACCAAAAATATGTAGTTGAATACATTTTGGCCTAAATTTAATCAAGAAATTTGATTTTCCATTATTTATTAGATATGTTTTTTAGCAGTAAGTGAAAAAATAGGATTTTTTACTCACCGTAAAATCCTTTTCTCTGAGTCCATGGACCGACACAGCTTCTCTATTGACAAAGTGGGTATTATCCGTTAATTAGGAGTGACTAGGCAGAAAAACTTGTAAAAAGTGTTGCATCACACCTTCTACAGTACCGCCCAGGGGGCGGACCCTCTGGGTATACCCTCTCAGTCTGCACATCGCAGATCAGTTCGTCAAAAAGCAGTACAAACTTAAAAGGAGGGGTGGGTGCTGTGTCGGTCCATGGACTCAGAGAAAAGGATTTTACGGTGAGTAAAAAATCCTATTTACTCTTTCGTCCATGGACCGACACAGCTTCTCTATTGACAAAGTGGGACGTCCCAAAGCAGTGTCAGAGAAAAAACGAGGGGTGGTAACAGCATAAAAACAAACTTCACCCCAAAACACAAAACAGCACTCCTCCAACGGAGGAGCTGCAACTCTAAACAGCCGCCTGCAAAACCTTGCGGCCGAAAGAGGCATCCGAAGATGCACCTACATCAATTTTGTAGAATTTTGTGAAAGTGTGAGCGGACGACCAAGTCGCCGCTTTACATAGTTGGGAAACAGACGCTTGGTGTCGGAAAGCCCCAGAGGCACCTATTGCCCTGGTCGAATGCGCCGTGACAGGAAAGGGGGGCGCCTGACCCTTTAAGGCGTAAGCCTGGATTACTATCTGTCGGATCCACCTAGAGATGGCGGCCGATGAGACTGCTTGGCCCTTCTTGGGACCAGCCACCGAAACAAACAGTGAGTCTGACTTCCGGAACAGGGAAGTAGCAGATATGTATACTCTCAAAGCTCGGACAACGTCCAAGGAATGCAACGCCGACTCCTTAGGATTCGACGGCTGAGGACACAAGGATGGAAGTACAATGTCTTCGTTGAGATGAAAAGCCGAAACGACTTTCGGAAGAAAGGAAGGCTGCGGCCGCAGCACCACCTTATCCTTGTGGAAAATCAAAATAGGGAGCCTTGCAGGGCAAGGCTGCCAGCTCAGAGACTCGTCTAACTGACGTAACAGCCACCAAAAAGACCACTTTCTGAGAAAGTGTCAACAGGGGAATATCTCTAATATTCTCAAACGGTGCCGTCTGAAGCACCGAGAGGACCAGGTTCAAGTCCCACGGAGGTAATGGGGGGCGGACCGGAGGGGCCACATGTCGAACCCCCTGCCCAAATGTACTCACGAGAGAGTGAGTCGCCAGGGGTCGCTGAAAAAAGACAGCCAGGGCAGATATCTGTCCCTTAATCGTACTTAGGGCAAGCCTTTGGTCTACCCCATGCTGTAAAAACAGCAGGATTCTGGAAACCAAATAGGTACGCGGATGCCATTTCATTTCCTCACATATGGAGATGTAGGCCCTCCAATTGCGGTGATAGACCTTCCTAGAGGACGGTTTCCGAGCACTTCTCATAGTAGAGATTACTGAGTCTGACAGGCCCCGATCTCTCAGTACCTGGTTCTCAACAGCCATGCCGTTAAAGCCAATGACTGTAAAGCAGGATGGAATATGGGACCTTGTGATAGCAGGTCCTTCCGTAGTGGTAGGCGCCAGGGGACGTCTGCTACCAGACGTACTAGATCGGCGTACCAAGGACGCTGAGGCCAATCTGGAGCGATTAGGATCATTGGAATTCCCTCTGCCTCCACTCTGCGGAGCAGAAGAGGAAGAAGCCTTAAGGGAGGGAAGGCATAGATTAGCCGATACTGACCCCACGATGCTACCAACACGTCCGTTGCGTCTACCCATGGGTCTCTTGACCGGGCCACAAACCTCAATACCTTCCGATTGAGTCGGGAAGCCAGAAGATCTACGTCTGGTGTGCCCCATCTTTGGCAGAGGAGTTGGAACACCTCCGGGTGTAAGGACCATTCTCCCTGGTCCAGCATCTGGCGGCTCAGGTAGTCCGCCTGCCAGTTTTCTCCGATGCTGCAGCTGAGCTTCTTGTTCCTCCTTGATGATTGACATATGCCACTGCTGTGGCGTTGTCTGACTGGATCCTGACTGGACGCCCTTGCAGTCTCTGAGACCATTTGAAGAGGCACAGCTTGATCGCCCGGATCTCCAGGACATTGATCGTCAGGAGGGCTTCCTCTGGGGTCCAGCGACCTTGCGCCGACTGGACACCCCAGACTCCCCCCCAACCTGTAAGGCTGGCGTCCGTCGTGATCACTATCCAGTAAACCGGAAGAAATGACTTCCCGGCCATTAGAGCCGGTGCTGTCAGCCACCATACCAGGGATCTCCTGACTAGGTGGCTCACTCGGATTTGATAATCCAGAGATGAAGGGCATCTGTTCCATCTGGACAGAACTTCCTTCTGTAACACTCGAGTGTGGTATTGAGCATATGGGACCGCCTCGAAGGAGGCTACCATGAGGCCCAACACTCGCATGCAAAAACGGAGTGACGACCAATTCCTGGAAGTCAGCTGCCGTACTGCAGCCCGGAGGGTCTGCAACTTCTCCACAGGGAGGAATACCTTTGCCTCTGAGGAATCCAGAATCAACCCCAGGTACACTAGGCGTTGAGTGGGCACCAATACTGACTTTTGCGTGTTTAGTATCCAACCACAGTCTCGAAGAGTCTGACAGGTAATGGACACGCTTACCTCTAATTCTGAGCTTGAAGGGGCCTTCAGCAGAAGGTCGTCCAAGTAACCTGTGATAGCGATACCCCGCTGTCTTAGAAGTGCCAGAATCGGAGCGAGCACCTTGGTGAACGTCCTGGGTGCTGAGGCAAGGCCAAACGGGAGGGCCACAAACTGGTAGTGGTTCTTCCCGATAGCAAATCGCAGAAACCTCTGGTGTCTGGAGTATATGGGGACATGCAGGTATGCGTCCTTGATGTCCAAGGAGGCCAGAAAGTCCCCCGGATGGAGAGCCGTGACTACGGATCGAACCGACTCCATCCGAAATCTTTGTACCTTCACAAAGCAATTGAGGGCTCTGAGATCCAAGATTGGACGAACCCCCTCCTTCTTTGGCACAATGAACAGATTTGAGTAAAAACCCTGACCCCGTTCCTGTTCTGGAACTGGAATAACTACCCCGTGTTCCAGTAGACCCTGGACCGCCCCATACAGGGCCTCCCGACGGGTCGGTAGTAGCTGGAGATTGGAGGTGATGAATCTGTCTGGTGGACAAGAGAGAAATTCTATCTTGTAGCCTGAGGAGATTACTTCGCAAACCCACCTGTCGGAGACTAGAGCAGTCCACTGAGTCGCGAATTCGTGAAGACGTCCCCCCACCCGAGAGCTGGGTGGGGGCGGACCTTCATGTGGACGCAGATTTGTCCGCAGGCTTGTTGGGTATGCGGGACCAGGGACGCTTTTGTCCTTGGGGCAGGCGCTTTATCGGCCTGGGGTCTTTTCCCTGTCGCCCTAGGGGGACGAAAAAACCACTTGTGTGCAGTAAAGGAGGGCCCTTGCCCTTGGCGTGGCCCCTTACCCTTGCTAATTTGGGGAAGCAAAGTGCTTTTACTTCCTGTGGCATCCTTGATGATGTCATCCAGAGAAGCCCCAAAAAGTCTGTCGCCCTTAAAAGGCAGATCCAACAGGGCTTTCTTGGAAGTCTGGTCCGCAGACCAGCCTTTTAGCCAGATCAGGCGGCGTATTGCTACTGCATAAACCGAAGTTTTAGACAGCAGGGGAATAGTATTCATGTCTGACTCGCAGACAAACCTAAGGCCCTGGACCAACAGGTCGGCCAATGTTATCTCATCAGGAGGAGCATCTCGCTCCTTAACCCCTGGAGTAGCAATCTTGCCCATTCAGTAAGTGTGTGAGACACTAGGGCCCCCGCCAATGCCGGGCGTACTGCCGAGCCTACCACTGAGTATAGGTAGCAAGCGAGTGCTTCAGCCTTCTTATCCACAGGGTCCTAGAAAACAGGAGCCCCTTCTACAGGAATTGGGGTGGCTCTATTAAGTCTGGACACCGGAGGGTCCACTATAGGGGGGAGAGGTCCATTTCTTCAGAAAACTCTCCTCAAAAGGGGTACCGTACCGCAAACCTCTTTGGGGCTGTAAAGACCCTCAGTGGGTTCTCCCATTCCTTGTATAAGAGTTTATCAAAAGACACACAAGGGAACACCTTAGCAGTGCGGGCAGGTCTATGAAACCCAAGTGGACCGGAGTCTCTGCTGCTTCTGCAGTATTTTCCAACTTTAGCGTATCCCGCACTGCAGTAATAAGGTCAGATACCAAAGCCGTCTCGCGTACTGACCTGGACTTGGAGTCCTCCTCACTGTCCGATCGGTCACGGTCCACAGTCTCTGATGCATCAGAATCTGGGCCATGAGCCGTAGCTGGACCTGGTTCTGCATCAGAAATATCCCCAGAAGCTTGCAGGGGACGGGGCGTTTACTACCCCCTGTATTCCCGTGTGCTGCTTCCACCCTGGCAGCAAACGCCTCTAGGATTGCAGTCATAGCGTTCATAGACACCTCAGGGGCACCAGCTGCTAAATCTGGTGTTTCAGGGGAGAAGACATCTGGCTCAGATGCCATGCTGACCACACGCTGACACTCACAGGGCTCCAGGCAAGATATCAATAGGCCACCCTCCTGCGCTGCAGAGATGCTGGGTTACCCAGAGGACTCACCACCCTGGATAGGTACTGCTATGCTGCGCCTATGATGCTGTCCCGCTGCTGCTGTGTCAGTCTGCTTCTTTTATCAGCACTTCCTGTGTGAATTTTCACGCCAGTGTAATGCACCCTAGAGGCCGGAGGCTCTCGCAAAATGGTTGCCAAAAACGTCTGTATGGAAGATAATGTGGGCTCTAAGAAAATGGCCGCCGACAGAAGATAGAGGTCAGGCAGCCATAGCCCCCAAAAAGATGGCCGCCGAACGGCAATATCTGCATACAGGGTGGACCAACATGGCCGCCGATCACCTGATAGGGGCCAGTGGGTGTGGCCGAACCACAGGAAGATGGCCGCCAGGCAGTTACAAGAGGCCAAACTTGGCATGGACCACCTCAAAATGGCCGCCGACAGCATGGAGACACAGAAACACAGGTAAGCAAAAATGACATTTCTTTTAAATGTTAGTTACAGCCAGCCCCGCTCCAGTGGGACCCCCTAGGTGACCCCCAGCACCCAGCAACCTTTAGCTAGAAGCCCAGGGAGGAGGGAAAGGCAGGGAGAGAGGGAAGAAAGGGGCCACAACCACTTACTTGATCTCTCCAGGAATGTCCAGCTAAATCACCCAGCCGAGGCAGGGGAGTTTTACTTACCTATCCTGCATGTATTCTGCTGGAAGACATTCCAAACAGATCATCGTCCGCGCACGGAAGGTGACTGTTGGCCAGGCATGCTGTGATTGGACCCAGAAGGGACGATCATATGTATGCCCTGGAGCAAGACGCTCACCGGACAGGCTGCTGCGACTCGGCCGTAAGGTCAGCCGAAGCTGAGCGGTCCGATGCAAGCCTTGGAGCGTAAGCTCACCGGCCAGGCTGCTGCGACTCGGCCGTAAGGTCAGCCGAAGCTGAGCGGTCCGATGCAGGCCCTGGAGCGTAGGCTCACCGGCCACCCGTGGAGCGACGGGCATGTCGTGGAAAACCCAGCGCGTAGCTAGGGTCGGCACACGCTCGATGGCCGAAACTGGGGAGACTACAAGGATCGAGGATCCAGCCTGTCACCCAGTCGGCAGTTGATCGAAGATCGCAGGAAACAACAAATGTAGCAAAAAAATAAAATAAATATATATATATATATATCTTTTTTCCCCGGACCAATGGGCCCGAAGGGAGCCATGTCCTACTCCTTGCTAGACAGAAAAAAACTGATCTGCGATGTGCAGACTGAGAGGGTATACCCAGAGGGTCCGCCCCCTGGGCGGTACTGTAGAAGGTGTGATGCAACACTTTTTACAAGTTTTTCTGCCTAGTCACTCCTAATTAACGGATAATACCCACTTTGTCAATAGAGAAGCTGTGTCGGTCCATGGACGAAAGAGTAATATTTTTTTTCAAAATTGTCGGTCGTTTATAGCGGAAAAAAATTAAAATATGCAGAGGTGATCAAATGCCAGAGAAAAGAAAGAAAGCTCTATTTGGGGGGGAGACACACACACACAATCATTTTATTTGGGTACAGTGTCACACGACCGTGCAATTGTCAGGTAAAATAACGCAGTACCGTTTAGCAAATCAGCCTGGTCATGAAGGGGAAAAAATCTTCCAGAGGTCAAGTGGTTAAAGAGCAACTCCACTTTTGCTGGGGGAGAAAAAAAAAAAAAAAACACATTACCCCCCCTGAGCTTACTTGTCAGGTGGAAGCATTTGAGCGGCTCCGCTGCCCCCGAGATAGCTTCCACACATGCTGTCAACGTGCCCCCCTCCTCTATGTATCCTGGGCTCTGTTTACCCATCTGCGGGCCCGGGACTGACCTTGCAGGTGCTGGTGGGTGGAGGGGAGGGGGGAGGGAGGAGAGCGGACACACGTCTGCTCTTCTCCCCTTGTTCCTGACCTGGAAGAGACGTACAACGTCACCTCCAGGGTCCCCGTTGTCAGAGCCCCCAGAGATAGAGGCCGGGAATGAATGTAATGCAATTCGATGTGCATTGCATTACATTCAGTGCAGGACAAGGGAGATATTGGAGGTCTTTTAGACCCTGGATGTCTCATTAAAGAGAACTTGTCACCAAAAAATCATTACATGGGGAACAAAAAGTAAAAAAAAAAAGTTACATCCCAGCACAAAGAATCCAATTTTTTTTAGGCCCCCCCCCACATACACACACGTACAAAATGTAAATATCAGGGCGCCTAGGCATGAAAACGTCAAATGCAAAATACAGGTTTCATATTGCTGAGCACGCCGGAATGAGAGCAATAATTCTAGCACCAGTCCACCTCTAACGCTAAACGGATGGACCTATAGGGCGCTTTTAAAGCGTCGCCTATAAAAAATATAGGGTACTGAAGTTTGTCACCATTTTACAGATGCACACAAATTAAGGTTTGACATGTTGGGCATCCATATACTCGGTGCAACCACGTCTTTTATATTTTACCAAAAAATTGCTAATTTTATTGCTTTTTTGAGCCCCCAAGTTCTTTCGGGTGCTAGGGTAACCTGAAGGAACAACGTTTTTTTTTTCTTGCATCTCATTGGGGTCGGCGCCTCATTTACTCACTCAGTCAAGTGAGCCTGACACTCCCCTTTCCTGAAAAGCACCAATTCGGGGCTTGTCACACTGCAAGGTATCTCCCCTCCCTGCTTGTCCCTGGGTGCGGTGCTGGAGACAGGCAGGGAGGTGAGCAGGACATAAAAAGCACAATATCAAAAACACTTATGCAAATTGGATGCAGCTGGTCAGAGTAGACCGAATGACTGTAGGCAGACAGTGAAATAAACTCGTAGACAGATGTTACACTTGCTCTTTCAGGTGCAGGAGCAGCAGCTGGATGGCATTTCCTTTAGAACGCAATCCTTTAGCCTCAACCCTTGCAACCGTGAAAACGGTGGGAAATTAAAAAATGGCACCCAAGAGTACCAACTGTGAGGCAGCTTTTGGTGCTTCAACCCAACTGGCCTTACTCACCAAGTCTTAAATCAGAACTTAAAAAACAGAACTCCAGGAATTCACCCCCGCCCATGCAGTTGGGATGTGCCCACACTGCATGCGTTAACTGCTTATTTGTCCTGGGTCACACAAAAAGGCTGTACTCATTCGATCCTCCAGAAAACAGCACTCCCCCACAGCCAGCGGTGGACTGTTCCTGCTGTCCTCACGTCCAGAGCCAGTCTATGGGCATGATGATATCTGAAACAGTCCACCACACAAGATCGTTACACCGTGGGAAGAGGGGCAGGGAGGCTCAGTGAATTTGGTTAAATATATCTACATGCTCCTCAACCCTAGACAAAAATGAGCAGTTAACCTATGCAGTGCAGGCACAACCACATTGCATGGCAAAACATATTCTTCCTGGAATTTTTCTTTAAGAACCACTGTAAGAAACAAAGCAGGCAGGCTTTTATGGCAGAAGAAAAATGCACCATATCTTTTGCAATAAAATGCCCTTACATGCCTGCTCGCTGTCTTCTCCAGCGCCGTAAACGGTGCTGCTATGTGAAGCTCTGCTTACAGTAACAGGCTGGTCTCTGAGTGCCAGGAAGTCTCGCTCCAGCTCATTCCCCACGGGCCAATGAGGAGGCCCAAAGACTGGCACTAGAACTGCACAATTCTGGCTAAAATGAGAATCAAATTTTTTGCTTAGAATAAAAGATCACGATTATCTCACGGTGTAACATCTTTCACATTATACAAAAATTTGGGCTAACTGAGATTAGTTTTTTTTAATTAATTAAAAAGTGTATTTTTCCCCAAAAATTGCGTTTGAAAAACCGCTGCGCAAATACGGAGACAAAATATTGCAACAACCACCATTTCATTCTCTAGGGTCTCTGCTTAAAAAAAACGTATCATGTTTGGGTGTTCCAAGTAATTTTCTAGCAGAATAGGATTTTTGTACTCACTGTAAAAATCAATTTCTCTGACGTCCATGGACTGACACAGCTGGATACTGTAAACGCGTGGGTATATGTCCCTGCCCGCAGGAAAAGATCTAGGCAGAATGTTAGAAACATTCTAGAACAAACCAGAGCTAAACAGCCCCGCCCAGGAAGGCGGTCCCTCCGGACATTATCCTCCCACCTGCAGTCAGCAGACCTCAGTTCGTAACAAAGCAGTACAAACCTTAAAAGGAAGGGTGCTGTGTCAGTCCATGGACGTCAGAGAAATGGATTTTACGGTGAGTGAGTACAAAAATCCTATTTTCTCTTATCGTCCATGGACTGACACAGCTGGATACTGTAAACGCGTGGGATGTCCCAAAGCAGTATCAGAAGGGTGGGAGCAGTAGTAAAGGAACAACCAAAACTTCACTCCAAACCAGCAGAGCTCCTGAACGGAGGAGTTGCAACATTAAACAGCGGCCTGCAATGCTTTGCGGCCGAAGGGAGCATCCGAAGATGCAGCAACATCAACCTTATAAAAAAGGTATGAGCGGACGACCAGGTCGCCGCCTTGCACACTTATGCAACCGACGCTTGATGTCGGAAGGCCCAGGAAGCACCAATTGCCTTGGTGGAATGCGCCGCAACCGGAAAGGGAGGCGCCCGCCCTTTAAGGGCATAGGCCTGTGACGGTCTGCCTGATCCACCTAGAGACGGTGGTAGACGACACCGCTCGGCCCTGTTTTGGACCAGACACAGATTTCCGAATGGAAACAGTAGCAGACAGGTACACTCGTAAGGCTTGTACCCATTTTAATGTATGAAGCGCAAACTCTCAGGGATGCGATTAGTGAGGACACAAGGACGGAAGAACAATGTCCTTCTTAAGGTGAAGGGCCGAGACCATCTTTTGAAAGGACGGTCGTGGGCGCAACACCACCATATCCTTATGGAGGACCAAGTAAGGCGACTTGCCGGACAAGGCCGCCAACTCAGACACCCGTCTAACCGAAGCAATGGCCACCAAGAAGGCCAACTTCCGGGACAAGGTCAAGAGAAGAATCTCTCTGATATTCTCAAAGGGATGTTCTTGGAGAACCAAGATGCATCAAATTCAGATCCCAAGTAGGGAGAGGAGGCTTGACAGGGGGGATCACATGGCGAACCCCCTGCACAAAAAGGTGCTAATCAAGGAATGGCCCGGTAGCAGTCATTGAAAAAGACAGCCTGGGCCGAAATCCGACCCTCAAAAAAAAAAAAAAAAAAAAAAGAAGATATGCAAGGCCAGCTTTTGGGTCACACCACGCTGTAAGTAAGAACAGCAAAATCCTGGGAACGGAATACATCCGGGGACGGCACTCAAGTTCCTCGCACATAGCGATGTAAGCCTTCCAGGTACGGTGAGATATCTTTCTGGAGGAAGATTCTCGTGTCAACAACATAGAAGAGATGTCCGAATACGAGAGAACTCGGTCCTTAAGCACCTGGCTTTAAACAGCCATGCCATTAAAGCCAAGGACTGTAAAGCAGGATGAAGTATGGGATCAAGAGACAGAAGGTCCGCCCCAATAGGCAGTCACCAGGAAAGTCTGCGACTAGCCAAAGTAGATCGGCGTACCAATGTCGCCGTTCCGGAGCACTGGAATGGCCTCAGCCCCTACTCTGCGAAGCAACAGTAGCGGAGGGTAAGCATATATCAGGCGATACTGCCCCCACGGGTTTCCATCGCGTCCGACGCGTCTGCCCAGGGGTCCCTGGACCTGACCACGATCTTGCCACCATGCGAGTGAGTCGAGAGGCCATGAGGTCCACTTCCGGTGCCCCACCTCCGGTAAAGGAGGTGGAAACACCTCCGGATGCAAGGACCCTTCCCCTGCAATGCACATGGCCGACAGGACCGTCTTGCAGCGAGATGTATGAAAATCCCAAAGAGACTCCGCAATGTATCGGAGAAGGGAGGCCCCGGTGTACAGGGTGCCTCAACTGTTGGCCAATAAAGGCAACTTGACGGAACTTCCCTAGAAACTCGGTCAGAGGACTAGTACCTCAGCCTCCACAGGTGGCGCAAACCCACCCCGGGCACAGAGACCCTAAAGGCTAAAGCAGTTGCAGCGCACCTGCTAGACGACTGATGGATGAAGCAGAGGCTTTTGCCCAGTCATTGAGCTACAAAAAACGCCAGAGACGCAGCCACTAACGGGCGTAACGCTAACCTCAGCCTGGCGAACACAGTCCAAGCCAGCGCTTCTAATCACCACTGAAAGCAGGTGGAAAGTGATACCCCTGAAACCAGGGATCCTTGTTACAATACTCCATCCAGCAGCTACCCCATGGATAAGTGCTGATTGTACAAACATAGTTTATACTATGTAAAATAAAGAAAAGGTTTGTGGGACTTTAAATGAGGCTAGAACCAAAGGGGTAATGCCTCCATCCCGGGTATCATTGTTTGAAAAGGGGGAAGGGGAAGTGGACGGAAGTGGGATTTTAAAATGGAACACACAGCAGCGCAATATAAGAATAGAAAGTCAAGCGACTAGTAGAATCATGTATTTTATTTGAACCACATTCAAACAACATTTATGGGCATATAGCCTCTAAATAAATGGATACATATGTAGCAAAAATTACATACAAATACACAATTAGTAATAAACAACATTATAAAAAAAAACAAAAAAAAAAAACACACACTTGGTAACTCAAGACAATGTATATTTAACCAAAGTGTCCTTCCCTCCGCCTCACTTCTCTTACCTCACATCTGCTATCACTTTCTCCTTTTTCTATTTCTTCCTTACTCTTTTTTACACACCTCTTACATCATCACACCCATTTTCATTACGTTATGTTTTTTTCACATAGGTCCCCATTCAGGGATTATCACATACATCCTTTTCAGAATACTCTCTCACACTCACCTGCCTGTGCTGGATGTTGCTGCCTCACCAAGCCACCTCGGAGCCTGGAGGTGAGGCCCCACTGGGTGCTGGCGATTCTTGGTTGCGTGCTGCGGAGCTGCTGATGTAAGTTGGATCTCCATCTCCATTTATGCAAGGATTTCCTAGACCAATCAGGTGCTTGTTACACTTTGGTTAAATATACATTGTCTTGAGTTACCAAGTGTTTTTTTTCTGATAATATTGTTTATTACTAATTGTGTATTTGTATGTATGTTTTGCTACATATGTCTCCATTTATTTAGAGGCTATATGCCCATAAATGTTGTTTGAATGTGGTTCAAATAAAATACATGATTCTACTAGTTGCTTGACTTTCTATTCTTATATTGCGCTGCTGTGTGTTCCATTTAAAGTCCCACTTCCGTCCACTTCCCCTTCCCCCTTTTCAAACAATGATACCCGGGATGGAGGCATTACCCCTTTGGTTCTAGCCTCATTTAAAGTCCCACAAACCTTTTCTTTATTTTATATTTTAACCAGGGATGGGAACATACAGCAGTAGTTTACTTCAGTAATTTCAATTATAAACCTGGCCATCTATTTCTTTGGTCTTGCAATTCTTTAACTTTTAGCTTCCAAATTATCCCTATGGCCTTATAATGGGTTGTCCACTATTAATTTTGTATTTAGTTAAATTTTTGTTTATACAGTCCTATGGCCGGTGTGCCCTTGATCTGCATCGGCGCGGCTGTTGAATGCAATTGGTTTGGCCAGTTCACACGTGTTGCCTCTCCTCCGTTTGCTTAGATGTGCAGGGCGGGCTCCACCTTTTTCTCCCCGCCTCTCCATGATGGGGAAGGGGTGGATGCTCTGTCCCTGCATCCTCTACGCTAACCCACTACACGCTTGACGCTCCGCGTCATTTGGGCATGCCCCCACTGGCGGTGTCCCCCCACTGGCATTCACATGAGGGATTTGGATAGGCGCTAATCGCCGGACGGCTTTGCCGCCCAGGTGAAAGCGGTTTCCTCTCCCCCATTTAGTGATTGCCTGCGTGACGTGAGTGGGTTGGTCTTGGCGGCACACCTATTTAGGCAGCACTTGGCAGCCACACACATATGACTTCTAACATTTCTCACCAGGATCACTCCACGCTCTTGGAATTCGGTTTCTGATTTGACAATATGTACACACAGTCTCACTTTTTGTCCTTTGTGCATTTCCCTTTTATTCCTTCTTCACTACTTTTCTCTTTAATTTTTTTCCTTTTCTTTTCCTCTGCTTTTTCCTTCCCTCCCCCTCACTTCTCTTACCTCATCTGCTATCACTCCTCCTTTTTCCATTTCTTCCTTACTCTTTTTTACACACCTCTTACATCAAATACCCAACGCATACTCAGAGAATGCAATACCTACAACTACTGTGAATGTATTTAGTGTGGTGTACAAACATAATGTGCATGTTTACACCGTGTATTGCACCAAAGACATGCATGTCATGTAGCGTGGGCGGAAACCCATGCAGACTGCACAGACATACCGGGTAGGTATGTTAGTATGTGGACATCCAAATCGCACAAATTTAGACTGTGCATAGCGCCGAAGCGCCCATACCAATGATGTGTGGGAGGGAACCGGAGTACCCAGAGGAAAACCACACAAACTGCCTACACATACCGTGTAGGTATTATAGCATGCGTGATAAACATTGAACATGTTTAACTGTGCAGAAGGCCAAAAGGTGCATATACCGTCAGCGCGTGGGAGGAAACCAGAACACCCCGAAGAACTCCACGGAGACAGCACACAGATACCGTGTAGATCGGAGATGCCCAGGGCACATATAACCGCACATGCACATCATAGACCTACCTGGGGGACTGAACCCAGAGTCTCATGCATGCAAGGAAGGCGCTCTACCGCTGAGCTACACCATCTCCTTGAGGAGGGGGATACCCGGAGGACCCACCAACCCTTAAGGACCGCTCAGTCTGTGAGGAGATTGTATTTGCGCCGCCGCTAGAATCGAAAATAAATGCGCGGCGGCCACAAGAAAATGGGCGCCGGCCGCAGCTACAACTGCGCCATTGAACGCCAAGATGGCCGCCAAGCGCAAAATTCAAAGCTCCCGCTAATGCGCGCGCTAACGGCGCACGCAATAATCACCTCACACACCAGAAAAAAATGCAGACATGAGCGCCCAGCCAGGCCAGAGTGACCCCCAAGCACCCCACAGCACAGCACCAGTACAGGGTGCAGAGAGCAGCATAACGGGGGAGACAGGGAGAACCCCCCCACACACCGAAACACAGCCAGTATGTACTCACCTTGCAGCAGGAGAGACTACTTACCCGTCCCTAGAGGGACCCACTGGCTTGTTTCAGACAGACCTATCACAGAGTCGTACTGCGTAGCTGTCGGCCCGGTCCACCGCGAAAGATACAGTAGGTACTGTTCAATCTTGAGAGGACCGCGGGAGCATGAAAGCAACCGGGCCACCCCTGGAGCCATGGGGTATGTCGTGAACTGAGTCTCACGCACATAAGGCGAGGATCAGCACGCTTGATGGTCGGACAGGGAAGACTACGAGGATACTAGTGTACCCAACCTGTTGCCCAGCCGACAGTTGATTGAAGGTCTCAAAAATAAAATAAAATTCCCAAAGGAATAAAATTTAAAAGTAAAATCTTCCTGGAGACAGGCTCCTGAGAGAGCCATGTCTTCTCCTTCTGCTAGGCAGAAAAAAACTGAGGTCTACTGACTGCAGGTGGGAGGGTAATGTCCGGAGGGACCGCCCCCCTGGGCGGGGCTGTTCAGCTCTGGTTTGCTCTAGAATGTTTCTAACATTCTGCCTAGCTCTTCTCCTGCGTTCAGGGACATATACCCACGCGTTTACAGTATCCAGCTGTGTCAGCCCATGGACGATAAGAGAAAAAAAAATATTTTTTACTTGCAAGCAACAAATGTCAGAAAAGGTTTGGTCTTTAAATAATTAAACTTCCTTCGTCTACACGCCGGAGTTCTTTCCTTTGATAAAAGAAAGAGATACTTTGTTTCCACTTATTAGCGTGTTATATTAAAGTGGTTGTAAACCCTGAAATAAAAAAAAATAAAAAAACACCTGCAAGACAAAGCCATAATGAGCTAGTATGACTAGCATACTAGCTCATTATGCATTACTTATCTTAGATCGAAGCCCCCCGAAGCCGTCCTTGTCTCCCCCTCCAGCCGCAGCCATCTCTCTACAGATACCCGGGAAGGTTACTTCCGGGTATCGCCGCTCCGGCCAATAACAGCGCCACTCCGGCGCTGTGATTGGCCGGAGCGGCGAAGAAGTCACTCCGCGCATGCGCGCGGGAGCCGTCAAATCCGGATTTGTGAATGGGGGATTCTGACTGTGAATGCACCGTTGTCTACGGCGCGCATGCGCCGTAGACAACGGTGTATACCTTTTGGCAAATATCTCCTAAACCGTGCAGGTTTAGTTGATATTTCTTGTACCTACAGGTAAGCCTTAATCTATGCTTACCTGTAGGTGCAAGTTGCATAAGTGGGTTTACAACCACTTTAAAACTTGGCAGGCTGCCTAGATTTTGTTTTTCCAGTGGTGAGAACTCTCTGCATTTGTTAGAAAGATTGTGACATGCTGTTTTAGCCACTACATTACCGAGCCTATTTCTGAGATTTGGTGTTGCATGTTTTGAGTTACAGAAGAGGGCTAGAATTATTGCTCTCGCTCCAGCGATCGCGGCGATACCTCACGTGTGGTTTGAACACAGTTTTCATATGCGGGCGCTACTCACGTATGCGTTTGCTTCTGCACGCGAGCTCGGCGCGCGTTTAAAAAATTTTTTTTCTCTTATTTATTTTACCTTTTATTTTTCATTTTTTCACTGTTCTTTAAAAAAAAAAAAAAAAAAAAAAAAAAAAAAACAAACAAACACATTGTGTCACTTTAAAGCGGAGTTCCACCCTTTTTTGTGTTTATTAAAAGTCAGCAGCTACAAAAAGTGTAGCTGCTGGCTTTTAATAAACATACACTTACCTGCTCCACTGTCCAGCGACGCGCCGCCTGGAGCTCCGCTCCTCTCCCCCTTCCTCCGCCGGCGCGTCCATTCACAGTATGGGCACCCGGCCGGGCACTCACTGCGCATGCGCGAACGGCGCAGCGCTCTGTGAGTGGACAGGCGATCGCCTGGGACCCGTCACGTCCCAGGTGATCGCCTACAGGGAGGAGCCGCCACAAGGCGATATGACGTATCGCCTAGGCGGCTCCAGGGCGGAAGGAGGAAGTGGGACAGGAAGGAAAAAAATTACATGCCAAATGTGGCATGTAAGGGGGTGAGGAGTGGAATAAAAAAAAAAAAAAAAGGAAAAAAATTGGGTGGAACTTTAAGGGCCAGTTCACACCAGACTCAGTTCCGTACAGTTTTGTGCGCATTTTTTCTGCACTAAAAATGCATGCAGTGTTTTCCATGTATTCCAATGGCTCTTGTTGGCTCTAGTTCACACCATGCAGTCAGTTCCCGATCAGTTTCTGCACCAAAAACAGACCGGAAACTGACTGCATGGTGTGAACTAGAGCCAACAAGAGCACTTGGAATACATGGAAAACACTGTGCATGCATTTTGTGCAGAAAAAAAGGACACGGAACCGAACGGAACTGCGTCTGGTGTGAACTGGCCCTTATTCCTATTACAAGGAATGTAAACATCCCTTGTAATAGAAAAAAGCATGACAGGTCCTCTTAAATATGAAATCTGGGGTCCAAAAGACCTCCGATCTCATATTTACACTAAAATAAAAAATTTGGCATTTGAAAAAAAAAAAAATAATTAAAATAAGAATTACGTGTCCCTTTAAGAGCCATGGGCAGAAGTGACGTTTTGACATCGCTTCCGCCCTACAATGACTTGGTCCCTTCTCATCTCCATGAGACAGAAGGGACAGGTCCGGATCGCCTCCGCCATTACCGACAGCCACGGTAAGCGGCGGAGGACACCGGAGCGCGGTGGGAGGGGGGGCCAATCTGCCACAGAGACCACTTTTAGCTGAAAGAGAATCGCCGGCTCTTGAAGAGGATACCGGGGGTTATGGTAGCTAGCTGCTACCATAACAACGGTATTCCTCTTCAAAGACAGGACGTTTATAGTCGTTAAAGACCGAGAAGGGAAAATTAATCGTGCAGCTCTAACTGGCACTCAGAAGAAGTTAGGGCAGGACCGTTGGATAGGTAATCATTTACCCCTCAAGTTCCATTTTAAGAAGCAGTGTCACCAGAGATGCCCTGAACCTGGAGAGCACTCTGCATTTAACCACTTAACGACTGCTCACTGTATATATACGTCGGCAGAATGGCACCAACAGGCACAATCACGTAGAGCATACGTGATTGCCTTTGTACAGTTGGGGGGTCCGATCGGACCCCCCTCCTATACAGTGAGCGGTGGCTAAGTGTCCGGGAGCGTTCCGGGATGAGGGGGCAGCCATTCGTTTCTGGCCACCCCCTCGCGATCGCTCCCGGCGAATAGAAATGCCCCCTCTGTCTGTGTCAGACAGAGGGAGCAGGAGGAAGTGATGTCATCTCTGGTGCGGCGCTCACATATACTGAGCGCCGTACAAGAGAAGATATCAGGTCAGTGCACACAACACTACACTGACACCAGGACACATAGGGACATAAATCGCCCCCAGGCCCCCCCAGACACCCCCCAGTCACAGTGTCACTGATTGCAGTGACCATTTATTTAGTGATCACTGCAATCAGTGACATTTGTGACTGTAAAAGTGTCACCAAAGTTTAGTCTTAGGTCCAGTGTAGCCCCCTAACCCCCCCTAATAAAGGTTTAACCCCCTGATCACCCCCCAGATAACCCTTTCACCGCCTATCACCACTGTCGCTTAGCGATCATTTTTCTGATCGCTGTCTTAGCGTCAGTGATGCCGATCGGCAGCCAGTAATTTTTTTTAGGTTCGCCGCAGGTTTTTATAGCGTCAGGTACCCCAATATATTATCTAATAAAGGTTTAACCCCCTTGATCGCCCCCCAGGTAACCCTTTCACCCCCTATCACCACTGTCACTAAGCGATCGTTTTTCTAAACGCTGTCTTAGTGTCGGTGATGCAGATCGGTAGCTGGTAATTTTTTTAGGTTCGCCGCAGGTTTTTATAGCGTCAGGTACCCCCATATATTATCTAATAAAGGTTTTAACCCCCTGATTGCCCCTAGTTAACCCTTTCACCAGTGATCACCATATAAGTGTTACGGGTGACGCTGGTTAGTTAGCTTTTTATAGTGTCAGGGCACCCGCCGTGTATATAACCCAATAAAGGTTTAACCCCCTGATCGCCCGGCGGGTGATATCAATTAGGTTTTAGCGTCAGAGAGGGTCTGAGTCACACCCCAGGCAGCGTCAGGTTAGTGCCAGTAACGCTAACACCCACGCGTGAAGCATACACCCCCCTTAGTGGTATAGTATCTTAACAGATCAGTATCTTAACAGATCAATATCTGATCAGATCTATACTAACGTCCCCAGCAGTTTAGGGTTCCCAAAAACGCAGTGTTAGCGGGATCAGCCCAGATACCTGCTGGCACCTGCGTTTTGCCCCTCCGTCCAGCCCAGGCCACCCAAGTGCAGTATCGATCGATCACTGTCACTTACAAAACAAAAAAAACACACATAACTGCAGCATTCGCAGAGACAGGCCTGATCCCTGCGACTCCAGTGCTGTAGGAGGTGATTTCACCACCACAGTTAAAAAAAAAAAGCAAATATGCCGAAGCATTGGGGCAGCAGGGGCGGAGGAGCGATTTTGCTCCTAATGCCGCGTACATACGGTCGAAATTCCGACGGAGGCTTGCCCGTGGAAAAGTCCGACCATGTGTGTGCGGCATAACTTTTTTGCGGGAGGATGCCCCCATGCTTTGGCATATATAAATGGTGCGTGTATGCCCATCATTGGAAGTGGGTGGATGAAGGGCGGTATTCTAATGGTGGGCATACCCACCGATCAATCTCTTTTTTCGTTCAGCCAACTGGCTGCATGAAAAAAAAGATTACAATACATGTCCAACAAGGACCAGCAACGTACTGGTATGTTGCTGGACTTTGAATGTTTATACCAGAATGATGCCTGCGGGTTTAGGTATCATCTTGGTATCATTCTTTTCAGCCTGCGGCCGGCTTTCATGTAAAAGCAATCCTAGCGGCTAATTAGCCTCTGGACTGCTTTTACAAGCAGTGGGAGGGAATGCCCCCCCCGGATATAAAAAGCGCCATTGGGAAATTGGGAAAGCATTTTATCACACCGATCTTGGTGTGGTCAGATGCTTTGAGGGCAGAGGAAAAATCTAGGGTCTAGAAGACCCCAGTTTTTTCAAAAAAAGAGTACCTGTCACTACCTATTGCTATCATAGGGGATATTTACATTCCCTGAGATAACAATAAAAATGATAAAAAAAAAAAAAAAAATACTTGGAAGGAACAATTTAAAAATAAAATAAAAAAGCAAAATTAATATTAAAAAAAAGAAGGAAAAAAAAAAAAAAAAAAAAAAGCACCCCTGTCCTGCCCAATGGCGAACGCAAGCGTCGGTCTGGCGTCATATGTAAACAGCAATTGCACCATGCATGTGAGGTATCACCGCGAAGGTCAGATCGAGGGCAATCATTTTAGCAGTAGACCTCCTCTGTAAATCTACTGGGGTAACCTGTAAAGGCTTTTAAAAATGTATGTAGTTTGTCGCCAATGCGCGTTTGTGCAAAATTTTAAAGCATGTCGTGTTTGGTATCTATGTACTCGGCCTAAGATCATCTTTTTTATTTCATCAAACATTTGGGCAATATAGTGTTTTAGTGCATTAAAATTAAAAAAAAGTGTATTTTTTAACCCAAAAAATGCGTTTGAAAAATCGCTGCGCAAATACTGTGTAGAAAAAAAAAATGCAACACTCACCATTTTAATCTGTAGGGCCTTTGCTTTAAAAATATATATAATGTTTGGGGGTTCAACATAATTTTCTTGCAAAAAAATAAATGTTTTCATGTAAACAAAAAGTGTCAAAAAGGGCTTTGTCTTCAAGTGGTTAGAAGAGTGGATGTAAGCTTCCTAATGTTGTGTATAAAATGCCAGAACAGTTCAAAACCCCCCCAAATGACCCCATTTTGGAAAGTAGACACCCCAAGCTATTTGCTGAGAGGTATTGTGAGTATTTTGCAGATCTCGCTTTTTGTCACAAAGTTTTGAAAAAAAAAAAAAAAATATATATATATATATATATATATATATATATATATATATATATATATATATATATATATATATATATATATATATATTTTCTTTCTTCATTTTCAAAAACAAATGAGAGCTGTAAAATACTCGCCATTCCTCTCAGCAAATAGCTTGGGGTGTCTATATTCCAAAATGGGGTCATTCGGGGGGGGGGGGTTGTGCGATTTTGGCATTTTATGGCCTTCGAAACTGTGATAGGTAGTGAGGAGTGAAATCAAAAATTTGTGCCTAGAAATCCTGAAGGCGGTGCTTGGTTTTCGGGGTGCCGTACGCGGCTAGGCTCCTAAAAAGTCCCACATGTGGTATCCCCGTACTCAGGAGAAGCAGAAAAATGTATTTTGGGGTGTAATTCCACATATAACCATGGCATGTGTGAGCAATATATTATTTAGTGACAACTTTTTGTAATTTTTTTTTTTGTTTTTTTTTTTGTCATTGTTCAATCACTTGGGACGAAAAAAAATATATTCAATGGGCTCAACAGGCCTCTCAGCAATTTCCTTGGGGTGTCTACTTTCTAAAATGGGGTCATTTGGGGGGGTTTTGTGCTATTTTGGCATTTTATGGCCTTCGAAACTGTGATAGGTAGTGAGGAGTGAAATCAAATATTTGCGCCCTTAGAAATCCTGAAGGCGGTGCTTGGTTTCCGGGGGCCCGTACGCGGCTAGGCTCCCAAAAAGTCCCACACATGTGGTATCCCCGTACTCAAGAGAAGCAGCAAAATGTATTTTGGGGTGAAATTCCACATATAACCATGGTATGTGTGAGCAATATATCATTTAGTGACAACTTTTTGTAATTTTTTTTTTTTTTTTTAGTCATTATTCAATCACTTGGGACAAAAAAATAAAAAATTCAATGGGCTCAACATGCCTCTCAGCAATTTCCTTGGGGTGTCTACTTTCCAAAATGGGGTCATTTGGGGGGGTTTTGTACTGCCCTGTCATTTTAGCACCTCAAGAAATGAGATAGGCAGTCATAAATTAAAAGCTGTGTAAATTTCAGAAAATGTACCCTAGTTTGTAAACTCTATAACTTTTGCGCAAACCAATAAATATACGCTTATTGACATTTTTTTTACTAAAAACATGTGGCTGAATACATTTTGGCCTAAATGTATGACTACAATTGAGTTTATTCGATTTTTCTTATAACAAAAAGTAGAAAATATCATTTTTTTTCAAAATTTTCGGTCTTTTTCCGTTTATATCGCAAAAAATAAAAATCGCAGAGGCAATCAAATACCATTAAAAGAAAGCTCTATTTGTGGGAAGAAAAGGACGGAAATTTCATTTGGGTACAACATTGCATGTCCGCACAATTTACAGTTAAAGCAGCGCAGTGCAAAATTCTGAATTCACCTCTGGTCCTTTAGCTACCAAATGGTCCGGGGCTTAAGTGGTTAATAGCACAAAAAAGTCTAAAAAGGGCCATAATACAGAGACCAGTGGTTGAAAGTCACATTTCAAGCCAGCCCCACAATCTTCCAAAGCGGAGAGGCCCAAAGCTGTTGTTGAAGATACAGTTTCTGATACCTGCTAGAGAGACTAGCTAAAGTAGCACTTTTTAAAGAAAAAATAAATAAAAAAAAACAACAACTACAGTGTAGAGAATACCTGGATAGGGGAAAAAAAAAAATATATATATATATATATATATATATATATATATATATATATATATAATTTAAAAGCCTACCAAAAATATAGCCCAACGTGGACGCTAGCAAAAAAACTAAACAACCAAAACACAAAAAACTGATGCATGATGGTTAGAGATGAGGTTATGACTTGTTTCAGAATCCCTGTGTGTCTCAATGGATGATCAAGAAAAATGTTTTGCATTGACATACACTTTAACCCTTTCGCTGCTAGAGCAGTTTTTGCAATTTTTTTGCACATTTAAAAAATAAAATTTTAGACCTGAAGACTACATACCCCCAAATAATACATATGTTCTGAAAGCAGACACCCAATACTGGTAGTTCCAATTTTTTGTCACCCGATATCACCGCAAAGGTCTAGGGAAAGCAACATTTCAGTAAAAAAAAAAACGCACTAAAGCAGTGGTTCTCAACTCCAGTCCTCAGGACCCACTAACAGGCCAGGTTTGCAAGATAACTGAAATGCATCACAGGTGATATAATTTGCTGCTCAGTGATTGCAGTATTCTAGTCTGCATCTCACCAAGGTAATACTTAAAATCTGGCCTGTTAGTGGGCCCTGAGGACAGGAGTTGAGAACCACTGCACTAAAGTGAATTTTAGGGCAAACACACAAGTACCCAAATGTTCAGTAAAATATAAAAAAAAGACGAGGTTGCACAGATTAGATACCCATGTCATAAATGAAATTTGTGGGCGCCCATAAAATGGGGACAAACTTCAGCACCCTATATTTTCTATCAGTTTAGTGTTACGGAGGAGATCTTGTGCTAGAATTATGACTCTCACTCCGGCGTGCACGGCGATATGCAACATATGCATCGCAATTGACAATGCATGTCTCCTCTGGGCTCCACTGAATGTACATTTTTTCATAGTTTTTCTTGCAAAATGAGCCTGCAAAGCACTGCAACCATGATCCCTGGATTGCAAGTGCAATGCCAGACTCTTCCTTCAGCTCCCTGTGTGTACCTAGGTATGGACTGTCACAGTTACAAAGCTGGAGGAAATGCTAATGGTCTACGAGTGCAGTAAACAACACGCTCATGTTTCACTGAGAACTACAAGTTTGTCAACCACTGTGTCAGATTGGGCTTGTAGTTCATTCAGTGATCTCTGCATAAATTATGCAGCTGAGCAGTCCATGAAATGCGGCGTTAACATGTAACGTGGTGCAAAATCTCTTCTACCCTTTGGGACCATGTTTCAGATTTTAAACATATTTAAATAACATGAAACAAAGTAGCATTCCCCAACCCTCACTACACTGATCACTGTCCCTGACTCAGCACCTCCTCTATTCATAAAAAGCAATGAATGCAAAAAGTGTTCTGCGATTGGAGTAGGGGAAATTGCGACAGTCATCAGAACTTCCTCATATCACAGAGCACCTGCTGCAGCCTCAGATGGGGCACTCAATATCATTAGAGACAACGTATTTTTACTCTAAAATTGGCCAAAATTCATCTCTGGCCATACCTCAGGTGAGTATTATATATGGGATTCCGTGCTTAGGTAAGTTACACGGCAGAAACCTTTGAAAAGTTTCTCAGAGAGCTGAACAATAACAGATATGGCCTTACATTTACTGAAAGTGGGACCACCAGTAGATCGATTACCTTGACCTGGAGATCTACAAGGAGGGAGGAAGTCTGCATACTAAGACGTTTTTCAAGACAACCGACCGTAATGGATATATACCCACCTCTAGTTGCCACCACCCCAAATGGAAAGGGAGTATCCCCAAGGGGAAACTTCTGAGGCTGCGTCGGAACTGTGACAGACTAGAAGACTTCGATATCATGGAATCATAATGTCCGCCTGCATAAAGGGGGTATACTCAAGACAATTTGGTCAAAACCAAGGGAGCAATTGCCAATATGAACAGAAAACACCCTACTTGGGAAATCTAAGGAAGATGAAAACAGCATGGAATTGGCTTCTCTCACAGGTTTCAACTCCCAGTACAAGGACTTTGGACACATTTTGAAAAAGTACTGGCCGATCCTAAGAGAAGACCGAGTCCTAACCAAAATATTGCCCAACAAACCAACGTTTGTGTACAGACTAGCACCAACTCTCTGCAACCACCTAGTACATAATGTAATTAACCCACCAAAACAAGTGAAGACCTTCTCAGGAATGAAAGGGTTCTATAAATGTCAAAGGTTTCTAGCTTGTAGAGTCAGCAAGAAACAACCGCGCAAAAAAGAAACCTTCAAATCTAAAACCAACTATAAAGAATATGAACTCAAAGAACTTATTACATGTCACAGCACACATGTGACTTGTTATCGAATGTCCGTGCCATTTACAGTATGTCAGGCGAACCACCCGCCCTCTGTGTGTGCGGATACGGGAACATATAAATAACATAAAAAAGGGGTTCCCCAAGCACAATTTATCCCGCCATTTTGACGAGGTTCACCGCAGATACCCAACAGGACTTGTATTCTATGGCATTGACCTCAGATAACTGGAGAGAAGGGAATAAACAGATCTTGGTCTCACAAAACGAAACCAGCTGGATCGATTGGGGACTCTTGTCCCGAAGGGGTTAAATCTAGACATAGATCTCAACTGCTTCATAGCTAACCCATGACACCCTCTCTGACCCCCGGGCATGTACCCGTACAGTGGTTCTCTTTGGTTCACCTCATCCCTTTTCAATTCCCCCTTATGGGGTTATCAGGCCTCTCCATATTTTATTTGGTTTGTTTACACACACTGGTGGACCTTAGTCACCAACTGTGTTGGACCTACCTTTGTTCCCTTTTTAATTATGGTTGATGTGGTGTTTGTAACACACCTTGCCAAATATTGTTTAGAAGTAACTAGGTATTATATTTAATTTTTTGTGATTTTCTATCTACCCGAGACCTATTGGTTAAGTCTAAATAAGTAATAATTTACTCAGAATTATTATGGACCGTCATTGTATGACCGAGTCCATTTGCGTCAAAACTAGGATCTGCCCCCCTACTTTCCACTTTTCTGCCTTCTGACACGGGGCGGTTACTAGCCAAAATCTGGTTTACCTACTTAGCTAAATTCCCGACCGTTGCCACTAGGGGGACAGAGGGGACAAGTTTAGTTTTCACACACAAATTTAGTATTTCAAATTTTATATTTTAGATGGCACCCATTTACGAGAGATCTATTGGTTAAGTTTCAATTTAGGACTAATCTATTCAGTTATTTTATGAACTTCGCTGCATGATAGCAATCCATTTGCCTAACCACTAGGACTTGCCCCTCTCACTCATTTTACATTGCCTATAAGCTATAGGGCGTTTTACTAGGTAATATCTGGTTTACATATTTAGCTACATTCCCAACTGCTGCCACTAGGGGGACTGAAGTAATGAGTATATGCTTTACACATACAACCTTAGTGTTATGCTTCAGATGTTTCCAAACTTATCCCATGACCCGATAGATTGCTACACCGGGATTACAGATTCTCCTCTGGTCAATACTTCCTAAATGTATTTATTTTATTACTATGATTTATGTTGTGTGTAAGGGAGAGCGGAGATGCAGGCTAGTTGAGCTGCCCCGGGCTAATAGACTGTTATACCAGCTGAGTTTGCACATCGGTGATTCGCTGCCCGACTGTGTGGCTAGCATAATATACCCCGCGATTGGATATTCCTTATGTATTGGGAGGAGACCTGCATTGTCGGCCTCCTCAAAAAGACGTAGCATGGATCTAGCTGGCACCGCCTCAGACGACGTCTTGTGACGAAACGTGCAAGGCGGAGCTACGCAAATTATGTCATTCCGGTCTCTGGAGCAGTGGGTGGAACGCAAGCCTGAACGCACACCGCGAAACCCATGCTCTGACCTTATAGACTGCCAAATATCAGCTGTAGCGTTTTATACAGCACCGTTCGGGTGATTTTTATTGTTTATTTTTAACAATATAATTTTTAAAGAAATCTACCGTTTTGGAATTACACTATGGGAGCTTTTTTGTCTCTACCCGTTTGAGGAACACCCAATTGCCATCTGCCATTGGCCCTCTATGTTGGACAACCGTGTGAGCTGAGGATTGGTCCCCGTCCCGCTGAATCCAAAGACCCACTGTGTGGAGACACTGGAATCGGATCGTATGTGCCCAATACCCCTGCAGGGGTTATAGGATCTGGTAAGTGGGGACATGAGGGGACCACCGAAGTCACCCATTTTCTGCTGAGAGCACCATCTCACCTGGAACCATTTGAAGACATACCTTGTTAAGTGTCTTTTTATATAGGCACTTAACAAGGTATGTCTTCAAATGGTTCCAACTCCCTGGATGGAGACATAGATAGAATTAACTTTAATTAAGGACAGTTGCAACTCATTAACTATATGTGTGCGTGACTGCTGAAACATACCAGCCATTATTGCACTGGTCACTGTCACTTTATTTTATTACAAGCACCCGTTACATTATTGGATTTATATTTTGGATCGCGTTTTTGTTTGTACCTACTGGCTTATTGCACATGATTTACTTAACCTGTGATCAGGTGAACAAGCTACATACTCATTGCTCACTCAGTCAATTCAGTGTCAATGTGGAGACAGTTCACTTTTTGAGCACATTATTCAATTTTAGAGTTTATGGTAGGTTACTTTGATCTTAGTCGGATATCCACCCAGACATTTGGTCTTTTTATAGTGGGAGGTAGCACCACCACCCCTTACTTTAATTTCATATCTCAGGTGAGGTTTATCCTTGCTTATTTTTCTCAACTTCCTCCTGAGCTCATACTCTTGCAATATTGAGAGTAATGGCAGGAAGCACAGATTAAACACGAACTAGGAAGAATAAATAAATTGTGTATATGGTCGCTGGGAGGGACCTGTAATATGTTGGAAGAAGCAGGTTTTCCCGAAAGGAAAACCTGTGCTTTGCCCACAAAATGTAGAAAAATAATTGTTTCAACTAACTGCTGCTCTCCACAAATGCATACTCACCTTCGTTTTGCTTCTGCTGCTTTGTTTGGCCTGCGAAGCAAAGAGAAGAAGCAGTGTGAAAAGTTTCAAATCATGACATGGAGCTTACAAAAAAACTGGAGAGTCTCTTCTTTCCATCCAATGCAATGGCACTGGATGCCTGAACAGCCAATCACCAGCATTCTTACATGGGAAGAAGGGGAGCTAAGCTGGCCTTATACCTACGTAGTTTGAATGGGGACACATCAAACAGATTCCTCCATCCATATTAATCTTTCTACCTGGGGGCTGAACAGAGGCGGAGAAGCAATGATAGGGCAAACTCACAAAAGTGAGAGAAAAAAAAAATCATTTTTTATATATTGCTCGCTTTCAACAACAACAACTTGCCAAGCAGCTCTGTATACAGGACCTTTAGAAAAACGCCAGTCTTCTATACTTTTTCCAGGTTACTGACACTTTGTACTGAATCCACTGAATCAGCACCACAGACAAGCAACTAACACTTTCAACAACTAGTTTTATTTGTAACTAGACACTGTGTGATCTTGAAGCTAGGGACCTTCAACTGACGGATTTGTCACTACCATGCTAGGATAAAAAAGGGGGGGGGGGGGGGGGGAGTAATTCAACCAGATTGCCAAGTTACAGAAAAACATCCACATGCTGTGCAAGTTATTGAAGCTACCAGAACCCGCACAAGTTAGGCACAGGTCATGTCTATATACACACACATTAGTATCACCTGATAAAAAAATTGTGGCACATCTTTCAGGATTTCCTACATAAAAAAACTTATCAAAACACTACAAAAACAAAACGTAGAAGGAAGAATTTCCCATTATAAAAATAGTAGGGATGCACCGAAAAGTCGGCCACCGAAACATATTGGCCGAAAATGGCTCTTTAGGCAAAAAGCCGAAAGAGAAAATCGGCCGATACTGGAGCTGAAAATGGGGCGGGGGCTCCGCTCCTGGTGCCGCCCATTACGGGGGTGTTGTCGTGGGAGCGGAGAGCCGCTGCCGCCTGGTGATTAGAGCGCCGGAAACATAAAAGCTTTAATTTCAATAGCTGTGTGTTCCCTGCAGCGCGCCATCACATACAGCCCCTCCTTTGTCCGGGCACTTGGATTGGACGGGTGATCTGTCCATCTAAGTTCCCCGGACAAGGGGGAGGGGCTGTATGTGATGGCGCGCTGCGGGGAACACACAGCTATTGAAATGAAAGCCGTTATGTTCCCGGCGCTCTAATCACCAGGCGGCAGCGGGTCTCCTCTCTTCCCCTGCACAGACTGGCTGAACTGGGGACACAGGCTGGCTGCATCTGACGGGCACTGGTGAGGCTGCATTGATCTCCTGTACCATGTCTGCAGTCTCTGACCATCTCCTGTACCATGTCTGCAGTCTCTGACCATCTCTATGTGTATATATATAAAAAAAAAAATTTAAAACAGTCACTTTTGGTATCGGTGCTGTTTCGGTATCGGTTTTCGGGATCAATCAAGATTTGTTTTCGGTATCGGTTTCGGCACCAAAAAACCCATTTCGGTGCATCCCTAAAAATAGCTATCCAATGTACTGTCTGGTTATAAAAGCTTACACTCATCTTGAAGAGCTAATCAGGAAAGGATACAACCAGAATGTCACTACCTTGGCTGAGAAAGATTATCTGACCATTATTCCCCTTTAAGTCTAGGTTCACATCTTCGCGGTTCTATGTGCCGCGTTTGCTAGGGCACAGCAACTCATTAATTTCCCTGCAGGAAATGGGTACCTGAACCTTTTTTAAACACAGCCGCACAGAAACTGCACGGTGCTTTGGAAACATGTGTTTACACGTGCGGGAAACCCAACTGCAGTTTTCATTATGTGGGGGTGCCATTAAAGTTGTTCTAAAGGCAAAACATTTTTTACCCACTTCACCCCCAGGTCAATTCTTACATTTCTCACATACATGCACCAATAAGCATTTTTTTTAGCTTGAAAATTACTTTTATATATTTTTTTTAAATCGGAGACCCTGGAGATTAAAGTGGTGGCAATTCTTAAATGTAGCACCATATGTGCACAGCCATTTTTAAAATGCTAAATTTTAGGGAAACACACTTCAAGGAAATTTAAAAACGCACACAATTACAATACCCATTTTTTTGCAAAGTTTTAAAGATGGTATACTGAGTAAATAGATACCGAACATGTCACACTTCAAAATTGTGCACGCCTGTGGAACATCTCTTGTGATCGTACGGGCCATGACAGGTCCTCTTTATGGAGCGATCTGGAGTTTATTAGACCCTCTCTCTTCTGGCCTGTAGAGCATCTGATCAAACCGCGATCAGTTTGAGGAGACGCTATACAAGCTGGTAATGGCATGTAAACAAACTGAAAGTATAACTAAAGTGTGAGATGGAATGGAGATGGATTAGAACCATTTGATTTTTATGCCGTCTGTTTCCCCATGTGGGGGATTCTCTCTCTCTCTATCCCGTTTATAAATTTAAAAGGGAAAGTTAAAAAATAAATAAAAAATTCGGAACGTCACCAGAAAAGTAATAGCGGGGAAATCTTACAATGGGAACACTAGTTCTGGCAACTTGGAGGGTCCCAAAGAATTCCCCTTAATTTGGAGGGATTTCTTCACTTCCTGTTTTGTCTATCGGACAGGAAGTAAAAGTAAATATCCCCAATGGACCAAAAAAAATAAATCAATCAGGGGTTATACTGTACTCTATCCCCCCAAAAAAGTGCCTATAGTTCTACTTGAAACCAGTAGTGATGAAATCCTCAGCGCTTCCAGTTTCTTACATCACAGAGGGGAGGTGGGTATGGATGCCAGTGAACCTGGGCACCCCTGGGCTAGGATGGGTACGTCCTAAGAGGTTGACGTGAAGTGGTCAACTTAAACAAAGGATTGCAACTTCGCTTTTTTTTTTAGCTGCTGACTTTTATTAAAAGTGTAGCTGCTGACTTTTAACAGCCACTCACCTGTCCCACAGTCCAGCGGTGTACTCATCGCAGCCATGTTCTCCCCATGCGGCGTCGGCATCTCTATGGGCACCCGGCTGTGACAGCTTGCGGCTTCACAGCCGGGTGCCCACTGCGCATGCACGAGCGGCCCCGAAGTCTTCTAGGATCTGTCATATGTCCCAGAACACTTCAGGAGGGAGAGCTTCTGCTTCCTGTCGCCTCGGCGACCAGAACGGAAGTGGGAGCAGGTACCTGTCTTATTCGGGTACCTGCTTCCCCCCCAGCCCTCCTTCCCAAAAGTTCAGTTCACTTTTGGGTGGCACTCCGCTTTAATGCATTCTCCACAATAAAGTAGTATTAAACCCACACTTAAAAATGTAATTTTAGCCCAGGGCTCGACAAACCCCGGGCGCCAGGTTGCCATTGCGACTAGAATTAGCGACCTGGCGCCTGGGGCAGCACAGCTGGGGAATCCGTCTCTCCGTGCCCCCCCTCCGCGGGATCGCGTCGGGCCGCGCCGGCCAGTAATTGAGGCCGCGGCTTTGCGGCCTTCTGCAGGCCTATGCTTCCTTCTGTGATCTAGCGCCATCTTGTGGTGGCCGTTGGTATGACAAGACAAACAGCAATGCTAATGGAGCTTCCCCTGTCTGTTTTCACTTCCATCTCCTTCCCTCTAATTAGAACCCCCAAACATTATATATATTTTTTATTCCAACATCCTAGAGAATAAAATGGCGGTCGTTGCAATACTTTGTCACACCGTATTTGCGCAGCGGTCCTACAAGCGCACTTTGGGGAAAAAAATACACTTTTTTTTAATAAAAAAAATAAGAACAGTAAAGTTAGCCCAATTTTTTTTTTTTTAATATTGTGAAAGATAATGTTACGCTGAGTAAATTGATACCCAACATGTCACGCTTCAAAATTGCGTCCGCTCGTGGAATGGCGATTAACTTTTACCCTTTAAAATCTCCATAGGCGACGTTTAAAAAATTCTACAGGTTGCATGTTGAGTTACAGAGGAGGTCTAGAATTATTGCTCTCGATCTACCGATCGCGGCGATACCTCACGTGTGGTTTGAACACCGCTTTCATATGCGGGTGCTACTCACGTATGCGTTCGCTTTTGCACGCGAGCTCGGCGGGACAGGGCGCGTTCCTGGCTCTTAACTTTTTTAGCTGGCTCCTAGATTCCAAGCAAATTTGTCAAGCCCTGTTTTAGCCTACCAATCATTTGGTATGGTGGCTGAACTTTTTTTTAACTAAAAACAAAAAAAACAAAGTGGTTGTAAAGGCAGAAGGTTTTGCATGAAGGTAAAACCTTCTGTGTGCTGCTTCCCCTACAGCCCCGCTAATACTCACCTGCGCTCCCTCCCAATCCAGCAATGTGCACGAGAGCCTTGCCTGTCCCAGGACTCCTCCTCCTCACATTGGCTCCCACTGCTGTCAGACAGTAAGCCAATGAGAACGCGGGGGCAGGGCCGAGCCACAGCTCTGTGCGTCTTAAGGACACAGAGCAGGGCATGGGAGTGAGCACGCACCTATGCCCCCATAGCAAGCAGATTGCTATTGTGGTCAAGGGGGAGGAGTCAGGAGCGCTGATGAGGGACCCGAGAAGAGGAACGGGGCTGCCCTGTGCAAAACCACTGCGTAGAGTAGGCAAGCATGACATGTTTGTATTTTTAAAGCCAAACCTTTAGTACCACTTTAAGGCTTTTTCCCTCTGTTTTCACCTGTTTTGATCTGGCCAGTAACATCTCCTGTAAGTGTCCCCACACTCTGAATGAAGGAGCACATTTGGACAACAGCATTTTCAGTCTGGGGAAAGGGAAGAATTAGTGTATTTAGACCTGTTGGTACAACTAACAAATTTAAGCCAAACTCCAGGTAATGCTTTATAAGCAGTTACAGCAAACAATCTTTACCTTTTACGATAAAAGGTTTAACATAGATAAAAGCTGATCATTGCACCCTTGCCAGTGTTAAATGGATTGTCTCATCTATTTAGCTGATACATTCTGCTGGAGAGCTTGTGCTTTTGAAAAACAGACTTACTGGCTGGATCACCAGGTGAAAACAAGTCTAAGAAAAAAAGGTTTGCTTTTCGGTTTATTGCTGCTTAAAAAAAAAAAAAAAAAAAAAAAAAAAAAAAAGGTAAAAAATGTTCGTCTGACACGAGGCAAGTATATATATATTATACTAAAAAGGGTAATTCTACTTTTGGGGGGGGGGGATTGCATACAAAAATAATAATTTAGCATATATAATAAAACACAAGTCATTTTGTAATTGAAGGTTATTAAAAATTACCTTTCCTATCTACAGCCCTGTAATTTTCTTTAAAATGCAATATGGCTACGTGAAGGTGTTCTGTACATAGAATGCGCACAGAACGCCCCCCAGGTAGGTCTTTTCCTGCTTGTGCGATTGGCTCACTGATTTTTCCCAGAAGTCTGCACTAAGATAAAAATTTGATTTCAGGCATCCCCTGCAACAAAAGTCATTTTTGGTAAGATACTCTAAATAGGAAATCACCTCTAAAGGGATGCAGGCCCTGCGATTCTCTTCAGAGCTTTGCAGGTGCAGCAGCTGGTTAAGAACTAAAAAGAATCACCCCCATTAGGCCCCCTTTGCACTTGTGTGACTTGTCTTGCGACATGGAACTGCAAAGTCGCATGACAAGTCATACCCCCATGATTTCCAATTAGTACTGTCCATATATGTGCGAAATCAAAGTAGTCCCCGCACTACTTTGATGCGACTTGAGGTCCGTAGACCTCAAGATTACACAGGCATTGTTTCAACTAAGCAAAAAAAATGAGAAATAATTAAACAATATCTCGCCCTCAGCGCTCATGGGAATATATGAAATAGTAAAAGCTGCTACTATAACAAAATATATTGCATCAAAAATGTGTAAATTTAATCAATAGCGCTTAAAAGTTCTTAAAATAAAACACACAGTCCGCTTAGGCTCTGCTAATAGCTGAATATGAGACGAAAGAAAGTTCACTTCAAAAGTAGATAAACATAAATCCATATAAATGAATGTTCCAAAACGATCATCTTCAACTCTCTGCTTGTCTGAAAATCCCCCAAAGGTAATTCACTTACCAGATGCAAGTAGATTCAGAGCGTATCTTTAGATGGTTGATGACATCAAACTTGTATGGGTTTCCGTTGGTAATACTGGATCAATAAACGGGTATTGTGTGGTTGTTGTCAGCAGACTCGGCATACCTCCATCTATATATTACTCGTCATAAACGGAAAAAAATGCACATAGCGTAATCCAATAACTAAAACCGTTTATTAAAGTTATTCCTTATAGGTGTACACTTACAAAGTAACGAACTTGTTTAAAACATAAATCTCCTCATTGTGTCGCTCACTCCTGCTGTACCTTTCACCGCAGCAGTGCACGACACAATGAGGAGATTTATGTTTTAAACAAGTTCGTTACTTTGTAAGTGTACACCTATAAGGAATAACTTTAATAAACGGTTTTAGTTATTGGATTACGCTTTGTGCATTTTTTTCCGTTTATGACGAGTAATATATAGATGGAGGTATGCCGAGTCTGCTGACAACAACCACACAATACCCGTTTATTGATCCAGTATTACCAACGGAAACCCATACAAGTTTGATGTCATCAACCATCTAAAGATACGCTCTGAATCTACTTGCATCTGGTAAGTGAATTACCTTTGGGGGATTTTCAGACAAGCAGAGAGTTGAAGATGATCGTTTTGGAACATTCATTTATATGGATTTATGTTTATCTACTTTTGAAGTGAACTTTCTTTCATCTCATATTCTATTAGCAGGCATTGCTTCAAGTTGTGGCAAGGTCGCACAAGTGTCAAAGGGGACATAGGCTCACTTCTGTATAGACACAGAGAAACACAGGGATTCCTTCATAGTAACAAAAAGGTAGGAATCTGCAACAAAAAAAGTTTGTCAAAATCCTTGTAAAAAAGGTACATGGATCACCCAGAGGGGAAGATTTTTATTCCCCTCAACAAAAAGTGGAGTTACATTTTAAATAATAAAAAAAAAAAACTGAACGTTTACAACCACTTAGGTAATGGCACCCCTGCGCATTTTCCTAAAAAGCAGTTTTTTTGTGCGGGAATATTTAAAGCTAGCCTAAATGCCACTAGTGTTATATAAAAACGTTAAAACATAAAATTACATCAGCATATCGATGTCAATCTGCATCTTGAGCGAAAAGCAACTTTTCATAGTCTAGGGCCATTTAGTGATTTCTGGACATATCAATTATATCATAAAATTTTGGAAAACTCAAACTCTTCATTGGAGAGAGAGCTGAATTAACTCGAATTTCCTTTGGCGAGGTGGAATCAATTTTGTAACAAGACAGATGTTTGAGCTTTACAGTACTTTGGAAAACAAGTATCAGTAACTACATTTACTGTGTATTAGCAATTGATCTCAACAACAACCAGCACTGCATTCCAGGGCAAAGGTTTCCAGGGAGTCAAACAGCAAAACTAAAATCTCTTCTGTGAAATACTGGTTTTCTACCACTAAGCAAAATCACCTCTACTCAAATGCAATTCACAAAGTCAAATGCAACATAGCAAACTGTGGACACCTTGTTTTAGCAGCTCAATCAATCATTTTCCACCTCACACATAAAACAAACACATATATCTTTATTAAAAATAGCCATTTAATCCCAAAAAATAAATAAAATAAAAGTTTGGATTACGTTTTGGATAGAATAGGAAATGGATATTGTGTAGATATTAGTAAAAGGAAACCTTACCAAAAGGTGAGGAATATATCCCCTCTCATACAATGTCATTGGTACAGGTTTTACTCATTGGAATAAATCCACCTCACCACCTGTTCACAGGAAATACGAGTGAATTTCCCTTCACTTTCTGTACAGAAGACTATTGTCAGCAGGACCCAAAAAAGGGCTGAATCACCCCACAGAAAAATTCCCTCAGAAGAACAAACGTCCCATTACCACCTGTTCTAGGGACAACGCAAAGTTTTGGATTTTCCTCCTTTTCTAGCCCCTTGACACTCACAAGGACAAATAAAAAGCACCTTCTTAACAATTACACAGGCAAAGGGGTCCAATCTCTCAATCTATCCAAGGTTTTTGCTTCCAATACATTTTAGCTGTATAGATTAGGTTTCGAATAAAGTGGTTCAAAAGATAGTTTTTCACCTTAAGACTCCATTCACACAGGGGCAACACGACTTCCAGCGCGACTTTGGGAGGCAACTTGGACACGACTTGAGTATGAATCATAGCGCGACATGAGGCAACTTACAAGGCAACTTCAAGTTGCCTCCAGGACAGGAGACATTCCAGTGGCCAATCAAACAAGAATCAGCTCTGTGGGAGGGAGGGGTTTGCCTGAGAAAATAGGATTTTTTGTACTCACCGTAAAATCCTTTTCTCTGACATCCATGGACTGACACGGTGTCTCTTTACACTTTACACGTGGGTTATGTCCCTGCTTGCAGGAGAAGACCTAGGCAGAATGTGAGATGTTATACATACATTCTAAAAGCCAGAGTTGAACAGCCCCACCCAGGGGGCGGTCCCTCCGGGCATAACCCTCCCACTACAGTCAGCAGACTTCAGTTCGTAACAAAGCAGTACAAACTTAAAAAGGAAGGGTGGGTGCCGTGTCAGTCCATGGATGTCAGAGAAAAGGATTTTACGGTGAGTACAAAAAATCCTATTTTCTCTTATCATCCATGGACTGACACGGTGTCTCTTTACACTTTACACGTGGGATGTCCCAAAGCAGTGTCAAGAGGGATGGGAGCAGTATAAATGGAAAAACCAAAAACTTCCACTCCAAGAAGGCAGATCTCCTCAACGGAGGAGTCGCAACTGTAAACAGCGGCCTGCAGCACCCTGCGGCCGAAGGAAGCATCCGAAGATGCAGCCACATCAACCTTATAAAAAACTTAAAAGGTATGAACAGACGACCAGGTCGCCGCCTTGCACACTTGTGCAACCGACGCTTGATGTCGGAAAACTCAGGAAGCACCAATTGCCCTGGTGGAATGCGCCGTAACCGGAAAGGGAGGCGCCCGCCCTTTGAGAGCATAGGCTTGAATGACGGTTTGTCTGATTCCCCTAAAAATGATGGCAGACGAAACCGCTTGGCCCTGTTATGGACCAGGGGCAGTCACAAACAGTGAGTCGGACTTCCGAATAGAAGCAGTAGCAGACAGGTACACCCGTAAGGCTCGTACCACATCCAATATGTGCAGCGCAAACTCTCTGGGATGCAAAGGGTGAGGACACAAGGACGGGAGGACAATGTCCTCATGTAGGTGAAAGGTAGACACCACCTTTGGCAAAAGGGAAGGTCGCGGATGCAACACCGCCTTATCCTTATGGATGACTAAATATGGCGACTTGCAGGACAAAGCCGCCAACTCAGACACTCGTCAAACAGAAGTGATTGCCACTAAAAGGCCACCTCCTGAGACGAGACAAGAGAGGAATATCCCGGATATTCCCAAAAAGGAGGTTCCTGGAGGACCTAGAGCACCAAATTCAGATCCCACGGTGGGAGAGAAGGCTTGACAGGAGGGAGCACATGGCGAACCCCCAACACAAGGTGCTAACCAAGAAATGACCCGCTAGAGGTCGCTGAAAGAAGACGGCCAAGGCCGAAATCTGATCCTTGATGGTACTCAAAGCAAGCTTTTGGGTCACTCCACACTGTAGAGGACGCAGGATTCTGGGGACGGAATACGTCCGAGGACGCCAGTCCAGCGCTTTGCATATGGCGATATAAGCTTTCCAGGCACGGTGATAGATCTGCCTGGAGGAAGACTTCCGTGTCCTTAACATGGACAAAATGACAGAGTCCGAGAGACCTCGGTCCCTCAACACCTGGCTTTTAACAGCTCTGCCGTTAAAGCCAGAGACTGTAAGCTGGATGAAACATAGGACCTTGAGACTGAAGGTCCTCCCTCATCGGCAACCGCCAGGGAACGTCCGCAACGAGACGTACCAGATCAGCGTACCAGTGACGCAGAGGCCAATTCGGAACAATTAGGATCACCAGAGTTTATATCAGGCGATAAGGACCCTATGGGGCCACCAACGCATCCGAGTCATCGCCCAAGGATCCCTGGATCTGGCCACAACCTCGACCCTTGCGACTGAGTCGAGAGGCCATCAGGTCCACATCCGACGTGCCCCCCGTCGGCAAAGGAGTTGAAATATGCAAGGACCACTCTTCCTGGTCAGGCGTCTGGCGATTGGCGACTCAGATAGTCCGCCCCTACAGAGCCGGCACGTTTCTTCCGGCCCACTTCAGGATACGGATTACCTCGGAAGCCGCAGCCGAGCTCCGAGTCCCCCCGTGAGTACCGTCCATTGGATGGGAGGGGAACGACTTTCCGGACCGAAGAGCCGAGGGTCCCAACCACCCTGTCAGGGACGCCCTGACCAGGTGAATCACCTGGATCCGAAGATCCAAGGACAACGGAGATTTGTCCCAGGTGGACAAGATCTCCTTCTGCAATGCCCTGGTGTTTGATTGGGCATACGGAATGGCCGCGAAGGAGGCCACCAGGAGTCCCGGGACTCTCGTGCAAACAACGGATTGACAACCATGTTCGGGATGTCCGCACCCGCACCGCAGACTGAAGTGTCAGCAACTTCTCCAGAGGTAGGATACCTTTGCCTCCAAGGAGTCCAGAACCAGAACTACAGACTCCAGACACTGAGTCGGGACCAGGACTGACTCCTGAATGTTCAGGAACCACCCGAAGTCCCTGAGGGTCTAATTGACGATAGTCACCTTTCCTCTAAGTCTGAGCCACTTTCTGCTCATAGCAGAAGACCGTCCAGATAGCCCACGACAGCAATACCTCGCTGTAACAGAAGGCTAGAACCGGAGCAAGCACCTTGGTGAACACCCTTGGTGCCGAGGCAAGGCTGAAAGGAAGAGCCACAATCGAGAGTGGACTTCGCTGATCGCAAGGCGCAGAAACTTCTGGTGACTTGCGCAGATCGGAACATGCAAGTAGGCGTCCTTGAAGTCCAAGGACGCCAGAAGAAAATCCCTTTGGTGGAGTGTAGCGATCACCGTGCGAATGGATCCCATGCGGAATTTCTGCACCTTCTCGAAGGCATTCAGGGCCTTGAGGTCCAGGATAGGTCGAACCACGTCCTATTTTTGGGACGACAAACAGATTCGAGCAGAATCCCTGAAAACTCTCCTGTGACGGAACCGGCACAATCACTTCGGACCTGATCAAATCCTGTACAGCCCCCAAGAGGGCTGCCCGACAGGTAGGAAGGAGAGGAAGATTCAAGGGAAAGAATCTGTGTGGGGGCCAGGATCGGAATACTATCCTATAACCTGAGGTGACCACCTCGCACACCCACCAGTCGGGGATTCGGGAGGTCCACCGATCCGTGAACCTGCGAAGTCGTCCCCCCACCCCAGAGTCGGGCGGAGGCAAGACTTCACGCGGAGGCAGGCTTGGGAGCCGCTTGTTTGGCTTACGCACCCAGGGGCACTTGTGCCCACCAGCCGCACTGCCGTCAGTATGAGAGGGCCTACCTGTGGACTCTGACTGACGAAAAAAAACCCTGTTTTGCTGGAAAGGAAGGCCCCTGTTTGCGGCGGGCCTCCTCACCCTTGCTAGTCTAAGGAAGAAGAGTGCGTTTACCTCCCGTGACATCCATGACGATGTCATCCAGAGCAGCACCGAAAGGTCTACCGCCTTTAAAATAGTAGATCCGTCAGGAGCTTCCTAAGCCTAGGTCAGCAGACCAGCATTTCAACCAGATAAGACGACGCAATACCACCGCCGAGACAGAGGCCCTGGATATTAAAGGGGCCGCGTTCAGCGTGGCGTCGCACACAGAAACCAGGCCCTGAACCAGTTGGTGGGCCAGAGCAACTGTGTCTGGAGGAAGAATATGCTCCTGTACAGCTAGGTGCAACATTTTTGCCCAACCTGTAAGTGTTTTAGACACAAGGGTCGCCGCTACCACAGGTCGTAGGGCGGATCCCAACAAGGCAAACATGGTTCTGCTCACCACTTCTGACCTCCTGTCAGTGGGGTCCTCAAATGCAGGAGTCCCCTCCATCGGGAGAGTGATGGCCTTGTTCAACCGGGCGACTGGAGGGTCGACCACTGGGGGAGAAGCCCACTTTTTAAGTAGGGCATCTTCAAGGGGTACCTGATAGACAAACGCCGCGGGACCATAAAAATATTCTTCTGCGGCTTTTCCCAGACCTTATCAATGAGCTGGTCAAAGAAAGTACAATGGAAAAAACCCCTTTAGAAGGACTGGCCTTAAAAGAACCAAAGGAGACAGTATCCGCCTGAGGTTCTGCATCCGCAGCATTTGAGCTTGAGAGTGTCCCTCACCGCAGTCATGAGCACACTAACAAGCGCCCTGTCATTTACTGACTCAGAACTGGAGTTTCCCTCATAAGGAATGTCCTGTTCAAAACCATCCATACATTCAGAACTAGGGTCCTGAGCGATAGTGGCTAGGCCCATATCTGAATCAGCGCACTGCCCTCGAGTAGATAAAGTGGGGAGAGGGCGCCTTTTTGCACCTTGCGCTTGCACACAGCTCCCATCCTGGTCAGAAATTGATTCCAGGGCTGCCCACAACAGGTCCATAGGGACCGCAGTGCTGAAGCACTGCCTGTTGCCACTGACATTTTTAGGGGAAGCTGGTGACACAGACTCCATATTGTCCCTCTCTGAGACTCTCTCAGATAAAAAGTCCACCCACAGGCTGTGCTGACTGAGGAGGGGGCGCCCAGGGGACTCACCAAACCGGACCAGGGACCGCTTAGTTCCGCTGTCTGTACCGCGCTGGTAAGCTGTGAGGAGACTGTGAGGAGATTCGCGCTGCTATAGCAGCGCTAGAGGCCAAACTAGTGCTGAAAAGCGTGCGGGCTACAAGAAAATGGCCGCCGTACTTCACTGAGGCGATCCGCGGCAAGATGGCCGCCATGACGCAGTTAAAATGAAACAGCACACACGCACAGTGCCACTCGGCGCTCAGGCCCCAAAAAAAAAAAAAAAAAAAACAAACACAAAAAAGCCCCAAGGCATACATTGCAGACCAGCATGAGCCCCCCAAGAACAGTGTGACCCCCAAGCACCCCACACAGTCAGCGCCAGTAATGGTGACAGAGAGCGACACTAAAATACAGGGGGGAGACAGGGAAAATCCCCCACAGAGAAACACAGCCCTTTGTACTCACCTGCAGGCAGGAGAGACTACTTACCCGTCCCCTGAGGGACACACTGGTGTTTCTGACAGGACTATCACAGTGCAGTACTGAGTAGCTGTCGGCCCGGTCCACCGCGAAAGATACAGTCAGTCAGAAGCTGTTCAGTCTTGAGAGGACCGTGGGAGCATGAAAGCAAACCCGGCCACCCCTGGAGTCATGGGGCCTGTCGTGACCTGAGTCTCACGCACAGAAGGCGAGGATCAGCACGCTCGATGGTCGGACAGGGAAGACTACGAGGATATCTTGTACCCAACCTGTTGCCCAGCCGACAGTTGATAGAAGATTCTCAAAAATAAAATAAAAAAGAATTCCAAAAAGGAATAAAATAGGTCAGGAGACTGGCTCCTGAGGGAGCCACGTCTTCTTCTGCTAGGCAGAAAAAACTGAAGTCTGCTGACTGTAGTGGGAGGGTTATGCCCGGAGGGACCGCCCCCTGGGTGGGGCTGTTCAGCTCTGGCTTTTAGAATGTATGTATAACATCTCACATTCTGCCTAGGTCTTCTCCTGCAAGCAGGGACATAACCCACGTGTAAAGTGTAAAGAGACACCGTGTCAGTCCATGGATGATAAGAGAAATGTATGTTCTCTTCCTGTATTGTTGCTTCTGTTAAGGCAGTGATCTGACTTTTGGAGGCAACTTCCATTGAAATCAATGGGTACAGGTTGCCTACAAGTCGCCTAGAAGTCGGATTGAAGTAGTACAGGAAATTTTTCTGAAGTCGGAGCGACTGCAGTAGATTGCATTAAGACGGATCCATTCACTTACATTGATTTTCTCATGCAGCACGACTTGAGGCGACTTGAAGTCGGATCCAAAGTCGTCCCTGTGTGAATGGGCTCTAATGCTTCCTTGCATTAAAAAAGGAGAGAAAAAAATAAATAAAAAAATGTCATTGCTTGTGCCATCCCCTCAGCCATCCCCAAGAACCTTCCCGTGTCCTCTTGATCTAGTGTTGTCCTGAGTGCAGCAGCACTGCTCCTCTCATTCTGCATTCACAAGAGTCTGAGAGCAGCGAGAGCCGTAGGCTTGAAATTTTCCACAATTTGTCATGGTACAACCAAAAACGTAAATGTATTTTATTGGGATTTTATGTGATAGACCAACACAAAGTGGCACATAATTGTGAAGTGAAAGGAAAATGATTTTAATTTTTTTTCTAAAAATATCAGAAAAGTCTGGGGTGCATTTGTATTTACTCTGAAACCCCCAAAATCAAGTAGAACCAATTGCCTTCAGAAGTCACTTAATTAGTAAATTAGTCCACCTGTGTAATTTAAAGGAGGTCCAACAACATTAGGTAACAATTTTGTTCTTAAACCATACTCGTTTCCATCATTTTGTAAAACCCCTGTAATTTGCAGCTTACCAATTCTTAGATGTAATGGCTGCATTAGTTTTCTTTTTTAGGCTCTCTTTCCTCTATTTTCATCTGGTGATCCAGCCAGTAAATTCTTTAGGTTTTTCAAAAGAAAAGATCTCTTGCAACTACACTGAGAAGGGTGCTTATAATGATCAGCATTTATGGAAAACCTTTAGCCCAAAAAGGGAAATAAACTGCTGTAACCGATTATAAAAGTATTAGCTGGAGTTTGGCTTCAATTTGTGCGTTATTGGCCAGATCACCAGGTGGGTGACAAAAAAAAACAAAAAAAAAAAAACAAACAATGCAGCCACCGCATCTAATGATTGTAAGCTGCAATACTTTACATTTTTGGTTTTGGGTTTAATACTGCTGGAATTACACACACCAATGGCATTCTCTAATGAAGGGATTTTTGCAAATTAAATTGAAAAAAACTAATCAAAAAAAGTATACTGAAAGCTGTTTCTCTTATTTCTACTCTAAAATTCTTGCTCACAGTGCCTGTATAACCCCCCCCCCCCCCCCTTCAAGGTGATATTCACACCTGCGTGCTTCTCATGAACTTTCAATACAGGGGAAGAATTGATCCGCATGTCTAAAATGGACTTTACATTTTCAACTCAAAAGCATAAAACTACATTGTACAACAGGTGGGTTTTTTTGCACTCTTAAAAGACAAATTCAAGTTTCTGCAGCACAAAAAAAAAAAAAAAAAAAAAAAAAAAAAAAAAAAAAAACACACACACAATATACAATTGAAAGTACAAGCAGCTTTTTTCAAGTGCATGAAGATCTGACATTCTTTGCACCAACCAAGTCCTTACAGCCATCATCAAGCCACTGTAATCTCAGCCCCGAAGTAAGGGAGTAAGGGGACAATAAGTAGAGAAGCTACTATGATCTGAATCATTCCAAATAAGTATCGGTATATAATAACACATCTACCATAATAACTAATGCAGTAAAAAGTAGCACTAAATGAATAAAAATTATAAACAATCACCCAGTGATAAATAACATGAAAATAAAAATATAACAAAAGTCCACAGAATGAATCAGGACCAAAAATGTAAAGGCGAGAGTCAATGTAAATTCAAGAAGTGTTGCAAGGAGGCGCTATTCATCAAGCTTATCCACCACACTGCGTTTAAATGACGACACCGCTCCTCTCTAGGGTGTCTACTCACCAGATGAAGTTGCCTTGCACGCCCATGCTCGGCAAATAAGCATCAACCCACACAGGGTTAAATATTCACATCGATCTCCAATCCTTAATGATAATCCCACAGATAATCCACATATATAAAAACAAAAAACAAAGTGCTCCCAATAGCACAGTAATGTTTGATCAAATTTATTAAAAAGTTAAGACTTCAAAACATTACACTCATATTATGTCAGATAAATGCACGCATATAATAACTATGAGACTGGCATAATGTGGTCACAGCGTACCCAGCGTGTGTATAGCGGTATCTCACAAACACCAAAATCGTTACCGCCGGAACATCACTTCCGGTATTGCATCTAATGTCACTCTTGGTTGCCGTACAGCCACGTCCCGTTTCGTCATCACAACTAATTATAATTTATTTATAATAATCCGGCACAGTGGTGGGACCTACAGTGTGGATGGACGTTTACTATTGAACCCTTTTGATTTTACTCATTCAGTATAGATTTTCATCATTTGAGAAAACGGAATATAAAAAGAACACCAAGACAAAAAGAAAAAAAAAAAAAATAAACCACACAGCTAGTTAAGACTTTTTAAGCATCCAATTCAAATTACCATTTTTAATACCTATTAAAATGTATTTTACAGTCCTATTAAAAACTTCAAAATAAACTAGTAGTTAATCTTCATAAAATATTTCTCATAGCCAAATACCTAATCAACAGCTACAGGTCCTTCTCAAAAAATTAGCATATTGTGATAAAGTTCATTATTTTCTGTAATGTACTGATAAACATTAGACTTTCATATATTTTAGATTCATTACACACAACTGAAGTAGTTCAAGCCTTTTCTTGTTTTAATATTGATGATTTTGGCATACAGCTCATGAAAACCCAAAAATCCTATCTCAAAAAATTAGCATATCATGAAAAGGTTCTCTAAACGAGCTATTAACCTAATCATCTGAATCAACTAATTAACTCTAAACACCTGCAAAAGATTCCTGAGGCTTTTAAAAACTCCCAGCCTGGTTCATTACTCAAAACCGCAATCATGGGTAAGACTGCCGACCTGACTGCTGTCCAGAAGGCCATCATTGACACCCTCAAGCAAGAGGGTAAGACACAGAAAGAAATTTCTGAACGAATAGGCTGTTCCCAGAGTGCTGTATCAAGGCACCTCAGTGGGAAGTCTGTGGGAAGGAAAAAGTGTGGCAGAAAACGCTGCACAACGAGAAGAGGTGACCGGACCCTCAAGAAGATTGTGGAGAAGGACCGATTCCAGACCTTGGAGGACCTGCGGAAGCAGTGGACTGAGTCTGGAGTAGAAACATCCAGAGCCACCGTGAACAGGCGTGTGCAGGAAATGGGCTACAGGTGCCGCATTCCCCAGGTCAAGCCACTTTTGAACCAGAAACAGCGGCAGAAGCGCCTGACCTGGGCTACAGAGAAGCAGCACTGGACTGTTGCTCAGTGGTCCAAAGTACATTCGGAAATCAAGGTGCCAGAGTCTGGAGGAAGACTGGGGAGAGGGAAATGCCAAAATGCCTGAAGTCCAGTGTCAAGTACCCACAGTCAGTGATGGTCTGGGGTGCCATGTCAGCTGCTGGTGTTGGTCCACTGTGTTTTATGAAGGGCAGGGTCAATGCAGCTAGCTATCAGGAGATTTTGGAGCACTTCATGCTTCCATCTGCTGAAAAGCTTTATGGAGATGAAGATTTCATTTTTCAGCACGACCTGGCACCTGCTCACAGTGCCAAAACCACTGGTAAATGGTTTACTGACCATGGTATTACTGTGCTCAATTGGCCTGCCAACTCTCCTGACCTGAACCCCATAGAGAATCTGTGGGATATTGGGAAGAGAAAGTTGAGAGACGCAAGACCCAACACTCTGGATGAGCTTAAGGCCGCTATCGAAGCATCCTGGGACTCCATAACACCTCAGCAGTGCCACAGGCTGGTTGCCTCCATGCCACGCCGCATTGAAGCAGTCATTTCTGCAAAAGGATTCCCGACCAAGTATTGAGTGCATAACTGAACATAATTATTTGAAGGTTGACTTTTTTTGTATTAAAAACACTTTTCTTTTATTGGTCGGATGAAATATGCTAATTTTTTGAGATAGGATTTTTGGGTTTTCATGAGCTGTATGCCAAAATCATCAATATTAAAACAAGAAAAGGCTTGAACTACTTCAGTTGTGTGTAATGAATCTAAAATATATGAAAGTCTAATGTTTATCAGTACATTACAGAAAATAATGAACTTTATCACAATATGCTAATTTTTTGAGAAGGACCTGTATATATGTCTCTATGCAAATTGCATTGTGTCTGCCTTCATTTTGAAAAGCGCTGAGCAAACTGTTGGCACTAAATCGATCCTGTATAATAATCATAAAAAATTATTTTAATAATAATAATAATAAACACACACACACACACTAATGTTCCTGACCCACTGCAATTTAAAGTGATTTTGAAGGTTTATTTTTCTAAAATAACAAACATATTGTATTTACCTGCTTTTAGAGAGCTGCACGATTTATCGTAAAAAATAAATTATAAAAATGCGTTTGAAAGACTGCATTTGCACAGCACTCTTTCAAATGCAATTTTTGGAGCAAAAAACACACTTCAATGAATTAAAAATAAACTGTAAAGTTAGGCCATTTTTTTTGTATAATGTGAAAGAAGTTATGCCGAGAATCATGAGAGAACCGTGGTCTTAATTCCAAGCCAAAAAATAAATAAATCGCGATTCTCATTTTGTACAGCTCTACTTGCAATCGTTTTAATTTTTCTCAAAATTGTGACAAAAAAAATTACAACTTAAAAAAAAAAAAAAATTTAATACCGGGGGGAGAGGGAGATTGCCGCGGTCTGGCGCTCGGTCCAGGTTGCAGTCCGCCTTTTGGTAAACCCCGATATATACCATAGTCTGTAGACTAACTTTTCTACAGACTAAATAATATACACCGATTTGTTTGTTTTTTAGCAAAGAAGAGTAGCAGAGTACATTTTGGCCAAATGTATGAAAATATTTGCAAAATGTTATAAAATAAAAAAATAAAATAAAAACACTGCTTAGTCTTTGTTTATTTGGTGAAAAGTAAGAACCCCAGAGATAATTAAATACCATCAAAATAAATCTCTATTTGTCTAAATTATAATGATACAAAATTTTATTTGGGTATATTGCTAAGAAATTGTCACAGTGCTGAAATGTGAAAACTGGCCTGGACAGGAAGGCACACAAGCAATTTTGCCAATGGCTCTCGGTTCACTCAGCCAACTCAGAGGGGAGAGAAGACCTGCAGAAGAACACAGCACTGGATTGATGAAAGACTAAGGTAAGTATTTACCGAGGGGGGGGGGGGGGGGGGGAATAGCTACTGAAATGTTTTTTTACCCTAATGCAAACAACCTTTGTACTTTATAACCACTTTAATAGCCTTGTAACCTTTCATATTGTTTACTAATTGTACTGTGCTTCTCTGCCTCTTTGCAACATCTTCCCTGAGCTCCCAAGCATCCCCTCAGCTGCTTCTCCCCTCCCATGTAGTCAGCTGGTATGCTTGCGTTTCACTGCGTTAGAAAAGCAGGCACCCAGCAGACAATGTCATTTCCTAGAAGCCCCAGAGCATACACACCCACTAACAGGTCCGTGAATCGCTCCGGAACATACAGCGTTTACGTGACTTGCACTTTAAAAAAAGGAACACACATTACAGTAAAGTAAAACAATTAAATAATTCATCAGATGTATATGATTCGATTGAACTATTTAAAAAGTGTTTAACACTGTTTAAGGTTACAACGGCTTAAGGATGCCTCCGATCACAGCAGTGTGGTAACCAGACTTGACACCCTTGTGGACAGAGATCTGCATATAATACGACCCCTATACAGAGTGGTTATACAAACTGTATATTTAAGGCTCCACCAGGGACAGATGACATAAGGATTTCTCCCTGCTATCCTGGTAAAAGGAGACCAGCTCCCCAACGATCTCTCCAACTCCTTCAACCACTGATCAGCTCTCAGAATCAAAATAAAATGCAAAAAGGCTCTCAATAGTGTAAAATAACTCAAACAAGTATTACATTCACCATCCTATAAAACGTGCTGAAAACAGACGACTCTGCGGCCGTAGTGTGTGTGATGACATGTGCATGATTCACCGCGTTTCATCATGACGTCATCAGGAGTAAAATTTATTAACGGCATCTGCACCGGAAGGTTATGATGGCAGAGTTAGGGGGCCTAAGAGGCATAAGGGACACATCCTACTGACTGCAAGTTGTGTCCCTTGTTCGGTCTTTTATTTTGGATGCCCTTAGGCTTTAAAGCACAGACTAGCGGGGGAGTTGGGAAAGTAGAACTCTGGCTGACTAGTTTTAAAGCTCTTTGACGGCTTAAAGGATATGCAAACAGATGCCCAACGTCTGGGCACACGTGCCACGTTATCCAAATTTCACAGCCTGGGGGGGGGGGGATGAGCTCCCACCATAATGTGCAAGTTTGCACAGCACGACTGCACAGAGTCACATTTACCACCTAGTGTGCCCTTTTCTAGTGTTGACAGGCCAAGGCTTCAGTCATTGCTTTGTCCTTTATGATGCTAGCATTACTCTTCTTATGCCACTGGATGGCCAGGATGCAAATACTGCGCGCGCGCGCACGCACGCACACACACACACACACACACACACACACACACACACACACACACGTTACATGTCCCCAGCACTGAACTATACATGCAAGATGAAAAACTACTAGGAAAGCCAGACATAGGTTTTTGGCTAAATATATTTTGCATGTCTTGACAAAAACTTCAGCTACCCACAATTTTTCACAGAGGGATATTAGCTCCACTTTATTACCGATATCTTGAAAGACTTCATAAGTTATCACATGTTCTAAGCTGCATTTAGGCCTTGTCCAAACAGTACTCACTGAATTTTCATAACCACAGGAGATCCACGTTGGAAAAACATGCCACTTTATTCAACTCTATGCTAAATGCATAACTGAACTACCTGACATTAAAGAGAACACCGTAAACATATCAAGTTGGATGCCAAACCAACCAGAGCCAGACATGCCTGCATAAAAAAAAAAAAAATTGTGGTATAGGACTGAAAAGTTTTTAAGTGACTTGCACTTCCATGTCAACTTGACACAAAAAAAGGAGGGGTGTCACATATTAACACTGTACCTGTAAAAATAGGATTTTTGTACTCACCGTAAAATCCGTTTCTCTGACGTCCATGGACTGACACAGCCTCTTAACACTTTACACGTGGGTTTATGTCCCTGCTTGCAGGAGAAGACCTAGGCAGAATGTGAGATGTTACACATGCGTTCTAAAAGCCAGAGCTGAACAGCCCCACCCAGGGGGGCGGTCCCTCCAGACATAACCCTCCCACCTGCAGTCAGCAGCCCTCAGTTCGTAACAAAGCAGTACAAACCTTGAAAGGAAGGGTGGGTGCTGTGTCAGTCCATGGACGTCAGAGAAACGGATTTTACGGCGAGTACAAAAATCCTATTTTCTCTTATCGTCCATGAACTGACACAGCCTCTTATAACACTTTACCCGTGGGATGTCCCAAAGCAGTGTCAAGAGGGATGGGAGCAGTATAAATGGAAAACCAAAAACTTCACTCCAAAACAGGGCAGAGCTCCTCAACGGAGGAGATGCAACTTTAAACAGCAGCCTGCAACACCTTGCTGCCGAAGGAAGCATCCGGAGATGCAGCCACAACCTTATAGAACTTAGAAAAGGTATGAGCGGATGACCAGGTCGCCGCCTTGCACACTTGTGCAACCGACGCTTGATGTCGGAAAGCCCAGGAAGCACCAATTGCCCTGGTGGAATGCGCCATAATCGGAAAGGGAGGCGCCCGCCCCTTAAGGGCATAGGCCTGAATGACGGTCTGACTGATCCACCTAGAAATGGTGGCAGACGAAACCGCCTGGCCCCGTGTAGGACCAGAGACAAAACACAAACAGTGAGTCAGACTTCCGAATGGAAGCAGTAGCAGACAGGTACACCCGTAAGGCTCGTACCACATGCAACGTGTGAAGCGCAAACTCTCTGGGATGCGATGGGTGAGGACACAAGGACGGGAGGACAATGTCCTCATTAAAAGGTGAAAGGCAGAGACCACCTTTGGCAGAAAATAAGGTCGCGGACGCAACACTGCCTTCTCCTTATGGATGACCAAATAAAGCGACTTGCAGGACAAGGCCGCCAACTCAGACATCCGTCTAACAGAAGTAATGGCCACTAAGAAAGCCACATTCCGAGACATGGTTAAGAGAGGAATATCTGATATTTTCAAAAGGGAGGTTCCTGGAGAACCGAGAGCACCAAATTCAGATCCAAAAAGGAGGGAGGGGAGGTTTGACAGGAGGGAGCACATTGCGAACCCCCCTGCACAAAAAGGTGCTAACCAAGGAATGGCCTGCTAGCGGTCGCTGAAAGAAGACGGCCAAGGCCGAAATCTGACCCTTAATGGCACTCAAAGCAAGCTTTTGGGTCACGCCACGCTGCAAGAACCGCAGGATTCTGGGAAAGGAATACGTCCGTGGACGCCAGTCCAGCTCTTCGCACATAGCGATGTAAGCTTTCCAGGTACGGTGATATATATCTTTCTGGATAAAGACTTCCGTGCCCTTAACATGGTCGAAATGACCGAATCAGAGAGACTTCGGTCCCTCAGCACCTGGCTTTCAATAGCCATGCCGTTAAAGCCAAAGACTGTAAAGCAGGATGAAATCTAGGAACATAGAGACAGAAGGTCCTCCCTCATTGGCAGTCGCCAAGAAACGTCCGCGACGAGACGTACCAGGTCAGCGTACCAATGACGCCGAGGCCAATCCGGAGCAATGAGGATCACCGGAATTCCCTCGGTCACCACCCTGCGCAGCAGGCGAGGGTAAGCATACATCAGGTGATACTGACCCCACGGGGCAACCAACGCATCCGAGGCGTCCGCCCAAGGGTCCCTGGACCTGGCCACAAACCGACACTTTGCGATTGAGTCGAGAGGCCATCAGGTCCACATCTGGCGTGCCCCACCGCCGGCAAAGAAGATGAAAAACCTCCGGGTGCAAGGACCACTCTCCCTGGTCTAGCGTCTGGCGACTCAGATAGTCCGCCTGCCAGTTTTCTGCGCCCGGAATGTAGACGGCCGACAGAGCCGGCACGCTTGTTTCGGCCCACCTTAGGATGTGGGCGACCTAGGATGACGCAGCTGAGCGCCGAGTCCCCCCCCTGATGGTTGACATGCGCCACCACCGTGGCATTATCCAACTGGATCCTGAATGAGCGGCCCTGTAGTCTCTCCGACCATGAGGAGAGGCAGTCTGATTTCCGTAGTTCCAGGACATTGATCGGTAGACGGGCTTCGTCCGGAGTCCAAAGCCCTTGGGCTGACAGGACTCCGACTCCACCCCGTAAGGCTGGCATCCGTCGTGATCACCATCCACTGGATGGGGAGGAACGACTTCCCGGACTGAAGAGCCGGGGACCTCAACCACCACGTCAAGGACGCCCTGACCGGGTGACTCACCTGGATCTGAAGGTCCAAGGACAACGGGGATTTGTCCCAAGTGGACAGGATCTCCTTCTGCAATGCCCGTGTGTGTGATTGGGCATACGGAACGGCCTCGAAAGAGGCCACCATGAGTCCCAGGACTCATGCAAAAAACTGCAGACTGAAGTGTCAGTAACTTCTCTGGGGGTAGGAATACCTTCGCCTCCAAGGAGTCCAGGATCAGACCTAGATTCTCCAAACGCCGAGTCGGGACCAGGACCGACTTCCGAATGTTCAGGAGCCACCCGAAGTCCCAGAGGGTCTGACTGACAATAGTCACACTTTCTTCTAATTCTGAGCCATTGTCTCCTCTAAGAAGATCGTCCAGATAGCCCACGATAGCAATGTCTCGCTGTCTCAGCAAAGCTAGAACCGGAGCAAGCACCTTGGTGAAAACCTGTGGCGCCGAGGCTAGGCCGAAGGGAAGAGCCACAAATTGATAGTGGACTTCGCTGATCGCAAAGCTCAGAAACTTCTGGTGACTTGCGCAGATCGGAACATGCAAGTAAGAGTCGATGTCCAAGGACACCAGAAAGTCCCCTTGATGGAGTGTAGCGATCACCGTGCAAATGGATTCCATTCGGAATTTGTGCACCTTCAAAGGCATTCAAGGCCTTGAGGTCCAGGATTGGCCTAACCCCGTCCTTTTTCGGAACAACAAACAGATTCGAGTAGAACCCCTGAAACCTCTCCTGTGATGGTACAGGCACAATTACTCCGTACCTGAGCAAGTCCTGTACAGCCCCCAAGAGGGCCACCCGACGGGCAGGAAGAAGAGGGAGATTCAATGGAAAGAATCTGTCTGGGGGCCAGGAACGGAACTCTATCCTGTATCCTGAGGAGACCACCTCGCACACCCACCGGTCAGAGATCCGGGAGGTCCACCGAGCCGTGAACCTGCAAAGTCATCCCCCACCCCAGAGATCGGGCGGGGGCAAGACTTCATGCGAAGGCGGGCTTGGAGGGCGGCTTGTTCGAATTGCACACACAAGGACGCTTCTGTCCACCAGCCGCACTGTTGTCAGTCGGGGAGGGCTTACCCGTGGACTGACTGACGAAAAAAAAACAAAAAAAAAAAACTTTTGCTGGAAAGGAGGGACCCGGCTTATGGCGGGGCTCCTTTCCCTTGATAGTCTGAGGAAGGAGAGTGCTTTTACCTCCCGTGACATCTTTAATAATGTCATCCAGGGCAGCACCAAAAAGCCTACCACCCTTAAAGGGCAGATCCGTCAGGAGCTTCTTAGAGGCTAGGTCAGCAGACCAGCATTTTAACCAGAGAAGACGACGCAACACCACCGCAGAGACGGAGGACCTGGATATTAAAAGGGGCTGCGTCCAAAGTGGCGTCGCACACATATACCAGGCCCTGCACTAGTTGGTGGGCCAGCGCAATAGTGTCTGGGGGAAGATCATGTCGACCACTGGGGGAGAGGCCCACTTTTTAAGCAGGACCTCTTCAAAGGGGTATCTGATAGATAGACGGACCATAAAATTCTTCTGCAGCTTTTCCCAAACCTGATCAATGAACCTGTTAAAGAAAGGTGTATATGGAAAAACCTTTTTAGAAGGCTTGGCCTTAAGAGGAACCAAAAGGAGACAGCCTCCACCTGAGGTTCCGCAGCCGCAGCATCCAGCTTGAGAGTGTCCCTCACAGCATCAATGAGTTCACTTACAAGCGCCGTCATTTACTGACTCAGAACTGGAGTCTTCCTCACAAGGAATGTCCTGTTTAAAAACATCAAAATATTCAGAGCTAGGGTCCTGAGCAGCAGCAGATAGGCCCATATCTGAATCAGAGCACTCCCCTTGTGGAGATAATGTGGGGAGAGGGTGCTTTTTTGCTCCCCTGCGCTCGCACACTAATTGCATCCTGGTAAGAAATGTTTCCAGGACTGCCGACAACTGGTCCATAGGGACCGCAGGTGCTGGAGCACTGCCTGTTGCCTCTGACATGCATGGGGAAGCTGGTGAAACAGACTGCATAATTGCCCCTCTCAGAGTTTCTCAGAAAAAAAAGTCCACCCACTGGCTGCGCTGGCTGAGGAGGGGATACCAGGACCGCTCGGTTCCGCTGCCTGCACCGCGCTGTACCAGCGCGGGCGGGGGAGAATCGCGCCGTTCCAGCAGAGAGAGAGGCCAAACAATGTAAAAAGCGCGCGGCTTCAAGAAAATGGGCCACCACAATGTGCTCCAGCGATTCACGGCAAGATGGCCGCCATACAAAACAAATGTAAAGAGCACTAAACATGGCCCAGAGTGGCGCCCAGGCCCCAAAACACACAAAAAACAGCAGACAGAATGACCCCCAGGCACTCCAGACAGCACAGCGCCAGAAATGGTGACAGAGTAGCAATAACCAGGGGGAGACAGGGAAAATCCCCCACACAGAGAAACACACAGCATGTACTCACCTGCAGCCAGGAAAGACTACTTACCCGTCCCCTGAGGGACCCACTGATGCGTTTCTGACAGGACTATCACAGTGCGGTACTGAGTAGCTGTCGACCCGGTCCACCGCGAAAGATACAGCAGGACTGTTCAATCCTGAGAGGACCACGGAACAGAAAAGCCCACCGGCCACCCCTGGAGTTGTGGGGCATGTCGTGAACGGAGTCTCACGCACACAAGGCGAGGATCAGCACGCTCGATGGTCGGACAGGGAAGACTACGAGGATATCTTGTACCCAACCTGTTGCCCAGCCGACAGTTGATAGAAGATCTCAAAAATAAAATAAAAATTTCAAAAAAGGAATAAATAAAAAAAAAAAAAAAAAAAATCGGTCAGGAGACTGGCTCCTGAGAGAGCCACGTCTTCTCCTTCTGCTAGGCGGACCAAGGTAGTGCAGGGACTACTTTGAAGTTGCACACACATGAATGGTACTTATTGGAAATCATGGGGTACGACTTGTCATACGACTTTGCAGGCCCATGGACAAGCCGCACAAGTGTGAAAGGTGCCTTAGGCTTCATGTAAACAATACCTGCTTTGACCGCCAGCAGAGGGAAACCGCAAAACGCTGCAAAAACTACGGCAGTCAAAACGTTCCTATCCTGAACACTATTATTTTGTGTTCAGGAGGAGGGGGGAGGGGGGGGGGTTGAAGTTCCCCTAACCACAGCTGTGTGTACATGGACACAGGCTTTTTTGGAGTTGAGTTTAGCTTTGGCAGAAAAATGCCAAAAGCGCCTAAACTCAAGTTTAGGAGATGCTAGTGTACATGAAGTAGAGCTGCACGATTAATCAAGATAAGATCGCGATTTTCGTATATCCCCGCCGGTTCCACGAAACCAGCGTGGAACGCAAATGGCGGATATCGGAACTGACGTCAGTCATCATAAAGCGTGATGCGGCGCAGCGCCGCTGGATGTCGATGATGCGTGGACGCTTCTCGGGCAGCGGGAAACACGCAGCACAGTGGTGAGTGCGCACTGCACACTGTGTGAGTGTGCACACCAGCAACATGATCTAATGACTCCAAAACACAGTGAGTGAGCTTCCTTCCTTGTACTACTACCTACCACCATCACTACTACAGATGACAGTCAGGCTATTAAAAGGGGGGCATGTGAGCCGAGGAGTGGACTTAAAATACCGGCAACCACTGGGCCTTATTATGAATATTACCACAGTCAGCTACCCAGAGCCTGGGGTAGCTGACTGTGGTAATATATTATAAGGGACAGTGGTTGCCGGTATTTTAAGTCCACTCCTCACATGCCCCCCTTTAATAGCCTTTTGGGAATCGTGATTCTCTTTTTTTTTTTTCCAGAATCGTGCAGCTCTAACATGAAGCCTTAGGGATTGTAAAGAATGCATACAATCCGTGATTTTAATTCCATTTAAAGTAGAACTTTAGTCAGAAAAATAAGTCACTTCAGCCTGGCCCCTTTTGCAGGTATAGGTATGTAAAACAATAAAAATAAGCACATATACGGTTTAAAATCCAGTAACACTGCCTCACCCTGCTCTGCATATTGCTCAATTGCTCTCTTATTAGGCCGATTTGCTGACAGCCTTAAAACCACTTCCCGCCCGGTCAATAGGAGATTGACGTCCGGGAAGAGGTTCTGTTATCCTGACTGGACGTATATTGACGTCCAGCAGGATAACATGCCGGCGCGTGCCCGCAATCACGAGTGCGGCACGTCAGTCTGCCACCCAGCATCTCCGATCGTGATAAGAAGCCTCTGTCAGAGGCTTCTTACCACGTGATCAGCTGTGACCTATCACAGCTGATCGCGTGAACCAGGAAGTGCCGGTAAACTGCATTTCTCGGTTCACGCTGACAGGGAGAGCCGATCGGCGGCTCTCCCTGTCAGAGGAGGGTCTGTGCTGATAATCAGTACATTAATTATCAGCACATCCCCCTCAAATGTAAAGATAACATGCCCAGCAGTGCCCCATATAATAAACTCTGCAAGTGCCAATCACTGCCCACCACAGTGCCACCTGTCAGTGCCCATCAGTGACACCTATTGGTGCCCATCAATTCTACATATCAGTGCCGCCTCATCAGTGCAGAGGAAAACAAAATTATGACTAGAGGTCAACCGATATGGGTTTTTCTCTGGCCGATGCCGATATTTAGAAATCTGGGCGGCCGATATATAATGCCGATTTTTGTGGCCGATTAAACAAAAAAAAAAAAAAAAAAAAAACACCTCACCCACGCCACTCCTTCCTGCTTACTCCCGTCACTCTAGCACACACTTGATGTCCTCAGTACAGATGGCACTGGCAGGAGGCGCTGGTGTGGAACTGGCAGGAGGCGCTGGTGTGGAACTGGCAGGAGGCGCTATTGACACTGGCAGGTGGCACTAGCAGGTGGCACTGGTTTGGAACTGACAGATGGCACTGGCACTGGTTTGGAACGGACAGATGGCACTGATTGGCACTAACGGGTGGCACTGGCTGGCGGGTGGCACTGGCTGGCGGGTGGCACTGGCTTGGAACCGACAGATGGCACTAGTTTGGGACAGATGGCACTGATTGGCAGTGGCGGGTGGCACTGGCTGGTGTGTGTCACTGACAGATGGCACTGATTTTGCGGACCCAGCAGCTAAATTACATCAGCCAATAATTGGGCTGCTTTAGCAAGGGGGCAAGGACACATACACGTAGCGGCCCGCCCAGATACCATCCCATTAGCTGGTGTAATATAGCTGCTGGGTCCCGCCCACCCCGACATCGAGCTGACAGCTCCTCTCTCTCTCCTCTCTGCTCACACACTCAGCGGCTCTGGCTGCATCAAGCGCCGCGCGGAGTGTGTGTGAGCAGAGAGGAGAGAGAGACAGAGAGGAGCTGTCAGCTCGATGTCGGAGTGGGCGGGACCCGGCCGGGGTGGGCGGGACCCAGCAGCTATATTACACCAGCTAATGGGATGGTATCTGGGCAGGTCGCTACGTGTATGTGGCCCCGTCCCCTTTCTAAAGCAGCCCAATCATTGGCTGGTGTAATTTAGCTGCCGGGTCCCGCCCACCCCGGCCGGGTCCCGTCCACCCCCGACATCGAGCTGACAGCTCCTCTGTCTCTCTCTCTCCTCTCTGCTCACACACACTCAGCGCGGCGCTTGATGCTGCCAGAGCCGCTGAGTGTGGAGAAGTTAGAATGAGCGGCGGTCAAGATCAAAATTAGCCCGATATTTGACAATAATCGGCCGATGCCGATCAAAAATGGCCAAACATCAGCCAGCCGATATATCGGTTGACCTCTAATTATGACAAACTAAAAAAAAAAAAAAATTTTTTTTAGTTTGTTTAGCAAGAAATAAAAACCACAGAAGTGATCAAATACCACCAAAAGAAAGCTCAATTTGTGGGAAGAAAATTATAAAAATTTAGTTTGGGTACAGTGTAGCATGACCGCGCAATTGTCATTCAAAATGCGACAGCGCTGAAAGCTGAAAATTGTCCAGGAAGGGGCGTAAATGCCTGGTATTGAAGTGGTTAAAAGCAGAATTAAACCCTCCTATCTTTTACAGCCAAGGAAGCCGCTTCTCGTTTCTCAACCTTTTACGCTAAAGTATCCCTGCAGATCTAAAAAAATAAAAAAAATCTCCTCAGCACCCGTCTCGAGAAAGTAATTTCAAGTGTTTGGGTGTCATGGTTTCGATCGGCTTGACTGTTTGATTGTGGAAACAAGCAAAGGTGACAGTTTGCAATCCTAAAATTCCAAGGAATGTAACTTTTTTAAACTGTCAAATCGATAGGTTTAGTTCCACTATATTATTTAGAACTTCTCATGGGCTCTGGGCTTTATCAAAATGACAGCCTCCAGCAAGAACATACAAGAGCAATGCTGAAGGCAATTTACAGCACACTAATTTCAGTAGTATAATTATTAATGTGGAATGTATGTTTCTTGCTAAAGAACATTTTTTTTTTATCAAGTTATGGGTAAACTTCCACTTTAAGTCCATCTAAATCTGCTAGTGCAGATTCCCCAAAGACTCCCCTCTCCCCAGACAGACAAGGCTGCTGTCCAGTTGTGTTACTGGCCAGATAACCAGCTGAAAATAAAGACAAAAAGGTTTAACTGGTTAGGCATTAGAGCAACTACCCTTTATTTTATTATTTCAAGGACAATCTAGAATTAGGAAAAAAGTTCTGGTTGGTGATAAACTTGAAGGCTCAGGTCACATCTACGCGTGTTTGAGATCACTGCGATTTCTGAACCCCCAACCTTCCACAGTGAAAACACGCTGCCGTGAGAACACACACCGGGCTGCCATTTTGAATGGTACCCCCATTCATGTACAAACACAGGGCGTTTGGTTTTGACCAAGCGATTTTACCTTCAGCCTGCGATTTGAAAAATGGTGTATGCACATTTTGGCCCCTTTCACACTGGGGCGGAAGGTGCGTCGGCTGTAAAGCGCCGATATTTTTAGCGGCGCTTTACCACCAATTTCACAGCGCTATTCGGCCGCTAGCAGTGCGGTTTTACCCCTCGCTAGCGGCCCAAAAAGGGTTAAACACCGCAAAGCGCCTCTGCAATGGTGCCCCATTGCTTTCAATGGGCAGGAGCGGCCACCGCTCCTTCACCACTTCAAAGATGCGGCTAGCAAGACTTTTTTTTACCGTCCTGCTAGCGCACCGCTCCAGTGTGAAAGCCCTCAGGCTTTCACACTGGAGAAACAGCAGCCGCTGTTTCAGGTCAGTTTGCAGGCACAATTTTTAGTGCAATAGCGCCTGCAAACTGACCCAGTGTGAAAGGGGTCTTTTTCTGTGGGAAATGCTGGCACGGCAGCCCATTTAAATTATCAAAATGCCGCTTTTAAGGGCGTTTGACTTTTTTTCTCTGCCTCTCAACACCCCTCCATGTTAGCCTATGTGTCTATGCACACATAGGTGCATTAGAAGAGGAGCATTTAGAAGCAGATAAAAAAATAAACCCTTCACTTGTGTGGAGCTGCACAATTCTGGCTAAAACGAGAATCTATTTCTTTTGCTTAGAATAAAGATCACGATTCTTGTGGTGTAACATCTTTTCAGACAAAAAAAAAATTGGGCTAACTTTACTGTATTTTTATTATTCATTAAAGTGTATTTTTTTTTAAATAACGTTTGAAAAACCGCTGCACAAATACGGTGTGACATAAAATATTGCAACAACCACCATTTTATTCTCTAGGGTCTCTGCTAAAAAAAAAAAAAAATTATATATGTTTGGGTGTAATTTTCTAGCAGAAAAATAGGATTTTTTGTACTCACTGTAAAATTATTTTCTGTCGTCCATGGACGGACATAGCCTTCTTAAGTCTTGACAGTTGGGTTATGTTCCTGTTCTATAGGAGAGGACTAGGCAGAACATGTTAGATATTTAAATACATGTTACGTTAAGAGTTAAACAGCCCCGCCCAGGGGGCGGTCCCTCCAGACATAACCCTCCACCCTGCAGTCAGCGGCTCAGTACAAACCAAAAAAGGAGGGGTGGGTGCTGTGTCCGTCCATGGACGACAGAAAAGGATTTTACGGCGAGTACAAAAAAAATCCTATTTTCTCTTTTCGTCCATGGACGGACACAGCCTTCTTAAGTCTTGACTGTTGGGACGTGGCAAAGCAGTGTAAAAAAAAAAAAAAAAAAAAAAAAAAAAAAAAAAAAAAAAAAAAGGGGAGGGAGGAGGGGGTGGGAACAGCATTAAAAAAAAACAAACAAAAAAAAAACAATTTCACCCCAAACAAGCAGAGCTCCTCAACGGAGGAGTTGCGACCTCAAACAGCCGCCTGCAAAACTTTGCGGCCGAAGCTAGCATCCGAAGATGCACTCATCAACCTTGTAAAAATTTTAGAAAGTGAACGGACGACCAGTTCCCCGCCTTACACACTTGTGAGACAGACGCTTGATGTCGGAAAGCCCAGAGAGGCAACCAATAGCCCTGGTCGAATGCGCAGTGACAGGAAAGGGAGGCACCCGCCCCTTAAGGGTATAGGCCTGGATGACGGTCTGCCTGATCCACTGAGAAATGGTGGCCGACGACACCCCCAGGCCCTTCTGCGGACCAGACACCAACAGTGAGTCAGACCTCCGGAACGGAGCCGTAGCCGACAGGTACACCCGCAAGGCACATACCACGTCTTAAGAATGCAGCGCAACCTCCTTGGAATGCGATGGCCGAGGACACAAGGATGGAAGTACAATGTCCTCATTTAGGTGAAAAGGCCGAAACCTGCGGGCGCAGCACCGCTTTGTCCTTGCAAGACAAGGCCGCCAATTCAGAAACCCTCCTGAGGGATGTGATGGCTACTAGGAAGGCAACCTTCTGAGAGAGCGTCAAGAGGAATTTCCCTGATGTTCTCAAAGGGAGGTTTCTGAAGCGCTGAGAGCACCAGATTAAAATCCCACAGAGGTAGTGGTGGTCAAACCGGAGGAGCCACGTCGGACCCCTTGCACAAACGTACTCACCAGTGAATGAGCCGCCAGGGGTGGCTGAAAGAAAACAGCCAAGGTTGAAATCTGCCCCTTAATAGTTCTTGAAAAGGGGTTGTAAATTATATATATATATATATATATATATATATATATATATATATATACACACATTCAGGTTATACTTACCTCCACTGTACAGCTAGTTTTGCACAGAGTGGCCCTGATCCACGTCTTCTGGGGTCCCTCGGCAGCTGTCTCGGCTCATCCTCGCAATAACTCACCACCTATATGCGAGCGAGCTTGCATGGTGGCGCGCTCCTGCCGGCTGTATAACTCGGCCCCGCCCCCCGGCGCGCCGCGTCATTGGATGTGATTGACAGCAGCGCAAGCCAATGAATGAGCCCAGAAGCCGGCGCGGGCCTTTTGAGGGGTCAGGTAAGTAAATAAAAAAAGTAAATAGGGGCTCGGCTAATGCACAGATTTCTTTTTTTTTTTTTTACGCATTAAAGGGGTTGTAAAGGTTCGTTTTTTATTTTCTAAATAGGTTCCTTTAAGCTAGTGCATTGTTGGTTCACTTACCTTTTCCTTTGATTTCCCTTCTAAATGCTTTTTTTCTTTGTCTGAATTTCTCACTTCCTGTTTCTCCTCACTAAACTTCACACCATCATCCGAGTGGTGTTTAGTCAGCCAGAACAGCTGAGGAGGAACAGGAAGTGAGAAATTCAGACAAAGAAAACAAAGAAAAATAATATTTAGAAGGGAAATCAAAGGAAAGGGTAAGTGAACCAACAATGCACTACCTTAAAAGGAACCCATTTAGAAAATAAAAAACCAACCTTTACAACCCCTTTAAGGCAAGTTTCTGATCCACTACACGCTGTAAAAACAGCATGGACCTGGAAACTGAATATGCCCGTGGACGCCATTCCATCTCCTCACACAGAGATGTAGGCTCTCCACGTGCGATGGTAGATCTTCCTAGAAGACTTCCGTGCCCTCAACATGGTTGAAATGACCGAATCCGTCAGGCCTCGTCCCTTAGTACCTGGCTTTCAATAGCCATGCCGTTAAAGCCAGCGACTGAAAAGCAGGATAAAGAATGGGACCTTGCGAGAGAAGGTCCTCCCACATTGGCAGTCGCCAGGGTGCATCTGCCACCAGGCGCACGAGGTCGGCGTACCAGGGACGCCTGGGCTAACCTGGTGACTCCGTCCGCCTGCTAGTATTCCACACCCGGAATGTAAACTGCTGCTAGAGCCAGCACGCTACTTTCCGCCCACTGCAGGATGTGAGCGACCTCCGACACTGCAGCCGAGCTTATTGTTCCTCCTTGATGGTTGACGTATGCCACTGCCGTGGCGTTGTCTGACTGGACGCCCTCTTAGCCTCTGTGACCATTTGGAGATGCACAGCCTGATCGCCCGGAGTTCCAAGACATTGATCGGCAGTTGGGATTCATCTGGTGTCCAGCGGCCCTGGGCCGCCTGAACCCCCCAGACTCCCCCCCCCCCCCCCAACCGGTCAGGCTGGCGTCTGCCGTGATTACAGTCCAATGGAAGGGGAGGAACAACTTCCCAGACCGAAGAGGCGGGGATCTCAGCCACCATCAGAGAGGCCCTGACTAGATGACTCATCTGAATCTGACGATCCGGAGACAACGGAGATTTTGTTCCATTAGGAGAGAATCTCCTTCTGCAAGACCCGAGTGTGGAATTGGGCAAACGGCACTGCCTCGAAAGAGGCTACCATGAGGCCCAAGAATCACATGCAAAAAACGGAGAGACGACCATTTGCAGGATATCAACAACTTCACCGCAGTCTGGAGTGTCTGCAACTTTTCCAAAGGAAGAAAGACTCTTGCCTCCGAGTCGTCCAGAATCAACCCCAGGTACTCTAGGCGCTGGGTCGGTACTAACACCGCCTTCTGGAGGTTCAGTACCCAACCAAACTCCCGGAGGGTCTGACTGGCTATAGACAAGTCCTCCTCTAAGTCTGAGCTTGAAGCAGCTCTCAGAAGATCGTCCAAGTAGCCCACAATAGCAATGCCGAGCCATCTCAGCAAAGCTAAAAATCGGGGCGAGCACCTTGGTGAAAACTCTTGGTGCCGACGCTAGGCCAAAAAGGGAAGAGCCACAAATTGATAGTTGCCTTCGCCGATCGCAAAACGCAGGAACCTCTGATGCCTGACGCAATTGGGGGCATGCAAGTATGCGTCCCGGATATCCAAGGACGCCAAGAAGTCCCTTGGATGGAGCGCAGCAACCACCGAACGAATCGATTCCATCCGGAACTTTTGAATCTTTACAAAAGCATTGAGGGCCTTGAGGTCCAAGATTGGACAGACTCTGTCCTTCTTTGGGACCACAAACAGATTCGAGTAAAATCCCTGAAACCTGTCCTGCGGTGGTAAGGGTATGATCACCCCGTACCTCAACAAGTCTTGCACTGCCCCCAGCAGGGTAGTCCGACGAGGCGGAAGGACAGGCAGATTTGAGGGAAAGAATCTCTTCGGGGTACAAAATTTAGTTTTCTTGTCCACCGAAGTGACCACCCTCGCAGACCCACTGGTCAGAGAGCAGGGAGGTCCACCGAGCTGCAAACCCGTGAAGCTGTCCCCCCACCCAGAAGTCGGGCGGGGCAAAACTTCATGCGGTAGCAGGCTAGTTTGCTTGCTTGCGCACCCAGGGACGCTTCTGTCCCCCAGCTGGACCTTTGTCCATTTGGGAGGGTCTGCCAGCAGATCCTGACTGCCGAAAATACCGCTTTTGTGTGGGAAAGGAGGGCCCCCTGACTTCCGGCGTGGCTCCTTCCCTTTAGTGGACTGAGGGAGAAGTGTGCTGTTACCTCCAGTGACATCCTTAATGATGTCATCCAGTGAGGCACCAAAATGCCTCTCACCTTTGAAAGGCAAATCTGCCAGAGCTTTCTTGGAAGCTTGGTCAGCATTTCAGCCATATCAGGCGGCGCAATACCACCGCAGACGCGAAGGCCCTGGAGATTAAAGGGGCCGCATCCAGAGTTGCATCACAGACGTACAGAAGGCCCTGTGCAAACTGTTCGGCCAGTGCCACGCATTCAGGAGGGAGCTGATGCTCCTCCACTGTCTGGTGCAATATTTTAGCCCATTCACTGAGTGTCAGACACGAGGGTTGCAGCCAATATAGGCCGCAACGCTGACCCCAGCATGGTGAACATGGAGCGGCTCACCGCTTCGGACCTTCTATCAGTAGGGTCCTTAAAGGCAGGGGTCCCCTCCACCGGGATAGTGGTTACTTTATTTAATCGAGAGACCGGGGGCTCAATGACCGGGAGGAGAAGGCCATTTTTTCACAAGGCTCTCCTCAAATGGGTAACGGATCGCCATGAGCTGAGGGACCGCAAAGGACCTCTGTAGCCGTTCCCATTCCTTATCTATGAACTTGTAAAAGAAATCAACATAAAAGGAAAAAACCTTAACAGAGCGGGTTGGTTTGTGTGACCCAAAAGGGACAGACACTGCAGTGGAAGTCCTAGCTGTATCTTCCAGCTTGAGTGTCCCTCACAGCATTGATAAGCGCACTCACAAGTGCCCTGTCTTGAGCTGACCCGGACGAGGGGTCCTCCTCACTGGGAAGGTCCTGGTCCGCATCTTCTGACCCACCAGAACCGGGGTCCTGAGCCACAGCCAGGCCCAAGTCTGAACACTCCCCAGGAGATGGCGAGGGGAGGGGGCGCTTAGTAACCCCCCCCCCCCTTAGGCCCACACGCCGCTTCCACCCTGGCAAAAAATGACTCCAGGACTGCCGACAAAGTGCCAGGGGCACCGGGGTTGCTGCCTCTGAAATGTTTGGGAAAGGAACGCCAGCTTCTGACTCCATATTGCCCACTGACAGCCCTTGCTGCACTCACCGGGGGGGGGGGGTTACCCAGGGAACTCACCACCTAGCAAGAGACTGTTCAGCGCCGCTGCCCGCTCTCCATCCACACACAGCGTGTCTGAGGAACTCTGATGTGAATTGCGCCGTTCGCGCTGTTAAGGAAGCCATCCAGCACTAGAGGCCAAAACCCACTCCAAAATGGCCGCCGGGCACCTCAGAGAAAAGAGCGCGAACCACAAGAAAATGGCAGCCCGCAATGCAAACCTGCATCACAGAGCGGCCACGGCAAAACGGCCGCCAATGGGATATTTCAATGCAAATTACAAGCACCCAAAAATGGCGCTGGCGCTTCCAAAATGGCACCCTAATGAGGTAGACGAAAAGGCAGCAGCGGAGGCTTCCTAAGAAAACTACCCCCCCCCCACAGAGAGCGGGCCTGGACAGCCCCCCAGCCGGGACCTGGAGCCCCCTACAGGTATACCCCGGTCGCAGCGAGCCCCGCAAAAGGAAGGGGAAAAAAAGGGTGACAGGGGGGGGTGGGAGAACCCCCCCCCCCCCAACGACCCCCTTAGGAATGCCCAGCTGTTCCATCCTACCGAGGCAGGAAGAAATGTACTTACCCGTTCTTGCTAGGACCTGCTGGTGCGTTCCTGACAGACCTACAACAGAGCAGTACGGAGTAGCCGTCGGCCCGGTCCACTGTGACTGAGACAGCCCGGTCATATGTGAACCCTGGAGCAATACCCCATGGCTCCAGGTGTGGCCGGTGAGCTGTATCGTGGCCGACCCAGCACGTAGCTAAGGCCTGTTCACGCTCGATGGCCGGACTGGGGGGGACTACAAGGATCTATATTATCCAGCCTGTCACCCAGGCGGCTTTTACTAGAAGATTTCTTAAAATAAAATAAAAATGTCTTCTAGACCCTGGGCCCAAAAGGGAGCCAGGTCCTTCTCTACTAGGCAGAAAAAAACTGAGCTGCTGACTGCAGGGCGGAGGGTTATGTCCGGAGGGACCGCCCCCTGGGCGGGGCTGTTCAACTCTGTTAAAAAGTAACATGTATTTAAATATCTAACATGTTTTGCCTAGTCCTCTCCTATAGAACAGGAACATAACCCAACTGTCAAGACTTAAGGCTGTGACCGTCCATGGATGAAAAAATGCAAGTTAGACTTACCGGTAACTTGTTTTCCAATAGGCTTTCAGGACAGCACCCGAGAGATCATGGCTCCTCCTCCTACAGGAAACACCTCATCAATTAATTCTTTAATTGGAGGCCTCCATGTTGCTTCCCTCAGTTGTTTGTAGAGAACCTCCAGCCCCAGCTGCAACACATAAGCGACAGTTATTACATAGTATTACAGCCACAGCATAAAAAAAGGGCGGGATCCTGCTGTCCTGAAAGCCTATTGGAAAACAAGTTACCGGTAAGTCTAACTTGCATTTTTCCAAAACGTCTTTCAGGACAGCACCCGAGAGGATAATCGAGACTTACCCCATTTAGGGTGGGACAACAGCCTGTAAGACTTTCCTTCCGAAAGCCTGGTCCCCAGCCGTCATGAGATCTAATCTATAATGACGGGCAAAGGTCGTCAGACTTGTCCATGTAGCTGCCTTACAGATTTGTTCGGGGGTGGCACCAGCTTTTTCTGCCCAACTCACCGCCGAAGCTCTAGTAGAATGAGCCCTGATACTTACTGGACTCTCCTGGCCTGTAAGGGAATAGGCGTCTGAGATAGCCATTCTCAACCATCTGGCAATGGTTCCTCTAGAAGCTTGTCTTCCTTTTTTATTTCCGGAAAATAAAATGAATAGTGCGTCTGAACGCCTAAAGTCTTTAGTAGCTTCCAGGTAACTTAAGACTGCTCTTTTAACATCCAGGGTATGGAATTCTTCTTCCTTCTTACCCGACGGATTAGAACAAAACGTAGGAAGTATTATCTCCTGGGTTCTATTTTGAACTGAGGCAACCTTTGGTAAAAAGTTAGGATCCGTCTTCAGCACAATTCTGTCTGAAAAAATAGAAAAAAAATGGTTCCCTGATAGATAAAGCTTGCAGCTCACTGATCCTTCGAGCTGTTGTAATAGCTACTAGAAAAATTGTTTTTAAAGTAATTAGCTTTAGGGAGGTTAAATTGAGAGGTTCGAAAGGTTCCCTGGTCAGGGCCTGTAGAACGACTGATAAGTCCCACGACGGACAGTTTTTGATCACTGTCGGTCTAGCCCGAGTGAGGGCTTTAAAGAATCTGTTTACTAGGGGTTCTGATGAAATAGATTTCTCAAAATATACCCCCAGTGCGGCAACCTGAACTTTTAGGGTACTGATCGCTAGGCCCTTGTCTGCTCCTTCTTGCAGAAATTCCAAGATAGAAGAAATCTGCTTTACTGGTCTGCCGGATGTAGTGCACCAAGAGTTAAAGACTTTCCAGACTTTGTGATATATTGCTCTGGTAACATTCTTTCTGCTAGATAGGAGGGTAGCCACCAACCTATCCGAGAATCCTTTTCTCCTTAAGAGCTGCTCCTCAGAAGCCAGGCTGTGAGTTTTAGCTTTTCTACTTCTTGGTGAAACAGCGGACCTTGTAACAGAAGGTCTTGTCTCACGGGAAGATGCCAGTATGGTTTGATCTGCATCTGTAGAAGAGCCGAAAACCAGGGCCTCTTGGGCCAGAAGGGAGTGATGAGGATTACTGTCGTATCCTCTTTCCGGATTTTTGTTATGACCTGCGGAATCAGCTGAAAAGGAGGGAAGGCGTAGCTGAGGTGAAAATTCCAACTGTGCGCCAGAGCATCTACCCCCAGAGATGACTCGTTCCTGTTCAGGGAAAAAAAGAGAGATATTTGTGTATTTTCCTGAGTCGCAAAGAGATCCACTCTTGGCTGTCCCCATTTCTTCACTATTAGATTGAAGACATCTGGATTCAATTGCCACTCCGCTTCGTACACCTGGTTCCTGCTGAGGAAATCCGCTATCCTGTTTAGGGTCCCTTTTAGATGGACCGCGGACAAGGATTGAGTATGGAGCTCTGCCCAATTTAGAATGCTCTCTGCTAGGCCTTGAAGTATTCTGCTTCTGGTGCCCCCTTGTCGGTTTATGTAAGCCACCGCCGTGGCGTTGTCCGACAGAATTTGTGTATGTCGCCCTTGGACTTCTTCTGCAAAGAACAATAATGCCATTTCTATCGCCTTTAGTTCCCTCCAGTTTGAAGATCTCATTGCTTCCCTTGTGGACCAAGATCCCTGAGCCCAACGACCGCTCATGTGAGCCCCCCAACCCCAGGAGCTGGCATCGGTTGTTAGCCTTACCTGGGTTGGAAAGGACCATAACAGGCCTGCTGAGAGTCTTGCCTGGTTCTTCCACCACCAGAGACTCCTCTTTACTTTGGTGGGGATCTTCACCAGTGAATCTAGTGAATTCTGCTGGCGATCCCAGATTTTTAACAGAAACTTTTGCAGTGGCCTGAAATGGAGCTTTGCCCATTGTACTGCCGGTATGGAAGAGGTCAGGGTTCCTAATGCTGACATGACCCTCCTGATGGACAGAAGCTGACTGGTTTGTAAGAGTGACACAACCTTTAACAGCTTTTCCCGTTTTTCTTCTGGGAGAAAAATCTTTTGCTCCACAGAGTTGATACGGAAACCCAGGAATAACACCTCCTGAGAGGGAATCAGATTGGACTTTTGGAGGTTTAGTATCCATCCGATGGATTCTAGGTGGGCACGTGCTCTGTCCAAGTTTCTCTGAAGTCCATCTCTTGTTTGGGCAAACAGTAGCAGGTCGTCTAGATAAGGAATCACTGAAATTCCCTCTAGACGCAAGGGTGCTAGAGCTTCGGCCATTACCTTCGTGAACACCCTTGGAGAAGATGACAGGCCGAATGGAAGAGCTCTGAATTGCAGGTGTACCACCTTCTTCCCTTCTCTCAGTGCTAACCTCAGATATCTCTGAGATCTGGCAGCAATAGGAATGTGGAGGTATGCGTCCTGCAAATCTATTGACGCCATGAAGCATCCTTGACTCAGGAGGCTTCTTACTGAGAAAATGGAATCCATCCGAAATCTTTTGTATTCTACTGACAAATTCAGCATTTTTAGATTTAGGATGAGGCGGTACTTTCCTGAAGGTTTCTGTACAAGGAAAACGTGAGAATAGAACCCCTGGAAGAACTCCCTTGTTGGAACCGGAACAATGACTCTCTGGGATATCAGTTCCTGAATTAGGGACTTCATGGCGAGTGCCTTGACCGGATCCCTCGGGACGTTTGTCACTAGGAATCTCTTTGGGGGTTCTTCCGTGAATTCCACCACATATCCTTGGGAGAGCATGTTTACAATATACTGATTTGTAGTGATGTCTCTCCACTGGGGAATGAACTCCTGGAGTCTTCCCCCTACTTGGGGTGGATTGTCACTGCGGCTTTCCGGGGGTCGCAGGAGGATGGAAGAGCACTCCACTCCTACCTTTTGGTTTCTGGGAAGACCACTGCTTCCTTTTGGTTTGCGTTTTTCCTTCCTGTTGTCCTTTTTGGGGACGAAAAAAACGCTTACGGGTCTGTACCTGTTGTTTTTTGACCGGAAACGCCTTCTTTTTGTCAGCCGTACGGTCAAGAATGGACTCCAGCTCAGAACCAAATAGCAAATCCCCTGCAAAGGGAATGCTACACAGTCTATTTTTAGATGCAGCATCTCCTGGCCAAGTTTTAAGCCACAATGCTCTCCTAGCAGAATTGGTCAAAGCCGCTGACCTGGCTGACATACGAATGGATTCTGCTGAAGCATCCGCAATATATGATACTGCTGCAGAAAGCGTTGTAAATGAGTCCAGAATCTCCTGTTTTGGAGAATCCGCCGTAACATGGGCCTTCATCTGGTTAATCCAGTGTTCTAAATTCCTAGCGACACAGGTTGTTGCCATTGCTGGTTTTAGATTGTTCATCACAGACTGCCAAGCCCTTTTAAGAAGCAAATCCATTCTTTTGTCCATGGGCTCCTTTAACATGCCCATGTCCTCAAAGGCAAGGTCAGTTGATTTTGAGACCTGTGAAAAAGCAGAGTCCAGTTTTGGAACCTTGTTCCAGATGGAATCCGGGTTGTCCTCAAATGGAAATCTTCTCTTATGAGACCGGGAAAAAAATGGCTTTTTCTCAGGTTCCAACCACTCTTTTTTAATCATGTCCGAGATTATTGAATGGACTGGAAAAACACGGCTTTTTGGATCACCCAAACCTGCATACATGCGGTCATGTAGGGAGAGCTCCTTCTTTTCCTCTTCAATCCCCAAAGTCGCATGGATTACTTTTAAAAGTCCTGCGACTTCTTCAAGCGACATTTTGTACTTAGAAGCGCTCTCTGCTTCATTTTCTTCCTCCTCAGAGTCTGTTCCATCTGGAGCAAGGGAAGCAGATTCTTGGGAAGCGTCTATCGGACCTCCCAATAATATTTGAGAGCCGTCTTGGGGTTCTGAAGAAGGCTGCGGAGCCCTAGGTTCCCTTGAAGGGCCTGGTTCTTCTCTTAGGTTTGACCTAAAAGCTTGAAAGGTGGCACGGAGTTCATCCTTAATTGTAGATACTAGATCACCACAAAAGGATGGAGACTCTTCCCTGACTACATTTGCAGTGCAATCTGCACAAAGCGACTTGGTCCAAGCCTCGCTTAACTTTTCCTTGCAGACAGGGCACCTTCTCTTCACTGGTTGAGCAGAACTTTTGGCCTGCACAAACAGAAAAGAAAAAAACCAGGGACCACGCTAAGAAAAAACTGTTACACAGTACAAATCAATACACCCAGGTGCACATAGGAAAAAACACTTTAACTTCCTTGTGCCCCGCAAGCCATGCACCACCACCACCAACTTTTACAAAAAGACCCCTAGATATTCACCAGGGAGATGGGGGGTGGGGGAGATGGAGGGGGGAGAAGGGTGAATACCCCCCCCTCTACAGGAGAAAGCGGCCCAGTGTAAAATAGGACACAGTCCCTTACCTTAGCCTTGCTGGTGCCTTGGCTTGCCCCCTTATCCGCTGCATCGCTATCCATAGCTGTCTGCGGATGCGTGGTGAAGAGAAAACGCCGGTTCCAGATTCAAAAACGCCGCCGCGCTGACCTGGAACCGGAACTTTAAGGCACCAGGTGACCCTGCCCTCTCCCTCTGCGCTTTGCGGCCGGAAATGACGCGCGCGCCGACCCGGAAGTGCTGCCTCTTCCCATACAGGACGTGGCCGAGGCTCTCCTCGGCCACCAGAACAATGGCGGCCGCCGCAGAGCTCCACGCCGCTTTCGCCAGCGGTCGGTGAGAGTACAGCAACCACCGCTCTGAAGAAAAAGGAGGCAGCCCTCCCGGGCTGTACAGGCTCTCCCCGAGCACGGAAGAGGGAGAGGGAGCCCACGGGACCGTCCATTCTAGGAGGTAAGTGGGAGGATCACTCTCCTAGAAAAAAAAAAAAAACTGATTTGAGAACCTTGTCTCCCAGGAAAGCCCCGAGAGATCGTGGCTCTCACCAGAGGTGTTCCTCCGGCTGGAGGAAACACAAAAAACTGTCGCTTATGTGTTGCAGCTGGGGCTGGAGGTTCTCTACAAACAACTGAGGGAAGCAACGTGGAGGCCTCCAATTAAAGAATTAATTGATGAGGTGTTTCCTGTAGGAGGAGGAGCCATGATCTCTCGGGTGCTGTCCTGAAAGACGTTTTGGAAAGAGAAATGATGATTTTTTTTACTTGTAAGCAACAAATGTCAGAAAAGGTTTGGTCTTTAAATGGTTAAACTTCCTTCATCTACACGCCGGAGTTCTTTCCTTTGGGCAAAAAATATAATGGCCAATGAAATGAATAATTGCCTAAATGCGTTTTCAAAATGTGGCTTTTGGCCCGTTTATGCTGCTTTTCTCCCGCCACAATTTAGGAACAGTAAAGCATCATTGTCACCCCATTACAGGAAGCTAGATTAGGTGGACTTCAAGCAGAATAAACCCAAAAATTAAATTATATATTGTTTTTTTTTTTGTTTTCCTCACACTGAATGAAGGAACACCAGAGACACCTTACAACAGCAGCAGGGGTGGGTAGAGGAACTAGCAGATTTAGATACAATAGACAAACTAAAGTCAAACTCCATCTCATGCTTTTGCAGCAACAGTTTTCCTTTTGGGATAAAAGTTTTACATCAATAAATAAAAGCTGACCATTGTAAATAACCAGAAGTAGCAGTTAGGTTGGTCTCAACCCTCTAACTGCTACATCTGCAGTACAGCTTGTCCTGTTGAAGGCAACAGACTTACTAGCAGGATCACCAGGCAAAAAAAATGAAAGCTAAAAAGAAAACCAATGCAGCCATCACATTTAAAGGAGGCAAAGGCTGTCAGAACTTGTAGTTTTCTATTCACAGAACTCTGTATGAGTGACGTGGCCAGGCAGGAGGAGCCCTGCACGCCCACATTCTTTACAGAGTGATACATCGCCAGCCATCTGTCAGAGGAGCCGGGGAGGTTCGGGGACCGGTGAATTTGTAACATGTTACACCCCGAATATGGGTGTAACATGTTACAAAGGGTGAACTTATCCTTTAAGAACCGGCAGGCTGCAATATATCATCGGCTCTTCCTGATCAGCCGTGATTCGACACGGTTGATCACATGGTAAAAAGCCTCCGACGGACGCTTTTTACCGAGATCAGTGTAGCGGTGGGTCAGACGGACCCACCGATCGCCGCGATGCGCGCCCCCCCCGGGCGCGCGGCGGCCGTTATCCCGCAGGACGTCATATGACGTCCAGTGTGGATAACAGAACCACTTCCCGGACGTCAATCTGCTATTGACGGGGCGGGAAGTGGTTAAGAGAAGTATGGGAATCTGGTTTATTTCAAATTCATACTTATCTAGGTGGATGCAGCATCGGTCTGATGCTGCATCTGTTCCCCGGCATCTCTGTACTGAGAACCGAGCCACCAAACACTGCCTAAGGTTCAGTTCTCACACCTCCCTGAGTGGAGAGATGCTGCCTGTCAATCAGCAGCTATCCTGTCCTGCTCAATGGAGCTCTGAGCTGCGGAGGGGCAGGAAGCGGCCGTCTCAGCGACTCGCCAAGAGGCCGAGACGGCCATCAGTCCAGGCACCTGGTGGATCCAGACTCCCAGAGTTGGGATGACGCGGTACCTGGACTGATCTGTGCGACGAAAGGAGAGCGCGAACTTCAGACCGCTCTCTGCTGAAACCGGGTCACAGGAGTGCAAAACAAATTGCTCTGGCTGGACTTCTCCTTTAAAAAGGGTATGCATGGCCAAAACTCCCCCCCCCCCATTTTGAATGGCGTAGGGAAGGATTAAGACCCCCATCAGGTTTTTTTTGCCGTCTGTGCCGCACTAGAGAAAGTTCCATTCACTTGAAGATGTGACAGGAAATTAAGGGAAATCTCCCCACAGTGAAGACAGGGAATTACAATCTTAGGCAGATGACAGAACATTCGTACTTATTGAAGGATGCTTTCTTACCCCTTGCTCTACTGACAACTGTGACAGGTCCTCTTTATGAAGATATCTGGGGTTTATTAGATCCCAAACCTCTCCTCTGGCCTCTAAAGAATCTGATCAAACAGAGATCAGGCTAATCAGATACTGTGCAAGCAGTTAACTTAACGGCTTGTCTACAAAGACCAGAAGTGATGAATTTCTTGTCATTTCTGACACCACAGAAGAGGGGAGGGAACTTCTTTTCCTGCCACTCTTCTTAGTGAAAATGACCAAGGTGGCAGCTTCAGTGACAGGATCTGCAACCGGACAGGACAGCCTGGTAAAAGCTGTGGCGGGGGGGGATGTGTAGCCCGTAAAAGTGATCCAGTGGCTGTAAAGCCACTGGAATAATTTTTACCTGATAGGGAATCAGCAGCTGGAGAAACAATATCACGGTTGTAGCTGTGGTGGTGTGCCTTGAAAAAAGTACGACATGCACTACTTTCATTGCAGTGTGGCGAGACGTGATCCACGGCACTACAGCCAATAGAACTGCATGTCACTTTGTGACATTTAAGAACCTAAAAAAAAAACTAGTGTGAAATGCTGCATAAGTGCATCAGCACTGCTGCCTTCACATTGCATACCAGTGGCCATGTGTTAGTGCCCACACTGGGTGTGAACAAACCCTTTAGGCCCCTTTCACAAGGGGCGGAATCCATCCAAGCGGATACGTCTGCTCAGCAGAGGATCTCTCTGGTGATACCCACTGAGCAAGTGGATGACAGGTCAGTGTCGGCTCTGCTATTCAGAGTGGACACAGCCTTCTGTCCACCACTGGGCGATCAGATGGAAACATACTGCATGTCCGTTCTCATCCAATCCGCCAGACAGATGGAGAACCTATCCCCATCCGTCTGTTTTTAGCAGACCGGATCGGATTTTGCTTACATCCGCCACCCATTAGAAAACAATGAGTGGTCCGATCGGGTCTGTCTGAAAAAGACAGGTGGACCCAATCAGTCCACTCATGTGAAAGGGGCCTTAAAGTTTCTAGAGATGTCTGGCTGGGAGGAAAAGCTCTGTAATGCTTAACGCACATACAATATTCAGAAACTGCGTAATGATTTTGCCGGGAGACACAGCTACCCATTGTGATGAATTAGAAGAGGTGGCTGGGGGTTACGTAAAGCACCTGCACGGATGTACACTCTGAGCGCACACTGTTTGCATTTGGTGTGTATTCCATGCTTGGTACATACCTATGTACAGCCAAATTTTCTAATTCATCTGAATGAGTGGCTGTATGTGGCAGTTGCGGGTCCCAGGTGAGAGATTGTGCAGGCTCTGCATGCTGTACAGCCCCTACACGACTATGTGTGAAAGCAGAACTAAAAGGCAAAACATCGATTTCATTCTAGATAGGTTTTCATTGCTGTCTGTGGACAGATTTACCTTCACTTCCTGACCCATAGTCAAGGTTGTTTCTAGAGTCATGAGAACTAGTATCCCCATTGGAGGATTTCCCCTCTATTCCTGTTCTGGGGATAATATTTTGGGGTTTTCTTTTGATAATGATAAATAGAGGTCGGCCGATATTTCGACTTTTTAAAGAAAAATCGGCATTGGACAATTATTATGTAAAAAAGGGCCGATTGTCGGGGATCTGAAGCAGGGGCGTGCTGGGTGGGATTCCTGCCCCCCTCCGCCCGTTCACCATCTGCTGCCATCACGGCCGCTGTTTGCGACTTTTTTTTTCAGTGGAGGTAGTCGGCAGCCGCCGATTGGCCGTTAACGGCCCGCGCTGCATTCTGGGGTTTGTAGGCAGAGATGGGGCGCTCAGCACGTCAGGGGACGAAGGGAGATTTCTTAGGCTAGGGGATGGAACGGAGCCGGGAGCGCTCCGCTGGTGGGCACTGATGAGATGGCAGTAAATGACATTAGGCTGTACTGGTGGGCACTAATGGGTACTGATGAGGTTGCACTGACGGGCTGCATTGGTGGGCACTTATGAATACTGATTGGCTGCACCGGTGGGCACTGACAGGCTGCACCCCACCTCTCCACCCTAAACAATAACCTCCTCCCCACCCTATGTGAAGGACTGAAGGAAGATGAAGGAAAAAAAGAAAATCGGTTTAAAATATCGGCCGCAAAAATTGGCCGCCCCGATTTCCAAATATCGGCATCGGCCAGAGAAAAACCCATATCGGTCGACCTCTAATGGTAAACATTAGAAATAGAGAGGGTAAATGTCCCCAACTGGCGCACAGATGGCAATATAAACCTGCAAAGTGTTTTAATCTAGCTGTACTCTATCCAAAATAAATAAATAAATAAAAAGGGTTTTCTTAAACTGAAGCCTAAAAGGTGACTGCACACACACTCTAAGATCTTTAGGATTTACCATCGACTATGTAGTACTGTAGTTGCCTGCCAAGATACAAACATAATGGATTGTTTGGAACTGTCACCACATTACAAAGGAGAATGCATAGTGTATGGTAATGGGTAAAGCAGGCAATACACTGATCTACCATCAACAACGTATTGCAAGGGTATTACTAGACACCAACTGAATGGACTGTTTATGGTAGATCAGTTGATGGTATGCTTTACCCCTTATCATACACTATGCATTCTCCTTTGTAGTGTGATCGAATAGAGTGTACAACCACATTGTATGGTTGGTGTAAAGCTGTACAATCTCCTTGAGAGCTACCATTATTATGTAGTACAAGGTGCCTGACTAGATCTAAAATGAATGGATCGTTTAAGTGCCCCATCATATTACATAGTTGATGATAGATCTAGGAGAGACTGTTTAATCGTTACCATTTGATTTGTACAGAGGCCAAGATGGCAGCTTCCTTGGCTGAAATGATAGCAGGGCTTAGTGCCACTTTAAAGTGCAAGTAAACCCTCCTATCGTTTTCAGCTAAGGAAGCTGCCATCTTGGTCTCCGTTTAATCTCCAACTGCCATGATGCGGCACATGTGATCAGTTATTACACCAGCCATTGGATGGTTTGACAGTTTGGTTGAGAGCACAACCAAATGTGACAGTTAGCATTTCTGGCACACCAGAAATTAACAGTTTTTTTTTAAACCGATGGGTTTACTTCTGCTTTAAGGCTGGGTTCACATATATGCGGTGCCGGACATCACGTGATTTAGATCGGAATCACACTGCATTCCTATTCAAATCACATGTGATGTCTGTGCAGTGCAATTTTAGCCATTCATTTGTATGGCTCAAATCGCACCAAAGCCACACAAAAAAAGAAGTTGTCTGGACAGCGCTGATCACATTCACTCTCCCAAAAATAAAACTAGCAATACACACCAAACTGAGCTTGTGCAGCTTTCCCCTCTAACCTGTTCTGACACAACATGGTTTGGGGACTGTGGAAGGAGTAGAGGATCAGAGAAGACAGGATCAAACAGCCTTTTTTTTTTTTTTTTTTTTACACAATGCGGAGGATTAACCCCTTAGGTTCCACAGTGAGGAAAACAAGAAGCATGCTTTACTGCACATACAGACCGACTTTACTGTTGTGGGTTTAGTAACACTTTAAAGCTGCCTGTAAGGGTGGCAGTCATCCCACAGACCATCAAAAAGGTAATTTTCCTAATGATCCCCAGTAGACTAACGCAGTGTTTCTCAGCTCCAGTCCTCAAGGCGCCCCAACAGGTCATGTTTTCAGGCTCTCTATTATTTTGCACAGGTGATATGATCAGTTTCACTGCCTTAGTAATCCACACAAACGTTTCATCTGAGGGTAAACCTGAAAACATGACCTATTGGGTCGCCTCGAGGACTGGAGTTGAGAAACACTGTCCTAACCTTTACCAGACTAGTGAAAATTTCAAGGGTTCCTCCGGGGGTCAAAAGGTTGAGAAAGGCTGCTATGGCGCAGTGATCTCCAGACTATGGCCCTCCAGCTGCTGCGGAACTACACATCCCATGAGGCATTACAAAACACTGACATGATGGGAATTGTAGTTCCTGAACAACTAGAGGGCCGTAGTTTGGAGACCCCTGCGCGTATAGGCAATCTGGGTCAGCGTTGCCTTGCAAGACCTAAAAGGAGGTGACATCATGGCCGGACGGCCTGCTCAATTAGAGGAAGCAGCGATTGGACACCAGTAGCAGAACCTGGCCACCCCAATAGAGATCCAGGGGTCTAAAGATGGAGAGCTTACTAAGGTAGGACTTTCATGTTGTCCTGAATGATACAATATAAACACATTGATGCTGTAGAGATCTATTTGAGTTTTATTGTGTTTAGAGATGAAAGATCCAATGTGAGAGAGTGGGTGACAGATGGCCTTGTGGAAGGTGAAGGCCTGGGTTGCAGTGAGTGAGACATGAGAGGAGAGTGGCTGGAAGATATAGTGTGTGTATGTGTGTGAAGAGAGAGAGGGGGGGGGGGGGACATGGCTGGGCCTGCTCCCTCTCAGACACTCTCACCTCACAGCCCCGGCCACGTTCCCCTCACACACACTTACCGGCAACAAGTGTCACCAAGCCGTGTCCCTCACAAGTCCCGGCACACAGGTGTCCTCTGAGGGAGCCGGCTTGTGAGGGCTCAGCTCTAGCACCTTACTATCAAGCCTTACCGGCTCTGCTCAGTCACCATTCCCCTACCCCCCACTTCCCTCAAAACTCCCTCCCCACGGCCCCGGCACTCACATTGCTGTGCGGATCGATGGCCTGCAGCAGCCTCTCCCTGATCTCCCGCGGGGATACCGGAGCCGCTGTCATTGCCTCTGTCCGGGGATCACTGCGGAGGGCGGCGCGGCATGTTCCCGGGTAGGGAGGGACACAGTGGCCCGGGCACCGGGAGCGCTCGACACCGGAGACTCCCAGGCGCGTCTCTCCAGCTGGAGCCGAGCGACCGGGAGCCCCGAGGCAGGACGGGAAATCCGCCGCCGCACGCTTTGTGACGCCACTGGAGCAGCGTCCTTGCGTCACTATTCCTTTGGGCAGCACGCACGTCACGTTGAACGTCGGCACGCACTATTCCCCTCCCCCCCTACTCACAGGAAGTGTCAGAGGCAGCGTGGGGCTGTCTGTCAGCTGTGTCATGCTTGTGGCATGCGCTGCATTTCTATGGCGGCCAACAAGTTGTTAGGCTAGCTTTTTCTAACAGGACAAAAACTGGAAGCTGTGTGTTATTTATAAATAAAGGGAAAATGCCAAATTAAGAAAACTTTTTTTTTCCAGTGAGAAATCTCATTGTACTGTATTTTGCCATGTACAACTGCTATACTTTATTTTATATATATATATATATAAATTCAATCACATGTTTTGTCTTTTTAAATCTCCAGTCTGGGCAAAAAAATTTAATAAAAGTCAGCAGCTACAAATACTGTAGTTGTTGACTTTTAAAGAAGAAGTAAACCCTGATGGGTTTACTTCCTTTGTTTCCCTGCAAAGGTAAAAGCATAATGGGCTAGTATGCATCGCATAGTAGCCCATTATGTGACACTTACCTGCAGGAGAAGCCCGTGATGTCCCCGTCTTCCAAGCTAGCAGCGAGCGTCCATTTTTCACCCCTCTTTTTCCGGAGCCACAAACTCTGGCTCTGTGACTGGCCGGAGTCGCATGATATCACTCCCGTGTAGGGTGACCACGTGTCCTGGATTGCCCGGGACAGTCCCGCATTTTGCAGATCTGTCCCGGGCACCTTGATTCCAGGACAATACAGTGTCCCGGAATGAAACTGACACAGCCACCCCCCCCCCCAGGCCAATATGATGCCCCCAAAAAAGGCTGCCACATCACCGCTTTACTCACTGACAGTACTTGTCCTGGCCGGGAATGCCTGGAGGAACACAATCCCCGCCCCCTGCTTGTGATTGGGGAAATCATAAATCCCGCCTCTTGTGTCCAATCACTGTGCTGTGATTCGCTACAGCACAAGCTGATTTTTGGGAAGGGAGGGTGTCCCTGAATGGTAGTTTAAAAATGTGGTCACCCTACTCCCGCGTATGTGCGTGGGAGCCGCCACTCACGGCATGACCCGAGCTAGAAACGGCACAGAGTGCCCTTTCTAACTTCGGCACATGCGCAGAAAAAATCACGGTATGGCGATTTGCAAATATCTCCTAGACAGTGTAGGTTTAGGAGATATTTCAAGCACCTACACGTAAGCCTTAATCTAGGCTTACATGTAGGTTAAAGTGGTTGTAAAGGGTTTACAACCACTTTAATATAAGGACACTTACCTGTCTAAAGGCCCATACACACGATCAGATTTTTCCAATGAAAATGGTGTGATGACAGGCTGTTGTCGGAAAATCCGACCGTTTGTATGCTCCATCGGACAATTGTCGGATTTTCCGCCAACAAATGTTGGATATCATGCTTTAAAATTTTCCGACAACAAATGTGTGATGTCGGATTATCTTATATTAGCTTTCTGAATGGTCCTGCTGTCTTCTGGGACCCATGTGTTGTCGCGGAAGGAGGAGGGGCTGGAAATACTTGAAGATCTCCACAGCAATCTTACCCTAAGTGGGAGGGGTACCTGTCAAAACCAGATACCCACTTTTTCCCTCCCCTTAAAAAATGCCAAATGTGGCAGTGAAGGGGGGGAGCCTGCAAACAAGCGGAGCTTCCCCCTTTGGGTGGAACTCTGCTTTCGCAATGATCACTGTAATAATGTAACGGTTCCTAGAAAAAAATGTCAGTTAGGTGTCCGATCTGTCTGCCTCAATCCCGCTAAAAATCACTGATCACTGCCATTACTAGTAAAATAAATGATAGAAAATGCCCTAAATCTATCCCCTATTTTGTAGACACTATAATTTTTACGCAAACCAATCCATATACACTTATTGTTTTTTTTAACAAAAATAAGTAGCAGAATAAATTGGCCTAAATTGAGGACTTTTTTTTTATTGGATCTGTTTTATAGCAGAAAATAATATTTTTCAAAATTGACGCTCTTTTTATGTTTATAGCGCAAAAAATAAAAACCATAGAGGTGATCAAATACCACCAAAAGAAATCTCTATTTGTGGGGGAAAAAAGGAAATATTATTTGAGTACAGCATCCCACGCCATTCTCAATTGGCCTGGTCATTAAGGGGGTAAATCCTTCTGGTACTTAAGGCCTGGTTCACACCTATGCAGGTTGCTGTTTGCATTTTACAGGTGCATTTTTCAATACACTCTTTTGATCCATTGAAGTCTATGGAATCGAAAACCCAGAAAAAAGTCCCTGGCGCTTTCCATAAAATGCACAGATGTGAACTACGTCCATAGGAAACCATGTTACATGGACTGTAGTGTGTTTCTGCAAAAAGGAATATGCACTAAAAAAATGCATAGGTGTGAACCAGGCCTAAAGAGGTTAAAGAAGATCTTCTGTCATTTAAAGTTGCAATAAAAAGTATGTGAACCCTTTTGGAATGATATGGATTTCTGCACAAATTGGTCATAAAATGTTATCTGATCTTCATCTAAGTCACTACAATAGACAATCACAGTCTGCTTAAACTAATAACACACAAAGAATTAAATGTTACCATGTTTTTATTGAACACACCATGTAAACATTCACAGTGCATGTGGAAAAAGTATGTGAACCCCTAGACCAGGGATATGCAATTAGCGGACCTCCAGCTGTTGCAAAACTACAAGTCCCATCATGCCTCTCCCTCTGGGTGTCATTCTTATGGTTGTCAGAGTCTTGCTATGCCTCATGGGACTTGTAGTTCTGCAACAGCTGGAGGTCCACTAATTGCATATCCCTGCCCTAGACTAATGAGATCTCCAAGAGCTAATTGGAATGAGGTGTCAGCCAACTGGAGTCCAATCAATGAGATGAGATTGGAGGTGTTGGTTACAGCTGCCCTATAAAAAAAACACACACCAGTTCTGGGTTTGCTTTTCACAAGAAGCATTGCCTGATGTGAATGATGCCTCACACAAAAGAGCTCTCAGAAGACCTATGATTAAGAATTGTTGACTTGCATAAAGCCGGAAAGGGTTATAAAAGTATCTCCGAAAGCCTTGCTGTTCATCAGTCCACGGTAAGACAAATTGTCTATAAATGGAGGAAGTTCAGCACTGCTGCTACTCTCCCTAGGAGTGGGCGTCCTGTAAAGATGACTGCAAGAGCACAGCGCAGACTGCTCAATGAGGTGAAGAAGAATCCTAGAGTGTCAGCTAAAGACTTACAAAAGTCTCTGACATATGCTAACATCCCTGTTAGCGAATCTACGATATGTAAAACACTAAACAAGAATGGATTTCATGGGAGGGGATACCACAGAGGAAGCCACTGCTGTCCAAAAAAAAAACATTGCTGCACGTTTACAGTTTGCACAAGAGCACCTGGATGTTCCACAGCAGTACTGGCAAAATATTCTGTGGACAGATGAAACGAAAGTTGAGTTGTTTGGAAGAAACACACAACACTATGTGTGGAGAAAAAAAGGCACAGCACACCAACATCAAAACCTCATCCCAACGGTGAAGTATGGTGGTGGGTGCATCATGGTTTGGGGCTGCTTTGCTGCGTCAGGGCCTGGACGGATTTCTATCATCGAAAGGAAAAATTAATTCCCAAGTTTATCAAGACATTTTGCAGGAGAACTTAAGGCCATCTGTCCACCAGCTGAAGCTCAACAGAAGATGGGTTTTGCAACAGGACAACGACCCAAAGCATAAAAGCAAATCAACAACAGAATTGCTTAAACAGAAGAAAATACGCCTTCTGGAGTGGCCCAGTCAGAGTCCTGACCTCAACCCGGTTGAGATGCTGTGGCATGACCTCAAGAAAGCGATTCACACCAGACATCCCAAGAATATTGCTGAACTGAAACAGTTCTGTAAAGAGGAATGGTCAAGAATTACTCCTGACCGTTGTGCACATCTGATCTGCAACTACAGGAAACGTTTGGTTGAAGTTATTGCTGCCAAAGGAGGTTCAACCAGTTATTAAATCCAAGGGTTCACATACTTTTTCCACCTACACTGTGAATGTTTACATGGTGTGTTCAATAAAAACATGGTAACATTTAATTCTTTGTGTGTTATTAGTTTAAGCAGACTGTGATTGTCTGTTGTGACTTAGATGAAGATCAGATCACATTTTATGACCAATTTGTGCAGAAATCTATATCATTCCAAAAGGGTTCACATTTTTTTTTTTTTACAGTTGCAATAAAAAGTCAGCAGCTACAAATACTGTAGCTGCTGACTTAAAAAAGGTATCCAACACTGTCCTTTCCCAGGCCTGTTCTCAACTGGTCTTCAGGGCCCTGGCTTCAGCATGTTGGCTTTGGGAAGCCGGCTGTGACTCCTAGCAACTTCACAGCCACCTTCCCGCTGCACCCTCTGAATGGTCCTGCAGCCTTCTGGGACCTGTGAAATGTCCCGGGAGGCGAACTTCTGCTCAGATCCGAGCGAGAGCAGGTGCCTATTTAAAGGTACCCCCACCCCACAAAAAAAATTGACATTACTGTCAGAAGAGGAGGGGGGTAGAATTAAAGGAATTTCTGTTTTTAACAGGCGTCCCTCTTTAAAACGGAACTTCACCCAAAAACATTTGGCACTTTTTGTGGGGGGGGGGGGGGGGGAACGGGTACCTGGTTTTGACAGGTACCCGCTCTCACATTTGACCCCCTCCTTCCCCCAGCAGCCTTTTAAAAATAAAACCTTCATTTTCATTACCTACCTTATTTTATAACCAGTGACATCATGACTGTGCCTCTGTACTTCTCTGTGCAATGCAGGCAGATCGTGACTGATGGAAGAGGCCAGCAGGGTGCTGTGCAAAGCTTCCTGAAAACATCACAGGCCCCAGTCTCAGTATTCCACTCAAGAACCTTCAGCCCTGATACAAATGGTAGGCTGGCTGTTGGGAGGAGTTATGCCATACCAACATACCTTGATGGGTGGATGTCAGTCTGGAGTGGGCATTGATTTCTAGACAGGCTGTATTAGAATACAGATTGAAAAGAGCAACAAATGATCATCTCAAACATCTATATATTATTACCCATGAGAGTGTAGTGGCAACCAGCAGAAATACAGTAGCCAATGCATTTCAGGAGCCAAATAATCCTATTCAAGGCTTGGGTTAGATTGCTAGAGTTCCTACATGCCCTAACAGTCTCATGGGATACCGAGCCTCCATGAAAGAATTTAAATCCAATGAATGAAAGTGATGGGCCTGGGACAATTCAACTGTGGAGGAAAGGGGTAGTTGATGCTGTATGTCCTCCAACAAGGAAATTAGGTGGTATTTCTCTGACATGAAAGAATAGGATATTTTATATATTTTTTAGTTTTAAAAATGTTGAAAGTAGAAATCCCAACCATTATTGTCAACCCTGCCTGAGTTCTCCTTTGCTCGGCTACCAAACAACAATACCCCTCTCATGATGAAGGTGAGGATTAGGCTACTTTCACACTGAGGCGCTGGATGTGCTGGCGGTATAGCGGCGCTATTTTTAGCGCCGCTATACCGGTTTTTTTTGCCGCAATTTGCGGGCGCTAGCGGGGGTATTTTAACCCCCACTAGCGGCCGAAAAGGGTTAAAAACGCCCGCAATAACGCCTCTGAGGCGTTTTGCGGGCGTATTAGAGGCGCTACCCCATTGATTTCAATGGGCAGGGGCGCTACAGGAGCGCTATTTTTAGCGCTCCTATTGCGCCTCAAAGATGCGGCTTGCAGGAGTTTTTTGAGCCTCCTGCAAGCGCAACGCTCCAGTGTGAAAGCCCTCGGGCTTTCACATTGGATAGTATTGAGAGGCTTTTTTGGGGCGCATTGCAGGCGCTATTTAGAGCGCAATAGCGCCTGCAAAGCGCCTCAGTGTGAAAGGGGCCTAATGATAGGGGAAAATGTTCTGTAGGAATGACAACACTGCTTGGGGGATTTCTGTGGATCAGAGGCACCATTGTCAGTTAAGTGAATTTCTGGCAGGATCAAGTGGTATTTTCTGTACTTGTAGAAAGACAGATCGTGGGGAAACATAAGATTCTCACTTTCTCTCCCGGTACCACAAATGTAAGTAAAGCCCCGTACACACGGTCGGACTTTTTGCCAACAAACTTCAAAATGAGCAGGTTTTCAAAAAAATCCTACCGTGTGTACGCTCCATCGGACAAACTTTTTCGGTTTTCATTGGACAAAAGTTCGCTCTGCAAAACAGACAAACTTTTCGGCAACAAAAGTCCTACGGTACAAAGTCCTATCGTGTGTACAGAAATCCATCGGACAAATACGCATGCCCAGAACCAATGTTAAAATCAACCAACAATAGCAGAAGTTGACCAAAGGGTGGCGGTAAAGAGCAGAAAAACCACATGATGTTGGGAAAGTTTGCAGAAAAGTCCTGCCGTGTATATGCTATGGATGTGCCCAGCCAACTCCCTTCGGACAAAAATCCACAAAAAAGTTTGTTTGAAGTCCGACCGGCTTTAGAGGAAATCTCTGCAGTTTGAACAGTTGTTCGTAAAAGATGTGTCTCAATGAGATTATCCTTCTACTCCTTTTTTGACAACAGCTTATTTTATTTTTATTTAAATAAATAAAATAATTTAGATTCTGGCCAGAAAGCGAGTGCCAAAGTCCTAGATTATATTGATAGCATGGATAAGTGAATTAAGTTTCAGCAAAAATAAAGTAGCATGCTAATTAGCTTCCCTACAGTTAGCAATACTGAGGGGTTGATTTACTAAAGGCAAATAGACTGTGTACGTTGAAAAGTGCAGTTACACTCTGCAAGTGCAGTTGTTTCATAGCTTAGGGAATGAGGTAAAGCTTTGTTTTGCAAAAAATACCCAATCACATGCAAAGAAAATATAAAAAACAGCATTTTGGGTGGTGAAAGTCAGCAGAGCTTTTGCTCATTTACTAAGCTCTAAAGCAGCTCTTTGCAAAGTGCACAGTCTTGTTGCCTTTAGTAATTCCCATTGTCGGTAGTGAAGCATTACGGCTTCACACCGGGTCCCTACTGCGCATGCACGAGGCATCGCTGCACCCTCCTATGGGCCCGGCGGCGGAGGAGGGAGCCGAGCTGCTGACATAATTTGCCGTGGCCCGGACTCCCAAAGACAGGTATCCACTCCCTCCTCCCCTCTGAAAGGTGCCAAATGTGGCACCGGAGGGGCTGAGGAAACAAATGAGCGGAAGTTCCACTTTTGGGTGAAACTCCCCTTTAAAGAAGAACTCCGGGGTAGGCAAAAAAAAATAATCACCTGTTAGTGTACTAGCCTACACAAAATAGTTACCGGTAGTTAAATTTTTTGAACATCCTTACCATTGGGGAGAAAAGTCTAACTGAATTTTCATGACCTTATCTCTGCAATTGAAAAGATAACAGCATCTGCTTTGCCAAGGAGGAGGTTTAACAGCAGGGATTATGTTATATCCTCTCTCTCTGCAGTAAAAGGAAACTACAGTTCCCATCAACCACAGGCAATTGTAGTAATTGTGGGTGGGCACACTAGGCCTGTATATGTTGAATGTGCCTGAGAGTCCCGATCCACCCAACAGAGCAAGTGGAGCTGAATTACATCACTGCTTCCTGTAGAAAGAACTACAGAAGGGATGTGCCAAGACCAGTGGCTGGGGGAATGGGAGGTATAGCAGCCTCTTACAAACAGGAAACCAAATAGAATTAACAGTTCGATTTTAAAATGACTAGGCTATTTCAGAGCAACTACTGAGTGAACCATACGATAGATGACATATTCAGTGAAGGTAAGAAATCAGCAACAAGGTCGTGTAAACATGTTTGTGCCTGGAGTTCTGCTTTAAAGAAGTTCTATGGTCACAGCATACACTTTCATTTAATAACATCAGCATTGTAATAACAATACTTATATTTCACAATCAAACAGAAGCCAACTTGAAAAAGCTTATTTATTTTTTTGAGGGTTGGTCATCTCTTGCCATAACTTCCTGCATTCCCTGTATGCTTCGCAGCTTCTCCTCTGCTGTTTACTTTTAGCTTCTAAGGCAGTGATGGCGAACCTTGGCACCCCAGATTTTTTGGAACTACATTTCCCATGATGCTCATGCATTCTGCAGTGTAGTTAAGCATCATGGGAAATGTAGTTCCAAAACATCTGGGGTGCCAAGGTTCGCCATCACTGTTCTAAGGGCTACATATCCCATGGTACCCCGCTGCCTGCAAGCAGTGATTCCTGTACTGAGTCTGCCTTCTGAACTACAGAGGTTCAGGAGGCAGACTCTGTAAAATGTGTGACAGAAATTTGTGAAGATTCCCACACCTTTACTTCCTAAAGCCTCGTACACACGACTGGTTTTCCCAGCAGGAAAACTGGCAGGAGAGCATTTGGCCGGGAATCCCGGCCGTGTGTATGCTCCCTAGCAGTTTTCCCGTCAGGAAAACAGCCGGGAATCCCAATGGGAAAATAGAGAACCTGCTCTCTATTTTCCCATCGGGATTCCCGGCAGAGTGTTTCCTGCCGAGAAAACCGGTTGTCTGTATGCTTACCTAAAGGGTAACGAAACCGGGCATGCTCGATAACACTTCGACTAATGCGCGGTAGCATACAAAGTTAGTGTGGGGTGTAGCAAGATGGCGGCGACGGAATCAAATGTGACGAGATGCCGGCTCGTCGTAGTCGATGACATCACCGCGTTCTTGCCATTCAAAAGAACGGCGGTTCTTTTGAGTGGCCGTCTGTATACACAGCTTTGCAAAGCAAGCTTGCCAGGAATCCCATCAGGAAAACCAACGTTTTTTTTCCTGACGGGATTCCCGGCCGTGTGTACAGGGCTTCAGACACATATTCACCAAGTAAAGGTGTGGGAATCTTCACAAATTAATTCAGAATAATAGTAGCAGACTAGAAAAGAGAAAAATATTTGCTGTATTTAGGAAGCACTAGGGTATGAATATAACACAAGGAGAGCAGCTACTAAGAGACTCAGCAGATAACAGCAGTATGAAACAATTAATCCCTCTTAACAAGGAAGAAAGCACTGGGATTTTCACCACCATACTTAAAACATTTCCAACACCACTGAATCATCTCTTAAAAGTGATGTCTTTAAATTTCAGCTCGTGCAGTACAAATGTGTGTTGAGCCCAAAGCTCAACTCCAGGCAAACATTTATTCAGCACATACATATACCTAAAGGCAAAGCTTTTTTGTTTTGTTTCGTTTTGGATAGAGTCAAGAAGGATTAGAGCATCTGTCAGGTTTTTATTACTACCTCTGCCCCTATTAGGGAGATTCCCCCTCTCTATTCATCTTGTTTACCGTTATCAAAAGTGAAATAAAATAACAAATGTTGGGTTGTCCCCAGAACAGGAATACATTTTCCAGTGGGGACAGTAGCTCTGGTGACCTGGGGGGAGTGGCAATGGATTTCTTTTACTCCCTGTTTTGGCTATGAGACAGGAAGTGAAGGCAAATCTCCCCAATGGGACACAGATGGCAAAAATAAATACATAAACTAATGGGTTAGAACACTCCCTTACACTATCCAAAAGTTGTTTTTTTAAATTACCTATTGTTCTTTAGTACAGTTTTACAGTTTAGCTGGATTTGGGCTTTAAATAATTATTTTCAAATGAACTGTAAATACGCTTCAAATTTATATAATTGTTCGTGACTTCAGTGGAGAGAAAAGAGGAATGTGGTGTTTAAGGGGGCAGAAAGTCACACAGCAATAACCTGAAAATGGTTCTAACCCCTTTCTATTTTACAGGAAAAATAAGTATGCATCCTAACTTGAGCCTCCTGTCATCCCACAACAACAACACTTAAAGTAGAACTATAGGTAAAACTTTTTTTTTTCTCCCCATTTTGGATAAAGTAAGGGAGTATTATAATCCCTGTCAGATTTTGGGTTTTCGTCAGATTTCCCTTCACTTACTGTCCCATAATCAAAGAGGAAGTGAGAGGAAATCCCTGAAAATAAAAGTGTTACTAAACCCACAACAGTAATATCAGTCTGTATATGCAGTTAGGCATGCTTGTTATACTCACTGTGAAACTTAAGGGGTTAATCCTCTGCATTGTGTAAAAAGGCTCTTTGATCCTATATGGACAGATCCTTCCCTTCTGCACTGTCTCTCTTGGCAAGGCCAGAAAATACAGTTAGGGTAGTCGTCCTGCACATGCTCAGTTTAGTCTCTATTTCTGGAGAAAACATTTCCTTGTTCTCAGCGCTAGCCAGGTCACGTGATATGGGCATTACCCATGTGGGCGTGTATACAGGTTATAGTGGAAATCTCCTCCTACCTGAACACACAGCTCTGAACAAACTCTGCAGGTAATCATGTGACCGTGGTATACAGATCAACCAAAAAGGTACATAGTGGCAATATTTTAATGTTATGCCACGTACCTTTTACGAGAAAAACGACCGTGTGTGCGCTTTCCTGCATTTTTCGCGACGAGAAAAACGGCAAGAATCACGACGAGAAAAATTAGAATATGCTCAAATTTTTCTCGTCGTGATTCACGGCATTTTTTTCCGTGGCAGTTTTCCCATAGGGAAACACTGCCAGAGAGCCTACACACGGTCGTTTTTCTCAACCAAGAGAAAAAATGTCAGGAAACCCGGCCGTGTGTAGGGGACCAAGCCGTTCCTCGTTTTTCCCGTCGATTTTCTCGACGGTGTTTTCACCGTCGAGAAAATCGATCGTGTGTACACGGCATAAGAAGAAGATTTATAAGCTGTGGGCGGGCAGATTAACTATTTTCATATTACTGGGTTTAGTAACACTTTAAGGGAATTCCTTGGGGACACCCAGGTCACCAGAACTAGTGTCCCCATTGGAAGATTCCCCCCCTATTACTTTTCTGGGGACAACCCACAATTTGGGATTTTCTTTTACTTTATTTCAATAATAATGGTGAACAGGACAAATAGAGAGCGTGAATCCCCTTAATAGGGGTACAGACAGCAATAAAAACAGACAAGCGTTCTAATCCCTCTCCAAAATAAAATATAAAAAGGTTTGCCTTTAGTTATACTTTAAGACGAATAGAGGGGGGAGCAGCACCAGGGGGCAATCAGACACTAGACGCATGTAAAACCTCCTGCGCTTGAGAGTGGGGATGGCAGTTGTCTAGTGTTCCAGCTTGGCTTAAAAGGACATATATTGTGCCTTGCTGCACTCTTATGAACAGGGAAGTCACAACCCACTAAAACCATTAAACAAAACAGAGGGAGCACCAGCCTAGCACATGATCTTCAAAACATATTATTTAATATTAAAATCCATCGGTATAATACTCACAAACCAACAGTTGTAAAGGAGCCTGTCATGCTACAACAGCATCAAATCCATATTACAATCTAAAATCGTAACAGGATATCATGAGTCTAACAGGCTAACGCATTTCGAGGGGTTCCCCTCTTCCTCAGAGCCAACTAAACTTGTATCAGCCCTTAAAAATGGTATGTCTGCTATCAAACAGGGGCCCCACCCTCTACTCCGTGGGCAGGAGTTAACCCCTCATGTTTAAAAACAACAAACATCATAGGACACAACTCGGAACAATAAAACAATAAAGTACAAAATTGAAAATGGAAATCTATGTAAAACTGCATGCATTGCAAGGATTCAATACGAATACTCACAATGCATGTAGTTTTACATAGATTTCCCTTTTGCAATTTTGTTTTATTGTTCTTCCAAGCTGTGTACTAGGATGTTGATTTTAAACATCAGGGGTAACTCTGCCTGCGGAGTAGGGCTCGTTTGGTAGCATACATGCCATTTAAAAACTGATACAAGGTGCAGTTCAGTTGGCTCTAAGGAAGAGGGGAAGCATCCCTTGAAACGCGTTAGCCTGTTGGACTCCTGATATCCCGTTATGATTTAAGATGCAAGGTGGACTTGATGCTGTTGTTGTAGCATGACAAGTTCCTATAAACCTGTTGGTTTGTGAGTATTATACTTACGGGTTTGAACAATAAAAAAAATATATGTTTTGAAGATATTGTGCTAAGCTGGTGCACCCTCTGTTTTGTTTTATTGTTTCAGGGTAGACACTGCTGTTTGCACAAGTGCCGACTGGATTTGAGAGTAGAGTTAATGACTTTTTAGTGCGTTTCTGCTCCTTTGTGCTCCAATAAGCAGTTGGGTGCTAATGAGGTAAAACCACTGTATTTCCTAATTGTAACAGAGAAATAGGTGTCACCCTCCAAGCTGTACAGTTTGATGCTGGGTTCACACTTATGCAAATTGGATGCTGGTTTCCTCGCATCCAATTCGCATGACAGGAGAGTGTGACCGGCTCTCAGTGGAGCCAATTCACACATCTCCGGGGTGGCCGTAGAGCGCAAAGCAGAAGGGTCCTGTGCGTCTTTGGATCTGCTTCAGGCACAAATTTGGACCTAAAACGGTGAACGGGGACGCACCGGACCCCCTGCTGTGTCCCACGGCCCCACACAGTGTATATATATATATATATATATATATATATATATATATATACAAATCTGTTAGCAGATGAGACAATTCACTTATGTATTAAGCCATTTACCTGAGGGGCAACTTTAAAAGTGGAACTGTAGATTACAAAAATACAGAATGGACCTGACTTTGTAGGATGTTAGGTGAAATAATCTCTAGAGTTTCTTGTAAGGATGGAGGTGGTAGAAAGTAGATGCAGAACTTTCATCAGCACAAGTGTACCCATTCAGAGAAAAAAATTAATTAGGATCAGAATCAGCCACTGGATTTAGTCATGCCTGTGTGGACAGCCACCATTACAACAGTGAACAAGTAAATGACAATGGAGGGTATGATGACTCATCTCAGTAACATTGAAGAGGTTTTCAGTCACAAACGATGTAATCCTGAGCTTCCATTGCTGTAGCTGGGACAGGAAGGAGCTGACAAAAAGGTATTGAAGAAATGGGCTTGAATCCAAAAAGGCGATAGAGGGCAGCCAAGAGGAGGGAGAAGTGTGTCAGATAATGGGAGCACCAGATGGGCATATGAGTGATCCCCACTTAGAACAAAGCAAGCAGGAGATCTCTCTCCTAAAAATAAATAAATAATAATATGCATACTATAAAAATACTTAGCCTGATGCAATACAATGGTTTCTTTGAATACATGACCTCTCTAGTGCGACCCCAAATAATGGTCAAGGTAGGACCAGTCAGGAAATATGCCTATCTAAGCACCTGTTGACTTAAAGTGTTTGTAAATCTAAAAAACCCTTTAATGTTTAATGTTTTTGTACTTCAGTTTTCAATTTACTATTAGTTTAGTGCCTACTGTTCTTCTGTATTACATGGTTGATCTGATCTCTGCCCCTCCTCCTGATGGTAAACTGACCACACTAAACACGGCAGCTGATCCCTGCTTGCGTGGTCAGTTTAAATCCTCCATCACAACGCACTTAGACACAGGCATGCTGTGTAATAACCCAGCGTGCCTGTATCTTTTGAGGTCGGTTTAAACCACACTGCCCTCCAACCTTGACAGACTTCAGCTTGCCCTACAGCCACTCCTCCTCTCCTGTTTGGGAGGCTGCCTCCCAGACATGTCAAGCATGTCTGCCCCACTCTTTACAAGCCCACCAGCTGGTCACGTGATCACGGTTGATTCCTGAGTGATTCACGGACTTGCTGGTGGGCATGTTTTACAGATGGGCAGACACATCTGACATCGCAGCCAGGAGAGGGAGTGGCTGCAGCCAATCCATATGCCCACCAGCTGGTCCACGAATCACTCGGGAATCAGCAGCAATCACGTCACCTGCACCACAAATGGCTAAATATAACCCTTTAATCAAAAAAATGCACTAAAGGCAAGTTTTCAAATATGAACATAAAATGATTAAAGGGCTATATTTAGTTATTTAAAAATGTTTTTGTTGTCATTTGCAACTGCATTTAAGTCACTCACTTTCTTAACATGAAGGAAGCTGAAGGATTAGGTACTTGTTTTCCACTTCCGGTTGATGGTCAAGCATAAACCTAACACAACACATTTTGGCATTAACATTATAATTTTGTTAGCGTTCAACAAGTTCTGGTGCACCGTGCATAATCGACTTAATATAGAGGTTCTGGGCATTCATGTTAAATCTAATTTCTCTCCCTCAGGTTAGTTACATTTTGAGCACCTATCTGCATTCACATGCAGCCAGCCGTCTGCAAGGTGAAGAATGGAACTTTTGGTCTGGCACAGTTCTCGGTTATAATACCTGTATAAAAGAGGAATACAATATATATCATTTTTATTCCTGCTATGGTGTACCATTTAGCATGCTGTGGTGGTTGTAAACCTTAAAGCCTCGTACACACGATCGGATATCCTATGGATTCTGATCTGATGGTTTTGTCCATCGGAAATCCGATGAAGCTGGCTTCCATCAGTCTTGCCTACACACCATCAGTCAAAAAAACCGACCGTTCCAAACGCGGTGACGTAAAACACTCCGATGAGCCGAGAAAAATGAAGTTCAATGCTTCTGAGCATGCGTCGACATGATTCTGAGCATGCGTGGGTTTTTTATCCGATGGACTTGCTCATAGACGATCAGAATTTGCTATCGGTTTTTGATCCATCGGAAAAATTTAAAATGTGTTCTATTTTTTAAAACCGATGGAAAAAAGACCGATGGGTCCCATACACGATCGGTTTGTCCGATGAAAAAAGTCCATCGGACTGTTTTCATCGGTAAAACCAATCGTGTGTACAGGGCTTAAGACATGAAAAACGAACAAAGCACATCCCAGTATAGTTTGTACCAACCTGAATCCATAGCACCAAATCTGATTCCTCTCTGATCTCTTCTCTATCTGCATGATTCACTATTTATAGATCAGCCAGACACCTCAGCCTCCCAAAAGATGCCCCCCCCCTGCACAAAGCAGATTACTCGTGCCCTTAGATCTCTGTTTCAATTAGCCTGTAAAAGGGGCGAATGTCGCTTTCCCCAATCAGCTATCGGATTAACACTTAGCTCTATGTTCTAGTTCTGTGGTGTGTGATGCAAGATCCCCGCCCCCTGCTTTGTGCTGCTCAGAAATGCGGTGTAAAAATGTGTTTTGGAAGACTTAGAGGAAAAGGGGCTGCAGATAAAACGGGTACAATTTACGTAGGAGGATTTGTTTCATCTCTGTGTATCACTTGAGGCTGTCACTTCACTGGGTATATATGCAGGTTTACAACCACTCTAAATCCGACATATTGTCTACTTTTTCATAAACCGTAGTAATCAGCATTGTGCACATCTGTTGTTCCATACATTTTTCAGCAGGACAAATAATTTACCTAATATTCAAACCCATACAGGGGAAAAATACAGACCATTTAGATGAAATGTTTATTGTATAGAGATCTTACAGGTATGAAAAACAGTAATTTGTTGACACTGTTCTAGGAACAAAAAAGACTAGGCAGAATACTAACCAAATACTTTCTATAATTAAAATTACCCAGCAACAGTACATCTTGAATATGACCTGTCAAAATCAGACAAAGTGATTAGTAAACCTTATTTATGAAAATTAAATTTATGCAAAATTACTAAAATAAATATAGGCATTCATCAAAACCAAAAAGATATTCGAAGTATGATTTCACCCACCTCACAGATACCCAGTTAGCAATTTAAGCAATAAACATGGATACAGCTGCTCTATCAAAATGTAAAAAAGAAGAAGAAAATAAAAAAGTCCTACTATATACCCAACTGAACACCACTGTCACAGATAATTGCCCAGTGAAGACCATTTTAAATAGAAGAAAGGGTTAAAGCCACTGACAGGATTTTTTATGTGTCCCTATTGGGGAGACTTCTTCTCACTTCCCGTTAGAACAGGAAGTAATGTGCAACCTTACCAACAAGGACACCACATTTTAGCCACTTGCTGAGCAAGCCTTTTTCTGACACTGGTTGTTTGCAAGTAAAAATCTGTATTTTTTGCCAGAAAATTACGTCGAACCCCCAAACATTATATATATTTTTTTATTTAGCAGAGACCCTAGAGAACAAACTTTTTTTTTTTTCCACACAGTTTTTGCATTTTTTTTAACGCAATAAAAAAAAAAAAAAAAAAAAACACTTTAACCACTTGACGACCGCCCACAGTACATTTACGTCATTACTTTATCGCTAAATACCGTTGTTATGGCAGTAGCTAACTGCCATAACCCCAGTATCCTCTTGCTCTGTGGGTGATTGTCTACAAATTAAAAGTGGTCTCACTTTTAGAGGGGGCAGAAAAGGCCCCCCCTCCCTCCCTTCGCTTTCCGGTCATTTCCCAGCTTACTGGAGAGATCGGTAAAGGCAGAAACGATCCGATCTGCTGGAGTGAGGCCAAGGTGGCGGACCGGAGCAACATCCAACGTCACTTCTGCCTCACGGCCTTAAAAGGGCCGATATTTTTTTTCTGTTAAAAGGGGAAAATTAATTTTTTTTTTTGCTTGTAAAAAAGTAAAAAGACATCTGAGGTCTTTTTGACCCCAGATCTCACAATAAAGAGAACTTGTCATGCCCTATTCCTATTACAAGGGATGTTTACATTCCTTTTACAGGCAATAGGAATAAAAGTGCTCGCCCGCAGAAGCAAACACATATGCAATTCGCGCCCACATAAGTAAACGGTGTTCAAACCACACGTGAAGTTTGGCCACAACCATTATTCTAGCACTAGACCTCCAACTCTAAACTGGTAGCTTGTAAAAAAAAATTTACACGCCTATGGAGATTTTTAAGTACCGTAGTTTGTTGCCATTCCACGAGCTTGAGTCATTTAAGCATGAGATGTTAGGTATCCATTTACTCGACACAACATCAGCTTTCATATTATACAAAAAAAAATTGGGCCAACTAGTGTTTTTTTTTATTCAAAAAGTGTATTTAAAAAAAAAAAATTAAGTTTGAAAGACCGCTGCGGAAATACGGTGCAAATTAAAATATTGCAATGATCGCCATCTTATTCTCTAGGGTCTTTGCTAAAAATATATATATATATATATATCTATACAACTTTTGGGAGGTTCCCAGTAATTTTCTAGCAAAAACTACCAATTTAAACTTTTACACAAAAAGTTCCAGAAAAAGCCTGGTATTATGAATATATAAAAAAAAAGAAGCATAATATATACACCTTAATTTTTTTTGTATAATATGAAAGATGATGTTACCCCAAGTTAACAGATACCTAAAATGTCATGCTTTAAAATTCCTCACGCTTGTGGAATGGCGCCAAACGACAGTACTTCAAAATCTCCATAGGTGACGCTTTAAAACGTTGTACAGGTTATCAGCTTAGAGTTACAGAGGTCTAGTGCAATAAATATTGTTCCTGCTCAGAAATTTGCGGCGATAACTCATGTGTGGTGCAAACACTGTTTACATATGTGGGGCGTGACCTACGTATGCTTTCACCACTGCGCGTGACCACACTGGGACAGGTTGCTTTTAAAAAAAATATATATATATATATAAATGACTTTCTTTGATCACTTTTAAGAAATGTAAACATCCTTTGCGGTAACAATACAGCATGACAGGTCCTCTTTATGGAGAGATCCTGGATCTAAAAAGATTCCAAATTTCTCCTCCACCCTTTAAAAGCAAAGGATCAAAAAAACAAACAAACAAAAAAAAACCTTGTTTACATGTGGCCGGAAGTGACATCATGAAGTTGCCCCGATCCTCCTAGGGCATAGAGATGAATCGGTGGCCATCTTTCCTTCGCTCATCTTTATGCCCAGCCGCTTTTATGAGAAAGACCGATGCCGGAGGGGAAAAATAATACAGTACCAGGGTTATGGCATCTAGCTGCAGCCATAACCCCAGTATTTAATGTCAAAGTAAGTAAAGTAATGACGCATTTACCCAGTTCGGCGGTCAGCAAGTGGTTAGTAGAGAATGTTTTACAATGCTCTCTTGTTGGCCTGGTTACAACCCCCCCTTTTCCCACTTGGACAAAAAAATTTAACTTCCATACTCTATCCAAAACTTAAAAAAATGTCTTGAAGGCCTTCAACTTCTGCACAGACGTAGTTTTCTATATACATATTAAAAAATATTTAAAGCAACGCATTTTGTAATTTACCTTGTATTTCAGGTTCTTACCAGTGTCCCCAAACATTACTTCAATTACCATTACTGGTGCATATTTTCCCAGATCTTTGCACAGAGAATTATTAAGAGGAGGACTGGCAGGTACATTTTTTTATACCAAAAAGTACCTGACAGTTTTAAAGCTTTTAAAAACCTTTAACTAGTAGTTTTCATGGTGTGCGACAAAGTAGCTTTGGAGCATACTACATGCTTGATAGGACAAGGGCCAGAGAGACTAACAATGACTTACACTGCACACTGATTCTCACAGGAATTCACTGCTAAGATAGATCTTGCAGCACTTCTCAATGAGATCTCTTCAAAACAGATTAGTCAGCATAATTGTCTGACTGTATGTTGGCTGATGTAATGTTTTACAATGTAGTGCAACCATTTAAAAAAAGCAAAAAAAAAAAAAAGCAGTGATGTTCAATAGAAACAAAAGATGTAGTGAAAAGCACAGCCAACAAATATCACCCTAAGAGCTCATGCACACTAGGGGTGCTGAATTTAATCGCTGCATCGCGATTCGGGGGTCCCCGATGCGGCATCGATGCATGTGACCCCAATAATCAATGTCCGTGACGTCATCCGACATGCCCCGCCCCCCGCTCCGAGCGTCTCTGTCAAAATTACAGTTTTGTAATAAATGCCACGTTCTAATCCATTAAGTGTATACCGCTGTATGTGCTTTTTATAATATATATATATATGCAGATTCATACCTCAGTGTGTATATAACTGTATATGCCGCTCATGTGACTGCATATGGTGCGGCCCGCCCCTCTCCTCTTACGTCTCATCTCTCTCGTCTCTCGTTCTCCTGACGTCAGCCCCGCCCGCCTCTCTTCTGATCTGATACGGTAGCTACAGCCGGTGGGCGGGGCTGAGAAGTCCCACTTACGTCAGGAGAACGAGAGAGAGAGAGAGAGATGAGACGTGAGAGGAGAGGGGCGGGCCGCACCATATGCAGTCACATGAGCGGCATATACAGTTCTATACACACTGAGGTATGAATCTGCATATATATATATATTATAAAAAGCACATACAGCGGTATACACTTAATGGATTAGAACGTGGCATTTATTACCACACAGGTATTATTTTAACAGCAGTATGTGTACTCCTACACACGCTCTGTGCTGGCATTTCTCTGGCTCCCCGTTTGCACATTCCAGTGTTAACTCCTAGTGTGCTGGAATGTGCAAAGCCCAGAGACAGTACAGTGAAACTCACAGGGCTGTTTGTCAGTTGTGGATTCTAATCCCTCCTGACCTCCCAGCAGCCGTGTGTGTGAATTCCTGTACCCTGTAGTGCACTTTTTAAAGGGGAGTTCCACCCTATTTTTAGTTTATTAAAAGTCAGCAGCTACAAAAAGTGTAGCTACTGACTTTTATTAAACCGACGCACCTGTCCCACGGTTCTTCGATGCAGCCACACGGAGCCCCACTCCTCCCGTCAAATCTACTGTGGGCACACGGCCATGACAGCTTACAGCTTCAAGGCCGGGGGCCCGCGCACTGCCATTGGCCAGCCAATCTTCTGGGACCTGTGTTGTGTCCCAGAAGATCGCTGGCACGGAGGGGCGGCCGGGACAGGAAGGATAAAGTGGGACAGGAAGTCCCACTTAAAAGAGGTTACACACTCCCCCCTCTAAAAAATGACATGCCAAATGTGGCATGTCAGGGGGCGAGGAGTGCTTACCACTGGGTGGAACTCCGCTTTAAGGGAGTGAGGTTATTTTTAATTCAAAGCAGTTCCAGTAAATGTTTTGTTTATTAAAAGTCAGCAGCTACAAAAAAAAGTGTATCTTCTGACCTTTAATAATAAGACACTCACCTGTCCCACAATCCAGCGACGTGGCCACCCAAACACTCCATGCTCTCCCCCGCCTGTCCACGGCGCTGGCAATACTACTGTGGGCATCCGGCTGTGACAGCTTGCAGCTTCACAGCCGGGTGCGCATGTCTCACTGAGCTGTCCTGCATAGCTGGGCAATCTTCTGGGACCTGTGATGTGTCCCAGAAGATTGCTTGGAGGAAGGGCCGCTTAGGCAGCCCAAGCGGAAGTGGGAGCGCATCAGTAATCGTGATGTATCGCGGAATCGAATCGTTGACCAGATAATCGTAATCGAATCGTGAGACTAGTGAAGATGCGCACCCCTAATGCACACTGCATCACAAAGGAGCTCAAAGAAGCTGCTCCTACAGGTTTTTGATCTTTTTTGAGCCTGGAAACTCCCCTCCATGTTAGACAATGTGTCCATGCACACTCTGGCTTTTTCAGGAGTTTTCAGGCAGAAAAAAAAAAAAAACTCCCAAAACTCACGTTTTTGGGAGGAGCTTTGCAGCAGAAAAGATCCAAGTGCCCGAAAAAACACCAAAAAGTGTGAAAAAGCTTGAAAATGAACAAATATATTTTTTTTAATGAGCTGAGGAGTGGGTTTGTGAAAAAGTGCTCTTTTGCACTTTTTTACTGAGCTTCTTTGGAGTATAAGTGTTTTTCTTACAAACCCTTCCCTCAGCTAATTGTTCCTATTTATATGTGCGTTTTATGAGCTTTTTCACACTTTTTTGCACGTTTTTTGAGCACCCTTTCTGCTCGAAAGCGCCTCTCAAAAACGCGAGTTTGGTGGGGGGTGGTTTTTGCCTGTAAAAGCATATGCCCGTAAACTCCTGAAAAAGCCATAGTGTGCATGGACACATTGGCAAGCATGGAGGGGAGTTTCCAGGCAGAATAAATTTAAGTAGAACATAGTTAGAAAATAAACACTGATAGGGGTCTTTAAGTGGTAGTGAACTCTGTACTACCACTTGTACCTACAGGTAAGCCTATAATAAGGCTTACCTGTAGGTACTGTGAATATATCCTAAATTTGCACAGTTTAGGATATATTTAGAGTGCATGCAGCCGATAACATCGGCGCATGCGCTCTGAAGGTCCAGCTTACAGGGCCGGACCTTCAGAGCTCGTGCCGGTCATCGCAGCTCCAGGCAATCACAAAACCAGAGCACGCAAACCCAGAAAATGAACAGGGGGGGGGGGGGGGGAACATGTCAGTCCTCTGAGCCAGTCCTCTGAGCAGTGACTTTACAGCGCAGGAGAGCTTTGTTTCAAGGTGAGCATTTCATAATGTGCTAGTATACAATGCATACTAGCACATAATGCCATTGCCATTTTTTTTTTAACATTAGCAGGTTAAAACCGCTTTAACCATTTTATATGGTTTTCAAAATGAAAATAAAAGGTGCAAGCTTTATATATACTTTAACAATATCTTGGAGAAAAACCAGCCTAAAGCTGTAACAAAAATAAAAATGTAGGGGTTGTTTTACAAAAATTCACGCAGCTTTTACCCAAGAGTAACACAAATTATTCGAATTGGATTCATTTATAAAAATGTGTGAACAATGAGTGAAAGGTGTGTAAATCCTAGGTCAAAACATTTGCAAATAGGCACCTAAACATCATATACATTAATAAAACCCCTCTATATTCAATCACATTTGTCCCTGGAAAAGAAACTCAACCCAAATGCCATTTGTAAGTAATTCCTTACAAAAAGGCAGGACATATTGGGTTTTGTTGTATAATTTATCAAGAGTATTGGGGGCCTTTCACACGTGTGATGCGATCAGGTTCGCCTGTCAGGTTTTCAGTTTTTGCATTCCTATGGACCTCCGAGTCTGATAAGGCCCACTAAAAAAAAAAAAAAAAATGGAGAAGGACTGCATTCTCCTCCATTTAGGAGAACTGGATCGGAGGCAGCCGAGTGTAAAGGGCGATCCGATCAGGTTCACCTGTCAGTTTTTGCATGCCTGTGGAATTCCAAGTCCAACAAGGACTGCTAAGAAAAAATTAAGGACTGTGTCCCCTTCTGTTTGGGAGCACTGGATCAGAGGCAGCTGGGTGTAAAACGGACAGCGGAGTCCGTTTACTCCCCACCACCCATACAGCATAAACTGAGCAGACACATATGTGTCATCCGCCTACTCTGCTTCAGAACACAAACTGTCTGTGTGAAAGTAACCTTGCAGATTATGATATCCGAATTAGCTTTTAAAATGTTTCTATCTAGATTCTAGCACATACTTTTGCTTTATAATTTTAAACCCAGAGCCATTTTGGCTATGCAAGTCACAATTTATCTTTTATTTACAAGTATACAGAAAGACAGTATTTACAAACAGACTTGAACCTTTTTACAGAAATATGCCTGGTGGCAGAGAGGGGAACTTAAAGGACATATCTGGTGTAGAAAATCCACTTAGTCCAGCGAGCATCATTTGTTACAATTATGAGCCAAATAACCTAAAAATTGAGAACAAACATGAATTACAAATTTACGAATAGCATAAGGCATGTACTATACATTTCATAATATAATTTGCTGCAAGCCCATCTTTAATAATAATCTAAGATAAAATGCTACCTTTAGGTGTAACTCTAAAGGGGTTAACTATAAACAAAAATTAAGCTAGTTAAAAGAGGACACAAAAGGAGGTAGATTTACTAGAACTGGAGAGTGCGAAATCTGGTGCAGCTCTGCATGATGGCCAATTAGCTTCTAATGTAGGCCATATATGGGTCGAATTCCAAATGAATTTTCTTTTGAAAATCAGAAATTGTGCGTTTTGTGATCCGATGGTGCCACCATTGATTTTGAAGATTTCGACCAACCAAGCCTTAAACTTCACCTCATGTTATAAAGAAATTTTGTGTCCGGCAATCTTCTTTTCTTTCCAGATCATAGCTCATGCGCTTTTCTTCTTCGATCATATTTCTCGCAAGATTCTCCCATCGATTAGAAATTTGTTCATTTAAAAAAAAAATCCCAACATGCCTTATCGGTCAAATTCGATGGCCGCATGAAAATCGTCCCTTGCCCTTTCGCCCCACTAATAGGGCGAAATTTGAATACAAATTCATAATTAAATATAGAACACTTAACTACTTGAGAGCCGGGCCATAAACAAATGACAGCCTCAAGGTGGCTCTACAAATCCGGGAGGCTGTCAATAGACGGCCTTGGCTATTCCGGCCACTGAGATGCCGATGCGCCTGCCTGGTGGCCGCGATGTCCGCCAGGCACCCGCAATCGGCCGGTACACAGACAAGGATGTGGATCTCTGTGTGTAAACACAGAGATCCACGTCCTGTCAGGGAGAAGGGACCGATGCTGTGTCCCTTGTACATAGGGACACAGATCGATCACCTCCCCCAGTCCGTCCCCTCCCCCACACAGTAGTAATCACTCCCAGGTTACACATTTAACCCCTTCCTCGCCCCCTAGTGTTAACCCCTTCCCTGCCAGTGTCATTTTTACAGTAACCAGTGCATTTTTATAGCACTGATCGCTGTAAAAATTACAATGGTCCCAAAATGGTGTCAAAAGTGTCCGATGTGTCCGCCATAATGTCGCAGTCACAATAAAAAAATTGCTGATCGCCGCCATTACTAGTAAAAAAAAGAAATAATTATTATTAAAAATGCTATAAAACTATGCCCTATTTTGTAGACGCTATACATTTTGTACAAACCAATCAATAAACGCTTATTGCGTTTTTTTTTTTACCAAAAATATGTAGAAGAATACGTATCAGTCTAAACTGAGGAAAAAAATATTAAAAAAATAAATAAAAAAATTGGGATATTTATTATAGCAAAAAGTAAAAAATATTGTGTTTTTTTCAAAATCGACGCTCTTTTTTTGTTCATAGCGCAAAAAATAAAAACCGTAGAGATGATCAAATACCACCAAAAGAAAGCTCTATTTGTGGGAAAAAAAGGACAACAATTTTGTTTGGGAGCCACGTCGCATGACCGCGCAATTGTCATTCAAAGCGTGACAGTGCTGAAAGCTAAAAATTGGCCTGGGCAGGAAGGGGGTTTAAGTGCCCAGTAAGCAAGTGGTTAAGCATCAGCGTAATGTTTTTAGAAGAGTCCAAAAGCCCAAGTAGGGATTCCCTAAAAAAGGTCCATGGATGCCACGTGAGAGGTTATCAGATGCAGCAACACCTTATGTGCATAAGCTCACCATCAGCACACAGAATGCTAGCTCACCTCAAGGAATTGACCCCTGAAGTAACAGGATGGTCAAACGCTTGTTCCCACTATCAAGTGGATATGTACTAGTGGTTCAACGAATCGGTGGTGATCCGCAATCCTAGCGGGTCACCCTGTTCGGAACACCACGCGATCCGTGGAGCGCTCCGGAGCCTCGGCCATAGGAAAGGCCGCGGCTTCGGCCTAGCTCCGGAGCGGCGGCCATCTTTGTACACCCGGCAGGCAGCCGCTGTAGTGACGTTTCACCACCGCCATCTTGCTCCACCCCACACTCCTCACTATCATTACTGTGCAGAAGGGGCCAAGCGGACCGCTTGTTACACCCAACGGAGTTTTAGATTTCAGTTATTTTCAACACAAAACTGAGCTTATGTGCCTAAATACAGTATTTGTAAATCCAATGGACTGTTTACATGTTAAATTTTAAAAGCAGCAGCAAACCTTACATGCTTGCTAATGTGACAGAACACCTCTGATTTTCACATTTAACATTTAGTTAAATGTGAAAATCAGAGGTGTTCTGTCACATTAGCAAGCATGTAAGGTTTGCTGCTGCTTTTAAAATGTAACATGTAAACAGTCCATTGGATTTACAAATACTGTATTTAGGCACATAAGCTCCGTTTTGTGTTGAAAATGACTGAAATCTAAAACTCTGGTGGGTGTAACAAGATTTTTTTTTTTTTTGCAGATCCGAAAAATTATCCGATCCGTGACTCTGATCCGAGGATCGATCCGATCCGTGAGTTTTTTGATCCGTTGCACCCCTAATATGTACTGCAGGCAGCGAATGGTCCGATGCTCACATCCACCCCGATCAGAATAAAAAAAAATGAAAGAATCAAAGTGCTGTCTATTAAGATAGAAATCGCTCTTTAACCACTTCAGCCCCGGAAGGTTTTACCCACTTCTTGACAAGGCCATTTTTTTGAGATACGGCACTCCGTGGCTTTAACTGACAATTGTGCGGTCGTGCGAGGCTGTACCCAAATAAAATTGATGCCCTTTTTTTCCCCACAAATAGAGCTTTCTTTTGGTGGTATTGGATCATCTCTGTGGTTTTCATTTTTTGTGCTATAAACAAAAAAAGACTGACAATTTTGAAAAGAAAAACAAACAATATTTTTTACTTTCTGCTATAATGCATATCCCCAAAAAATATGTAAAAAACAAACAAAAACAAAATGTCTTCATTAATTTAGGCCAATATGTATTCTGCTACATATTTTTGGTAAAAAGGCACATAAGGTGTTGCAGCATCTGATAACCTCTCATGTGGCATCTACTACTATCCATGAACATTTTTTAGTGAATCCCTACTTGGGCTTTTGGACTGTTTTAAAAACATTATGCTGATGCTTACATGCTCTATACTTATTTGCGCTGCACTGTTTTTTATTATTGTCCTATGGGGCTTTGTGGAATTACCCTTGGTGTTCAGCTTGCAAATTTTTATTGTATGTTATTACTGGTTTGCGCTGATAACATTTTAGTTATGAAAATTCATAATTGCCATTTTTATAAGAAAATGTATTCGAAATTCGATCCATGTATGGCCAACTTAACTTCAGCTTATTCAATTAAAGTGGAGTCCCACCCAAAATGGAACTTCCACTTTAACCACTCCTCGCCCCCTTAGATGCCACATTTGGCATGCAATTTTTTTTTGGGGGGGGACTCCGCTTTAAGCTTTGACAAAAAAACCTGGAAGATAATTGCTTTCTATGCAGAGCTGCAGCCGATTTTGCACTCTCCAGTTTTAGTAAATCAACCCCTTACTGTCTCTTCCCATCTAGCACCAAATGTTACCCCAAATCAAGTCACAGAGACAGATAAGCAGTAAGACTTACCTGTCTTCTTGTTACAACAGTTGAGCTATATTTAAATATGACTTTTACAGTCCAATAGGCACCAGAGTTAGAGCCAGTGCTCTCACTAATCAGTGCTCAGTAACAAGGCTGTTCAGACACGCCCCCCTGCCATTAAAGATTTTGTGAGAACTCCTATGGTTAGGGGTATGGCTGTTACTCAGCTATGCCAGGGCAGAGCACTGGAGTGGGACAGCAGAGAGCAGCAATATTAAAAAGCATTTTAGAAGATTCCCTGACATAGATCAGTCACAAGTAACATGCAGGTGTACAGAACTACGTTTACATAGAAAGATGTGAAACTGGGCTTTAACTACTACTGGCTCACTCACTGGCTCAAAAAACAAAACATAAGTGCAATATGCAGTTACACACAGCAATCAAATTATAGTTTTCTGGAGTGTGTGAATTCTGATTGCTAACCATGGATTACAGTTTTTTGCATTCCTAAATAAATGTGTTTGACATTAAAAAGGAGTATTCCAGTCTGAGCTTTTTAGGCTGGGCTTCTCCTCAGGGTCACAGGAGTGCAATTTATTTTGCACTCCTGTGACCCGTTTTCAGCGGAGAGTGGTCTGAAGTCCGCTCTCCGCTGAAGTCACTGTCATCAGTCACGGCAGCGCGTTATCACGACTTCCCAAGACGGGATCCGCCAGCTACCCTGATTGGTGGCAGTATCAGCGAGCCGCCCCTCCACGTCTCAGCGCTCCAATGAGCGCGGAGAAGCAGAGAGGAAAGAGGGTGACTGACAGTCAGCCTCTTTCCTCTCAAGGATCTGTGAGAACCGAGCCAGCGGCGATGTTCGCTGGCTCGGTTCTCGGGCACAGACAGAGCATCGGTCTGATACTCCATCCAACAAAGTAAGTATCAATAAGGGAAAAAATCAAATCCCATACTTCTCCTTTAAATATCAAACAGTAAATATAAAAGGCAATAGATTACTGAAGTTCATATAGGGTATTCAGTAGATATAGTAACTTTTGTCACCAGAAACTAAAGAGACAATGGGGTTGATTTACTAAAACTGGAGAGTGCAAAATCTGGTGCAGCCGTGCATTGTGGCCAGTCAGCTTGTTCAATTAAACGGTGTTGTAAAGCTTCCTTTTTAAAAACAAAACAAAAACAAACCTGTCATACTTACTGCATCACTCGGCCCCGCCCCCCGGCGCGCTGCGTCATTGATTTGATTGACAGCAGTGGGAGCCAATGGCTGCGCTGCTATCAATCATCCAATGAATGAGCCGAGAAGTGCCGAAACGCCCGGTTGAGAAGCCTGCGTGTTCACGACACAGGACTTTCGAGGGCTCAGGTAAGTAAACAGGGGGGGCTGGGGGGCCGGCAAACATCAGATGTTTTTTCACCTTAATGCATAGAATGCATTAAGGTGAAAAAACATGAACCTTTAAAAACCCTTTAAGCTTTGACAAAAAAAAACAAAAAAAACCTGGAGGCTGATTGCTTTCTATGCAGAGCTGCACTAGTTTTTGCTCTCTCCGGTTTTAGTAAATCAACCCTACTATGTACGACCATCTGACATACTCCTAAATACGTTACAAATATAAATCTAATTTGTGTATTCACTAGGGCATGGTTTACATAGTTGGCAGTAAAAGCAGGTGGTTTTTGTACGGTATTTCAATAAAAAAAAAAAATCCCTCTTCGGCTGAAAAAAATAAAATAAAAATAAAAACAACAACAACAGAAATTTAGGAGGTATCAGTATTGCCTCCTAAATGCCTGGTAGCTGCTGCTCTACGACACTGATGATTTTTCAGAGACGAAAATTACAGGCAACACAAAAATAATAATTCTTAGTCTATCCCTATGTTCTCCAAAGTAAAAGCCATGTGGTTAAGAAACAAGACCAGAGGAAAAATGTGGAAATGTTGTGGATCTGCATAGCTGGTTTTCAGACTTGGAAAAGCAACATTTTCTAAATTTACATAAATCTTGCACAAAATAATGCAATATCATTTTGTGTTTTCTGGAACCTTATGCAAAAAAAAGCAGAACAAATCTGAAAGAAGGAATAGATTTTTTGTGTGAAAACAAATATCTTTAGAGAAAGGCAATAAAAGGGAAAATTACAAAGCTGGCCATTTGCACTAGTTACAATCTGACTGCAGTCTTATTTAAAATTACAAAACATTTTATTGTATGTTTGAATGTGGTTTCTCTCCCCTTTTCCTTATTTTTCTCTCTTTCTGTTCTTGCTTTCTCCCTTCTCTTGCTGACTGACTTTGGGAGAAAACTGTACGTGTCATGTTTTGGACAAGTAGACCACATTTTTCTATGTTATCTTTAACGTGGAACTGTCACCTCTTTAGATGTCGAGGATATTTCATTGATTCTTCCTGAATGACATGCTGCACATTATGTTTGATTATACTTAGGCTCGTAGTAATACTATTTATTTCAATCCACTGTATGCCTGACTGCGTACGGCTTGTTTTTCTTTTTTTTTTGTACTCTTGTTATTTACGCCTTTTTAAAATAAAAAGGTTTGAAGCATTAACGTCGTACTGTAGAACAGGGACCTGCCTGGCTGGATATAATATGGACACATGGTATAAATAGCATCCCATACACTTTCGGAAAATCTAAAGTAGACTGTATAGAAATTGTGCAATCAGTTTGTAATGTGCATGCCCAGCCTAACTGTGTAATGCACTCCAGTAAACCCATCAAGTTTCACATGCTCTTCAGCCTTTTCATAAATTTTCCATTCCCTAAAAAAAAGATAACCGTATCATATAGTTTGTGGAAGTTTATATTCACCGAACCTAGGCAAGTCTGCAATATTAAAATACCACAGGATCTCAAAACACCCTCACCAAACAATTGATCCTACCTCTGCATCAAAATTGTGTATATGCAGATGTTGATTCTATTCAAGCCGTCACTTTAAATTATTAGTATAAAAGCAATACATTTTACCAAAGAAAGAAGGGTAAATAGTAGCACTAAATAAGTTTCACTCTTGGTGTCTGCAGTGATGTGTGCCGCCGGTCTCCAGCCTTCCGTTGCGGCGGGTCCATGCGAGTGGTCATCTCTTCCATCCAATACTCTGACTTTGGAGTCTGCTAACACCGCCAGCCTCTGGTCTTTAGCGGGTCCGCGCTTGTGAATACTCAGCTGTCCTCCAGTCCATCTTGCCTACTGTTTCTTTCACACAGCATACCACATAGCTTCTGCACACAGTACGCAAGAGTCTTCTATATGGTGACAGTGCAGCATATGTATCATGAAATGGTAATAAAGAAGTCATGACTCTTAGAACCCCCTTCATGTTCTTGTTCTGTGTTGGAGAATGTGCAGAACACAGTACTAGACGTCTTTGCACTATTGGAAGTTCCTTTTATGTTTTTTTTTATACAGGGGAGCTACTCATTCATCCATGAGAGTGGAGGATATGCTGTGGACCACTAATATCCCTGAGGGGTATTAATGACTTATTGCCAAGCATGAGTGTGAGGCAAATACTGCTGGGGAGTACATCTTATGGGGGAGGGGTGGCACGCGTGACACATGGTGTGGAGTGGACATTATCTGGATTTATCTTTTATGGACTGATGAATACGCCTGTTTAGTTGTGGATTTATTCACATTTGGACTTTTGTATCACTATTTGCACTTTGTCATCACTGGGTGTTATACAGTGTAACATGTGAAACTTATCTAGCGCTACGATTTACCCTTCTTTCTTTGGCAAAATGTATTGCTTTTAAGTCTGCATTCTTGCATACAAGAATACACTACATTGCATACAACAATACATTTCCCAGTAGTACAAGTAGTTGTTAAGGGGACCCTAAATCGATAATATAAAAAAAAAAAAAAAAAAAAGTGTACACTTACACAATCATACAAAACATCATAAAAATGTTCCACAAAGCAATGAAGATCCTGAAGTATCGAAGACTGAGCAGGAATTCACGAATGTTGTCTCCTGAAATAAATGAAAGAAACAGAATATGCCTCTAGATGAGAAAAAGTCATATGTAGAACAAACATTGACTGCCCTACCTTGGGGTGGAAAACAATTGGGGGGGGGGGGGGGGCTGGGCTGACTTTTTATTTACATTTTTTTACATAGGTCTCTACAATGACACAAGGAAAACAGTTGTTTTTATGCGACGTGTTCACACCTTAAAGTAGTTGTAAACCTCAGACATAGAATATGAGCAAAGCATATCCCTCTATAGTGTGTACTTGTCTCAATCCAGGGCACGAAGTGTAACTTCTGTCTGTTATACCGTTCCTCTGCTATAAGCATGAATCACCTTTGAAAAGGTTTCCTGGCACCAAGAGAAAAATGGCGATAGGGAAGGGACCTCCAGCTGATTGATGGCCTCGGCTCTGTTCCTGTGTACTGTGTGGAGGGAGGTGTGTCCCTTCTAGGGTTGCCACCTCATCCCTTTAACTGAACACATTTATTATACAGGTTCTCTGGCTGATTAAGGCGGTAATTAAACTCACTTGGTGCCTTAACTGCATTAAATTAGTCTCAGAACCTGTGTAATTCATATGTGTTCAGGTTTAAAGGGATAAGGTGGCAACCCTAGTCCCTTCCCTCCAATCAACTCTCAGAGCTCCCCTCACTGAGCTTTACAGAGGGTAACTTCAGCTCTCCGTACCCTTTTTTCTGAACTTTCAGACAAGCTTTATAAATTCATCACTTTGAATGGATGCAGAGAAGACATGGCAGCAGGTAACCAAGTACAACATATATAGGAGGATTTGTTTCAGGTCTGTGTATAACCTGAGGAAAGTCACTTCACTGGGTATATGTAAGGGGTTACAACCACTTTAAACATAGCAGTCATGTGAATTTGCTCACAAGAAATATGCAACAAACTATGTAAGGGCACAAAGAAAACAACCGTTCTTTATGCGCCCCGTTCACACCCCAGTGTTTATGCCATGGGAGTTGTTTTCTGTGCAGAAAACTGCATACGTTGTAGATTTCTGCACAGAAAAAAATTTGCACATGATATTAGTGTTGTGGTGTGAACACGGCACATAGAACAAAATAGTTTTCTGTGTCCTTGCAGAGACAGGTGCAGAAAAAAGGGATTTTTATAACAGCTTACCTGTAAAATCCTTTTCTTGGAGTACATCACGGGACACAGAGCGACTTAGTCATTACTAATGGGTTATATAGATTACCTTCAGGTGCTGGCACTGGCAACTTCCAAAACCGGAAGTACCCTCCCCTATATAAGCCCCTCCCATCCGGGAGCACCTCAGTTTTGTAGCAAAGCAATAAGTGTCCCAAAAAGAGGGGTGGGAGCTCTGTGTCCCGTGATGTACTCCAAGAAAAGGATTTTACAGGTAAGCTGTTATAAAAATCCCTTTTTCTTTTTCGTACATCACGGGACACAGAGCGACTTAGTCATTACTAATGGGACGTCCCAAAGCAATGCCAAATGAGGGGAGGGATACACTATACATAAGCTGGGCGCCATCAGGCATGAGGATCTTTTGCGGCCTGCAACACACTGCGCCCAAAGGCGACATCCTCCTGACTTCTAACGTCTACCTGGTAGAATCTAGTAAACGTGTGTACTGAAGACCATGTTGCGGCCTTACAGACCTGAGCCAGGGAGGCCTGGTGATGCACTGCCCATGAAGTTTCAACTGCTCTTGTGGAGTGCGCCCTAACTTTGAACGGAGGCGGTCTCCTTCTCAAGCCATAGGCTTGTATTATGACCTGTCGAATCCACTTGGCTAAAGTAGATTTTGATGCTGCCTGACCCTTTCTGGGGCCTTCCGGCAGAACAAACAAAGTATCCGTTCTACGAATCTGAGCAGTGGCTTTTAGATAAGCTTTAACTGCTCTTACTACATCCAAAGAATGCAATAACTTTTCCTCTACCGAGGTAGGTTTGGGAAAAAAAGAAGGAAGAACCACATCCTGGTTCAAATGAAACCTCGATACCACCTTAGGAAGAAAGGCTGGGTGAGGACGTAATACTACTCTGTCCTTATGGACAACCAGATATGGCTCCTTACAGGACATGGCGGCTAATTCCGATACTCTTTTAGCCGAACAAATGGCTACTAAGAAAATCAATTTCCTGGTGAGAAGAACCAAGGAAATGTGCTGCAATGGTTCAAACGGTTGTTTCTGTAGAACCGACAGAACCAGGTTTAAGTCCCATGGACATATGGGAATACTAACCGGAGGGCTAATACGCATCACTCCTTGTATGAAAGCTTTGACTAATGAATGCAAAGCCAAGGGCCTTTGAAAAAATATTGACAAGGCCGAAATCTGACCCTTGATAGTACTCAAGGCAAGCTTCCTATCCACAGCCCACTGTAGGAAGTCCAGAATCCTACCTATTACGTACTTACGCGGATGCCATTTCCTGGCCTCACACCACGCGATGTACGCCTTCCAGATCCTATAATAGATCTGCCTGGATACCGGCTTCCTGGCATTGATCATGGTAGATGCCACAGGATTAGAGAGCCCTCTCTTTTTTAGAATGTGGGCTTCAATAGCCAGGCCGTCAAACCCAGGGCTGGTAAGGAAGGGTGGTATATCGGTCCCTGCGAAAGCAGGTCCGGACGATGTGGGAGGGTCCAAGGACTCCCCACTGACATTTTTCCGATCTCCGTGTACCATGCTCTTCGGGACCACGCTGGAGCCACCAGAATCACTGGTTTCTTTTCTACCCTGATTCTGCGGATTAATCGCGGTAACAATTGTGGCGGTGGGAATGCATATATCAGTTTGAACTGATCCCAAGGGAACACTAGGGCATCCGAGCCACAAGCTAGGGGATCCCTTGTGTGAGACACAAATCTGTCCACCTTTGCGTTGAATCTGGATGCTAGCAGATCTACATCCGGTGTTCCCCACCGCTGGCATATTGCCTGGAAAACCTCGGGGTGAAGAGACCATTCCCCCGGGCATAATTGCTGGCGACTTAGAAAGTCCGCTCTCCAATTTTCCACTCCTGGGATGAAAACCGCGGATATGGCTGGGACATATCTTTCTGCCCATTCCAGGATGCAATTCGCTTCCCTCTGGGCTGCACGACTCCTGGTGCCACCCTGGTGATTGATATATGCCACTGCTGTGGCATTGTCTGATTGAATTCTGACAGGGGACCCTTGGAGTTTGGATGTCCATGCTACTAGGGCATACCGGGCTGCTCGTATCTCTAAGAGATTGATGGGCAGGGCCTTCTCTGCTTCTGACCACTTGCCCTGGAGAGACCATTGTTCCAGTACTGCCCCCCAGCCTATGAGGCTGGCATCTGTAGTGACCACCTTCCAAGAAACCGGACTGAAGGGTTTCCCTTTTTCCAGATTCTGGGGCACCAACCACCAATGGAGGCTCTTGCGAACGGAAGGGGACAGGGACATTGGTAAGTCTAAAGCCTGAACTTTTTTGTTCCAGGCTGACAGTATGGCCCTCTGCAAGTTCCTTGAATGGAATTGACCGTAGGGTACTGCTTCGAATGAAGCCACCATTTTTCCCAGCAGCCTCATGCACAGGCGTATGGATGGTTTTCTTTTTGTACCCACTAAGTGGGTCAAATCTTTCAAAGACGACACCTTCTCTGGAGGTAAGAAAATCTTTCTCTGATTTGAATCCAGCCTTAGCCCCAAGTATTCCAGACTTTTGACTGGTCTTAGAGCTGACTTGTCTCGGTTGATAATCCAACCGTGATATTCCAGATACTTGATTGTCTCGTGAATAGCTACTTCCAGTTTTTCCACTGAGTGGTCTATTAGTAGCAGGTCGTCTAAATATGCCATTATCGTTACACCCCGTGTTCTTAGATTGGCCAATAGTGGGGCCAGAATTTTTGTGAACACTCGTGGTGCTGTGGCCAGACCGAAAGGTAAGGCTCTGAACTGAAAATGGCGCCCTTCTACTGCAAAGCGTAGAAATTTCTGATGGGCCGGAAAGATGGGAATATGCAGATAAGCATCCTTTATGTCGATTGAGGCTAACCATTCCTGCCCTTGTAGGGCGGTGGCCACCGATCGGATCGACTCCATCCGAAAAGTCCTGATATGTAGGAATTTGTTTAGCCCTTTTAGATTTAATATGGGCCTCACGTCCCCATTTGGTTTGGGGACTGTGAAAAGGTTAGAGTAAAACCCGAACCCGCTTTCTTCCAAGGGAACCTTCATGATTACACCTTGGAGCAATAGTTGTTCTAGTGCCAGAAGGAGGGATCCTCTCTTTTGGGGATCGCTTGGCACGTTTTACCTCATAAAATGGGCAGGAGGAGTGTCTTTTAACTTCAGCTTGTATCCCAGACTTACTGCGGAGATCACCCATCTGTCTCTGATGGTGTCCCGCCAGGTCTCTGTGAACAACTGAAGTCTTCCCCCCACCCGATTGAGTGGGGGCAACCCTTCATGACTTAGGGGGAGGTTTTGTATCTCTCTTGACCCAGGGTTTCTTGTTACCCTGTGATTGTCCCTGATTTCTGCCTCCTGGATTTGACCGCGGAGGCCGTCGGAACTGTTTCACAGCCGATGTGCCAGGGACTGGAGAAGTAGGCCTCTTAAAAGAAGGACTTCTACCCTTGTTCTTAACCGGCAAGAGTGTACTTTTACCGGCAGAAATTTTCTGGATATACTTGTCCAGATCTTCTCCAAATAAGCGTTCTCCATGAAATGGGAAGCTAATCAGCAATTTCTTACAGGGAGCTTCAGCAGACCAGTTTTTGAGCCATAGAAGCCTACGCATATGTACTACAGACAGCGTAAAGCGGGAGGCCTGTTGGATTGTATCCTTTATGGCGTCCACCGCAAAACACAAGGCTCTAGGTAGGTCAGCTAGGGCAAGAGCCTGCTGATCTGGTAAGTCCCTTAAGACTTGTTTCAACTGATCCTTCACTGCTTGGCAGACCCCAATCGCTGCTACTGCAGGTTGTGTCACCATGCTTGCTGTAGAAAAAGCAGATTTTAGTAAAGACTCCAATTTTTTATCTATTGGGTCTTTGAACATTGGAACATTATCTACTGGACATGTCAGTGATTTATTCACACAAGAGATGGCTGCGTCCACTGTAGGGACCCTCCATTTTTTTATGAACTTATCCTCCATGGGATAGATCACCGGAAATCTCTTGGGGGGAGTAAATATTTTATCAGGATGCTCCCAATCCTGGTAAATAAGCCCTTCCAATAAAGGGTGGATTGGGAAGGAACAGACAGTCTGGGGAGCTTTCAGCGACCCCAGCGAGGAGACAGTAGTGGTTGATGGCTCCGCAAGAGGCATTTTAAATGCTGATCGGACCAGGTTAGTCAGAGACTGAACCCATAATCTTTCAGCCTGAGATGCTGAGAAAGGTTCTTCCACTGTTGATTCCTCTATAACTGAATCAACCTCATCCTGATCCCCTTCAGGTAGGTCGATCTCTGTGTGGGGCTGTTCCTCCACTAACAGGCACTCTGAAGGAGGAGACGGAGATCGGACGCGCTTTCCCTGTGTCAGGGAAGCAGCGATCAATGCTCTCTCTTCCAATCCTCCCAGAGTTGAGGAAAAAACCTCCTCTGTTATATATACAGGAGCAGGTGGACTGGGGACAGCCGCAGCACCAGGTACTCCTGCGGGGTTCCTACGGCTACTGACCTCTGAAATTTCAGGGGAGATTGGTGCAATACAAGCATGCCCAAAATCCTCAGAGCCCGATGGAGACCCCTTTGGCTTCCTTGAAGACTTATTTCCGGAGCGTCTGGACGACATATCCTTTAAGCACAAAGCTGAGGTATTCCCGTCGTCATACACCAATTTTACTGGTAATAGTCTAACACAGTTGCTGCTATATACCAGCTGGTGTCCACTAAAGTGTCTTTCTATGGGGATGCCTGCATCAACCGCCTCTGTGTGCCACCGTTTGTTGCTAGCTCTGCCTGCATCCAGCTGACACTTGTACTGTGTCTTTTATCCATGCTGGGACGCATGCACATGCGCAGAAGTGCCGCGGCGCGCATCGAGCGTCATCCACCCGCCCCGCCCCTTTCTTTTCATAGGAGGCGCGTGCACGCGCCCGTGCGCCTTCGGCGCCTTTTTTGAAAACAAGCAGGGACTAGGAGCCAGGGCCCTTTTTGCCGGAGGGCCTGTGCGGTGGATGAGCGCAGCAACAGGGCAGAGGACAGAGAAACTTACCAACTGCCTGGATCTTTTGACTTAAAAAACCAAAGATCCACATGACAAGAAAAATGGACCACAGCGGCCTCTAGTGGTTTAACACAGGTACTGCGGTCTCCTTTTTTTTTTTTTCTTGACTACTATTAAAATTTTACATTTTCCAGTAGTTACAGGCATACACAGATATTAGCGGGAATACCGTTAGGTAACAGACAGAAAGACAAATTAGGCTTGGGGGTCCCCCAATAGAACCAAGTTCCTGGGGGCCCCCACTTACCTGTTCCCCGCCGCAGGACTCTGTTTGGTCCACAGAAGCCCAAACTTCACCTATCACGGCAGGCATTGTAATTAAACCTTCAGGGACCGGGTTCCCAAGGATTTCACTCCCCTGGACCTGTATAGCACCCTGCACAGACAACATCTTGGTCGTGGGTATGACCAGAGCTCTGGATCCCAGGGTCCAGCCCTCCTAAGAGAGGCATTACAGGCAAAACCTTGCTCTTCTCTTGCAAGGCCCGGGTACTGACCGTTTAGCTATGAAGCTTTTTTGGTCGGATCCGGAACAGCTTACTGAGGCCCATAAAAGAACCTGTACGCAAGCCCAGTGAAAACACATGTTACTCTTTGGCCAACACCTTAGACACTGGCAAAAAACTGGGGTGCTCCCGGATGGGAGGGGCTTATATAGGGGAGGGTACTTCCGGTTTTGGAAGTTGCCAGTGCCAGCACCTGAAGGTAATCTATATAACCCATTAGTAATGACTAAGTCGCTCTGTGTCCCGTGATGTACGAAAAAGAAATCTCAAGTCTCTGCACATGGTGTGAACAAGGCCTTAATGGGTAGCTCCACTTTTGTTGAGAAAAAAACATTCCCCTGTACATTGCAAGGATTTTAACTAACTTTGTTGCAGATTCCTACCTTTTGTTATTCTGTATCTGTATCCATGTGGTAAGTGAATCTAATGGGAGTGGTTTCAAAAATATCAATCAGCTACTGAACCTGCAGGGCTTTAATGAGGAAAATTGCAGGGTCTGCGACCCTTTAGACGTGATTTCCTATTGGCAATGACATTTTTGTTGCAGTTGATGCTCAAAATCTGACTTGTATCTTAGTGCAGACTTCTGGGAAAATCAGTAAACAAATCACACAAGCAGGAAAGCATTCAAAGTGTACATCATTTCATGTACAGACCATGAAAGGTAAAATGCAATGCAATATGGCTAAATGGAGAGTTAGCCATATTGCATTGCATTTTACAGAAAAGGAGCTGCAGATTGAAAAGGAGCTGCAGATTGAAAAGGAACGGTCATTTTTAATAACACTTAATTCCAATATGACTTGAGTCACAATTGTATATGCCATTTTTTATTTTTTTTATTTGCTTAATTATTCACCCAAGTTAGCAAATTATGCCATTTGGCCTTTAAAAAACAGATAAAATGAACACGTTTTATGTAACCTTATGGAGTTTGTATGATCTGTGCACATAAATAAAAAGCTAACACTGTGCTAAAGAAAAGAAGTACAAAAATTGAAATCAGCTGCCAGCACTCAAAAGCCAAAATACAGACTCCAAAATAGTATTATATACAAACAGTGCATTGCTAAAAAGTAAAACACAATCTTCTGATTTAATACAGAATCCCTAAAAAAAACTGATTCAAATCGTAATTGATCAGATAAAATCCAAAGACATGCAAAAAAATGTTAGTCTAAATAAGAAAGTCCATAAAAATGGAAACAAATACAATAAAATACTCATCCATGCTCCGTGTGACAGGAACAAACAGGTGAAGGGAAGGTAGTGATCTTGTAAAAACAGAGAGTAGTCCTGCTCCACACCAAGTGAAAGTTTATACAATCTGCTTACGAGCCATGTAGGACCACCAAGTTATAGGTGGTCCAACAGGGCACGAGGAGATAGGTCTCCCCCAAACCTTACAGGCTCTCCTTTATGACGCCGCTCCCAAGGAACTCGAAGATAAATAAAAAAAGAGCTTCCATAGTGCAGTAAATAAATTACCAAATTTATTTGCAAGGTAAATAATTGCACTTACAAGATTTCCAGATAAAACCAGAATGTAATAAGAATCAAACAAACGAACAGTTGTTGCGGCGTCCCTACGGGCTTCCCTTTGGGCTCACTCGTGCATCGACCAAAACAGAAAGAATAACGTGATGATGTCACCTTCGTAGGCCCCACCCTACACGTTGTCACAAAGAACGTCTCCTGGGGATAGGCCGAGATGACACATTATCACGTGTCGATTTTATATAGAGCCGCTGCGCCATTTTAACTACTGGCCGCACATTGCCCATACTAATTGATATAATAGGAAAAGATAGCGATGCTTGAAGGACCCCACATACAAAGCACAAAATACTAGCATCTATTTTTTCAGTTTTTATGGTCTCTCTTGTATAGAATATATCATTTTAATTCACGTCTTTGGATTTTATCTGATCAATTACGATTGAATCAGTTTTTTTAGGGATTCTGTAATAAATCATACGATTGTGTTTTACTTTTTAGCGCTGCACTGTTTGTATATAATATGATCTGTGCATGACCCTGTAAAGTCAACTATAGAAGCTGCCACTGCAGGAAGCAAGGCAATCATCCTTGTTTTTCCTTCAGTATCTGACCTGGTACAAGTACCCACTGTAAACCAGGATAAACTTGCCAGGTAAGAAGCCTGAACTTTCAAATACAAGTCAGCAATGGTAGCTCCTATAATACTACATTTGCCAGTTCACATTAAAAAGTAAATGTAACTGATTTCAAGGTTTTCACAATAAATACTAGTGCTTCAATCCATTTATGATCTTGATGCACTTTTGTTTTCTTTCATGCTTTCAATCCAGGAAAGCACTAAATACATTGCTGAAGTACATATTGTAACGACACCCCAAATACGAAAGGGGGTTAACTCCGTTTAAGATGTTCCCTCTCCTGGACATACATTCGCTGTCGATCCTCCACAGCCAGCCGACCACTTCCCCTAGGAATTAATCCTTCTGGAAGAACGAGACGTACTCTGTAGCTTCCAGGATCGAGTCTCTTTATTGAAGAAGATATTGTAACTTTTATACACATCTACTACTGCATTAGTTTAACATGAACAATGGCCCAGCTCCACCCACACATAACAAGGCCCAATACCCATTATTTTGACGTCTGTTAGGCTTCAAAAGACTTTACACAATAGAACGTAACGACCTTCAATACACATCTTATAATGAAAGGGTTGGTAGACGGTCCGTCTGCCGAGTACAATGCACACAGGCATAGAGTTAACTATCCCTTTCACACCAAAAGGGTCTCCAGACCCTCCTAGACTCATTTACAACACAAGCAGGCAGGTGATTAACCTGTCTGCTGCTAGTTCCACAACCTATAATTATAGGCTTAATTCCCACAAGCCACAATATACAATAGAATGCAAATCACCTTAACTCCTCACAGCAATGATTACACAACCCCCCCCCCCTCACAGTACCAATCTAGATACAATGTATGTGCAGCATTGAATATGGCTATCATAGACCATATTGGGGTTTTCATTCACCCTGTGCACCTAAGAGAGACACAGGGTGGTTGACACATAAGAGGCATTGGGGAAGCTGAAACAAGGGTATCTCATACTTTCTAAGCGACTCTGAGTTCCCCGGGCCTTCCCGTTACACATATACAGTGGATATAAAAAGTCTAACACCCCTGTTAAAATGTGAGGTTTCTGTGATGTAGATAAATAAGACAAAGATAAATCATTTCAGAACTTTTTCCACCTTTAATGTGACCTATAAACTGTACAACTCTGTTAACAAAAAACTGAAATCTTTTAGGCGGAGGGAAGTAAAAATAAAAATAATATGGTTGCATAAATGTGCACACCCTTAACCACTTCCCCCCAGGCCTATAGCAGAATGACGGGCAGGCGGTGGTTCAGTTATCCTGACTGGACGTCATATGACGTCCAGCAGGATAACAGCCGCTGTGCATCGCGGCGAACGGTGGTGAGGTGTGTCAGTCTGAGACACTGCTACACTGATCTTGGTAAAGTGCCTTCGACGGAGGCTCTTTACCACGTGATCAGCCGTGTCCAATCATGGCTAACCACAATGTTAACAGGAAGAGCCGTTGATTGGCATTTCCTCACTCGCGTCTGACAGACGCGAGTAGAGGAGAGCTGATCGGCTGCTCTCCTGACAGGAGGGTCTGTGCTGATTGTTTATCAGCGCAGCCCCCCTCAGATGCCCGCCCAGGATGCCACACTGGACCACCAGGGAAGGCCACCAGGGAAGACCACCACACTGGACCACCAGGTATGCCAACTAGACCACCAGGGAAATGCCAATCTGTGCCCAGGCAGCTAACATCCAGTGGCAAACAAAAATGCCTACCAGTGTAGTTCATCAGTGCCAGTCATCAATGCCCTTCAGTGCCCATCAGAGCCGATCAGTGCCGCCTATGAGTGCCCAGCAGTGGCGTCTATCAGTGCCACCCATAAGTACCCATCAGTGCAGCCTTTCAGTGCCCATTAGTGTCGCCTATCAGTACCCACCAGTGCCACCTATGAGTGCCTATCAATGCCCATTAGTGCTGCATATCAGGGTGGTCGACCACCAGTGCCGCCTATCAGTGCCCATCAGTGCCACCTCATCAGTGCCCATCAGTGAAGGAGTAAACTTACTTATTTACAAAATTTTATAACAGAAACAAAGACAAAACTTTTTTTAAACAAATTTTCGGTGCTTTTTTATTCGTTTAGCAAAAAATAAAAACCGCAGAGGTGATCAAATACCACCAAAAGAAAGCTCTATTTCTGGGAACAAAATTATAAAAAAATTGTTTGGATACAGTGTAGCATGACCGTGCAATTGTAATTTAAACAGCGACAGCGCTGAAAGCTGAAAATTGGCTTGGGCAGGAAGGGTGGGAAGTGCCTGGTATTGAAGTGGTTAAACTAATACTTTGTTGAAGCACCTTTTGGATTTTATTACAGCACTCAGTCTTTTTGGGTAGGAGTTTAGCAGCATGGCACATCTTGACTTGGCAATATTTGCCCAGTCTTTGCAAAAACACTCCAAATCTGTCAGATTGCGAGGGCATCTCCTGAACACAGCCCTCTTCAGATCACCCTGGCAAAAAAATTCAGGCTGGTTTTAACATAGTTGACAGAGAACTTTTCAGAAGTTATCATGTTGATAACAGAAGAAGGGAGCAGGAGAAAGCCACGGGACTTAGGGCTTTGAAGAGAGATAAGAAAACACTGCAGTAATATGTGCCCAGCTCAAATTTCATGAACTGGGTTTACATCCACTTAAATTCTGAACACAGCTACATCCCCAGTTATAAGACTGAACACAGCTACATCCCCAGTTATAAGACGGTGTGCACACTTATTTTTATTTTTTTTACTCCCCTCGCCCCTAAACGATTTCAGTTTGTTTTTCAATTGATTTGTATAGTTTATAGGTCACATTAAAAAGGTGGAAAACATTCTGATACGATTTATCTAAAACACATCTCAAGTCTCCCAAAAGCATGTGGGAAAATGCGTTATGGTCTGATGAAACCAAGATTGAACTTTTTGGCCATAATTGCAAAAGATATGTTTGGCTCGAAAACAACACGCACATCACCAAAAGAACACCATACCCACCGTGAAGCATGGTGGTGGCAGCGCCATGCTTTGGGGCTGTTCAAAATACCAGTGAGAATTGGCACATACCTTCTGGCTTCCGCTAGAAAGCTGAACATGAAGAGGAACTTCATCTTTTAGCATGACAACAACCCAAAGCATACATCCAAATCAACAAAGGAATGACTTCACCAGAAGATGATTAAATTTTTTGGAATGGCCCAGCAGAGCCCAGACCTGAATCTGATTGAAAATCTGTGGGGCGATCTGAAGAGGGCTGTGCACAGGGGATGCCCTCGCAATCTGACAGATTTGGAATGTTTCAGAAAAGAAGAGTGGGCAAATATTGCCAAGTCAAGATGTGCCATTCTGATAGACTCATACCCCAAAAGACTGAGTGCTGTAATAAAATCAAAAGGTGCGTCAACAATATAATACTTATGCAACCATATTAATTTTAAAATATTTCAGTTTGTTGTTCAGTTGTACAGTTTATAGGTCAAATTAAAAGGTGGAAAAAGTTCTGAAATTATTTATCTTTGTCTCATTTTTTTTACATCACAGAAACCTGACATTTTAACAGGGGTGTGTAGACTTTTTATAGCCACTGTATGGGTGCAGTTTCACTTGCCAAATGATTGCATTCTTGTCCACGAGATTGACACAGCCTTACAATACAGCACAGCTAGTCTGATAACCTGTATTTGTTCTGCTGTGGTTAAAGTGATTGTTATTTTTATAGGAAAAAGAATGAGACTTTACAAACATGTTATACTTGCCTCCTCTGTTGCAGGGGTTTTGCACAGAGCACCCTGGATCCTCCTCTTCTCAGGTCCCTCTTCTGTGCTCCTGGCCCCTTCCTCCTGTTCAGTGCCCCCACAGCAAGCAGCTTGCTATGGGGCACCCAAGCCGAGTCACAGCTCTGTGTGTCCATTCAGACACAGAGCCCGACCCAGCCCCCCCCCTCTCTTCCCCGATTTGCTAGCTGCCTTTGATTGACAGCAGCGGACGTGAATGGCGCCGCTGCTGTGTCTCAGCCAATCAGGAAGGAGAATCTGGGACGGCCAAGACACTCGTGGACATCACTGGACAGAGAGGGACTTCACGTAAGTGTTAGAGGGGCTGCTGCACACAGAAGGCTTTTTATCTTAATAAATAGAATGCATTAAGATAACAGAACTTCTGCCTTTACAACCCCTTTAAGCAAAACAGAGTAGTCTTCTCTCTGCCATCTGCCTGTATTGGTGGATGAAGACACAGCAGCAGACTGATGAGGTCATTTCTTTGCTCTTCCCACTTGTCTGCATGCTCCTCGACAGCCCATGTAAATGTAGGATATGTTAAAGGCCCCAATAATTGCTCCTCCCTATCCTAGTCAGAGTAAGTATGTATACTACCATTTTCATTTAAAAAACATTACATTTTTGTTTAAATAAATACAAAACTTTATTAAATTGGAGGTTTTTTTTGGTTTGTTTTTTAATATACAGCATGCCTTTAGTCAAGCGAAGTTCATAAAAACATTTTACAAATCTCTCTCTAACTTATAGAAACAAATAAAATATCTTTCAGAAAATGCTATCTAGACGTTAGCAGGTAGGTTCTAACTGGTGTTAAAATAAATAGCACACCAAAAAATAGCACACAGCTTTGCCAACTGTTGCCTAAATAAAAAAAATTAAAAAAAGCAAAAGAAATATGCTACTGTACCAACAAGACACACATATACAGTTGTGCTCATAAGTTTACATACCCTGACAGAATTTATGATTTCTTGGCCATTTTCAGAGAATATGAATGACACAAAAACTTTTGTTTCACTCATGGTTAGTGTTTGGCTGAAGCCATTTATTATCAATCAACTGTGTTTACACTTTTTAAATCATAATCACAACAGAAACTACCCAAATGACCCTGATCAAAAGTTTACATACCCTGGTGATTTTGGCCTGAAAATGCACACAAGTTGACACAAAGGGGTTGAAATGGCTATTAAAGGTAACCATCCTCACCTGTGATCTGTTTGCTTGTAATAGGTGAGAGAGAGAGAGAGAGAGAGAGAGAGAGAGAGAGAGAATAAAAGGTCAATTCATTTCTGGACTCCTGACAGACCCTTGCATCTTTCATCCAGTGCTGCAGGGACGTTTCTGAATTCGGAGTCACGGAGAAAGCAAAAGAATTGTCAAAGGATCTGCGGGAAAAGGTAGTTGAACTGTATAAAACAGGAAAAGGGATATAAAAAGATATCCAAGGAGTTGAGAATGCCAATCAGCAGTGTTCAAACTCTAATCAAGAAGTAGAAAATGAGGGGTTCTGTTGAAAGCAAACAACGGTCAAGTAAACCAACTAACATTTCAGCCACAACTGCCATTAAAATTGTTTGGGAATGCAAAGAAAAACCTACAAATAACTTCAGGTAAAATACAGGACTCTCTGAAAACACGTGGTGGGGCTGTTTCAAGATGCACATAAGGAGGCACTTGAAGAAAGATGGGCTGCATGGTCAAGTCGCCAGAAGAAAGCCATTACTACGCAAATGCCACAAAGTATCCCGCTTACAATACGCCAAACAGCACAGAGACAAGCCTCCAATCTTCTGGCACAAAGTCATTTGGAGTGAGGAGACCAAAATTTTGCTTTTTGACCACAACCATAAATGCTTCATTTGCAGAGGAGTCAATAAGGCCTATGATGAAAGGTACACCATTCCTACTGTGAAACCCGGAGGTGGATCGCTGATGTTTTGGAGATTTGTGAGCTACAAAGGCACAGGAAATTTGGTCAAAATTGATGGCAAGGTGAATGCAGTATGTTATCAAAAAATACTGGAGGAACATTTGCCAGGAAGCTGCGCTTGGGACATACTTGGACATTCCATCATGACAATGATCCAAAACACAAGGTGAATAAAGTGAAGGTTCTGGAGTGGCCATCTCAGTCTCCTGACCTCAATATCATTGAGCCACTCTGGGGAGATCTCAAAACGTGCAGTTCATACAAGACAGCCCAAGAATTTACAGGAACTGGAGGCTCTTTGCCAGGAGAAATGGGCAGCCTTACCATCTGAGAAGATAAAGAGCCTCATCCACAAATACCGCAAAAGACTTCAGGCTGTCATTGATGTTAAAGGGGGCAATACACAGTATTAGGAACGGGATATGTAAACTTTTGATCAGTGTCATTTGGGTAGTTTCTGTTGTCATTATGATTTAAAAAGAGTAAACACAGCTACAGCCAAACACCAACCACGAGGGAAAGAAAAGATTTTGTGTTATTCATATTCTCTGAAAAATGGCCAAGAAATCATAAATTCTGCCAGGGCATGTAAACTATTGAGCACAACTCTACCTTTGAAAAGTATCCACATTCATTACAGCATATGTCCATTGCTACTTAAGATAGCTCTACAAAAGACACAACTGCAGGAAACTCAAAAACAGCCACAATCGGATACCTATCTAAAGAGAGGTGCATAGCTTAATAATTTATTATTATATACAATACACACACACACACACACACACACACACACACAAAGATGGTCACACTCACATTTATAGCTAAAAGACTTTAAAAAGACTGTAAATTCCCTGTAAAATCTGGGCCTTTGCATTAGTATCCAAGGGATATTTTGCCAATAGGATTATGTTAAGTATGCTTAAATCTTATCTGCTGAACATCTACCTAATGCTGCATAGAAAAACTGCTTATATACTGATAAATAGTGTGCAACAGCTTGCTAAAACCAACTAAGAACACAATCGCCAACTCCCAACTAAACCTGTCAGCACTTAGAAGGGGTACAAATACCCCTTCTGCACATATACTGTATATCTGCAGAATCACAAAAATTAGAGGAGGGAAAAAAAAAAAAGATAATTGTGCATTTTTTGAGATTTGTATATTACAAGTCGTTATTTAGCGGGCACTACAGATTGTACGGTATATAAAATATTACAACAGTATTGAGGGCAACTGAAATTTTGATCTCAGTTGAAGAGGCTTCCTTCAAATTAAAGTGGTTGTAAACCCACTTTGACAACATGCACCTACAGGTAAGCCTAGATTAAGGCTTACCTGTAGGTGCATGAAATATCTCCTTAACCTACACGGTTAAGGAGATATTTGCAGATAACACTGCACCGATGTCTACGGCGCATGCGCGCCGCAGACAACGGCGCAGGCGCACTAGCGGGCCGGCTTCTTGACGGTTTTCTGAATGGGATCTTGCCGGCCCAAGCGCGTGTGACGTCATCGCCGCTCCGGCTAATCACAGCGCCGGAGCTGCGATAACCGGAAGGGACATCAAGGCAAGATGGCGGCGGAGGGGAACGAGGAGCAGTTCGGGGGCTTCAATCTCAGGTAAGTCATTCATAATGAGCTAGTATGCTATGCAAACTAGCTCATTGTGCCTTTCTTTTGCAGGGTTTTTAAAATAAAAATCAAGGGTTTACTTCCTCTTTAAAGCTGAAGTTTTGGTACGATTATATCTACGATACAAATATATATTTTGCTTAACTGATCCTCTGTTCCCACAGGTTCCCTATAGACTGTAAGGCTACTTTCACATTGGGGCTGCAGCAGCGCTAAAGCGCCGCTCGTTTTATCAGCGCTTTAGCACGGTTTAAAGCAGCGCTTTTCGGCCGCTTTTAACCACTAGCGGCCACAGAAGGGGTTAAAACCGCCCATGTTGCAGCGCTTCCGAATCGCTTTTCAGGAGCTTCAGAAGCGCTGCCCATTCATTTCCATGGGCAGGGGGTTTCGGGAGCGCTGTATACAGCGCCCCATAGGTACTGCTTGCAGGACTTTTTCTAACATCCTGCAAGCGCACCGTCCCAGTGTTAAAGCACTCATTCTTTCACATTCGGAGGCATGGGAGGCAATTTTCAGGCACTATTTCTAGCGCTAAAAACACCTGAAAACTGCCTCAGTGTGAAGGGAGCCTAATGCCCCATACACACGATCGTTTTTCATGCCATTTTTAAAACTGACGTTTTTCTCGTCATTTTTTTTCTTGTTTCCTCTCAAGCCTGTCTTGCGTACACACCATCATTTTAAAAAATGTTCAAGCAAAGCGCAGTGACGTACAACACGTACGACGGCACTATAAAGGGGAAGTTCCATTCTAATGACGCCACCCTTCATGTTAGTAAAGTTTGTTGAGCGACGATTCGCGCTTTTCAGCCACGTGCTTTTCAGTCCGTTACAGCGTGAAGAATGTGCTATCTCCATTACGAACGCTAGTTTTACCAGAACGAGCGCTCCCGTCTCATACTTGATTCTGAGCATGCGCGTTTTTTTTACGTCGTTAAAGCATACACACTATCGTTTTTCACGTCGTTAAAAAAAACGACATGAAAAACGACGTGAAAAAAGAGAGCATGTTCGAAATTTTTAATGCCCGTTTTTCACGTCGTTAAAAATGCTCTGGAGCATACACACGATCAGTTTTAATGGCCATTTTTAAAAATGGCATTTTTTAATAGCATGAAAAATAGGATTTTTAAAACAGCTTACCTGTAAAATCCTTTTCTTGGAGTACATCACGGGACACAGAGCGGCATAGTCATTACTATGTGGGTTATATAGAATTACCTTCAGGTGCTGGCACTGGCAACTTCCAAAACAGGAAGTACCTCCCCTATATAAGCCCCTCCCACCCGGGAGTACCTCAGTTTTGTAGCAAAGCAATACGTGTCCCCAAAAGAGGGGTGGGAGCTCTGTGTCCCGTGATGTACGCCAAGAAAAGGATTTTACAGGTAAGCTGTTTTAAAAATCCTATTTTCTTGTTCATACATCACGGGACACAGAGCGGCATAGTCATTACTATGTGGGACGTCCCAAAGCAATACCAAATGAGGGGGGGGGATACACCATACATAAGCTGGGCGCCATCAGGCATGAGGATCTTTTGCGGCCTGCAACACACTGCGCCCAAAGGCGACATCCTCCTGACTTCTAACGTCCACCTGGTAGAACCTAGTAAACGTGTGTACTGAAGACCATGTTGCGGCCTTACAAATTTGAGCCAGGGAGGCCTGGTGATGCACTGCCCATGAAGTTCCAACTGCTCTCGTGGAGTGCGCCCTAACTTTGAACGGAGGCGGTCTACTTCTCAAGCCATAGGCTTGTATTATGACCTGTCGAATCCACTTGGCTAAAGTAGATTTTGATGCTGCCTGACCCTTTCTGGGGCCTTCCGGCAGAACAAACAAAGAATCCGTTCTACGAATCTGAGCAGTGGCTTTTAGATAAGTTTTAACTGCTCTTACTACATCCAAAGAATGCAATAACTTTTCCTCTACCGAGCTTGGTTTGGGGAAAAAAGAAGGAAGAACCACATCCTGGTTCAAGTGAAACCTCGATACCACCTTAGGAAGAAAGGCTGGGTGAGGGCGTAATACTACTCTGTCCTTATGAATAACCAGATATGGCTCCTTACAGGACATGGCGGCTAATTCCGACACTCTTCTAGCCGAGCATATGGCTACTAAAAATATCAATTTTCTGGTGAGTAGAAACAAGGAAATGTGCCGCAAACTTTCAAACGGCTGCTTCTGCAGAACCGACAGAACCAAATTTAGATCCCATGGGCATATGGGAGCTTTAATCGGTGGAATAATACGAGTCACCCCTTGCATAAAGGATTTGACAAGTGAATGCATAGCCAGGGGCCTTTGAAATAGTATTGATAAGGCCGAAACCTGGCCCTTGATAGTACTTAAGGCAAACTTCCTGTCTACAGCCCACTGTAGGAAGTCCAGAATTCTGCCTATAACGTACTTACGTGGATGCCATTTTCTGGCCTCGCACCAAGTGATGTACGCCTTCCAAACTCTATAGTAGATCTGCCTGGATACAGGCTTCCTGGCATTGATTATAGTTGATACCACAGAGTTAGAGAGACCTCTCTTCTTTAGGATGTGGGATTCAATAGCCAGGCCGTTAAACTTAGAGTTAGTAAGGAAGGGTGGTATATCGGTCCTTGCGAAAGCAGGTCCGGACGACGTGGAAGGGTCCAAGGACTCCCCACAGACATTTTGATGATCTCCGCGTACCAGGCCCTTCGGGGCCACGCTGGAGCCACCAGGATCACCGGCTTCTTTTCCAACCTGACTCTGCGAAGGAGTCGAGGCAACAATTGTAGCGGAGGGAATGCATATATCAGTCTGAACTGATCCCAAGGGAACACCAGAGCATCCGAGCCGCAAGCGAGGGGATCCCTTGTCCGGGAGACAAATCTGTCCACCTTTGCGTTGAATCTGGATGCTAGCAGATCTACATCTGGTGTTCCCCACCGCTGACATATTGCTCGGAAGACCTCGGGATGAAGGGACCATTCCCCTGGGCATAACTGTTGGCGACTCAGAAAGTCCGCCTTCCAATTCTCCACCCCTGGAATGAAGACAGCTGATATACATGGGACATGCTTTTCTGCCCATTCCAGGATGTGACTTACTTCCCTCTGGGCTGCACGACTCCTGGTGCCTCCCTGATGATTGATATATGCCACTGCTGTGGCATTGTCTGATTGAATTCTGACAGGGGACCCTTGGAGTCTGGATGTCCAGGCTACTAGGGCATACCGGGCTGCTCGTATCTCTAAGAGATTAATGGGCAGGGTTTTTACTACATTTGACCATCTGCCCTGGAGAGACCATTGCTCCAGTACTGCCCCCCAGCCTATAAGGCTGGCATCTGTAGTGACCACCTTCCAGGATATCGGACTGAAGGGTTTTCCCTTCTGGAGATTCTGGGGGATCAACCACCAGCAGAGACTCTTCCGAACGGAAGGGGACAAAGCCATCGGGAAGTCTAGAGCCTGAATTTTTCCGTTCCAGGCTGACAATATGGCCCTCTGTAAATTCCTTGAGTGGAATTGGGCGTATGGCACAGCTTCGAATGATGCTACCATCTTTCCTAGCAGCCTCATGCACAGGCGTATGGACGGCTGTCTTTTTGCACAAAGCAGACGGACCAAGCCCCTCAAAGAGGATACCTTGTCTAGAGGTAAGAAAATCTTCCTCTGGTCTGAATCCAGCCGTAGCCCTAGATATACCAGGTTTTTCACTGGCTGTAGGGCTGACTTGTCCAGGTTGATGACCCAACCGTGAGATTCTAGATACTTGATTGTATCGACAATTACCACTTCTAGCTTGGCAACTGAGTGGTCCATCAACAACAGGTCGTCTAGGTATGCCATTATCGTTACACCTCGTGTTCTTAGATCGGCCAACAGTGGGGCCAGAATTTTTGTGAACACTCGTGGTGCTGTGGCCAGACCGAATGGTAAGGCTCTGAACTGAAAATGGCGCCCCTCTACTGCAAAGCGTAGAAATTTTTGATGACCTGGAAAGATGGGAACATGCAAGTAAGCATCTTTGATGTCGATCGAGGCTAACCATTCCTCCCCCTGTAGGGCAGCGGTGACCGATCGGATCGACTCCATCCGGAAAGACCGGACGTTTAGAAATTTGTTTAGACTCTTTAGGTCCAATATGGGTCTTATGTCCCCGTTTGGTTTCGGGACTGTGAAAAGGTTTGAGTAGAAACCCAACCCCCACTCTTCCATAGGAACCTCCATAATTACTCCTTGGAGCAATAGTTGTTCTAACGCCAATAGGAGAGACCCTCTTTTCAGAGGGTCTCTTGGCATGCCTGACCACATAAAATGGGAAGGAGGAGACTCTTTTAACTCCAACTTGTATCCCAGAGTTACTGCGGAGAGCACCCATCTGTCTTTGATCGTCTCCCGCCAGGTCTCTGCGAACAACTGAAGTCTTCCCCCCACCCGTTTGAGTGGGGGCAGCCCTTCATAGGCTTGACTTGGAGGCTGGTTTAGTACCCCTTCGGATCCAGGGTTTCTTATTACCCTGTGACTGTCCCTGATTTTTACCCCCTGAGTTTGACCGAGGAGGCCGTCAGAACTGCTTAGTAGCAGACGTCGCAGGGATAGGAGAGGTAGTCCTCTTAAAAGATGGACCCCTAGACCTCTTCTTACTCGGTAAGAGAGTACTTTTACCACTGGAAATCTTCTGGATATACTTATCCAGGTCTTCGCCAAAAAGGCGTTCCCCATGAAATGGGAAGCTAACTAAGAGCTTCTTACAGGGAGCTTCAGCAGACCAGTTCTTGAGCCACAGAAGCCTACGCATATGTACCAAAGACAGCGTGAGGCGGGAGGCCTGATGGACAGAATCCTTGATGGCGTCAACCGCAAAGCATAATGCTCTAGGCAGATCAGCCAGAGCCTGGGCCTGCTGGTCTGGCAAATCCCTCAGGACCATTTTCATCTGATCCTTTAAAGCTTGGCAGACCCCAATAGCTGCCACTGCTGGCTGTGTAACAGCCCCTGCTGTGGAAAAAGCAGATTTTAATAAAGATTCCAATTTTTTATCTACTGGATCTTTGAACATTATCTACTGGGCATGTCAGTGATTTGTTCACAGAAGAGATGGCTGCATCCACCGTAGGAACATTCCATCTCTGGGTGAACTTTTCCTCCATGGGATAGATCACCCGAAATTTCTTAGGCGGAACAAATAGTTTATCAGGATGTTCCCAGTCCTGGTATATAAGTCCTTCCAATAATGGATGTATTGGAAAGGAGCAATTAACCTGGGGAGCTTTTAGCGACCCCAATGAGGAGACAGCAGTAGTTGATGGTTCAACAAGAGGCATTTTAAATGCAGATCGAACCATGTCAGTTAGGGTCTGGACCCACAATCTTTCAGTCTGTGATGCTGAAAATGGTTCATCTACTGTCGATTCCTCAAAAACAGAGTTAACCTCCTCCTGATCCCCTTCAGGTAGGTCGGTCCCTTCCCGGGACTGTTGCTCTGCCAACAGGCACTCTAATGGAGGTGATGGAGATCTGGCGCGCTTTCTTTCCTGTAGAGAAGAAGCGATCAATGCTGCCAATCTCTGCTCCAATCCCTCCAGAGTTGAGGCAAAAACCTCCTCTGTTATATATGCAGGAGCAGGTGGACTGAGGACAGCCGCAGTACCTGGCACTCCCGGGGGTTCCTTATGGGTATTAACCTCTGATTTCTCAGGGGAGGAGGGTGCAGATGACTGCTCCAGATCCTCAGAGCCCGATGGAGACCCCCTACACTTCCTGAGAGGTATATCTCAGAGTTTTTTAGGCGGCATATTCCTTAGTTCAAAGCTGAGGTATTCCAGCCGCAATACACCCCTTTACTGAAATAGTCTAATGCAATTTGCTGCTATGTACATCAGTGGGCGTCTACTAATGCGTCTTTCTGGGGATGCCTGTATCAACCGCCCACTGTAAGCCCCTATACCATGCTACCAGCTCCTTTTCATGCTCTGTGTCCATAGCAAGCAGCGTGGACTGAGTCCTTTTATCTTGCTGGGACGCCCGCACATGCGCAGAAGCGCTGGGCGCACAGAGCGCGTCATCCGCCAGGCTCCGCCCCCTTTTTTGAAGCTAAATCTATAAAAAGAAAGCGTGTGTGTGCGCGCGCATGCACGTGTGCGCTCTTGGCGCCCTGTAGGGAGAGGAGCCAGGGTCCCTGTTTCACCAGGACTCGGGGATGGAAGGAAACTACTTGGCAGCATGACAGAGGAATGCAGCTTCCCTGATAGAGAGCTCACTCATCTGCCTGGACTTTCACCATGGAAGGAATAGTCCCAAGAAAAAAAAGACGTTCCACAGCGGCCTCTAGTGGACAAACACAGGTACCGCACTTTTGTCTTTTTTTTTTTTTTTTTAAAACCTCCTTTATGAAAAACATTTCCAGGTTTACAGTTTTTAAAACTTCCTTTATGAAAAGACATTTCTAGGATTTCTTAGGCATATACAGCTATTAGCAGGAATACCTTTAGGTAACAGGCAGAAAGACATATTAGGCTTGGGGTCCCCTCAAAAGAACCAAGTTCCTGAGGGGCCCCCACTTACCTTTTCCCCGCCGCAGGACTTTGTTTGGTCCACAGAAGCCCAAACTTCACCTCTCACGGCAGGCATTGTACTAGACCTTCAGGGACCGGGTTCCCAAGGATTCCACTCCCCTGGACCTGTATAGCACCCTGCACAGATAGCCTCTTGGTTTTGGGTATGACCAGAGCTCTGGATCCCAGGGTCCAGCCCTCCTAAGAGAGGCATTACAGGCAAAACCCTGCTCTTCTCTGCAAGTTTCGGGTACCGACCGTTTAGCTATGAAGCTTTTTTGGTTGGATCCGGAATAGCTTGCCAAGGCCCAGAGAACCTGTACACAAGCCCAGATGAATACATGTTAACCTTGGCCAACACCTTAGACACTGGCAAAAAACTGAGGTACTCCCGGATGGGAGGGGCTTATATAGGGGAGGGTACTTCCTGTTTTGGAAGTTGCCAGTGCCAGCACCTGAAGGTAATTCTATATAACCCACATAGTAATGACTATGCCGCTCTGTGTCCCGTGATGTATGAACAAGAAAACGATCGTGTGTATGGGGCATAAGTGATAACTACAGCCTCTTCTCTCTTATGCTAGAGCAAATGCAGGTCCTCTGACATCATAACTTCCCTAAAATACCTGGGGATCCTGCCAGTAAAAGGCCACCTAGTGCAACTTCTTGTGATGGTGTTGCAACACAGCTGCATTTCTCCTAAATTCACAGCAAAGGTGTCACTTATGTAGATTGTGCCTGGTTGTATTGCTTTAGGAAGAAAGCTGCTGCAGCATGGCTACCAGCATTCTCACAATCCTGTAGCTTTTCAATCAGCACCTTACCACTGCTTTCTAGACTGACAGTTTTCTTGCTGAAACCCTTCAATTGTTAGCTGAAGTGTATGGTGGGGGGTGTTTTCCCGAAGTGTATGAGATACAAATGGAGGAGGATTTTGCCCAATCAGGGAAGGTAAAAGGGAGATTTTGGTTTGCTTTAAAAGGCTTGTGCATCACATAGTTACCATATACTGTCATACTGGAGCCTTTAGTTTTACTTTAGGTTAGCAAGCAGTGGAACCCTATCTGCTGAAATCTACATTGCTTACTATGCAAATGCCACCCTAATACAGAAGTAATAATAATAATATCATCATTGCCACAACCAATACAGATATGGTTGTGGTCATATGGACCACCTCCCAATAGAGATCCAGAACCATCTTTCTCAACAAACTGTTATAAATTTGAAATACAGATTTACTTTGGACTTGTGTTTATTGATCCATACGGAGATGTGGACTTTACCTGTGGTTGCTTTTGCAGGGTCATCACCAAATCCCTGGGATTCCTTTTTCTTTCTGTAAATGTAAACAGTGGTAAAGTAAAAGTTAGTTGTGATTTTGACCTTACGCTTCCCAAACAAATATCCAAAGTACATCAGAAACTTTAAAAGAGAAATAAAGAGTATTTAGTTGGGGGCATGGCCAGATGGTGAAGAGAGCAGTCACATAGACACACTGCTCCAGCTCTCAACCGACATCCTTACCTTATCCTGGGTCAGTTTTCCTCGCCAAAAGGTACCGATCTGTTCCCCACGGAGGTGGGCATCTGGCAGGCTGGCTGAAATGGTAAAATACGGGCCGCCCCGGCCCCCATCTACGGCGGAGCAACTAGCTCGGTTCAGGAGGCAAGATGGTGCTGGGACACATGCAGGGCAGACAGACGCTGCAGGCCTCCTCCTCTGCTGACAAGAACCATGCTACAGGGGTGAGTGCTTCTATTCCTGCCCTCTTTCGCTCTCAAGCAGACCCCCTGATGTCCCAAGACTCCCAGCAATTCACTGAGACTGGCCTGTCTGTGGATTCTCCTACCTCTGCTGAACCTACACTGTCCACCATTATGCTAGCTATCCAGGACTGGCGGCACTCCGCACCAAAATCATCGATTTGGAAAATCGTTCTCGCAGGAACAACCTCAGATTTGTAGGGTTCCCAGAAAGGGCTGAGGGCCCTCATCCTGAAAAATTCTTTATTCTTATTATTCCTGGTTGCGGGACATTTTTGGTACAGATGCGCCCTCATTCTCCCATGTCATTGAACGTGCGCATCGCACCCCTCCCTGCCCTCCCCCTGAGGGTGCCCCACCACGCTCCATTATTGCTCGCATCCTCAACTTCCAGGATAAAGTCGCCATCCTGCGCCAGGCTAGGGAGAAAGGCCCTCTCAAATTTAATGGGAACACCATCTCTGTCTATCCTGACTTTTCTGCTGAAGCTCAACGCCAGCGAATCTCTTTTTCCGCAGTGAAATCTCGCCTGCGCATGGAAGGTCTGTCTTATGCCATGCTTTTCCCTGCCAACCCGCGCATCATTTATGATGGTAAGGCTCATTTCTACACCAGCCCCAAGGAGGCCATGGTGTGGCTGAATGATCATTTTGGAGCTGCTTACAGGCACAGAAATGACCAACGGTGTCCATAGTCTCAGGACAGCACATACCAACTGTCTTACTACCAGACCTCTGTGCATCATTATGTGTATCCTGTGCCTTTATTGCAATTTACACTGACTGCTATTTAAGCCACCTTATCTCCTTTGCTGGGTGATACCCCTTCCCGGATGTGCCGGATGCTGTGATTTTTTATACTTATCCCACCAGGCCTTCGTTTCTGGAATCTCTCCCCCATTTGCACTATTTACTATGCTGCCCTGCCTGGATTGGAGGACAATGAATCCTACACTTTCCCACGGCCATCAGGACTTTGCACTCTACACCCGGACATGTTTATATATTTTTTTCTGCCACCGGTTAAGACTCCACACTACCCTCACACCAGCTAGTGGTGAGGCCACGGAACACTTTTTTTTTGTGACCTTTGCTGACCCTTTTTGTCAGGAAGGTCTTTCGGTTTGGGATCCAAGGCTCGCTATGTTTGGGGTGGCTGTGGGGGGTTCTTTGTTTTTGGGACTTTTGTTTTTTCCATTTTTCTAATCTTCTTTTTTTGCAGCTCAGTTTTGTATTTTCACTGTGATATTGTCTTCTCAGGTTGCTGCCTAAGGCAGATTGTTACTGTTTTTATTTTTTCCAGTGCGGGCTCCTATTCTCCTGCTGGCAGATCCACGCACTTTTTTATTTATGTGCTTGTATGTGCTTCAGGTGGTGTGGCCTATCAGGTCATTTATGTGTATGTTTCCATGTTATTCTATGCTTACCTATTACTGCACGTATTACTGTATGCTTTGCAATGGCAAAGCCCCTAAGGATAGTCTCATGGAACACTAGAGGTCTGAATGCACCCCAGAAGAGATCTCTGGTCTTTTCCGTTTAAAAAAAATGTCACCCTCATATTATCTGCCTCCAGGAGACTCACCTTACAGGCTCAACAAGGGCCTTAAAACGCCCATGGTTGTCCAACTCCTACCATGCCACTCATACTAATTATTCCAGGGGGGTTTCTATTCTATTGGACAAATCTCTCCCAGCTGAGACGCTTCAGGTTAAGACTGACCCTGAGGGGAGGTTCATTATTCTTACTCTACAGCTTTCTAAGGTGACACTTACCCTGGTGAATGTTTATATCCCCCCTCCCCCCAGTTTTCGGCGGAGCTACTCTCTAAACTCTCTCTTCAATTGCTGACTAGACCTCCTGGCCCCCACCATTGGGAGCAATTTTTCTTTTTTGTTCTTTTGTTGCTCCTACGTTTTATTCTGAGCCTGTATGCGGGAGGAGTGTGGACTCAACATCCCAGTTCATTGGACCACCCGTTCCAGGATTGATCTGGACCTCCATAGTATCTACAGAGATCCCGTTCCTTTGCCATAGGTCGTTGGGACCTCAAGCTCTCTTGACTCACTGTCATATGATAGATGAGTCCACCTGTTGCGGTAAGAGTACCCCATCTATTTACTGCTTTCAGTACCTGATTTCCTCAACAGTCAACTTGTTATCCTTGCAACTCGGGTCACTCCGTGGGAAGGATTATCACACCGTGTGTTTCCAGTATATGGACTCTACACCAACCACTATAGCTTTTTATATTATTTTTGTTTTATTTGGACTTTGAACTTTTAGATATTGGAGTTCCTTCTCATGTTATCATAGTTTGATACATTGTCACACGTGATTTAGTGGTTATTTAATTATCACTGTTGCCTCAGCGCTGCACTATTTATCCCATCCTTTGTTATACTATGTTTGCATGAGTGCTAGCAGTTTTTTTTAGACATTTTGGGTTCTAGTGCAGTTTTTTCTTACCTACATTCCATTTTATTGCTTGTTTAGACATGCTTTGTTATGTATTGCTATCACGGACCTGGTGTAGAATACAACGTTGTGGGGCTTGCACCTCCTGCCCAACAATCCCAAAGATGGAGACGGAGAGTGTGAAGATGCGGCGTGACACGAGTGCCATCTCAGTTGACTGACAGTATCCGCACTGCAGGTGGGGATAACTGGAAGCCACAGTCCTCAGGACACAGGAATAAATTGGCACCAGAGCAGAAGGTAGTAGAGGGAACCAGAGGGTAGGCCAAGGTCAGTTACAGTCGGGCAGCATGGGACCAAATCAGCACAGCAAAGTCCAGAAAGCAGGCCAAAAAATGGTAACAGCCAGGCAAAGTAGTACATAATCAGAAGGCAGAGACAAGTCTAGTAATCCAGCTAAAGTCAAAGGTAACCAGGTGAACAGACGCAAAGTCCAGGGGAAAGTTGGGTCATACGTGGGTAGGCAAATGCAATGGGTCAGGTCTCAAGAAACACCGGAACAAGCTGAAGATCATTCAGCAACTTCTCTCTCAGTGACTCATAAGTTTAAATAGGCAGCTGGGTGCCAAGTGTGCACGCCAATTGCTATGTGTACATGTGCAGGGTACCGTTACAGTATGTATGGTATACCCCTTTTGCCTAGAAGTATGAGCGGCACAATGGGCATGTGGTTCTCTGAACTTGGGGAAAAACCTGTTTACCTTAAATTGCCCCACTTAACAGGCAACCTCTGGATGCCCATATGGAATATCGTCTCGGGGCGAGTTTGAAATAATAAAAAAAAAAAACACGTTCACCAGTCTTTGGGTGTGAACATAGTTTTTCAGTTCCCATGAGTTTGCTTCTAGACCAAAACCCTTCTGCTTTATTAAATATTAAATGAGGCCTCTTCCTACAGTACATAATGGCCTCAATTTTACTCTGCTCTTCATTATCAATGATTGTTGGTGCTGGAGGACCCAGGTTATGGACAGGAAAGGGATCTGGCACAGCAAGTTTTAACAGAGATGCATGAAAAACTGGGTGGATCTTGTATGTTTTGGGTAGCAAAAGTTAATAAACTGTCAGATTCGTTTTTTTTTTACAGCAAATGGAGCAATGTAATTGGAACTTAGTTCCTTGGAAGGGCAAGCCCGTTTCAAATTGGCAGTTGATAGCCAAACTCTGTCCCGTGTTTTGAGGTCCACGTCAACCCTTCTATTTTTCTCGAACCATTTTTTGTTGTCTTGTTGGGCCTTGGAGATAGCTTTCTGTAAAATTTTATTGGTGGCTTGAAGGAACCCCCGTCTCCCCTGGTCTGCTGATAAAAGTTGAATCAAAGATTATATCAGGCGAGAAGGAAGGGTTATATCTGAAACTTGCAAAAAATTGAGTCTGACCTGTAGCTGATTCAACAGAATCATGGTAAGCGAACTCTGCTAAAAGGAAGGAGTGAAGCCCAGTTATCTCATGTGAAAGAAGAGAAGTATTGCTCTAGGATCCGATTTATATTTTTATACAAGTCTGACCATTTGTTTGAGGGTGATATGCCAATGATAACCAAGTCTCGATCTTCAGTGACTTGCAAAGTTCTTTCCAGAATTTGGACATAACCCCCCAATCAGAGGTTATGCTTCAAGGAACCCCGTGCAGTCTTACAATTGTTTTGATCAATGCCTGTGCAATCTCTACCATAAGTAGAGTTCCAACTATTGGCACAAAGTGCACCACCTTGGATAACCGATTGATTATTACAAAAATGGTTGTGAAGTTTTCAGATGGTGGGAATTGAACGATAAAGTCCATGTTAATCATTTCCCAAGGCTTGCAAGGAATGGGCAAAGGGCCTTGGTACACTCCAGGTTTTAGTCTTGCCATTCTTCTTTTATATACATTATCTACAGGCCGTTAAATAGTCCCAACAATCAGCCTTCAGGCTAGGCTACCAAAAAGGACTGCTGTCACTGTAGGTCTTGTGTATTCAAAAATGCCCAGCCAAGGGGTGGTCATGGCACAAATTCAAGATTACCTGACAAAAGTTTGAGTGTGCAAAAAACACGTTGCTCATGGGGAAACAATCCATCCTGTTCTTGTCCTGTGGTGGACCTTCTTCCCTTGAAGTTTGCTTGAGTTGTGACACTAAGGGGTTGATTTACTAAAAGCAAATCCACTTTGCACTGCAAGTGCACTTGGCAGTGCAGTCGCTTTAGCTCTGAGGGGAAGATCTGAAATGAGGAGAAGCGCTACAGATTTAATCATGTACAAGCAAAAATTTTTTTTTTTTTTTTTCCTTGCATGTCCCCCTCAGATCTACAGCAGGTTCACTTTTAGTGGAAAGTGGATTTGCCTTTAGGAAAGTCTTCTTAAAGCAGCAGGAAATTTTGAGCCTGGTCTATAGGTTAGGTGAAATGAAAATCGTGAGAACAAGGCCCATCTGGCCTAATGGGGTTTCAACCAATTAGCTGTATGGATGTACTCCAGGTTCTTGTGATCTGTAAAAATCTGAATTGGATGACTTGCACCCTCAAGCAGGCAAAGCCAATCCTCTAAGGCATTTCGAAGAACGGAGTTTCTTTGAGAAAAAGCGTAGCAGTGACTTGGCACTCTGGTGTTGTGATAGAATGACACCAACTGCACTTTCTGAAGCGTCCACTTCAAGAACGAAAGGTAGGGTGGGATCAGAATGTTACAGAATCTGTGCTGATGTAAACAGAGCCTTTAACCACATCGGCTCCTTTAAGAGCCATAGCGGGGGGGGGGGGGGGAATTCACTGAAATAGGCCACTCGAGAATGGCACTAACCTTCTGGAGAACCATTGAGATACCTTCTTATCTATTTTCCTATTACACACGTTCCTGGAAGACAAGGCTCATCAATGGTGGGTGCTGCAGCGATTTACCAGCTGGATCCTGGAGACATTTAGAAAGTGTACATATTTGCCAGCACACCACGGATCTACAATCACTGTCCAAAGGTTTTTATTGCAGAGAGATCACATCACAAAGACAAGTGCAATGTTTCGGAGTCGCACATGACCCCTTCATCAGCCATTGAGATAATCAGTCCCAGAAGCTGGATTGTCTCTCTTAAACTCACATATTTCAGCAGTAGTGTAAAGCTGGTGTTCCGGAGATGGCTTAGAACCTTTCTAACCTGCACCTGGTGTTCTTCAATAGAGAGAAAATATATGAATCTCATTGAGGAAGATGATCACGAAGAGATCTAAAAAGTCTCTAAAAAGAGATCGTTGGCGAAATGCCGAAAGGTAGCCGGGGCATTGCACAGTCTGAAAGGCTACATATGCTTGAAGCGGGAATGAAAAGTTGTTTTGCCATTTTTCCCCTTTCTGGATCCTTACCAGGTAAATGCTCCTCGCAAGTCAAGGTTTGTAAAAACTTTTGCTGTTCTGAACTGCTGAAAGAGCTCTAGAACAAGGGGCAGGGTACCTGTTTTTGACCGTTATTTTGTTTAGTTCTCTATCGCCAACACAGGGCCTCAGGGTAGGGATTCTTTTTTTCTATAAAGAATGTGCCAGCCCCAGCAGGGGATGTGGATGGACACGAGGCCTCCAGTTCTGACAAGGGGAGTATTCGCTCAAAGAGGATCTCGGCTGCTGGTTAACAGTTCAATTGGGCAATCGTATGACTGATGAGGTGGTAATATCTCGGCCTTCTTTTATCAATCACATCTAAGACGTCATGATATGCAAACAGAACATGCAGAGAAGCTGAGCTCTCTGGTTGTAATTCCATCAAGGAATCACAGGAATGTAAGGAATCAATAAGGAGTCAGTGGATGTCACATGGTGAACCGTCACAATAAGTCTGGTATAGGCCTTTTGCCTAGCGGTATGAGCAGCAATGCGCACGTGCATGAGTCCACACTAGTTTTCTTAACCTGGGAATCTGGCTTACAATCACTTTTCAGAGAACGTTGGAGTGAGGAGGCGTTATGTCTCCTTATCACCACCTATTTTAACCCCTAAAAACTCACACCGTCCCGCATTGCACCCAGTTAAGGGCATAGGAATAAACCAAGTGTTGTAGTAAAAGATTTACAGAATATATAAATGAACAAGTAACAAAGTGGTCTCTGCCGGGTGTTCCCTAATAACCCAAGTATAGTAGTAAAAAATTACAGAATATATAAATGAACAAGTAACAAAGCGGTCTCTGCCAGGTGTTTGCTATTGTCCCAACAAGTGAAGAATATGGAAAATGTAGTTAGAGCCTTAATATTGATGTTAAATGTGACGAACCTCCAGTGAAAGAAATGTATAAAATATTTAGAAAAAAATGAAATAAAATAAATCGTCTCTGCCAGGTATTTGCTAAACCTTGGTGGTAAATTTAGTGTTCAGAGTGGTTGTGTTGATGGGTATGCAAGTGAGTCAGAAAATAGTAAGTGAAATGGGTGTGCCAGTTCCGGCTCGGCCGGGTGTTTACTAGTTTGCAAAATAGCTACTAGTAGTGCCATTTGGGAAAATACTGATGTGAAATACTAATGAAAAAAGTACTGGCAATGAAATACTGGCACACCCATTTCACTTACTATTTTCTGACTCACTTGCATACCCATCAACACAACCACTCTGAACACTAAATTTACCACCAAGGTTTAGCGAATACCTGGCAGAGACGATTTATTTTATTTTATTTTTTTCTAAATATTTTATACATTTCTTTCACTGGAGGTTCGTCACATTTAACATCAATATTAAGGCTCCAACTACATTTTCCATATTCATCAATAGCACAATTGGGACAATAGCAAACACCCGGCAGAGACCGCTTTGTTACTTGTTCATTTATATATTCTGTAAATCTTTTACTACAACACTTGGTTTATTCCTATACCCACTGGATTTGTTTATGTAAGAACAGCGCCACCACTACACCCCTCATTTCCTTTCACATTCCTTGCTCCACCTAGACAGGAGGCAGCAATAAGTAGAGGCAGCAGTTCTGACTACTGTGTTGTGTTTGAATCCTTTTGCGCGGAGTCACCCCACTTTTTTTCCTTTTTACCCAGTTAAGGGCGGTTGTGACGCAGCCCTATTCAGTTAAATGGGTACTGCCCATCAAATGCGACAGGGAGAATTTGTGCTGTACTGCAATGCAGAGCATTACCGCCATGTGTACATCTTCACCCGCTGCCTTTGCAGCACAAAGTGCAAACCTAGCCCTCATGTCTACGTGCTTGAATGTGCCTTTTTACCTAATCAGAGAATGTAAAGATAGTCAATTCAAATTAATGAAGAACTCAAGAAGGCATTAAGTCAACAAGCATTAGAAATTATCTACAGCTGTTGGATTTTTATGCATTAGTTATCAATCACAAGTTTATGGGAAGATGTGGTTCTAGCGCCACTCCAGTCGATGATAGTGAAAACATGAAATGTACGTTTTAGTAAATCCCACAAATCCATTTTGACCATTTTGATTGAAAGAAAACAAGAAAAATAAAAAAAAAACTTACAGTTTGAAGTTCAACACGGCTCCTGCATTGACAAGCAATGTCCTGCAATTAAAGCAAAAAAACAGCAATAAATAAAACAGGATCACAAAAGCTTAAAGAGATAGGACATCTCAATGCATCCTTTAAGCAACAGTAAAAATTAATAAAGGACTCATTTATTAAGAGTCTAAAGAACTGGATTTACTCTTATGGGTAATATTTTCCATTACTCTTTCATGATATCCCAAAGTGAGTGACTGCTCCTGCTGCTCATACGCAAAACAATTACAATCGCCATTTGTTGTATAGTCAAAGTCTTTGATCTGCAAATGTGTTCCAGGTCAGAAAGTGTTGAAGCTAATGGGGATCAGTATAGCAGCCAAATAACTAGCATTTTTAGAAAAAAAGCTCAGAAACCGCCTACATATTTCTTTCAATTGTCCTCCTGGAGGGACTGTGCTCATCATTATATAATGTTTCTTAAAAATGTCTACTTCACCCAGCAGTAGCTAGTTTTAGAACCTGTGAGGGAAAAAATTGGGGTTCCTTAAAGCAAAGCTCCACCCAAAAGTGAAAGCTCCGCTTATCTGACTACCCCCCTCCCCCCGGTGCCGCATTTGGCACCTTTCGAGGGGGAGGGGGGGAGCGGATACCCGTTTTTGAAAAGATACCTGCTCCCACTTGGTAAGTGGGAAGTTCGGCTCTCCTCCTCCTTCCCCTGCCGGCGGGCTATTCACAAAGTGCAGTACGTCGGTTGGCCTTACAAGCAATGGCGGCGGCGGCAGCACCTGAGAGCCGATGAAAAAATCAGATGGGGTGAAGACACCGCGGGATCCCTGGACAGGTAAAGTGCCCTAATATTAAAATTCAGCAGCTACAGTATTTGTAGCTGCTGACGTTAATTTTTTTATGAAGGTGTCCGTACCTCCTCCTCTTTAATGACTTTTTAAAAGGTGGAGGCACTATAAATTGGCAAATGAGTCAATGACCTGAAACAAGCATGCAGCCAAAGTCTGAAAAGTCTAAACTATGTACCATTGGGGATATTTCCCTTCACTTCCTGTCCCAAGAAATTAGTGGAAATCTCCCAAATTGATGGCAATTCCCCTCTTAGATGGTTGTCCCTTGAGCAAGTGTCCCTGTTAGAAGATTTCCCATCATCTTTTGTTCTGGAGTCAACTCTAAAATATTTGGATTTCCCCTCACTTTGTTTCAGTGACAATGATTTTCAGTTTAAATAAAAATCTCCCATACGGGTATATAGACAGAAATAAAAGCTTGACAGAAGGTCTAACCCTTCCCCACTCTAGCCAAAGCTAAAAAAAACACAAAAAAAAAACAAACACACACTTTTCTACCAGAGACAGCTTTTGCAAATGTTAAAATGTACATTTTAGGCCTACAAATAAGTTAAACCCCACCAAAATTATAGCAGGATCCCTGGAGAATACAATGGTGGCATTTGCAATCTTTTCTGTCGTACAATATTAGCGCACGTTTATCACATGCATATTTTCAGTAAAAAAACAAAACAAAAGATAAAAGTTAATTTTTTTTTTTTTTTTTATCAAGATTTCAATTATGTTACATCAATACATTTCCATTGATCCAGCCAAGATAATAAACATACAAAAATAATACTGAGTACTAAGAGATTCCTGGCTCTTCTCCTTATACTCACGATTTCACCCCCCCCCCTTTCCCCTTTGTATCCCCCTCCCCCCTTCTACCTCTTATTTTCTACCATTTCTCTACTACTTTCTCAGATTTTCTACATAGCTCCATGTTTTCTTAAAATCTTTCCAACATTCCCACTTGTTTTTAACCACTTAAGCCCCGGACCATTTCGGGCCATTAGGACCAGGCCTGTTTTTGGGATTCGGCACTGCGCTGCTTTAACTGTAAATTGTGCGGACATGCAATGTTGTACCCAAATGAAATTTGCGTCCTTTTCTTCCCACAAATAGAGCTTTCTTTTAATGGTATTTGATTGCCTCTGCGATTTTTATTTTTTGCGATATAAACAGAAAAAGACCGAAAATTTTGAAAAAAAATGATATTTTCTACTTTTTGTTATAAGAAAAATCGAATAAACTCAATTTTAGTCATACATTTAGGCCAAAATGTATTCAGCCACATGTCTTTAGTAAAAAAAATGTCAATAAGCGTATATTTATTGGTTTGCGCAAAAGTTATAGCGTTTACAAACTAGGGTACATTTTCTGAAATTTACACAGCTTTAAATTTATGACTGCCTATCTCATTTCTTGAGGTGCTAAAATGGCAGGGCAGTACAAAACCCCCCCAAATGACCCCATTTTGGAAAGTAGACACCCCAAGGAAATTGCTGAGAGGCATGTTGAGCCCATTGAATATTTATTTTTTTGTCCCAAGTGATTGAATAATGACAAAAAAAAAAAAAAAAAAAACAATTACAAAAAGTTGTCACTAAATGATATATTGCTCACACATGCCATGGTTATATGTGGAATTGCACCCCAAAATACATTCTGCTGCTTCTCCTGAGTACGGGGATACCACATGTGTGGGACTTTTTAGGAGCCTAGCCACGTACGGGACCCCGGAAACCAAGCACCGCCTTCAGGATTTCTAAGGGCGCAAATTTTTGATTTCACTCCTCACTACCTATCACAGTTTCGAAGGCCATAAAATGCCAAAATAGCACAAAACCCCCCCCAAATGACCCCATTTTGGAAAGTAGACACCCCAAGCTATTTACTGAGAGGCATGTTCAGTCCATGGAATATTTTATATTTTGCCACAAGTTGCGGGAATATGACAAACTTTTTTTTTTTTTGCACAAAGTTGTCACTAAATGATATATTGCTCACACATGCCATGGGCATATGTGAAATTACACCCCAAAATACATTCTGCTGCTTCTCCTGAGTATGGGGATACCACATGTGTGGGACTTTTTGGGAGCCTAGCCGCGTACGGGACCCCAAAAACCAAGCACCGCCTTCAAGGTTTCTAAGGGCATAAATTTTTGATTTCACTCCTCACTACCTATCACAGTTTTGAAGGCCATAAAATGCCAAGATGGCACAAAACCCCCCCCAAATGACCCCATTTTGGAAAGTAGACACCCCAAGCTATTTGCTGAGAGGCATGTTGACCCCATTGAATATTTTTTTTTTTTTGTCCCAAATGATTGAATAATGACAAAAAGAAAAAAAAAAAATGTACAAAAAGTTGTCACTAAATGATATATTGCTCACACATGCCATGGTTATATGTGGAATTGCACCCCAAAATACATTCTGCTGCTTTTCCTGAGTACGGGGATACCACATGTGTGGGACTTTTTGGGAGCCTAGCCGCGTACAGGGCCCCAAAAACCAAGCACTGCGAACGCTGCAGTTATGTGTGTTGTGTTTGGTAAGTGACAGTGATCGATCGATACTGCACTTGGGTGGGCTGGGCTGGGCTGGGCGGAGGGGCTAAACGCAGGCGCTAGCAGGTATCTGGGCTGATCCCGCTAACACTGCGTTTTTGGGAACCCTAAACCGCTGGGGATGCTAGTATAGATCTGATCAGATCTGATCAGATACTATACCACTAAGGGGGGTGTATGCTTTGCGCGTGGGTGTTAGCGTTACTGTCACTAACCTAACACTGCCTGGGGCGATGCAGACCCTCTCTGGCGCTAAAACCTAATTGATCTCACCCGCCGGGCGATCAGGGGGGTTAAACCTTTATTGGGTTATATACGGCGGGTGCCCTGATGCTATAAAAAGCAAACTAATCAACCAGCGTCACCCGTAACCTTTATATGGTGATCACTGGTGAAAGGGTTAACTAGGGGCAATCAGGGGGTTAAAACCTTTATTAGGTTAAATATGGGGGTACCTGACACTATATAAAAACCTGACGGGTAACCTAAATAACTAAATAACTTACTGGCTAACCAGTGACGCTTATACAGCGATCACTGGTGAAAGGGTTAACTCTAGGGGCAATCAGGGGGTTAAAATAATATATGGGGGTACCTGACACTAATAAAAACCTGCGGCGAACCTAAAAAAAAATAACTGCCTATCTAAAACACCAGCGACACGAATACAGCGATCGGAAAAACAATCGCTTAGTGACGCTGAAGTTAGGGGGTGAAAGGGTTACCTGGGGGGCGATCAAGGGGTTAAACCTTTATTAGGGGGGGTTAGGGGGCTACCCTGGACCTAAAGGGGCCTAATCCTAACTGCCCTGCAACTTTTTACAATCACAGATGACACTAAATGCAGTGATCAGTAAAATAAATGATCACTGCAATCAGTGACACTGTGATTGGGGGCTTTGGGGTGACCTGGGGGGTGATCTGGGGGTGACTGAGGGGTGATTTGTGTGCCTATGTGTACCTACGTGTCAGTGGACTGTTGGTGCACTAACCTGCTTCTTCTCTGCTCGGCACCGGGAACGAAAAGACCGCGGCGAGGGAGATGACATCACTTCCTCCAGCATGTGTTTACATCACATGGCGGAGGAAGCATTTTCATTGGCCGGGAGCGATCGCGAGGGGGGGGCGGAATCGAGCGCCCCCCCCCCCCTCATGCCTGATTGCTCCCGAACACTTAATGGCCGCTCACTGCAGTGAAGGGGGGTCCGGATTGACCCCCCAACTGCACAAAGGCGATCACGTAGATCTACGTGATTCTGCCTGTCGGTGCCATTCTGCCGACGTAAATCGGCGGTGGGCGGTCGTTAAGTGGTTAAATCCTTTTTTTTCCTCCTCTACGCCGTACTTCAGTCCCTCCATACTGTATGTTTCTTCCACGGAATCTACCCACTCCCATATAGATGGACTTTCCACTTTTCGCCATTTTTTTGGGATCAACCTTTTGGCCGCGTTTAATAGATGTGGGATCAGTGAATCTTTATACTGTTTCATTCCTCCATCACCTCCATGGAATAAAACTATCCATGGATCTTTTTTAATCTCCTTCTCTGTAATTATTTTTATCATTTCCAGTATCTTGTCCCAATAGGTTTGAATTTTAGGGCATTGCCACCATATGTGGGCCATTGTTCCCCTCCCCCCACATTCTCTCCAGCATTCTGCCTTAAGTTAATTTTAGGGTACAAACAATATAATTTTGTAGTAAATAATGAGCTGAGAGATTCTCTGATAGAGGAGACCTTTCGTGATATACAGTGGGGCAAAAAAGTATTTAGTCAGCCACCAATTGTGCAAGTTCTCCCACTTAAAAAGATGGGAGAGGCCTGTAATTGTCATCATAGGTATACCTCAACTATGAGAGACAAAATGTGGAAACAAATCCAAGCAATCACATTGTCTGATTTGGAAAGAATTTATTTGCAAATTATGGTGGAAAATAATAGGATTTTTATAACAGCTTACCTGTAAAATCCTTTTCTTGGAGTACATCACGGGACACAGAGCGACATAGTCATTACTAATGGGTTATATAGATACCGTCAGGTGCTGGCACTGGCAACTTCCAAAACCGGAAGTACCCTCCCCTATATAAGCCCCTCCCATCCGGGAGCACCTCAGTTTTGTAGCAAAGCAATAAGTGTCCCTAAAGAGGGGTGGGAGCTCTGTGTCCCGTGATGTACTCCAAGAAAAGGATTTTACAGGTAAGCTGTTATAAAAATCCTATTTTCTTTCTCGTACATCACGGGACACAGAGCGACATAGTCATTACTAATGGGATGTCCTAAAGCAATGCCAAATGAGGGGGGGGGGATACACCATATATAAGCTGAGCGCTATCAGACATGAGGATCTTTTGCGGCCTGCAACACACTGCGCCCAAAGGCGACATCCTCCTGACTTCTAACGTCCACCTGGTAGAACCTAGTAAACGTGTGTACCGAAGACCATGTTGCGGCCTTACAGATTTGAGCCAGGGAGGCCTGGTGATGCACTGCCCATGAAGTTCCAACTGCTCTCGTGGAGTGCGCTCTAACTTTGAACGGAGGCGGTCTCCTTCTCAAGCCATAAGCTTGCATAATGACCTGTCGAATCCACTTGGCTAAAGTAGATTTTGACGCTGCCTGACCCTTTCTGGGGCCTTCCGGCAGAATAAACAAAGTATCCGTTCTGCGAATCTGAGCAGTGGCTTTTAGATAAGCTTTAACTGCTCTTACTACATCCAAAGAATGCAATAACTTTTCCTCTACCGAAGTAGGTTTGGGGAAAAAAGAAGGAAGAACCACATCTTGGTTCAAATGAAACCTCGATACCACCTTAGGAAGAAAGGCTGGATGAGGACGTAACACTACTCTGTCCTTATGGATAACCAGATATGGCTCCTTACAGGACATAGCTGCTAATTCCGACACTCTTTTAGCCGAACAAATGGCTACTAGAAAAATCAATTTCCTGGTGAGAAGCACCAAGGAAATATGCTGTAATGGTTCAAATGGTTGTTTCTGTAGAACCGACAGAACCAAGTTTAGATCCCATGGACATATGGGAATATTAACCGGAGGACTAATACGCATCACTCCTTGTATAAAGGCTTTGACTAGTGAATGCGAAGCCAAGGGCCTTTGAAAAAATATTGACAAGGCCGAAATCTGACCCTTGATAGTACTCAAGGCAAGCTTCCTATCTACAGCCCACTGTAGGAAGTCCAGAATCCTACCTATTACGTACTTATGTGGATGCCATTTCTTGGCCTCACACCACGCGATGTACGCCTTCCAGATTCTATAGTAGATCTGCCTGGATACCGGCTTCCTGGCATTGATCATGGTAGATACCACCGCATTAGAGAGCCCTCTCTTTTTTAGAATGTGGGCTTCAATAGCCAGGCCGTCAAACCTAGGGCTGGTAAGGAAGGGTGGTATATCGGTCCTTGCGAAAGCCGGACGACGTGGGAGAGTCCAAGGACTCCCCACTGAAATTTTACAATCTCCGCGTACCACGCTCTTCGGGGCCACGCTGGAGCCACCGGAATCACTGGTTTCTTTTCTACCCTGATTCTGCGGAGTAATCGAGGTAACCATTGTGGCGGTGTGAATGCATATATCAGCTTGAACTGATCCCAAGGGAACACTAGGGCATCCGAGCCGCAAGCTAGGGGATCCCTTGTCCGAGAGACAAACCTGTCCCCCTTTGCGTTGAATCTGGATGCTAGAAGATCTACATCCGATGTTCCCCACTGCTGACATATTGTCCAGAAAACCTCGGGGTGAAGGGACCCTTCCTCTGGGCCTAATTGCTGGCGACTTAGAAAGTCCGCCTTCCAATTCTCCACTCCTGGAATGAATACCGCAGATATGGCTGGGACATATTTTTCTGCCCATTTCAGGATGTAATTTACTTCCCTCTGGGCTGCACGACTCCTGGTGCCCCCCTGATGATTGATATATGCCACTGCTGTGGCATTGTCTGATTGCATTCTGACAGGGGACCCTTGGAGTTTGGATGTCCATGCTACTAGGGCATACCGGGCTGCTCGTATCTCTAAGAGATTGATGGGCAGGGCCTTTTCTGCATCCGACCATCTGCCCTGGAGAGACTATTGCTCCAGTACTGCTCCCCAGCCTATAAGGCTGGCATCTGTAGTGACCACCTTCCAAGAAATCGGACTGAAGGATTTCCTTTTTTCCAGATTCTGGGGAACCAACCACCAACGGAGGCTCTTGCGAACGGAAGGGGACAAGGACATTGTAAGTCTAGGGCCTGAACTTTTTTGTTCCAGGCTGACAGTATGGCCCCTTGCAAATTCCTTGAATGGAATTGACCGTAGGGTACTGCTTCGAATGATGCCACCATTTTTCCCAGCAGCCTCATATACAGGCGTATGGACGGCTGTCTTTTTTGTACCCACTAAGTGGATCAAATCTTTCAAAGACAACACCTTTCCTCGAGGCAAGAATATTTTTCTCTGGCCTGAATCCAACCTTAGCCCCAAGTATTCCAGACTTTTGACTGGTTTTTAGGGCTGACTTGTCTCGGTTGATAATCCAACCGTGAGATTCCAGATACTTGATCGTCTTGTGAACGACCACGTCTAGTTTTTTCACTGAGTGGTCTATCAGCAACAAGTCATCCAGATATGCCATTATCATTACACCTTGTGTTCTTAGATTGGCCAATAAAGGGCCAGAATTTTTGTAAACACTCGTGGTGCTGTGGCCAAACCGAAGGGTAAGGCTCTGAACTGAAAATGGCGCCCTTCTACTGCAAAGCGTAGAAATTTTTGGTGGACTGGAAAGATGGGAATGTGCAAATAAGCATCTTTGATGTCGATCGTGGCTAACCAATCCTCCCCTTGTAGGGCAGTGGCCACCGATCGGATCGACTCCATCGGAAAGTCCTGATATACAGGAATTTGTATAGCCCTTTTAGAATTAATATGGGCCTCCCGTCCGCGTTTGCTTCGGGACTGTAAAGAGGTTTGAGTAAAACCCGAACCCTCATTCTTCCAGGGGAACCTCCATAATTACTCCTTGGAGCAATAGTTGTTCTAGTGCCAACAGGAGGGACTCTCTCTTCCGGGGATCCCTTGGCACGTTTGACCTCAAAAATGGGAAGGAGGAGAGTCTTTTAACTCCAAACTGTATCCCAAACCTACTGCGGAGAGCACCTATCTGTCTTGATCGTGTCCCGCCAGGTCTCTTGCGAACAACTGGAGTCCTCCCCCCACCCGACTGAGTGGGGGCTTCATGAATTTAACTTTGGGGGAGGTTTTGTACCTCCCCTGACCCAGGGTTTCTCATTACCCTGCTACTGTCCCTGTTTTTTACCCCCGGGATTTGACCGAGGAGGCCGTCGGAACTGTTACACAGCCGATGCCCCAGGGACTGGAGAAGCAGGCCTCTTAAAGAGGGACCTCTAACTCTGCTTTTAACCGGCAAGAGCGTATTTTTACCGCTGGAAATTTTCTGGATATATTTGTCCAGGTTTTCCCTGAATAAGCGTTCACCATGAAATGGGACGCTAACCAGCCATTCTTTACAGGGAGCTTCAGCAGACCAGTTTTTGAGCCATAGGAGCCTACGCATATGTACTATAGACAGCGTAAGGCGGGAGGCCTGATGGACTGAATCCTCTATGGCGTCAACCGCAAAGCCTAAGGCTCTAGGTAGATCAGCTAGGGCAAAGCCTGCTGATCTGTCAAGTCCCTCAAGACCTTTCAACTGATCCTTCACTGCTTAGCAGACCCCAATAGCTGCTACTGCTGGTTGTATCACCAAGCAGATTTTCATAAGGACTCCAATCTTTTATCTATTGGGTTCTTGAACATTTGGACATTATCCACTGGACATGTCAGTGATTTATACATACAAGAGATGGCTGCGTCCATTGTAGGGACCTTCCATTTTTTTTTTTTTTTTTTTTTATGAACTTATCCTCCATGGGATAGACCACCGGAAATCTCTTGGGGGAATAAATATTTTCTCAGGACGTTCCCAATCCTGGTAAACGAGCCCTTTCAGTAAAGGGTGAAGTGGAAAAGAACAAACAGTCTGGGGGCTTCTAGCGACCCCAACGAGGATACAGTAGTGGTTGATGGTTCCGCAAGGTGCATTTTTAAATGCTGATCGGACCATGTTAGTCAGAGACTGAACCCATAATCTTTCAGCTTGAGATGCTGAGAAAAGGTTCCCCCACTGTTGATTCCTCTATAACAGAATCAACCTTATCCTGATCCCCTTCAGGCAGGTCGATCCCTGTATGGGACTGTTGCTCTGCTAACAGGCACTCTGAAGGAGGAGACGGAGATCGGGCGTGCTTTCCCTGACAGGGATGCAGCGATAAATGTTGACAATCTCTCTCTAATCCTCCCAGAGCTGAGGAAAAAACCTCCTCTGTTACATACACAGGAGCAGGTGACTGAGGACAGCCACAGTACCAAGTACCCCTGCGGGGTCTCTACGGTCACTTACCTCTGAACTTCAGGGGAGACTGGTGCAGCAGAAGCATGCCCAAGATCCTCAGAGCCCGATGAGACCCCCTTCGCTTCCTGGAAGATTCAGTTCCGGAGCTTCTGGACGGCATATTCCTAAGCCTAAAGCTGAGGTATTCCAGCCGTAATACACCACTTTTACTGAGAATAGTCTAGCACAATTGCTGCTATATCACAGTTGGTGTCTACTAATGTGCCTTTCTAGGGGATGCCTGTATCAACCGCTTGCTGTATGCCTTTAAATGTTGCCAGCTCTGTCTCTGTACTTCATAGCCAGCTCACTACAATATTGTGTTTTTTTTTTTTTAAACTGCTGGGACGCCCGCACATGCGCAGAAGCGCTGCGGCGCGCACAGAGCGTCATCCCCAGGCTCCGCCCCCTTTCCCGGCTCACCTCTATATATAGAGGCGCGTGCACGCGCACGCGCGCGGGCACGTGCGCCTTCGGCGCTAATTTTAAATATGGTAACAAGGGACAGGAGCCAGGGCCCCTCTTTGCCGCAGGCCGGGGGATGGACGAGCACTGCAACATGGCAGAGGAAGCAGTTTCCTATAAGAGAACTCACCATCTGCCTGGACTTTGCTCTGCTGAGAAGAAGCTAGTCCACATGACAAGAAAACATTCCACAGCGGCCTCTAGTGGACAAACACAGGTACCGCAGTCTAATATATTAAATATATATAAAAAAAATTTTTTTTTTTTTTTTTTTTTTCTTGACCACCATTAAAAATTATTACATTTTTTTAGTAGTTACAGGCATGCACAGAATTTTGCGGGAATACCATTAGGTAACAGACAGAAAGACAAATTAGGCTTGGGGGTCCCCCAATAGAACCAAGTTCCTGGGGGCCCCCCACTTACCTGTTCCCCGCCGCAGGACTTTGTTTGGTCCACAAAAGCCCAAACTTCACCTATCACGGCAGGCATTGTAATCAAACCTTCAGGGACCGGGTTCCCAAGGATTCCACTCCCCTGGACCTGTATAGCACCCTGCACAGAAAACATCTTGGTCGTGGGTATGACCAGAGCTCTGGATCCCAGGGTCCAGCTCTCCTAAGAGAAGCATTACAGGCAAAACCTTGCTCTTCTCTGCAAGGCCCGGGTACCGACCGTTTAGCTATGAAGCTTTTTTGGTCGGATCCGGAATAGCTTACTGAGGCCCAAAAGAACCTGTACGCAAGCTCAGTGAAAAACACATGTTTCTTCTTGGCCAACACCTTAGACACTGGCAAAAAACTGAGGTGCTCCCGGATGGGAGGGGCTTATATAGGGGAGGGTACTTCCGGTTTTGGAAGTTGCCAGTGCCAGCACCTGACGGTATCTATATAACCCATTAGTAATGACTATGTCGCTCTGTGTCCCGTGATGTACGAGAAAGAAAAGTATTTGGTGAATATCAAAAGTTCATCTCAATACTTTGTTATATATCCTTTGTTGGCAATGACAGAGGTGAAACGTTTTCTGTAAGTCTTCCCAAGGTTGTCACACACTGTTGCTGGTATGTTGGCCCATTCCTCCATGCTGATCTCCTCTAGAGCAGTGATGTTTTGGGGCTGTCGCTGGGCAACACGGACTTTCAACTCCCTCCAAAGGTTTTCTATGGGGTTGAGATCTGGAGACTGCCTAGGCCACTCCAGGACCTTGAAATGCTTCTTATGAAGCCACTCCTTCGTTGCCCGGGCGTTTCATCTTCAATGCCCTTGCTGATGGGAGGAGGTTTGCCCTAAAAATCTCACAATACATGGCCCCATTCATTCATTCTTTCATGTACACGGATCAGTCGTCCTGTTCCCTTTGCAGAGAAACAGCCCCAAAGCATGATGTTGCCACCCCCATGCTTCACAGTAGGTATGGTGTTCTTTGGTTGCAACTCGGCATTCTCTCTCCTCCAAACACGACGAGTTGTGTTTCTACCAAACATTTCTACTTTGGTTTCATCTGACCATATGACATTCTCCCAATCCTCTTCTTGATCATCCGAATGCTCTCTAGCAAACCTCAGACGGGCCTGGACATGTACTGGCTTAAGCAGGGGGACACATCTGGCACTGCAGGATCTGAGTCCCTGGCGGCGTAGTGTGTTACTGATGGTAGCCTTTGTTATGTTGGTCCCAGCTCTCCGCAGGTCATTCACTAGGTCCCCCCGTGTGGTTCTGGGATTTTTGCTCACCTTTCTTGTGATCATTTTGACCCCACGGGATGAGATCTTGCGTGGAGCCCCAGATCGAGGGAGATTATCAGTGGTCTTGTATGTCTTCCATTTTCTAATTATTGCTCCCACAGTTGATTTCTTCACACCAAGCTGCTTGCCTATTGCAGATTCAGTCTTCCCAGCCTGGTGCAGGTCTCCAATTTTGTTTTTGGTGTCCTTCGACAGCTCTTTGGTCTTCACCATAGTGTTGTTTGGAGTGTGACTGAGTTTGTGGACAGGTGTCTTTTATACTGATAAGTTCAAACAGGTGCCATTAATACAGGTAATGAGTGGAGGACAGAGGAGCCTCTTAACCACTTCCCGCCCCGTCAATAGCAGATTGATGTCCGGGAAGTGGTTGTGTTATCCAGACTGGACGTCATATGACGTCCTGCGGGATAACAGCCGCCGCGCGCCCGGGGGGGTGCGCATCGTGGCGATCGGTGGAGCGGTGGGTCAGTCTGACCCACCGCTACACTGATCTCGGTAAAAAGCCTCAGGCGGAGGCTTTTTACCACGTGATCAGCCGTGTCCAAAAAAATAAACAGAAACAAAGAAAAACTTAGTTTTTTTCAAAATTTTCACACTTTATTTGTTATGTAAAAACTAAAAAAAAAAATCGCAGAGGCGATCAAATACCACCGAAAGAAAGCTCTATTTGTGGGAACAAAATGATAAAAAAATTGTTTGGGTACAGTGTTGCATGACCGCGACAGCGCTGAAAGCTCAAAATTGGCTTGGGCAGGAAGCTGTATAAGTGCATGGTATTGAAGTGGTTAAAGAAGAAGATACAGGTCTGTGAGAGACAGAAATCTTGCTTGTTTGTAGGTGACCAAATACTTATTTTCTACCATAATTTGCAAATAAATTCTTTCCAAATCAGACAATGTGATTGTCTGGATTTGTTTCCACATTCCTATGATGACAATTACAGGCCTCTCTCATCTTTTTAAGTGGGAGAACTTGCACAATTGGTGGCTGACTAAATACTTTTTTGTCCCACTGTATATTTCCTTGTCTGAAGACTGTACTGACTTATCCATCTGGTGGTGACTACGGTGACCTGTTACCTGACTCCTCTTTTTTGTCTTTCTCAATAATTCTTTTCTTTTTCTCTCAATCTAAACAAATTGAGATTGTGAATTTCCTAGTTTTTGCATGGTTACCCTGCTAAATTCTCAGAGAAGTACTTATGAAGAGTTTATAGATTCATCTTCATCAAGATTGCCCATATTGAGTCTGTAGGTACTCATGTGCTTAACCTGTTCTTCTGATATGTTCTTCTGGTATGATGTGCTGTACTGGCAAATTGGGGTTTTTGTCTATCGCCTATGGGTATACTACATGCAAAATGTTGTTTGAAGATTGCGGCATGTATTCTAGGGCTGCAACTAACGATTATTTTCATAATCGATTAGTTGGCCGATTATTGTTTCGATTAGTCGGTTAACCACTTGCCGCCCGCCCTATAGCGGATTGACGGCGGCAAAGTGGTTTTAAAATCCTTACTGGACGTCATATGACGTCCTCAGGATTTTAAGCCGCTGCGCGCCCCCGGAGGCGCGCATCGCGGCGATCGTTGCTGCAGGGTGTCAGTCTGACACCCCGCAACACCGATCTAGGTAAAGAGTCTCCGACGGAGACTCTTTACCACGTGATCAGCTGTGTCAAATCACCGCTGATCATGATGTAAACAGGAAAAGCCGGTCAACGGCTTTTCCTCACTCGCGTCTGTCAGACGCGAGTAGAGGAGAGCCGATCGGCTGCTCCTCTGACAGGGGGGGGGGCGGTTGTGCTGATCCATTATCAGCGCAGCCCACCCCAAAGATGCCCACACTGGACCACCAGGGATGCCACTAGACCACCAGGGATGCCCACCTTAAAAGGTATGCCACCCTAGACCACCAGGGATGCAAATTAGAAATGGCTAATGGATGCCAATCAGTGAACAAAATGGATGCCAATCAATGCCCACAATGGGCACCACTGATTGGCAGGCATTATTGTTTGGCACTGATTGGCATCTATTAGTAAAACACATTGCAGTACAGTGCCACCCATCAGTGCCCATCCGTGCCCATCCGTGCCGCCTATTGGTGCCCATCCGTGCCGCCTATCGGTGCCCATCCGTGCCGCCTATCGGTGCCCATCAGTGAAGGAGAAAACGTACTTATTTACAAAATTTTGTAACTGAAATAAAAAAAAAACTTTTTTTTTCAAATTTTTCGGTCATTTTTTTTTTTTTTTGCAGAAAATAAAAAATCGCAGAGGTGATCAAATACCACCAAAAGAAAGCTCTATTTGTGGGATCAAAATGATAAAAATTTAGTTTGGGTACAGTGTAGCATGACCGCGCAATTGTCATTCAAAGTGCAACAGCGCAGAAAGCTGAAAATTGGTCTGGGCAGGAAGGTGTTTAAGTGCCCAGTATGGAAGTGGTTAAAGTGGTTGTAAACCCACTTTATAAACAAAGACCTACAGGTAAGCCTAGATTAAGGCTTACCTGTAGGTGCATGAAATATCTCCTTAACCTACATGGTTAAGGAGATATTTGCATTTAAATGCGGCGACGCTGACGTCACGCGCATGCGCATTGGGGTTAACCCCATTCACAAATTCGGCTAGGTCGCAACATTCGACGACGTAGCCGAATTCGACGGCTCACGCACGCATGCGCGGAGTCACGTCTTCGCCGCTCCGGTCAATCACAGCGCCGGAGCGGCGCTGTGATTGGCTGGAGCGGCGATACCCGGAAGTAACCTTCCGGCTATCGCCGCAGCGATGGATGCGGCTGAAGAGGGAGACGAGGACGGCTTCGGGGGCCCCGATCTAAGGTAAGTGATGCATAATGAGCTATTATGCTAGTCATATTAGCTCATTATGGCTTTCTCTTACAGCTAGTTAAAAAAAAAAAAAAAAAACACTTTAATAACCTTTAAAAAAAAATATTTTTTTTGCATTTTTACCTTTTTTTTGGCCAATTTGTTGTTGAGCAGATTAAAAAAACACGAATTGCCGCAAAAACGCATTACACGCTTTCCTACAGCTTCGCAATTGAAGTATATTAAACCAAAATAGCACCGTTTTACGTTAAAAAGTCTTTGCCCTTTCCAAATACGCGGCAGCTGAAAAAATCATGGATGTGAACGTGTCCCATAGGAAACCATGTAAATGCACTGTAGTGTGTTTCTGCAAAAAGGACCAAAAAACAGAGGTATGACCCAGGCCTGAGATGTTCAGTAACATAATGGGGTTAAAAAAAAAAAAATTAGTACAAAAAGCGCCAATAATCGCTACTGTAAGGGGTTAATTTTTTACTGTGGGACAGTGAAAGTAATGTTTACAGTAGCGATTTGCTCTTTTTGTACTATAAAAATAGGATTTTTGTACTCACCGTAAAATCCGTTTCTCTGACATCCATGGACTGACACAGCGTCTCTTTACACATGGGTTATGTCCCTGCTTGCAGGAGAAGACCTAGGCAGAATGTGAGATGTTATACATACATTCTAAAAAGCTAGAGCTGAACAGCCCCGCCCAGGGGGGGGCGGTCCCTCCGGACATAACCCTCCCACTGCAGTCAGCAGACCTCAGTTTGTAACAAAGCAGTACAAACCTTAAAAAGGAAGGGTGGGTGCTGTGTCAGTCCATGGATGTCAGAGAAACGGATTTTACGGTGAGTACAAAAATCCTATTTTCTCTTATCATCCATGGACTGACACAGCTTGTCTTTAGTTGCAACTTTAAACAGCGGCCTGCAACACCTTGCGGCCGAAGGAAGCATCCGAAGATGCAGCCACATCAACCTTATAAAAACGTAGAAAAGGTATGAACGGACGACCAGGTCGCCGCCTTGCACACTTGTGCAACAGCCGCTTGATGTCGGAAAGCCCAGGAAGCACCAATTGCCCTGGTGGAATGCGCCGTAACCGGAAAGGGAGGCGCCCGCCCCTTGAGAGCGTAAGGCTTGAATGACGGTTTGTCTGTTCCACCTAGAAATGGTGGCAGAGGAAACCGCTTGGCCCTGTTTTGGACCAGAGACAGTCACAGTGAGTCAGACTTCCGAATAGAAGCAGTAGCAGACAGGTACACCCGCAAGGCTCGTACCACATCCAATGTGTGAAGCGCAAACTCTCTGGGATGCGATGGGTGAGGACACAAGGACGGGAGGACAATGTCCTCATTAAGGTGAAAGGCCGAGACCACCTTTGGCAAAAAAGAAGGTCGCGGACGCAACACCGCCTTATCCTTATGGATGACCAAATAGGGCGACTTGCAGGACAAGGCCGCCAACTCAGACACTCGTCTAACAGAAGTAATGGCCACTAAGAAAGCCACCTTCTGAGACAAAGTCAAGAGGGGAATATCTCTGATATTTTCAAAGGGAGGTTCCTGGAGAACCGAGAGTACCAAATTCAGATCCCACGGGGGGGAGAGGAGGCTTGACAGGAGGAAGCACATGGCGAACCCCCTGTACAAAAGGTGCTAACCAAAGAATGATCTGCCAGCGGTCGCTGAAAGAAGACGGCCAAGGCCGAAATCTGACCCTTAATGGTACTCAAAGCAAGCTTTTGGGTCACGCCACGCTGCAGAAAAACGCAGGATTCTGGGGACGGAATACGTCCGTGGATGCCAGTCCAGCTCTTCGCACATGGCGATGTAAGCTTTCCAAGTACGGTGATAGATCTTTCTGGAGGAAGACTTCCGTGCCCTTAACATGGTCGAAATGACCGAATCCGAGAGACCTCGGTCTCTCAGCACCTGGCTTTCAATAGCCATGCCGTTAAAGCCAGAGACTGTAAAGCAGGATGAAATATAGGACCTTAAGAAAGAAGGTCCTCCCTCATTGGCAACCGCCAGGGAACGTCCGCGACGAGATGTATCAGATCGGCGTACCAGTGACGCCAAGGCCAATCTGGAGCAATGAGGATCACCGGAATTCCCTCGGTCGCCACCCTGCGCAGCAGGCGAGGGAGCAACTGCAGCGGAGGATAAACGTATATCAGGTGATAATGACCCCATGGGGCCACCAACGCATCCGAGGCGTCCGCCCAAGGATCCCTGGATCTGGCCACAAACCTCGACACCTTGCGATTGAGTCGAGAGGCCATCAGGTCCACATCCGGCGTGCCCCACCGTCGGCAAAGGAGTTGAAAGACCTCCGGGTGCAATGACCACTCTCCCTGGTCCAGGGTCTGGCGACTCAGATAGTCCGCCTGCCAATTGTCTACGCCCGGAATGTAGACGGCCGACACGCTTATTTTGGCCCACCTTAGAATGCGGGCGACCTCGGAAGCCGCAGCTGAGCTCCGAGTCCCCCCTTGATGGTTGACATACGCCACCGCCGTGGCGTTGTCCGACTGGATCCTAATGGAGCAACCCTGTAATCTCTCAGACCACGAGGAGAGGCACAGTCTGATTGCCCGTATTTGCAGAACATTGATCGGTAAACAGGCTTCGTCCGGAGTCCAAAGCCCTTGGGTCGACAGGACTCCCCAGACTCCACCCCAGCCCGTCAGGCTGGCGTCCGTCGTGATCACCGTCCATCGGATGGGGAGGAACGACTTCCCGGACCGAAGAGCCGGGGACCTCAACCACCACGCCAGGGACGCCCTGACAAGGTGACTCACCCGGATCCGAAGATCCAAGGACAACGGGGATTTGTCCCAAGTGGACAAGATCTTTCTGTAATGCCCTGGTGTGTGATTGGGCATACGTAACGGCCTCGAAAGAGGCCACCATGAGTCCCAGGACTCTCGTGCAAAAACGGATTGACGACCATTTCCGGGACGCCAGCACCCGCACTGCAGACTGAAGTGTCAGCAGCTTCTCCGGAAGTAGGAATACCTTCGCCTCCAAGGAGTCCAGAATCAGACCTAGATACTCCAGACGCTGAGTCGGGACCAGGACCGACTTTTGAATGTTCAGGAGCCGCCCGAAGTGCCTGAGGGTCTGACAGACGATAGTCACACTTTCTTCTAATTCTGAGCCACTGTCTGCTCTTAGAAGATCGTCCAGATAGCCCACGATAGCAATGCCTCGCTGTCTCAGCAAAGCTAGAACCGGGAGCAAGCACCTTGGTGAACACCCGCGGTGCCGAGGCTAAGCCGAAGGGAAGAGCCACAAATTGATAGTGGACTTCACCGATCGCAAAGCGCAGAAACTTCTGGTGACTCGCGCAGATCGGAACATGCAAGTAGGCGTCCTTGATGTCCAAGGACACCAGAAAATACCCTTGATGGAGTGTAGCGATCATCGTGCGAATGGATTCCATGCAGAATTTTTGCACCTTCACAAAGGCATTCAGGGCCTTGAGGTCCAGAATTGGTCGAACCCCGTCCTTTTTTGGAACAACAAACAGATTCGAGTAGAACCCCTGAAACCTCTCCTGGGACGGAACCGGCACAATCACTCCGGGCCCGATCAAATCCTGTACAGCCCCCCCAAGAGGGCTGCCCGACGGGCAGGAAGGAGAGGGAGATTTGAGGGAAAGAATCTGTCTGGGGGCCAGGAACGGAACTCTATTCTGTATCCTGAAGTGACCACCTCGCACACCCACCGGTCAGAGATCCGGGAGGTCCACCGATCCGTGAACCTGCAAAGTCGTCCCCCCACCCCAGAGTTGGGCGGGGGCAAGACTTCACGCGGAGGCGGGCTTGGGAGCCGGCTTCTTCGGCTTACGCACCCAAGGGCGCTTGTGTCCACCAGCCGCACTGTTGTCAGTCTGGGAGGGCTTACCCGTGGACTCTGACCGACGAAAAAAACCCTTTTTTGCTGGAAAGGAAGGACCCGGTTTACGGCGGGCCTCCTTACCCTTGATAGTCTGAGGAGGGAGAGTGCTTTTACCTCCCGTGACATCCTTGATGATGTCATCCAGAGCAGCACCGAAAAGTCTACCACCCTTAAAAAGGTAGATCCGTCAGGAGCTTCTTAGAGGCTAGGTCAGCAGACCAGCATTTCAACCAGATAAGACAAAGCAATACCACCGCAGAGACAGAGGCCCTGGATATTAAAGGGGCCACGTCCAACGTGGCGTCGCACACATATATCAGGCCCTGCACCATTTGGTGGGCCAGAGCAATAGTGTCTGGAGGAAGATTATACTCCTGTACAGTTTGGTGCAAAATTTTCGCCCATTCCGTGAGTGTCTGAGACACAAGGGTCGCCGCTACAACAGGCCATAAGGCGGATCCCAACAGGGCAAACATGGCTCTGCTCACCACTTCTGACCTCCTGTCAGTGGGGTCCTTAAATGCAGGAGTCCCCTCCATCGGGAGAGTGGTGGCCTTGTTCAAACGGGCGACTGGAGGGTCGACCACTGGAGGAGAAGCCCACTTTTTAAGTAGGGCGTCTTCAAAGGGGTATCTGATAGACAAACGCCGAGGGACCATAAAAGTCTTCTGCGGCTTTTCCCCAGACCTGATCAATGAGCTGGTCAAAGAAAGGTACATATGGAAAAACCTTTTTAGAAGGCTTGGCCTTAAAAGAACCAAAAGGAGACTGCCTCTGCCTGAGGTTCTGCAGCTGCAGCATTTAGCTTGAGAGTGTCCCTCACGGCATCAATGAGTTCACTAACAAGCGCCCTGTCATTTACTGACTCAGAACTGGAGTCTTCCTCACAAGGAATGTCCTGTTCAAAACCATCCAAATATTCAGAGCTAGGGTCCTGAGCAGCACTAGCTAGGCCCATATCTGAATCAGAGCACTCCCCTTGTGGAGATAAAGTGGGGAGAGGGCGCTTTTTTGATCCCTTGCGCTCGCACACCGCTTCCATCCTGGTCAGAAATGATTCCAGGACTGCCGACAACTGGTCCATAGGGACCACAGGTGCTGGAGCACTGCCTGTTGCCTCTGACATGTAAGGGGAAGCTGGTGACACTGACTCCATATTGTCCCTCTCTGAGACTCCTCAGAAAAAAAGTCCCACAAGCTGTGCTGACTGAGTAGGGGAATGCCCAGGGGACCCACCAACCTGACCAGGACCGCTCGGTTCCGCTGCCTTGTCTCTCTGCGCCGTGCTGTTCAGCGTGAGTGAGCTGAGAGGAGAGAATGTGAGGAGATTCGCGCCATTCCCAGCAGCGATAGAGGCCAAACAAGTGTTTGAAAAGCACGCGGCTTCAAGAAAATGGCCGCAGCAATGTGCTCAGGCGATCCACGGCAAGATGGCCACCAATGTAAAGTAATGCACAAAACACAAACATGGCGCTGAGCGGCGCCCAGACCCCCAAAACACTCAAAAAACAGCCCCAGCGATATGCAGACCAGCATGAGCCCCCCCCCCCCCCCCAGGACAGTATGACCCTCAGGCACCCCCCACTGCACAGCGCCAGCAATGGTGACAGAGAGTGAAAATAAAAAACAGGGGGAGACAGGGAAAATCCCCCACACAGAGAAACAAACAGCATGTACTCACCTGCAGACAGGAGAGACTACTTACCCGTCCCCTGAGGGACCCACTGGTGTGTTTCTGACAGAAATATCACAGTGCGGTACTGAGTAGCTGTCGGCCTGGTCCACCGCGAAAGATACAGCAGGACTGTTCAATCTTGAGAGGGCCACGGAGCATGAAAGCCCACCGGCCACCCCTGGAGTCTTGGGGCATGTCGTGAACGGAGTCTCATGCACACAAGGCGAGGATCAGCACGCTCGATGGTCGGACAGGGAAGACTACGAGGATATCTTGTACCCAACCTGTTGCCCAGCTGACAGTTGATAGAAGATCTCAAAAATAAAAAAATAAAAAATTCCAAAAGGAATAAAAATAGGTCAGGAGACTGGCTCCTGAGAGAGCCATGTCTTCTCCTTCTGCTAGGCAGAAAAAAACTGGAGGTCTGCTGACTGCAGTGGGAGGGTTATGTCCGGAGGGACTGCCCCCTTGGGCGGGGCTGTTCAGCTCTGGCTTTTTAGAATGTATGTATAACATCTCACATTCTGCCTAGGTCTTCTCCAGCAAGCAGGGACATAACCCACGTGTAAAGTGTAAAGAGACGCTGTGTTAGTCCATGGATAAGAGAAAGGCTATTTTTTTTTTAACCCTGTTATGTTACTAGCCGATTAATCGATTATGAAATTAATCGATTACCATTTTCATAAATCGATTAATCGATTCGTTGTTTCGGCCCCAATGTATTCCAAGATTTTTCCTTCTACCATGCATTTTGTTGTGCATTGTGATACGCAAACATAACAATTTTGTGTGTTATTCCTCTTTATTGTAATTAAGTTACTGCAACAAAAACTTATTGTAAAAAACTTAATAAATAATATTGCGTGGTAAAATATATAAAAAGGAGGAGGTTGCGATGACTAAATAGATACTTTTATGAGTTATCAGTTCAGAGTTAGAGAGGAACTGCCGTCTGCTCACATAATTTGTAATAAAAACATCTTTGCAATTCTGAAGCTTCTCTCTAACCACTTTGCAAATTATTTTATATATACTGTGATTCTGTACTTACCAAATATGCTGCAGAAATCTCCCTACACTGAGTCTGGCTGCAGCCATTTTAACTGTGGGCAGCTGAAGCTGCTGCCTGTTCACTTTCTGCATTTACACAGACACACACCTCCAACTCTGCAGCAGAGAGAACAGCTGGATCACCGTTTACAGTACACAGAGTTCTGCGTTTTTGTATGTGATTGGCCATAGCTGATCAGCTACCTTCAACCAAAACCATTGGTTAAATTCAGCTGTCAAACTTGTGCTATGTCTGAACACAGCACTGGTCAGCAGAGGGTGTGTGCATGCGCGCCGTAAACCCAGAAGCAAGCCAGTACTTTGTTTGGCCTGCCTGTGCCATTCGCCTGCAGTAAATTTACTGTGGACGGACAGCACACCTCCTCCCTATATTGTGGTGATGAGACACTGCTCTGTAGTGAGAGTACAACTCTTAGGCCTTATGCACACTGGACGTTATAAAAAAACGCTATTAGCTTTGCAGTGAGTTTTTCAATGTTTTTGCAATGGGATCAAAAACTTAAAAAAAAACGCTGGCGAGTCGTGTTTTTGAGCATTTATCTGCGTTTGACGTTACAAAGTTTTTACTTTTAGGCTGAATTCAAACTGTATGCGGCGACGCCTGTCATTACAAGGACAAACCGAAAACAGTTGTTTCTGGTGTGTCCTACTCACACTGCAATTCAACCTGGAGCTGTGCTGCAATAAAATGCAGACATGCTGCATTTTATCGCAGTGCACCGCGCTGAATCACATTGCACTGTACAGCAGAGCGTCACGTTGCTCCACACTGCCATGAATGAAGAGTTTGTTTTGCACACTGCCCCCTACCGCAGCTAGAGTGGTAAAGAACTCTGGCAGCTCTCCATTCCTGTGCAAACTCAGCCTTAGGCCCCTTTCACACGGGCGGACCGTTCAGGTCCGCCTGTCAGTTTTTTAGGCGGACCTGAACGGACGCTCCATACAGGTCTATGGAGCGACGGATGTCAGAGGTGACATGTCCGCTGACATCCGACCCGCTAAAGTGTGACGGATGGAAACCCTATTTTCCATCAGTCGATCGGATCGGATGAAAGCGGACTCTACAGTCCGTCTTCATCCGATTCCCCATAGAGGAGAGCGGCGCTCTGACAGGTCGGTCCCTGCACAGTGTGCAGGGATGAAGCTGTCATCTGCCTACTCAGTGGGGATTGACGGAGCGATCCCTGCTGAGCAAAGCGGAGACCGTACACGGACACATCCGTGTGAAAGGGCCCTAAGTGTTTACAGACATTTTACGGAAATGTTGTAAAATGGTAAGACTAAAAAAATAAAATAAAAAAAATAATGGCCAAAATGCACCAGAAGCTTAGGGTTTCCCCAGAAAAAAACAGGGCCATACAAGAAGGACAATGATACTGATTAAAAGATAGTTGCAAGTTTCTGTCGTTACTGTGCCTGCACATGCAGCCCTGCTTTGCTGATGACACACAAAATCCACCACCATGTGTCAGCCAAACTGAGGAAACACCTGAACAACGAAGACCTAACACTGTGCCAAGACCTGAAGCATATTTCCACCTGCTGCTCAACCATTCATGCATATGCAAAACTGGGAACCTAGCCTAACCCTGGCTAAATGTCAATGAACTACTGGTTTAAACTACCAGTTAAGGCGAGGTTCACATCTATGCATTTTTTGTTAGTGTGTTTGCAGATCCACAGAAACACATTACAATCAATTTCACCTTATTTCCTATTGGTCCCATTCAGGTGTATGCAGTTTTCTTGCAATGCATATTTTATAAGGCTCGATTCACATCTATGTACGCTGCTTTTGAGCATTTCTGCAGTGCTTTTTGCTGTGCTTTAGGTATTTTTTTACCACGATTTTACATTATATATGTTTTGTTTGTTTTTTTGGAAAATATGTTGTTGGGCAGATTTAAAACCGCGAAGCGCAAATTGTGGCAAAAATCGCCGTAGAAACACACTACTTGCTTTTTTCTTTTTAATGTTCAAACAGTTTTTATTAGAACAAAAAACTAAAAAAAAATTTACAGATAATGCATTATCACAGGAAATGTCAGGTATAGATGAAAATTTTACCAGAAAAATATTATGATCAGACACCCCTTGTACAGTAAGTTGCATGGTGAGACAAATATTAACACATATAACAGTAAAGCAGTCAGTGTACGTTTGGTACATCTTGTATTCATTTTACTCAATACAAAAGATTAATAGGGTAGCAACAATGTTAAAGTGCAAGACCCTACACACTACTTGCTTTTCTGCAGTTTCTCCATTCAAGCCTACTAAACCAAAAAAGTAAAAAAAAAAAATAGGATTTTTTGTACTCACCGTAAAATCCTTTTCTCTGACATCCATGGACTGACACGGCGTGTCTTTACACTTTACACGTGGGTTATGTCCCTGCTTGCAGGAGAAGACCTAGGCAGAATGTGAGATGTTATACATACATTCTAAAAGCCAGAGCTGAACAGCCCCACCCAGGGGGCGGTCCCTCCGGGCATAACCCTCCCACTACAGTCAGCAGACTTCAGTTCGTAACAAAGCAGTACAAACTTAAAAAGGAAGGGTGGGTGCCGTGTCAGTCCATGGATGTCAGAGAAAAGGATTTTACGGTGAGTACAAAAAATCCTATTTTCTCTTATCATCCATGGACTGACACGGTGTGTCTTTACACTTTACACGTGGGATGTCCCAAAGCAGTGTCAAGAGGGATGGGAGCAGTATAAATGGAAAAACCAAAAACTTCCACTCCAAGAAGGCAGATCTCCTCAACGGAGGAGTCGCAACTTTAAACAGCGGCCTGCAGCACCCTGCGGCCGAAGGAAGCATCCGAAGATGCAGCCACATCAACCTTATAAAAAACTTAAAAGGTATGAACAGACGACCAGGTCGCCGCCTTGCACACTTGTGCAACCGACGCTTGATGTCGGAAAACTCAGGAAGCACCAATTGCCCTGGTGGAATGCGCCGTAACCGGAAAGGGAGGCGCCCGCCCTTTGAGAGCATAGGCTTGAATGACGGTTTGTCTGATTCCCCTAAAAATGATGGCAGACGAAACCGCTTGGCCCTGTTATGGACCAGGGGCAGTCACAAACAGTGAGTCGGACTTCCGAATAGAAGCAGTAGCAGACAGGTACACCCGTAAGGCTCGTACCACATCCAATATGTGCAGCGCAAACTCTCTGGGATGCGATGGGTGAGGACACAAGGACGGGAGGACAATGTCCTCATGTAGGTGAAAGGTAGACACCACCTTTGGCAAAAAGGAAGGTCGCGGATGCAACACCGCCTTATCCTTATGGATGACTAAATATGGCGACTTGCAGGACAAAGCCGCCAACTCAGACACTCGTCAAACAGAAGTGATTGCCACTAAAAGGCCACCGTCTGAGACAAGACAAGAGAGGAATATCCTGGATATTCCCAAAAAGGAGGTTCCTGGAGGACCTAGAGCACCAAATTCAGATCCCACGGTGGGAGAGAAGGCTTGACAGGAGGGAGCACATGGCGAACCCCCAACACAAGGTGCTAACCAAGAAATGACCCGGTAGAGGTCGCTGAAAGAAGACGGCCAAGGCCGAAATCTGATCCTTGATGGTACTCAAAGCAAGCTTTTGGGTCACTCCACACTGTAGAGGAGGCAGGATTCTGGGGACGGAATACGTCCGAGGACGCTAGTCCAGCGCTTTGCATATGGCGATATAAGCTTTCCAGGCACGGTGATAGATCTGCCTGGAGGAAGACTTCCGTGTCCTTAACATGGTCAAAATGACAGAGTCCGAGAGACCTCGGTCCCTCAATACCTGGCTTTTAACAGCTCTGCCGTTAAAGCCAGAGACTGTAAGCCGGATGAAACATAGGACCTTGAGACTGAAGGTCCTCCCTCATCGGCAACCGCCAGGGAACGTCCGCAACGAGACGTACCAGATCAGCGTACCAGTGACGCTGAGGCCAATCCGGAACAATTAGGATCACCGGAGTTTATATCAGGCGATAAGGACCCTATGGGGCCACCAACGCATCCGAGTCATCGCCCAAGAATCCCTGGATCTGGCCACAACCTCGACCCTTGCGACTGAGTCGAGAGGCCATCAGGTCCACATCCGACGTGCCCCCCCGTCGGCAAAGGAGTTGAAATATGCAAGGACCACTCTTCCTGGTCTGGCGATTGGCGACTCAGATAGTCCGCCCCTACAGAGCCGGCACGTTTCTTCCGGCCCACTTCAGGATACGGATTACCTCGGAAGCCGCAGCTGAGCTCCGAGTCCCCCCGTGATGGTTTACATACGCCACCGCCGTGGCGTTGTCCGACTGGCTCCTGATGGAGCGACCCCGTACTCTCTCCGACCTGAGGAGAGACACAGTCTGATGGCCCGCATTTCCAGAACAGTGATTGGTAAACGGGCTCGTCCGGAGTCCAAGGTCCTGAGCCGACAGGACTCCCCAGACTCCACCCCAGCCCGTCAGGCTGGCGTCCGTCGTGAGTACCATCCATTGGATGGGAGGGGAACGACTTTCCGGACCGAAGAGCCGAGGGTCCCAACCACCCTGTCAGGGACGCCCTGACCAGGTGAATCACCTGGATCCGAAGATCCAAGGACAACGGGGATTTGTCCCAGGTGGACAAGATCTCCTTCTGCAATGCCCTGGTGTGTGATTGGGCATACGGAACGGCCGCGAAGGATGCCACCAGGAGTCCCGGGACTCTCATGCAAACAACGGATTGACAACCATGTTCGGGATGTCAGCACCCGCACCGCAGACTGAAGTGTCAGCAACTACTCCAGAGGTAGGATACCTTGCCTCCAAGGAGTCCAGAACCAGAACTAGAGACTCCAGACACTGAGTCGGGACCAGGACTGACTCCTGAATGTTCAGGAACCACCCGAGGTCCCTGAGGGTCTAATTGACGATAGTCACCTTTCCTCTAAGTCTGAGCCACTTTCTGCTCATAGCAGAAGACCGTCCAGATAGCCCACGACAGCAATACCTCGCTGTAACAGAAGGCTAGAACCGGAGCAAGCACCTTGGTGAACACCCTTGGTGCCGAGGCAAGGCCGAAAAGGAAGAGCCACAATCGAGAGTGGACTTCGCTGATCGCAAGGCGCAGAAACTTCTGGTGACTTGCGCAGATCGGAACATGCAAGTAGGCGTCCTTGAAGTCCAAGGACGCCAGAAGAAAATCCCTTTGGTGGAGTGTAGCGATCACCGTGCGAATGGATCCCATGCGGAATTTCTGCACCTTCTCGAAGGCATTCAGGGCCTTGAGGTCCAGGATAGGTCGAACCACGTCCTATTTTTGGGACGCCAAACAGATTCGAGCAGAATCCCTGAAAACTCTCCTGTGACGGAACCGGCACAATCACTCCGGACCTGATCAAACCTGTACAGCCCCCAAGAGGGCTGCCCGACAGGTAGGAAGGAGAGAAAGATTCAAGGGAAAGAATCTGTGTGGGGGCCAGGATCGGAATACTATCCTATAACCTGAGGCGACCACCTCGCACACCCACCAGTCGGAGATTCGGGAGGTCCACCGATCCGTGAACCTGCGAAGTCATCCCCCCACCCCAGAGTCGGGCGGAGGCAAGACTTCACGCGGAGGCGGGCTTGGGAGCCGCTTGTTTGGCTTACGCACCCAGGGGCACTTGTGCCCACCAGCCGCACTGCCATCAGTCTGAGAGGGCCTACCTGTGGACTCTGACTGACGAAAAAACCCCTGTTTTGCTGGAAAGGAAGGCCCCTGTTTGCGGCGGGCCTCCTCACCCTTGCTAGTCTAAGGAAGAAGAGTGCGTTTACCTCCCGTGACATCCATGACGATGTCATCCAGAGCAGCACCGAAAGGTCTACCGCCTTTAAAATAGTAGATCCGTCAGGAGCTTCCTAAGGCTAGGTCAGCAGACCAGCATTTCAACCAGATAAGACGACGCAATACCACCGCCGAGACAGAGGCCCTGGATATTAAAGGGGCCGCGTTCAGCGTGGCGTCGCACACAGAAACCAGGCCCTGAACCAGTTGGGTGGGCCAGAGCAACTGTGTCTGGAGGAAGAATATGCTCCTGTACAGCTAGGTGCAACATTTTTGCCCAACCTGTAAGTGTTTTTGACACAAGGGTCGCCGCTACCACAGGTCGTAGGGCGGATCCCAACAAGGCAAACACGGTTCTGCTCACCACTTCTGACCTCCTGTCAGTGGGGTCCTCAAATGCAGGAGTCCCCTCCATCGGGAGAGTGATGGCCTTGTTCAACCGGGCGACTGGAGGGTCGACCACTGGGGGAGAAGCCCACTTTTTAAGTAGGGCATCTTTAAGGGGTATCTGATAGACAAACGCCGCGGGACCATAAAAAAATTCTTCTGCGGCTTTTCCCAGACCTTATCAATGAGCTGGTCAAAGAAAGTACAATGGAAAAAACCCCTTTAGAAGGCCTGGCCTTAAAAGAACCAAAGGAAACAGTATCCGCCTGAGGTTCTGCATCCGCAGCATTTGAGCTTGAGAGTGTCCCTCACCACAGTCATGAGCACACTAACAAGCGCCCTGTCATTTACTGACTCAGAACTGGAGTTTCCCTCATAAGGAATGTCCTGTTCAAAACCATCCATACCTTCAGAACTAGGGTCCTGAGCGATAGTGGCTAGGCCCATATCTGAATCAGCGCACTGCCCTCGAGTAGATAAAGTGGGGAGAGGGCGCCTTTTTGCACCTTGCGCTTGCACACAGCTCCCATCCTGGTCAGAAATTGATTCCAGGGCTGCCCACAACAGGTCCATAGGGACCGCAGTGCTGAAGCACTGCCTGTTGCCACTGACATTTTTAGGGGAAGCTGGTGACACAGACTCCATATTGTCCCTCTCTGAGACTCTCTCAGATAAAAAGTCCACCCACAGGCTGTGCTGACTGAGGAGGGGGCGCCCAGGGGACTCACCAAACCGGACCAGGGACCGCTTAGTTCCGCTGTCTGTACCGCGCTGTGTCAGCGCTGGTAAGCTGTGAGGAGACTGTGAGGAGATTCGCGCTGCTATAGCAGCGCTAGAGGCCAAACTAGTGCTGAAAAGCGCGCGGGCTACAAGAAAATGGCCTCCGCACTTCACTGAGGCGATCCGCGGCAAGATGGCCGCCATGACGCAGTTAAAAAGAAACAGCACACACGCACAGCGCCACTCGGCGCTCAGGCCCCAAAAAAAAAGCCCCAAGGCATACATTGCAGACCAGCATGAGCCCCCCAAGAACAGTGTGACCCCCAAGCACCCCACACAGTCAGCGCCAGTAATGGTGACAGAGAGCGACAATAAAATACAGGGGGAGACAGGGAAAATCCCCCACAGAGAAACACACAGCCTTTTGTACTCACCTGCAGGCAGGAGAGACTACTTACCCGTCCCCTGAGGGACACACTGGTGTTTCTGACAGGACTATCACAGTGCAGTACTGAGTAGCTGTCGGCCCGGTCCACCGCGAAAGATACAGTCAGTCAGGAGCTGTTCAGTCTTGAGAGGACCGTGGGAGCATGAAAGCAAACCCGGCCACCCCTGGAGTCATGGGGCCTGTCGTGAACTGAGTCTCACGCATACAAGGCGAGGATCAGCACGCTCGATGGTCGGACAGGGAAGACTACGAGGATATCCTGTACCCAACCTGTTGCCCAGCCGACAGTTGATAGAAGTTTCTCAAAAATAAAATAAAAAAGAATTCCAAAAAGGAATAAAATAGGTCAGGAGACTGGCTCCTGAGGGAGCCACGTCTTCTCCTTCTGCTAGGCAGAAAAAAACTGAAGTCTGCTGACTGTAGTGGGAGGGTTATGCCCGGAGGGACCGCCCCCTGGGTGGGGCTGTTCAGCTCTGGCTTTTAGAATGTATGTATAACATCTCACATTCTGCCTAGGTCTTCTCCTGCAAGCAGGGACATAACCCACGTGTAAAGTGTAAAGACACGCCGTGTCAGTCCATGGATGATAAGAGAAAACTGTTTTGCATTTATAAAAAGTCCCTGACCCTTTCCAAAAACGCAGAGGCACAAAAATGCATTGATGTGAATGTGTTCCATAGAAACCCATGTTTAAAAAAAATGTCCTGCGTTTCTGCAAAAAGCATGAAAAAAACCTCAGTTAGACTTACCGGTAACGGTATTTCTACGAGTCTTTCAGGATAGCACCTGGAGAGAGCGCAGCTCCATCCCTTTTCCCAGGAAACACTGCAGTCAGTTTTCTTTAAAAACCGGACACTTCCACTATGGCCTCAGTTATTTAAGAGTACCTCCAGCCACGCTGAAATTAGATAAGCAGAACATAGCAATAACACCACATCTTATAATTACTCTAGGGCGGGTCATCGGTGCTGTCCTGAAAGACTCGTAGAAATACTGTTACCGGTAAGTCTAACTGAGGTGATCTCACCTTGTCTTTCAGGACAGCACCTGGAGATGATAAAAGAGTACTTACTCTAGGGTGGGACCACCGCTTGTAGGACTTTTCTGCCAAATGATTGCTCTGATGCAGAGAGCAAATTCAACCTGTAATGGCGGGTGAAGGTGGAGAAGCTTGTCCACGTAGCCGCCTTGCAGATTCTTCCCAGGATGCTGCTACTGCCCGGGTTGAATGGGCCCCTACTCCTGTGGGAGGTTCTATCCCCGAACCTCTATAGGCCTCGCTGATAGCCATTCGTAGCCACCTACCTATGGTGTTCTTGGAAGCACTGTAACCTTTACGTGGGCCAGAGAACAGTATAAACAGGGAATTCGATTTTCTGAATTCACTTGTTATTCTTACATCTAGGCTGTGAAAGGCTTCTTCCTTCGTGCCCACTGGTGTAGGGCAGAAGGTAGGGAGAACTATTTCCTGTGACCTGTGGAATACCGTTGCCATTTTTAGTAGGAAACCAGGGTCAGTTCTCGGCACTACCCGATCTGGAAATATAGAAAAAAAAGGTTCTATAATGGACAGGGCCTGTAGATCGCTCACTCTCCTAGCTGAAGTAACTGCCACTAGGAGTGTTACCTTAAGGGACAAAAACTTGATTGTTGCTTCCTCCGGAGGTTCAAAGGGTCTTTTTGTCAGACCCTGTAATACCAGAGATAAGTCACATTTTGGAAAAAACTTAAAGGGTACTGGCCTAGCTCTGGTCAGTGCCTTAAAAAAATCTTATAATAACCGGATCCTGAGATAGTTGTCTCTCTAGGAATACAGATAGTGCGGCCACTTTAACTTTTAGGGTGCTAATCGCCAACCCTTTCTCCATTCCTTCATGGAGAAATTCTAACACAGAGATAATTTCCTTTGGTGAACAGATTTTTTCTCTGCACCAGGAATTAAAACATTTCCATGTCTTGAAATAGATTGCTCTAGTGACCTTTTTTCGGCTGTCTAATAATGTTGAAACTAGCTTATTGGACAAGCCCTTTTTTAGGATTTGCTCCTCGGTAACCAGGCAGCTAGTCTGAGGTGCTCGATATTGGGATGTTGCAGGGGACCCTGTGTTAAAAGGTCTTTCTGTAAAAGGAAGAAACCAGTGGGGTTCCACCGCCATCTTCTGAATGGTTGAGAACCAAATCCTTTTGCGCCAGAATGGGGCTACTAAGATAACTGCTGTAGACTCCCTCTGTAGCTTTTTGAGGACCAATGGAATTATTTGAAAGGGGGAAAAGCGTAGCACAAGTGGAAGGTCCATGGTTGTGCTAGCGCATCTAGTCCCTCCACTTGATCTCGCCTGTTTAGGGAGAAGTATGTTTCCACCTTCGCATTGGCGTGGGATGCGAACAGGTCTATTTGGGGAATTCCCCATCTTCGTGTTATCTTCTGGAATACGTCTGGATTCAGACTCCATTCTGATTCCAGTACCCTTTTCCGGCTTAGGAAGTCCACTATTTGGTTCAGATCTCCTTTTAGATGTACCGCCGTCAGGGATGCTAGATTGGATTCCGCCCAGGACATAATCTGGAGGGCTGAGGATAGTAACACTCTGCTCCTCGTGCCTCCCTGCCTTGTTATAAAAGCCACTGCTGTGGCATTGTCCGACAACACCTGAATATGTTGACCTAGAACTTGTTTCCTGAAAGCCCATAGACCCAGGAGAACGGCCCTTAACTCTCTCCAATTGGAGGATCTCCGGGCTTCTCCGTTTGTCATTGCTCCTTGGGCCTTCTGTCCATCCAGATGGGCACCCCAACCCCAGAAGCTTGCGTCTGTTGTCAGTCTGTGTTCTATAGGGAAAGTCCAAAGCAGGCCTTTGTTCAAATTTGCTTGCTTTCTCCACTACAGCTTTCTCTGAACTTGAGAGGGTATCTTGATCAATTTTTCCAGCGACTCTCCATAGGACCAATTCCTGAGAGTTGTCTGCTGAAGATCTCTCGCATGGAGACGTGCCCATTGTACCGCTGGAATTGACGCTGTGAGTAGGCCTAGGACTGACATGGCTGCCCTGATTGTCATTGGCCCTTTATTGCCCTCTGGAGCTTCTCTATTTTTTCCGCTGGGAGAAAAATCCTTTCCTGTATGGAATTTAGTGTATATCCCAGAAATTTTATTGTCTGGGAGTGGGACGGTATCATATTTGATTTCTCTTGGTTTATGATCCATCCGAGACTCTCCAGATGTCTCTTTTAAATCTTTCTCCAATAGATCCCTTGTTCTGGCAAAAAGCAAGAGGTCGTCCAGGTATGGTACTATTGATATCCCTTTTAATCTGAGGGGTGCTAGAGCCTCTGCTATGATCTTTGTGAATATTCTTGGTGAGGATGACAGTCCGAAAGGGAGGGCTCTGAACTGCAGGTGTGAAATTGAGTCTCCCGTCTTTACCGCTAATCGTAGATACTTCTGCGATACTGGAGCTATAGGAATGTGTAGGTACGCATCCCTCAGGTCTATGGATGCCATAAAACAACCTGGCGTCAGATGTTTTACTGAAAAGAGTGTGTCCATCTTGAATTTTTTGTATCTGATGGATTTGTTTAGTATTTTCAGGTTCAAGATTAAACTGAATTTTCCTGACGGTTTCTTCACTAGGAATATGTGCGAATAGCAACCTATCCCTTCCTCTTCGGGGGGGGGGGGGGGGGGGGGCGGCTATAATCACCTTCTGTTGGATGAGTTCTTCAAGTAAAGATGACATCCCTAGAGATTTCTCCAGGTCTCGGGAGCCTGGGTTACGTAAAAGCGGTTTGGAGGGGGTTGCGAGAACTCCAGCCTGTAGCCCTCTGCTATTATCTTGAGGACGAATGGACTGGAGGTCGCTGTCTTCCATTGTGGAAGAAAGGCCTGCAGCCTTCCTCCCACCATCGGACGACTGTCACTGGCTTTTTGTGGTTTGACCAGGAGGACGGAATAGTACCCCTGACTTTCCCCTCCCTCTCTGGGACCTCCAGGGTCTTTTATAGCCTGTTTCTTTCTTATCCTCGGTTTGCCGAAAAGTACGAAAATTATTTTTGCCCTGAGGAATCACTTTCTTCTTTATTGGGAAGGCCTTCTTTTCAGCCGTTCTATTAAGTACGGCTTCTAGATCAGGGCAAAATACCAAGTCACCCTCAAAAGACAAATACATAGTTTTGCCTTTGAGGCTGTATCCCCTGACCACGTGTTAACCCATAAAGCTCTACGGGCTGAGTTGACCAGGGTTGCGGATCTTGCCGACATTTTAATAGATTCGGCAGAGGCATCTGCCATGTACCCTACAGCCTTCTAAAGTACGGGTAGCGTGTCTAGCAGGTCCTTACGAGAAGTTCCTGCTTCAATATGTGTTTTTAATTGCTCCAGGAAGTGTTCTAGGTTTCTTGCCACCACAGTTGATGCCATTGCTGGCTTTAAATTGGCTAGAGTTGAATCCCATGCCTTTTTTAATAGGGAGTCTGCCCTCTTGTCCATGGCGTCTTTTAGGGCGCCCATATCCTCGAAGGCCAAGTCTGTATTCCTTGATACCTGCGAAAAAGCTGCGTCAAGCTTTGGCTTTTTATTCCAAACCTGCTCGCTATCATCCTCAAAAGGGAATCTTCTTTTTTGGAGAAGAAAGGGGCCCTCTCTGGATCCTTCCAATCTCTTTTCACCATCTCGGAGATGTACTTATGCACTGGGAACACCCGATGCTTTACTTCTCCCATGCCTTGGAACATCTTATCATGCAAGGATAATTGCGTCTTATCCTCTCTGATATTAAGAGTTGTGTGTATTGTCTTTAATAGGTCGTCCACTTCCTCCAGGGATAACCTATAGCGAGAAGAAATTTCTTTCTTCATCCTCTTCTTCCTCAGAACCTGTGGCAACATTTTTCTCCTCATCCTCTGAATCACTGACCCCTCTGGGTGCAGAAGTACTAGGATGGGAACAGGATGGCGAATTGCCTCTACTGTTTGGCTGGGCCGCCGGACGTCTATAAAAAAAGGAGCGGAATGACTGAAAAGTGTCCGCTAGTTCCTTTCGGAAGGAGCTTAATAGCTCTCGTGGTTGAGCAGCAGCTGTGGCTGAGGCAGTTTCCTCTTTTAACAGTTCTGCTATACATGTCTTGGGCCATGTTTCCCTAAGCGTGTTTTTGCAAGACGGACATTTCCTCTTAGGAGGAGGGGAGGAATGTTTGGTCTTGTCTTTGGCTTTAGGCTGAAATACACCAACACCATACTATTTTTAAAATATACAGCAGGTAATAACCTTTAACCCCTCTAAACCAGCTTAAAAAAAGGGAAGAGCTAACACTTTAGCCCTTGCACTTAAAATCGCAGCTTTCCTAGTGACATAACAACAACAACCACACACTCTCTCTAGTAACAGTTTCTAGGGAGAGTGGTACAGGCTCCTTTGCTTTCCCCCCAGGGGAGCAAATGAGGGAGAGAATATACAAGACCCAGGAAAACATATCTTATATACAAGGACCTCTGCCCCTGCTTACCTGGGCCTGGCTGGTGTGAGTGGCTTCTGCTCCCGCCACTGCCGCTTGTTCCTCTTCCATTGCTGAGGTCTGAAGTGGCGTCCGGCAGCTTCTTGTTTGATTTTCGTGGTTCTTTCACTGCTGAGGACCGGAAATGACACCAGCCGTAGGCCGCCTCCTCCCCCTGTGTTCCAGCGGCCGGAAGCGGCGTCACACCGCCGGAAGTCCCACCCCCGGCCGGAAATGACACACTCGCCACCCGGGACCTGGAAAACATGGAGGCTGAAACCGGAGGAGATGCTGCTCTCCATGCTGAAGAGCACACCATCCCTCCTTCCAGACCCCCAGTGCCGGTCTGATGAAAGCGGGACCTCCCACAGCCTGAACCCTCACCGGGCATGAAGGGGAGAAAGCACCGGAGTATCCCCCTCACGTAAGGGGGGGTTGCTGGGCTGGCCTGTTGATAAAAATAAATCACCTAATAGGTATGCCCCATACTGTCTCCACCTGGAGAGAGCGCAGCATACCCCTAGTTCCCTGCAGCGCTTCCACTATGGCGGAGGAAACACTACAACTGAGGCCATGGTGAAAGTGTCCGGTCTTTAAAGAAAACTGACTGCAGGTGCTGTTCTGAAAGACGAGGTGAGAAAAAAACGCATTTGTGTGAATGGAGTCTAAAGAAGAAGCATAGTGCATTTTTGGCTCCATAGATGTCAATAGAATTGAAAGCAGTAGTAAACTCTTCCTCTAACAAGCTGTTTAACACATTACACATTAAAAATAACCCTCAATCGTTTGTTTCTGTTTTGCAGCCGCTTTAAAAATCCTCCTTCCTGGGATAAGCCAGCGCCATTTTAATGATTGTCTTCTGAGTCCGTCTTGCAATTTACTTTCAGCCTGTTAGTCTGATCTGTAATCTTGCGCATGCACAGTGGGTTCTTAGCCAAGCCTCGTTCTAGTTCCTGGGATCACTATGGCAAACGTGTCCCACAGCTCATCACCGCTGCAGTGTGCCATGATGTCCCGTTGTTTTTACCCCCTGTGACATGTAAGGTCACATGGGGTGTATCAGGAAATGCTGAATGAGACTAATATTGGGGGGATCTTGGTGCTGTGCTGAAAAGAGCAGATATGACAAATGCAGCATATATCTTTATGGACTGATGGCACAAAGAGCGTGCCATGAATTGGGTTAAAGATGCGCATACGCCGTTGACGTCAGCAAAAGCAATGGGACAGATTACAAGAAAACAGCAAGTAAGATGACATTTATATACAGTTATTTTAACTGTTTGTAGTTATGATTGATATGGGCAAAAAACTTATGGGGGAGAGTTTACTACCACTTGAATAAAAAATGCATGTACATGTGTTTTTGGTGCATTTTCCTGCATAACAACAGACACCTCCTCCTTGCAACATCAACACTTCCCCCTAACCCCTGTTCAAAAGTGCTTTGTTTATAAAAAGGCATTTCAACCATACCAACACCTAGCATTGCCCAGTCTTTTTTCTTAAAGCGGAACTACACTGCATTTGAGCACCACAAACCAAAAACACTATTTAAACCACTTCAGCCCCGGAAGGTTTTACCCACTTCCTGACCAGCATTGCTTTAACTGACAATTGCACGGTTGTGCGAGGCTGTACCAAAAATAAAATGGACGTCCTTTTTTTCCCCAACAAATGGACCTTTCCTTTGGTGGTATTTGATCACCTCTGCGGATTTTATTTTTTGCGCTATAAACCAAAAAACACTATTTAAAAAAAAATAATAAAAAAAATTATAATAATATTTTTTACTTTCTGCTAGAATATATATTCCCCACCAAAAAAAAGTAAAATTCAGCTAAGCTTAAACACGATCTCTCACTTTTCATCTGAAAGATCAGCGGTGTTCTTTGTGTACATCGGCACACCGCTGCTTCGTCTCTCCTTTGAACGATCAGAGGGTCGCCGCGGCCGTAGAACCCGCCGATTGGCTCTTGCTGTGCGCGTGCCCCCTAAACTGCATGCACAAAATCACGTACAGGTACGCGATTTTGCACACCCGGGCCGCCCTGTCAAAGTAAATATGCGCAGGGCAGTCTGGAAGCGGTTAAAGTGGATGTAAACCCTCACATATACCCAGTGAATTGAATAACCTCAGATGATTCACAGAGATGAAACAACTACATAAGTTTTACATTTTTATTTGCAGTCTTCCCTTTTCTACTACCCTTCAAAAGTGCAGATTTGTGATAAAAATCCTTCTGCATCTGTAGGGAGTACTGAGGGGGTGGAGAGCTGCAGTTACATCTGTTATACACTGTGTGAGAGACAATTGGAGGAAAGGGACACCCCCCCCCCCCATCCACGTAGGCAGAGGAATGAAGGTATTCTAAATAGACAAGCTCCGTGCTCATCTCCCCCCTCCCCTCCCTGTCACAAATGTTATCTTATGTGTTCGGAAAACTTCTCAGAAGAAGTGACACATGCTGATAACAGAGGAACAGAGCACCAGAGAGAAACAACACTAAAGCCTCGTACACACGATCCGATTGTTGGCAGGAGATTGTCTGTTGACAGACTGTTGTCCTAAAATCTGACCGTTAGTATGCTCCTTCTGACAATTGTTGTCCAACTTTCAGTCAACAAATGTTGGATGACAGGCTAGTAAATTTTCGGCAGAAAAAGGCTAAATAGTGCAATGAGTGTTCTGGCATAGTATAAAAAGTTGTCCAATAGTCAATATGAAAAGGCACTAGCGGCAGCTACCATAGAAGCAGAAGCAGGCTCTGGAAGATATTATGGAAAAAGGAAGGTGCGCCAAACTAAGTGCAGTATTAGAGAGTATTTTAATATATGGCAGTAATAGACAGCCAAATGGCTACTCACAAGATGATGGAAAATAAAAAGGCATGTATAGTGGGTGGTCCAGTGTCAACAGCAGCAGTCCGTGGGGTAGATGTTGAGCCCAGATGATAAAGCGCTGGAGGATGGGGCAGCGATCCGGTGTCTGCAGGGGAATCCTTGGCATGTAAACACACTGGCCGTATGCGATACGCAACCTCCTGTGAGCCTGGACATTCCCAAAACTAGAGATATCCCCAAATCTGCTAAAATCCGCCCCACCACCCCTATAAAAACTAACATACTGGATCTCCCCCCATACTTTACCGCTTGTTGCCGATTCTGTGTCCCATGTTATTTCTGATGGTACACCACCTGCTTATCCTCATGATCATGATTTGGTAAGACCAGTATCTACTGATACCCCTATAGTTACCTTTGGAGGCCCACTGGCACCCATTCCTGCATCTTTTTTATTGCAGACCCCCCTACTCAGCCCATCACTTTCAAAAACAAAAAATGTAGAAGAGGCAAGAGAGGAGGAGGGGGGAAACACAAGTCTCAATCCATCACGCCCGGACAAACTGCGGAAACTGTAGATATATAAAACTTATCTTCTCTCACCTTAAATGCACAAGAATCTTCATTATTAGCTAGAGGTCTGAATTTCGCCCCAACTACCCTCCCCAATTCCTTTACCATGTTTAAAGATTTAAATAAATTCATCCAAAACTTAACTCTTAAAAGACACTATAACATGAAAGCCAACAATACCACCAGTGAATCTGCCACACCTCTTGATGTGACATCCAGCTCTTTAGATACTTCTGCGGACCAACAAGCAATTCAAGACCTTTGCGACCTATGGAACGTAGATGAAGAAGATGACTTTATAGTATGGTCCCAATATTCCCAAACCCCTTCCATAGCCCATACCCCCTTCAGATCTAAGTCTATCTTCAATCCTACTCAGTCAAAGGCCCTACCTTTCTACCTTCTATCAGGTAGTTTTCAAGGAACTCACTGACTTGTGTGCATCCGAATCTTCCAAGTCTCAACGATTTAACAACAATCTTAGCTCTTTGGAACATCAAGCTCTGAAATCTCTAAGCACTAGCACTAATCCAGACATCATCATCAGATCGGCTGATAAGGGATGAGGCATAGTGCTACAAGATAAAACAGATTACATGAAGGAAGCAACACGACTCCTCTCTGACAAAAACACCTATGAAAAACTAAAAACAGATCCCTTATCAACATTTATAGAAGAATCCACCAGCATTATTAAATACGCATGTGCTGATGGTATCTTGAGCAAGTTAGAGGCTGCCTTTTTCCAGAAACCTTTTTTCCAAGTCCCCTATTTATACCATTTGCCAAAAATCCATAAAGGACACCAATAATCCACCAGGTCGCCCTATTGTCGCTTCCATGGACAGTATCACCACCAGTTTTTCTCTTTACATAGATAATTTCTTACAGCCATTAGACCAAGCACTCCCTTCTTTATTAGTGATGGCACACATTTGATTGATTTATTGCAACCTTACACTTGGGAACCGTCATATCTATGGGTATCCCTAGATGTATGCTCGCTATATACGTCCATACCACACCTAGTGGGACTTGAGGCAGTGGCCCATTTTCTTAAGGATGATTCCAGTCTGAATATACTACAAATATATTTCATTCTCCTGGCCACTCGTTTTTGCCTTGAACATAATTATTTTCAGTTTGCTGGAGAATTTTACCTACCAAAACAGGGAACTACAATGGGCGAAAATGTCGCACCCAGCTACGCCAACCTCAAAATGGGGCTGTGGGAGGCTGGGTGCAGGGTTGCCAACTTTCAGTAAATTTACAAACAGTTTGTAAAATCCATAATTGTTTCATCTGTCCATGAATGTCAGTTACGGACATGCAGCCTACATGTCCGCAATGGACATTCAAGGACAGATGCAAAAAGTACAGATTTTACAAACTGTTTGTATATTTACTGAAAGTTGGCAACCCTGGCTGGGTGTGTCGAGGTGAACAACCCTTTTTTGGCAAACCTGGTCTTCTATGGCCGTTACATAGACAATATCATTATTATTTGGGATGGGCCAGCTAGTTCTGTCACTGAATTTGTGACTTACTGCAATAGCAACAATTTTGGTTTAACCTTTACCTCGGTTATGGACTCTGAGTCCATATGCTTTCTGGATCTAGAGCTATTTCATAAAGATAATGTCATTACAGCTAAAAATTTCACCAAACCGACAGCAGGAAATTCCTATTTACATTATTCTAGCTGTCACCACCCCAGGTGGGTCAATAATGTACCCAAAAGTAAATTTCATCGGCTTAGACGCAATTGTACCAGATTAGAGGACTATATATCTCAAAGCACCTTATTAAAGAAAACATTTATTGATAAAGGGTATCCCCCCAATCTCATTGAAGAAGCGTGTACTATCAGCAAGACACCTTGCCCATGTTCAAGAAACTAAGCTGGGAACCCATTACCCATTTTATCACACAGTATCATGTAAAACACAAGAAAATGGAAAACATTTTTAAGAAACATTGGTCCATCCTCACTCAAGACCCCCACCGGTTTTACCCAAGTTTGCCTATCGCAGGGCGCCTAACATCAAGAGCAGGATTGCTCCAAGCAAAACGAAATCACGGAGTAATCACAAAAATTATATGATGAAACAACTCACATTAATCCCTCTTGTAGGGATGTTTCAGTGTAAAAAGGCTTTATGTCTAACTTGTTCAAATGTTACCCATGGGAAAAAACTTTTATAGCCAATAGCAAGAGTTTTAACCTAAGCTCTTTCTATAATTGTTCTACTACTTATGTAGTTTATTGCATCTCCTGTCCATGTGGCCACTTATATATGTAGGCAGAACGATCAGAGCTTTACGTGCCAGATTCGGAGAACACCTCCATGCAGTTCAAGTGGGCAACCCAAAATACAGTGTTGCACGCCACTTTGCGGCGCACCAACACAAAGATATAACTGCTCTTCAGGTCTGGATTATTGAATCCATACCAGAAACACCCACTGCAGCTGAAAGATTCCAACGTATTTGTAGACAAGAAACTTATTGGATATACTCTTTGAACACTATGTCGCCTCATGGCTTAAATGAAGAAATAGAATCTAACACTGTAGTCTAATATTTTCTTGCATTTTTACTGCTATGCATCTTATGCTTTTCACATATTTTGAACTCTTTTAGTACATATATTCATCATGCCCTACCCGCATGCGCGACTAGATATATGCACACATACATATGTGTGTATGTGTATGTTCATGCATGTATGTATGTATGTATGTATGTATGTTCTTGCATGTGCATATACGCTTATACATAATCTATCTATATATCAGTAAAACAGGGCAGTATATTATCTTATTATATTATTTTACTTCACTTGGTTGGTGGGGCCCCAACAGATCCCATTCTATTTTTATCCATCGGCTCCCTTGATTACCGTATTTATCGGCGTATAAACACGCACTTTTTTCCCCCCTTAAAATCACGGGAAAAACGTGGGTGCGTGTTATACGCCGATCCCCCGCCGAAACGAGCAAGAGGAGCAGAGATACACAAAGCCGGAGTACACTCGGCTTTACTCGGCTCCTCTCGCAGTCCCGCCCACCTCCACTGACATACAGAAAGCCGAGTGTACTTCGGCTAGTCTCGGCTCCTCTCGCAGTCCCGCCCCTGACTGTGAGCAGAGCCGAGTCTAGCCGAAGTACACTCGGCTTTCTGTATGTCAGCGGCGCAATCAGTGGAGATAGGCGGGACTGCGAGAGGAGTCAAGTCTAGCCGAAGTACACTCGGCTCCGCTCGCTCCTCTCCACAGCGGAAATCGGCGCCAAATTCAAACACTGGCACTGGGCAAGGCAAGGCTGCAAAGGCACTGGGCAAGGCAAGGCTGCAAAGGCACTGGGCAAGGCAAGGCTGCAAAGGCACTGGGCAAGGCATGGCTGCAAAGGCACTGGGCAAGGCATGGCTGCAAAGGCACTGGGCAAGGCATGGCTGCAGATGGACACTGGGCAAGGCTGCAGATGGACACTGGGCAAGGCTGCAATGATGGACAAGGCTGCATTTAAATGTAAGTTTTTTTCCTTAAACTTCCCTCCTAAACTTGGGGTGCGTGTTATACGCCAATAAATACGGTAAGTATCCCCTCCTTGCCCTTTCACTATGAGTGTTGGCGGTAGTCATCCCATGATTTAGAAGATATACTTTTCAATATACATTCATACACTTACATCATCACTAGTTATTGTTGGTTCCTTTGCATGTGGCATATACAGATTTTCTGTGTGTGCATTTTTAAATTCCCAAACAGGCATCCTTTTTAGTCTCATATCCCCGTTTTTTGCACCTTATATAGATGTATGATGTTCGTGTTTATATGTTTGTATTTATGCTAGAATGTGACGTTTTTTAAACCACTAATAATAACATTTTCCCAAAAACACTATTTATTATGCCATGTACTATTAATGTAATCACTACCATTTGAAAGCGATTCTTAAAACAAATGCATGTGTGCTGTCGACCAATCACAGCACCTCTCTCTACTAAATATTGTTTACCCTTATAATAGACTGCATGGATCTGATCAAAACAGCGGAGGCTGAGAAACACGTCATTCTATTGGTCCGTTCCCTTTCCCACGTCACTTCCGGTCCGACGCTGCGCTCCACGCTGAGGCGCACTTTCTGATCCAGTCCAGGCTCACAGGAGGTTGCATATCGCATACGGCCAGTGAGTTTACATGCCGAGGATTCCCCTGCAGACACCGGATCGCTGCCCCATCCTCCAGCGCTTTATCATCTGGGCTCAACATCTACCCCACGGACTGCTGCTGTTGACACTGGACCACCCACTATACATGCCTTTTTATTTTCCATCATCTTGTGAGTAGCCATTTGGCTGTCTGCATTACTGCCATGTATTAAAATACTCTCTAATACTGCACTTAGTTTGGCGCACCTTCCTTTTTCCTTTCTAGTAAATTTTCGGCGGACTACGGTCTGTTGTCCGATTTTCGTATCGTCAGTAAACGAGTCCGTCACACAAAAGTCGAAAGTACAAACACGCATGCTTGGTATCAATGCTCACCAAACACGAATTTAGCAGAAGGGGCCCAAAGGGTGGCGCTCAAGAGCTGAAATTCCTCGTAGTACTTCCCCCCCACGTTCGTGTTTGTTGGCCGTCAATTGTGTACCGTTAGTATGCAAGACAAGATCCAGGCACACGCCCTTTGGACAAAAATCAGATGCTCGGTTGGCCAACAATGAATGAACACACCCCTCCACTGCCTTTGGAGCTAATGAGGGAGCAGTTTGTGCCCATAAAACAGTGGCTCAACTGCATGGTTTTACCGCCCGTCCAACCGCTACTGTAAACAAGGCTTTAAAGTGGAACTTTACCTATAACAACTTGATAAAAAATAATGTTCTTTAGCAAGGAACACCTTAATACTTATGCTACCAAAATGAGTGTGTGTTATAAATTGCCTCCAGCATTGCTCCTGTTTCTTCTTCCTGCAGGCTGCCATTTTGCTGAAGCATAGAGCCTCTAAAGAGCAGTAAATCATAAAGCAGAACTAAACCCATCAATTAAACATTTAAAAAAAAGTTACATTCCTGAAAATGCTTGGATTGCTAACTGTCACATTTGCTTGTGTCCTCAACCAAACTGTCAAACAACTGGTGTCATAACTGATCACATGCATCATCATGACAGTTGCAGATCAAACAGAAGCAGCTTCCTTCTCTGTAAAGAAGGATCGGAAGGTTTAATTATGCTAAGGCTGACGGTAGATCAGCATCTATAAACTTGGCAGTGCCAAGAGCACACTGAGCATGTGCAAAGCAGGGTGTGACAATGTATTACTGCAGGGTTCGACAAACCCCGGGCGTGCCCCCCCCCCCCGCAGCTTTGCGGCCTTCTGCAGGTCTATGTCTTCTTCTGTGATCTGGCGCCATCTTGTGGTGGCCGTTGGTATGACAAGACAACCAGGAGCTTCCCCTGTGTTTTCACTGCCATCTCCTTCCCTCTAATTAGAACCCCCAAACATTATATATATTTTTTATTCTAACACCCTAGAGAATAAAAAGGCGGTTGTTGCAATACTTTCTGTCACACCGTATTTGTGCAGTGGTCTTACAAGCGCACTTTTTTGGGAAAAAATACACTTTTTTTAATAAAAAAATAAGACAAGAGTAAAGTTAGCCCAATTTTTTTTTATATTGTGAAAGATAATGTTACGCTGAGTAAATTGATACCCAACATGTCACGCTTCAAAATTGCGTCCGCTTGTGGAATGGCGACAAACTTTTACCCTTTAAATCTCCATAGGCGACGTTTAAAAAAATTCTACAGGTTGCATGTTTTGAGTTACAGAGGAGGACTAAAGCTAGAATTACTGCTCTCACTCTACCAATCGCGGCGATACCTCACATGTGTGGTTTGAACACCACTTTCATATGCGGGCGCTACTCACGAATGCGTTCGCTTCTGCGCGCAAGCTCGGCGGGACGGGGCGCGTTCCTGGCTCCTAACTTTTTTAGCTGGCTCCTAGATTCCAAGCAAATTTGTATTGTAAACAGTATAGACACTTATTTTTAATGTTTTACATAGCTATACCTGCAAAAAGGGTTAGCCTGAAGTCATCTAACAGGACTTAATTTTCCTCTTTAAAGCTCCACTTGTATACCCTAATTTTTAACTTTTACCTACAGGTAAGCCTATAATAAGGCTTACCTGTAGGTAAAAAGAAAATCTCCTAAACCAGTACGGTTTAGGAGATATTCCCCTCGCAATGAGCGGCTGAATGCAGCGGCGCATGGCAAGCGGGGATTCTCGGCTAAAGCCCGGCAGCCGCCGGACCTTGCCGATGCGCGGGAGTGACATCGCCGCTCCAGCCACTCACAGCGCTGGAGCGGCGATACCCAGAAGACACGCTGAGGCAAGATGACAGCTCCCTCGGCGTGGACCAGGTAAGTTCCCGACGCCTCATTCTAAGGTAAGTATTTCATAATGAGCTAGTATGCGGTGCATACTAGCTCATTATGCCTTTTAGGTAGGGGAAAAAAAAAAGCAACAGCGGGTATACAACCGCTTTAAAGGAGCATTGGCTACCAAGCTCCTGGGATTTGTAAAGCCCTGGTATACAGCATATGCAAGTTATTGTATCGTGGTCACACATCGACATGAACTTTGCATTGCTACCAATGACGAACATTTACATGCACTTTGATGAGTTTCCAATGATTTCAATCCAAAACACATTTGGCGAAAAAAGGATGACCCATTTTTAAAAACACAGCAAGACAAAACCTCAGTTCACAGCTTTGCGTTTTCATTTTCCCGTGTTTTTTTTTGCAATTATAATGCATGTTTGATGCAGTTTTTTTAAATGTTTAGCCAAAGTAAGACCCCATACACAATATTAGATTTTCTGCAGATTTTTGTCTTCAGATTTACCAAAACCATATAATACGATGTCAAACCTAAACACTTTAAATTTGTATGAAATCAGGCAGGCCCTTGCACTACATAGTTTTGGTAAATCTTAAGACAAAAATCTGCAAAAAATCGAATAGTGTGTATGGGGCCTACGTCATATAAAGTAGAGATTTCTATGGGGTCCCCATCATGTGCTAAAAAAAAAAAAAAAAACATAAATCATGTTACACGAGTTTTTCATGCAAAGCCATTGAACTCCATGGGGCCAAAAAATGCACCTTTTCTTGAAGTGTGTTGCGTTTTTAAAAAGTCCTGCTTCTTGATGCATTTTTGGTTCCCTGTTTGAAAATCACACCTCTTTATCGAAAAACACCAAAAATGCACCACGCATTTTTTCAAGTGCGTTTTTAAGTCGCATGTCAATTTTTTCCGAGGTGACCGAAGATGAAAATGCATGCAAAACGCATATATGTTTAATTACATTTTAACGCAATGCATTAAAAAAAACACAAAGAGCCTTTTCTGTATCCTGCAAAAAACTGGTTGATCCTGCTGCTCTCTATCTCCACCTTCTGTTCCTGTCCCCAATTCAGCTAGGGATTTTGCAGCTGTGGTGGCAACTCTGCACATGCTCAGTTTTCAGTGAGTTTCTATGCTGAGCATCTCCTCCTGATCACATTTGAGCAGCCCATGTGACTATGGAGTCACACAAGTGGGTGTATACACAGTGGGTAAATGACAACCCACTACTTTGATGAAGAACCCAAAATTGTATGAATCTTAGGAGTGGTTGTTTGAAATGGTGCCTATACCCTAAAATTGAGGGGAGGTGCTTCCAATATTATACCACAATAAAAAAACACACAATAAAAAATGCACCTACAAAGAAATATATAGCTTTATTGGACATATAATACTTCAATATTGTATCAATGTGGCACAGGGAAACCCCCCACCTACTCGGGGTGTCCCCCCAACATCACACAGGTCACCACCGACCCCCCCACTCCAAATGCCCTGGGCCACCACTCTCCCATGGGTACCCTCCCTCACCCTTCTACCCCTGCTAAAACCTAGCTCCCCCTCAGAAGAGGATGAGGTCCTGTCTGTATAGGGACTCTATGTGTGAAATGAGCCTATGTTTCACCTGCCATGGTTGACAAAATCCTGGTGTATGGTAAAACTGCTGAATCATCCAATATAAACACCTGCTGCGTCTGGCCCCCTAACCCAGTCCACATCCTCCTCTGCCCACTAACCAGTTAAACACAATAGGGGTGGGATATTACATGTAGATTAATGGAGGCTTCACCTCCCTCTTATTCTAAGACACAGCCTGGAGGGGTGTGACACAGCCTGTGACTGGCAGAAATCCGTCCACACCATGTTACTGACAAAAAATACAAATATATATTTGAGATCAAATTTTTATATATGAAAATTTAAAACAGTTAAAGGAGTTGTAAAGGTACATTTTTTATTTTCTAAATAGGTTCCTTTAAGCTAGTGCATTGTTGCTTCACTTACCTTTTCCTTTGATTTACCTTCTAAAGGTTTGTTTTCTTTGTCTGAATTTCTCACTTCCTGTTTCTCCTCACTGAACTCCACACCATCATCCGAGTGGTGTGGAGTCATCCAGAACAGCTTACTGAACAGCTTACTGAGGAGGAACAGGAAGTGAGAAATTCAGACAAAGAAAACAAAGAAATAAAATATTTAGAAGGGAAATCAAAGGAAAAGGTAAGTGAAGCAACAATGCACTAGCTTAAAGGAACCTATTTAGAAAATAAAAAATGTACCTTTACAACTCCTTTAATTGACATTTTTTTTTTTTTCACTCTGTATTCCAAAAGCTGTTTTTATTTAATTTTGAACATGTGACCAGCAGCAGAGGACTAGAAGCTCATGCTTCTGCCTATATTTCCCTGCAGACAGGCTGCAAAAGATCTGGGTCACGTGACAGCTGTATATTGATTAGGAAAAGGGTACTTAGATTTTTTTATTTGAAAAATGCTTCCAGTGCTATTATCCACATACAGGAATAAAAGGCACAATGTAAATTAAAGTGGTTGTAAACTTACAAGTAAGCCTAGATTAAGGCTTACCTGTAGGTGCTTGAAATATCTCCCAGACCTGCACAGTCTAGGAGATATTTGCAAATCGCCGTACGGCGATTTCTTCTGCGCATGCGCCGGAGTTAGAAACTGGGCACAGCGTGCCCTTTCTATCTCGGGTCATGCCGCTAAAGGCGGCTCTCGCACGCATGCGCGGGAGTGACGTCACGCGACTCCGGCCAGTCACAGAGCCGGAGTTCGCGGCCCCCGGAAGGAAGAGGGGTGAAGAATGGATGTTCGCTACTAGCGAGGAAGACGGGGACATCGCAGGCTTCTCCTGCAGGTAAGTGTCACATAATGGGCTACTATGCAATGCATACTAGCCCATTATGCTTTACCTTTGCAGGGAAACAAAGAGGAAGTAACACCCATCAGGGTTTACTTCCTCTTTAAAGTGTGTGTTTAGTATCACGTTAACGCGCGTTAAAGGCGTTGTAAAGTCTAAACATTTTTTACCTTAATGCATTCTTTGGTGTCAGCACCGCCTCCTCAGCCCCCTTTACTTACCTGAGACTAAGGATGAGCACCGGCTTGTTCGCAAACCCCACGTGCAGAGCCCGCCAGAAAAGTCGGCACTGTGCTGCGCTAATCACAAGCAGTGAGACATTGTCCCGATGCGCGGCTGCAGAGATCTGAAAATGTCTCACTGCTTGTGATTAGCGCAGCGCAGTGCCGACTTCCTGGCGGGCTCTGCACGTGGGGTTTGCGAACACGCCGGAGCGCATCCTTACCCGAGACCCCTTTAGATCCAGCACCATGCACGTCGGCAGATCGTTTCTCCTGTCACTTCCGGGTCTCGCTTTGGCATGGGAAGCCACTGGCTCCCAGTGCTGTCAATCAAAGCCAGAGACAACAGAGTCCTGATGTCTGTCTCAATGGACACAGCAGAGGGATTCAGAAGAAAGACCGCACGAGTGCCCCCATAGGAAACGGCTTCCCATGGGGGCACTGGACAGAGAGGAGGGGCTAGTAGCGCCGTCTGGGGACCCGAAAAGAGGAGGTTCCTGGCCACTCTGTGTGATTCCATTTGCACAGAGTAGGTAAGTATAGACATGAATGTTTTTTTTTTTTTTGGGGGGGGGGGTTCTAATTACCTTTACAAACCCTTTAACTGCTGGCTGACCAACATTTGTACCCCCTTAGTCAGATTATATACGGTGCTATAGCTAGGGAAGAGAGGTAAGTGATATGTATGTGTGCAGAGAAGCAAGGGGACAAGCTGACAGTCCAGATGCAGCCAGAAATGGATCAGCCAGGTGTGTTGGGGGAAGATGTAATTTATTGGTCATGTGTCTGTAAAGTCAGACTGCTGGTAAACAGTTCAGTCTGAACTTGCTGGAGGGCCAGGAGAAGTAAGGACAGGAGCATGCGCAGAACTGCTGCCTAGAAATAGGGGGGGGGGGGGGGTTATGAGGGAGAGAACCTACATTACCAATAACTCCAGCAATGTGGGCTTCTAGTTCCCACCTCAATTATGGCTAATAAGTCTTCCATAACCCCACAATATGCCGAGAATAAACAGATGACGTAAGAGCAGCTACAGCACTACCACACATCAGGACTGCAGCCACAAAACGTGACGCCCAACTCCTCCCATTACACCTATTTATAAAAAAGCCTGCATTCTGCCCGCTCTTACCCGAATAATAACAGGTCCCCGATCATTGTGCCACAACAGCAGCCAGCTCACCAGCGCCGAGCTTCTTCCGCCTTCCGGGGACCAGGAGCCTAGGAGACCAATCAGTGCACGAACTCTGCACACGTGATACATCTCGATTGTATGCTGTCTCCAAAAAGACGCCATTTTGGTGAAGATTGTATGCATAAAGGGGAAGTCTATACACTCAGGGGGGTATCATAATGGGTGCAAGTGTGTGCGGGCCCACTGTGCCCTGTCACACTCTAGACACGTGTAGTTTTCCATCCTATTTTGGCAGCCGCTGCTGCTAAATGCCTTCTGCCATTACTGGCCCAGGGAGTTTCTGCCTTGGAGCTGGGGGCGGGTGCAGTGGGCTGTGACCAGCAATGTGTCTGGTGTTTAGTAAGCAGGAAAAAAAAAGTTATCACCGCCTCGGAGGCGGCCATGTTGTTGGTTAGTATTGGGCGGAATAACAATGTCCACTCATATGGTGTACTGTAGTGCAGTGGTTCTCAACCTCAGTCCTCAAGTACGCCCAGCAGGCCATGTTTTGGAAATTTCTCTTGAATAAAATAGCTGTCCAAAATACCAAGCCATTGACTGTGATTTAAAGCACCTGTGCAAAATAAAGGAAACCTGCAAACATGGCCTGTTGGGGGTACTTGAGGACTGAGGTTGAGAACCACTCCTGTAGTGTAAACGCTGCCACTTTTCTGTCAAAACAGCCAACTCGTCCACCTTTCCAATTATTGGTGCTGCAGAGTCACCAGAAGTGACGTGGTAGGGAGATTTTGGCGAGTTGGAGTTTTCACCAGAACACTGGTGTTCTATCAGATTACCACTACCCATCAGATTGTGTAACGGAATTGACAGTCGAACTAAGAAATACTTACTACACATGCACTATGCGTTCCAACATGCGTTTCACGGCGCTATGCATTCCAAACACTTCATGATCTGAAGGGTAGCGGTAATCTGATAGAACAGCGGACATCTTACTACACCCAGCTACGTCTTGAATTGCAGAGTAATTTTAGCAATAAAGTGAGCGTATATAAATAAATAAATATAGTATATTGATATCTGTGATGCTGTTTGGATGTTTCATTTTGAAGGAAGCTGGACACCAGCAGTAGGAAGGTGGTGGAGGCCATGTTGGTACACCCCACACTGCTCAGCACTAAACCTTTAGGTTTTCAAAATGAAACATCCAAACAGCATCACAGATGTCAATATACTTTATTTATTTATTTACACTCACTTTGTTGCTAAGATTACTCTGAAATTCAAGACGTAGCTGGGTGTAGTAAGATGTCCGCAGGGGTGTTCTATCAGATTACCGCTACCTGTCAGCTCGTGAAGTGTTTGGAACGCATAGTTGGAAAGCATAGTGCATGTGCAGTAAATAGTTTTTGGTCGACCGTCACTTCCGTTACACAATCTGATGGGTAGCGGTAATCTGATAGAACACCGGCAGCGTATAAACGAAGCTACATGATATAATGGAGTGGACATTGTTAGTCCGCCAGGCTACTAACCAACAACATGGCTGCCTCCAAGGCGACGAGAAGTTTTTTACTCCTTACCCAGTGTTCTGTCAACACAGCCAACTCGCCATGTACCGTAGTGTATCAGCTGCTGGTGTTCTGTGAAAACAGGAAAGTCATCAAAATCTACAATTACGGCTGCTGGAGAGTCACCCGCAGTGACCAAATTGGAGATTTTGACGAGGTGGCTCTTTTGACAGAACAACAGCTGGACTGGGTTCATAAGTTGAACTCTGACCTCCTTAACTCTGACCTCTGTATGCAGCGCACTCCTTAACTCTGCACTCTGTATGCAGCACACTCCTGAACTCTGACCTCTGTATGCAGCGCACTCCTGAACTCTGCACTCTGTATGCAGCGCACTCCTGAACTCTGCACTCTATGCAGCGCACTCCTGAACTGTGCACTCTGTATGCAGCGCACTCCTGAACTGTGCACTCTTCATGCAGCGCACTCCTGAACTCTGCACTCTGCTCCTGAACTCTGCACACTGTATGCAGCGCACTCCTGAAGTCTGTACGCAGCCCACTCCTGAACTCTGCACTCTGTATGCAGCACACTCCTGAACTCTGCACTCTGTATGCAGCGCACTCCTGAACTCTAACTTCTGTATGCAGCGCACTCCTAAACTCTGCACTCTGTATGCAGCACCCTCCTGAACTCTGCACTCTGTATGCAGCACACTTCTGAACTCTGACCTCTGTATGCAGCGCACTCCTGAACTCTGACCTCTGTATGCAGTGCACTCCTGAACTCTGTACGCAGCATACTCCGGAACTCTGCACTCTGTATGCAGCACACTTCTGAACTCTGTACACTGTATGCAGCGCACTCCTGAACTCTGCACACTGTATGCAGTGTACTTCTAAACTCTGTTAGGGCTAGGCAGGTGTCAATCTGAGGTATCAGTAGGCGGGTGTCAGTCAGAGGTGTCTTCATTCTTCAATAAAGATTTGAATGTAATTGATGATTCATGGTGTGCTGGCGAATGTGTGCATTTGATCTGTGATGCTTCTAGTTCCAGCTGGTTGTCGCTGCAGCACTAGTTACTCCCAAAGCCTTATCCAGGAAAGTGTGCAATGGGAATATCGATACTACTGTCAGCACACAGAAGCACAAGTTATATGTGACGGACATTGAGTACCATTTTTATTCACTGTTTATGTACAGAATTTTTTATGAATTTTTTGCCACATTGTGGATGCTACATGTTAACTGCCATATATGTTAATAGATGTTGACTGTTTGGTTTAGATTGCATTTAGTTGTTGTGACCATTTGTAGCACAGCACATTTATTTATTTGTATCACACTGGGAACACATTTGTGTCTACAGCAGCACCTTTTAATTAACAGCCCATACACATATAGGAATACACACGCAGGACACCTATTCACAATAATATGTTTGTCAATAAAATAAATATAATCACTTTAATAAACCCATGGATCTTCTGATATTATGTGAGAAATTAAAGTGTATTGCCAATTTTTTATTGTAGTTTGTGCCCCCGCTGGGGATATCCACTTCCCTATTTATCCTGGTGACACTGTCACAGAAGCATAAAGTAAGTGAAAATCCAAGATTTTAAGTTGTCATTAGGGCAAGAAGTGAGGAGAAATCTTTCAATAGGGACAAATATTCTGGTGACAGCGGGAGTTCACTTCACTTTGGGGAGAATTATCTCACTTCCTGTTGTAGGAAGTACAGGTAATCTCCCCAGCAGGATACAGCAAAATTATACATATATATATATATATATATATATATATCCCATTCCTACTCTATCAAAACAAAAAAGTTTTGACTATACATACACTTTATTTTCTGTATTTGAAGATATAAAATACCGGGTAATGAAAATATTTAATCTAAAGCCTCGTACACACGGTCGGACTTCCATCTGACTTTTCCGTGGATTTTTGTCCGAACGGAGTTGGCCGGGCACACCCATAGCATACACACTACAGGACTTTTCTGCAAACTTTCCTAAAACTTTTTGCAACATCACATGGTTTTTCTGCTCTTTTCTGCTCTTTACCGCCACCCTTTGGTCAACTTCTGCTATTGTTGGTTGATTTTAACATTAGTTGTTTTGTCCATCGGACAAAAGTCCTATGGTTTTCTGTACACACGGTAGGACTTTTCTCCATCGGACTTTTGTTGGCTAAAAGTTTGTCCGTTTGCAGACCCAACTTTTGTCCGATGAAAACAAAACCAAACGAAAAAAAGTTTGTCCGATGGAGTGTACACACGGTCGGATTGTTGGTCCAACTTGCTTAAAACGAAGTTTGTTGGGCAAAAGTCCGACCGTGTGTACGGGGCTTAACTAGTATTTTTGAAGCACAAATCCAAGAATCAGACAAAATCTGCCTTTGCAGTGTCCTGCTTCCCAAGGCTTAAATGCTTGTTAGGCCTAGGGGAAGATGAGAAAAGCTGCATTGTTAACCTTACCCTGTTCCAGCCAGTTCTTCTCTTCCTGCGGCATTTTGGGTAGTCCCACCGTGTCATCACATACAATGCAGAGCTAGTAGCCCTGCATTGTACATGGTGGAGGCAAGAGTGTGAATGTGGCCAGGAGCACCCTAGACAAGAGGATTTGTGGGATCAGTTGCACCACTGGAGGAGCCTGCTGGAGCGAGAAAAAAGGTAAGGATTGCTCTTTATTCCTGCACCCCTACACTTAAAATGGTTGTAAAGCCACTTTGTAAAGTTCATACAATCTCCACTGATTGGAGATAATGTTTTATGCTGCAGTGTACCTTATTTCATAGCGCCGCTCGGTGCTCATGTGACTGCTCGCTGCTCCTTCTCCCCGATCTGACAGCTACAGTGGGAGGGGCTGAGAATCCCCTGCTGACATCAGGCGGGAGGAGAGCAGCGAGCAGTCACGTGAGTATCAAGCAGCGCTATGAAATAAGGTACAAATCTGCATATTTTTTACAAAGAACATACACTGGAGCATAGAAAGTTTTCTAACAGAGGGGATTGTATGTACTTTACACAGTTATTTTAGCAGCAGGAGGGGAGTGGAGGGCACTGTCACTAGCTGACAGGCAGGGAGGAGGGGGAGAGGAGGACAGAGGAGAGACAGCGGGATGACAGAGGCACGTAAACTGACCACAGTGTCAGGGCTCAGCAGCCATGAACCCGTGGTCAGTTTACAGAGGGGAGGGCAGAACCAGGCAGGATCAGCCAGGTATTTTAGGTGATACAAAGGGACAAATTGCACAGCCCAAGCACTGTGCTGTATAAAATGCTTTAAAGGAAAAGGATCCTTTTTTTTTGGGGTAACAAACACTTTAACAAACAGTCATGCCGCGTACACACGACCGTTTTCCATGACGAGAAAAATGCAATTTTTTTATTTGGTCATTAAAAACGATCGTGTGTAGGCTCCAGAGCATTTTTCGTGACGTGAAAAATAGGCATTAAAAATTTGGAACATGCTCTATTTTTTCTCGACGCCCATGTGTAGGCTTTAACGGCATGAAAAAAACGTGCATGCTCAGAAGCAAGTTATGAGACGGGAGCGCTCGTTCTGGTAAAACTAGCGTTCAGAATGGAGATAGCACATTCGTCACGCTGTAACAGACTGAAGAGCACGAGGCTGAAAAGCGCAAATCGTCTCTCACCAAACTTTACTAACACGAGGATCAGCAAAAGCAGCCCAAAGGGTGGCGCCATCCGAATGGAACTTCCCCTTTATATTGCCGTTGTACGTTTCGTACATCACCGCGCTTTGCTCGAGCATTTTTTTTTCACGATAGTGTGTAGGCAAGGCAGGCTTGAGAAGAATTACGTTGAGATAAGCGTTGTTTTTTTCAATGACATTAAAAACGGCCGTGTGTACGCGGCATCAGTGTTTGCTGTGAGGGGAAAAGAGGGAACGTGTCAGAACATGTAGCATATTCCAGTACTTGTCAATCTAGACCTTACGTATAGAGTGTCTAGCAAAATAACTCTCTGCCCTTGCAACAGGGAATAAAGAAGCTGATTGTTGTACAGGAAGGGAATACATAAGGTTTTACTTTCAGGCTTCATACATAAGGCTCCTTGTGCTGTGAAGTTTGTAGCTAGCAACCTCTTCTTCAACATTTCTAATGCCATAGAGTGATTAATGATTGGATGTGACACCAGCTCCACCTAGAGGACACTGTGCACGTAGACATAGCTGTTAAAGTAGAACTGTAATTCTATCAAGTTTAAAAAAAATAAAACACAGAATGTGTTCTTTATTTCTAGCCCCCAAGTATTTATATTCTGATCCTGCCAGAAAAAGTTTTCAGATCCTTGTCAAGATTACCCTAATTAACAGTATAATTTTACTGTTCAAGGCTTGCTCTATAGAGGAGGATCAGGAGATCTGGCCAAAATTGTCATAATTCCTATACACTAAATGCAAGGCGCCACTTTTACCACTGATTTGGTCAGCTGTTTTTGAACTATGCACTGTCAGAGGATTGTTTAATTTTGTTTTGAAAAAGTCTTTATTGTTTTGCTGTTTATTTTTGGAACATGGTGCCAGTTCTGTATGACCAACACTAATGGCGCGTACACACGACCGTTTTTAATGACGAGAAAAATGTAATTTTTTAAAATGGTGATTAAAAATGACCGTGTGTGGGCTTCATGAAAAAATTGGAACATGCTCTAATTTTTCACGTCGTTTTTTACAACGTTGTTTTTCTCGTCATGAAAAATGGCCGTGTGTGGGCTTTAACGACGTGAAAATAATGCGCATGCTCAGAATCAAGTATGAGACGGGAGCGCTCGTTCTGGTAAAACTAGCGTTCGTAATGGAGATAGCACATTCGTCACGCTGTAACGGACTGAAAAGCACGAGGCTGAAAAGCGCGAATCGTCGCTCAACAAACTTTACTAACAAGAAGGGTGTCACCATCCGAATGGAACTTCCCCTTTATAGTGCCGTCGTACGTGTTGTACATCACCGCGCTTTACTCGAACATTTTTTTCCACGATAGTGTGTAGGCAAGGCAGGCTTGAGAGGAAACACGTCGAGAAAAATGCAGTTTTTTTCAATGACATTAAAAACGGTCGTGTGTACGCGGCATAAGTTTCTTAGTTGTTCTCGAATTCTTACATTACATTTTAGTGACAATATGCCCAAATATTGCCATTTTCGGTGCCAGTTTAGGGCTGGTTCACACCAGCTGCTGCAGTGCATAGGCTGATGTGCGGTCCGTTCCCGACTAAACTCTGCGCAGTGATGAAGCACCGAACTGAACAGATCGCACAGATTCCTAAAGACATTTCATAAAGTTCAATTGGCAGCCAGTTGGTGCAAGGCAGTGGGTTGCCTCACACTACGGTGTGCTGGAAAAAAAGTACTGTATGCAGTTCAAAGTATTGTGCCCGCTCACCATTGTGATGCAGTGGTGTGAATGGGGCACATACTATAGTATATATATATGTAGCGGGTATATACTTTTTAAATCTGGTGAAGACACCAGTGATGCATAGTTCCCTGCGGCCCAGCAGGTGGCGCTGTCACTTTGGGCCGAGGTTGAACCATCGCTGAAGTGCCGTACCCTTTGTGACCTCTCGCGGCGGTTGTACGGCGGGGCGGGGAACCCGCCGTGCATCCTGGGGGAGGGTATAAAGGGGGTGGACATCTTCGCCATGAGGTTGGAGTCCCGGGCACCTTCAGCCTGAGGGCTGTTGTTGCGGTCGGTGTCCAGTCGGCCTAGGCCTGGACACTTGGAGTACGTGTTCCATCCCAGACACCTTCAGTCTGGGGTGAGGTACTCAGCCGGAGGCCTGGGGCCCAGTACCTTCTGCTGGGTCCCACGAGGGAGGGATCATCCTAGGGGGCCCCGGGAGTGGGGCACCCGAATCCAGAGGCGTAAGGGACCGGAGGAGGGACTCACCCGAAGACCTGGTGCAGCAGATTGCCAGTGCCGGGTGCACCTCTGGAGACCGCCCGGAGGGATATCTTTCCCGAACAGGGGCCAAATTCAAAGAGGAAGTTCAGTCCACGTTCAATGACCGGTGGCAGCGGTCCAACTATTTCACTCAGGTCAGTGGCAGGGGCCTGCTATTAGGCCCATGGCAGGGGCCTCAACAGTTCATCCGGTCTGTGGCAGAGACCCCCCTCACGGTCAGTGGCAGAGACCGTGCGCCAGGCCTATTCGCTAAAAAGGAATAGGAGAGCTTAGTTGTGCCTGGGCCTACTCGTCCCCACACCCCCATGTTCGTCTGTTATTGGAAGTTCAACTGAGTGTGTTCACCGTACTGTATGAGAAATAAAGGAGTGTTGGACTTTCGATTAGTGTGGGGCTCTATTATTGGCAGGCACATCTCCAAGGGACAGCTGCGGCTTCGTACGCAGTGGACAGACCCGGAGGTAATTCAACTAACTTTGCTCGACCCTCTTATACACACGAGGGAAGAGCTTGGCGTAGTGTCCCTGCACTCTCCTCTCCCAGGTACCCCTAGACGCAAGCCATTCACCGTAGGAAAGAGGGAGAGTGAGGGTATCGCTACATGTATAATATATATATACTATACATTTTGCCTTGTCCATGTTGTTCTACTGCGCTGGAATAGCTGCCTAACAGCATCCCACCACATCAGGTGTGAAGCAGCTCTTACATCTATAAAGTGCATTTAGTGGTTAGACGGTGCAACTCAGGCTCTAGAGGAGTGGGAAGTCCCAGACCACAGGAAGAAGCAGAGAATTGCTGAGAGCTTGAAGGGGCCTGCTTTAGAGGCCGTACGCAACCTCAAGATGAGTAAGACAGACTGTACTGCGCAGGACTATCTAGACATTCTGCAGAATGTGTTCGGTGGAACAGAGAAGATCACTGAACTTACCTACCAACTGGAGCATTGCTATCAAAAGGCAGGGGAGAAGCTATCAGAGTTCATGATGCGCCTAGATAAAATACTGCACAAGATGATCCTAAAGAAGGGGATTGACCCGAAGAAGGTGGATGAGGCCCGGGTCCAACAGGTGATGAGAGGATCTCAACCCCTGGATCCCATCGCACTGGCGCTACGTACAAGACAGGATGGGAAGAGCCTGGAGTACCCTGACTTGATCCGAGTAGTCAGAGAGGAAGAAGCTATGCTGGAGGAGAAAAAGAGGAGCCAACCAGTTGAGACGGTGAACCCTCCTCCGGTGATGGTCAGGACGGCCATGACCTTAGAAAGAGATGCAGAGGTGGATACCTTGAGGTCGCAGATGTCCCAAGTGCTGGGAATGTTGACCTCCTTGATGGAAAAGGAGTCAAGGGTACCAGAAAGGGAAAGTCCGAGGAAGGAATTGTTCCCGAATACCTCAGCACCCGCATCCCTGGAAAATTGGGGAAATGTGATCTGTTTCAATTGTGGGGGAGCTGGCCATCTTGCCAAAGTATGTGGCAGTCCCAAGAAGAAGAGACTGAATAACCGCAAGCCGCCGGAAAACTTCAACGGGCCCCGGTGAAGGAGTCAACCGGGTGCCCATCATCATCAAGGAACTCCATACTGAATAAGAAGCACATGAGAGAAGGGGCCAGGACCCCACAGAAGAAACTAAGGGTTCCTCAGAAGGAACACACTCCAAAGAAACACAATAATGTCCCTCAGCGGGTAGTTACACCCATACAGGGGAGAGAGATCAATGCATACCAGGCTCAGGAGAGACTTAGGTCCAAAGACAAAAGGAGAAAGGAAAGTCAAAAAGGGAAATGCAAAGATCCAAGGAAAGAGACCCCTTCGAAGCAGTACCCAGAGAAACTGGTGGGTCCCTCTCCAATTGTATCCATTCAAGTAGAGGGGATCTACACAAGAGCCCTTTTGGATACTGGAGCGCAGGTGACCCTGTTGTATCGAGACTTCTACGACAGGCACCTAAGTCACCTACCCATCCAGAAGATTGAAGACTTGGAGATATGGGGAATTGGAACAGAGAAGTTTCCTTATGATGGCTATCTACCCATAAAACTGACGTTTGACCCATCCATAGCTGGGAAGGGGGAAGTGTTTGACACCTTGGCTGTGGTGTGCCCCCGACTGCCTGGAGCTAACAGGAGTTCCTTGATAATAGGAACCAACACGGATCTGGTCCGAAGACTTTTGGTCCCGCTAACAAGAAGGAAGAACCTCCCAGTCACGGAGATTCACCCAATGTTGAAGACCGCCTTCCAACGGCTGATCTTAGAGCAAAAGGCCCCGGAAGATGGGGTAGGGAAGATCTGGAGACTGGGAAAAAAAGGGATAGTGCTGCAACCCGGTGAAGTAACCTGCTTGAAGGCCACAGTGAAACTCACTTGGGAGCAGCCGGGCCCTTTTGTGATGTTGGAACCCGACCCAAGAGAAGAACCTTCGGGCTTGGAGGTAGTCCCGGAAGTGGTCCCGGTGAGGGCCCTGAAGAAGGCCCACTGCAAGGTGCCTGTGAGTGTCAGAAACACCACGGATGGTCCCATGGAAGTCCCAGCCAGGCTGTTATTGGGCCGGGTGAGCACAGCCACACCAGTTGCCTCATCAGATGTGGGGAAGACAGATGGAGAGAGTACAGTGTGGGAGAAGCTTTCCATGGAGAATCCAAACCTGCCCAGGGCTTGGAGGGAGAGAGCCCGGAACCAGTTGACTCGGTGGGAGAGGATCTTCTCACATGATGAGTTTGATGTGGGGTGTGCTAGGAGTGCCACCCATCGAATCCGCCTCCAGGAAGACAAGCCCTTCAGAGAAAGGGTTAGGCGGGTTCCATTGGCAGACCTCGAAGATTTGAGGGAGCAGCTTGCTGAGCTCAAGCGAACAGGTGTGATCCAAGAATCTAGAAGTCCGTATGCCTCCCCCAAAGTAGTGGTCCGGAAGAAGAACGGGTCACTAAGGTTGTGTATTGACTATAGGACCCTCAACAGGAGAACCACTCTGGATCAGTATACCACTCCAAGGATAGAAGATGCCTTGCAGAGCTTGTCCAGAGCCAAGTGGTTCAGTGTTATGGACTTAAAGAGTGGGTATTATCAGATCCCGATGCACCCAGAAGACAAAGAAAAGACGGCTTTCATAACCCCAGTGGGGTTCTTTGAATTCAACCGGATGCCTCAAGGTCTGTCTGGAGCTCCAGCCACATTCCAAAGACTCATGGAGAAGACTGTGGGAGACATGAACCTCATCGAGGTCCTTGTATACTTGGATGACATCGTAGTCTTTGGCAGAACTTTGGAGGAACATGAAGAAAGGCTAGAGAAGGTCTTGAAGAGACTGAGTGAAGAAGGACTCAAGCTCTCACCTGAAAAATGCCAATTTTACCAGTCTTCAGTCAACTATCTGGGACACATAGTGTCCGAAAATGGGGTGTCCACAGACCCTGAAAAACTGTCACCTCCTGGCCAAGACCTACCACCGTAACAGAACTCAGGTCCTTCCTAGGATTCTGTTCCTATTACAGGAGGTTCGTGGAGGGGTTTGCTCGAATAGCAAGACCCTTGAATGAGTTGCTGAAGACGGAGGGGGAAGAGGATGACTCGGGCCCCAGGAAGCCGGGGGAGTCAGTCAAGGATCAGTGGAATGAGAAGTGTGAAGGCGCCTTCCAGATGCTGAAAAAGAGCTTGACCACCGCCCCTGTTCTGGCCTATGCAGACCCAAAGAAGCCTTACGAACTCCATGTGGATGCCAGTCATGATGGTCTGGGAGGAGTACTCTACCAGGAGCATAAAGGGCAGCAGAGACCTGTTGCGTATGTGAGCAGAAGCTTGACCCCCTCCGAAAAGAACTATCCCACCCATAAGTTGGAGTTCCTGGCCCTCAAGTGGGCCGTAGTAGACAAACTTCGAGATTACCTATATGGGGCAGACTTCACTGTCAAAACGGATAACAACCCCCTTACCTACCTGTTTACCACAGCGAAGCTGAATGCCACAGGACATAGATGGCTGGCGGCGTTGTCTGCCTTCAGTTTCAGCTTGAAATATAGACCTGGGACGGGAAACCGAGATGCGGATGCCCTGTCCAGAAGGTCTCATGTCCCCACCCACAGTATTGAAGACTGGACCCAAGTGGCACCTGACGGGGTGCGGGCCCTTTGCCAAGGGGCTGAACTCCAAGCCAAGGGAGGCTCAAGAGCAGAAGAGATAGGGGTCACTATCGTAGGAGTCCCCAAGCAGTACTGTGGAGCAGCCTTACTGGGGGAAGACAACTTACCCAGACTGACCAAAAAGGAATTGAGATCCGACCAATGGGAAGACCCTATGGGGAGATTGTTCCTAGAAGCATTAGAGAATCAGAACCCAAACATACTCCTACGTCACCCCTCAAAGGAAGCTCGCCTGTTGAAAAAAGCTCCTGGGAGCGGAGAGGACTTTCCAACTTGTTAGAGACCGTTTCTATTGGCCCTGCATGAGGGCTGAAGTTGAGGAATATTGCCATTCATGTGCACGATGCATACAGAGAAAGACTCTGCCCCATCAAGCTGCCCCAATGGGCCATTTACAAAGTGAAGGCCCGCTTGACCTGGTGTGCATTGATTTCCTCTGCCTCGAACCCGACCTGAAGGGACTAGGAAATGTTCTGGTAGTAACCGACCATTTCACCCGGTATGCACAGGCTTTTCCAGCCAAGGACCAGAAGGCCTCTACTGTGGCCAAAATACTCGTAGAGAAGTACTTTATACATTATGGACTGCCACAAAGGCTCCATTCAGATCAGGGGAGGGATTTCGATTGCAAACTGATACGAAAACTCATAGATGCCTTAGGGATCAAGAAGACCAGGACTACTCCTTATCATCCTCAAGGTGATGCTCAGCCGGAGAGGTTCAACCGAACCCTGCTCAACATGCTGGGAACTTTAAGTGGCGAAAAGAAGCAACATTGGAGTAATCACATAGCGGCCCTTGTGCATGCTTACAGCAGCACTGTCAGCGATGCTACAGGATATTCACCTTACAGACTTATGTTCGGGAGAGAAGCAAGATTGCCAGTGGATCTGGCCTACGGCACTTCCATAGATCATTGTTCTGCTGCTTCCCACAAGGGATATGTAGATAGACTTAGACACAACTTGAAGATGGCCTATGAGCAAGCTCAGGCGGCCTCGGAACAGAGGGGGGCTCGCAACAAGAGGAATTTCGACCTAAAGGTTAAGATCCAAGACCTACAACCAGGGGACAGAGTGTTGTTGCGGAACCTGGGGGTCCCTGGAAAACATAAGCTTGCAGATAGATGGAGACCAGAACCTTATGTCATTTGTAAAAAATTACCGGGCCTAACCGTTTACAGACTTAAACCCGAGGGGAAGTTGGGGCCCTTGAAGACTTGGCATCGGAACCACCTACTTCCGCTAGCTGAAGCAGTTCGGTTGCCTCCTAGGATGGATTCTCCTGAACCCATGTCCATTCTGAACACCCCTAGACCCATCACTCGTTCTCAAACCCCTCGGATAGAGGATACAGAAGATTCAGAAATGAGTGAAGATGAGGGAGAGGAAATTGGCTGGCTTTGGCCTTCCCAGGGTCCAACGACTTCTGCTATTGATCTTCCACCAGACGAAGATAACGAGGATCACACACTGAATGCAGAAGCTACGGAGTTCATTCCGTCTAGTCATTGGTCAGATGCTTGGGAGAGTGTTGGTGAACTATCCCCCGAGGAGGACCCAAGGGAAGCCATGTATCTTCCTGCTCCGGAGCCAGATGCTCCCGAATTAGAAGGAACTCCAGAGTTGGTTACAGAAGAAGAATCTGTTCCCACAGAAAGTCCAAAAGGACAGAGGAAGCGGAGGGCAATAAAACCTCCCAGGAGATTAACCTACCCACAAATGGGGGAGAGTGCGGAAGACACTGTATTCACTGCCAGAAGGAGTATGGAAGACCCTGACCCTCCCACTGTTCATTTGGTGGGAGGCAACCCCAGCTCACTCTCTGGCACAGTTAGACAGGATGCTGTTGTTAATGTGTCCTGTGGGCAGGGGAATTCACTGCCTCGTTTCTGGTGGGAATTTCCTCTGCCGACATCATATGGAGAATTGATGGATGTTGTTAAATGTGTAGCTTGAAGTTATGTTATCTTTGGGGACCAAAGAGTTCAAGTGGGGGGAGTGTGTAGCGGGGACTCTTTTAGGGCCCCAGGACTACGTTACCTAGAACCCCATTCGGCCCCAGGGCGGAGGTTCTACCGCAGAGACTCATGGGAGGGGTTACTTAAGTGAGAGGCGAGGCGGAGCTCGCTCTCTTGGGACACGGCGCTTCAAGCAACGAGTCATCCTGTGCGGATCGGCTGTGGGGCAAGGTCTGAAGCCTGAGGCCTTGCTTGAAGTTCGAAGAGCCTTCCACCATACTGCGGATCCTGGGTGAATCCTGACCCGTTGTGATAGGACGTGAGTTGGATCGGGGACTCGATCGGAGCAGACGCTGTGTGCGACACACATGAGGTGGAAGTCCCAGGCTGGGATCGCGCCTGGAGTGGTGAGCGGGCACCTGCCCATATCAATAGACTGAGTTGTATTCAGGCCTGTAGACTGCCTAGGCCCGCTGTTCGCTCACCAGTGTTTCTTGGGGGGTCCGGTAGCCGGGACAGAGTTGAAGTACCTACCCCCCCCCCCGGTTTGCCCTGTTATTTCAAGTTACCACCCAATGTGGATTACAAATGGTTATTTCTTCAAGTGCACCAACGAAAGCTGGCCGGTGAAGAAACCTTCCTTCCTTAGGGAAAAGAGACTCAGTTCCATCCCATGTCAGGCCTGACTTAGGCGGGGAGTTTAGAAAGTTTGTGTTACTACGCCATAGGCGAGCGCACGCCATAATAGCTCCGCGTGGTGGACACTGCGCGGCGCCATATTATTGTGCTGCACCTAGTACATTGATTGATGCAGGGCTCTGCAGGCCCATGTATATGTTGCATGTTATACCTTGAATCCTTCGTTACCAGTAAAGCTGATATATATTTTATATTCTTGCCTCAGCGTGTTGTCTGGCTGTTTAGAGATTATTAAGTATAATACACCTGAGAGTGATAGGAGTTTAACCCTAGACTGACTGTGCCAGAGTGGGTTGAGTAAGATTGCCGGGGGTTGGCGGTACTGTATGCAGGGCCCGAAATCAAATCAGCGGCTCTCTTAACTGGGGGTAGCGCTACAGTTGGATTAGAGACCCGGAATGGTTGGGTCTCCATGTGGTTTTTGTTTGTGTGTGGTTGCCTCTATTTAGTTGTTACAAGACAGCACATTGCTCTTCCACCACCACAACTCTACACCACTGTACCTTTGGTTTATTACTGCTAATTGCACCCGCAATAACTATCTTCTAACACAGGTAAAACCACCATACCCTACATGTGCATTCATCTGGACTCTGTGTGATTTTCCATGTCAGTGTTTATGTGTTGGTAACCCAGGAACCTTCTGAACAGGTTTGCACCTTGATCCTTAATTTCTATGATTGTATATGACTATGGGTACACATAAGACCTTTAATATTATTTCATAGAACATCTGAGGAACACAGGAATCTCTCAGGCAGAAAGCACTTTTATATGCCCTGAAAATTCCATGTTAGTCTGTCTGTACTTGTTGATGCCAATATAAACATACATACTTTTCTTATTCGGGGGGAGGGGGGGTTTACATATTGAGGTAACTGGACATCTTTACATCTTTGGAAAATATATGGAAATTTATTGCTACCTACCAATCCTCAAATGTGGTGGCTACACTCATGGGCATCCGCTCCATAGGGCAAGGGGGGTCGTTTGCCCCCCCTGGAATCGAGAAGGTGTTGGCCAAATTGGCAGTGTTCTACACCCTCCGCCGCTCTTACACCCACTTTCAGCCCCGCACAGATCTGCACCGCAGAACATGTACTCCCTCCTCCTCCACCTGGGCCCACCACACCTCCCCGTCGCCGCTTTAAAGGCGGCCGCGTCTCGTGGTTTGGCAGCGCTGGCTGGGCCGGACCTCGCGCTGCAACCCGATTGGCCCCGGCTCTTCTCGTTCTCCTGGGCATGGGCCGGCTCCGCCCCTGGCCCTTGGACAGTGCAGAGCACCCGGGGAGAGAAGAAGAAAGAGCCGGGGGGAGATGGCGGAGCGGAGGGTGTCTCGAGTAGGTGGTAGTAGTACCTCGGGAGCCTGGCCTCCCGCTGGACCTGCTGAAGGTGAGAAGGAAGGTGAGCCGGGCTGTGTGTGCGGTATGGAGGGAGGAGGAGATGTCCTACAACACATGTGTGTGTGTGTGACTGCAGAGACATGACATCATATCATAGGAAACGTCACACATATGGTCAGTGTGCAGTGTAGTGGTCAGAGTGTAGTGTCCAGAGGTGCAGTGTGCTGCTGTGTAATGTAAAGGGGTGCAGGGTTCTGTGTAATGTAAAGGGGTCCAGTGATACAGGGTGCTGTGTAATGTAAAGGGGTCTGGAGATACAGGGTGCTGTGTAATGTAAAGGTGTCCAGAGCTGTGGGGTGCTGTGTAACTTAAAGGGGACCAGAGGGTCAGTTGTGGAGAGGGGGCACATAGTAGTGACAAAGAGATATTTAAAGATGCAGGGGGCACAGTGGGGTGTTTTTACATTTTAACGTGGGGGGGGGGTCACTTTTAACCCCCGCTAGCGGTCGAAGAAAGGGTAAAATGCAACTGTGTATCGCCGCTGCCGAAGCGCCCCCCCCCCCCCCGAAAAAATTTCAGCGGACGCCCATGGCTACACTACATTCACTTTTTTTTAACCTTTATTTTCACTTGGTGATCCAGCCATCAACACACTTCTTGTCTTTGGGTGTCTCCACTGAGGATGGAGATGCATTGGTTCCATTTTTGGAAAGAAGCATTGCCAATCTGGCAAGAGGGCGGTGTTAGAGGCACTAGCAAATTTAGATGCACTTGACTAATAAATTAAAGCAGAACTAAACCCGCCTATAATTTACAGCCAGGGAAGCTGCCATCTTGTCCTCTATTTGATCTGGAGGTGCTGTGGTTCTGCATTTATGACCCGCTATCACACCTCCCATTTGATGGCTTGGCAATTCAGAAGAGAGCACACGCAGATGTGACAGTTATCATTCACGGCATTCCTTAAATTTAACAATTTTAGGAGAAAATTGGTTCAATTGATGGGTTTATTTCCATTCTAAAGCCAAACTCCTGCTTACACACTTTAACTACCTCAATGCAGGGCACTTACACCCCCTTCCTGCCCAGGCCATTTTTCAGCTTTCAGTGCTGTCGCACTTTGAATGAAAATTCGTGCTACACTGTAACCATGTGACATTTTTATAATTTTCTTCACACAAATAGAGCTTTCTTTTGGTGGTATTTAATCACATTTGGGATCTCTTTGCAGAGATCAGGGTCGCACCCTGTCCTAGCAACATGGTGCGGCTGTGATCGCCGCGCTGCGCGCCCCCGCTGGCGCACAAGAGTGGCCGTTCTGAGAAGACATCATATGACGTTCACCTAGAACGAGAGCCGCACCACCCCGCCCTCATTTGAGGGTGGGCGTGCGGCAAGTGTTTTTTTTTTCCTTTTGGGATAAAGGTTTTTATATAAATGAATAAAAGCTCTTCATTGTAAGTATGCGTTAATAACAGACTTACTGGCAGGACCAAATGTGAAAATAAAAGGAATGCAGCCACCACATCTAACAATTGGTTAGCTGCAGTATATTAAATTTTTGTTCTTGTTTAATACCCTTCTAAGACTCTACTGTATTAGTTGGCAATAAGCTGACCAATGCTGTTACAGGCTGATGGTTACCCCAGTTTATGTAATATCATGCTAGTTACTAGCATCTGCTAAAATAAAGTTGATTGGCAGCACAGAAGTCCTGGTTATGACAGTTGTGACGTTATTTATCACTTCGCAGCGTACAGGGGGCATCTGAACCTATGTGTCAAAGGGCTTCCTGCAACGCCCTAAGATAATTCTGGGACATTACATAAGTGTTTTAAATTGGAGGGTAGAATTGCTGATCCCAAAGTTTGAAAATAATTGCTCAGCTCTGACCTACTCTGTTTGACTTTGCATTGAAAACAAGATGGCAGACTGTATGTATTTTAGTGTGTAAAGAAGACGGGTCATTTACAGATTCTTTATATTAAAACAAAAACCACAATACGTGAATGGCTAGGCAGAAAAGTAACAAACGAAATCTATTCCCATGGCTCTTAATATGGATGCTGAACACATCCAAAGTTTATAGTTAATGTTGTTGCCTAAAGGTCTCATGTAAAAAAGATAAAAAAAACACCACTTTTAGAGTCATGTTTAATTCTTTCTAATGCCCCATACACATGATCGTTTTTCATGCCGTTAAAAATGCCATTTTAAAAAATGGCCATTAAAAATGATCGTGTGTAGGCTCCAGAGCATTTTTAACGACGTGAAAAACGGCCATTAAAAATTCCGGACATGCTCTCTTTTTTCACGTCGTTTTTCATGTCGTTTTTTTTAACAACGTGAAAAACGATAGTGTGTATGCTTTCACGACGTGAAAAAAAACGCGCATGCTCAGAATCAAGTATGAGACGGGAGCGCTCGTTCTGGTAAAACTAGCGTTCGTAATGGAGATAGCACATTCATTACACAGTAACGGACTGAAAAGCGCGAATCGTCGCTCAACAAACTTTACTAACATGAAGGGTGGCGCCATTCGAACGGAACTTCCCCTTTATAGTGCCGTCGTACGTGTTGAACGTCACTGCGCTTTGCTTGATCGTTTTTTTTAATGATGGTGTGTACGCAAGGCAGGCTTGAGAGGAAACATGAAAAAAAACGAGGAGAAAAACGTCGGTTTAAAAAATGACAGTAAAAACGATCATGTGTACGGGGCATAAGCCTCTAAACACAACTGTTTATGTCAATGTGTTTATGCACATCGTGACATTTATATTCATATTTTAATGCATCATTTGGGGACATAAAAAATGCCCCATACCTGCATTTGGAGAGGTGCTTACTGGAAAAATGTTTGTGCAAAAGTGCCTTAAGTGCATTCTAGTGGCTATAATAAATAAATATTCTAGCCAATAGAAAAGGTTTATGTGTATACACTTCTAAACACCTTACATCCGTGAAAATTCATAAATGCGCTTAAGCCACCCGTACATGGATCAAAATTCAGCTGGTTCAGTAGGGGCTATAGCTGGCAACACTGATCATTGTATTCTGACGGCACACAAGGCTCCCTGCTGTGAGCAAACAATAGCATAGCAGGAGGTTTCCCCCATCTATCTCAAATGTGTGAATAGGGGATTTGCTCATTTTTCCTTTCGTTCAGCCCACTGGTTGAATGAAAAAAATGTATCATATTTGCTTAGCCTTATGCCGTGTACACACGATTGTTTTTCTCGTCGAGAAAAATTACATTTTTTCCTTTTGAAGAGAAAAACTATTGTCTGTGGGCATTTTGTAATTTTTCCCGACAGGAAAAACTGAATTAAAAACGACGAGAAAAATTAGAACATGCTCTAATTTTTCTCGTCGTTTTTCTCAACATTTTTTTCCGCGGCAGTTTTCCCATAGGGAAACACTGCCGCGGAGCCCACAGACGGTCGTTTTTCTCGACAAGAGAAAAAATGACGTGAAAAACGACCGTGTGTGGGGAACAAGCCGTTCCCTTGTTTTTAATGTCATTATTCACAGCGGTTTTTTAACCACCGGGAATAATGATCGTGTGTACGCGGCATTAGGCCTGATTCACACCTATGCAGTTTTAGTGCTTTTTGCATTTTGCAGATTTGCACTACAGTCCATTTAACATGGTTTCCTATGGAAAACGTTCTGTAGTGCAAATCTGCAAAACGCAAAATGCACTAAAAATGCATAGGTGTGAATCAGGCCTAATGCCGCGTACACACGATCACTTTTCTCATCGGGGAAAAATGTCATTTTTTCTCTTGGACGAGAAAAACGGCCGTGTGTAGGCTCTCCAGCATTTTTCCAGACGAGAAAAACGGCAAGAATCGCGACGAGAAAAATTAGAACATGCTCTAATTTTTCTCGTCGCGAATCATGGCATTTTTTTCCTCTGCAGTTTTCCCATAGGGAAACACTGCTAGGGAGCCTACACACGGCCGGTTTTCTCGACCATGAGAAAACATGTTGTGAAAAACGGCCGTGTGTAGGGGACCAAGCCGGTCCTCGTTTTTTCCCGTCGGGTTTCACGGCGGTGTTTTCACCGCCGTGAATCTCGATCGTGTGTACGCGGCATCAGGTTCACACCAAAACGAGCATGTTTTAAGCTGGATTTTCCTGCTGGCTCCTGGCAGAAAGATCCAGCGTACATAGAAATATTTTAATACGCCTTTGGGCATGAGGTCTTAGGAATATGTTAGACCCATCCAGGTGCACTTAAAATTTTCATTATAATTTATTACTGTAAATTAAGAGAATGCGATGAACAGATACAGTTTTAAGCACACTGCAGTTTTCCACTATTATATATGTTTGTTTCTGGATGGAAAGTTCTCATCAATACAAGTTAAAGAAATCATGGCTTGACTGGACATGCATAGTAAATCCAACATTTCTTGTGTATTCTGTGGATGCCATCCATTGTTTGAGGTCTAGATGCATGAGTTATCAGACATGCACCCTATAGCTGAAGTACTGCAAAAAGAGTCTAGTGTTTTTTACTCATGAAGCATACAGTATTACTTGTTAATACTCCCTCTTCAATAAGACAAAATGATTTTATGTAATGATTATTAAATAAATTGAATGATTAACATAGAAAGGAATAGCAGACTATGAAGTGTTTCTACATTTCTGGTCGTGGGAGAAGCGCCTCCTTACATTACTCATCAGTTGGAGAATGAATGCCCTATTACATTAGTGGGAGGAATGCTCAGTTACATTGGAGGTCCATTGGAAAGATGCCTCTTTACTTTGCTGGTCCATGGGATAGACTTGATGGACTTGTGTCTTTTTTCAACCTCACCTTCTACATAACTATGTAACTATGAAGACTGCCCTTACGTTGATGCTCTATGGGAAAAAAGTCCCCTTTAATTGGTGTTGTACAAAAGGAAGAATATCCTTACATTGCTGGTCAGTGGGAGAAAGAATGTGCCTACATTAGTGGGCAGTAGGTATAATGCCTGGTTACATTGGAGGTCAGTGCAAAGAATGCCCCCCTGCATTGGTGGTCAGTGGGATGAAGCCAGGTTACACTGGAAGTAAGGGGAAAGAATGCCCTCTTAAATTGGTGGTCCATGGGAGGAACACTACCCTCACATTTTTGGGCAGTGGGAAAAATACCCTCCTTCTTACATTGATGGTTAGTGGGAGGAAAAAAGCCCTACATTGGTGGTCAATGATAAGAATGCATCCGTACAATAATGATAATAGGAAGCACGCCCTTATACTGGTAGTCAGTGGGAGAAAGAATGTGCCTACATTAGTGGGCAGTAGGTATAATGCCTGGTTACATTGGAGGTCAGTGCAAAGAATGCCCCCCTGCATTGGTGGTCAGTGGGATGAAGCCAGGTTACACTGGAAGTAAGGGGAAAGAATGCCCTCTTAAATTGGTGGTCCATGGGAGGAACACTACCCTCACATTTTTGGGCAGTGGGAAAAATACCCTCCTTCTTACGTTGATGGTTAGTGGGAGGAAAAAAGCCCTACATTGGTGGTCAATGATAAGAATGCATCCGTACAATAATGATAATAGGAAGCACGCCCTTATACTGGTAGTCAGTGGGAGAAGGACTCCCATAGATTAGTGTCCAGTGGGAAGGATGCTCTGTTACATTGGTGGTCTTTGTGAAGGATACACCCGTACAGATAGCTAAAGGGATCATTGGTGTCAGCAGTTACTTGACACATTCTATTGGTCCCCCCCCACTGTGTGAAGTTAGTGCTGGAACTATGCAAGCTCTATTGGGTGGGATATCAGTTTTCTAAAATGGATTTAATACAGGCAATGTAGTACTTTACTGCCTATGACTGGGACAGACCACTGCGCCACTGCCCTGTATTTAGTATACCACTGACTATGAATTAGAAAATCTTAGTCTCATATGCAGTGGATAAGAACACTAAACCTGTAAAGGGTGCTAATACTAGTACTATTAATTGTAAGCTCTCACAAGCAGGCACTCCCTCTTGTCTTGAATTGGAATGTATCTGTATTGTCTCCCTTGTTTTTGTAAAGTGTCGCACAAACTGTCAGTGCTATATAAATCCAGTATAATAATAAAAAAAAAATGTAAAATAGAGAAAGAAGGTAGATTATCCGTGACCTAAAGTATGTCAAAATATTTTTCCTAGTCATGCAAGAGGTAATATAGGTGCAAATAGAATTTGTGGTTTCTGTTTCCATTTCCCACCGACCGAAGAGATTTGTATTACATAACGCCACAGGCTTTCATGTGCACTGTTTCTGTGTCTCTCTCATGCAGTCCTCTGCAGAACACTTAAGCTTCTTCTGTTCCTATAACTGTTGCCTGAGCGTATTTTGATCCACGCAGCTGTTTTTGTCAATAAGGATTAAAAAAAAAAAGGCAGTCTATTCCGAAGTGCAATAGTAGAGGTCACTTCAGCTCCACTGCTTGAAGTTTCTACACCTGTTGAGAGCCAAAAGTGGTATACTATTGAAAACGTAATAAACATGAAAAATGCATGTGCTACTGTTGTAGTAGTATGAAGGTTTCAATGTCCTGTAGGTCGTGTGCATATTCTTCAAGAGGACAATCGTAACATTACCAAATTAGACAAAAGCATACTGGCAACTAAAAACATAATCTAAAGTTACTTCTTTAAAGATGAACTCCAGCCAGATATCAAACTGATAAATACAATTGTGTGTTCATTATAGCCTAAGTTTAGTTTCTTTTAAATCAGCACAAGGCACTGCGCTTACATTCAATAAGAAGTGTCCCTTGTGCTGGTGACTGCTGCCTTAGTTTGAATCCATAGTCTTATTCTACCTCCCCATACCCCAATGCAGTGGTAGTCTTCCAGGGCTGTGGGGGGTAATTCAGTTACTAGATTCTGGTCAAGAGTGCTGACTTTTCCTGCCCTTTCCACCGCCTCCTACATACATAGAAGCTGCGCTATAGTTTACAACAATAAAAAGCGACCTTTAAATGGAGGAGGTGGACCCTTCATTCATCCACCTATCCTCTATTCATAGAGCTCATTTTATTGATGGAAGATATAGTACAGCTTATGTGAGTGGAGAAGGGAGACGAAAGGGCAAGTGTCACGTACCTGTTGGTAGACTGAAATTACAAGGTTGGCCTCTCTTGTATCTCCAGCCCAGGTCCCGCTAAAGATGGAACAGAGGGAACCGAGGGACAGGAGGAACACGAGTGCAGGCAAGTGTTGATAGGAGTGCTTGCAGCAGAAGAGGCAGACCCTGGCAGGCTGGCAGAACATCAGTTCAGAAACAGTGGCTATGCATGAGATCCAGCCGGAGTTTAAGGGGCACTTCACACAGGCTGTGGGTTCCAGATGCGAGGCTTGTCTAAGCTTATACAGATGACAGCTGAATAGGCACTTAAACCAGATCTGAGAGCAGAGCCAGGAACAGCAGCATGGTCACAGGGATAGCCGAGGTCAGCAGGGGGGCATCGAGGTACTGAGTCATAAGACAGAGATGTGGTCAAGAACGGAGCCGGAGTCAGGAACTGGCGACAGAGCAGAAGCAGGATCCAAGTTCTGGTCAGAGGCAAGCTGGGTCAGCAACAAGGAAACAAGTGGAGTAATAGCAGAACACAGGGAACAGCTGAAAAACCAGTAAGCACTGGAACATAAGCAAAAGCTCCCTTAAATAGTCCATCTGGCGCCAACATGCATTAAGTGCGCGTCCATGCTCGTGTGTGCGCCATGCCCATTCCTGTTCTGCCGAGAATTCTGCGCACATGTGTATTTCTGTTAGCCAAACATCTAGTCGTCATTCTCTGACAGCAAGCATATTATGCACTCTTTAGGAGTGCCATAACAGGTCCAGCAGCTATATTAGGTCCCACAGCATCAGAAGATTACCACTGCAGGGGTATGGGGAGGGGGAGGACATTTGATTTCAACTAAGATGGCAGCCAGCAGCACAAGGGACACTTCACATTTAATGCAAGTACCATCCCTTGTGTAGTCTTGGCTAAGAATAGAGAGTGAGTGAAAACCTGGCTGCATCTGTTCTCTGTAGCTGCTACCCTGCAATGCTGGACTAGTTAATGACTGTTTCCAGAGAGAGGAGGGGGCTGCTGAGCAAGAACAGTTCAACAGACCTTTAGAAATTGACTCTACACCCATTTAGTAGCCTTACTCGATAACTACAGGTTTCGCTAGGACTGTGCTCAGGTGCACCACTGGGAGAACTGGGTCCCAATGCTAGCCAGCTGAAGAGATAGTACTAAGGACTGCCTTCCCCATAGCTGCTTCACAGAGACCTATTTGCCTATTGCTTAGTATAAAAGGTAACTTATACACACGCATGTGTGTTTGAGCTTTGGGGTGCTCACCCTAATGCAATAGGCTGCGCACATCTATGCTGGCTCCCCAAGTAACCAAGTACCACAACTCTAGAGTGCATAGGCATGCGCAAGATGGCTAAGCCAGTGTCTGTGGCACTCTCTCTCACACTGCTCAGAATCAGCTCAGTTCCCCCCTTCCCACACAGATGGGAGAGGAGAGAGGAGGGCTCAATCTGTTTCTTCTCCTCTCATCCCTACACCTCTGTGTCTGCTGTGTTAGCAGTTCAGTAGCCAGCAGACACATCGTGGATGAAAGGCGCTCATGGCTTAGGCTGGCTATACATTATACAATTTTATTGTACAATTTTGCTTTAGATTTACCAAAACAATATATTATGAAGTCAAGCCTAAACAGGTATTGTATGCAATCAGGCAGGCTCTTGCATTACATAGTTGAAAAAGTTAAATCTAAAGGGAATTGAGAATGAAAACTGTCTGTATAATGTGTGGCCAGATTAAGCCTTCATGATCAGATGAGTGAACTCACCATTCACTGTCTCTGACTGAAATCTCCCCCCTCCCTCCAATCTCTCTCCTGCCTTTGAGCGAGTGAGTACACAACAGTAAGTAGGACTCAGATGTAAGGCGTGTAGCATCCCTCTGACACCCCAAATGCAGGATAGCACCTCCAGAGGCAGGGACAGGCTAGCATTTTACTCCAGGGCTGAGTCCATGGCTAAAATGGGGGGAATGAGAGAGGATATTGGGTGCAAGTCACTTTTTTTTATTTTATTGTATTTTACGCAAAACGGTTAAGGAATTGAAGGTTAGGGGTCCCAGATACCATAGCAGATCAGTTACACACTCTGCAGATCAATGTCCAGTTTACAGTGTCAGAACTTTTAAACCGACCCAGCAACACAGTAAGCACATTCCCAAATTTCAGTACATTTTCCAAGTGAATCACCAGGCCTTTTTAAGCGGCCATCCTTCCTCCTGGCTCTCTCCAGCAAGGGGTCTCATCCTTGGCACAGCTTCCTCCAGACCAGGCAGGACAGCTTCAGGACCACTTGAGCACACGTCAGGCCCTAAAACAGGCTATTGGGCCTTACAGCAGTGTTCCAACCCGCATCTCCTCCCTAGCCCTCAGCCTAGGGAAAGAGAGCGAGAACATGGCCTGTACCAAATATTTATATCCTCCCCCAGCATGCACCAGTGGCACACACCTCTTACTGGATTGGCTGAAGAAAATATATTCATAACTTAGTTTTATTTGTGAAATCTCATACTATGGCCAGTAAGACCAGTGACATCTATTGGCGACAGTGAGAAATCACAAGCCAACTTAAAAGAGAAGCATGTTTTTTTTTTTTGTTTTTTTTTTTTGCAGAACCATACTTGCCTAGGTGGATGCAGCATCTGTCCCCTGTCGGCTCTAAGACTGAGAACTGAGCAATCAAACACTGCAGATTACTCTGTTCTCAGGGGTCCCTGAGCAGAGAGCTGGTGACTGTTAGTCACCAGCTCTCTGCTCTGCCCCCCTGTCGCTCACTGGAGCGCTGGGCTTTAGAGGGGGTGGGAGCAGCCATCTCAGGCTCTCATCAGCTCGCTAAGAGTCTGAGCTGGGTGCCGGTCCAGGCATGTGGGCGGATCCCGACTTCTTTGTTGCAATCTTACCCGAGTCTGAATCGGCTCTGTGACGTCAGCCAAAAGTGGGCTTCAGCCCGCTGTCTGTTGAAAACAGGTCATGAATGAACTGCACTCCTGTGATCCATAGAAGTATAGCCAAACAAGCTTTGGCTGTACTTCTCCTTTAACCTTAGGAAAGAACCTGGTGAAAAACGATATGATCAGTCTGAGCTAACTGCAGCCCAATCAAAAACTAAATTGACATAGTAGCCCCTGTTTGGGACATAGGGGCTATAGGGGTGCTCTGTGGAATCTGATGTTAGGGGGGCTTCAGGAATCCTGATTTAAAGGGGAATACTGGAAACAAAGGGAGTTCCCCTTTGCACAGTCCACAGCGTTCCCCCTTAAAATAAAATAAAATTGCTGTGCGCCTCTTAAGTGTTCAGGTTTGGCTTGAATTTGTGTATTTGTGAATTTGTGCTGATATCTGCCTCTCAAAATTACAGCATGACTGGGAGAAAATCTAGCACTGAAAGCTTTTGTTCACAGCAGCAGTGTGCACTACTGCATGGTCGCTGGTGTGGGATGTGTAGGCAGCAATGCCGATGTGCTGTGAACAGCACATCACACTTTAACATTGTTTTTGTTAGAATGTTATTGATTAGTGATATTTTCATTGTCTGCAGAGTAGTCCTGAGCTAAAACAAAATTAATGCATGTGTAGCGGGCTCACCCCTCTCTCGCCTTCTTATACTCGGCTTGTCTATCTTCGTCTAGGGGTCTCAGTGCTGGGGGGAGGGATGAGATACACCACGGACCACATCCTCCATTGTGAAGAGGTGAAGGACAGAAAGATCGGGCTTTGTGTAAGTATCCTAGAGTCAAGTCCAGTACTTCGTCCCTGACTCCTTTGCTCCTAGTAACCAGAGTTCCACACAGTGAATAGGTCCAACTCAGTTTTATTCTTCTTGGCGTACAAACATACAGTTTCTGTACTGAGTAATAATGGGGATAGATCGAGGCATAATCCTTTCCCTTCTATGGCTAACCACTGTGGTATCACCAGTGGTAAATAGTCACTGCCACTGACTATGTGAGGTAGATTACCTTCGCTAGCACGGCCCCTGTCAGGGGAAGGAAATCCGTCCAAGGGAGAAACCGGAGGTCTCTCTGTCACCAGCGATGCTGCGCCAGACTCTTCAGAGAAGTTCCGCACACCAGTCCTCATGAACTCAGACACGGGCACCCAAGGAGTTAGGGCCCCCTCAGGTTCCTCCACCCTCGCGGAACTCAGTCGAAGGTACTGAGCCCCAGGCGTCCGCCATAGTACATCACCCCAGGCTAAAGGTGCCTGAGATGGACTCCATCTCCGCTCCGGCTAGGTCAAGGGCACCTAGGTCTGGAACACTGGAACGCCAGCACCCAAGCTGAAGGTGCCTGGGCGCGGCTGAGTCCTCCGACTCCCACTCCGAACTCTGAACCCCGTGTCAGGGCGTCCGCCCCCTTTATCCCCTCTCCCTTTGCGTCACAGCGGGTTCCCCGCCCCACTGTACCAGCTCCAGGGGAGGACAAAAAGGCACAGTCTTGCGGTGTGAGTTCAGCTCCGGCCCAGGGCAACAGTGCCACCTGTGGACCCAAGGAACATCACACCACCACAGTCCTCCAAGAACCAGAAAAAGGTCTCGGATCCCCTAGCAATTAGTGCATCTGGGTTACACTACCACCCAGATGCTTCCCCTAAATTCAAATACCCGCTACACATGCTTTACTTTTTTTTTTTTACGCACACCACCACAGTATGGTGGTGTGACTTGCCATGCTGAAAAACAAGACTTTTTGTCAGTTAATTCAGACTGCATTTGGCAAGGCTGCCCAGTGCAGCCCAATGCATTAGATGTGAATGGGTCCCAAGACAATGAAGCTCTCCTAAGAGGTTTGTTACCCCAACACTTCATATTCCTGATATGTGCCTGCTGTTCCATGTACTGGTATGAGAAAGTATCCTGTTCTCTTTGTGTTGCTTCCTTTGTGGGAAATCCCTGGTGTTCCTGCCAGTCCCTCTGCTTTCCTATTAGAAACTGATCACACTAAGCAGGAGAGCACACTGTGGCCAGTTCTCTAGCTATGCTGGGGCCTGCACAGCCGTTCACTGGCAAGCTGTCAGGAACGAGTATGGAGATCGAGATGCTAAGAGGGCTCCCCTTGCGGCTGAGTGCAGCGCGCCCCTGGAGTTGGGAACAGGGAGCGCGGTGCCCACAGAAGCACGGTTGGCCAGGTGCTTGCTTGCAGTCTGATGAGCTCAGCCACTGAGGGATGGCGGAGGCAGGCAGAACTGAGCTGGTTATATTCAGATGAACGGAGATATCGGAAGCCAGGCCGGGGGTCAAACACAGGAGATCAGTCCAGAGCATATACAGGGGCGAGCCGGGGTCATACACGTGCAGGGTCCAGGTACAAGCCGAGGGTCAAGCCGGGTGGTCAGGAAGCAGAAGCAGAGTCCAGAAGCAGGCCGAGGGTCAAACACAGGAGAACAGGAAGCGAGGTTAAGGCAAGCCGGGTCACAACGGATAAGCACGGATCAGGAGACAAGGTCAAGGTACCGGAGACTGAAGAGATAATCCAGCAATGAGCAGCTCCAGCAGCAGGCTTAAATAGACCAGGAAGTTAGTCATGTGATCTGTTCAGGTTACAAGGAGGAAGTACCGCCCACCTTAGTCATGCTGTGCACCATGGCAGACATGATTGTCTTGGGCAGAATTGCCAGTCCTTCTTCGGCTATTTCCCTGACAGTGCCCCCCCCCCCGAGGGGCAGCCTCTGGATGCCCAACCTAGACCATCTTTCTGGGTACCTGTTGCGGAAATTTTGCAAAAGTCTTGGAGCATGTAAATTATCCATTGGTTCCCAAGAATTTTCCTCTGAAGAATACCCCTTCCATTTAACAAGAAATTGAGTCTGCCTACCTCTTTTCCGGCAATCTAGGATGGCTTCAACTTCATATTCGGTATCGTTACCTATGATAACTGGTGGAGGTGGCAACTCCTCTCTTCCTGGAAATGGACTTGGCACAGCTGGTTTCAGAAGGGAGACGTGGAACACCGGATGGATCTTGTAGGAGGCCGGTAAAGCGAGTTCAAAAGCCACAGGGTTCACTTCCTTCTTGATCTCGAATGGACCCACAAACCTTGGACCAAGCTTCCTGGAAGGGCAAGAAAGTCTGAGGTTAATAGAGGACAGCCATACCTTGTCACCCACCTTGTAGATGGGATTCCCTCTCTTTCTCCTGTCATGTTGTTTCTTGAAGTCTTCCTGAGCCTTTCGCATGGTCTCCTGAAGGATTCGGTAATTGGTTTGGAAGAAGTTTATCCTATCCTGAACGGCTGGTACCGGAGATTCAGGAATGGTGTTGGGAAGAAAGGATGGGTGAAAGCCATAGTTTGCCCAAAAGGGCGACTGATTGGTGGCCGTGTGTATGGTATTATTGTATGAAAATTCCGCACAAGGTAGCAAGGAGACCCAGTCATCTTGGGAGAAAGAGCAGAAGCACCGCAGGTATTGCTCTAAGGTCTGGTTCGTTCTTTCTGTTTGGCCATTACTTTGAGGGTGGTAAGCAGAAGAAAGACATAAGTCAATTGACAAGATCTTACAAAGATTCTTCCAGAAACCAGAGGTGAATTGAACCCCTCTATCGGAGACTATATTGTCGGGTAACCCATGAAGTCTGACTATCTCCTTAATGAAAATTTTTGCAGTGTCCATGGCGGAGGGGGTGCCAAGCATGGGCAGGAAGTGGGCCATCTTTGATAGTCGGTCCACTACTACCAAGATTGTTGTAAAGTTCTCTGATGGAGGGAGATCGACTATGAAGTCCATAGAGATGTTTTTCCAAGGCTGCTCCGGAACTGGTAAGGGTCTTAATAGACCCCAAGACCTGGTCTTGGGACCCTTGTTACGCTGGCAAACCAAACAGGACTCAACATATTTTTTACAGTCTGATCTTAGGGAAGGCCACCATAGGTAACGTTGGACAAGGTCGATCGTCTTCCGGATCCCGAAATGCCCGGCCAGCTGGTGATCATGAAATCTTTTCAAGGCCTGCAGTCTGACTTCCTGGGGGACAAAGATTTTGTCCTGATGCCACAGAAATCCCTCGTGACTCCTTAAGGTAGAAATTTCCGACTCTGGGCAGTGAAGAGAGGCTTGTACAATGGATGCTTTTAGGTCTGGCTGAATCAGAAGGAAATTTTGTGTGGACAGGATTGTACCGGGAGTGGTTTCTTCAGGGGTGTCTGGGAACATCCGAGACAGAGCATCCGCCTTTCCATTTTTAGATCCGGGACGAAACGAGATGTGAAAATTGAATCTCGAAAAGAATAACGCCCACCGAGCTTGACGCGGTCCCAAACGTTTTGCAGTCCTCAGATATTCTAAATTTTTATGATCGGTAAAGATCATAATGGGATGTGCTGCACCTTCAAGTAAATATCTCCACTCTTCCAGGGCTGTTTTGATGGCCAAAAGCTCCCGATCTCCGACGTCGTAATTTCTTTCCGGTTGTGTCATTTTTCGAGAGGAAAAGGCTACAGGATGTAACAATGATTTGGGGCCCTGTCGTTGAGAAAGGATAGCTCCTGTGGCCACTTCGGAGGCATCGACTTCCAAAATGTAGGGCAATGCAGGGTCAGGATGCTGAAGAACTGGCGCTGAAACAAACACTGTTTTAAGTCTGTCGAAAGCTGCCTGAGCCTCCGGGGACCACTGGAATCTGGAATGCAAACGGGTTAGTTGGGTAATGGGTGATATAATGGCTGAAAAGTTCTTAATAAATCGTCTGTAAAAGTTTGAAAAGCCAATAAACCTTTGAACACCCTTCTTGTCGGAGGGGACAGGCCACTCCAGGATCGCTTTTACTTTCTGGGGATCCATGGCCACTCCTTTCGTAGATATGACAAGACCCAAAAACTGGATAGATTCTTTCTCAAAGTCACATTTTTCGGCTTTTACATATAGTCCATGCGTTCTTAGAATAGTTAGTACCTTTTTCATGTGCACTCGATGAATCTCCAGCGTGGCCGAGAAGACAAGGATGTCATCCAGGTATACAATGAGGAAGTTGTCAAGATGGTCTCGGAAAATGTCGTTCACAAAGTGCTGGAACGTGGCTGGAGCATTGCAGAGGCCAAAAGGCATCACCAAATATTCAAAATGTCCGAAACGAGTTCGGAAAGCTGTTTTCCACTCATCCCCCTCTCGAATGCGAACCAGATTATAAGCACCTCGTAAGTCCAGTTTGGAGAAAACTCGAGCAGAACGGAATCGTTGGAAGAGTTCCGGGATGAGAGGGAGTGGATAGCGATTTTTGATAGTGATCTTATTCAGATCTCGGCAGTCTATACAAGGCCTAAGCGTTTTATCCTTTTTTTCGACAAAAAATATGCCAGCACCTGCAGGGGAAGAAGAGGGACGAATGAATCCCTTTGCCAGGTTTTCATCGACATAGAGTCGTAATGTTTCGAGTTCAGTCTCTGATAAAGGGAAGATACGACCAAAGGGAATTTCGGAGCCTGGGAGCAAGTCAATAGGGCAGTCATAGGGACGATGAGGTGGAAGGGAGTCTGCTCCCTTCTTGTCGAATACATCCAGAAATTCTAGGTAGGCAGAGGGTACATGAGGATTGGAACTAGAAACAGGTTGTATGGTCAGGCAGCTGGTAAAGTCCTTAGGGCCAGGGGGCAGACAATTCTGCTGACAGTAAGCAGATGAAAACAGCACTTCATTCTTCAGCCAGTCAATGTGAGGGTTGTGTGCTCGTAACCAGGGGACTCCCAGAATGACCGGAAACAGAGGAGAGCACAAAACATCGAAACGTACCAGTTCCTTGTGGCCAGAGCTGGTTGTCATAGGGATTGGCAGGGTCTCATGGGTTATCAGTCCAGAACTGGGTAGAGATCCATCAGCCAAATGAACTGTTAACTGCTGCTTCTTGGTAACAAGGGGAATTCCAAGTCCTTTGGCCAAGTTGATGTCTAGGAAGCAGCTGCAGGCCCCAGAGTCGATGATGGCTGAAAGACGGATCTCTTCCCTGGCCACCGATAGGGAGATAGCGAGGACAGGGTGAGATGAGGTAAGTCCTGACACTTGACAATGTACTGGGGGTTTGAAGAATGGTTTCTTCGCCCTGAGGTGGCAATTTTGTAAGAAATGGCCATTGTCTCCACAGTAAAAGCAAAGGTTCGCCTTTCGACGGTAGAGTCTTTCCTCAGGTGATAGGGCAGGCCGAAACAGGCCCATCTGTCTGGGCTTGACTTCAGGTATGGGTGGATTGGAGGCGAGAGAAAAAGAGGATTCTGGCAGTCCTTGAGCTGATTGGAGAGTCTGAGACTTCTCAAATAGACGTTCACGTAGGCGTCTGTCCAGTTGTATGGCTAACTGGATGAGGCCCTCCAAGGTATCCGGGACTGCTACCCTGGCCAGCTCGTCCTTGAGGGACTCCGATAGGCCCAGACGATATTGGTACTTCAGGGCAGCTTGATTCCAACATGTGTCTGCGGCCCATGTGCGGAAGTCCACAGTGTAATCCTCTGTGGGAAGTTGCCCCTGCTGCAGGGTGTGCAGGGCATTCTCGGCCGTAGTCATACGATGGGGATCATCGTACAACTGGGCCATAGCTGTGAAGAAAGTGTCAACAGAGTCAGTAATGGGGCTCTTCTGTTCCAGTAGCCCGTGGGCCCACACCTGGGGGTCGTCCAAGAGTAAGGAGATAATGAAACCAACTTTAATATTCTCCAAGGAGAAAGTTCTTGGTTGAAGAGCCAGGTATAGTAGGCAGGAATTTTTAAAAGTCCTAAACTTTCTTCGGTCCCCCGAGAACCGTTCAGGGTCGGCACACGTGGTTCAGGAAGCGGGATCGGCACAGTGAGAGGAACCTCCTGAGACATTGCAGCAGAGGGAGTACAACTGGAGGTAGGTCTTGGATCAGGAGATATAGGATTGGAAGACAAGTGATGCAGGTGACCCTCTAATTGCTCATGGGCGTCTTGTAGTCTTTGCACTGTTTGGGTAAGTGCAGTGATCTGCTGGCACATAGCCTCTATAGGGGAAGCGCCTCTGTCGATCTCTGACATGGCTGGATTATACTGTCAGGAACGAGTATGGAGATCGAGATGCTAAGAGGGCTCCCCTTGCGGCTGAGTGCAGCGCGCCCCTGGAGTTGGGAACAGGGAGCGCGGTGCCCACAGAAGCACGGTTGGCCAGGTGCTTGCTTGCAGTCTGATGAGCTCAGCCACTGAGGGATGGCGGAGGCAGGCAGAACTGAGCTGGTTATATTCAGATGAACGGAGATATCGGAAGCCAGGCCGGGGGTCAAGCACAGGAGATCAGTCCAGAGCATATACAGGGGCGAGCCGGGGTCATACACGTGCAGGGTCCAGGTACAAGCCGAGGGTCAAGCCGGGTGGTCAGGAAGCAGAAGCAGAGTCCAGAAGCAGGCCGAGGGTCAAACACAGGAGAACAGGAAGCGAGGTTAAGGCAAGCCGGGTCACAACGGATAAGCACGGATCAGGAGACAAGGTCAAGGTACACAGGAGACTGAAGAGATAATCCAGCAATGAGCAGCTCCAGCAGCAGGCTTAAATAGACCAGGAAGTTAGTCATGTGATCTGTTCAGGTTACAAGGAGGAAGTACCGCCCACCTTAGTCATGCTGTGCACCATGGCAGCCATGATTGTCTTGGGCAGAATTGCCAGTCCTTCTTCGGCTATTTCCCTGACACAAGCTCTGTGTGATGCTGCTGCTCCTCCCCCCAGCTCTTATGCAACTAAGAGCAGAGGGAATGCGATGAATTATAAAAAAAGGGAAAATTTGTATTTGTTTTTTTTCTATCTATACAAAAATGTTATGCCTTTAATTTCTATTTTAAAACAAATGGGTTGTTTTACAAGGTGATTGTTTACAATCACTTTAAGCAGAGAGCTGCGTGGTTAGCTGCTTGCCTGTGTCCAGTTTTAGTGTTTAGTCACAGATTATAGATAAAAAAGCAGCACTAACATCTAAACTGTGGCAGCCCCATTTCACATATATAACCAGAATTGTATAACCTTTGTTCACACCAGCATGTTGCAGAAATGGTCTTTAAAATGTGTGCTTTACCACATGTTGGTGTGTTGTGGAGCAATTTATTTTAAATGGTTTCCCAAGGGGCCTCCACAATGGGCCAACATGATGCGAATGGTCCATTACAGGTATCTGTCTAATTATTGTCAAACATACTGCTTTGGTTTAGTAATTCAGCAAAATATCGATTTTTAAATACCATTTTGAGGACAATTTCATCTGAAAAATATTACAACGCTGTTCAGACACTCTCATGAATTACACTGCATAGCCAGAGGGGGACACCACTGATCAGAGCCTGCAGCTCTGCTGCTTTCATTTGTGTAGCGGGTATTTGAATTTAGGGGAAGCATCTGGGTGGTAGTGTAACCCAGATGCACTGATTGCTAGGGGATCTGAGGCTTTTTTATGGTTCTTGGAGGACTCTGGTGGTGTGAGGTTCCCTGGGCCTATAGGTGGCGTTGTTGCCGGGGACCGGAGGTGAACTCACACCGCAAGACTGTGCCTTTTTGTCCTCCCCTGGAGCTGGTACAGCGGGGCGGGGAACCCGCTGTGACGCGAAGGAAGAGGCGATAAAAGGGGCAGACGCCCTTACCAGGGGGTTCAGAGTGCAGAGTCGGAGGACGTGGCCGCACCCAGGCACCTTCAGCTTGGGTGCTGGCGTTCCTGTGTTACGGGCCCAGGTGCCTTTGACCTGGCCGGAGCAGAGATGGAGTCCATCTCAGGCACCTTTAGCCTGGGGTGAGGTACTATGGCAGATGCCTGGGGCTCAGTACCTTCGACTGAGTTCCGCGAGGCAAAAAATCTGAGGAAAACGCTTGGACAGCCGTACTCCAAAAAAGGTTCTTTTATTTAAAACAAAAGCACAAATAACATGCCACAGCAAAAAAACAGCAAGTATGAGCTGACGTTTCGCACTGCGATTCAGTGCTTAATCATAGCTATGAAAAGAACCTTTTTTGGAGTGCGGCTGTCCAAGCGTTTTCCTCAGATTTTTTGCATTGTCATATGCATTGCCTGCACCCACGGCTCTGGATCTTGTGAATGAGTCACCAGTCACATCTGAGCGGTAACTCTCTCCTCCTGAGTTCCGTGAGGGTGGAGGAATCCGAGGGGGGCCCTAACTCCTTGGGTGCCGTGTCTGAGTTCGTGAGGTCTGGTGTGCAGAACTTCTCTGGAGAGTCCAGCGCAGCATCGCTGGTGACAGAGAGGCCTCCGGTATCTCCCTTGGACGGATATGCTTCCCCTGACAGGGGCCGTGCTATTTCACATAGTCAGTGGCAGTGACTATTCGCCACTGGTGATACCACAGTGGTTGGCAAGAGAAGGGGAAGGATTGTGCCTCGACCTAACCCCATTACTACTAAGTTGTTGCAAAAGAATCCAACTTAACCGTGCTGTGTGTTTATTCGCTGAGAAGAATAAAACTGTGTTGGACCTATTCACTGTGTGGAACTCTGGTTACTAGGAGCAAAGGAGTCAGGGACGAAGTACAGGACTTGACTCTAGGACACTTACACAAAGCCCGATCTTTCTGGCCTTCACCTCTTCACAATGGAGGATGTGGGCCGTGGTGTATCTCATCCCTCCCCCCAGCACTAACACCGCTAGACAAAGAAAGACAAGCTGAGAATGAGAAGGGGTGAGAGGGGTGAGGTCGCTACATTTGGAATGCAGTAGATGCATTGTGGCCTGTCTTGTGTACCTTTCCTTTTGAATGCTGTTAAAGCGGAGTTCCAACTACAATCCACAATTTTTTTTTTTTTTAAAACCATTCATAAGCGTTTTACATGACATGGTAACACTCACGTGTCTGGTTAAATTTGTCCCCTAATGTCCGGTTTCATCTGTTATAAAAAGTTTGATTGTGTTCGGGTCGTTTTCATTTTGATTGTGGGCATATGAAGCCTACAAGCATCCAGTTCCGGGGACATGGTGCTGCTGCTGGACCAGCATGCACCGCTCGTTCTCTCCCCGTTCTCGCGCATGTGCAGTAATGCGTCTTAGTGGCGCTGTGAAGTATACAGGTTGCCATAACAACGGGCACGTCGTTGGAAGTGCCCTCCCCGTTGTTATGGCCCCTAGCCCTCTGCGCTGCCCAATTGATTCCTAGGAAATGATGACACACATCTCCCAGGAGCAGTAGCGAGTGGAGGCGCCGGGGGAAGTGACGACAGGAACCGAGGTGATGAAGGAGGCAGATTTCGAGGGACCGCATAGCAACAGCCATTTACAGGTGAGTAAAAAAAAAAAAAACAATATCCAAATATTTTTTTTTTATTTATTTCATGCACATTAATGGCATATTTTTTTTTAGGGTGGAACTCCACTTTAAGTCATCTTGCCTTCCAGCATCTATTGCCTGATATTGTTGTAAAGCCTGTTTGGCTTACAGTACAGTTAAGCTCACTTTTTAGTTTTTTGGTGGACAGCAAGTTATAGGTAGTTACTGTAATTTAAAGAGAGATTTTAGGTTATCTTACATCATTGAAGAAATCTGAGTGTAGTTTGATTTTTTTTTAAATGTGCATCATGATTGGTATTCTCCATATGTTCCCCATAATCAAATATGTATTCTATCATTCAGACATAGAACTATTGACTGAAAAATAATCTCAGTTTTGCTGTGTGGCAGGAACAACAAACAGGTGCACCCAGTCATGTCTAACAGCTCAGCACATACTGTATACATTGAGCAGATGCAAATAATCCAGTAGTCCAACATCATGCAAATACAATCTTGGAATGAAATAGCGCCTAGGTGTAGAACTGACAGTCTGCTAATTTATAATACTGCCACCATAAAGGCCAGGGGGCATTCAGGTCAATAAATGAAAGTATATGTAAACCCAATCGCTAAATTCACATAATCTATAGGTTTTATCATGTTATTTTATTATTTTTCTTATATTCCTTTTTGCAATAGATTTTTATTGTGTTTTTTAATACAATAATTTAGGCAATATACAAAGTACAGTCAGCAAATGTCCCTAGGAAGCAATAAAGATTCAGGTGTCATTTTCTCTATAAATGAAGAGATTGTGTATTTTTTGGAGGCTGTGGTTTGCAACATTTCCTAACTTGCAGCAACCGCTGGTGAAGAAACACTTTGTGATGATCCAGAAGCAGCAGAATAAGATCTCTGGAGGGAAAAGCTACTCACACTTTTATTCTGGTCTTCATCAGTTACCATATTTATCGGCGTATAACACGCGCCTGCGTATAACACGCACCCCAAGTTTAGGAGGGAATTTTAAAGGGAAAAAACTTTTAGGAGGGAAGTTCAAGGAAAAAAACTTACATTTAAATGCAGCCTTGCCCAGTGTCCATCTGCAGCCTTGCCCAGTGTCCATCTGCAGCCTTGCCCAGTGTCCATCATTGCAGCCTTGCCCAGTGTCCATCATTGCAGCCTTGCCCAGTGTCCATCATTGCAGCCTTGCCCAGTGCCTTTGCAGCCATGCCTTGCCCAGTGCCTTTGCAGCCATGCCTTGCCCAGTGCCTTTGCAGCCATGCCTTGCCCAGTGCCTTTGCAGCCTTGCCTTGCCCAGTGCCTTTGCAGCCTTGCCTTGCCCAGTGCCAGTCTCTGCAATGTTTAAATTTGGCGCCGATTTCCACTGTGGAGTGGGGCGAGCGTAGCCGAGTGTACTTCGGCTAGACTCGGCTCCTCTCACAGTCCCGCCCATCTCCACTGATTGCGCCGTTGACATACAGAAAGCCGAGTGTACTTCGGCTAGACTCGGCTCTGCTCACAGACTGCGAGTGGAGCCGAGACTAGCCGAAGTACACTCTGCTTTCTGTATGTCAGCGGCGCAATCAGTGGAGGTGGGCGGGACTGCGAGAGGAGCCGAGTAAAGCCGAGTGTACTTCGGCTTTGTGTATCTCGGCTCCTCTCGCTCGTTTCAGCGGGGGATCGGCGAATAACACGCACCCACGATTTTCCCCTGATGTTATACACCGATAAATACGGTAATTCCATAAAGTATTTTTAATGTCTTTAGAGCACTTCTCGCATGCTGGGATGTGTTTTGCCATCCTTGTAGCATTTGGAAAATAATATTTCTTCTCACAATATTTGCAAATTGCAGCTTTGCTCTCGTCATCAGACATTGCACTGTGGTGAAATAGTTCCAAATTATAGATATTGGTCTCACCATTTTACTGAGAGGAGGAAAAGAAAAACCATTTAATTGACCAGACTAAAGGCACATTATATGAGAGCAAGGCACATTACATGGGCGCAAGGCACATTACATAGGAACAGGATATATTACATATTACATAAGAGCAGGGCACATTACATGGGGGCAGGGCACATTACATGGGGGCAGGGCACATTACATGGGGGCAGGGAACATTACATGGGGGCAGGGCACATTACCTGTATGCAAGGTATATTACATGGGTCGGGGTACGTTACATGGTCGCAGGGCACATTACATGGGCGCAGGGCACATTACATGGGCGCAGGGCACAGTACATGGGCGCAGGGCACAGTACATGAGAGCAGGGCAAATTACACGAGAGCAGGGCACATTACATGGGAGCAGGGCCCATTACATGGGAGCAGGGCCCATTACATGGGGACAGGGCACATTACCTGGGAGCAGAGCACATTACCTGTATGCAAGGTATATTACATGGGTCGGGGCACGTTACATGGGCGCAGGGCACATTACATGGGCGCAGGGCACAGTACATGGGCGCAGGGCACAGTACATGAGAGCAGGGCAAATTACATGGAAGCAGGGCCCATTACATGGGAGCAGGGCCCATTACATGGGGACAGGGCACATTACATGGAAGCAGGGAACATGACATGGAAGCTAGGCACATTACATTGGGGAAGGCACTTTACATGGGAGAAGGGCACATTATATGGGAGCAGGGTAAAATTTTATAAGAGCAGGGCACATTACACAGGAGCAGGGCACATTACATGAAAACAAGGCACATTAAATGAGGGCAAGGCAGATTACATTAGAGCATGGCATTTTACATGGGGGCAGGGCACAATGCATGAGCGCAAAGCAGATTACATAGGAGCACGGCACAATACATGAAACCGGGGCAAGTTGCATGGAAGCAAGGCACATTACATGGGGCAGGGAACATTACATGGGAGCATGGCAAATTACATGAGAGCAGGGTACTTTACATGTGGGCAGGGCACAATACATGAGCACAGGGCACATTATACAGGAGCAGGGCACATTACATTGGGGCTGGGCACAATATATGTGAGCAGAGCAGGGCACATTATATGGGAGCAGGGAACATTACATTGGAGCATGGCACATTTCATGAGACCAGGGCACATTGCATAGAAGCAAGGAACATTACATGGGGGCAGGGCACATTACACAAGACCAGGGAACATTACATGATGGGAGCAGGGCCCATTAGACGGGGGCAGGGCACTTCAGATGAGAGCAGGGCACATTACACAAGAGCATGGCACATTACATGGGGTCAGGGCACATTATATGAGAGCAGGGCACACTATATGGGAGCAGGGCATATTACATGGGAGCAGGGCACTTTACGTGGGAACAGGACACTTCAGATGAGGGCAGGGCACATTTCATGGGAGCAGGGCACATTATACGAGAGCATTTCAGAATTTCTTTTGGCGGTAAATCGAGTCTGTTCGGAGCATTCCCCCCAGCACATCATAAGTTAATATTTTGGGTGGATAAATCTCTCTTTTAACTGTGTCTTTTGGTCCCCAAAGATATTCAAAATCTTCGCTCGATTACACATTTTTGCCTCTAGGCGATTGCACAATACTGACAGAGGAGCCTCCCACCAGTTCTCATGTGATGAGCGGATCTTCTTTGCCTAGCTCTGTCTTGTGTCAGTGGTGGGAATGCAATCTACAGTCAGCTGCCTGCGATTAATGGGTAGATAGCAATGGAACCCCTGGGGATCTCTCATGGAACCCTGGTTGAGAAACCCTTCTCTATACTGTAGGTTTAGTGAGTGAGCATTGTAACCCTGGGACAAGAAGTGTGTTACAGGTGGAATTACCAGGTGTCATGGAGATCCTGCCAGTAACAGGCGCCCTGGACTTCCTGGTTCCCGATTGCGCGCGCCCTGCGGGTGGCGCCAGAAGGGCTATTTAAATCCATCAACTACAGACTAGGGATGAGCTTCGTGTTCGAGTCGAACATACGTTCGACTCGAACATCGGCTGTTCGATCGTTCGACGAAGATCGAACGATTTGGGCCGTTCGCGCCAAATTCGAGTGACGCGAACGGCCCACAATGCACTACGCCATCGCAGTGTCATCCAGGCGCTGTGATTGGCCAAGCATGCACTGTGACCCCGCATGCTTGGCCAATCACAGCGCCGGCAGCGAGGAGAGCAATGATTGGCCACAGGCAGGATGCCTGTGGCCAATTATTGCTGAGGGTGTTTAGTACACGCCCCACACTATAAAAGGCCGCCAGCACGGCGGCCTAGTGTAGTGTGTTCCGGAGCAGGGATAGAGCAGCATAGGCAGGGACAGTGACTTTTATTTCTTTCTTGCTTAACCTGGATTCCTTTAGTTTAGGGAAAGAGAAGGATAGGTAGGGAGAGTGTCAGTGTGTTTTGTGCTTGTGCTATAGTGTGCTTAAAAAAAACATTTTTTCTAGGGACAGAAAACTGTAGGTAGGGAGAGTGTCAGTTTCTTTCACTGTGCAAGTCCTTGTTTCTAGGGACCTGGAAGGACAGTGAGTGAATTCTCCTTGTGCTATATTGTGCTTAAAAAAAACATTTTTTCTAGGGACAGAAAACTGTAGGTAGGGAGAGTGTCAATTTCTTTCACTGTGCAAGTCCTTGTTTCTAGGGACCTGGAAGGACAGTGAGTGAATTCTCCTTGTGCTATATTGTGCTTAAAAAAAACATTTTTTCTAGGGACAGAAAACTGTAGGTAGGGAGAGTGTCAGTTTCTTTCACTGTGCAAGTCCTTGTTTCCAGGGACCTGGAAGGACAGTGAGTGAATTCTCCTTGTGCTATATTGTGCTTAAAAAAAACATTTTTTCTAGGGACAGAAAACTGTAGGTAGGGAGAGTGTCAGTTTCTTTCACTGTGCAAGTCCTTGTTTCCAGGGACCTGGAAGGACAGTGAGTGAATTCTCCTTGTGCTATATTGTGCTTAAAAAAAAAAATTTTCTAGTGACAGAAAACTGTAGGTAGGGAGAGTGTCAGTTTCTTTCACTGTGCGAGTCCTTGTTTCTAGGGACCTGGAAGGACAGTGAGTGAATTCTCCTTGTGCTATATTGTGCTTAAAAAAACATTTTTTCTAGGGACAGAAAACTGTAGGTAGGGAGAGTGTCAGTTTCTTTCACTGTGCAAGTCCTTGTTTCCAGGGACCTGGAAGGACAGTGAGTGAATTCTCCTTGTGCTATATTGTGCTTAAAAAAAACATTTTTTCTAGGGACAGAAAACTGTAGGTAGGGAGAGTGTCAGTTTCTTTCACTGTGCAAGTCCTTGTTTCCAGGGACCTGGAAGGACAGTGAGTGAATTCTCCTTGTGCTATATTGTGCTTAAAAAAAACATTTTTTCTAGGGACAGAAAACTGTAGGTAGGGAGAGTGTCAGTTTCTTTCACTGTGCAAGTCCTTGTTTCCAGGGACCTGGAAGGACAGTGAGTGAATTCTCCTTGTGCTATATTGTGCTTAAAAAAAACATTTTTTCTAGGGACAGAAAACTGTAGGTAGGGAGAGTGTCAGTTTCTTTCACTGTGCAAGTCCTTGTTTCCAGGGACCTGGAAGGACAGTGAGTGAATTCTCCTTGTGCTATATTGTGCTTAAAAAAAACATTTTTTCTAGGGACAGAAAACTGTAGGTAGGGAGAGTGTCAGTTTCTTTCACTGTGCAAGTCCTTGTTTCCAGGGACCTGGAAGGACAGTGAGTGAATTCTCCTTGTGCTATATTGTGCTTAAAAAAAACATTTTTTCTAGGGACAGAAAACTGTAGGTAGGGAGAGTGTCAGTTTCTTTCACTGTGCAAGTCCTTGTTTCCAGGGACCTGGAAGGACAGTGAGTGAATTCTCCTTGTGCTATATTGTGCTTAAAAAAAACATTTTTTCTAGGGACAGAAAACTGTAGGTAGGGAGAGTGTCAGTTTCTTTCACTGTGCAAGTCCTTGTTTCCAGGGACCTGGAAGGACAGTGAGTGAATTCTCCTTGTGCTATATTGTGCTTAAAAAAAACATTTTTTCTAGGGACAGAAAACTGTAGGTAGGGAGAGTGTCAGTTTCTTTCACTGTGCAAGTAAGTCCTTGTTTCCAGGGACCTGGAAGGACAGTGAGTGAATTCTCCTTGTGCTATATTGTGCTTAAAAAACATTTTTTCTAGGGACAGAAAACTGTAGGTAGGGAGAGTGTCAGTTTCTTTCACTGTGCAAGTCCTTGTTTCCAGGGACCTGGAAGGACAGTGAGTGAATTCTCCTTGTGCTATATTGTGCTTAAAAAAAACATTTTTTCTAGGGACAGAAAACTGTAGGTAGGGAGAGTGTCAGTTTCTTTCACTGTGCAAGTCCTTGTTTCCAGGGACCTGGAAGGACAGTGAGTGAATTCTCCTTGTGCTATATTGTGCTTAAAAAAAACATTTTTTCTAGGGACAGAAAACTGTAGGTAGGGAGAGTGTCAGTTTCTTTCACTGTGCAAGTCCTTGTTTCAAGGGACAGAGAAGGACACCTGAAGGTAGCCTTTATTGCTTTTTTCCCATCTCCCTGCAGGCCATCTATTAGAATGTCTGGAAGGCAAACAAGGAGAGGCAGACAGTCAGGAGGCAATAAAAGAGGGCAAGCAGGCTCTGTGTCTGGGGGCAACAGTGCTGGTCGTGGACGCGGTGCATTGTCATCAGCACATGGCCATGGGACACGCTTGTCCTTCTTTTCGGCAGCTGGACATGTTGAGCCACATCATGCCGAAGACTTGGTAGAGTGGATGACCAAGCCCTCCTCCTCCTCCTCATCCTCTCTCACCCAGGCTCAGGGTACTGGCAAAGCAGCTGCCAAAGCGTCCTCTTCCCTGGTATCAATGTCAGACTCATCATCAGTCACTCCTTCCCTAGACCCACCATGTCCTCCTCCTGAGGAGTCCCCCGAACTGTTTGAGCACAGTGTTGGGTACATGCTCCAGGAGGATGCCCAGCGTTTCGAAGGGTCTGATGATGAAACCCAGCTACAGGAAGGCAGTAGGGTGAGAGCAGACAGAGGGGATGCTCAAGAAGGACACCAATCTGGCAGTCATGTTCCAGCAGCTGCAGCATACTGCCAGATTGGCTCCAGTGATGAGGAGGGAGGGGATGATGAGGTCACTGACTCCACGTGGGTGCCTAATAGGAGAGAGGAGGAGGAGGATGAGGAGGAGGCACATCTCCAACGAGACAGGATGCCCTTTGGTGGCCAGCGTAAGGGCAGTACACCGACGGAATCACACCGCAGAGCTCCGCCTGTGCAGGGCGCTGCCTCTGCCCGTCATTCAAAAAGTTCCTTGGTGTGGGCCTTTTTTGAGGCTAGTGCATCAGATCGCACAGCTGCTGTTTGCAACATATGTCTCAAGCGTATATCGCGTGGCCAAAACATCAGCCGCTTGGGTACCACATGCCTGACCAGACATATGTTGACCTGCCATGCAGCTCGTTGGCAAGCCTACCTCAAAGACCCACACCAAAGAACAAAGCGGACCTCTCCTTGCACCGCATCAGCTGGGATCTCCAACCCCACTATAACTTCAGTCCTCTCTGAAACATGCACTGAGAGGAATGAAGGTGTAGAATTAGGCGTGTCACAGCCAAGTACTTGCGGCCACTCTGCTAGCAGTACACCGACGTCCGATTCTAGCAGGCAAATTTCCCTGCCCCAGCTGCTGGACCGTCGAAAGAAGTTCACTCCCAGCCATCCACATGCCCAGCGGTTGAATGCTAGCTTGGCTAAATTGCTAGCGCTTCAACTGCTGCCTTTTCAGTTGGTAGACTCGGCCCCCTTCCGTGAGTTTGTGCAATGTGCGGTTCCTCAGTGGCAGGTTCCCAAACGCCACTTTTTCTCACGGAAGGCTATTCCGGCTCTCTACCGGCATGTGGAAGGCAATGTCTTGGCCTCGCTGGACAGGGCGGTCAGCGGTAAGGTGCATATTACCGCTGACTCATGGTCCAGCAGGCATGGACAGGGACGTTACCTTTCTTTCACGGCCCATTGGGTCACTCTTTTGGCAGCTGGGAAGGATGCAGGACAAGGTGCAGTAGTGTTGGAGGTTGTCCCACCGCCACGCCTCCAAAATGCTACTACTGGTTGTGACACACCTCTCTCCTCCACCCCCTCCTCTTCTTCTTCCTCCATGGCCTCTTCCTGTGGTTTGTCCTATGAACCAGCGGTGCTCCGTAGCCGTTCACGGGGCTACGCAAGTACGCAGGCAAAAAGATGCCATGCCGTGCTTGCGCTGGTGTGTTTGGGGGACAGAAGCCACACTGGGGCAGAGGTCCTGTCTGGTCTGCAGGGCCAGGCCGAGAGGTGGTTGACGCCACGCCAGCTTAAGCCAGGAATGGTGGTTTGCGACAATGGCACCAACCTCCTCTCCGCCCTCCGACAGGGACAACTGACCCATGTGCCCTGTGTGGCTCACGTCCTTAACCTGGTGGTGCAGCGGTTCTTGGGCAGGTACCCGGGCTTACAGGATGTCCTGAGGCAGGCCAGGAAAGTCTGTGTGCATTTCCGCAGATCTTATAATGCCAGTGCTCGCCTGGCTGAGCTGCAAAAGGAGTTGAACCTGCCCAAGAACCGCCTTATATGTGACATGCCCACCAGGTGGAACTCAACGTTGGCCATGCTGCAGCGGCTGCACACGCAGCAGAGGGCCATCAATGAGTACCTGTGCGACTACGGCACCAGGACAGGGTCAGGGGAGCTTGGTTTTTTTTCTCCACGCCAGTGGGGCATGATCAGGGATGCATGCACTGTCCTGGCACCATTTGAGGAGGCCACGAGGATGGTGAGCAGTGACAGTGCATGCATCAGTGACACTGTACCTCTTGTCCACCTGTTGGAGCACACGCTGCGTGGAATAATGGACAGGGCACTTGAGGCAGAACAGAGGCAGGAAGAGGAGGACTTCCTTGCCTCTCAAGGCCCCCTTTACCCAGACAGTGTTCCTTCTGTCCCACCCATCGCACAGGAAGAGGAAGAGGAGGAGGAGGAGGAGGAGGAGGAGGAGGATTGTGTCAGCATGGAGGTGGAGGCTGGCACTCAGCATCATCAGCAGCAGTCTTTTAGGGATGATTTACAGTCCCAAGAAACCAGTGGACTTGTACGTGGCTGGGAGGAGGTGACTGCGGATCATGTCGTCCTTAGTGACCCAGAGGACTCCGGAGCGAATGCCTCAGCAAACCTACGCTGCATGGCCTCCCTGATCCTGCAAAGTCTGCGGAAGGATCCTCGTATTCTTCGGATCAAGGAGAGGGACCATTACTGGCTGGCCACTCTCCTTGATCCACGGTACAAGGGTAAGGTTGCGGACCTTATGTTACCGTCGCAGAGGGAGCAGAGGATGAGACAACTCCGGGAGGCCTTGCAGAAAGGTCTGTGCAACGCGTTCCCAGAGACTGGGAGGTTACAAACTCCTGGTCCAGGACAACGAGTTGCTGAGGCTTCGGCCAGTCAAAGAAGGAGCGGTGGGGAAGGTGGCCGTCTGACCGATGCGTTCAGACAATTCTTTAGTCCGCAGCCCCAAAGTATGATTGGTTCCAGCAACCATCGCCAGCGTCTGATAAACATGGTGCAGGAATATCTAGGGGCAAGGTCAGACTTGGACACCTTCCCCACCGAAAATCCTCTGGCTTACTGGGTCTTGAGGATGGATCACTGGCCAGAGCTTGCACAGTATGCAATTGAGCTACTGGCCTGTCCTGCATCCAGCGTTCTTTCGGAACGCACATTCAGTGCTGCTGGAGGATTTGTCACGGATCACAGGGTGCGCCTGTCCACCGACTCGGTTGATCGACTGACTTTCATCAAGATGAACCAGTCTTGGATCACCACCAGCTACCACACACCTGATGCTGATATAACAGACTAATTGATTTTAACATGTCACGTCCCTTCAAGACTGATGCTGATGCTGAGTGCCTGTGCTGTTATGTTGACTGGCTATCCTCCTCCTCCGAGTCCTCAATGATACGATTGATGATGATAGCTTGGAAGATCATTTTTGTTTATGGGTGCCGCCACCAGTGGCTAAGGCCCAATTTTTCAGCCCCTGTTTTACAGGGGCGTGTACTTACAATTTTTTTAGCAATAATTTGCCATAGGGCTCATTGCTGTGCTCCAAGTACAGTATCTGTGAGGGGTTGTAGTGTTGTGCCACCAGTGCCTAAGGCCCAATTTTTCAGCCCCTGTTTAACAGGGGCGTGTCATTACAATTTTTGAAGCAATACTTTGCAACAGGGCTCATTGCTGTGCTCCAAGTACAGTATCTGTGAGGGGTTGTAGTGTTGTGCCACCAGTGCCTAAGGCCCAATTTTTCAGCCCCTGTTCAACAGGGGCATGCAATTACAATTCTTGATGTAATAATTCACAGCAGGGCCCATTCCTGCACCCACCAAGAGTAAGTCTGAGGGCTTACAGTGTTGTGGCAACGCCACCACCACCACCACCACGAAAGGCCCAATTTTTCAGCCCCTGTTCAAAAGGGGCATGTAATTACAATTCTTGATCTAATAATTCACAGCAGGGCCCATTCCTGCACCCACCAAGAGTAACTCTGAGGGCTTACAGTGTTGTGGCAACACCACCACCACCACCACCACCACGAAAAGCCCAATTTTTCAGCCCCTGTTCAACAGGGGCATGCAATTACAATTCTTGATCTAATAATTCACAGCAGGGCCCATTGCTGCACCCACCAAGAGTAACTGTCAGGGCTTACAGTGTTGTGGCACCAGCACCACCATCAAAGCCCCAATTTTTACTACCACTGTTCAAGAATTATATGTAATTAAAATTCCTGATATAATAGTTGACAGCAGGGCGTTCCAGCACCAACCAAGAGTAACTGTGAGTGCTTACAGTGTTGTGCCAACACCAACAACTAAGGGGCCTATTTCTGCAGAGTATATACGGCAGGTCCCTACTTTCAAACATCCAACTTACAAACGACTCCTACTTGCAAACGAAAGAAGACAACAGGAAGTGAGAGGAAATCTACCCCTAGGAAGGAAAATTCTCTCCTGTAAGAATAAATATGGGAGAAAGGTGTCTCCTCTGTACTGATGCTTTATCAGCAATCCTTGTTTCAAGAAAAACACCACATTTCAAAAACAGTTGTCATTGGGACAGAAAGTGAGGTGAAATGTTCTGAACAGGGGCACAGACAGCAAAACAAATGTTACAGGGGTGATAACCCTTACCTATGTTTCCCAAAAAGTTTAAAAATTGATTTTTGGGCTGGAGCTACTCTTCAACAATGTACCTGTTCAAAATTACAAACACATTCTACATAAGAACAAACCTACAGTCCCTGTCTTGTATGCACCGCCTGTATACGGCTGTTCAGAGTATATAGGGCCTTTTTTATTTTATGTGCGGGGTTCCCCTTAATATCCATACAAGACCCAAAGGGGCTGGTAATGGGCTGGGGTAGGGGGGGGGGGGGTCATGGGGTAGCTATGCCATTTTTCTTAAAGATTTTCATCCATATTACCGGGACCAGACATTACATTAAAGCCGCAAGCAGTTTTAAATGGCTTTTTTTTCCTTTAGAAGTGTCATTTTGTGCAGGGACAGTTCTAAACACGGGAAACACGTGGCACTTCACAGGCATACTTTAGACACCCCCCAGGTACGATATTTAAAGGAATATTTGACTTTTTTTTTTCACTTTATGCATCATTAAAATGACTGCTCCCGAAAAACGACCGTTTTTAAAACTTCTTTTTGCATTGATACATGTCCCCTGGTGCAGAACCCGGGTTCCCAAACCCTTTTTAGGACAATAACATGCATAATAGTTGTTATAATTAGCACTTTAGAATTCGAACGTTCGCATCCATTGTATTTAATAGGGTTCTAATGTTCGTACGAACTTTCGGTCCGTTCGCGGGTTCTGGTGCGAACCGAACCCGGGGGTGTTCGGCTCATCACTACTACAGACAGTCCCTGCTGTCTGCTCTACAGCGTTAGTGCCTGAGAAACCTGATCTGTGTTCCCACCTGTATCTGACCCGGCTTGCCTGTGACCTTCCAGCTATCCGCCTGCACCCGACCTCCGGCCCTTTGTGACCTCTGCTCTGCCTTGTCCCTCTGTACCTTGCTGCCTGCCAGTTTACTGACCCGGCTTGTCTGACTACCCTGCTGATCCCAGGCCCAGCCCTGGTCTGCTGAGCTGTTCCAGTCCTGCTTCCTGAAGGGCCATCTGCTGTGTGCCTGAGTTCCTGGATCCTGTCCATCTGCTGTGTTCCAGAGTTCCTGGTTCCTGTCCATCTGCTGTGTTCCAGAGTTCCTGGTTCCTGTCCATCTGCTGTGTTCCAGAGTTCCTGGTTCCTGTCCATCTGCTGTGTTCCAGAGTTCCTGGTTCCTGTCCATCTGCTGTGTTCCAGAGTTCCTGGTTCCTGTCCAGCTGCTGTGTTCCAGAGTTCCTGGTTCCTGTCCATCTGCTGTGTTCCAGAGTTCCTGGTTCCTGTCCATCTGCTCTGTTCCAGAGTTTCTGGTTCCTGTTCATCTGCTGTGTTCCTGAGTTCCTGGTTCCGGTCTACCTGCCATACCTCCATGCACCTGGACCCAGCCCAGACTATCCAGCCACCTGCTCCGTGGTTGATCCTGCCAGGCACTCGTACCGATTCTACCTCCGTGCCTCCTGTTACACTACCAGGGGCCGCTGGTGGAAGCCGTAAGGGAGGCCTCACTCTGCTAAACCGGGCTCATCACCGTCAGGTACGTGACACCAGGTTAAAAGAAGAGAAAAAAGCCTCAACAAAGGAAACTATTGCAGCCACCACATCCAAGCACTGGCAAGCTGCAAAAAGCTGCAATGTATTCCATTTTTGTGTTTGGGTTTAGATGCTCTTTAAAGACTCAGGCACTCTGCCTTATTAATTAGAGCAGTGATGTCACAGGGGTTGGAGGGGTCCTTGTCCCAGTACCTTGGGCCCATAAGTAGCAGCCTGCCCCCCCCCCCCATCCAAGAACCATTCTTTACCAATGAGCCTATTCATTCAGTGAATTGGTTAAGACCCCATACACACTATTAGATTTTCTGCAGATTTTTGTCTTCAGATTTACCAAAACCATGTAATATGAGGTCAAACGTTAAGAGTTTCAATTTGTATGCAATTAGGCAGACCCTTGCACTACATGGTTTGGGTAAATCTGAAGACAAAAATCTGCAGAAAATCTAATAGTGTGTATGGGGCTTTAAAGGAGTAGTAAAGTTACATGTTTTTTCACCTTAATGCATCCTATGCATTAAGGTGAAAAAACATTCGACAATACCGCCCCCCCCCCCCCCGAGCCCCCGTTTTTCTTACCTGGCCCCTCGAAAGTCCCATGCTCGTCCCCGTCATCCTCTTCATTTTTCAGCCTGGCCGCCGATTGGCTACACTGGATGGATTGAAAGCAGCACAGCCATTGGCTGGCGCTGCTGTCAATCACATCCAATGACGCGGCGCGCGGGGGGCGGGGCCGAGTGATACAGTCGGCGGCTATGGCCGCCGCTGTATCACGGGAGCGCGCCCGCAATCACTCCACACCATGCGAGCTCACTCGCATTAAGGTGTGGAGTCCTTGCGGGGAGGAGCCAAGACAGCCGCCGAGGAACCCCAGAAGACCAGGATCGGGGGCACTGTGTGCAAAACGAGCTGCACAGTGGAGGTAAGTATAACATGTTTGTTATTTTTAAGCAAAAAAAAGGGAAGCTTTAGTGCTCCTTTAAGGAGGTGATTGGAATCGCTGACTTGAGGACCGATCACTGTTGGAATCCAATTAAGTGCAGAGGGGCTATAGGGTGAGAATTCCCACCTCCAGGACATACTGCCCCTATAAGGAAGTACTATAGGTGCTGTGTTCATAAGGATATGCAGTACTTCCCTATTAGTGCAGTGGCATCACTTGGGTGGGGGTTATTGCCACATTACCCATTTCTTTTTCGTACATCACGGGACACAGAGCGACTTAGTCATTACTAATGGGTTATATAGATTACCTTCAGGTGTTGGCACTGGCCAATTCCAAACCGGAAGTACCCTCCCCTATATAAGCCCCTCCCACCCGGGAGCACCTCAGTTTTTTGCCAGTGTCTAAGGTGTTGGCCAAAGAGTAACATGTGTTTTCACTGGGCTTGCGTACAGGTTCTTTTGGGCCTTAGTAAGCTGTTCCGGATCCCACCAAAAAAGCTTCATAGCTAAACGGTCGGTACCCGGGCCTTGCAGCAGAAGAGCAAGGTTTTGCCTGTAATGCTTCTCTTAGGAGGGCTGGACCCTGGGATCCAGAGCTCTGGTCATACCCACGACCAAGATGTTGTCTGTGCAGGGTGCTATACAGGTCCAGGGGAGTGGAATCCTTGGGAACCCGGTCCCTGAAGGTTTAATTACAATGCCTGCCGTGATAGGTGAAGTTTGGACTTCTGTGGACCAAACAAAGTCCTGCGGCGGGGATCAGGTAAGTGGGGGCCCCCAGGAACTTGGTTCTATTGGGGGACCCCCAAGCCTAATTTGTCTTTCTGTCTGTTACCTAACGGTATTCCCGCTAAATATCTGTGTTTGCCTGTAACTACTGAAAATGTAAAATTTTAATAGTAGTCAAGAAAAAAAAAAAAAAAAAGGGACCGCGGTACCTGTGTTAAACCACTAGAGGCCGCTGTAGTCCATTTTTCTTGTCATGTGGATCTTTGGTTTTCTCAAGTCAAAAGATCCAGGCAGCTGGTAAGTTTCTCTGTGGGAATCCACTTCCTCTGCCCTGTTGCTGCGCTCATCCACCGCACAGGCCCTCCGGCAAAAAGGGCCCTGGCTCCTAGTCCCCTGTTTGATTTCGAAAAGGGCGCCAATGGCGCACGGGCGCGCGCGCGGGCGCGTGCACGCGCCTCCTATGAAAAAAAAGGGGCGGGGCGGGTGGATGACGCTCGATGCGCACCGCGGCGCTTCTGCGCATGTGCGGGCGTCCCAGCATGGTTAAAAGACACAGTACAAGTGTCAGCTGGATGCAAACAGAGCTAGCAACAAACAGTGGCACACAGAGGCGGTTGATGCAGGCATCCCCATAGAAAGGCACTTTAGTGGACACCAGCTGGTATATAGCAGCACCTGTGTTAGACTATTACCAGCAAAATTGGTGTATGACGACGGGAATACCTCAGCTTTGTGCTTAAAGGATATGTCGTCCAGACGCTCCGGAAATAGATCTTCCAGGAAGCCAAAGGGGTCTCCATCGGGCTCTGAGGATATTGGGCATGCTTGTACTGCACCAATCTCCCCTGAGAATTCAGAGGTCAGTAGCCGTAGAAACCCCGCAGGAATGCCTGGTGCTGCGGCTGTCCCCAGTCCACCTGCTCCTGTATATATAACAGAGGAGGTTTTATCCTCAACTCTGGGAGGATTGGAAGAGAGATTAACAGCATTGATCGCTGCTTCCCTGTCTCAGGAAAAGCGCGTCCGATCTCCGTCTCCTCCTTCAGAGTGCCTGTTAGTGGAGGAACAGCCCCACACAGAGATCGACCTACCTGAAGGGGATCAGGATGAGGTTGATTCAGTTATGGAGGAATCAACAGTGGAAGAACCTTTCTCAGCATCTCAGGCTGAAAGATTATGGGTTCAGTCTCTGACTAATATGGTCCGATCAGTATTTAAAATGCCTCTGGCGGAACCACCATCCACTACGGTTTCCTCGCTGGGGTCGCTAAAAGCTCCCCAGGCTGTCTGTTCCTTCCCAATCCACCCTTTATTAGAAGGGCTTATTTACCAGGATTGGGAGCATCCTGATAAAATATTTGCTCCCCCCAAGAGATTTCCGGTGATCTATCCCATGGAGGATAAGTTCATAAAAAAATGGAGGGTCCCTACAGTGGACGCAGCCATCTCTTCTGTTAACAAATCACTGACATGTCCAGTAGATAATGTTCCAATGTTCAAAGACCCAATAGATAAAAAATTGGAGTCTTTACTAAAATCTGCTTTCTCTACAGCAAGCATGGTGACACAACCTGCGGTAGCAGCGATTGGAGTCTGCCAAGCAGTGAAAGATCAGTTGAAACAAGTCTTAAGGGACTTACCAGATCAGCAGGCTCTTGCCCTAGCTGACCTGCCTAGAGCCTTGTGTTTTGCGGTGGACGCCATAAAGGATACAATCCAACAGGCCTCCCGCTTTACGCTGTCTATAGTACATATGCGTAGGCTTCTGTGGCTCAAAAACTGGTCTGCTGAAGCTCCCTGTAAAAAACTGCTGGTTAGCTTCCCATTTCACGGAGAACGCTTATTTGGAGAAGATCTGGACAAATATATCCAGAAAATTTCTGCCGGTAAAAGTTCACTCTTACCGGTTAAGAACAAGGGTAGAAGTCCTTCTTTTAAGAGGCCTACTTCTCCAGTCCCGGGCACATCGGCTGTGAAGCAGTTCCGACGGCCTCCGCGGTCAAATTCAGGGGGCAGAAATCAGGGACAATCACAGGGTAACAAGAAGCCCTGGATCAAGAGAGGTACATAACCTCCCCCCAAGGCATGAAGCGTTGCCCCCACTCAATCGGGTGGGGGGAAGACTTCAGTTGTTCACAGAGACCTGGCGGGACACCATCAGAGACAGATGGGTGCTCTCCGCAGTAAGTCTGGGATACAAGCTGGAGTTAAAAGGCACTCCTCCTGCCCAATTTATGAGGTCAAACGTGCCAAGAGATCCCCAAAAGAGAGGATCCCTCCTTCTGGCACTAGAACAACTATTGCTCCAAGGTGTAATCATGAAGGTTCCCCTGGAAGAAAGCGGATTCGGGTTTTACTCGAACCTTTTCACAGTCCCCAAACCAAATGGGGACGTGAGGCCCATATTAAATCTAAAAGGGCTAAACAAGTTCCTAAATATCAGGACTTTTCGGATAGAGTCGATCCGATCGGTGGCCACCGCCCTACAAGGGCAGGAATGGTTAGCCTCGATCGACATAAAGGATGCTTATCTGCATATTCCCATCTTTCCGGCCCACCAGAAATTTCTACGCTTTGCAGTAGAAGGGCGCCATTTTCAGTTCAAAGCCTTACCTTTCGGTCTGGCCACAGCACCACGAGTGTTCACAAAAATTCTGGCCCCATTATTGGCCAATCTAAGAACACAGGGTGTAACGATAATGGCATATCTAGACGACCTGCTACTAATAGACCACTCAGTGGAAAAACTGGAAGTAGCTATTCACAAGACAATCAAGTATCTGGAATATCACGGTTGGATTATCAACCGGGACAAGTCAGCTCTAAGACCAGTCAAAAGTCTGGAATACTTAGGGCTAAGGCTGGATTCAAATCAGAGAGATTTTCTTACCTCCAGAGAAGGTGTCGTCTTTAAAAGATTTGACCCACTTAGTGGGTACAAAAAGAAAACCATCCATACGCCTCTGCATGAGGCTGCTGGGAAAGATGGTGGCTTCATTCGAAGCGGTACCCTACGGTCAATTCCATTCAAGGAATTTGCAAAGGGCCATACTGTCAGCCTGGAACAAAAAAGTTCAGGCTTTAGACTTACCAATGTCCCTGTCCCCTTCCGTTCGCAAGAGCCTCCATTGGTGGTTGGTGCCCCAGAATCTGGAAAGAGGGAAACCCTTCAGTCCGGTTTCTTGGAAGGTGGTCACTACAGATGCCAGCCTCATAGGCTGGGGGGCAGTACTGGAGCAATGGTCTCTCCAGGGCAAGTGGTCAGAAGCAGAAAAGGCCCTGCCCATCAATCTCTTAGAGATACGAGCCGCCCGGTATGCCCTAGTAGCATGGACATCCAAACTCCAAGGGTCCCCTGTCAGAATTCAATCAGACAATGCCACGGCAGTGGCATATATCAATCACCAGGGTGGCACCAAGAGTCGTGCAGCCCAGAGGGAAGCAAATTGCATCCTGGAGTGGGCAGAAAGATATGTCCCAGCCATATCCGCGGTTTTCATCCCAGGAGTAGAAAATTGGAGAGCGGACTTTCTAAGTCGCCAACAATTATGCCCGGGGGAATGGTCTCTTCACCCGAGGTTTTCCAGGCAATATGCCAGCGGTGGGGAACACCGGATGTAGATCTGCTAGCATCCAGATTCAACGCAAAGGTGGACAGATTTGTGTCTCGCACAAGGGATCCCCTAGCTTGCGGCTCGGATGCCCTAGTGTTCCCTTGGGATCAGTTCAAGCTGATATATGCATTCCCACCGCCACAATTGTTACCGCGATTACTCCGCAGAATCAGGGTAGAAAAGAAACCAGTGATTCTGGTGGCTCCAGCGTGGCCCCGAAGGGCATGGTACGCGGAGATTGTAAAAATGTCAGTGAGGAGTCCTTGGACCCTCCCACATCGTCCGGACCTGCTGTCGCAGGGACCGATATACCACCCTTCCTTACCAGCCCTAGGTTTGACGGCCTGGCTATTGAAGCCCACATTCTGAAAAAGAGAGGGCTCTCTAATTCTGTGGTATCTACCATGATCAATGCCAGGAAGCCGGTATCCAGGCAGATCTATTATAGGATCTGGAAAGCGTACATTACGTGGTGTGAGGCCAAGAAATGGCATCCACGTAAGTACGTGATAGGGAGGATTTTGGACTTCCTACAGTGGGCTGTAGATAGGAAGCTGGCCTTGAGTACTATCAAGGGTCAGATTTCGGCCTTGTCAATATTTTTTCAAAGGCCCTTGGCTTCGCATTCACTAGTCAAAGCCTTTATACAAGGAGTGATGCGTATTAGCCCTCCGGTTAGTATTCCCATATGTCCTTGGGACTTAAACCTGGTTCTGTCGGTTCTACAGAAACAACCGTTTGAACCATTGCAACACATTTCCTTGGTTCTTCTCACCAGGAAATTGATTTTCTTAGTAGCCGTTTGTTCGGCTAAAAGAGTATCGGAACTAGCCGCCTTGTCCTGTAAGGAGCCATATCTGGTTGTCCATAAGGACAGAGTAGTATTACGTCCTCATCCAGCCTATCTTCCTAAGGTGGTATCGAGGTTTCATTTGAACCAAGATGTGGTTCTTCCTTCTTTTTTCCCCAAACCTAGCTCGGTAGAGGAAAAGTTATTACATTCTTTGGATGTAGTAAGAGCAGTTAAAGCTTATCTGAAAGCCACTGCTCAGATTCGCAGAACGGATTCTTTGTTTGTTCTGCCGGAAGGCCCCAGAAAGGGTCAGGCAGCATCAAAATCTACTTTAGCCAAGTGGATTCGACAGGTCATAATACAAGCCTATGGCTTGAGAAAGAGACCGCCTCCGTTCAAAGTTAGGGCGCACTCCACAAGAGCAGTTGGAACTTCATGGGCAGTGCATCACCAGGCCTCCCTGGCTCAAGTATGTAAGGCCGCAACATGGTCTTCGGTACATACGTTTACTAGATTCTACCAGGTAGACGTTAGAAGTCAGGAGTAGGGATGAGCTTCGTGTTCGAGTCGAACATACGTTCGACTCGAACATCGGCTGTTCGATCGTTCGACGAAGATCGAACGATTTGGGCCGTTCGCACCAAATTCGAGTGACGCGAACGGCCCACAATGCACTACGCCATCGCAGTGTCATCCAGGCGCTGTGATTGGCCAAGCATGCACTGTGACCCCGCATGCTTGGCCAATCACAGCGCCGGCAGCGAGGAGAGCAATGATTGGCCACAGGCAGGATGCCTGTGGCCAATTATTGCTGAGGGTGTTTAGTACACGCCCCACACTATAAAAGGCCGCCAGCACGGCGGCCTAGTGTAGTGTGTTCCGGAGCAGGGAAAGACAAGCATAGGCAGGGACAGTGACATTTATTTCTTTCTTGCTTAACCTGGATTCCTTTAGTTTAGGGAAAGAGAAGGATAGGTAGGGAGAGTGTCAGTGTGTTTTACTGTGCGAGTCCTTGTTTCTAGGGACAAAGAAGGAAAGTGAGGGGATTTCTCCTTGTGCTATAATGTGCTTTAAAAAAACATTTTTTCTAGGGACAGAAAACTGTAGGTAGGGAGAGTGTCAGTTTCTTTCACTGTGCCAGTCCTTGTTTCTAGGGACAAAGAAGGAAAGTGAGGGGATTTCTCCTTGTGCTATAGTGTGCTTTAAAAAAACATTTTTTCTAGGGACAGAAAACTGTAGGTAGGGAGAGTGTCAGTTTCTTTCACTGTGCCAGTCCTTGTTTCTAGGGACAAAGAAGGAAAGTGAGGGGATTTCTCCTTGTGCTATAGTGTGCTTTAAAAAAACATTTTTTCTATGGACAGAAAACTGTAGGTAGGGAGAGTGTCAGTTTCTTTCACTGTGCCAGTCCTTGTTTCTAGGGACAAAGAAGGAAAGTGAGGGGATTTCTCCTTGTGCTATAGTGTGCTTTAAAAAAACATTTTTTCTAGGGACAGAAAACAGTAGGTAGGGAGAGTGTCAGTTTCTTTCACTGTGCCAGTCCTTGTTTCTAGGGACAAAGAAGGAAAGTGAGGGGATTTCTCCTTGTGCTATAGTGTGCTTTAAAAAAACATTTTTTCTAGGGACAGAAAACTGTAGGTAGGGAGAGTGTCAGTTTCTTTCACTGTGCCAGTCCTTGTTTCTAGGGACAAAGAAGGAAAGTGAGGGGATTTCTCCTTGTGCTATAGTGTGCTTTAAAAAAACATTTTTTCTAGGGACAGAAAACAGTAGGTAGGGAGAGTGTCAGTTTCTTTCACTGTGCCAGTCCTTGTTTCTAGGGACAAAGAAGGAAAGTGAGGGGATTTCTCCTTGTGCTATAGTGTGCTTTAAAAAAACATTTTTTCTAGGGACAGAAAACTGTAGGTAGGGAGAGTGTCAGTTTCTTTCACTGTGCCAGTCCTTGTTTCTAGGGACAAAGAAGGAAAGTGAGGGGATTTCTCCTTGTGCTATAGTGTGCTTTAAAAAAACATTTTTTCTAGGGACAGAAAACTGTAGGTAGGGAGAGTGTCAGTTTCTTTCACTGTGCCAGTCCTTGTTTCTAGGGACAAAGAAGGAAAGTGAGGGGATTTCTCCTTGTGCTATAGTGTGCTTTAAAAAAACATTTTTTCTAGGGACAGAAAACTGTAGGTAGGGAGAGTGTCAGTTTCTTTCACTGTGCCAGTCCTTGTTTCTAGGGACAAAGAAGGAAAGTGAGGGGAATTCTCCTTGTGCTATAGTGTGCTTTAAAAAAACATTTTTTCTAGGGACAGAAAACTGTAGGTAGGGAGAGTGTCAGTTTCTTTCACTGTGCCAGTCCTTGTTTCTAGGGACAAAGAAGGAAAGTGAGGGGATTTCTCCTTGTGCTATAGTGTGCTTTAAAAAAACATTTTTTCTAGGGACAGAAAACTGTAGGTAGGGAGAGTGTCAGTTTCTTTCACTGTGCCAGTCCTTGTTTCTAGGGACAAAGAAGGAAAGTGAGGGGATTTCTCCTTGTGCTATAGTGTGCTTTAAAAAAACATTTTTTCTAGGGACAGAAAACTGTAGGTAGGGAGAGTGTCAGTTTCTTTCACTGTGCCAGTCCTTGTTTCTAGGGACAAAGAAGGAAAGTGAGGGGAATTCTCCTTGTGCTATAGTGTGCTTTAAAAAAACATTTTTTCTAGGGACAGAAAACTGTAGGTAGGGAGAGTGTCAGTTTCTTTCACTGTGCCAGTCCTTGTTTCTAGGGACAAAGAAGGAAAGTGAGGGGATTTCTCCTTGTGCTATAGTGTGCTTTAAAAAAACATTTTTTCTAGGGACAGAAAACTGTAGGTAGGGAGAGTGTCAGTTTCTTTCACTGTGCCAGTCCTTGTTTCTAGGGACAAAGAAGGAAAGTGAGGGGATTTCTCCTTGTGCTATAGTGTGCTTTAAAAAAACATTTTTTCTAGGGACAGAAAACTGTAGGTAGGGAGAGTGTCAGTTTCTTTCACTGTGCCAGTCCTTGTTTCTAGGGACAAAGAAGGAAAGTGAGGGGAATTCTCCTTGTGCTATAGTGTGCTTTAAAAAAACATTTTTTCTAGGGACAGAAAACTGTAGGTAGGGAGAGTGTCAGTTTCTTTCACTGTGCCAGTCCTTATTTCTAGGGACAAAGAAGGAAAGTGAGGGGATTTCTCCTTGTGCTATAGTGTGCTTTAAAAAAACATTTTTTCTAGGGACAGAAAACTGTAGGTAGGGAGAGTGTCAGTTTCTTTCACTGTGCCAGTCCTTGTTTCTAGGGACAAAGAAGGAAAGTGAGGGGATTTCTCCTTGTGCTATAGTGTGCTTTAAAAAAACATTTTTTCTAGGGACAGAAAACTGTAGGTAGGGAGAGTGTCAGTTTCTTTCACTGTGCCAGTCCTTGTTTCTAGGGACAAAGAAGGAAAGTGAGGGGATTTCTCCTTGTGCTATAGTGTGCTTTAAAAAAACATTTTTTCTAGGGACAGAAAACTGTAGGTAGGGAGAGTGTCAGTTTCTTTCACTGTGCCAGTCCTTGTTTCTAGGGACAAAGAAGGAAAGTGAGGGGAATTCTCCTTGTGCTATAGTGTGCTTTAAAAAAAAAATTTTCTAGGGACAGAAAACTGTAGGTAGGGAGAGTGTCAGTTTCTTTCACTGTGCCAGTCCTTGTTTCTAGGGACAAAGAAGGAAAGTGAGGGGATTTCTCCTTGTGCTATAGTGTGCTTTAAAAAAACATTTTTTCTAGGGACAGAAAACTGTAGGTAGGGAGAGTGTCAGTTTCTTTCACTGTGCCAGTCCTTGTTTCTAGGGACAAAGAAGGAAAGTGAGGGGATTTCTCCTTGTGCTATAGTGTGCTTTAAAAAAACATTTTTTCTAGGGACAGAAAACTGTAGGTAGGGAGAGTGTCAGTTTCTTTCACTGTGCCAGTCCTTGTTTCTAGGGACAAAGAAGGAAAGTGAGGGGATTTCTCCTTGTGCTATAGTGTGCTTTAAAAAAACATTTTTTCTAGGGACAGAAAACTGTAGGTAGGGAGAGTGTCAGTTTCTTTCACTGTGCCAGTCCTTGTTTCTAGGGACAAAGAAGGAAAGTGAGGGGATTTCTCCTTGTGCTATAGTGTGCTTTAAAAAAACATTTTTTCTAGGGACAGAAAACAGTAGGTAGGGAGAGTGTCAGTTTCTTTCACTGTGCCAGTCCTTGTTTCTAGGGACAAAGAAGGAAAGTGAGGGGATTTCTCCTTGTGCTATAGTGTGCTTTAAAAAAACATTTTTTCTAGGGACAGAAAACTGTAGGTAGGGAGAGTGTCAGTTTCTTTCACTGTGCCAGTCCTTGTTTCTAGGGACAAAGAAGGAAAGTGAGGGGATTTCTCCTTGTGCTATAGTGTGCTTTAAAAAAACATTTTTTCTAGGGACAGAAAACAGTAGGTAGGGAGAGTGTCAGTTTCTTTCACTGTGCCAGTCCTTGTTTCTAGGGACAAAGAAGGAAAGTGAGGGGATTTCTCCTTGTGCTATAGTGTGCTTTAAAAAAACATTTTTTCTAGGGACAGAAAACTGTAGGTAGGGAGAGTGTCAGTTTCTTTCACTGTGCCAGTCCTTGTTTCTAGGGACAAAGAAGGAAAGTGAGGGGATTTCTCCTTGTGCTATAGTGTGCTTTAAAAAAACATTTTTTCTAGGGACAGAAAACTGTAGGTAGGGAGAGTGTCAGTTTCTTTCACTGTGCCAGTCCTTGTTTCTAGGGACAAAGAAGGAAAGTGAGGGGATTTCTCCTTGTGCTATAGTGTGCTTTAAAAAAACATTTTTTCTAGGGACAGAAAACTGTAGGTAGGGAGAGTGTCAGTTTCTTTCACTGTGCCAGTCCTTGTTTCTAGGGACAAAGAAGGAAAGTGAGGGGAATTCTCCTTGTGCTATAGTGTGCTTTAAAAAAACATTTTTTCTAGGGACAGAAAACTGTAGGTAGGGAGAGTGTCAGTTTCTTTCACTGTGCCAGTCCTTGTTTCTAGGGACAAAGAAGGAAAGTGAGGGGATTTCTCCTTGTGCTATAGTGTGCTTTAAAAAAACATTTTTTCTAGGGACAGAAAACTGTAGGTAGGGAGAGTGTCAGTTTCTTTCACTGTGCCAGTCCTTGTTTCTAGGGACAAAGAAGGAAAGTGAGGGGATTTCTCCTTGTGCTATAGTGTGCTTTAAAAAAACATTTTTTCTAGGGACAGAAAACTGTAGGTAGGGAGAGTGTCAGTTTCTTTCACTGTGCCAGTCCTTGTTTCTAGGGACAAAGAAGGAAAGTGAGGGGAATTCTCCTTGTGCTATAGTGTGCTTTAAAAAAACATTTTTTCTAGGGACAGAAAACTGTAGGTAGGGAGAGTGTCAGTTTCTTTCACTGTGCCAGTCCTTGTTTCTAGGGACAAAGAAGGAAAGTGAGGGGATTTCTCCTTGTGCTATAGTGTGCTTTAAAAAAACATTTTTTCTAGGGACAGAAAACTGTAGGTAGGGAGAGTGTCAGTTTCTTTCACTGTGCCAGTCCTTGTTTCTAGGGACAAAGAAGGAAAGTGAGGGGATTTCTCCTTGTGCTATAGTGTGCTTTAAAAAAACATTTTTTCTAGGGACAGAAAACTGTAGGTAGGGAGAGTGTCAGTTTCTTTCACTGTGCCAGTCCTTGTTTCTAGGGACAAAGAAGGAAAGTGAGGGGAATTCTCCTTGTGCTATAGTGTGCTTTAAAAAAACATTTTTTCTAGGGACAGAAAACTGTAGGTAGGGAGAGTGTCAGTTTCTTTCACTGTGCCAGTCCTTATTTCTAGGGACAAAGAAGGAAAGTGAGGGGATTTCTCCTTGTGCTATAGTGTGCTTTAAAAAAACATTTTTTCTAGGGACAGAAAACTGTAGGTAGGGAGAGTGTCAGTTTCTTTCACTGTGCCAGTCCTTGTTTCTAGGGACAAAGAAGGAAAGTGAGGGGATTTCTCCTTGTGCTATAGTGTGCTTTAAAAAAACATTTTTTCTAGGGACAGAAAACTGTAGGTAGGGAGAGTGTCAGTTTCTTTCACTGTGCCAGTCCTTGTTTCTAGGGACAAAGAAGGAAAGTGAGGGGATTTCTCCTTGTGCTATAGTGTGCTTTAAAAAAACATTTTTTCTAGGGACAGAAAACTGTAGGTAGGGAGAGTGTCAGTTTCTTTCACTGTGCCAGTCCTTGTTTCTAGGGACAAAGAAGGAAAGTGAGGGGAATTCTCCTTGTGCTATAGTGTGCTTTAAAAAAACATTTTTTCTAGGGACAGAAAACTGTAGGTAGGGAGAGTGTCAGTTTCTTTCACTGTGCCAGTCCTTGTTTCTAGGGACAAAGAAGGAAAGTGAGGGGATTTCTCCTTGTGCTATAGTGTGCTTTAAAAAAACATTTTTTCTAGGGACAGAAAACTGTAGGTAGGGAGAGTGTCAGTTTCTTTCACTGTGCCAGTCCTTGTTTCTAGGGACGAAGAAGGAAAGTGAGGGGAATTCTCCTTGTGCTATAGTGTGCTTTAAAAAAACATTTTTTCTAGGGACAGAAAACTGTAGGTAGGGAGAGTGTCAGTTTCTTTCACTGTGCCAGTCCTTGTTTCTAGGGACAAAGAAGGAAAGTGAGGGGATTTCTCCTTGTGCTATAGTGTGCTTTAAAAAAACATTTTTTCTAGGGACAGAAAACTGTAGGTAGGGAGAGTGTCAGTTTCTTTCACTGTGCCAGTCCTTGTTTCTAGGGACAAAGAAGGAAAGTGAGGGGATTTCTCCTTGTGCTATAGTGTGCTTTAAAAAAACATTTTTTCTAGGGACAGAAAACTGTAGGTAGGGAGAGTGTCAGTTTCTTTCACTGTGCCAGTCCTTGTTTCTAGGGACAAAGAAGGAAAGTGAGGGGAATTCTCCTTGTGCTATAGTGTGCTTTAAAAAAACATTTTTTCTAGGGACAGAAAACTGTAGGTAGGGAGAGTGTCAGTTTCTTTCACTGTGCCAGTCCTTGTTTCTAGGGACAAAGAAGGAAAGTGAGGGGATTTCTCCTTGTGCTATAGTGTGCTTTAAAAAAACATTTTTTCTAGGGACAGAAAACTGTAGGTAGGGAGAGTGTCAGTTTCTTTCACTGTGCCAGTCCTTGTTTCTAGGGACAAAGAAGGAAAGTGAGGGGATTTCTCCTTGTGCTATAGTGTGCTTTAAAAAAACATTTTTTCTAGGGACAGAAAACTGTAGGTAGGGAGAGTGTCAGTTTCTTTCACTGTGCCAGTCCTTGTTTCTAGGGACAAAGAAGGAAAGTGAGGGGAATTCTCCTTGTGCTATAGTGTGCTTTAAAAAAACATTTTTTCTAGGGACAGAAAACTGTAGGTAGGGAGAGTGTCAGTTTCTTTCACTGTGCCAGTCCTTGTTTCTAGGGACAAAGAAGGAAAGTGAGGGGATTTCTCCTTGTGCTATAGTGTGCTTTAAAAAAACATTTTTTCTAGGGACAGAAAACTGTAGGTAGGGAGAGTGTCAGTTTCTTTCACTGTGCCAGTCCTTGTTTCTAGGGACAAAGAAGGAAAGTGAGGGGATTTCTCCTTGTGCTATAGTGTGCTTTAAAAAAACATTTTTTCTAGGGACAGAAAACTGTAGGTAGGGAGAGTGTCAGTTTCTTTCACTGTGCCAGTCCTTGTTTCTAGGGACAAAGAAGGAAAGTGAGGGGAATTCTCCTTGTGCTATAGTGTGCTTTAAAAAACATTTTTTCTAGGGACAGAAAACTGTAGGTAGGGAGAGTGTCAGTTTCTTTCACTGTGCCAGTCCTTGTTTCTAGGGACAAAGAAGGAAAGTGAGGGGATTTCTCCTTGTGCTATAGTGTGCTTTAAAAAAACATTTTTTCTAGGGACAGAAAACTGTAGGTAGGGAGAGTGTCAGTTTCTTTCACTGTGCCAGTCCTTGTTTCTAGGGACAAAGAAGGAAAGTGAGGGGATTTCTCCTTGTGCTATAGTGTGCTTTAAAAAAACATTTTTTCTAGGGACAGAAAACTGTAGGTAGGGAGAGTGTCAGTTTCTTTCACTGTGCCAGTCCTTGTTTCTAGGGACAAAGAAGGAAAGTGAGGGGAATTCTCCTTGTGCTATAGTGTGCTTTAAAAAACATTTTTTCTAGGGACAGAAAAACATTTTTTCTAGGGACAGAAAACTGTAGGTAGGGAGAGTGTCAGTTTCTTTCACTGTGCCAGTCCTTGTTTCTAGGGACAAAGAAGGAAAGTGAGGGAATTCTCCTTGTGCTATAGTGTGCTTTAAAAAACATTTTTTCTAGGGACAGAAAACTGTAGGTAGGGAGAGTGTCAGTTTCTTTCACTGTGCCAGTCCTTGTTTCTAGGGACAAAGAAGGAAAGTGAGGGGAATTCTCCTTGTGCTATAGTGTGCTTTAAAAAAAACATTTTTTCTAGGGACAGAAAACTGTAGGTAGGGAGAGTGTCAGTTTCTTTCACTGTGCCAGTCTTTGTTTCTAGGGACAAAGAAGGAAAGTGAGGGGAATTCTCCTTGTGCTATAGTGTGCTTTAAAAAAACATTTTTTCTAGGGACAGAAAACTGTAGGTAGGGAGAGTGTCAGTTTCTTTCACTGTGCCAGTCCTTGTTTCTAGGGACAAAGAAGGAAAGTGAGGGGATTTCTCCTTGTGCTATAGTGTGCTTTAAAAAACATTTTTCTAGGACAGAAAACTGTAGGTAGGGAGAGTGTCAGTTTCTTTCACTGTGCCAGTCCTTGTTTCTAGGGACAAAGAAGGAAAGTGAGGGGATTTCTCCTTGTGCTATAGTGTGCTTTAAAAAAACATTTTTTCTAGGGACAGAAAACTGTAGGTAGGGAGAGTGTCAGTTTCTTTCACTGTGCCAGTCCTTGTTTCTAGGGACAAAGAAGGAAAGTGAGGGGATTTCTCCTTGTGCTATAGTGTGCTTTAAAAAAACATTTTTTCTAGGGACAGAAAACTGTAGGTAGGGAGCAGTGTCAGTTTCTTTCACTGTGCCAGTCCTTGTTTCTAGGGACAAAGAAGGAAAGTGAGGGGATTTCTCCTTGTGCTATAGTGTGCTTTAAAAAAACATTTTTTCTAGGGACAGAAAACTGTAGGTAGGGAGAGTGTCAGTTTCTTTCACTGTGCCAGTCCTTGTTTCTAGGGACAAAGAAGGAAAGTGAGGGGATTTCTCCTTGTGCTATAGTGTGCTTTAAAAAAACATTTTTTCTAGGGACAGAAAACTGTAGGTAGGGAGAGTGTCAGTTTCTTTCACTGTGCCAGTCCTTGTTTCTAGGGACAAAGAAGGAAAGTGAGGGGAATTCTCCTTGTGCTATAGTGTGCTTTAAAAAAACATTTTTCTAGGGACAGAAAACTGTAGGTAGGGAGAGTGTCAGTTTCTTTCACTGTGCCAGTCCTTGTTTCTAGGGACAAAGAAGGAAAGTGAGGGGATTTCTCCTTGTGCTATAGTGTGCTTTAAAAAAACATTTTTTCTAGGGACAGAAAACTGTAGGTAGGGAGAGTGTCAGTTTCTTTCACTGTGCCAGTCCTTGTTTCTAGGGACAAAGAAGGAAAGTGAGGGGATTTCTCCTTGTGCTATAGTGTGCTTTAAAAAACATTTTTTCTAGGACAGAAAACTGTAGGTAGGGAGAGTGTCAGTTTCTTTCACTGTGCCAGTCCTTGTTTCTAGGGACAAAGAAGGAAAGTGAGGGGATTTCTCCTTGTGCTATAGTGTGCTTTAAAAAAACATTTTTTCTAGGGACAGAAAACTGTAGGTAGGGAGAGTGTCAGTTTCTTTCACTGTGCCAGTCCTTGTTTCTAGGGACAAAGAAGGAAAGTGAGGGGATTTCTCCTTGTGCTATAGTGTGCTTTAAAAAAACATTTTTTTCTAGGGACAGAAAACTGTAGGTAGGGAGAGTGTCAGTTTCTTCACTGTGCCAGTCCTTGTTTCTAGGGACAAAGAAGGAAAGTGAGGGAATTCTCCTTGTGCTATAGTGTGCTTTAAAAAAACATTTTTTCTAGGGACAGAAAACTGTAGGTAGGGAGAGTGTCAGTTTCTTTCACTGTGCCAGTCCTTGTTTCTAGGGACAAAGAAGGAAAGTGAGGGGAATTCTCCTTGTGCTATAGTGTGCTTTAAAAAACATTTTTTCTAGGGACAGAAAACTGTAGGTAGGGAGAGTGTCAGTTTCTTTCACTGTGCCAGTCCTTGTTTCTAGGGACAAAGAAGGAAAGTGAGGGGATTTCTCCTTGTGCTATAGTGTGCTTTAAAAAAAATTTTTTCTAGGGACAGAAAACTGTAGGTAGGGAGAGTGTCAGTTTCTTTCACTGTGCCAGTCCTTGTTTCTAGGGACAAAGAAGGAAAGTGAGGGGAATTCTCCTTGTGCTATAGTGTGCTTTAAAAAAAACATTTTTTCTAGGGACAGAAAAACTGTAGGTAGGGAGAGTGTCAGTTTCTTTCACTGTGCCAGTCCTTGTTTCTAGGGACAAAGAAGGAAAGTGAGGGGATTTCTCCTTGTGCTATAGTGTGCTTTAAAAAACATTTTTTCTAGGGACAGAAAACTGTAGGTAAGTCGGAGAGTGTCAGTTTCTTTCACTGTGCCAGTCCTTGTTTCTAGGGACAAAGAAGGAAAGTGAGGGGATTTCTCCTTGTGCTATAGTGTGCTTTAAAAAAACATTTTTTCTAGGGACAGAAAACTGTAGGTAGGGAGAGTGTCAGTTTCTTTCACTGTGCCAGTCCTTGTTTCTAGGGACAAAGAAGGAAAGTGAGGGGATTTCTCCTTGTGCTATAGTGTGCTTTAAAAAAACATTTTTTCTAGGGACAGAAAACTGTAGGTAGGGAGAGTGTCAGTTTCTTTCACTGTGCCAGTCCTTGTTTCTAGGGACAAAGAAGGAAAGTGAGGAGAATTCTCCTTGTGCTATAGTGTGCTTTAAAAAACATTTTTTCTAGGGACAGAAAACTGTAGGTAGGGAGAGTGTCAGTTTCTTTCACTGTGCCAGTCCTTGTTTCTAGGGACAAAGAAGGAAAGTGAGGGAATTCTCCTTGTGCTATAGTGTGCTTTAAAAAAACATTTTTTCTAGGGACAGAAAACTGTAGGTAGGGAGAGTGTCAGTTTCTTTCACTGTGCAGTCCTTGTTTCTAGGACAAAGAAGGAAAGTGAGGGGATTTCTCCTTGTGCTATAGTGTGCTTTAAAAAAACATTTTTTCTAGGGACAGAAAACTGTAGGTAGGGAGAGTGTCAGTTTCTTTCACTGTGCCAGTCCTTGTTTCTAGGGACAAAGAAGGAAAGTGAGGGATTTCTCCTTGTGCTATAGTGTGCTTTAAAAAAACATTTTTTCTAGGGACAGAAAACTGTAGGTAGGGAGAGTGTCAGTTTCTTTCACTGTGCCAGTCCTTGTTTCTAGGGACAAAGAAGGAAAGTGAGGGGAATTCTCCTTGTGCTATAGTGTGCTTTAAAAAAACATTTTTTCTAGGACAGAAAACTGTAGGTAGGGAGAGTGTCAGTTTCTTTCACTGTGCCAGTCCTTGTTTCTAGGGACAAAGAAGGAAAGTGAGGGGAATTCTCCTTGTGCTATAGTGTGCTTTAAAAAAACATTTTTTCTAGGGACAGAAAACTGTAGGTAGGGAGAGTGTCAGTTTCTTTCACTGTGCCAGTCCTTGTTTCTAGGGACAAAGAAGGAAAGTGAGGGGAATTCTCCATGTGCTATAGTGTGCTTTAAAAAAAACATTTTTTCTAGGGACAGAAAACTGTAGGTAGGGAGAGTGTCAGTTTCTTTCACTGTGCCAGTCCTTGTTTCTAGGGACAAAGAAGGAAAGTGAGGGGAATTCTCCTTGTCCTATAGTGTGCTTTAAAAAAACATTTTTTCTAGGGACAGAAAACTGTAGGTAGGGAGAGTGTCAGTTTCTTTCACTGTGCCAGTCCTTGTTTCTAGGGACAAAGAAGGAAAGTGAGGGGATTCTCCTTGTGCTATAGTGTGCTTTAAAAAAAACATTTTTTCTAGGGACAGAAAACTGTAGGTAGGGAGAGTGTCAGTTTCTTTCACTGTGCCAGTCCTTGTTTCTAGGGACAAAGAAGGAAAGTGAGGGGATTTCTCCTTGTGCTATAGTGTGCTTTAAAAAAACATTTTTTCTAGGGACAGAAAACTGTAGGTAGGGAGAGTGTCAGTTTCTTTCACTGTGCCAGTCCTTGTTTCTAGGGACAAAGAAGGAAAGTGAGGGGAATTCTCCTTGTGCTATAGTGTGCTTTAAAAAAACATTTTTTCTAGGGACAGAAAACTGTAGGTAGGGAGAGTGTCAGTTTCTTTCACTGTGCCAGTCCTTATTTCTAGGGACAAAGAAGAAGTGAGGGGATTTCTCCTTGTGCTATAGTGTGCTTTAAAAAAACATTTTTTCTAGGGACAGAAAACTGTAGGTAGGGAGAGTGTCAGTTTCTTTCACTGTGCCAGTCCTTGTTTCTAGGGACAAAGAAGGAAAGTGAGGGGATTTCTCCTTGTGCTATAGTGTGCTTTAAAAAAACATTTTTTCTAGGGACAGAAAACTGTAGGTAGGGAGAGTGTCAGTTTCTTTCACTGTGCCAGTCCTTGTTTCTAGGGACAAAGAAGGAAAGTGAGGGGATTTCTCCTTGTGCTATAGTGTGCTTTAAAAAAACATTTTTTCTAGGGACAGAAACTGTAGGTAGGGAGAGTGTCAGTTTCTTTCACTGTGCCAGTCCTTGTTTCTAGGGACAAAGAAGGAAAGTGAGGGGAATTCTCCTTGTGCTATAGTGTGCTTTAAAAAAACATTTTTTCTAGGGACAGAAAACTGTAGGTAGGGAGAGTGTCAGTTTCTTTCACTGTGCCAGTCCTTGTTTCTAGGGACAAAGAAGGAAAGTGAGGGGATTTCTCCTTGTGCTATAGTGTGCTTTAAAAAAACATTTTTTCTAGGGACAGAAAACTGTAGGTAGGGAGAGTGTCAGTTTCTTTCACTGTGCCAGTCCTTGTTTCTAGGGACAAAGAAGGAAAGTGAGGGGATTTCTCCTTGTGCTATAGTGTGCTTTAAAAAAACATTTTTTCTAGGGACAGAAAACTGTAGGTAGGGAGAGTGTCAGTTTCTTTCACTGTGCCAGTCCTTGTTTCTAGGGACAAAGAAGGAAAGTGAGGGGAATTCTCCTTGTGCTATAGTGTGCTTTAAAAAAACATTTTTTCTAGGGACAGAAAACTGTAGGTAGGGAGAGTGTCAGTTTCTTTCACTGTGCCAGTCCTTGTTTCTAGGGACAAAGAAGGAAAGTGAGGGGATTTCTCCTTGTGCTATAGTGTGCTTTAAAAAAACATTTTTTCTAGGGACAGAAAACTGTAGGTAGGGAGAGTGTCAGTTTCTTTCACTGTGCCAGTCCTTGTTTCTAGGGACAAAGAAGGAAAGTGAGGGGATTTCTCCTTGTGCTATAGTGTGCTTTAAAAAACATTTTTTCTAGGGACAGAAAACTGTAGGTAGGGAGAGTGTCAGTTTCTTTCACTGTGCCAGTCCTTGTTTCTAGGGACAAAGAAGGAAAGTGAGGGGAATTCTCCTTGTGCTATAGTGTGCTTTAAAAAAACATTTTTTCTAGGGACAGAAAACTGTAGGTAGGGAGAGTGTCAGTTTCTTTCACTGTGCCAGTCCTTGTTTCTAGGACAAAGAAGGAAAGTGAGGGGATTTCTCCTTGTGCTATAGTGTGCTTTAAAAAAACATTTTTTCTAGGGACAGAAAACTGTAGGTAGGGAGAGTGTCAGTTTCTTTCACTGTGCCAGTCCTTGTTTCTAGGGACAAAGAAGGAAAGTGAGGGGATTTCTCCTTGTGCTATAGTGTGCTTTAAAAAAACATTTTTTCTAGGGACAGAAAACTGTAGGTAGGGAGAGTGTCAGTTTTCTTTCACTGTGCCAGTCCTTGTTTCTAGGGACAAAGAAGGAAAGTGAGGGGATTTCTCCTTGTGCTATAGTGTGCTTTAAAAAAACATTTTTTCTAGGGACAGAAAACTGTAGGTAGGGAGAGTGTCAGTTTCTTTCACTGTGCCAGTCCTTGTTTCTAGGGACAAAGAAGGAAAGTGAGGAGAATTCTCCTTGTGCTATAGTGTGCTTTAAAAAAACATTTTTTCTAGGGACAGAAAACTGTAGGTAGGGAGAGTGTCAGTTTCTTTCACTGTGCCAGTCCTTGTTTCTAGGGACAAAGAAGGAAAGTGATTGGAATTCTCCTGTGCTATAGTGTGCTTTAAAAAAACATTTTTTCTAGGGACAGAAAACTGTAGGTAGGGAGAGTGTCAGTTTCTTTCACTGTGCCAGTCCTTGTTTCTAGGACAAAGAAGGAAAGTGAGGGGAATTCTCCTTGTGCTATAGTGTGCTTTAAAAAAACATTTTTTCTAGGGACAGAAAACTGTAGGTAGGGAGAGTGTCAGTTTCTTTCACTGTGCCAGTCCTTGTTTCTAGGGACAAAGAAGGAAAGTGAGGGGATTTCTCCTTGTGCTATAGTGTGCTTTAAAAAAACATTTTTTCTAAGGGACAGAAAACTGTAGGTAGGAGAGTGTCAGTTTCTTTCACTGTGCCAGTCCTTGTTTCTAGGGACAAAGAAGGAAAGTGAGGGGATTTCTCCTTGTGCTATAGTGTGCTTTAAAAAAACATTTTTTCTAGGGACAGAAAACTGTAGGTAGGGAGAGTGTCAGTTTCTTTCACTGTGCCAGTCCTTGTTTCTAGGGACAAAGAAGGAAAGTGAGGGGATTTCTCCTTGTGCTATAGTGTGCTTTAAAAAAACATTTTTTCTAGGGACAGAAAAATGTAGGTAGGGAGAGTGTCAGTTTCTTTCACTGTGCCAGTCCTTGTTTCTAGGGACAAAGAAGGAAAGTGAGGGGAATTCTCCTTGTGCTATAGTGTGCTTTAAAAAAACATTTTTTCTAGGACAGAAAACTGTAGGTAGGGAGAGTGTCAGTTTCTTTCACTGTGCCAGTCCTTGTTTCTAGGGACAAAGAAGGAAAGTGAGGGGATTTCTCCTTGTGCTATAGTGTGCTTTAAAAAAACATTTTTTCTAGGGACAGAAAACTGTAGGTAGGGAGAGTGTCAGTTTCTTTCACTGTGCCAGTCCTTGTTTCTAGGGACAAAGAAGGAAAGTGAGGGGAATTCTCCTTGTGCTATAGTGTGCCAAAGCATTCCTCATCAACCATCTTTGAAATCCTTGTTTTTTGGACAGTCAGGGAAATTGTCGTTGTGCTATTCTGTGCAAAAGCAATAATCCTCAACCATATTTAGAAATCCTTAAGTAAAGGACAGAGAAGGACACCTGAAGGTAGCCCTTATTGCTATTTTCCCATCTCCCTGCAGGCCATCTATTAGAATGTCTGGAAGGCAAACAAGGAGAGGCAGACAGTCAGGAGGCAATAAAAGAGGGCAAGCAGGCTCTGTGTCTGGGGGCAACAGTGCTGGTCGTGGACGCGGTGCATTGTCTCAGCACATGGCCATGGGACACGCTTGTCCTTCTTTTCGGCAGCTGGACATGTTGAGCCACATCATGCCGAAGACTTGGTAGAGTGGATGACCAAGCCCTCCTCCTCCTCCTCATCCTCTCTCACCCAGGCTCAGGGTACTGGCAAAGCAGCTGCCAAAGCGTCCTCTTCCCTGGTATCAATGTCAGACTCATCATCAGTCACTCCTTCCCTAGACCCACCATGTCCTCCTCCTGAGGAGTCCCCCGAACTGTTTGAGCACAGTGTTGGGTACATGCTCCAGGAGGATGCCCAGCGTTTCGAAGGGTCTGATGATGAAACCCAGCTACAGGAAGGCAGTAGCGTGAGAGCAGACAGAGGGGATGCTCAAGAAGGACACCAATCTGGCAGTCATGTTCCAGCAGCTGCAGCATACTGCCAGATTGGCTCCAGTGATGAGGAGGGAGGGGATGATGAGGTCACTGACTCCACGTGGGTGCCTAATAGGAGAGAGGAGGAGGAGGAGGATGAGGAGGAGGCACATCTCCAACGAGGCAGGATGCCCTTTGGTGGCCAGCGTAAGGGCAGTACACCGACGGAATCACACCGCAGAGCTCCGCCTGTGCAGGGCGCTGCCTCTGCCCGTCATTCAAAAAGTTCCTTGATGTGGGCCTTTTTTGAGGCTAGTGCATCAGATCGCACAGCTGCTGTTTGCAACATATGTCTCAAGCGTATATCGCGTGGCCAAAACATCAGCCGCTTGGGTACCACATGCCTGACCAGACATATGTTGACCTGCCATGCAGCTCGTTGGCAAGCCTACCTCAAAGACCCACACCAAAGAACAAAGCGGACCTCTCCTTGCACCGCATCAGCTGGGATCTCCAACCCCACTATAACTTCAGTCCTCTCTGAAACATGCACTGAGAGGAATGAAGGTGTAGAATTAGGTGTGTCACAGCCAAGTACTTGCGGCCACTCTGCTAGCAGTACACCGACGTCCGATTCTAGCAGGCAAATTTCCCTGCCCCAGCTGCTGGACCGTCGAAAGAAGTTCACTCCCAGCCATCCACATGCCCAGCGGTTGAATGCTAGCTTGGCTAAATTGCTAGCGCTTCAACTGCTGCCTTTTCAGTTGGTAGACTCGGCCCCCTTCCGTGAGTTTGTGCAATGTGCGGTTCCTCAGTGGCAGGTTCCCAAACGCCACTTTTTCTCACGGAAGGCTATTCCGGCTCTCTACCGGCATGTGGGAGGCAATGTCTTGGCCTCGCTGGACAGGGCGGTCAGCGGTAAGGTGCATATTACCGCTGACTCATGGTCCAGCAGGCATGGACAGGGACGTTACCTTTCTTTCACGGCCCATTGGGTCACTCTTTTGGCAGCTGGGAAGGATGCAGGACAAGGTGCAGTAGTGTTGGAGGTTGTTCCACCACCACGCCTCCAAAATGCTACTACTGGTTGTGACACAACCTCTCTCCTCCACCCCCCTCCTCTTCTTCTTCCTCCATGGCCTCTTCCTGTGGTTTGTCCTATGAACCAGCGGTGCTCCGTAGCCGTTCACGGGGCTACGCAAGTACGCAGGCAAAAAGATGCCATGCCGTGCTTGCGCTGGTGTGTTTGGGGGACAGAAGCCACACTGGGGCAGAGGTCCTGTCTGCTCTGCAGGGCCAGGCCGAGAGGTGGTTGACGCCACGCCAGCTTAAGCCAGGAATGGTGGTTTGCGACAATGGCACCAACCTCCTCTCCGCCCTCCGACAAGGGACAACTGACCCATGTGCCCTGTGTGGCTCACGTCCTTAACCTGGTGGTGCAGTGGTTCTTGGGCAGGTACCCGGGCTTACAGGATGTCCTGAGGCAGGCCAGGAAAGTCTGTGTGCATTTCCGCAGATCTTATAATGCCAGTGCTCGCCTGGCTGAGCTGCAAAAGGAGTTGAACCTGCCCAAGAACCGCCTTATATGTGACATGCCCACCAGGTGGAACTCAACGTTGGCCATGCTGCAGCGGCTGCACACGCAGCAGAGGGCCATCAATGAGTACCTGTGCGACTACGGCACCAGGACAGGGTCAGGGGAGCTTGGTTTTTTTTCTCCACGCCAGTGGGGCATGATCAGGGATGCATGCACTGTCCTGGCACCATTTGAGGAGGCCACAAGGATGGTGAGCAGTGACAGTGCATGCATCAGTGACACTGTACCTCTTGTCCACCTGTTGGAGCACACGCTGCGTGGAATAATGGACAGGGCACTTGAGGCAGAACAGAGGCAGGAAGAGGAGGACTTCCTTGCCTCTCAAGGCCCCCTTTACCCAGACAGTGTTCCTTCTGTCCCACCCATCGCACAGGAAGAGGAAGAGGAGGAGGAGGAGGAGGAGGAGGAGGATTGTGTCAGCATGGAGGTGGAGGCTGGCACTCAGCATCATCAGCAGCAGTCTTTTAGGGATGATTTACAGTCCCAGAAACCAGTGGACTTGTACGTGGCTGGGAGGAGGTGGCTGCGGATCATGTCGTCCTTAGTGACCCAGAGGACTCCGGAGCGAATGCCTCAGCAAACCTACGCTGCATGGCCTCCCTGATCCTGCAAAGTCTGCGGAAGGATCCTCGTATTCTTCGGATCAAGGAGAGGGACCATTACTGGCTGGCCACTCTCCTTGATCCACGGTACAAGGGTAAGGTTGCGGACCTTATGTTACCTTCGCAGAGGGAGCAGAGGATGAGACATCTCCGGGAGGCCTTGCAGAAAGGTCTGTGCAACGCGTTCCCAGAGACTGGGAGGATACAAACTCCTGGTCCTGGACAACGAGTTGCTGAGGCTTCGGCCAGTCAAAGAAGGAGCGGTGGGGAAGGTGGCCGTCTGACCGATGCGTTCAGACAATTCTTTAGTCCGCAGCCCCAAAGTATGATCGGTTCCAGCAACCATCGCCAGCGTCTGATAAACATGTGCAGGAATATCTAGGGGCAAGGTCAGACTTGGACACCTTCCCCACCGAAAAATCCTCTGGCTTACTGGGTCTTGAGGATGGATCACTGGCCAGAGCTTGCACAGTATGCAATTGAGCTACTGGCCTGTCCTGCATCCAGCGTTCTTTCGGAACGCACATTCAGTGCTGCTGGAGGATTTGTCACGGATCACAGGGTGCGCCTGTCCACCGACTCGGTTGATCGACTGACTTTCATCAAGATGAACCAGTCTTGGATCACCACCAGCTACCACACACCTGATGCTGATATAACAGACTAATTGATTTTAACATGTCACATCCCTTCAAGACTGATGCTGATGCTGAGTGCCTGTGCTGTTATGTTGACTGGCTATCCTCCTCCTCCGAGTCCTCAATGATACGATTGATGATGATAGCTTGGAAGATCATTTTTGTTTATGGGTGCCGCCACCAGTGGCTAAGGCCCAATTTTTCAGCCCCTGTTTTACAGGGGCGTGTAATTACAATTTTTTTAGCAATAATTTGCCATAGGGCTCATTGCTGTGCTCCAAGTACAGTATCTGTGAGGGGTTGGAGTGTTGTGGCACCAGTGCCTAAGGCCCAATTTTTCAGCCCCTGTTTAACAGGGGCGTGTCATTACAATTTTTGAAGCAATACTTTGCAACAGGGCTCATTGCTGTGCTCCAAGTAACGTATCTGTGAGGGGTTGTAGTGTTGTGCCACCAGTGCCTAAGGCCCAATTTTTCAGCCCCTGTTCAACAGGGGCATGCAATTACAATTCTTGATCTAATAATTCACAGCAGGGCCCATTGCTGCACCCACCAAGAGTAACTCTGAGGGCTTACAGTGTTGTGGCAACGCCACCACCACGAAAGGCCCAATTTTTCAGCCCCTGTTCAAAAGGGGCATGTAATTACAATTCTTGATCTAATAATTCACAGCAGGGCCCATTCCTGCACCCACCAAGAGTAACTCTGAGGGCTTACAGTGTTGTGGCACACCACCACCACCACCACCACGAAAGGCCCAATTTTTCAGCCCCTGTTCAAAAGGGGCATGTAATTACAATTCTTGATCTAATAATTCACAGCAGGGCCCATTCCTGCACCCACCAAGAGTAACTCTGAGGGCTTACAGTGTTGTGGCAACACCACCACCACCACCACCACCACGAAAGGCCCAATTTTTCAGCCCCTGTTCAACAGGGGCATGCAATTACAATTCTTGATCTAATAATTCACAGCAGGGCCCATTGCTGCACCCACCAAGAGTAACTGTCAGGGCTTACAGTGTTGTGGCACCAGCACCACCATCAAAGGCCAATTTTTACTACCACTGTTCAACAATTATATGTAATTAAAATTCCTGATATAATAGTTGACAGCAGGGCGTTCCAGCACCAACCAAGAGTAACTGTGAGTGCTTACAGTGTTGTGCCAACACCAACAACTAAGGGGCCTATTTCTGCAGAGTATATACGGCAGGTCCCTACTTTCAAACATCCAACTTACAAACGACTCCTACTTGCAAACGCAAGAAGACAACAGGAAGTGAGAGGAAATCTACCCCTAGGAAGGAAAATTCTCTCCTGTAAGAATAAATATGGGAGAAAGGTGTCTCCTCTGTACTGATGCTTTATCAGCAATCCTTGTTTCAAGAAAAACACCACATTTCAAAAACAGTTGACATTGGGACGGAAAGTGAGGTGAAATGTTCTGAACAGGGGCACAGACAGCAAAACAAATGTTACAGGGGTGATAACCCTTACCTATGTTTTCCAAAAAGTTTAAAAATAGATTTTTTGGGCTGGAGCTACACTTCAACAATGTACCTGTTCAAAATTACAAACAGATTCTACATAAGAACAAACCTACAGTCCCTGTCTTGTATGCACCGCCTGTATACGGCTGTTCAGAGTATATAGGGCCTTTTTTATTTTATGTGCGGGGTTCCCCTTAATATCCATACAAGACCCAAAGGGGCTGGTAATGGGCTGGGGTAGGGGGGGGGGGGGGGTCATGGGGTAGCTATGCCATTTTTCTTAAAGATTTTCATCCATATTACCGGGACCAGACATTACATTAAAGCCGCAAGCAGTTTTAAATGGCTTTTTTTTCCTTTAGAAGTGTCATTTTGTGCAGGGACAGTTCTAAACACGGGAAACACGTGGCACTTCACAGGCATACTTTAGACACCCCCCAGGTACGATATTTAAAGGAATATTTGACTTTTTTTTTTTCACTTTATGCATCATTAAAATGACTGCTCCCGAAAAACGACCGTTTTTAAAACTTCTTTTTGCATTGATACATGTCCCCTGGTGCAGAACCCGGGTTCCCAAACCCTTTTTAGGACAATAACATGCATAATAGTTGTTATAATTAGCACTTTAGAATCCGAACGTTCGCATCCATTGTATTTAATAGGGTTCTAATGTTCGTACGAACTTTCGGTCCGTTCGCGGGTTCTGGTGCGAACCGAACCGGGGGTGTTCGGCTCATCACTAGTCAGGAGGATGTCGCCTTTGGGCGCAGTGTGTTGCAGGCCGCAAAAGATCCTCATGCCTGATGGTGCCCAGCTTATGTATCCCTCCCCTCATTTGGCATTGCTTTGGGACGTCCCATTAGTAATGACTAAGTCGCTCTGTGTCCCGTGATGTACGAAAAAGAAAAAGGGATTTTTATAACAGCTTACCTGTAAAATCCTTTTCTTGGAGTACATCACGGGACACAGAGCTCCCACCCCTCTTTTTGGGACACTTATTGCTTGGCTACAAAACTGAGGTGCTCCCGGGTGGGAGGGGCTTATATAGGGGAGGGTACTTCCGGTTTGGAATTGGCCAGTGCCAACACCTGAAGGTAATCTATATAACCCATTAGTAATGACTAAGTCGCTCTGTGTCCCGTGATGTACTCCAAGAAAAGGATTTTACAGGTAAGCTGTTATAAAAATCCCTTTTTTGCTCCCTGTGACCTTAGTGCTATCAAAATAAATAAGCATTGTACTTATTAGAGCAATAACATCACAGGGGGTGAATAGTCTCATGACGTCATTCCTTATGACTCCTGTGATGTCACAGGCCTAATAAGGAAGTAATGTTTTTTCCCTGTTTTTTTCCAGAAACAATGGAAACTTTGGAAAAAAACAAAAACAAAACTTTGAATTTTATTTTTTATTACAAATGAAATAACAACAAGGACTGTATATGTTGAACATTTCAACTAGACATGAGAACAGGTAACCCCCCCCCCCCCTTTCCCTCATAATAGTTTAAATTCTTCCTGCCAATATGCATTTTCAGGTATTGACAATGCTGATCCAGAAGCATGTACAGGTATTGCTCTATGAAGAGCTTGATGAATGTTCTTCTGATTTTCAGGTGTCATTTTCTTTATAAATGAAGGGATGGTGTAATTTCGGGAGGCCGGGAGTTTGCAACACTTCCAAACATCCAGCAGCCACTGGTAAAGAAACACAATAGGGTTGATTTACTGAAGAAAAATATACTATTCACTTGCTCCAGAGCTTAGTAAATGAGGTAAAACTTCACTTTGTAACAAATAATCATATGCAGGGAAAATAAAAAACAGCATTTTATGTTTGTACATGATTGGATGCGGATGGTAGAAACTAGCAAACCAGCAGAGCTTCCCCCATTTCAGAGCATTTGTATTTAAAGTGCACTTGCAGTGCACAGTATATTTGCCTATAGTAAATCAACCTCTTTGTGATGAACCAGAAGGAGCAGAATGTCTGTGTCACGGTCTGGAGTCAGGCTAAGAGGCAATAGCTACAGCAGCTGAGCAGGTATTCACACAGGTCACCCTGGCTGATGACACGAGTTCACCTGAGGTGCGGGGTCTAAGCACTAAACGGTATTCACCAGAGCTCCTGATGGTGGAGATGGGCTTTGCTGTGTGTTAGTACCAGGTCACGGTCCTCAGTATAGCACCACCAGGAGGTGAGCAAGCCGGGGTCCAGTAGCAGATATAGCAGGTAGGGATCAAGCAGAAGCGTAGTCGAGAAACAAGTCAAAAGGCGGTAACAAATAGTTGCAGGTTGGGATTCAGCAGAAGCGTAGTCAAGGAACAAGCCAAATGTTGGTAACGAATGGTAGCGAAGATACGGTCGACAGCAGGAGAGACAGGAGCAAGCTATTGGCTGGTGACGGCACAATATTCTGGCGACCAGGCAGTTGTTTAATTGTTTAAAGCGGGATTCCACCCGGGGTTTTTTTTTTTTAAAAGTCAGCAGCTACTAACAGTGTAGCTGCTGACTTTTAATAAGGACACTTACCTGTACTACTCGCCCGCGATGTTGGGCCCCAGACGGCGATCACCTGGTGCTGGCAGGTCCCGACTCCTCCATCCTGTCTAAGGGAAACAGGCAGTGAAGCCTTACGGCTTCACTGCCCGTTTCCTACTGCGCATGCGCGACTCGCACGGCGCTTTGTGAATGGGCGGCTTGCCTCCTGGTATTACACACAGTTCCCAGAAGGCAGCGCGCCCCATTCACAAGGAGAGGAAGCGGAAGGAGAACCACCGAGGCAAAGGAAGAGGCAGATTAGGGGACTTCCGCATAGCAACGTGCATTTCGGGTGAGTATAATTTTTTTTTTTTCTAGTAATTTTTTTCAATTTTTTTAGGAATTTTAGTGTTAAAAATTTTTCTGGGTGGACCTCCACTTTAAGGAACTGTCCAGCATTCCAGGTGGCTCAGCAAGCAGAGTCACCACCAGACACAGCTGAGGTCCCAGGTTCAAGCCCAGGTCCTAACAGAGTACTTCTGGAAGAGAACTCTGGAGGGAAAAGCTACTCGCACTTTCGTTCTGGTCCTTATTTCATTTCAAAAGTATTTTTAATGTTTTTAGGGCGCCTGCCATGCCAGGATGTGTTTTGCATCCTTGTAGCATTTGAAAAAATTATATTTCTTCTCACAATATTTTCAAATTGCAGCTTTGCTCTCAGCAGAAATTGCACTTCGGAAATGTTTCCACACTCTAGATGTTGGTCTCACCATTTTACTGAGAAGAGGAAAAGAAAAACAATTTACTGACCACACTATAGGTAAACATGTAATGGTGGAGAACATTGATAAAAATAATTTAAAGGTTATAAGGATAAACTAATTTGTCAGACAAATTTACCCTCTTACCTGTCAATTTAAGGCCTGAGAGGTCAGAAACTGTCATCTACTGTATTCCAATAATCACCCAACTCTAGGAGGCACAAAATGGAGCCCACAAATAAACTAAACTGGAGCCTTTCCCCTGCAGTGCCCCTTAGTGGCTGATATGTAGATTTCTCTTGTTTGAGAACTGCATTGAGAAGTACAGTGTTACTTGAATTGTATTCCAGGATTTTCTTGTCTTCAGCTGAGAGTACTTGCAATAATTTAAGACGTTACATAACGTCTCAGAAATATTTCATTAAGGTCTTCATGTTATATAGTTTTAATACCATGTCATAGATATAATATTTATCATTGTAAAAGAAAAATTTTCCCATTTTTTTTTCAGTTTTTCTTGAAAAAATCACCTTTAAAAAACACAGAAAACTGTTTTTTTATTTTTTTCCAATTTTTGTTTTTCTGGGCCTTATCATCTCTAGGTCTTACTAATGATTTGTAGCGGGTAAAATGATGTCTCTCTCTCTGCAGTCCATATCCTTCGCATTGTGTAAAAAGGCGGTTTGATCTTGTCTTCTCTTATCCTCCCCCTCTTCCACTGTCCCCAATCCATCTCCTTATAGAACAGAGCCTTTGGAGTCATTCTGCACATGTTAAGTTTGGTGTATATTGCTAGAGAGTTTTTGTTTTCTTGGAGAGTACATGTGATCAGCACAGGGCCAATCAGCTCCTACATGCTTTAACTAGACACTAATAGAAGCAGTTTATATTTACTAAAATAATTGCATTTCTATGTCCTGTGTACTATGGGAGACCAGATATAGTGAATGCAGGGTCCTGGGTTTAGTAATACTTTAAACCTAATTAAACCATACTCGTCCAATTAAATATTTTTTGGTGTCTGCAAATACTGAAATGGTACTTTTAATCCCAGACTCTATATCATTTATGAATATATTAAAAAGTAAGAGTCCCAACACTGAACAGTGGGGTACCCCACCAATAACCTTAGACCAGTCAGAGTATGAATCATTAACCATTAGCTAGTTTTCTATCCATTTACAAACTGATTTTTTCAAGCCTGTAGACTTTACCTTACACATGAGCCGTGTTTGGGGAACTGTGTCAAACGGTTTTGCAAAATCCAAGTATACCACGTCTACAGCCACCCCTCAGTCCAAGGTTTTACTTACCTCTTCATAAAAAGAAATCAGATTTGTTTGAAAACTTCTGTCTTTCATGAATCCATGCTGTCTATTGCTTAAAATATTTTTTTCTAGCAAATACTTATCTATGTGGTGTTTTATTAACCACTTCAGCCCCGGACCATTTCGCTGGTCAAAGACCAGGCCACTTTTTGCGATTCTGCACTGCGTCGCTTTAACTGACAATTGCGCGCGTCGTGCGACGTGGCTCCCAAACAAAATTGATGTCCTTTTTTTTCCCACAAAAAGAGCTTTCTTTTGGTGGTATTTGATCACCTCTGCGGTTTTTATTTTTTGCGCTATAAACAAAAATAGAGCGACAATTTTGAAAAAAATGCAATATTTTTATTTTTTGCTATAATAAATATTCCAAAAAATATATAAAAAAACATTTTTTCCTCAGTTTAGACCAATACGTATTCTTCTACATATTTTTGCAAAAAAAAAATTGCAATAAGCATTTATTGATTGGTTTGTACTAGGGTTGTCCCGATACCACTTTTTTAAGACCGAGTACAAGTACCGATACTTTTTTTCAAGTACTCGCCGATACCGAATACCGATACTTTTTTTTAATCTCATGTGTCAGTATTTATTTTATTTTTTTTTACTATTTATTTTATTTATTTATTTTTTACAATGCTTTATTTTTTAAGGGGGGGGGGGGGGGGGGGGGGGGGGGGGGGGGGGGGGGGGGGGGGGAGTGGACAGTGTCAGTGTGTGTGTTTTCTTTTCTTTTCTTTTTTTTACAATTCATTTTATTTTCTTCTTTTTTTTTTTTATCAGCCCTGTTGTGGGGGGGCTTTGGTGAGATATCAGGGGTCTTAACAGACCTCTGACATCTCCCCTTTGAGACAGAGAAAGGGACTAGGGACACATATTCCCCAGTCCCTCTCTCAGCAGCCTCAGCTGCGCTGAAAATGAATGGAGAGAAGACAGCGGCTCCTCTCCATTCATAAACTGAAACATTGTAAACACAGTTTACGATGTTTCAGTTATGTGAATGGACAGAGTCAGTGATGACTCTGTACATTCCGACAAGTAAGGAGCCGGATTTACCGGCTCCTACCTCCGCTCTCCATCCTGAGATACCAAGGGGGTGGAGGAGGAGCACGGAGGGGGCGGCAGCACGGAGGGGGACGGCGGCATGGAGGTGAAGGGGGAACAGGTAGCATTTGAGCAGCAGACAGGCAAGGCAATTGGATCAGATTAATTTTACTTACCCGCCTGAAGACCCGCTCTGCTCTCCGCTCTGGTCTCTGCCACGCTCTCCGTCTTGGTCTCCGCCCCCCGCCCCGCTCTCCGCCCTGGTCTCCGCCCGCCACGCTCTCCGCCCTGCTCTCCGTCCCGCGCCGCACACTCTCCGCCCCCCGCCGCACACTCTCCGCCCCGTCTCCGCCCTGCTCTCCACCCCCCGCTCTGAGAAAAAAAAAAAAAAAAAAAGTATCGGACTGGGCATCGGGAGCATTTGCGCGAGTACAAGTACTCGCGCAAATGCTTGGTATCGGTCCCGATACCGATACTAGTATCGGTATCGGGACAACCCTAGTTTGTACAAAAGTTATAGCGTCTACAAAATAGGGGATAGTTTTTATGGCATTTTTATTAATATTTTTTTTTTTTTTACTAGTAATGGCGGCAACATTATGGCGGACACATCAGACACTTTTGACACCATTTTGGGACCA